>CM071600.1:165036045-166286045 GCA_036435485.1 Saposhnikovia divaricata
AATATTTTTTAAAAAATTAATAAGAAAAGTACACTAAATTATTGAGATGGGCTGCAAATAAAAATAGAGATGGGCTGAGCTTAGCGGCAAACAAAAATGAGAGCGGCAAAATGAAATTTTAATCTCAATTTGTTAAAATGTTTCCCCCCTTGGGCGATATTTTGTTTCCCCCCAATTTATTAAAATGTTTACCCTAAATCAACAATTCAACACTCATCTCAGAGCTCATCTCCCTCTCTCACTCAAAAAATTTCATTAACCCGCTCTATCATCTCTCATCTCTCTCTCTCAACACTCATCTCTCATCTCTCTCTCTCAACACTCATCTCTCATCTCTCTCCCATTCACCCGCTCCTCTCCTCCGATTGAAGTCCTAATAAGCTCCGATTGAGCTTAATTTCTTTCACCCACTCTTCATTTCGTTTACCCACTCTCCCCCCCTCTCTCACACACACACACGCACACCCGCTCATCTATCTCCATAAACACTCTCCTCCGATTACAAGCTCCGATTGTATGTACTCTCCACTGATTTTGTAAATTACAAGCTCCGATTGCACTTGAACCTGTTCCTGTTGTGCAAAATTTATGATCAGCTAGAACGTGAGGTGTTAGTGATAAATTTATTATTTATACAGAAACATTATGTGTGCGTATTTTAAATTTCATAGTGTCACTTCAACTTGATGTTTCTTAAGTGATTCCCGATTCAATCTTAATTTAGGCTGTCAGTGAGGAGCCTACCCCCACATTTCGTGTTCCGGTTGATGATACCCAGGTTTATTTTTATTTGTACGAAGAAAGTTAGATTTTTGCTTTGTTTAATTGTCATAAATAAAATTTCTCATCCATAAATGCAAATGATAGGATCTTATTGGCGATTCTGAAACAATTGACAATAAAGATGATCAGCTAGACAACCAGCATAGCAGTCCTCTGGAAGAAGTTCTAGCACCATCGTTACTTAAAATGAACTTAAATGAAAAGGTTACCTAGTACTTTGTCCGATTTCTTTTTTTAATTTCAATAAGATACTTAAATGAAAGGTTTGCATTTAGCTTGCTAATGTAGCTGTGTTGCAGGTATGCATACCCTCCTCCAGATGGAAACATTTGTAATTTTGTATATGCATGTATATCAAGAGGGGATTGCTAGTGTCAACCTCCAATTTAAGTAGACTTCATAAGATGGTAAACAGAAGCAAGAGACTTGATTCTGTATTTATTGAGAAGCTGCATAAGACTTTTTAATATTCTTGAACAGACCTTATATTAATATAAAGTTTGTACAATTACAATTTACAAGTACGATGTGATATTTCCTAGGCCAAATGCAAGAGTCATTGAAGTACTAGAATCTGCAACTAATCTTTTTTAATTTGTAAATCATTTGAAGTTACTAATTATAGCATAAGCTTTCATAGTTGCTAGTTGTATCGTTATTTATTGTCCAGTTAGCTAAATAACGAAAAAGAACTGCTAATGGTTTTAACTATTGGGTTTCATTTTGGCATTCTGGAGGGAAAGCTTCTATTGTTTGTAGTAGAGGCAGAACCAGGCTACAGAACCCTGCTATATGACCCAAAGGCAGCCCCTGGTAAAGAATGGCAGACTTCAAATATAAAGCCTTCTGGACCGTGCTTGTGTAGTGTGACAATAAAGGCTTAAACTGGTTAATTTGCTGCAACATGATGATCATCTGTTAATTTGCTGACTATCTGTTACTATTATATATGACAATCTTTCTTTAATAGGCTTGATACCTCTGCAAAGAAAGGCACCAGCTTCTGTTCTCTGTCTTTTAGTAATCATATGTAAATTTAATGTAATTTGACTACTGTTCTCTTGCCAGGAAGCTGAAGGTGATAAGGAAGGGGCAGACTGCTTTACAAATGACTTCCAAGGGTCAGAACATAAGGGCGATGCATAGATTGTTGTTAGATATCTTACTGTCAGTTTATTTTACTGTCAGTTTGTTTTATCTCGTGCCTTTTATCATCTATAGTATATATGTACTGTATTCATTTCAATCGTCAATGCCTATTTGCCTTTTATCAATACTCTTACATATAGTATATATGTAAGAGTATTGATAGCTTGAATTTTCTTATATTGTTTATTGTAGCTAATCGTTTCAAAATATTGCTTTTTGAACATGCGCTGGCCAGGACTACTGAGAAGTTCATTGAAGAGTTTGAATTACTTGTAAAAGATGCATAATCATTGGCAGAGGATTTGGTGAGAGCTTCCTGCCATCTTCAGCTCTCCATGATGCAAAAATGCAAGCCAACTCAAGAAGATGCTAGTACTCCACTGATGATTTGAAGGCAATACAGAAATTGCATAGTTACGTTTGACCTAGTATTTCTTCTTTTAGTACTTGTATGTTTTAGTTTATGTTCGATGATGTTGTTGGCTACTTGACTTCTTATGTTGTTAATGAATTGGTGGTTGGTTTGTATAATGGGAAATTCAATATTCAAGCAATACATTTTTATTTTGTTACACTTGTGGTGTTACAATAGGTACAAAGTGTGTTGCAATAGGCTGTTATTTTTATCATATTGCATGTGTTGTAGTAGGTCATATTAGGTGTTACAATAGGTCTTGCTCAATTGCATATTGAGCAGGTGGGCCCCACAGTAGGCCCAAAAAGTGGGCCTCGCATGTGGATCCCACGTGTGGCCCCACATGTGGATCCCACGTGTGGCCTCACGTGTGGGCCCCACATGTGGATCCCACGTGTGGTCCCCATAATATTAATCAAATTTGTATCATCTGTGGTAACACACAACCTATGTTGCTATAGAGTGTTTAAGGTGATGCTATAGAGGTTTTTGGTAACCACATTTGCTGTGTTAGCTTAGGTTGGTTTTTGATGTTACCTTAGATACCTGTAGTTACTGCTGAGAACCTAACACAGCTCAGGTGTTACCATAGCCCTATTTTGACCTATGGTAACCTAAAACAGGGGTCTATGGTAACACAATTTGGGTGTTAGTTAAAGCAATCTATGGCGTAGTGCCGTATTACGAATACTATATGCCGAAATTTTCCAAAATTTCCCTGTAAAAAAAAAAATCATTATATCTAATTAAATCCAATAATTTATTTTAAAGATATATTTATAGTATTGGGGAGTCGGGGCGTTACAGGTTGGTATCAGAGCTATCAGGTTTTGGTCACTGAAACAAGCCAGGATTAGGTATAGGATAGGTGTAGGATAGGAACCCTTATAGGCATAGGATAGGAGTGATAGGCGTAGGTTATCATTAGGATAGTAGGTTGTAGGTTTAGGATATTCTTTTATCGCTTTAATAATTTCTTTACTCGCTATATCTTTATCGCAGATGGTGGATGATTGAGATTATCCTCGGTATTTATTTTCTTGTAGTAGGATGGTTAACAGTGTACCTTGAACTCTGAAACTATTGTGTTATATTATTAACTTTGTTGGTACAATGACCTTTATTTTCTCGTTATCTGTATATCCTTTATTACATTTCTGAGTTGCTTAAATATCTCCTGTTAGAATTACTTGCTCAAGATAATACCTATGCTTCCTTGTTTCTATACATCGTTATAACTCTTGTGATCACGGACAATTCAAAATTCAGGATTGGTAAACCTTATCTCTATACATAATTGTTTGTTATTTATTATCTGTTATTTAATGAACTATTTATCTTTTTATTAGAATCATGCCTCCAAAGAAGAAAACACCTACTGCAAATCCTGAAAACCAGAATACTAGAAATCAAAATCCAGTTGACCCGACTATGACTTAAATTCTCCAACTGCTTCAACAACAAACTGCTGCATTAGCTCAACAACGACCTGCTCAACCAATTGTGACCTTCAAAGCTTTTCAAGCCGTACACCCTCCAGAGTTCAAAGGTACTGTTAACCCAATAGAAGCTAGGGGATGGCTTATTGAGATGGAAAAAGCTTTTTCTTTGGTAAAGGTAGGAGAAGACTAAAAGACTGAATATGTGAGCTATTACTTGAAAGCTGAAGCGAACTATTGGTGGGAGTCAACAAGGCTGTTGGAAGGTGAAGGAGTAATTACATGGCAGAGATTCACGGAGTTATTTCTCGAGAAGTATCTTCCAAGATACAAGCAAGATCAGCTGGAGATTCAGTTTCTAGAATTAAAACAGGAAAACATGAGCGTGGCAGAATACGAGGCAAAATTCACAGAATTAGCAAGGTTTATTCCTGAGTATGTCAATACTGAGGCAAAGAAAGATAAAAGATTTCAGCAGGGTCTAAAGCCATGGATACGTAGTAAGGTGGCAGTGTTTCAGTTAGAGAACTATGCAATGGTGGTGGAGAAGGCTATGATTGTTGAAGGTGAAAGTGAATTGTATCAGAAAGAGAAAGCAGGAAAGAAAAGGAAGATAGAAAGTACTGAGGGAAGTCAGAACCCAAAAGGTAATAATAATAATAATAATAATAATAATAACAAGTTCAAGCCAAGGAATGAGGGTCGGTTTGACAGGAACCGAGGTTTTCAGAAGCCGAAGAATGGAAATGGTGGTCAAGGTAAACGTCTTCAGAATACCAATCAGCAGCTTACAATCAGACCAGCCTTACCTGAATGTACAACTTGTGGGAAGAAGCACTAGGGAGTTTGCCACAGACTAAGCATTACCTGTTTTAAATGCACCAAGAAGGGACATTACGCGGGAGAGTGCCCGACTTCAAAACCAGGGATAACATGCTACAACTGCGGAAAAATTGGTCATATTGCTAAGGATTGCAAGGAGGTAGTTCAGTCAGGAAATGTTTTGAGGATAGCCGGACCCCCATCGGCAAATGCCCTGAGGATAACTGGACCTCCATCTCAGACTCAGATCTCTCAACCTAGAGCCAGAACCTTTAACATGACTATGCAAGATGCCGTTCAGGAAATGGATGTTGTCGCAGGTACGCTTCCTGTGAATTCAATAGAGGCTAAAGTTTTAATTGATTCTGGAGCTACCAAGTCTTTCATTTCCAACAAGTTTGTTAGTAAATTGCAATGTGAAATTCGACCTTTAGAGCAAGCATTAGTGATAGAGGTGGCAAATCAAGATAGAGTCCCCGTTAATCAGGTGTGTCCTCAGTGTAATATAGAGATAGGTGGTTACCTTTTCTATGCCAATTTGATACCCTTCGAAATGGGAGAATTTAATCTTAGGAATGGATTGGTTGGCTGACTACGATACACAGATTGAGTGTAGGAAGAAGCAGGTAAGATTAAAGGTGAAGGATGATAAGGAAGTAGTATGTCAAGGACAAAGGCAGGTAAAGAAATTCCTGAGCGTTATGCAAGCTAAGAAGTTACTTAGACAAGGTTGCGAAGCGTATTTAGCACATGTGGTGGATGTAGAGAAGCAAGCACCGAAGATAGAAGACATACCCATAGTTAATGAGTTCCCTGACGTTTTTCCTGAAGAATTACCCGGTTTACCTCCAGATCGAGAAGTGGAGTTTGCTATAGACCTAATACCTGGAGCAGAACCTGTGTCCAAAGCACCATACAGAATGGCACCAGTGGAGATGAAAGAGTTGGCAACGCAATTGCAAGAACTTTTGGATAAAGGAGTCATAAGGCCAAATGTATCACCGTGGGGAGCGCCCATACTGTTTGTCAAGAAAAAGGATGGTAGTATGAGATTATGTATCGATTATCGAGAGCTCAACAAGCTGACCATCAAGAATAGATATCCCTTACCTAGGATCGATGATTTGTTTGATCAACTTAAAGGAGTTGTTTATTTCTCGAAGATTGATTTAAGATCGGGCTATCATCAATTGAAGATCAAACCTGAAGATATTCCAAAAATGGCATTTCGCACAAGGTATGGACATTACGAATTCTTAGTGATGCCATTTGGATTAAACAATGCCCCAGCCGCATTTATGGATCTTATGAATAAAGTATTTAGGAAGCATCTGGATAAATTTGTGATAGTTTTCATTGATGATATCTTGATATATTCCAAGACGCGGGAAGAATATGCAGAACATTTAAGGATTGCGTTAGAAATCTTGAGAGCAGAGAAGTTGTATGCCAAGTTTTCAAAATGTGAGTTTTGGTTGGAAGAGGTGCAGTTTCTAGGCCATATAATCAGTAGTGAAGGAATTAGAGTTGACCCTGCAAAGATAGAAGCTGTGGTGAATTGGAGCAGACCGAGAACGCCCACCGAAGTGAGAAGTTTCTTGGGATTGGCTGGTTATTATAGGAGGTTTGTTCAAGATTTTTCTAAGATCACCTCACCATTGACCAGGTTGACTAGGAAAAATGAGAAGTTCATATGGAATGAGAAGTGTGAAGAGAGTTTCCAGGAATTAAAGAAAAGATTAGTAACAGCACCAGTGTTAGTCTTACCAGACAGTCAAGGAAACTTTGTGATCTACAGTGATGCTTCATACAAGGGATTAGGGTGTGTATTGATGCAACATGGAAAGGTGATTGCGTATGCTTCTCGACAATTAAAGCCTCATGAGCAGAAGTACCCGACTCACAATTTGGAGTTAGCAGCAATTGTATTCGCACTAAAGATTTGGAGACACTATCTATATGGTGAAAAATGTGAGATTTACACGGACCACAAAAGTTTGAAGTATATCTTCACTCAACGAGAGCTTAACATGAGACAAAGGCGATGGTTAGAGTTGATTAAGGATTATGATTGCACGATTAACTATTACCCAGGAAAAGCGACTGTGGTGGCTGATGCATTAAGTAGAAAGAAGAGACTAAACATGTTTACCATACCAAAAGAATTGATCAAAGAATTTGAAAAGTTGAGATTAGAAGTTTAGATCTTGGAGCCTACCAGTGAGAAGTTCTATACCATGACATTTCAGCCAGAGTTACATGAAAAGATAAAAAGATGCCAGGAGGAAGTCATGAATCAAGATATGAACACATTAACAGGTGAGGAAATTTGCACACAGAAAGATGATAAGGGTATATTAAGGTTCTCTTCGAGGATATGGATTCCTAACGTGCCAGAGTTAAAGAATGAGATTTTACGTGATGCGCACAGTTCAAGATATTCGATTCATCCGGGAAGTACAAAAATGTATCAAGACCTGAAGGAGCATTTCTGGTGGCCTGATATGAAAAGAGAGATTGCAGAGTGGGTTAGTAAATGCTACACATGTCAAAGAGTCAAAGCTAAACATCAAAAGCCTAGTGGACTATTACAGCCATTAGATATTCCTGAGTGGAAATGGGAGCATTTAGCTATGGATTTCGTGGTGGGGCTACCGAGAACAAAAGCTAATCATGATGCGATTTGGGTAATCATAGACCGTTTGACTAAGTCTGCCCATTTTCTTCCAATCAACGAAAGATTCTCACTTGATAAGTTGGTACAACTATATCTGAAGGAAGTGGTTATGCGTCATGGTGTCCCCGTAACCATTGTGTCAGATCGAGACCCACGTTTCAACTCCAGATTCTGGAAGCAGTTTCAAGAATGCTTGGGCACTAAACTTAAGATGAGCATAGCCTATCATCCGTAAACAGACGGACAGAGCGAACGAACCATCCAAACTATTGAGGACATGCTTCGAGCTTGTGCAGTGGACTTTAAAGGGAGTTGGGACGAACATCTACCTTTGGTGGAGTTTTCCTATAACAACAGCTATCATGCTAGTATTGGGATGCCGCCATACGAAGACTTATACGGAAGGAAATGTAGGTCTCCTGTATACTGGGATGAGGTTGGTGAACATAAGGTGTTAAGACCGGAACTGGTACGGTAAACGAAAGAAAAGGTCAAAATCATTCAGAAAAGGTTGATAGCCGCTCAAAACAGACAAAAGATATATGCAGATCAAGACAGGAAAGATCTGAATTTCGAGGAAGGAGATAAAGTGTTGTTGAAAGTCTCACCTTGGAAAGGAGTTACGAGGTTTGGTAAGAAAGGAAAGCTCAATACGAGATATGTAGGACCTTTTGAGATCTTAAGACGGGTAGGAAAAGTCGCTTACGAGTTAGCCCTACCGCCGCATATGAGCCATATTCACAATGTCTTCCATGTGTCAATGCTCAAGAGATATCATCCAGATTTAAGTCATGTTATCGAATACGAGCCTATTGAGTTACAGCCGGATCTGTCGTATATAGAACAGCCTGTAGCAATTCAGGACAGAATGGATAGGAAGCTAAGGAATAAGACAATTAAGTTGGTAAAGGTTTTGTGGAGGAACCCAAGAGTTGAAGAATCAACTTGGGAACTTGAGAGCGAGATGCTCGAAAACTATCCTCATCTATTTACTTAGGTGATATTCTGGGGACAGAATCCTTTTAAGGGGGGAAGGATATAACGCCTTAGAAAAATTTATATTTACAAGTGTTTATTTAAAGATTAAATGTGAATTATGTGACGTGAATATTGTTGAGGAGATGAAATATGTGTGATATAATTTTATGGTTTATTTGACAATTTATACGTGTCAAATAAGTCTACGTATTTTTATTTTTATTTTGGGGATTAAATTTTATTTAAATCATGTCTTATTTATCTTCTGAGAATTTTATAAAATTATCGGTGTTAGTAAAAATCACAAAATCTTTTGTATTATTTACTTAACTATTTTATTTGAGTTTTAAAAATATTAAATGGATTTATTTTGATTTTTAAGGATTTTAAAATGATTTTATGAGTTGTTTTGTATTTCAATGATTTAATTTTGTAAAATTCATATTTAATTCGTTTTTGATCCTAAAAACATTTTAAAAATATGAGGAGGAAGCTAATTTTATCCTTTACATTTTAAAAATAAAATCATGATTTTTCTCAAATATTCTTCGTTAAATTTCTATTTTACAAAAGGAATTTATATCGTTAATTTTGAAATTCGAATATTACATTACTTTTTTTCCCTTTATTCCTTAAATCCCAAAAAAAATCAGTTTTTCCCCCGAATTAAACACATCAATCTCTCGACTCTCCAGCACTCTCTCGAATCATCTCTCTCGCGCGGTCTCTCTCTCGCGAGCTCTCTCTCCCTCTCCTCGCCATTTTCTCTCGGTAAAATCTCTTTCCCTTTTCCCGCTGTTTTCCCCTCCTCCTTTCCCCGTTGCTTTCCCCTGTTCACAGTCGACTGTTAGTGTGGGTGTGTGCGTTTGTTTTTGCGATTGTGGTGTCGAAACCTGCAAGTGTGTGTGTGTATTCTGTGTCCGTACGTGCGCGTGTGTGTGTGTGTTCGTGAATTGTGTGTGTGTGTGTATACGATACAGGTGTGTGTGTGTGTGTGTGTGTGTGTTGCGGAGTGTGTATATGATCGAGTGTGTGTATGGTGGAGTGATATACAACTCAAATGGAGATTGTTATTGTGTTAAATGTTGATTTGGTGGAGGAATAAGGAAGATTGTGGAGTTTGGGGGTGGTATAGAGGTGGGTGTGCTATTTTTGGCCACCATCGAAGCCCACCGTCGCTGGTGTTGAGCCGTAATGGCGAGCCGGTGACTTGGTTTTGATTGTTATGGTTTATTGTGGTTTAATTCATGAGAATACTTGTTAATTTTAGATTTGTAAATTATATTTTTTGTTCGAATTTGATGTTGCTATTCTAATAATTGAGTTGGAAATGGGGATTTGATTGCCTAAGAACCGGTGTCTTTTAGTTGTTATAATCGTGAGTTTGGAAGGTTTTAAAAACCAGAATTTGATTTAGAAAGTTTGATCTTATGGTTCGGTTTCTCTAATTCTTGATTTTAGTGTTATTCGAAATTGTGATTTGGTTGTTAAGTAAATTGTTAAGGTCGTAACTGATTATATGTATAGCATGGATTTTACGATATAAGACGTGATATTGGTGGTGTAATGTATAAATAATTCTATGTGATGGATTGTTGGTTTTGTGTCGGTTATGTTCTGATTGGTAGTCACCCGTATAGAGGGGATGCCGTCAAAATTTTCTAAAAATATTAATTATATTTTCAGAGATGAACGTCGAATGTTTAATAGAATGCTGAAATAGTGTTTTTATATGTGTAGCTTCGAAGGACGAAGACTTAAAGGATAAAGGAAAAACAAAGGTGGAAGGGTTTTGAATTAGGTGACTAGCGTGGAAATACTTGGTTAAGGCAAGTAACTTGAATCTTTTATCGAAGTTCAGATTCTATCAACTATTTATGGATTGTTGCTTAAATTCTTATAACTTACTGTTTGTTTCTTTCAAGTCAATTGTCAAATCTCTTGTACTATATTGTAAATCCATATAAACTGTTGCTTTAACCCTTGTACTTTTTTTTGGTTATCCTTATAGATTACCGTTTAAACTGTTGTACCTTATTGCTTATTCTAATTCTTGTTGAACTGCATATCTTGTGGTATAACATACCTTTTGCATAAGCTTAAACATTATTTCATATCTATTCCCTTAATTCACATTAGCGGTACTATACCTTATAACCCTTGATTTTTCTCTAAATCCTTACACCTTGTTGTGAAATATACCTTTTATATTAGCTTAAACCTTATTTCATATCCATTTTATTAAACCACATTAGCCTAACTATACCTGGTAATCTTTGAATTAAACTCTAAATCCCTAACCTTTGTTATGTCCTTAATTAATTAATTTCCCTTATTGCTTATATTCCTATTTTTCCTCTTAGCCCTACCATATTCGATATCACCTGGTATTATGCCTCTAAAATGACAAGAGTTTGATAAACCTTTATTTTGAAATACTTGTGAATCACACTTGAACCTTACCTTGCGAACCTTGGATTGCTTCTTGATTTTCAGTCACTTATTCTTGTAATTAAACAGAATAATCCCCTGTTCTGAATTATTGTATAAGAATTCTATTCATCGAAACTTGCCGTATTTTAAGGACATTTAATTAATTATTTTTAATTAGCGTAAGAGGCTAGGGTGGTCCTAGTCCAGCACTTTAATTTGGCGTAAGAGGCTAGGGTGGTCCTAGTCCAACAATAGAGGCCAATGTGTTGCCTAATTGGGAACCCAATTTCAAAGGAATGATGACATTACGTGGCTGATCACCCGTATTGTCCAGTTTTAATAAAAAGCTTAATCCAATTGAAACGTTTAAAAAGTGGAAATATGATATAAAAAGAGAATTGATTGTTTTCCCTCTTTCTCCCTATCTTTGGAAATGGATTATAAATTGTCAAATTTTGAAAGAGCTCAAAGAATGATTTCTTATATTGTTGTACCCACATTTCTGTTGTTGATTCCTTTGCATCTATATTGTTACTTGCTGAGCACTTGGCTCACTTTTTGTTGTTTATAACCCTTTTCAGTTAAGAAACAAGGTGGTACATATTAAGGCATTGTCAGAAGAAGTGCGAGTTGTGGATCTTAGGTTCTAGTATAGCCCCAGTATCAGGTTGGGTTTTTGGTTAACCGTCAAGATTTGATGTAATAGTGGCAGCTGGATGTATTTATATATTTGTGGAGTGTGTGTAACTTTTAATTAAGGATTTAGTATTGTATGTAATAACTTAGTTAGTAGTTGCTTGTTTCATACCACTACCTGCTAGAGATCCGGGTTAGTAGTGGGGTTGTATTTATTTCTTATTATTTTGTTATCAAGGTTTATGTTTTAGTTGGTATTGTGATGCCCCAATCCTCGCTCGGATCGGGAGTGCACTTTGGTATGGTTCACCTGATCGGTTAGGACAGGTTGAAAATGTGTTTGTGTTATTTCTTTATTAGTTGAAATTGTGGTTCATGTTGGAATGTTTTGATTTGGATTCAAATTACAGGTAGATAGTCCGTATTACGAATACTATATGCCGAAATTTTCCAAAATTTCCCTGTAAAAAAAAAACCATTATATCTAATTAAATCCAATAATTTATTTTAAAGATATATTTATAGTATTGGGGAGTCGGGGCGTTACAAGCCTCAGCTTTTTAAGAAATTCGGATAAGAATCCGATTTTTAATTCAAGAAAATGTATAATTTTTTTAATAAAATTCAAGAATATTAAACTTAGCAATATGATGTGAAAGATGATGAGACTAGGAAGAATCAACAACAAGACAAATCCTTTTTTCAAGAAGACTTATTGAGTGTAGAGGATGTGCTTCTCGAAATGATCATATATGAGAAAATTTATATGATATGCTTTTTATGTTTTCTGGTATCTAAAAGTTCAGGGGTGTAACTCTTTAAAGATTTTTTTTTTGTATATTATTATATTAGTTTTGCAGAAAAAGAAAAAATTTATGTATATATAAACTAAAAAAAAGCCCGGCCCAGCCCGAGGACCTAAAACGGGTCCCATATTTTAGAGAAAACCTGACCCAACCCGATTTTTAAAAAAACCCAATCCGACCCAATTGTTAAAATATCCGGCCCATAAAACTTTTTATGCATCTCTAATTTGATATTGACTAATATGTCATTCCAACACAAATGATATGATTTGTTGTTAATTGGTACAGACTATATTTTCATATGGGTTTCAAGTGCCTGAGTATGATCTCAGGGTAGAACTTTGAGGTTAAAATAATTTCAATACAAATTTAAGGCTATTTATGTAAATTACTGATAAAAATTTTATATTTAAAAAAATGCCCTTGCGGGATTCCTTACTTTATAGGTAATATTTGTTATAACATTAGGGGAAATCCCTAAAGTTGTCCTCAAATCCATTTTTCTCGTTTCATATTTACCTTATTCAAGTCATTCATAATTTATTAAATAAAATATTGGAGTGAATTAAAAACATGAAAAACATTTTACGTAATTATAATTATGTAGAAACTTAGATGTTTTGAACACATTATTGGCTAGGTGTGGGAGATTTTAGACCCAAATAGATAAATACGAGAAAAGGTTTCAAATGACATAAAATAAAACAAAAGTTCTAAATATCAGACGAGCTATCGTATTGCGTTTTTACCTTTTTATCGAATACGTACAATAAATCATTGGAGTTCAGTGGTGTGTAGCTGCGTGCATACGTGAATGTATATAAATAAAGTACCATAAAGTTCATAGGTGTCATGTTAATAGGTAAGGACCATAAAGTACTAGCCGCTAAGCGATTATTATGAGCCTGTTTGGCTAACTTAATTTAAGTTGTTATGGATTATTTTTCGGTAAAATTTTTATATTTTGATAATTTTTTTATACAAGTATTTAATATATGTTTGAAATTCTATAAGTTGCAAAAAAAAGTTAACTTTTTTCAGAAAAAAGTTAGGAATTTCTAACTTTGTCTTAAAATAAGTTAACTTATTCTGGAAAAATGTTTTCCCAAACACCCCCTATGTCTCTGGAACCGTCTTATAAATGTAGATCACATGCAGAGTACTCCCTCCGACCCATTCATTTCTATACGTTTTTTTTAGAGTGTCAGATACTCATTTTAAGATGCATAACTAGTGTAGTTCCATAACTTATTTTTAAATTTTTTTTTTGTATAAAAATATGATTGTTCTATTTTTATACAAAAAAAAATAAGTTATGTAACTATAATACTTAGGAGCCTTAAAATGCGTGTCACGTCCCCGTCCCCCAATGTATATAAATCATTGGACAGAGAGAGTAATATATATGTCATATTTAGTTCGTCTAACGCAAAATAATTTTGCATTTCAAAGAAATGATAATTATACTGATGTTTACTCTGCGTAAAATGCAAGTTTATAAAAAAAAAATTTACTTTAAAGAAGATTAAAGTTGCATTTTCAATTTTCGTTTTCCTTTTTTATTAAATAGAAAATGAAAAAAAAAAAAGTTGCATTTTCACACGACATGGCGTTACCCCTAAAACGATTCTTTAATTCGCGTTTCTGTATGATATTAAGGATCATATTTTCAATTTATGCTATTAGGACATTATTTTCTAAATTTGTGATATAGTGAGACAACACGCGATAAATATTCCATCCGTTTCAAATTAGTAGTTCACTTTTAAAAAAATTACGCATATTAAGAAATTCAACATTAATGATTTAAATATTTATTGCAATGGTTAGAAAAATAAGTACATAAAATTAATTTTGGAAATTAAAACTCAAGAATAATATGAAAAGTTTAACTAAAAAATTATGTTAAAAGTAAAAATAAGACAACTATTTTGAAATAATTTTTTAAAGAAAATGCATTATTAATTTGAAACGGAGAAAGTAGTTGATTTGTCCAAGATAGATGTCAGGCTGTCATTGATAAGCGTGTAACGAGCCTAGCTACATATCCGGGGTTTTGGGCCTCCTGACTATACAAATGGTACAAAAGTTTGCCTGTCAACTATTGTAGGTGGTTCAGTTCGGTGTATGTAATTGTCCCTGCCATAGTATATGTTTGCAACGAGCAACATTATTACTTACACAGAAAATTAGGGTTGAAATATGATTCGGTAGAATCGGACATCTTTTTATTCAAGTAACGGATTATTTTATTTTTATCGTATCCAAATTTGGGTCTGAGATTATTTTATTCGGATCTAAACCGATCCCGAATACTGAGATTCGGATCTGAACCGAATATGAATCAGTATCGTATTTTTTTTCTAACCGAGTAATTTGTGATCCATCAAATACGAGTCAAATATAATCCACTAACATTATGTATCATTTTTATTTGAATTATATAAATAGTCGTTTATTCTAAAATAAATATAATATTATAAAAACATAATAATCATGAATTGAAAAGTTAAATAATTGATCTATTAAGTATTTGATGATAAATACTTGGGTGAATAACTCGTATTTTATGAAATTTAAATTTATAAATGTTATTAAGAAATTATAATATGCTATTCAGTTGGAAATATAATGAAATAAAAATATAATTCAGATTCGGGATTGAACCGAATATGGATCATTAAACATATTCGGGTAGGATTATTTTTTAAGAACAATATGAGACTTATGTTGAGCGGATATATGGGTGCTTATATTCGCGATCGTATTTTATCCGGATTCAATTTTTCCGCCAAGTTTCGATCATTTATAAAACAAATCAGAGACATGTATTATATATTCGAATTGGATATAAGCCGAGATACCCGATAGTCCAGATCAACCTACAGAAAATTTGTTACAGTATCCAAGTAATCAAGTATGGAGGTGCCATTGTAACCAGGACATCTGAACAACAATATAATCTTGTTAATGGAGTGCAAGGTTGTAATACACTTGTAAAGCAGATTTTTTTTGTTATATACTATTTTTACATTGTAGTAGTACATTTAACAACATAGTTTCTGAATGCAGGTCACTTTAATTACCAAATGCAGTTCAATGAGATTACACATATAAACCTCCTATTTTTGTGTGCAAAACGCAAAACACCTAAATGTTTTCTAGTTTTCTGTGACTTGGAATAAATGCATTGTATAAAGCCTTAGTTTTTTGTGCACAACAGCATACATGCATTGTATAAAGTATGTAATTTTTAACATTATACATTTAACTTATATTTCATACATAATACATTTAGCTTAATTTTTGAAAAGTACAACAATAAATTATTTAATTATTCATATTCTATTCCATGCAAGTATATATATAATATTTTTAATACATTCATATTCTCCTATTTTTTGTAAATAATACATTTAACTCAATAAAATCATTCATATTCTATCTCACCTATATATATTGTTGAGTATGAAATACACACAAGGAAAATACAGATGGGGGGTGAATGTAGTTTCAAACTTTTCTTTGATTTAGCTTTAAGAACAGTTTGTTTGACTGTTTGAATCTGTGTTTGATGTGTAGTTGAGTGTGTGTTCTTGTTTAACTTATTATACGTGTGGAAATAAGAACAAAAACACAACTACTCACTTTAATTTAATATTGTATTAGATCGAAGGTTTTGCTACAATATGAGAATACAAATATTAGTATTCTCAGTTTCGTTTTCCTCAGAGAGATATTTTTTATCGAATTGTGATCAAAAACTTAAGAAGTGAGGTTGTACACTTATAGAACATGTGTACAACCTACTTAGTACAATTGTAGAGACAGACAAATACACTTTCTAACTTGTCTATCTCTATTTGGTACATGTCTGGGCAGTATGTGATTTGACCATCTCTTTAACCTGCTCAGATCCACTACTTTAGCAGTTTGTCCCCTTTAACATCTCTCTAAGCTTCTTTGTAGACTTTCCATGTACACTGTGACACCCCCAGACCCGGGGTCAGGGATCTAGGGTAGTCACGATCCATTTATCCATTGCTGTACCTGCATTTCTGACAATATATATAATCCACCTGCTCATGAGTCTCACAATATAAACACACTCACACGGGTTAGAGTCTCAGAAATGACACACTTACAACAAACATCCTCAAAATATAAAATATTACAAACCCAAATGTTTACTGAATACTGCTACTGACATAACCTCTAAGTGAAGGTACATCATCGACTTAATCGTCTGGTTCTGGTTATAAACTTACACAAATCATACTTATAAATAAAGCGAACCAACAAAAGCTGTAGGCTGATCCAACTGGTCCTTACTACCTCTGGGATCATTGCCATGAACTGCTCACGGAAACGTCTAGCGTTTCCCACTCGCTTGCGGGCTGTGTGCCTGACCCTTGGCATCCTTCTTAGCTGCTATATAATATATAAACAATAGCAAGAGTGAGCGAAAGCTCAGCAAGATAATAAAGTACGGCATCATCTGCCTATGGATGAAAGTCTCAATATGAAATTATACCAGACAATTATTGCCAAAAATATCTTAACAATCCGTCAAAGGAAATTTCTTTCTTACTGGAAAGATATCTGAAAACAGTACAGAATCAGTACTTCAATTATCAAATGCTATCTTTTATGAAAGATATAAGAGGCTCACATCTACCGAAGCAATTTATAAAACACGCACCCATTACTGAAAATTCGATTATTCACCCTTAATGAGATTGGATAGAAATTGGATGCGAAAACTCCCCTTGGGAAAACAAGATCAGCGGTTTCAGATACTGCCCGATAGAATGAATAATGCTTCATAGGAAAGAGAATTGACTTGAACTTGTTGCGGGAATTTCTCGGTGCACCCCTACTCGATGATCAGTCGATATGCATGGGGATCACGTTGATCAAAATTTCTACATGTAGGGGACAATCCCGGTTTCCCAGTCT
The DNA here is from genome assembly GCA_036435485.1 of Saposhnikovia divaricata. Taxonomy (NCBI): domain Eukaryota; kingdom Viridiplantae; phylum Streptophyta; class Magnoliopsida; order Apiales; family Apiaceae; genus Saposhnikovia; species Saposhnikovia divaricata. Next base: position 165,053,143 of record CM071600.1, read on the forward strand.
GCCTTGACCTCATCAGGGCCGTGGATGGACGATGTGCCACCTTCGTCTCTAACTCCGATTCCCAATTCTTGTCTTTATACAAATCTGCAGACCTAAAACTGAATAAATTCGAGTTCCCCGGGTTTCTACCCATTAGCAGATCTTACCCGTATCCTTTGGCTACTTCTGAAATCAAATGGAAGCTAACCGAAACTTTTCGCTGGCCTTCGGCCGGAATCACAACTTGAACAACAAATGGTTCACACGAAATCAAGACTGAATCTTATATTCTTTTATCGAAACTGGAAACCCTTAATAACAATAGGGTTAATATCCTTTGGATACACTTGATGATCTTGATAAAGGAAATCAACAATGATGCATGAACTCTCGATTCCCAATCTGAATGGAATTGAAGGCATATAGATGGCTCAAGTGAGCTGATAATAATCATGAATAAATATTCAGGAATCCTCATAATTCTTAAAAATATTCTTGAAGGTCAGAGAATATTTAAAAATAATTTTTAAAGACCTCGAATGATTTTTAGATAAATAATATGAATTTCGAATCATTTAAAGAGATTTAATAAATATTCAAATAATATTTATTAAATAAATCTCAAAAAATAAAATAATGATTTAAAATAATCATCTGAGAATAAAAGAATTATTTGAATAATATTTCTCGAATCGTTTCCAAGAAATTAATACTTTATGAATATACGAATAATGTTTATGAAAGAAAAACATTATTCAGAACGAATAATAATCTTGTCCTTGGAATCCCTTGGATTTCCTTGACAATCTCAAAATACTGATTCCCGGTCTAGAGTCGAAACAACAGGTACGCTCTTATCTTTAGAGCTACAAGGTAAACCGGTTTATAACTATTTATCTCGAAACTAGTATATAAACCAAGAATCAAAACAATTTAATCACGATAGAACGATTATCGCAAAAGATATTATACAATCCATGGCAAAAGCAGTATTATACAACAATACTTCAAAAGCACAAGTTTAGAAAACTTGCCTGGTATACTGATCGTGGTAGGGGCTCGCGACGATGTCCGATAATCTAAACAAATCAAGAACACACGATTAATCTCCTAGACGATCCACTTATAACTCATTACTTGTATGCTTAAACGATTTACAACCAATGCATTATTGACTCACCCTAGACTCGTACTAAGTCCATATTAATCGTCACATACTTAAGTCATAAGTTCGGTTCGAAATCGACCCTCGAATTCTAGTTATATGTAAGCGCTTATAAATTTGGTTTCTAAGTCGTGTTTTTAGGGGTTTTCACTTGCGCAACCTCGGCTTACGAATTTTTATAAAATGGAAAAATAATATTTTTAACTCGAAACTTTCGCACATGGCTTGCTAATTGTCCTTAGCATTTTTCACAAATTTTCACATTATAATTCGACCCTTAAGGGCCTCGAACTTAGCATCAAAGTAGTTACATTTCTGCAATAAAATCTTTCGAACCGCTTTCACTAAAACTAGCATAACTCTTAAACCGTAAATCCTTTTAATGCGATTCTTGCGGCAAAATAAACTAGACAACTATATCTTTGTAACCATATGCAGTGGCGATGCTAAAAATCATTTTAATGTCTCGGGTGTTAACTGTTTTTATGGCTAAAGAAATTTCACCATTACGACGGCTATAAATCAAATGTTTCTATTTTGCAACGTCACAACCAAGCCATACCAGGCATACCATACATCCACAACTTCAACAAACATCCTTCATACCTCTCTAAGGTCAGTGGTGTGGCTACAATCCAACACCCACCATTTTTCATATTTTACAAAGCTAAATAATCACTAAAACACTTAAACATGATCACTTAAGCATATAACATCAAAACATTTGATGCCAATTGTTAGGTCCGTAATAACGTAGAAGGGGGGTTGAATACGTTATTCAAAAAATATTTTGATTTTTTATGTGGATATGAGATCAAAAATACTGAATCGAAATAACAAAAATGTTTAGGAAATATCTTTAAATAGATAAAACCCGGAGGTTTGCTACACAATTTAATCCTATGGATTAGCTACAAAATCAAACACTCCTAAGGATAGTTCAGGCACAAGGACCTTCTACCCGACACTTCCTCAAAGTGGGCTAAGCCGACTTTCCTACTAGATGGACTGTCTAGCAGCTTACACAGAAAATATATGAGAGAAAAGAGATAGTTGTGTGTTAGGTGTGTTTTGAAATGAAATACAAGCAGCCTATTTATAGACTTTAGAAAATCACTATGCTGCTAAATTACGTAACTGATTACGTTTTTTGTTGGCTGCTTTCCTTCGTGCCGAATTCTTCACTTCAACGTTGCTAAACTTTTGATTTTCAAAAGTTATTAAATAAAACATGTGGGACCCACCTGATGAATAGTACTTTTGGGTACTATTCATGAATAGTAATTTCGTTTACTATTCATATGAATAGTAATATTCATGCGAATAGTGATTTCGTTTACTATTCATGTGAATAGTGATTTCGGTTACTATTCATATGAATAGTGATTTTGTATACTATTCATTTTCCTCTTAATTTGACATCCTTAAATATGCAGCTTCCAAAATGGAGGATATCAGTACTGCTCTAAACTCAATCATACCTCTTAACAGTTTTTCTGAGTTAGATACTTCGATTCCTTTGTGAAGTGTTGATGCCTAGTGCAACTGGTCTGGTTCACAAACGACTAACATTCACTCATGGTCTTCGTATCATGTCTTTAAGAACACTGCTAAGAATTGTGTAACTATAAAAACTTTATCACTGGAATCTTTTAGTCCTTCAACTGAATCATCTGTACATCTTATTTTGTCACTGAGACTTGATCATGTTAATGAACTTCTTTCAGCGACTTGATCCTTGTTGATGCCTGTTCTTCAAATTTCACGATCCCTGTATAGAGTTAATATTATTTATCTTTTATCCTAGTTGAGTTATATATGTCCTCTATTACATATTACATTACATTATGCTTTACAATCTCCCCTTATTTGATTGTTAGGGTTTGACAAGCAAATTCCTAGAGGATAACTCAACTGATACAAATAAAATACAAAGATAAATAATATTAAAGCGCATTCTGGATCATATATACATTTTCCAGATTTCTAAAATTTGAACAAGTGCAAGATAATTGTTCCTCTAGACTGAACATATCTTCAAGTTTGTCTTGCTTTCTTTCCCGCATAGCACTAATACTCCATTAGCTTTTCCTTTCCCAAAATAAAGTTAATTCCGTGTCAACAACCTTTTCCTTGCCCTTACGCCTAGTAGATTTTTCTTGATCATCCACCTTCTCCCCCTCAGTTGGATTATCCTCCAGAGTAGTAGGATGTGGAGTTGATAAATTAGACGAAGATGGCTTTACCAAGGAGTTGATTGCATGACTAAACTGGGTTGCCATGGTGTTTAATTGAACCTGGAATACATCCTGTTGAATAAGTTGTAATTTTTTGATTTCTACAATGGACTTACTGATATTTGACAACTCTTTCTCTATTGTTTGGACCCGTGTAAGGAGTCTGCTGTATTCCTTTCTGGTTACAGGTGCATGTGGTTGAGTAGGTTGCTCACTCGTACGTTCTGCAGGTGTTTCACTTAATACTCTATATTCACTCGGTTTAGTGGTTTTGGTGACACTTACATGTTCTGTTCGTGTTTCCCTCAAGTCTCCTCTAGAGCTTCCACCGATATGTGTACTGGAAATGAAATCATCCTAGCCCCTTTTTCAGAGGTCACGGATGGTGCAATGAAAGTTCGTGAGCTTCCATCCTCGCGTGAAGCGAGTTGCCGACCATTGGTAAATAGTGGTAAATCTCTAAAGAGATCCAGAGATTTTCCCTCTGGGAGGTTAAACTTGAATCGATTAAATGGCACAAAACCCAAGCTTCCCTCGTATGTCTGTGAAGACACTTGGTTCAGAAAAGAACCACCTACCGATGGATCTTTCCGTAAAATGGAAGATTCACCAGCAGTTATTGAGATAGGTAATTCCACCTCGGATGCCTGTGAAGGCATTTGATCTTTAGAAAGATCATCAACCACTCTTATGTTCCGTGAAATGGAACTCAAGATAGTTGCTCCCGTCAATTCATCCTAATTTACATTTTCACTCATTTGAAAAGGAAGAATTGTTTCACTAACAGTTACAGTTACCTCAAGTTCATTTGGTTTACTTCTTTTAGAATGAGGCTGATGTAACTAACTCCTTATGTGGTGCTGCTGAGGCACTATCTCCCTCAAAAATGTTGATGGCTGGTCGTTTAAGTGACAATTGAGGTGTAGGAGTTTGTTGTGTTTGTGTTTGCATTTGTAGAATGGGCTCTTCGACCTGTGTTAGAGTCGGTGGGATTTCCTTCTCTTGGTCGGGTAAGATGGCCACTGGGGGCTGTAGAAACTGTATTTCCTATGACACAACAGGGAATATAAAGGTTGGAATAGCAGGGATTGAAATATTACCTTGTCGTATACCTGCTCTCAATGGTCTTGGTAAAAACGGAAGTGGGACAGTCTTTAGATATCCAGTTAGGACTGTAGGCACATCCGTATATTTCTTTTTGCTTATGTAATTAATTACATTCGTCTTTATGGAAGAACATTCCACCTTTTGACCATTTTCTAAGCGTACCCTGTTTTCATCATTCAAAAAATCATTTAATATTAGCTGTAGAAACCTTGGATATAGACATTTGACATTTAATATTAGCTGAAGAAATTTCAATACTGGGTTAGAAACGTTCTATAAAGATTACCAGTATTGAAATTGCCATCTTGGTACCTTATAAAACGAAAGAACATTTCAATCTGTTCAGGTGTAGGATCAGAAACAAGATTTTCCATAAGAAAATGAAGAATTCGATTAACATCTCGTTCAGTGACCCTAATCGACCTACCAAATAGTCGATATGTGAATGCACACCCGTCCTGTCCAGAAGTGTTAACCGCACTGCAATATAGTTCACGCAATGCATCATGGTTAAGATGCACTGGTGTAACTAAAGCATAGCGAATTAATGAATGTTCATTCAAAAATTGTGTCCAAGCCCGAATTGCTCATCCTGAATGGTTTCGATTTGCTGAATGGAAATAGGATTAACTTTAGCAATTAAAAAGCTTCCCTGCAATGCCATTTTCAAAAATTCGAGGAAATTCAAAAACAAGGGTTAGTTTTTATAAAGGATGATGTATAAAGCAAGAATATAAAATCCAATCTAAAAACCACCAGCTAGATTGAGAGATCTTTCCGATCAAAGCTCGAAATATTCAGCAATTGTGTGTATATGCTCTGTATATCTGAAAAATGATGATGTTAAACACAAACAAAAACTCATCATTTATAAGGTTTCAAGGACTAGTGGGTTAGGTGAGATATTGACAGGATATGTTGAATAACACCGCTTAATAATTTCTCACCTAATCGACCAATAATTTCTAACTTAATCAATCAATTAGCCGAAAAACATATTATCACCGAAACCTGTCAGCCGAAAAACATCTTATCACCGAAATCTATCAGCCTATATACACACACACATACAATACTTCTAATTATTATGGATTTAAAAATAATCACGCAGTAAATCAAGAATTAATCCACAATAATCAGATAAACTCACAATTAAATAGACATAAAATTAACAAAATATCATTAATTGATATATGTCAATAAAATATTTATTTAATTATGCTACAATTAACACAATTATTCACTAACTAATTACCATAAAAGATAGCATTTATAAGCATGGCAATTAATATAGAGATAACTGTAAGATGAAGACTGGATGCAAAGTAAATTCACAAGTCCTAAAAATATGGACATTTAAAATACCTGTGAATTTATAACAAATTTCAGTTATTGATTATGCAAAATTATTTAGACAGATTTAACATCCCAAGTTCACCAACTAACCTGGAGAATGTGGATTCATCCAGTGGTTTAGTAAAGATGTCTGCAATTTGTTGATCTGTGGGAACAAAATATAATACCACAGTTCCATTCATGACATGCTCTCGTAAGAAATGATACCTGATATCAATGTGCTTAGTCCTGGTATGTTGAATTGGATTGTTGGCAATGGCACTCGTGTTGTCGCATAGAATTGGAATTTTGTCCAACATGAGTCCATAATCCTGAAGTTGATTCCTCATCCACAGGATCTGAGCACAACAACTACCTGCCGCAATGTATTCTGCTTCGGCTGTCGAGGTAGATACTGAGTGTTTCTTCTTGCTGTACCAAGATACCAACCTTCTTCCTAAAAACTGACAGCTTCCAGAAGTACTTTTCCGATCAATCTTACAGCCTGCGAAGTCAGAATCTGTATAGCCAACTAGGTCAAAACCTGTTCCTTAAGGGTACCAAATCCCAAGATTGGGGGTTTCCTTAAGGTATCTGAAAATACGTTTAACAGCTATAAGATGTGACTCTTTAGGGTCAGCCTGGAATCTAGCACATAAACAAGTTGCGAACGTAATATCTGGTCGACTAGCAGTTAAGTATAAGAGAGAGCCGATCATACCTCGATACTTCGTGATGTCAACTGACTTACCAGATTTGTCTTGATCAAGCTTGACAGCAGTTGGCATCGGGGTCTTGGCAGTAGCTGCTTCTTCCATCCCATACTTCTTCAGAAGATCCTTTATGTATTTTGATTGGCAGATGAAAACACCATCAGGCTTCTGAACAACTTGAAGTCCAAGGAAGAAGGACAACTCACCTATCATGCTCATCTCGTACTTACTCTGCATTAACTTAGCAAATCTCTTGCATAGCAAATCATTAGTAGAACCAAATATTATATCATCCACATATACTTGCACCAGAATTATATCATTTTTATGCTTTTTATGAAAGAGAGTTTTGTTGATGATACCTCTTGTAAAACCGTTTTCAAGTAAGAACTTAGAGAGAGTATCATACCATGTTTGAGGGGCTTGCTTGAGACCATAGAGAGCTTTAAAGAGAAAGTACACAAAACCTTCAAAGTCCTTGTCTTCGAACCCAGGGGGTTGTTCAACATAGACTTCTTCTTCTAGATCTCCGTTCAAAAATGTACTCTTCACATCCATCTGAAAACCTTAAAGTTGGAGTGTGCAGCAAATGCTAAGAACATCCTGATTGCTTCAAGCCTTGCAACTGGAGCATAAGTTTCATCATAATCAATTCCCTCTTCTTGAGAATAACCCTTCGCTACCAATCGAGCCTTGTTCCTCGTAACAATACCATTTTCATCCAGTTTATTCCTAAACACCCATCTAGTGCCAATTACAGATTTATCTTTTGGTCTTGGCACCAGCTTCCATACTTTCTGCCTCTCGAACTGATTGAATTCTTCCTGCATTGCAGTTACCCAATCTGGATCATCAAGAGCTTCATCAATCTTTTTAGGTTCAATTTGAGATAAAAATCCTGCAAAATTGCACTCATTCTGTGTTGCTCTTCTAGTTTGTACACCCGTGTCCGGTTCACCAATGATCTGTTCAAAGGGATGCGCTCTACTCCATATCCTTTGTCTTTGCAGATCTGATCTTGATGATTCCCCAAGTTCATGATTGTGTTGAGTGTGGTGACTAGTAGATCCAAAATCATTGTTTGCTCCCCCTGAGCTGTTGCTTTCAGAGTTTGATGAATCATTAGCAGCAGATGTTTCTTCACTTGATTGGGGTTCATCGTTCACTTGCTCCCCCTCAACATGTGCTGCTGTCTGATCTACTGGTATAGATTGAACAATAGAGTCTGAAAGAGTATCAGAATTTTGTAGATCAGCATTTATTTCTTCATTCTCAAATCTCAGCTGGTCATGTTCATCAAAATCTTCAAGTCCTGTTATCTTCTTATCATCAAAAGACACATGGATAGATTCCATGGCCACTTTTGTTCTTAGATTGTAGACTCTGAATGCTTTTGTGGATAGTGGGTATGCAACAAAGATTCCTTCATCAGCTTTTAAATCAAATTTGGAAAGCTGTTCTGGATGAGACTTAAGAACAAAACACTTACATCCAAACACATGAAAGTATTTCAGGTTCGGCTTCTTATTTTTCACCATCTCATATGGTGTTTTACCATGCTTGTTTATGAGTGTAGCATTCTGTGTGAAACAAGCAGCTTGCACAGCTTCAGCCCAGAAGTAAGTTGGCAGCTTTGCTTCATCAAGCATGGTCCTTGTAGCTTCTATGAGAGTCCTGTTCTTTCTCTCTACTACTCCATTTTGTTGTGGAGTTCCAGGTGCAGAGAATTCTTGCTTTATTCCATTTTCTTTACAAAACTCTTCCATGACTGCATTCTTGAACTCAGTGCCATTATCACTCCTTATGATTTTCACTGTATGCTTAGATCCTTTGTCCAGTTGTCTGACATGCTCTGTTAAGATTGATGCAGTTTCTTCTTTCTTGTGCATGAAATATACCCATGTATATCTGGTGTATTCATCAACAATAACCAAAGCATATCTTTTCTTTCCAATAGATATTATATTTACTGGACCAAATAAATCAACATGCAATAAGTGATATGGCTCAAGAATTGAGGATTCAGTCTTACTTTTGAATGAAGTTTTCCTTTGTTTTGCCTTTTGACATGAGTCACATAGGCCATCTGGAGTAAAAACTGATTTGGGCAATCTTCTCACAAGATCTTTCTTCACTAGCTCATTAATGCTGTTGAAATTCAGATGAGAAAGTCTCTTGTGCCAATCCCAGCTTTCTTCAATTGATGCTCTACTCAGTACACAGATTGCAGAGCCATCAGAGTTTGTTGAAAGCTTGGCTTCATAAATGTTACCATGCCTGTATCCCTTCAGAACAACATTTCCTATAGATTTGCTTACAACTTCACCGTGTTCTTCAAAGAAATCCACATGATAACCTCTATCACAGATTTGACTCACACTTAGTAGATTATGTTTGAGTCCTGAGACTAGAGCTACAGTTTTAATGATGACATTCCCAAGATTGATATTGCCATATCCCAGAGTCCTTCCTATGTTTCCATCTCCATAAGAAACACTTGGGCCAGCTTTCTCCACAAATTCTGATAGCAGGGCTTTATTTCCAGTCATGTGTCCAGAGCATCCACTGTCCAGAACAAGGATATTTTTCCTGTTACCCTGCAATCACAAAAACCACTAATGATTAGTTTTAAGGACCCAGACTTGCTTGGATCCTTTGGCCTTATTAAGTTTTTTAGCTTTTGCAGCAGAAGTCTTATCAGAGTTTGTGCTAACATTCTTTTTATCAGAATTTATACATGTAGAATCAATCTTGAATTTATTCAAAGAGGGTTTAAGTTCATAATAATCATGATACAAATTATGATACTCTTTGCATGTATAAATAGAATGCCAAATACTGCCACAGTGAAAAAAAGGATTCTGTGGCTTAAACCTAACCGAACCACTCTTAACTCCTGACTTAGGAGGTATAGAGTTCATATTTTTATTCTTCCTGCAAAAAGTAGCAAGATGGTTAGGATTTCCACAGTTGTGACATTTCTTCCTAGGAGCATTTGGAATAGGCATATAGTTATTGCTTTTACTGATGCCTACCTTTCCATTTCTATTTTTCCTAGGTTCTTTTACCTTGTTCACTCTTTTTAACTCCTTCATCTTGTGTTTAAGCTGTTTCTGAGACATTAAACTAATATTTACTGATTGGACTTCATCCTGTTTTGGTTTGTCAGATTTTGGTACAAACCTCATGTGATTAAGTTTGGGTTTTGCAGCCTTTTCAGTAAATACAGGTTTAGAGGTCTCAGCTTCTAAGTTGACAGTTTTCTTTTTATCAGTGTAACCTAGACCTTCTTTCCAACAATCATTCTCTATTATAATCTGAGTAGTTTTACCAGAGTTAGTCCAAGTTTTAATAATGTTTCTTTCTTTAGCAAGTTCAGATTCAAGATAAGCATGCTTTTCAAAATTTCACTTTTAACAATAATAGCATCATCTCTCTCTTTCTGAATTTTTAACATCTGGACTAATTCTAACTCTAGATAGTCATTTCTCTTTCTAAGGTCTAGACTTTCAGATTTTATTCTTTCATTTTCTAAAGTCTGATCTCTGTAGCTAACATGCAAGTTTTTAAGAAAGAGTCTTAACTCAGATATATCAGTAGTATCAAAAGCTAAAGTAGAGTGAGGTACCTTGGTTTCAGTAGCTTCAGAGATACTATCAGTATTTGCCATCAAGGCATAGTTCACCTCATCTTCAGAGTCTGAAGTGTCAGCCCAGTCCTTCTTCTTTGTGATGTAAGCTTGACCTTTATCAGCTTTGGCTTTCTTGCACTCAGGTGCAAAATGTCCTTTCTCACCACAATTATAGCATCTGATTTTGGACTTGTCCACTTTCCCAGACCTGCCTTCCTTTTCCTCAGCTTTTCTGAAATTCTTCTTTTCGAAGTTTGAATCTCTTCGTGTGAACTTCCTTCCCTTTCTGAAGTTCTTGTAAGCCATCTTCTTGAAGCTTTTTACCATCAGGGCTGCAAGTTGTATCATCTCCGCATCACTACCATCATCATCAGGGTCCATGAGATTGTCAGAGTTTGAGTCATCATCAGAGTTTTATGACTCAGTGTGACGCCCCGAGATCCGGGGTCAAGGATCCGGGCCGTCAAGGTCCAATTTCCGATCAATATCAATATCTTTGTAGTCTCTTTTTTTTATAAGTAAGCAATTGACCCCACACTAATACACACACACACACCAGTCATATGCTCATAGAACAACATCCACAATATTTAAAAGTTTAGAGTTAACAGTTATTACAAGCCCAGAATTTACTAAGTACATTGTTGAACAAAGCTTCTATAGGAAGCACTTCAACAACTAAAGTTTATTACAAACTTACACACTTAATTTACATAAATCTACTAAGCCCCTTCGCTTGTCACTACCTCGGGGATGGTCGCCAGCACTCGCTCAAAAGGTCGCCTTTCCCTTACCCTCTTGCGGGGTGTGGTACGTAGTATCGGCATGGGACCTAGCTGCTATATACATAAGTAGAAAGAGTGAGCTATAATAGCTCAACAAGATAATACTGTAACTAAAATTTAAAATGTGAACAGGTATACATATATGTATATGCATATATAATAGCAGGAAACAATTAAAATCCTTAAGGGAGAGTAAAGCTCTTATTTAATAATACATCATCCACTCACTATTATAAGAAAGAAATCTAAATTAATATAATATCAGTTTTTCTTCATCTGCAACCATAATTCCATCATCTCATATCATTATTCTGTTTTCAGTATAGAAATCTGAAATAATATAATATAAGTTTTTCTTCATCTGTAACCATAATTCCATCATCTCATATCATTATTCTGTTTTCAGTATAGAAATCTGAAAACCATTGTCTACACTTTCTTTTCAAAAACATTGGGGATATCTGCTGTCGCCTGATACGTTAGGACGATGACCAGTCGCCTAATCGTACCTGCTCTCTTTTTACTACCGGTAGAAGGAATGAAGATCATCCCTGGAGGAAGGCCACCTGCTAACATCCTCCCTTGGCATCTTCGTGCCGAAATAAAAATAATAAATGCTGGACTATGTCGCACACAGCCCTGACACAGCCACTTACGCAAGTCTATTGCAATCCCCCTTTTTGTCACATCATTATTCCATTTTCAAAATATCATTCCACATTTCCATTTTCTCGCTTTCATTTCCACATATCATTCTCTCATATCATTTCCATTCTCGCACATTACTTCTATAAAATATATATATATATCATAATGCTTTGATTATGATCCAGACCTCTCTTTCATATTCAGAAATCAAATATACTTTTATATTCATAAAATATTCCATCTATTTTAAGGGTAGTAAATAATAATCAATTATTATTTATTAAACCACTGATATTTAAAAAAAATATCTTTAGCAAAATATTATAAATCATATAACCATAGATAACAACTGATACCATTCTTTTATTTACTTTTAATCATAAGGCATGTTCACTTCATGTACAATCATCTCTATACATATCCATCTCATACTCATATACATTTTCGTACTCATAGTCATATTCATATACATCTTCGTATACCCTTCTTTTCAGAATCAATACTCAAGGAAGACAATTTCTTCACCAGATAGTAATAATAGCATCACATATATATTCCATGAAATCAAGTTTCTTTTTGAAGATAAGTAGTTTTACAAGTAGGGATAGAAGAAATCTTGCCTCGGTTTCGGTATCCTGACGGTATGGCTCGTCCCTCTTCCGGAGTTTCTATAAACACAAAAGGACCGTCGTTAGAACCACATCTCTTACTCACTACACTCTTGTATAACATTACCTTTTGAAACTTTAATATATGTTTAACGTATTCCTATTACCCCAAAGGTTCAAGAACTTAGCCATTTAAAACCTTAATCGAAGTTTCAGGGGTTTTCACCATTTCCCTTAACGACCACACTCGACTGCAGAATTTCTTATAATTTTTAAATTTCGAATTTTAATGTAAGGTCAACTGGAAATAGTTCTTTGACTACACTACTACCATATCCCAAAATTTCGTGACTTTTAACAATGTTAAAGTATGGTAATTGTAACCTCAAGTTTGATACATTTACGGTTTCTCGGTTTTCAAACGTCTTTCACTAAAACTGACTTTTCTCCTAAACCGTTCATCAGATTTTAACGCACCTTATATCAAAACGATCTATGAACTAAGCTCTATCATTTCATGGTCAATTGGTAACCTAGGCAGTGAGGTACCGTACGAATACAGGGGTCACAAAACAGGGCAGTTTGTAGTTCTAACGAAAAACGGACATTATAACGGCTATATTTTCGTACTTTCCATAAATCCAATTCCTCCAAATCAATTATCAACCACAATAATCATCACCTACACCATGTGGTCTTCTTCACCAGCCATGGTTACAATCCCAAACACTTCCATATTTAACTCAAACCACTTACAAACACATATAACATCATAATCTTAATCTTTACACTACTTAATCACTAAACCAACAATATCCATCATAATATAAAAAGGGGCAAGAGTGTTTATACCTTCTTGAAGCTTTAAAGATCCTTAATAAACCTTGGTATATCCTTAAACAACCTTATCTTAGCTTGAATCAACTAAAAGATCCATAAAAACAAAGTTAGTTCTAAGATTCTACTATTCACTACTATTCATCAAGTAACTTGAAGGATTTTATTACCTATGAAGATGATGATGATTGGCTTTGAAACTTTGTGAATATCTCTTTCTAACCTCCAAGAAACTCAATGAATTTTCCTTAGATTTGTAGTTGATTTTTGCTAGGGTTTTGATTTTCCTTTTTCTCTTTTTTTTTGTAAAATTTGAATGGAAGTATTGGAATGGGGGGGAGAGTTTCTTTTGCTTGTTTTGATCCTATCTCATCTTGTCATCTAATCTTTAGAGTTCTAGAGTTTAGTAGAAAAATCCCATGGTTTAAAGACTAATTTGCCCTTAATTTTGAGTTAGTGGAATGTGAGGTCATTAGTGATGTCATTAGGATGAGTTCATATTCTCATTTCCTTATTTTCTAAGTATTATGCTACTAAACTTGGATAATCATAATGTGGTATGCATCCTTGTTAAATTACTAATCTTGGTTGCTTGGTTTCCATACTCGTCTAATCGTGGTTCGTTTCGAGTATACCTCATTATCTCAGTGGTTTTCGAAATCATTTACAAATCCAATTTCCTTTGGTATTCTCTTAACTTAATAATCCCTTGGTTTAACTTAAATTCACTAATTCCTCAATATATAATTCCTTTAGTATTTCTATACTTCTTAATATCCAAGATATTGAAGTTCGTTCGAGCTCAAAATCCTCAAAATCAAAATTCAGGAATTTCTAAAATCCATCGTCATTTCGAGTCACTTATTTTCAATGTACAACACTAATATGGTTTCTGTTTACTCATTTTCCATCCCTAATATAGAGTACCTACACACCATTTCCCTGGATTCCTCAAGATCACTATTCATTTGGGCACTGTAGCCTTTCTAAAGTTAGGGTTATTACAGTCTTCCCCCCTTAAAAGGATTCCGTCCCGGAATCATGTTGGAAATGTCTATAAGTATCTTTCTCATTCACACCTTCTAACTTCCACACTATTTCCTTTATCCTTTTCCTTCTGTAATATCTCTATCTTGTTTGCGCAGAAATACACCAACATAATTTCCTTGTCATTCATCAACATGCCATTTAGTTTATCAATAGCAGTCCTTTTACTGTCTTTTCCTCACAAATCTCCTTCTGTTTCCAGTCATTCCATATTATCTCGTCTCTCCTTCCTCTTTTGACGAAGATATCCGCCACCACATTGACCTTTTCTGAATGGTAGTGTATCTCACTTATGGTTTGACCATCTTCTGATCTCTATCATGACATAAATATTAACTCCTCAATATTCCTATAGCCCCTCTCTGTAAAATTTTCCAGAAAATAAGCTCCAATAATATTCTTTAAAACAATTGTAAGAAAATACTACCTATAATATATATATTTCCTGTTCGTCTCAACGAGCTTGTGTTTTCCCAAAACACTCCTACTTTTCTTTTCATAACGTTTCCTAGCCCTTAACAGATACTGATTTTCCTTCTCTATATTATTAACTTATTTATTCCATTAATTGATTAAGTCGATCCTTAACCAAAGATTTACACACCAAATTTAAATCGAAAAGCAAGTACCTGTATCCGCATCTGGTTTTGTCAATGCTTCCCCTAAGGTCATGTTGTACACTCTAGCAATAGGCCTATTTGAAGCAGCCCCACTCTGTCCTGGCGCGTATGACCCACCTGAACGGCAATCTCTAGCAATGTGTCCTAATTTCCCACACTGGTAACACTTAACATCTCTTTTAGGGTTTGTATCGGTTAATGGGCACTGGTTAAGGTAGTGTCCTTTTTGTCCACACTTGAAACAAGTTACTCCCAGCACTCTACAGACCCCTATATGCTTCTTACCACACGTGTCACAATCTGGTAATGGTGGTCGTGATTGATTGGACTGAAATGTCCCTGAAGATTTACCACCCTGATACACCGTCTCACTAGTAGTCTTGTTACCCCCCGACTTTCCCACAAATTGAGATTTTTGTCCTCTACCTCCTTTGCTAAAGTAGCTTCCCTCACTTGAACCTCCTTTTGGGCCCTCAAATCTTCTTTTCTTATTCTCTCGACCTATTTGAGCCTGCTCACTCTCGGCCTCTATAATTGATGCCTTTTGAACCACTGCCGCATAATTAGTCAACTCAAATGGGGCCACTCTCGTTCGTAACCAGGGTTTCAATCCTTGTTGAAACCTTTTTGCTCGTTGTTCTTCAGTATGCACAAACTCGGGAACAAACCTCGACAGTTCTGTAAATTTAGTTTCATACTCTGCCACTGTTAGGTTATCCTGTTTTAACTCCAGAAACTTTAATTCCATTTGGTTTTCTAAATACCTAGGAGAATACTTTTCTAGGAACACCCTAGTGAAACGCTCCCAGGTTATCACTCCCGCTTCTTCTAGGTTCTTCTTAGCTTCCCACCAGTAATTTGCCTCTCCCTTTAAGAGATAGGCTGCCAAAACTATTTTCTGATCTTCCTCTATCCTCAGTATTTCGAAAGCTTTCTCCATTTCTTTTAGCCATGCCCTAGCTACTACTGGGTTAGTGGTTCCCTCGAATTCTGGGGGCTTTAATGACTTAAAGGCACGAAAGGAATTAGCTGCCTGATTGGGGAGAACAGGTGGTTGTTGGGGATTCTGTGGATTAGCCAAATTCTGTCTTAATAAGTCCATGAATTGGGTAAAGGGATCACCTCCCGGATTCCTTTGTTGGCCAGTTGATTCCTCTTCTCCTTTTTCATGATCTTCTTCATTATGAGCATTTTCGTTCAGTCTAGTACCTTCTATATTTCGACTTCTTTCGTCTCTCTCATTTCCCCCTGCATTCGCTCTACTATCACGTCTAGGCGGCATAGTTCTGTACATAACAATAGTCCTTATTAATTACCCGAATTTGGGTTACAATATACATCATTTCTATATACACAATTATATCATTAATTAACTCATTTGCACATCACAATATCTTTATCACGCGATTTGCATCTAGTTATACCATAACTTTAGTAGGTAAGTGTATCGCCCTTAACACGATAGCCTTTTCACTAAGTCAATCACCTTTTATACATCAATATTTTTGAGTCTCAACATTTATTATAAAAATGCAGCAAAAAAATTAGATAGAAATGCACAAACTTCATTAATGTACATAAATATTTTACAATTTGGGTACAACATCTTTTACTGCTAATAATATACATCATCTAATACAAGGTTCGAAACCCAAAACATAGCCGTACATACTAATCCGATATCACAAAAGTACTACTAGCTGTCCTCTAATCAGACTGGGATTAAAATAGTGAACAACTAAACTAATCCCCAAAATGACATCAACAAGATGACTAGTCTGATTAGTGACGAAACTACTATCCCGGCTCACAGCCCTGCCCTGACAACATCCCGGATCTGGACTACCATGGTAGTAACCGTATCAACTATCTGGGCCCTCCATGCCGGGTCTCCTCTATCACCCAACAACCTCCTAATATCTCCTAATGCTCGTAGCTCAATACTGACCATCCCCAGAGACATCCCATCCGGGATAACCCCTCATCTCCCTCTCTCTAACCTCTGTAGAAGGGTGTCTATAGTCCTGCGGGACTCCTCCAGCTGTCCCTGAAGGGCAAAGTACTCCGTCAAAAGAATGGATGGTAGAGAGTCACCTGTCGGCAAGGGTGCCTCCTGAGGGGGCACAGCAGCTGGGGCAGGTGCCTGTACAGGTGGAGGTGGTGGAGGTGCAAATGGTGGGGATGGAGGAATAGACTCGGTATCTGCATCCTCAGATGGATCTCCCTCAATCTCATCCTCTGAGTAGATAAATGTCCGGGCGGAGTGAATGGCTCATCTGGATCCTCTAGAGGGCCAGGACTCGGTGAGGGAGATGGGACTGGTGATGGTACTGGAACAGGCAAGGCAGGGGTAGGTATCATATGGATATCAGTCCACTCAATCTCCTCCTCCTCCTCCTCCTCCTCAGCTATAACTGACAATCTAGGCCTCTTACGTAACGGCCTCTCCTCCTCCGGAATCTCCCATCTCACTCTGGAAGGACCTGCCTCATCAGATCCTGTAGAAGGTCTACCCATATATGGCACTATTGCCACAGCATCTCTCCGTCTCTGCTCCTCTGCCTCCTCTCTCTCTAATAGCTCTCTAGCCGCCGCCCGGCGTCTCTCCCTAAGGTCCTCAACTGCATACTCGGGGACCTCTACCCCGGCCAGCTGAAGATCTAATAGCTCCTGCTCTGACATCCCTAGCCACTGGGGGTCCTGACTCGGCTCACCCATCTCCGCTCCCTATAATAAAACATAAAATTCTATTAGTAACAGTCTATAAAATTATAATATATGCTTAAAGTAAATACTACCTGCGATATACCACCCCTGAACTTGATGGAAGTTCACAATTTATATTATAACTGATACATTTATTATTATTACTTTTGTTCTTGAGCATTATGACTCTTAGCTCTGATACCATCTGTGACGCCCCGAGATCCGGGGTCAAGGATCCGGGCCGTCAAGGTCCAATTTCCGATCAATATCAATATCTTTGTAGTCTTTTTTTTTATAAGTAAGCAGTTGATCCCACACTAATACACACACACACACACCAGTCATATGCTCATAGAACAACATGCACAATATTTAAAAGTTTAGAGTTAACAGTTATTACAAGCCCAGAATTTACTAAGTACACTGTTGAACAAAGCTTCTACAGGAAGCACTTCAACAACTAAAGTTTATTACAAACTTACACACTTAATTCATAAATCTACTAAGCCCCTTCGCTTGTCACTACCTCGGGGATGGTCGCCAGCACTCGCTCAAAAGGTCGCCTTTCCCTTACCTTCTTGCGGGGTGTGGTACGTAGTATCGGCATGGGACCTAGCTGCTATATACATAAGTAGCAAGAGTGAGCTATAATAGCTCAGCAAAATAATACTGTAACTAAAATTTAAAATGTGAATAGGTATACATATATGTATATGCATATATAATAGCAGAAAACAATTAAAATACTTAAGGGAGAGTAAAGCTCTTATTTAATAATACATCATCCACTCACTATTATAAGAAAGAAATCTAAATTAATATAATATCAGTTTTTCTTCATCTGCAACCATAATTCCATCATCTCATATCATTATTCTGTTTTCAGTATAAAAATCTGAAATAATATAATATCAGTTTTTCTTCATCTGTAACCATAATTCCATCATCTCATATCATTATTCTGTTTTCAGTATAGAAATCTGAAAACCATTGTCTACACTTACTTTTCAAAAACATTGGGGATATCTGCTGTCGCCTGATACGTTAGGACGATGATCAGTCGCCTAATCGTACCTGCTCTCTTTTTACTACCGGTAGAAGGAATGAAGATCATCCCTGGAGGAAGGCCACCTGCTAACATCCTCCCTTGGCATCTTCGTGCCGAAATAAAAATAATAAATGCTGGACTGTGTCGCACACAGCCCTGACACAACCACTTACACAAGTCTATTGCAATCCCCCTTTTTGTCACATCACTATTCCATTTTCAAAATATCATTCCACATTTCCATTTTCTCGCTTTCATTTCCACATATCATTCTCTCATATCATTTCCATTCTCGCACATTACTTCTATAAAATATATAGATATATATCATAATGCTTTGATTATGATCCAGACCTCTCTTTCATATTCAGAAATCAAATATACTTTTATATTCATAAAATATTCCATCTATTTTAAGGGTAGTAAATAATAATCAATTATTATTTATTAAACCACTGATATTTAAAAAAAATATCTTTAGCAAAATATTATAAATCATATAACCCTAGATAACAACTGATACCATTCTTTTATTTACTTTTAATCATAAGGCATGTTCACTTCATGTATAATCATCTCTATACATATCCATCTCATACTCATATACATTTTCGTACTCATAGTCATATTCATATACATCTTCGTATACCCTTCTTTTCAGAATCAATACTCAAGGAAGACAATTTCTTCACCAGATAGTAATAATAGCATCACATATATATTCCATGAAATCAAGTTTCTTTGTGAAGATAAGTAGTTTTACAAGTAGGGATAGAAGAAATCTTGCCTCGGTTTCGGTATCCTGACGGTATGGCTCGTCCCTCTTCCGGAGTTTCTATAAACACAAAAGGACCGTCGTTAGAACCACATCTCTTACTCACTACACTCTTGTATAACATTACCTTTTGAAACTTTAATATATGTTTAACGTATTCCTATTACCCCAAAGGTTCAAGAACTTAGCCATTTAAAACCTTAATCGAAGTTTCAGGGGTTTTCACCATTTCCCTTAACGACCACACTCGACTGCAGAATTTCTTATAATTTTTAAATTTTGAATTTTAATGTAAGGTCAACTGGAAATAGTTCTTTGACCACACTACTACCATATCCCAAAATTTCGTGACTTTTAACAATGTTAAAGTATGGTAATTGTAACCTCAAGTTTGATACATTTACGGTTTCTCGGTTTTCAAACATCTTTCACTAAAACTGACTTTTCTCCTAAACCGTTCATCAGATTTTAACGCACCTTATATCAAAACGATCTATGAACTAAGCTCTATCATTTCATGGTCAATTGGTAACCTAGTCAGTGAGGTACCGTACGAATACAGGGGTCACAAAACAGGGCAGTTTGTAGTTCTAACGAAAAACGGACATTATAACGGCTATATTTTCGTACTTTCCATAAATCCAATTCCTCCAAATCAATTATCAACCACAATAATCATCACCTACACCATGTGGTCTTCTTCACCAGCCATGGTTACAATCCCAAACACTTCCATATTTAACTCAAACCACTTACAAACACATATAACATCATAATCTTAATCTTTACACTACTTAATCACTAAACCAACAATATCCATCATAATATAAAAAGGGGCAAGAGTGTTTATACCTTCTTGAAGCTTTAAAGATCCTTAATAAACCTTGGTATATCCTTAAACAACCCTATCTTAGCTTGAATCAACTAAAAGATCCATAAAAACAAAGTTAGTTCTAAGATTCTACTATTCACTACTATTCATCAAGTAACTTGAAGGATTTTATTACCTATGAAGATGATGATGATTGGCTTTGAAACTTTGTGAATATCTCTTTCTAACCTCCAAGAAACTCCATGAATTTTCCTTAGATTTGTAGTTGATTTTTGCTAGGGTTTTGATTTTCCTTTTTCTCTTTTTTTTTTGTAAAATTCGAATGGAAGTATTGGAATGGGGGGAGAGTTTCTTTTGCTTGTTTTGATCCTATCTCATCTTGTCATCTAATCTTTAGAGTTCTAGAGTTTAGTAGAAAAATCCCATGGTTTAAAGACTAATTTGCCCTTAATTTTGAGTTAATGGAATGTGAGGTCATTAGTGATGTCATTAGGATGAGTTCATATTCTCATTTCCTTATTTTCTAAGTATTATGCTACTAACCTTGGATAATCATAATGTGGTATGCATTCTTGTTAAATTACTAATCTTGGTTGCTTGGTTTCCATACTCGTCTAATCGTGGTTCGTTTCGAGTATACCTCATTATCTCAGTGGTTTTCGAAATCATTTACAAATCCAATTTCCTTTGGTATTCTCTTAACTTAATAATCCCTTGGTTTAACTTAAATTCACTAATTCCTCAATATATAATTCCTTTAGTATTTCTATACTTCTTAATATCCAAGATATTGAAGTTCATTCGAGCTCAAAATCCTCAAAATCAAAATTCAGGAATTTCTAAAATCCATCGTCATTTCGAGTCACTTATTTTCAATGTACAACACTAATATGGTTTCTGTTTACTCATTTTCCATCCCTAATATAGAGTACCTACACACCATTTCCCTGGATTCCTCAAGATCACTATTCATTTGGGCACTGTAGCCTTTCTAAAGTTAGGGTTATTACACTCAGTATCAGACTTTGTAATAAGAGCCTTTCCATTAGATTGACTCTTTTTCACAGCAACTTCTTTAGAAGCTTTCTCCTCGGCTTTAAGAGTAATTGATTTGGACTTGCCTCCATGCCTCTTGCTTCTTTGTTCCATCTCAAGCTCATAAGTTTTGAGCATTCCATAGATTTCATCAAGAGACATGTCTTCCAGATCATAATTGTCTCTGATGGTAGTGGCCTTTAAATCCCACTTCTCAGGAAGAGCCAACAAGAATTTCAGATTGGAGTCTTCAAGATCATACTCCTTATCTACCAGTGACAAATCATTCAGAAATTTCAGGAATCTGTCATATAGATCTGTTAATGACTCATCAGACTTTGAGTCAAAGTGCTCGTACTCCTGTGTGAGTATTGTTCTCCTATTTTTCTTGATGGCTTTGGTTCCTTGACATCTGACTTCAAAAGCATCCCAAATCTCTTTAGCAGTTTTGCATCCAATGACTCTGTTAGACATAACATTGTCAGGAGTGCTATGTAATAAATGCCTTACCTTGGCATCTTTGCTAATAGAGGAGATATCTTAAGGAGTGTAGTCTTTCTTCTCTTTTGGAATCGTTTTACTGTTCCTCCCCAACAACTACAACAGAAAGTTTGGTAGGCTTATGTGGACCATCATGGATTCTGTCTAAGTACTCTGGAGCTGTAGCCTCCAGAAACATTTCCATCTTCACCTTCCATGTGGGATATTCTGATGCCCTGAGTATTGGAACTCTGATTAATTCATATCTGCTTGTTGTTGGAGTTTGTGTTTTCTCTGTCATGATTGTATAGCTTTTTGGATCTTAACTGTTGTATAATAACAGAGTGGCTCTGATGCCAATTGTTAGGTCCGGAATAACGTAGAAGGGGGGTTGAATAAGTTATTTTAAAAATATTTCGATTTTTTATGTGGATATGAGATAAAAAATACTGAATCGAAATAACACAAATGTTTAGGAAATATCTTTGAATAGATAAAACCCGGAGGTTTGCAACACAATTTAATCCTATGGATTAGCTACAAAATCAAACACTCCTAAGGATAGTTTAGGCACGAGGACCTTCTACCCGACACTTTCTGAAAGTGGGCTAAGCCGACTTTCCTACTAGATGGACTGTCTAGCAGCTTACACAGAAAATATATGAGAGAGAAGAGAGAGTTGTGTGTTGAGGTGTATTTTGAAATGAAATACAAGCAGCCTATTTATAGACTTTAGAAAATCACTATGCTGCTAAATTACGTAACTGATTACATTTTTTGTTGGCTGCTTTCCTTCCTGCCGAATTCTTCAATTCAACGTTGCTAAACTTTTGATTTTCAAAAGTTATAAAATAAAACATGTGGGACCCACATGATGAATAGTACTTTTGGGTACTATTCATGAATAGTAATTTTGTTTACTATTCATATGAATAGTACTATTCATGTGAATAGTGATTTCGGTTACTATTCATGTGAATAGTGATTTCGGTTACTATTCATATGAATATTGATTTTGGATACTATTCATTTTCCTCTTAATTTGACATCCTTAAATATGCAGCTTCCAAAATGGAGGATATCAGTACTGCTCTAAACTCAATCATACCTCTTAACAGTTTTTCTGAGTTAGATACTTCGATTCCTTTGTGAAGTGTTGACGCCTAGTGCAACTGGTCTGGTTCACAGACGACTAACATTCACTCATGGTCTTCGTATCATGTCTTTAAGAACACTGCTAAGAATTGTGTAACCATAAAAACTTTATCACTGGAATCTTTTGGCCCTTCAACTGAATCATCTGTACATCTTATTTTGTCACTGAGGCTTGATCATGTTAATGAACTTCTTTCAGCGACTTGATCCTTGTTGATGCCTGTTCTTCAAATTTCACGATACCTGTATAGAGTTAATTTTATTTATCTTTTATCCTAGTTGAGTTATATATGTCCTCTATTACATATTACATTACATTATGCTTTACAACTCATATGAACTCAAAGGGTGGGTTAGGGTTTTACCTCCTTGGATGCTTTAACAACAATACCAAGTGTTTATAAATCTTTAACAGGCTTTAGATGGTCCTTATAATGCTAAAACCTTAAGATCAAAACAAGAAAATCATGTAAGTTACTATTCATCACTATTCACCTTCATCTTTGAACCAACTTTTGACATAGCTAGGAATATCATATGGAGCTCAAACTTTAACCATACCTTAATCTCCTTATTAGCTTTGATTTAAGCCATAGATCACAATTTTTGAAGATGGGTAGCTAGGGTTTTGGTTTCCAAATTAATGGAAAAGCCGAATGGGGTATAATGGTGGTGGTGTTGGTTGTTTTGCTCCTTTCTCTCTTTTTCTCTTTTGACTAGTTGGTAACATGTAATTGTATGATATTTTGGTGTAATATGGCTGCACTTACACCCTTAATTACAAGTGTCAAGAGGTCTTGGTGTGTTTAGAAAAGAGGTGATGTGTTGCCTTGTTGTTTCTCTCTTGTCCATCCACCTCATCCTTTCTTTTTCTTTTCTTTTCTTCATTTCTTTTCCACCAATTCTAATATTTATAAACCCTAGATGATCATGTAGGGTTTTACATCTCGTTATGTATTTAATCTGTAATTCGTTTCGCGTTCGCTTGATCGCTTAATCTCGATATAAAGTTCTAACGATTTCTAGAACGTTTATTATTCTAACTCGAAGATTTTCATTCTAAATTCTTAAATCACAATTAAAATAAAATCCTTGAATCTCAGACATAATAATTCTCTTGTCTTGTTCGCATTGTTATGCTCTTCACTGTTCGATCAAATTTTCCATAAAAATAAAGTTTAGATTTTCTGAAATCTGATCGCGTTTGCATACACTTATTTGCTTCGTAGATCGCTACTATAACTTCGAAATATATATATCCCATTCCGTACATATGGTAACGTGAAAAATTTCTCGAGTCTCGAAATCACTATTCATCCATGCAAAACACTATTCTTTCATAAAATAAAAATATTTTTAAGTACAAAAATTAGGGTTATTACAGTCTCCCCTCCATAAATGGATTCCGTCCCGGAATCAATCAGTGAATAATTGTGGGTATTTCTCGCACATTGCGCTCTCTAACTCCCAAGTCGATTCTTCAACATTCTGGTTTCTCCATAAAACTCTGACGAGTTGAACATTCTTGTTCCTCAGCACTTGTTCTTTTCGATCCAGAATTTCCACAAGTTGTTCTTCGTAAGTCAGGTCTGGTTGTATGTCTACTTCCTCGTATTCTATCACATGTCGAGCATCTGCATTATATTGACGTAACATTGATACATGAAATACATTATGGACATGCTGAATGTAAGAACCCAAATTTTCGGTAGAATTAAAACTTTTCTTATTATGATGAAGTGTATCAGTGAATAGTGATTTTGGTGGATGAATAGTGATTTTGAGGGTTAAGAAATTTTTCATGCCGCCCTATGTACGAGACATGGTATGGATATTCCGAAGTCATATTAGTGATCTACGGAGTAAATAAGTGTATGTAAAGACGATCGGAATTCAGAAATTCCAATTTCTATTTTAGTGTGATATTTTACCGGCGGTGAATTATATATCAGTATTATCAAGAAATGAGATATTAAATTTGAGGAATTGAGGATTTAATATTTTGGAATGTTATTATAATTGATTTGAGAATTTAGAACGAAAACCACTGAGATAGTGAAACAAACGTTCTAGAAACCGCTGAGACTTTATAACGAGATTAAATGATAAAGCGAATGAATTATGGATTTTGGATTCAGTTCATTACAAGATTGAATATTCTACAAGGTCACCAGGAGAATTATATCAAGTGGATTGAATAATTAAATCAAGAACAATTAGGATTTAAGTGATTAAAACACTTAAATCATTTCTAAAAACAAAACAATTAGCAAAGTTTATCCAAGACTCTTTGCACAAGCCCCAACGGGATCAACACATCCACACACATCTGATAATATCAATATATTATGTCAATAAAGTGGTTTGACAAGTCAAGATAGGTGTGAAGGAAAGAAAAGATCAAGAACAACCAAGTTCTCCAAAACCGCCCAGCAGGAATAGCAAGGGAAGAAAAAATTCATATCTCCAATTCTACCCATACTTAAATCACCAAATTTTAACCATAGCTTCTCCACTCCATGGGTAACATTCGTTCAAAATTTCATAGCCAACAAAGGAGTATAGCCTAGTCAAATCCCTCCTCCAAGTTGGAGAACCCAATCTGTCCTGTTTCTGTCCAGTGGAAAGATGGGACTCAAAACCCTAGCTAGGAAGCTTCAGATCTGATGATCTATAGCTCAAAAGAAAGCTTATGAGGAGCACAAGTAGTGGTAAAAATTTGAGCACCCAACTCTTATTTTTCGATTTGTTATGAATTTTACAAGATGAGGATGAATAGTAACTTCCATTGTCTTCTTGTTTTTATCTTAAGGATTTAGCACTTAAGGACCATCTAAAGCTTGTTAAAGGTTTATAAACACTTGATAGCGTTGTTAGAGCATCCAAGGAGGTAAAACCCTAACCCACCCTTTGAGTTCATATGAGTTTTGATGATTGTTTTGATGTTATATGCTTAAGAGATCATGTTTAAGTGTTTTAGTGGTTATTTAACCTTGTAAAATATGAAAAATGGTGGGTGTTGGATTGTAGCCACACCACTGACCTTAGAGAAGTAAAAAGGTAGTTTGTTGAGGTTGTGGATGTATGGTATGCCCGTTGTGGCTTGGTTGTAATGAAACAAAATGGAAATGTTTGATTTAGAGCCGTCGTAATGCCTGATTTTTGTAAACCTCTTTAATAGTTGAAGCCCGAGACCATAAAATTGTGTAAAGGTTAACCACTGCATATGGTTGTGTAGCTTTTGGTTTCTAGTTTACACGGCCACAAGAATCGTATCAAAAGAGTTTACGGTTTGTGAGTTATGATCATTTTAGTGAAATGGATTCGAGAAACCCTGTCGTAGAAATGCATCAAATTTGAGATTAAGTTTGAGACCCTTAAAAATGGAATTGGAGTGTAATATTTTGAGGATAAATGATAATGTCAGTTAGAAAAGTGTGAGAGGTGGTTTCGAGTCCAAAAGATTATTTTCCGTTTTTATAAAATTGAAACAGCAGAGGTTGCGCAAGTGAAAACCCCTAAGGACGCGACTTAGAAACCAAAGTTCTAAATGGTTTAGTATAACTTGAATTCGAGGACCGGTTTCGAACCAAACTTATGACTTAAGTAATTGTCGACTAACATGGACTTAGTATGAGCCTAAAGCGAGCTAGTAATGACTTGGTTGTGTTTCATTTGCGTGTTTAAGCGTTGATTTATAAGGGAATCAATCGTACGTTTTCTTTGACTTTGTCTAAATTGTCCGACATCGTCACGAACCCCTAACACTTCTCGAGCATCAGGCAAGTTTTCTAAACTTGTACTTTTGAAGTATTGTTGTATAATACTGCTTTTTTCCATATATAGTATTATATTATTTTGCGATAAATGTTATATCGTGTTGACTTTGAATTTGATTTTGGTTTATATACTAGCTTTGAGATAAGTAATTATAAACCGATATACCTCGTAGCTCTAGAGATAAGAGCATATTCATTGTTTTCGACTCTAAACCGGGAGTCGGTATTTTGAGATATAGAGATAGTCGTGGAAACACGGAGGGATTCCAGCGGCAGATTATTATTTATTTTGAGGAATGTTAATTATAAACATTAATTATATTTCCATAAAGTATTAATTACTTGGAAACCATTCGAGGACTGTTATTTGAATATGATATCCTTCGAGGAACGATATTTGCTTACTATATCTTTCAAGGAATGTTATTTGAGTATTATCTCAGTCGAGAAATACTATTTGAATATTATTTCTGTTATATATGCTAATGGAAGGCATAACTGTTTTCGAAAGTATAAGTATATTGTGATACTTGATTTACGAATTGATATTGGCTTATAAGCTAGATATGTGATATATTAGTTATAAGCCGGATATTGCTAAGACCCTTAGTGAAGGGCATATGAATCTCATTCTTCAAGTATAGACCGGGAGTCAGTATTTCTGTATATATTGTGATTATTTTCTGAAGAAAATATTTAAATAAATATTTTTTCATTATTTCTTTAATGAATGTTGTTTTGAATATTCATTTGATTTTTATTTATTTAATGAATATTATTTTGAATATTCATTTGATCTTTAATTATTTAACGAATATTATTTTGAATATTCATTTAAGGTTGATTTAGTTAATGGATATTATTTTGAATATTTATTCGAGGATTTATTTATTTAGTGAATATTTTTATATATTCATTCGAGGGTTATTCATGAGCAATATTTTATATTAAGAATATTCTCTAAATATTTATGATTTAATAAATATTCTTTGAATATTTATTTAATTCTTTTAACTAGTTTTAAAAATGATTTATTTTATTCAAATATTATCTTCGACCTTCAAATATTATGTAAAATATTTCTGAGTCTCATTATGATTATTTTTATCAAGGAAAGGTTCCCAAAATTCTATTTTTCATTTAAATCTATCTTCCAAATTATAAGGGAACCTTACCTGAGAGCTGTTATTTATTTTGTTTGACTGCCTGGTCATAAATCTTTGAAACTATTCTTTCCATTCGCAAATTGGTTGTTATTCATCAAATTAAATCTTTTGTTACTTCCTCATTGTTCGAGGGGTAAGATTGATGGAACAAGTCGATATCCATTAACAAGCAACAGCTTGGGAAATATTGGTGAATTTCCCTTTCCAATTAGATACGACTACTTTGTGGAGTCCTATCAACAAGTATTATACCTGGAGAAAGGGGGACGAACTTTACGTTTCAGAGTCATGGATGTTACTCGAACTAGGAGCCGTGTAAGTGGCCGAGTGGCGCCGATCCATCAATGGCCCAACCGTTGGCCGGGGAGTTCCAGGGGGCGGTGGATAAGTAAATCCGTCTGTTCTTCCTTCTACATGTAGAGAATAATCATGAGATGTATAACATACGACTGATCATCGTAAACGTTATGGCTTCTGCGCGTCAATGCTTCAGTATTAGTTCATCATCCAATTCGGATATTTCCTACAACACGTATCGAAGAGACTTCTTTCAGGTTGACGGGTAGCTCTCGCAACACGTATCGAAGAGACTTCTTTCAGGTTGGCAGGGGTTTAAAAAGTGTTCGAAACTAAAGTTGCAATATATTACCTTGCAACTTCCTATTTTGAGATACATGTTGATACTTGCGTATATTTTGCATAGCAGATATTTCTACGGAAGTTATATATTAAATTACATTGTAACTTCATCTTTTATATTATACTAGAACTTGGTTCATAGTATGAATAGCGAAGGTTTGCGGTGATATTATTAAAATGATATTTGAAGTACTACAATGGTACTGTTTTTGAATATATTCCGATAAGGAAATACTTTCGGTAAAAAGATATTTTGACAATTATTGTCTTATACCCCCTATATATTCTGGGTTTGAATTAAAGGCAGAATTATGCCATACTTTCATTACCTTACTGAGCTATCGCTCACTCTTGCTATTGTTTTATATGTATTATATAGCAGGGAAGCAGGATGCCAATGGGACGGCACATACCCCGCAAGGCGTTTCCATAAACATGTTCTAGCAGTGATCCCGAGAGTAGTACGAACCAGTCGAATCAGGTTGCAGCTTTTGGTATTCATCTTATGTATAAATATGAATGGTATGAGAGGATTGTGAGCATCAGAAGGCTAAGTTGGTAATGTAACATTAATTAGAAGTTGTATTAGTGACAGATTCAAAAGACATTTGGGTATTGTAATAAAAGTTATTTATTCCGCAGTTGTTGTCTTGTGTCGTTTCTGAGACTCTAACCTGTGTGTGTGTGTGTGTGAGAGACATATATTTTGGGGTCATGAGCAGGTGAATTATGAACATTACGAGTAATACAGGTAAGGCAAGGAGTAAATGGATCGTGACTACTCCAAATCCCTGACCCCGGATTTGGGGCTGTTACAGAAATGGTATCAGAGCATTAGGTTACAGTTCTCAGAAATGATAGGAGATCGAGTCTTACAATACCCTTAAAAATGAGGGCAATAACTAGAGTTCAAATCAAGTTCGTAGTCGGGTTAGAGGACATGACCCTGACTGTTGAGATGAAGCCCGAGAGGGGACTTCTTCTGGGAAACCATACTTAGGATTCTGAGATACCAGACCCCGAGGCCTTCGAGCAAGCATTTGATGATGCGCTCCTTGAGGTAGATGGAGCCCGATAAAGGGAGATCCATAGGAGGATCTAGAGGAGAACCCCATGGAGGGTCAAGGGAAGAATCTTTAGAGGTCGATTAAGTGACGAGATGAAAGTTTATAATCATTTATGATTCATCAAGATATATATATGACAAAGAGAATGGAGTAGAGTCTCCAAAGCAGAAGAGGTAGAGGCAGTATAGCCAATACCGGTGGATTGATTCAACTTGAACGAGACCTGTTACTCGTAGTCTATTGCAGTGCCTAGGGAGGCAACATGCGTAAGAACTGAGATGTTCGAACTTCGTATATGATTAAGGGTACTTAGTTACCTTAACTAATAGAGGCATTACCTTATCTATGGGGTTTAAATCCCCACGATCAATGATTCCACCAAGGACGGTGTTACTACGGTACTGAGGAATTTTATTACCTCAAGCAAGATTTATATGTACGTACTACGCAAAGTGTTATTGTAGCACGAGTGCACTAAGAAGAGATATAATTAAAGAACCAAGATGGACTAAGAAAGTCGGAGGAAAGACTTAAGTAAGAAGGATGTTAGGCCATAAGTGTTAAGCTTATGTAGCACATGGGATTGACACGATAAAAGGAATGTTTGGTATGAAGACGGTTATAATAGTAATTGGGTTTAAGCAAGTAGTTTCTAACGATCTTTCGGAGTACCGGCATCGAAGTCTTCTTAAAACGCTTGCTTGAGATGATTGTGCTTAGTCGAATAGAATTCCCTGCGATTTCAATGTCAATGGGTGAATCCGTAGCGACTATTACGAGTCAACGATGACGTAAGTATCGAGCACCTTAGGGTGTGTATGAAGAAGAAAAAACTTTCAAATCGATCGATTATCCGTTAGAGAAACCGACATAAAAAGGCATACGGAGAGACCTTGGCAATAACCTCCCCATTTGCAAATTTTGTTGATTACCTCCCCAAGTTATAATTTATCTTGGCATCTCCTTTCTAAGAACCCCAAATTTTGGATATAATTAAAACTTTTTATTATGTACTGAGGTAATGGTGAATAGTGATTATGACTACGATGTAACGATTGAGATAATGAATGAAAGGAATAGATTTGGATTCAAATGTTTTATCCTATGAAGAATGCTAATGGTTGACAACTTAGGTAAGAATAATCTATCTCCTAGGGGAATAAGATATGGCAATTCCAAGCAGGAGAATATTCTCATGTCATCCGGATCGATAACGATTAGTCCAGTAGTTCCGTGAAAGGGTTAAGGACCGCCCGAGAAAGAACAAGGACATTGTCATAAATATAGGGAATAAAGGAAGAATAAAGAATGAATAGTGTTTTTGGTGGAAGTAAGAATATTATGAGACGACACTATATAGAAGTATTCGGAACAGATTTCCGAGTTCGTATTAGTGATCCAGGGGGAAAATAAGTGTATGTAAAAGCTGTCGGATTCTGAAAAATAGCACTTTTATTTTCCCCGAGATTTCCCTGGATACTGAGAGACTTAAGGGATTATTGAAAAGATTTAAGGAATATGGATTCAAGAATTATTAAAAGAGAATTGAGAATAATAGTATAAATATTAAGACGATTTCCGGTAAAACCCTAATTAGAAATCTTCGAGATATTCCTCCGAACGATCAATGAAAATGAGCAATAACCGGAAAAAGAAACAAGCAGAGAGCCAAGGTACAAGCATGTGCAAGTGGATAAGAGTAAGTAACCAAGTTAGTTACCAAGTAACTAGCATCATTTGCAACTAAACCAAACTAGTTACAAGATTACACCATCAAACCCCTAAATCATCCAACACTTGGCATAGATGATGCAAGAGGTGACCTAATCACTTTATTAAAGTGACTTTAGATACTCCCTCTGTCCCTTAATGGTTGATACGGTCAATTTTACACAGAAATTAAGAAAGCTGGTGCTGACTTATTTATATTACTATTTTATACTGTACTCTTTCTTAAAGTGTAAGATTGCAGGTTGAGGAAAGTAGTTGGCGGAAAATGTTCCCCCCATTTCTGATTAACACTCTTAAAGTAATAAAGGTGCCATATTTAACATTTTATTCCCTCCACTTTTCCATATACAGAGTATCCCAAGCTGAGACTTGAGAGGATGGCATACAAAATACTAACCCAAGCTGAGAGACAAGTAATCTTTCAATTTTTGTTAGAAAGAGTGGTACATGGAAAATTAAAAAAGGGTTTACTACTTGAAGCAAGTATTGTGTTTTCATGTTCAATCAGTACTATCAAAAGATTTTGGTACAAATCCAAAAACACTTTCACACATGGATTACCCGTTGATACATCATAAAGATTAAAAGGCAAAGTTGGTAGGAAGAAAATTGAGATTGATCGTAGAGAAGTCTCGGAAGTTCCGCTGTGACGTCGGACAAACATACGATCAATGGCTAGTGCTTTAAACATGACAAAGTCTACTCTCCACCGAAGAATTAAAGAAGGTGACATTCGATCTCATTCAAATGCTATTAAGCCTCAACTTACTCATGAAAATAAACTATCCAGGTTAGCTTTTTGTTTAAAAAAACTTAAACATGACTCACTTAATACTAATCCCGAATTCGAAGAAATGTTTAACGTAGTGCATATTGATGAAAAATGGTTTTTTCAAACCAAAGAAACGGAGAAGTACTACCTATTACCGGAGGAAAGTGATCCAATAAGAACATGTAAGAGTAAAAGATTTATTACAAAAGTTAAGTTCCTAGCTGCGGTTGCTCGTCCCCAATTTGATAGTGATAACAACACTTTGTTTGATGGAAAAATCGGTATCTTTCCTCTGGTGTACAAGGAACCTGCTAAACGAAGTAGTAAAAACCGTGTCGCGGGTACTTTGGAAACAAAAGCATGTACATCAGTTACAAAAGATGTGTACAGAGCTTATTTACTTGAACAAGTTTTACCCAAAATTCGACAAAAATGGCCTCTCTTATCTTCACCACTTATTTATATCCAACAAGATAACGCTAAACCGCACATAAAAATAGATGACGAGGAGTTTATAAATGCTGCAAAACAAGATGGGTTCGATATTAGATTGGTTTGTCAACCACCAAATAGTCCCGATTTGAATGTTCTTGATCTTGGGTTCTTCAGATCAATCCAATCACTTCAACACTAAGAAGCTCCTAAAAACATAGACGAGTTGATTGATGCGGTGTATAAATCTTTTGATAAATTATCACCAAGTTGTCTTAACAATGTATTTCTATCTCTACAAGCATGTATGGTTGAGGTTATTAAATCTTTTGGTAACAATGCTTACAAATTGACTCATCTTGGAAAAGATAAGTTGGTTCATACTACTGGACTACCAACAACTTTAAAATGTGATGTTGGTAGTGTTCAACAAGCAATTCAGTTTATACAGGCTGCTTCACAATAGTTAGAGGAAGTGCGAGACTTTTGTTTAGAAAACAACTCTTGTATGCTGGGAAGAATGTAAATGGAATACTCTGTTTTGCATGTCACGGAAAAAAGTGACAAACTTTTCTTTAAAGTGTAATCTGCATGCATGTATTTTGTTCAAGTTGTATAGCAGACTAGCAGTGATGATATCCACATATGTAATCTTTATTTAATTTAATGGACTTGTACTTGTATGTACAGTATTTAAGAATTGATGAGATGTGTTTTAAATTATTAAAGTTACTTTTTGATAAAGGTAGGTTCAATTATATTGGGACGTCCAAAAAAGGAAAGTGTGTCAACCTTTTTGGGACGGAGGGAGTAGATATTATCACAATAATGCATTGTGAACAAGATGAGATAAAAGCAATGTAAGAACCCCAAATTTTGGATATAATTAAAACTTTTTATTAAGTATTGATAAAATAAGGAACAATGATTCCGACAACAAGGTCACCAGCTCTAATGAATGAATGGAATGGATATGGATTCAAATACTTATATATCATGAAGAATGCTAATGGTTGATAACTTAGGTAAGAATAATCTATCTCCTAGGGGAATAAGATATGGCAATTCCAAGCAGGAGAATATTCTCATGTCATCCAGATCGATAACGATTAGTCCACTGGTTCCGTGTAAGGGTTAAGGAACGCCCGAGAAGGAACAAGGACATTGTCATAAATATAGGGAATAAAGGAAGAATAAAGTATGAATAGTGTTTTTGGTGGAAATGAGAATATTATGAGACGACACTATATAGAAGTACCCGGAACGAAATTCTGAGTTCGTATTAGTGATCCAGGGGGAAAAAGAGTGTATGTAAAAGCTGTCGGATTCTGAAAAATAGCACTTTTATTTTTCCCGAGATTTCCTCGGACACTGAAAGACTTAAGGAATTATCGAAGGGATTTAAGGAAAATAGGTTCAAGAATTATTAAAGAGAATGGAGGATGATAGTATAAATATTAAGACGGGTTCCGGTAAAACCCTAACTAGAAACGAATGAGTTATTCCTCCGAACGATCAATGAATTGAGCAACAAACGGACAAAGAAACAAGCAGAGGACTAAGAGGTGTGATGAGATAGTGGAAGGTGACATAATCACTTTATGCTAGATAAGATCAATGGAACCAAGCTAGTTGCATTACTAACTAGCACCATTAGAAAAAATCAACTAGTACTTAGCATCTCTTTACCATTCCACCACTTAAACAACAACACATACTCATCCAAAGACATCACCCCTTGCATCATCACTTTATTAAAGTGGCTTTAGGATGAGATATTATCTAAGCAAAGTCACTTTATTGCATTATTATCAAAACAAATCAACCAAGCAATTCTTTCTCTTCCAAGGAGCCATTCGGCTTTTCTTAAAATTCAAGAATCAAAAACCCTCTTCCAACCATCATTTGATCTTGTAATTTTTAAGGTGAGTTCTATATTTCAAGAAACTAATCTCCTAGAAATTTCAAGTCCAAACTCCTTTGTTTCCATTTTCAAATAAATCATTTACAAGGAGGGTGAATAGTGTTCTTCAAGAACTAATCATGTTTTTCTTTGATTTTTATGGTTGATTTAGCTAGCTTAAGGCCACTCAAGGATCATACAAAGCTTAGTGAGGCTAGAACATACTCCATGGAAGGTATATCTCACCAAAACCCTAGCTCTTACTTTGAGTTTAATGATGTTCTTGATAAGTTTTTAGATTAGTGTGATTATGGTGATAATTAAAGCATGCTTATGTAGTGATTTGTTGATATAAGAGGATAAAATAGTTTAGATGAATGGAAAGGCATTGCTTGGCCTTAGTTCATGGTTAAATAACATGTATATGTTGTGTGAAGTGGAAACTATGGTTATCGGAAGGATTGGAATTTGGAAATATTCGATTTATAGCCGTCCTAATGCCCGATTTTCGATAACCTTAAGGAATTCGTGCATCACAGTAGGGATAATTGTTTTAACTGGTTATGAACATGACATTTCCTTATAGATCTCGAATCATAGATCGTTTTGGCGAAAGAATCGAAACATTCCGACTTACGGTTTAGGAGTTATGGTCAAATTACTAAAATTGGTTCAGAACCGTAAGTAAAAGTTCGTAACTTCAATTGAACCCTCATAAAACATGATTCTCGGTGACGAATCTTGGTAAATAAATACTAGAGGTCATAAGGAAGGTATGAAAGAAAACCACATGTCAAACGGATCGTTTTCCGATTTTATAAAAATGTTTGAATCGAAGTTAAACGCGAACGAACCCCTAAAAAACCCGCTTGATTATAACTTCGGTAAAACACTTAGAAAACGGGCGATAAAACTCGGAGTATAATATTGATTCGTAACGATCGACTTTAGAACTTGTATGACTTAAGTATGTCCCAAGTGTAAGTACAGTGACATGTCGTATTAACGAACGAATGTCGGGACGGATCGATGATAAAAGGAATCCACAAAAAGGGGTATAACGAGATAACTCGAGAACGTGTTTCGATTTAAGTATAACTTAACTTTTAAGATGTTAAGTGATTAATCC
The DNA here is from genome assembly GCA_036435485.1 of Saposhnikovia divaricata. NCBI lineage: Eukaryota > Viridiplantae > Streptophyta > Magnoliopsida > Apiales > Apiaceae > Saposhnikovia > Saposhnikovia divaricata. The sequence goes on from CM071600.1 coordinate 165,088,504, forward strand.
CGAATGCCTTGGCTATTTGTAGATCACCAAGCTGACCCGGGACCCGCTACCACTACCTCTTACCGTACTCGACTACCAGGCAAGTTTCAATTCCCTTCTTTTAGGCTGTTGTTGTGATTGAACATATATATATGTTTTCTGTTGTACATATGCCATAGCATGCATGCCTACTTTCAAGTTATATCATTATGCTTGATCCCTGATTGTTTATTGGCTTATAAATTAGACAGCTAACGTATCAATTATAAGCCGGTTATTGTAAGACCCTCAGAGAAGGGTGTATATATCTTATTCATCAAATATAGACCGGGAGTCAATATTTCTTGATATATCAAGGTTACCTCGAAGGAAAATATTTAAGTAAATATTTTCTAAGGGCGACGAATATTATTTGAATATTCGTTCGAGATTATTTATTTAACGATCCTTACTTCAAATAATTATTTGAACGTAACCATTCGACGAATAATATTTTTCAATATTCATTCAGAGTCGAATTGATTATCGATTATTATTTCGAATATTCTTCTAAAGGTTGGACTACTAAATGAATATTATTTGGATATTCATTTAGAATATTATTCATTAAATGAATATTACTTTTGAATATTCATTTAAGATAGTAATTACCTGATGAATATTATTTTAATGTTCATCTGAAGCTTGATTTATTTATCGAGTCTTATCTCGAATATTCCTTTAAAGCTTGGATTACTAAATGAATATTACTTAATATTCATTTAGAATATTATTCATTAAATGAATATTACTTTTTCAATATTCATTTAAATTCCTAATTAATTATGAATATTATTTTGAATATTTATCCAGGGTTCTATTTAATCATCGAATATTATTTTAAATATTTTAAATATTCCTTTCAGGTCTTATTAATTAATGAATATTATTTTGAATATTCATTTGAATATTTAATTATGCAATAAATATTCTCTAGATATTTCTTCAAGGATTATTTGAGAAATACTCTGATTAAAGATATTCTTTCATATTCCTAAATATTCTGTAAAATATTTTAATTCAATAAATATTCTCTGAATATTTACTCCATACTTAGAATAACCTCGATAAGGTTTATCTTCTTCGATTATTACGGAAAATATTTCGGAGTCACATTATTATTAATCTTATATCAAGAAAGGTTCTCAGACATCATTCTTCTTTGAGTCTATCTCCCTAATAATAAGGGAACCTTACTTGGAAAATGTTATTTATCTGGTCGACTTCCCGGTCAATAAAGTATTCTCTTCACTCGCAACTCGGGTGCTATTGACTTATTAAGTCGTTGTGTACCTTCTCATCTTTCGAGGGGTAAGATTGTTGGAACAAGTTGATATTCGTTACCAAGCAATAGCTTGGAAGTTATTGGTGAAATTTTCCTTTCCAACTAGATACGACTACTTTGTGGAGTTTTATCAACAAGTATTATACTTGGGGAAAGGGGGACGAACGTTACATTCAGAATCATGAATTATATTTGAACTAGGAGTCGTGTAAGAGGCCGAGTAGCGCCGGTCCATCCCCTTTGGCCCTACCGTTGGCCGGGGAGAGCTAGTAAGGCGGTAGACAAGTAAAGCCGTCAGTTCTTCCTTCTACCGATAGTAAATCTAAATTGAGCTGTACGATCTCGACTGATCATCAAGATTGGAACAGCGGGCGCGGTGAATACTCCATCATTGGTTCATCATCCAAATTTATTTATTTCCTGCAACATGATTACTGTTGGCAGAGCTGGAAAAGTGTTCATAACTGGAATTGCAATCTCTTCATGCAAGTTCCTCTTTTTAATGACAATGAGAATATCTCGCTTACTTTTGATGTAGCAGATATTTCTACAAACAAATACTTTAAGTTACCTTGTAACTTCATCGTTCATATTATACTGGCATCATTTCCGTAAATGCATGGCATATGGTTTGAAAGATACTTTTGAACTGTTATATATTATCGTTCAGTTATATATTATTGTTGGTGGGCTATTGCTCACCCTTGCTTTATTATTATATCACAACAACAGCTAGACCAGATTACTCGCACAAGGCGCACTCGACGCAGGCGAGGACGATGAGACTACCAGAGCTAAAGAAGAAGCTATTGGTATGATAGATTTATTCTTTCAGTTCCAAGTATATGGTCTAGTATGACTTATGTAAGTTGATGGCAAAGAGTATGTATTTATATTGAAATTCTTTTGGATTGTAAGAACTCATAATGTGATTAATAAAAATTTGATTGTTACTCTGATTTCATCTCTGGGACTATAACGGGTGTGTTTTATATTGTTGTGTTGGGTCATAGAGATGTAATTTATCTTATGTTAAGGAAAGTTCAATTGTTGTGGACAGAATTGGAAACCGTAACCACCGGATCCCGGACCCCGGATCTGGGGTGTTACAGAAGTGGTATCAGAGCGTTACGTTATAAATCCCAGAGATGAGGCGACGTTAAAACCATAAACTTACTAAAATAATAAGAACTCTTGCCAAGTTCATAGTCGGACTACTTAATGTAGTGCTGACATATAAAACCCTTATGGGAACTCTTAATTATCATGATAGTAACTTAGCTCGATATCGCATCGACAAGTAAGGCAACAGACCTTGAGGCATACGAGCAGCAGCGCAATGATGCTTTATTATATGCTGAAGATCAGCGGGTAAATTCAATAGAGTACCCTACTGGAGACCCGGAAGAGGTTCCAGCAGACAAGGAAAATCCTGTTAGGATAAGGAGCTTACCCTCGAGGAATGAGGGTTGTAGCCAGAAAGACTGAGATGATTAAGGTATAGCGCTCAGAAAAGTGGGCATAAAGAACTAAGCTATTAGCAAGAGAACTGAAGATTCATGTTGGATTCGTGGCTGGACTACTGAAGGTAGTACCAGCAAGTAAGACGGATTGGAAGAATTACTTGAGATCTTATACGGGAATAGATGAGGATCATTAGAGACTTTCATATTAACGAAAAGAGTGCCAGAAGGATGTATGATTATCAAAGGCATCGATATAAGGCGAGGAGCAGAGTCCCTAGGAATAGTTGAGAAGAGGCAGTAAGTGCCATATCATTTGATAAATGAATAAGTATGAATATTGTCAGTAATAATTCGCCATGAGAAGGCAGATGTCATAGGTTGTAATTTATGGAACCAGATTGAGGTTGATGAAGTTGTTTTATTCAGGAAAATGTCCATTTTATGAATGAATCAGTTAGAAAGTGAAAACTTTGGGAAGTGACAGCATGATTGGATAAAGTTATATAAGGAAGTAGTAAGCAAGATAATGATCTCAGAACCTACCGGAAGGTAAGACCAGTGAGTCAAGATGAACTCGTAATGAGACTATTGTCAGAGACTAAGTATAAGGTCAATTTAACTCAGTGAAATGATGAACCAGAAACGTTAGATGCATGTGACTCAGAGGAATATTAAATTCTTTCTTTTCTTTGAATGGATTATAGTAGTTACCTTAAGTTTACTCCGACGCGGAATTATAACGGATCAAGTAATACGATCAGCAGTTAAAGAGAAAAATGTGAGAAAATCTTCCTGGAGCTAAAAGATGAAATGGGTAATGACCAAGAGTTGGCATTGTTTAGTGGAAAAAGGGAGACTTTGTGCTTCCAACGACGCTTTGCATAAAAGATTAGGATGTGTGCCCACGACAAAGTACTTGCGGATGCATTCGGACAACATGGTTCACCAGGTTCGGATGGCCTTAGTAGTGCCAATTTTTGTGGAACAACCAACTCCGACGGTAATGTTCCTTCTGAGACTGGTAGTCAGGTAGAATGACATTTGGTAATATTGAATATCAGGACGTATAGGTATCAGGACGTTGTGACAAGTTTCAGTTTAAAACTGTTAATTCCCTTCTAAGGGATGTATATAATTGGTTCCTCTCCAGTGGTTAAACTTCCAACCTGATGACGATTATTTCCTTAATTATGACTGCTTATGGTTCTACCTGCTTAGGGGTTCATAGAATTATTCTTCAGGTTTCTAAACTGGTCTCCTTAATGTTACCAGTAGGTGGAAAGATTGACCAAAATTTCCCTGATTCTGGAAAGAACTTCAACGAATTTTGGCAAACCTCGTCTTTATGATTATCAGAGAACATCATTGAAAGGAATGGAAACTGGAGCGAACCCTGTGGATTGGGTAAGGTTGCTGTCATATGGGTTAGTAGACGGACCCTGAATATTACAATCGATGGTAGAGATAAAATGATGAAGTGAGATTGGACGAAAACAGGAAATTTAAGTAAGAAACCAGCCGGACTGAGAAACTCTGGGATTGACTTAAGTGAAAAGGCTGTTATGCCAGGAATGGTAAGCTTGCGTGGCACGTGGGATTGATAAGAATAGTTGAAGAGATAAAAGTAGAGGAAAGGTGACTGGAGATGGCGCTGAGTAGTCGATTAAGACTTATATGAAGTAAAGTTTTGGAAAGGTAGAAAAATATCAAAGAAAATGGCACTATGCCGGCAATTGCTAGAAAAGTAATGCAATTAGCCAAACCCCTAAAATCATATATTTTATTTTAGTGTGGCCAGTTGAGGCCAAGTCACAAAGGATTATCAAGTGACTAGACCAGCAACGAAAGGACAAAGCAGGGTTGCTTCTAGGTAAGCACCGACTGCAAGGGCTTCTGATATAAAGGAAATATTAATGAGATCGTAGGAATCATCTACTAAACCCTTTGCAACCCATGATTTGATGGGGAATTTACTAGACCTTTTCGGAATGGGGTCACCCGTACTAAAGTGATTCATGTGTATATGATTGCCCAAGATTACGTGTAAAAATGGAAGTATAATTACTTGAGATGTATGATGTTAGGGTATTATAAATACCATGAATATATTATGACTAAGGGAAGTAAACAATGAAGGTTTATGAAGAGAGTATAGAAATGGTCAGAGATTGATCACTATGCTGTAGAAATTTTGCCTAAGGTAAGTACCTTTGAGAAGAACGATAAGCACTAAGAGATTCACGTTGAACTCGACCAATATCTTCCAAAACATCCTTGCTACCATTACCATGTTCTGTAAGAGAGCAGATAGGCATACGTTGCCTGTTGGAAGGCCAAATAGGCTGACAACTATCTGAAAGAAGAGGGTGGCCTTAAGTTACCAATCCATTATCAAATAAGAACAGTTGAAAAGAGACCCTTATTAAGGATACATGATCTGATTGCCAATTATAGGATGCAAGAATTCCTTGGCAGTTGAATTAAGGATAGGATATCCATAAATTAAGACAAACCCTGGGGAATGCACAAGGGGTGGCATTAACCCTAATAACGACATTATGAATTCAGATGATATGAGTTGGACTTGCTAAGGCAACAATGACCGGTAAGGATTATTAAAAAGAGTTCTGGAAAGAACATAGATAGAATTATTAGAGTATTGATCAATGACATTCTGATATACCCTGTACCCAGAAAATACAGGAGGAATGATGAGGATGACCTATGAAACCTTATAAAGAAAAAGGTAATATTCCGAACTTCAAAATGGAAGTTTGGTAAGGAATGTATGACATAGTAACAATAATGCCAGATGAGGCATTTATTAAACCTTGAGGAAGTATGGATTGAACCTATAAAGGTTGAGATTATCCTAAGATAAGGAAAGAACTAAGAAAAGAAGTATCCTAAGTAGGATTGGGAATAAACGTGATAAAGTTCCCACGGGTAGGTGGAAGCAATGACTTATGGAGATAGACTGATAAATATATTTTTCTCCATCAGCAGAGCTTAAGGGAGAATGCTTTCACCCAACAATGATGGGAATGAGGTAGAAATGTTTGAATTGGAATATATCCAGAGAACAAGGATTACCAGAAATTATTATTATCAGGAAAGGCCAATGAGGTGGCCGACAGTCTAAGTATAAAGGAATAATTACAAATGTTCATACCGAAGAAACAAAATGATATTTGGAAAGACCTTGAAGGTCATATTGGAGTGGAGGAAGTTACATTCCTTTTGATGATTGTGCAAGAATCGAAGGTAATAATAGTTTAAGTAAAGATTCGATTCCTGATGGAGTCTTAAGCATATTACGTACCTTAGAAGGTCCCGTTTTGAGGCAGACCAGGACCATGATACAAAATTAACGAAGTAAACCGTTAAGTTTCCAGTCTTTTATGGAAGCTGCATGAGTGATAGTTTCATCAACCTGACATAGCTGCGATGCTTGAAACTCTTCTACAATTTTATCTACTTCATGTAATATCTACATCAAGTTCAGGAAGTGTTCCTTATGGATAAGGAATAGTGATTACTTTGTCTCCCTAAAGGATTGGAAACCCGTAGGATTAGCTATTAATGCACTACGTAAACAACAAGCGATGGTGATTCTTCTAAGAAAGTAGATGACAATGTAAAGATAAAGAAAGTGCTGCCATTGATTAACTAAATGGCATGTTGATGAATGACAAACAAGTTTGTGTTAGTGTACTTCTGCGCAAACAAGATAGAGAATATGAGGTTGATGATTCATGATGTTAAAGATATTCCCATGGAAAGAATTAATGAGATTTGGAGGGAAGGGCGGTTGAGCCCGAGACTTATTGGGCCACCTGAGAGTTTAAAAGTGTTCGGACGGCGGTATTCGAGCCAGCCTTACCCCCAAAACTTATAGCACGGTCATAACGGGTTTTCATGTGGCCAGGCTACGCCAGTAAAATGCAGATGCTCGATAGATGATAAGAGCATGAGCCGGTAGATATACGACCTGGTCTGACTTACGAAAGACAACCTGTGGAAAACCACGGATAGAAAAGAACAAGTGATGAGAAACAAGGTTGGCAGAAGTAAATTATATGAATCTAAGTTAAAGGGATCGGGCCAGATTCATTTCAGAAAGTTTAAATTGGAATAACGTGATGATTATAGAGTAAATGTGACGGAATACCGATAAGGAGGTACCAAGTGCAAAAAGGTGTCTCAATAAAGAGGTGAAGGTGAAAGTAAATAATAGAAATGAGTAAGAATCAGATAATAAGAAGGATGTGATTGATAAAGAAAAGGCTGGGAAAGCAACTATGGAATGAGAAGCAAGGAATGTTATGAATGGGTTTTCTAATGAATTCTCGGGATGACAACCTGATAGTGTCAATATTATAGTTATGAAAAAGCTAGTAACGTGACATGGAATGTCAGTAACAATGATGTCAAGCGAGAAACATAAAATTTAACCTAAAAGGGTGAAGGAATTTTCTGGAGTGAGCGTTGCTAAGGTTGAACCAGAGTATTGGTCCATAGAATAGTGGACAAAGCAGCAAGATGTGTTGACACATGAGATTGCGATCAAACGGTATTGGATATAATTATGATTAATTTCTTCTTTGATGAACCTCTATAGTTCAGAGGTAAATTCTGAGTATGATATATTACAGTCATGAAAACCTTCTATAATCCTTTAGAACTCTTTTCTTTTCTTCTCTCTTTTTCATCTTCTTTATGAATTGAGAAGAACAACTCTTTAAAGAGGGGAGGTACTGCTACGCGACTATCTGTCTATGTGATAGAAGTCTAAGTGGAATACCATAACTTGTTTAATTGCTTGTCAAGTACTAAAGGCTGGCCCCCTTCTGTACTAACTATGCAATATAACAAATGTTCAATTGATCATAATGATCTCTCAATAAATCTTTCCACTTCTCCATATTGATCGAGATTGCGAAGATTAAAGCGATCAGGAAATGCACAATACAAGCGAGGTTACCTCCGAATTCGCAGTGTGATAGTGATACCAATGTTACTGCAGGTATCAATAAGGATAAGACTGAGTAAGAGCATAACCCGGATAGTGTGTTGTACGAAAAGTAGCAAGTTGATGAAAAAAAAAAGATAAAGTACATATAGTAGCACCAGCAGATGTGCTGAGAAAGGGGAGAACGACTAAGAATCGACCGGGAAGCTAAAAAGTGAACGACAGGCAAACGACTCTTTGCTTCCTACCTGATTCCGGGACGGAATCCTTTTAAGGAGGGGAGACTGTAAGAACCCCAAATTTTGGATATAATTAAAACTTTTTATTAAGTATTGATAAAATAAGGAACAATGATTCCGACAACAAGGTCACCAGCTCTAATGAATGAATGGAATGGATATGGATTCAAATACTTATATGTCATGAAGAATGCTAATGGTTGATACTTAGCATCTCTTTACCATTCCACCACTTAAACAACAACACATACTCATCCAAAGACATCACCCCTTGCATCATCACTTTATTAAAGTGGCTTTAGGATGAGATATTATCTAAGCAAAGTCACTTTATTGCATTATTATCAAAACAAATCAACCAAGCAATTCTTTCTCTTCCAAGGAGCCATTCGGCTTTTCTTAAAATTCAAGAATCAAAAACCCTCTTCCAACCATCATTTGATCTTGTAATTTTTAAGGTGAGTTCTATATTTCAAGAAACTAATCTCCTAGAAATTTCAAGTCCAAACTCCTTTGTTTCCATTTTCAAATAAATCATTTACAAGGAGGGTGAATAGTGTTCTTCAAGAACTAATCTTGTTTTTCTTTGATTTTTATGGTTGATTTAGCTAGCTTAAGGCCACTCAAGGATCATACAAAGCTTAGTGAGGCTAGAACATACTCCATGGAAGGTATATCTCACCAAAACCCTAGCTCTTACTCTGAGTTTAATGATGTTCTTGATAAGTTTTTAGATTAGTGTGATTATGGTGATAATTAAAGCATGCTTATGTAGTGATTTGTTGATATAAGAGGATAAAATCGTTTAGATGAACGGAAAGGCATTGCTTGGCCTTAGTTCATGGTTAAATAACATGTATATGTTGTGTGAAGTGGAAACTATGGTTATCGGAAGGATTGGAATTTGGAAATATTCGATTTATAGCCGTCGTAATGCCCGATTTTCGATAACCTTAACGAATTCGTGCATCACAGTAGGGATAATTGTTTTAACTGGTTATGAACATGACATGTCCTTATAGATCTCGAATCATAGATCGTTTTGGCGAAAGAATCGAAACATTCCGACTTACGGTTTAGGAGTTATGGTCAAATTACTAAAATTGGTTCGGAACCGTAAGTAAAAGTTCGTAACTTCAATTGAACCCTCATAAACCATGATTCTCAGTGACGAATCTTGGTAAATAAATACTAGAGGTCATAAGGAAGGTATGAGAGAAAACCACATGTCAAACGGATCGTTTTCCAATTTTATAAAAATGTTTGAATCGAAGTTAAACGCGAACGAACCCCTAAAAAACCCACTTGATTATAACTTCGGTAAAACACTTAGAAAACGGGCGATAAAACTCGGAGTATAATATTGATTCGTAACGATCGACTTTAGAACTTGTATGACTTAAGTATGTCCCAAGTGTAAGTACAGTGACATGTCGTATTAACGAACGAATGTCGGGACGGATCGATGATAAAAGGAATCCACAAAAAGGGGTATAACGAGATAACTCGAGAACGTGTTTCGATTTAAGTATAACTTAACTTTTAAGATGTTAAGTGATTAATCCCGAATGCCTTGGCTATTTGTAGATCACCAAGCTGACCCGGGACCCGCTACCACTACCTCTTACCGTACTCGACTACCAGGCAAGTTTCAATTCCCTTCTTTTAGGCTGTTGTTGTGATTGAACATATATATATATATATATATATATATATATGTTTTCTGTTGTACATATGCCATAGCATGCATGCCTACTTTCAAGTTATATCATTATGCTTGATCCCTGATTGTTTATTGGCTTATAAATTAGACAGCTAACGTATCAATTATAAGCCGGTTATTGTAAGACCCTCAGAGAAGGGTGTATATATCTTATTCATCAAATATAGACCGGGAGTCAATATTTCTTGATATATCAAGGTTACCTCGAAGGAAAATATTTAAGTAAATATTTTCCCTTATTCGGGCGACGAATATTATTTGAATATTCGTTCGAGATTATTTATTTAACGATCCTTACTTCAAATAATTATTTGAACGTAACCATTCGATGAATAATATTTTTCAATATTCATTCAGAGTCGAATTGATTATCGATTATTATTTCGAATATTCTTCTAAAGGTTGGACTACTAAATGAATATTATTTGGATATTCATTTAGAATATTATTCATTAAATGAATATTACTTTTGAATATTCATTTAAGATAATATTCATTTAAGATAGTAATTACCTGATGAATATTATTTTAATGTTCATCTGAAGCTTGATTTATTTATCGAGTCTTATCTCGAATATTCCTTTAAAGCTTGGATTACTAAATGAATATTACTTGATATTCATTTAGAATATTATTCATTAAATGAATATTACTTTTTCAATATTCATTTAAATTCCTAATTAATTATGAATATTATTTTGAATATTCATCCAGGGTTCTATTTAATCATCGAATATTATTTTAAATATTTTAAATATTCCTTTCAGGTCTTATTAATTAATGAATATTATTTTGAATATTCATTTGAATATTTAATTATGCAATAAATATTCTCTCGATATTTCTTCAAGGATTATTTGAGAAATACTCTAATTAAAGATATTCTTTCATATTCCTAAATATTCTGTAAAATATTTTAATTCAATAAATATTCTCTGAATATTTATTCCATACTTAGAATAACCTCGATAAGGTTTATCTTCTTCGATTATTACGGAAAATATTTCGGAGTCACATTATTATTAATCTTATATCAAGAAAGGTTCTCAGACATCATTCTTCTTTGAGTCTATCTCCCTAATAATAAGGGAACCTTACTTGGAAAATGTTATTTATCTGGTCGACTTCCCGGTCAATAAAGTATTCTCTTCACTCGCAACTCGGGTGCTATTGACTTATTAAGTCGTTGTGTACCTTCTCATCTTTCGAGGGGTAAGATTGTTGGAACAAGTTGATATTCGTTACCAAGTAATAGCTTGGAAGTTATTGGTGAAATTTTCCTTTCCAACTAGATACGACTACTTTGTGGAGTCTTATCAACAAGTATTATACTTGGGGAAAGGGGGACGAACGTTACATTCAGAATCATGAATTATATTTGAACTAGGAGTCGTGTAAGAGGCCGAGTAGCGCCGGTCCATCCCCTTTGGCCCAACCGTTGGCCGGGGAGAGCTAGTAAGGCGGTAGACAAGTAAAGCCATCAGTTCTTCCTTCTACCGATAGTAAATATAAATTGAGCTGTACGATCTCGACTGATCATCAAGATTGGAACAGCGGGCGCGGTGAATACTCCATCATTGGTTCATCATCCAAACTTATTTATTTCCTGCAACATGATTACTGTTGGCAGAGCTGGAAAAGTGTTCATAACTGGAATTGCAATCTCTTCATGCAAGTTCCTCTTTTTAATGACAATGAGAATATCTCGCTTACTTTTGATGTAGCAGATATTTCTACAAACAAATACTTTAAGTTACCTTGTAACTTCATCGTTCATATTATACTGGCATCATTTCCGTAAATCCATGGCGTATGGTTTGAAAGATACTTTTGAACTGTTATATATTATCGTTCAGTTATATATTATTGTTGGTGGGCTATTGCTCACCCTTGCTTTATTATTATATCACAACAACAGCTAGACTAGATGACTCGCACAAGGCGCACTCGACGCAGGCGAGGACGATGAGACTACCAGAGCTAAAGAAGAAGCTATTGGTATGATAGATTTATTCTTTCAGTTCCAAGTATATGGTCTAGTATGACTTATGTAAATGGATGGCAAAGAGTATGTATTTATATTGAAATTCTTTTGGATTGTAAGAACTCATAATGTGATTAATAAAAATTTGATTGTTACTCTGATTTCATCTCTGGGACTATAACGGGTGTGTTTTATATTGTTGTGTTGGGTCATAGAGATGTAATTTATCTTATGTTAAGGAAAGTTCAATTGTTGTGGACAGAACTGGAAACCGTAACCACCGGATCCCGGACCCCGGATTTGGGGGTGTTACAAGCAAAGCAAGCAAAAACTCCATTCTCCCACCATTAGAGCCATTCGGCTTTTCTTAAAATTCAAGAAACAAAATCATCCTTCCCACCATTGCTTGGTCTCCAAAAATTTTTCATAGATCCTATATTTCATAAAAGTGATACCCTAGAAATCTTAGCCTCAAATACCACTCTTTCCATTTTCAATAAAATCATCAAATCTAGGGTGAATAGTAACTTTCAAGAACAAATCTTGGTTTTCTTGATTTCTTGGATGATCTAAGATTGGTTAAGGATATACAAGGACTATACAAGGCTTAGCAAGGTCCTTACCCACTCCATGGAAGGTATATCTCACAAAAACCCTAGCTCTTACTTTGAGTTTAATGATGTTCTTGATAAGTTTTTAGATTAGTATGATTATGGTGATAATTAAAGCATGCTTATGTAGTGATTTGTTGATATAAGAGGATAAAATAGTTTAGATGAACGGAAAGGCATTGCTTGGCCTTAGTTCATGGTTAAATAACATGTATATGTTGGGTGGAGTGGAAACTATGATTATCGGAAGGTTTGGAATTTGGAAATATTCGATTTATAGCCGTTGTAATGCCCGATTTTTGATAACCTTAAAGAATTCGTGCATCACAGTTGGGATAATTGTCTTAACTGGTTATGAACATGACATGTACTTGTAGATATCGAGCCATAGATCGTTTTGGCGAAAGAATCGAAACATTCCGACTTACGGTTTAGGAGTTATGGTCAAATTACTAAAATTGGTTCGGAACCGTAAGTAAAAGTTCGTAACTTCAATTGAACCCTCGTAAATCATGTTACTCAGTGGTGAATCTTGGTAAATAAATACTAGAGGTCATAAGGAAGGTATGAAAGAAAACCACATGTCAAACGGATCGGTTTCCGATTTTATAAAAATGTTTGAATCGAAGTTAAACGCGAACGAACCCCTAAAAACCCGCTTGGTTATAACTTTGGTAAAAGACTTAGAAAACGAACGATAAAACTCGAGGTATAATCTTGGGTCGTAATCGATCGACTTTAGAACTTATACGACTTAAGTATATACCGAGTGTGGGTATGATGACATGTCGTAATAACGAACAAATGTCGGATCGTATCGGTAATAAAAAGAGTTGTACTAAAAAGTGTATAACGGGATAATTCGAAAACGTGTTTCGACTTAAGTGAAGTTTATACTTAGACTTTTAAAAAGGTGTTAAGTGGTTAATCTCGAATGTTCTGATTGTTTATAGATCATCGAGCAGACCCAGGACATGCTATCTCCACCCACACCTGAATACCAGGCAAGTGTTCAAACCTTTGAACCTGTTGTTGTGATAATATATGTATATGATTTCTGTTTTACATATGCCATCGCATGCATGCCTGTTTCCAATTATATTATGACTCTGGTTGTTGTGATACTTGTTCCCTGAATTGCCATTGGCTTATAGACTAGATACGAATTATAAGTTATAAGCCGGATATTTTGGTAAGACCCTTAGCGAAGGGCAAATGATATTCATTCTTAAATATAGACCGGGAGTCGGTATTTTGAGATATAAATAGTCGTGGAAACCCGGAGGGATTCCAACGACAGATTATTATTTATCTGAGGAATGTTATTATTAAACGTTATTTATATTTCCATAAAGTATTAATTATTTGGAAATCTTTCGAGGAATGTTATTCGAGTATTATCTCAGTTGAGAGATATTAAATGAATGTTAGTTTCAAATATTCATTTAGAGTTGGTTATTAATGAATATTATTTTGATATTCATTAGAATGTTATTTATTAAATGAATATTACTTTCGAATATTCATTTAAGGTTTATATACTTAATGATTATTATTTTAAAACATTCATTGGAAGTTCTAATTACTTAAGGGATATTATTTCGAATATTCCTTTAAAGTTTTGACTACTAAATGAATATTATCTGGATATTCATTTATAAGATTATTTATTAAATGAACGTTATTTGGATATTCATTTAGAAGATTAAATATTAAATGAATATTATTTTCAACCATTCATTTAAGGTTTGACTTATTTATTGAATATTATTTTAAATATTTATTGGAGTTCAATTATTAACGAATATTATTTTGAATATTCATTTAAGGAGTGATTTATTTAGTAAATAGTTCTATATATTCATTCGAGGATTACTTGCGAGCAATATTTTGATTTAATAATATTCCGTAATTATTATTGAGTTAATAAATATTCTTGGAATATTTATTTAATTCTTTTAAATTCTTTTTAAAATGATTTATATTATTTGGAGATTATCTTTCACCTACAAATGTTATGTAAAATATTTCAGAGTCATTTTACGACTATTTTATCAAGGAAAGGTTCCCAACTCTTTATTTGTCATTTAAATCTATCTTAAAGGATTTAAATGCTCGATCAAACTTCCATGTTATAGGGGAACCTACTTGAGCAATGTTATTTATCTTGTTGACTTCCCGGTCATAATTTATCCTTTTCACTCACAACTTTTTTTTTTTGTTAAATCCCTTTCACTCACAACTTGTTTGCTATGGACTCATTAAGTCTGTGTGTACCTTCTCATCATTCGAGGGGTAAGATTGTTGGAACAAGTTGATATCCATTAACAAGCAAAAGCTTGGGAAATGATGGCAAATTTTCCTTTCCAACTAGATACGACTACTTTGTGGAGTCTTATCAACAAGTATTTCACTTGGGGAAGGGAGGACAAACTCTACGTTTCAATGCTGTGGATTTATTCGAACTAGGAGTCGTGTGTAAGAGGCCGAGTCGCGCGGTCCATCACAAGGCCTAACCATTGGCCAGGGAGTTACTATTAAGGCAATCTACAAGTGGAGCCGTCAGTTCTTCCTTCTACCGGTAGTAAACTATATTGGGCTGTACCATCCCCGACTGATCATCAGGGAATGGGACAGCTGGCGCGTAATGACTCCAGTATTGGTTCATCTCCCAAATTGGGAATTCCCTGCAACACGTATCGAAGAGACTTCTTTCAGGTTGACGGTGTCTTCCGTAACACGTATTGAAGAGACTTCTTTCAGGTTGTAAGACTTCGAAAAATGTTAATAACTGGAATTGCAATATTTTCCTTGCAAGTTCCTCTTAATATGATAAATGATTATATCTGGCTTATTTTTGACATAGCAGATATTCCCACCTATATATGCATTTTGAGTTACCTCGTAACTTCATCGTTCATGTTATTCTGGCATCATTTCCGTAAATGCATGGCATATGGTTTGAAAGATACTTTTGAACTGTTATATATTATCATTCAGTTATATATTATTGTTGGTGGGCTATTGCTCACCCTTGATTTATTATTATATCACAACAACAGCTAGACCAGATGACTCGCACAAGGCGCACTCGACGCTGGCGAGAACGATGAGACTACCAGAGCCGAAGAGACAGCTATTGGTAGGATAGATTTATTCTTTCAGTACCAAGTATATGGTCTAGTATGACTCATGTAAATGGATGGCAAAGAGTATGTATGTATATTGAAATTCTTTTGGATTGTAAGAACTCATAATGTGATTAATAAAATTTGATAGTTACTATGATTTCATCTCTGGGACTATAACGGGTGTGTTTTATGTTATTGTTTTGGGTCACAAGGTTGTAATTTAATATTTATGTTGAATTGTGGATGGGAATTGAGACGGTAACGACCAGATCCCTTACCCCGGATCTGGGGGTGTTACAGAAATGGTATCAGAGCATACGTTATAAACCCCAGAGATGAGGCGAAGAGAACAATGTTACTGACACTTTTGAGGAGAAAAGAAGGCTGAAACTTGTCATCAAGGATGTAGCCCCGGAAAAGATAATTAAATGGCCATATAGAGATACGGTGCCGCCCGAGGAGGGTGATCCTGCCGACAGTTAGGTATGTTCTCTACTGTCCCTTGTATTACCTTCCATTCAATGGGGACATTGAATATTTTATGTTTGGGGGTGGTGTGAGGGATAAGTAGTGTATAGTAGTTGTTTGTAGTAGTTAGTGTGTTCATGTAGGATATCATGTTTGCATTTTAGTTGTAATTCATGCATGTTTGTTCGTGTTATTATCATGTGAGTCCATAGTAGTTTGCATTTGCACCCATGCTGGATAGGAATTTTGTGTTGTTGACGCTTTTGATTGAGAAGTGATATGCTTTGTTCTTGTGCACACACATACACTAGTAAGTTGAAGCTAGTAGACTTATTGAATGTTGTGAGTAATTAGAAGGACATGAATAGGTGCAAGTTGATTTAGTTTGCATGCTTTGAGTACAAGTAGGTGCATTAGAGAGATTTTTGTTTGGGATTGAGTATGTTTTTCCACCAAGTGAGCTTTTGAGCCTTATTGCATATTTGTTGCAATTTTATTCGTTTGCTTGAGTGTCCACGGATTGTTTGCATTGCTAGCAGTTGTTTGAGGTCTTTCTTGAAACGCATGACATTATTTGATGATTAAAATGATAAAGGCATATAGGAATAACCATGCATATTTTCCCATATTACCACACCATATTTACATGATCAATTTGTTAACCCATTGAGCTTAATTCTATTTTTTCGGTGACATACCACATTACTTGCCTAGACCTTTTTCTTGTACTGGCCTTACATTAATTTGAACCCACATTGTCAAAGACTAGTAGAGTGCTTAAGGGAGTAATACAGTGTGCAAGGAGGGGTTTATTGTTGGTCATAATTTTTGGGGGAAATATTGAACATTGGGTTTGGTTGTTTACTTAATAGTCGGCATGTGTAATAAAATCATGGGATCATTGTTATTGTGTATATTATTGTTCTTGTTATATTTAGCTCTTGAAAAAAGAAAAAAAAAATAGAAAAAAAACAGAAAAAAACAGGAAAAAAAAAGAAAAGAAAAAAATATATTATGAGAGCATATTTGTGTTTGTTGTGATCCTACTTTAGTCGACTAGTCGAGTGTTTTTGTTGGAAGAAAAATAATAAATTATGTGTGGGGGGGAATTAGGGTGTCGTGTATGATTCATTATAGTTCCTACTAGCTTTTGACACTTCACCTGATTTGGCTTATTTGACATACCTTGTCCTTAGCCTCGTTACAACCCAATTAAAGACCTTTTGATTATCGTCATTGATGTATGTTGTGTTAAGAGTTAGATTGATACCAAATGTCAAGCATGCTTATGATTTTGTTGGAATTGAGTGATACACTTACCCTTGTTCTTGAGTGAATATTCTTTTGTGAGTGGATTGTGAGTGTGTACTTGTTTTTGCGTATGAGATCCCGAGTTTTGTCTCAAAGATGTACTCTTGTAGGCTTAGCATGGTTACTAACTTATTCTTACACATGACATGGACTTTTGAGAACATATGCATGTTCATTGAGTAGACTATGTGAATGCTTGCACTTTCAACACCAAGACATCGCATTATTACTTTGATTCTTAAGTTGAAATGACATGAGAGGATTTGAAGGTGTGGTAATGTATTAGTAGTAAATCATTTGCATTTTCATAATAGTTGCATTCATGCATTGCATTGTGTTTGCATTGTTTAGTTAAATGGATTTTGTGGGTACATTCAGTATAGGCCCTCACGAGACCTTACTCGTCCACTAGGGCTGCCTAGGGGTTTAAAGGGCTTGTTGCATATGCCAAATGCAACTGTGATCACTTACGGAAGTGGTACTAGTTAGTGTTAGTTGTTTATGCTTGAGGACAAGCATCGGTTTAAGTTTGGGGGTGTGATAAGTGGATTTTATATCCACTTAAAGCGTTCCATATCGGCTTAAATTGATTACTTGGCCTCAAGTATGTGGTGTGTTTAATGTGTTTTCATTGAGTTTTGCAGAGCTAAGAGAGTTGGAGGTTAATTTGATTAAAATTCGGATTTTCCGGGTCGGCTTCGCAGTCTACACTGTTTTGGCCATATCTGGAGTTCTACAAGTCCGATTCTGATGATCTTAGAGCTCACGCGAAGAGGAGAAGATTTTCTGCAAAAGTGAACAGTGACCAGGGTGCGCTGCGGTATGGAGAGTGCGCTGCGGCATGGAGAGTGCGCTGCGGTGCGGTGTCTTTGCTGGAAATTCCGAATTTTTATCCTGAAAATTCTGATTCACTGTTTGGGCCATATCTTGAGTTCTATAAGTCCGTTTTGGATGATCTTACAGTCCACGCGAAGATAACGGAATTCTATTTAATTCTAAAGTGGTTCAGATGTCCAAATACAACTGGAACGGCTCAAAAATACTGAAGAAACGTTAGTTACGAATTTTCCTTCAAAACCGAATCAGTTTAGAAAACGTATTATGTGCCGAACAGCAGAAATTCAACTTTGACAAGGAAATTGCTATAATTCCTACTTCTAATAAGTATGGTAATTGCTCTGGGCGGCTAGAACATTCCAGAATCAGATCTACACATGGAATTTGCAATTCTATTCTCATTCAAGAACGGAAATTGCCATACTCCTATTCCAACTCTAAAACGGCAATTGCTTGATGGAGAGGCAAATTGGGGCTATAAATACACATCTTGGGGGACAGAAAAAAAACACATCATTACATATCAATTACTTAGGTTTATTTGTATCTTTTCATACTTTATTTTTATCATGGTTTCATCAGATCCCATGATGACGAGAGGTTCGATTATGAACTAATCGTTTTCATGGGATTCTAACAGATTTATTTATGGAGCTTTAGTATCTTGATGCTTTAAAGATCTGTATGTGATGTATATCTGATATCCTCGTATGGTTATGCTTAATTGTTAGATGCGTAGCTAACATCTAATCTGTTAATCTTTTGTGAAGTGAAAGTGGATCTTGAGATTTAGAACTTGCCATGCTAGCATAGGATAGGTTGATGTTTTAACATCATGATTTGTAGCGTAAATAGAGATATTATGCTGCCCTATGTGATCAATATGGATAACTTGTGCTTAAACCGTTATGTTTTCAAATCTTATAGAGATATAGGGTCTAAACATAATTGGTGTCTATTCATCTTCTATCTTTTTTGTGGATGTATGAGTAGTTTTTTGTTAGTATACCGAGAGGTAGCTTATACTTGTTTCGTGTTGTCCGATCAGATATCATAACCATTGCATATAGTGACTTAAGGCGTCAAATCTAAGCAAAGTATTTAATGAAGTTAGGATCCCATGTTTTCTCTTGCATAAGTAATTCGATTCCAATCTCGTTAGTTAGTTAATTCTTAGTTTTGTTAATTTGTTTCTTAGTTAATTATAGTTAATCTAAACCCAATCTTGTTAATTGTCTTAGCAGTGAATAAAAACCATACATTGTTGCATAGGTGCATGAACTGAATTGAAACCTAACCAGATCTCTGTGGGAACGAACTTGACTTATTCATATATTACTTGTGACCACGTACGCTTGCTTGATTTAGTGCAAACAATTATTTTGAAAATCCATTTATTCTTTAAAAATTCATTCAAAGGTTTAAATTTTTATTTTAATTATTTTCTGACCTTCAGAAGATTATTTTAAAAATTGGTAAAGGTTCCCAACGATTGTTCTTAAATAAGTCCTTAATCAGTAAAGGCTTCGCTTTTTCTTCAAAACTTGGGAACCAAGGTTTTGGGAGTAAAATTATGATCTCTCCCTTCGCTCATTACTTGAATGACTTCAAAACTCCGACTAGTTCCCCCATATGTTTTCAAAATGAGTGAATGGTCTAAGGAAATCTATTGACAATGGTCAACCCACACATCTGTCATACTTCCTCAAATACTTTTGAAAGTAAGGATTCAAAGTTGAAGTAAAATCATCGACTAGCCACGTGCTAGGGAACTGAACAAGCATTCTTTCTCGGGACTGGAAGTGTAAGAGGCTGCGTTGTGAGATGTAGTCCATCTAGAAAGTGGTAAGAGGCTGCTTTGTGAGACGTAGTCCATCTAAAAAGTGTAAGAGGCTGCGTTGTGAGACGTAGTCCATCTAAAAAGGCAGAAGAGGCGACGATGTGAGACGGTGTCCAGCTTAAAGACCCGAATGCGGTCAGGGCCACGATCTCGAAAGAAGGATCGGTACCCATCTACTAGTAGCAAAGTTTTGTATAGTACAATGGCTGATCACC
Organism: Saposhnikovia divaricata; assembly: GCA_036435485.1. Taxonomy (NCBI): domain Eukaryota; kingdom Viridiplantae; phylum Streptophyta; class Magnoliopsida; order Apiales; family Apiaceae; genus Saposhnikovia; species Saposhnikovia divaricata. The sequence goes on from CM071600.1 coordinate 165,108,604, forward strand.
TTGTATCGGGGTATACTCCAGAATAGTCTCGTTCTTCCAATTGGAATTATGCCACAACACTGTAATGAAAGCCCAGGTGCTCAGTTACCGATAGTGTTGTCAGGATATTGCATTTCATCGAATAAATTGTTTTTATCTCAAAACCTTCTCAGTAACAGAAGGAAGATGATTTAATCAGAATAATTCAAGGATTCATTACGTGAGGTTTTTAATTCACTGCTTTACAGTTTTTTTTTAAAAACTGTTATTATATTGCTGAGCGATTATACTCACTCTTGCTTTTCTTTCATTTATCACAAAACAACAACAGATCAGCATGGCCAGAACACGTCAGACCCGTCGAAAGTGCGTGGGAAACGCGTAGCACTTCTGTAGGTTGTTCGGAGCACCACTACCTCAGGTAAGCAGACTTAGTGGGATTGAGGTTGGTTAGATTTCTTTATAAGTACGACCTATTCCAACTCTAGGAAGGAAAGAAATTATTCATCCACTATTACCACCTTAGGTAGTGGTCCTTTTGTCATTTTAAACCCTTTTGGAACTATTTCACTTTGGTCTGTAATAACTATGATTCTGGACAGATTTATCAATTTGTGTAATATTGTAATTTCGCTCTAAAACTATAACCTGTGGTAAATATGATTGTTATTGGGGGCCACTTTATCTGGTAAGTAAAGAACCCATGATATATAATTGTTAATCAGTAATAAGCATGTGTTAATGGAAATAAGGACTTGGTAACCTCCTAGATCCCGGCCCCGGGTTATGGGGTGTTACAGCTTGGCTTAAGGAGATGGAGAAATCTTTTGAAATATTGAATACTGCGGAAAACCAGAAAACAATGTTCGCTGCTTATCTCCTGAAGGGAGAGGCAAATTACTGGTAGGAGTCTAAGAAAAACCAAGAGGGACATGGCATTGCAACTTGGGAGAGATTCAGGCAGTTATTTTTGGAAAAATATTTTCCAAGGTTTATAGAAACTCAGATGGAGTTGAAGTTTCTAGAGCTTAAGCAAGGAAATATGACAGTGGCAGAATATGAGACTAAGTTTTCAGAGTTATCAAGATTTGTCCCGGAGTTTGTGGACACAGATCTTAAGAGAGCCCGTAGGTTTCAGCAAGGGCTAAGACAATGGATACAGAACCACATGGCGGTATTTGAGCTAATTGATTATGCAACGCTAGTACAAAAGGCGATGATTGTGGAAGCGGGTAGTGTCTCGAGCCATAAAGAGAGAGAGAGGGGGAAAAGAGGAAACAGGATAGCCAGAGAGGAACTTCCGCAAGTGGGAGTGTCCCAAATAAGTTTAACTGAGGGGCAGTATCTGAGCCCAACCGGAGTACTAGAGTTAAGAAAGCTGAAAGTTGGAGCGTGGGCCAAGGCGGCCGATAGGCTGGGGCATCTTATTCCAATCAATCTAGACCCCCACTGCCAGAGTGTAGGACATGTGAAAAGAAACATTTGGGCATGTGTAAATCATTAGCTGTGAAGTGTTATAAGTGTGGCCGAGAAGGGCACTATGCCTCGAGTTGCCCTACAAACAATTAAGTGCTTTCAGTGTGGGAAGGAAGGACACATGAAGAAAGATTGCCCAATTGTAAGCCCTGCGTCGAAAGCTAGTGGAACTGCTTCTAACCGACCACCCACTGCTAGGACTTTCACTATGACTGTGCAAGATGTCGTGAGAGACACGGATGTGATAGCAGGTACCCTCCTACTTAACTCAGTTAGTGCTAATGTCTTATTTGATTCTGGAACTATTAAGTCATTTATATCTCAAGATTTTGCTAGTCGATTAGACCTTAAGGCTCAACCCTTAGGGAAGCAATTGTAAATAGAGATAGCAAATCGAGAAGTATTGTAAGAACCTGGATTTTTGCCCTGTGTAAAGTACTTGGATGTATAGCAAAACTGCGTTTGGGGAAAAACTTTTAAACCACCATATGTAGAAGTTGGAAAACTGAGGTTTTGAAGTGGTATTATTCTTTTACAGTGCAAATGAGTGTATGTAAAAGTCGTTAGTTTTCGACGAAACCCATTATTTCAAATGGTCGTATTTTACGAGATATTAGGGAATACGAGAATTATAACGACCTAGAATTTTTCGCGTTTTTATAAGTGTTTATTAATTATTAAATGTGAAATATGTGATGTGAATATTTTATGAAGTCAAGATAGGTGTGAGATCATGATTATGTGCTTATGTGATGATTGGTATGTGTCGTATATGTTCGTGGAATTACTTATGCGATAAAGGAAAAGCTAAGATTGAGTATCAGTGACTGAGCTGTTAGCTGTTGCATTCTACCGGTGGCAAGTAACTCTATCTTTCCTCTGAAAGTTTATATATTCTTGAAACTGTTATATCTTGTTGATTCAAGGATGCCTATCTTATACCATGTTGATCATACTTTTGTTGTAAACCTACCTTTGCATGTATCCAAATCTTTATTGATAAACCCTGGTTAAACATATGTAAACCCTAGACCAGCATAATTACTTTAATTGCTTCTTGACCATACTGTCACTCAGAGTTAAACAATTCAAATTCTTTTTAGTTGCTTCTTGACCATATATGTCAAACAGCTTGCCTTAATTAAACCATGTTGACTGACGAATAAACTAGTGTTCTATTTAACCTATATCCATAGCCAGTTGAACCTATGTTGACCCTAAAATTTATAAAAGATTCATTGTGACCTAATCACTATTTTAAAAACTTGATTACTTTCGATATTTCTCCTTAAACTTTATAACTTGATCAATTACCATTAACTATTTCAAAAGTACATCTTCGACCTTTAACATAAATCTTATTCCTTCTACCCTGATCGAAGCCTTTATTACTTTTGAGTCGATATCTTCTTGATTCAGACTTGTATCTTTATTTATTTGATATCAGAGAACCTAGTCAAACCTTTTAACTTTTATCATTGCAAATCAAAATGAGTTGTTTTCTTAAAATAATTTGAAGTTACTTAGACTGGGCTGATTTGTTATCAGTGAGTCGATGATACATCGGGGTAATGGTTTTCGAAAGGATTTATGTATTCATGTGTTTTCTAAATTTAAGAAGGTTTTCTAAATCTTAAATGTTTTCAGAATGTAATTTATAAAATGTTAGGAACTCCGATAAAAATGGTTTCTACGGATTCCTGACGATTGGAGAGGCGTGAGTGAACGGGTAATGCCGGTTCCACCTGTTTGTGTGTATTATTGGTGTAGTTCTGATCTGTCCAGTCCAACACCCTTATAGGCCAATGTGTTGCCTCTTGGGAACCCAAGCTATCCTAATGAAAGGATTAATGTCCAGAGGGACTCCGTGTCCGTTATGGGGACTTTATGGGCTGATCACCCGTATTGTCTGTGTGAAATAAAACCTCCAATCAGTTTTCTTAAAGTGAATGATAAATTTTTAAATACTGTGAAATGAAATTGGTTTGCCGATTGAAATGTCAATTGCTTTACAAAATTTTGAGTTAACTATTGATGTCCTGATTATTAGTTGATACCCTGTCGTTACCAAATGCCGGTATTGCTTTTACTATTTCCAGCATATTTATGTCATATCTTGTTCTACTGTAATCCCTTGCGATATCCTGATATATTGTTTTCAGTTTGAAATCTTTAGTTACTTGCTGAGCGTTGGCTCATTATTATTTTTGTCTAACCCTTTTGACAGTAGCATAAGAATCATGGTTCGTACCATTCAGACCGCGAGGAAGCGCACTTACCATGGCCCTGAGTTGGTTCATTTTGAGATAGCTCCCGAGGTAGATGCAATAACATCTTAGTGAGGAGATTTTAGTAGTTTGGTTTATGAGTTAGTTATGAGAACTAGTTGGTGTAAGAATTGAATTGAAGGTTTGTAATAATAATTTGATTATGGTTTGTAATAATAAGTAGTTAGACGTTGGCTTGCTTGTTTCATACCATTACCAGTGAAAGATCTTGGATAGTAGAGTTGGGGCCAGTCAGCATGCTATATTTATGTTTATTATTTTAAGGTTGTTTGTATCTAGTGTGTCAGTGACTCTCCGATCTAGGCCCCAGGTCAAGAGGGCATCACAGATTGGTGTCAGAGCTACGGGTTTTGGTCACTGAAATAAGCTAGGATTTAGGATCATTAATAAAAGAAGTAGAAAAAATTAGGTTTGAGAGTGATAAGTGTTAGGGAGTGATATAGGTTTAGGTACTTCCCATTGCGTTAGATTTTATAGGACTAACATAACATAACGTTTATATTTTGTGTGTATATATACATTATTACTACAGGAGATGGAATTGGATGATGACTGTGACGCCCCGGGATCCGGGGTCAAGGATCCGGGCCGTCAAGGTCCAATTTCCATTCAATATCAATATCTCTTGAGTTGTTTTTTTTTTTATATATATATTTGATAATTAAGCAATTGACCCCACACTAATACACACACACACCAGTCATATACTCATAGAACAACATCCACAATATTTAAAAGTTTTAAAGTTAACAGTTATTACAAGCCCAGAATTTACTAAGTACATTGTTGAACAAAGCTTCTACAGGAAGCACTTCAACAACTAAAGTTTATTACAACTTACACACTTAATTTACATAAGTATACTAAACCCCTTCGCTTGTCACTACCTCGGGGATGGTTGCCAGCACACGCTCAAAAGGTCGCCTTTCCCTTACCCTCTTGCGGGGTGTGGTACGTAGTATCGGCATGGGACCTAGCTGCTATATACATAAGTAGCAAGAGTGAGCTATAATAGCTCAGCAAGATCATACTGTAACTAAAATTTAAAATGTGAACGAGTATACATATATGTATATGCATATATAATAGCAGGAAACAATTAAAATCCTTAAGGAAGAATAGAGCTCTCATTTAATAATACATCATCCACTTACTATTATCAGAAAGAAATCTAAATTAGTATAATATCAGTTTTTCTTCATCTGTAATCATAATTCCATCATCTCATATCATTATTTTGTTTTCAGTATAGAAATCTGAAATAATATAATATCAGTTTTTCTTCATCTGTAATCATAATTCCATCATCTCATATCATTATTCTGTTTTCAGTATAGAAATCTGAAAACCATTGTCTACACTTTCTTTTCAAAAACATTGGGGATATCTACTGTCGCCTGATACGTTAGGACGATGATCAGTCGCCTAATCGTACCTGCTCTCTTTTTACTACCGGTAGAAGGAATGAAAATCATCCCTGGAGGAAGGCCACCTGCTAACATCCTCCCTTGGCATCTTCGTGCCGTAATAAAAATAATAAATGCTGGAATGTGTCGCACACAGCCCTGACACAGCCACTTACGCACGTCTGTTGCAATCCCCCTCTTTATCACATCATTATTCTCTTTTCAAAATATCATTCCACATTTCCATTTTCTCACTTTCATTTCCACCTATCATTCTCTCATATCATTTCCATTCTCGCACATTACTTCTATAAAATATATATGTCATAATGCTTTGATTATGATTCAGACCTCTCTTTCATATTCAGAAATCAAATATACTTTTATATTCGTAAAATATTCCATCTATTTTAAGAGTAATGCATGATAATCAAATAATGTTTATTAAACCGCTGATACTCAAAAAGAACATTTTTAATATAATATTATAACCATATAACCCTCGATAACAACTGATACCATTCTCTCTTATTCTCATAATCATAAGGCATGTTCAATTCATGCATAATCATCTCTATACATATCCATCTCATACTCTTATTCATATTCATATACATCTTATACTCATATCCATATTCATATACATCTTCGTATATCTTTCTTTTCAATATTAATACTCAAGGAAGACAATTTCTTCATAATATAGTAATAATAGCATCACATATATATTCCACGAAATCAAGTTTCTTTGTGAAGATAAGTAGTTTTACAAATAAGGATAGAAAAAATCTTGCCTCGGTTTCGATATCCTGACGGTATGGCTCGTCCCTCTTCCGGAGTTTCTATAAACACAAAAGGACCGTCGTTAGAACCACATCTCTTACTCACTACACTCTTGTATAACATTACCTTTTGAAACTTTAATATATGTTTAACATATTCTTATTACCCCAAAGGTTCAAGAACTTAGCCATTTAAAACCTTAATCGAAGTTTCAGGGGTTTTCACCATTTCCCTTAACGACCACACTCGACTGCAGAATTTCTTATAATTTTTAAATTTCGAATTTTATTGTAAGGTCAACTGGAAATAGTTCTTTGACCACACTACTACCATATCCCAAAATTTCGTGACTTTTAACAATGTTAAAGTATAGTAATTGTAACCTCAAGTTTGATACATTTACGGTTTCTCGGTTTCTGAACCTCTTTCACTAAAACTGACTTTTCTCTTAAACCGTTCATCAGATTTTAACGCACCTTATATCAAAACGATCTATGAACTAAGCTCTATCATTTCATAGTTAATTAGGAACCTGGACAGTAGGGTACCGTACGAATTCAGGGGGTCCAAAACAGGGCAACTTACATCCTAACGAAAATCGGGCATTATAACGGCTATAATTTCGTACTTTCCATAAATCCAACTCCTCCCAATCAATTATCAAACACCATAATCATCACCTACACCATGTGGTCTTCTTCACCAGCCATGGTTACAATCCCAAACACTTCCATATTTAACTCAAACCACTTACAAACACATATAACATCATAATCTTAACATTTACACTACTTAATCACTAAACCAAACAATATCCACCATAAATATAAAAGAGCAAGCATGATTATACCTTCTTGAAGCTTTTATAACCCTTAACAATCCTTTATATATCCTTAATCAACCTTATACTAGCTTGAATCACTAAAAGAAATCATTAAAACAAAGTTAACACTTGAAAACACTATTCATCATCTTTTCTAACAGCTTCCATGATTTTATTACCTTGCTAAATGATGATGGTTGGCCTTGAAACTTTGTAAATGATCCTTCCTAACCTCCAAGAAGCTCCATGATTTTTCCCTTGAATTGTTATTGAAGAGAGCTAGGGTTTTGAATTTTTTTTTCTTTTTTCTACAAAAATTCGAATGGAAGAAAGGTGGAGAAGTGGAGAGATTTTTTTGTGTTTGCTTGCTAGTATTATCTCATCTCATCCTAATCCATCAAGAGTTCTAGAGTTTAGTAGAAAATCCATGGTTAAATGACTAATTTGTCCTAAATTTTGAGTTAGTGGAAGATGATGTAAGGTGTGATGTCATGGATGAGTATTTTGTAAGCTTGTTCTTTTAATCTTAAGTATTTACTAATAACCTTATAAATATTAATGTGGTAAATATCTTTATCACTTACTAACCTTGGTTACTTAGTCTCCATACTCGTCTAATTGTGATTCGTTTCGAATGTATCTCACTATCCAGTGGTTTTCGAAATCCTTTACAAATCCAATTTCCTTTGGTATTCTCTTAACTTAATAATCCCCTGGTTTAACTTAAATTCACTAATTCCTCAATATATAATTCTTTTAGTATTTCTATACTCCTTGATATCCAAGATATTGAAGTTCGTTCGAGCTCAAAATCCTCGAAATCAAAATTCAGGAATTTCTAAAATCCATCGTCATTTCGAGTCACTTATTTTCAATGTACAATACTAATATGGTTTCTGTTCACTCATTTTCCATCCCTAATATAGAGTACCTACACACCATTTCCCTGGATTCCTCAAGATCACTATTCATTTGGGCACTGTAGCCTTTCTAAAGTTAGGGTTATTACAATCTTCCCCCCTTAAAAGGATTCCGTCCCAGAATCATGTTGAAAATGTCCATGGGTATCTTTCTCATTCACACCTTCTAACTTCCACCCTATTTCTTCTATCCTTTTCCTTTCATAATATCTCTATCTTGTTTGCGCAGAAATACACCAACATAACTTCCTTGTCATTCATCAACATGCCATTTAGTTTATCAATAGCAGTCCTTTAATCTGTTTCCAGTCATTCCATATTATCTCATCTCTCCTTCCTCTTTTGACGAAGATATCCGCCACCACATTGACCTTTCCTGAATGGTAGTGTATCTCACTTATGGTTTGACCATCTTCTGATCTCTATCATGACATAAATATTAACTCCTCAATATTCCTATAGCTCCTCTCTGTAAAATTTTCCAGAAAATAAGCTCTAATAATATTCTTTAAAACAATTATAAGAAAATACTACCTATAATATATATTTCCTGTTCGTCTCAACGAGCTTGTGTTTTCCCAAAACACTCCTACGTTTCTTTTCATAACGTTTCCTAGCCCTTAACAGATACTGATTTTCCTTATCTATTTTATTAACTTATTTATTCCATTAATTGATTAAGTCGATCCTTAACCAAAGACTTACACACAAAATTTAAATCGAAAAGCAAGTACCTGTATCCGCATCTGGTTTCGTCAACGCTTCCCCTAAGGTCATGTTGTACACTCTAGCAGTAGGCCTATTTGAAGCAGCCCCACTCTGTCCTGGCGCATATGACCCACCTGAACGGCAATCTCTAGCAATGTGTCCTAATTTCCCACACTGGTAACACTTAACATCTCTTTTAGGGTTTGCATCAGTTGATGGGCACTGGTTAAGGTAGTGTCCTTTTTGTCCACACTTAAAACAAGTTACTCCCAGCACTCTACAGACTCCTATATGCTTCTTACCACACGTGTCACAATCTGGTAATGGTGGTCGTGATTGATTGGACTGAAATGTCCCTGAAGATTTACCACCCTGATTCACCGTCTCACTAGTAGTCTTGTTACCCCCCGACTTTCCCACAAATTGAGATTTTTGTCCTTTACCTCCTTTGTTAAAGTAGCTTCCCTCACTTGAACCTCCTTTTGGGCCCTCAAATCTTCTTTTCTTATTCTCTCGACCTATTTGAGCCTGCTCACTCTCGGCCTCTATAATTGATGCCTTTTGAACCACCGCAGCATAATCAGTCAACTCAAATGGGGCCACTCTCGTTCGTAACCAGGGTTTCAACCCTTGTTGAAACCTTTTTGCACGTTGTTCTTCAGTACGCACAAACTCGGGAACAAACCTCGACAGTTCTGTAAATTTATTTTCATACTCTGCTACTGTTAGGTTATCCTGTTTTAACTCCATAAACTTTAATTCCATTTGGTTTTCTAAATACCTAGGAGAATACTTTTCTAGGAACACCCTAGTGAAACGCTCCCAGGTTATCACTCCCGCTTCCTCTAGATTCTTCTTAGCTTCCCACCAGTAATTTACCTCTCCCTTTAAGAGATAGGCTGCAAAAACTGTTTTCTGATCTTCCTCTATCCTCAGTATTTCGAAAGCTTTCTCCATTTCTTTTAGCCATGCCCTAGCTACCACTGGGTTAGTGGTTCCCTCAAATTCTGGGGGCTTTAACGACTTAAAGGCACGAAAGGAATTAGCTGCCTGATTGGGGAGGACAGGTGGTTGTTGGGGATTCTGTGGATTAGCCAAATTCTGCCTTAATAAGTCCATGAATTGGGCAAAGGGATCACCTCCCGGATTCCTTTGTTGGCCAGTTGAATCCTCTTCTCCTTCTTCATAATTTTCTTCATTATTTTCGTTCAGTCTAGTACCTTCGATATTTCGACTTCTTTCGTCTCTCTCATTTCCTCTTGCATTCGCTCTACTATCACGTCTAGGCGGCATAGTTCTGTACATAACAATAGTCCTTATTAATTACCCGAATTTGGGTTACTATATACATCATTTCTATATACACAATTACATCATTAATTAACTCATTTGCACATCACAATATCTTTATCACGCGATTTGCATCTAGTTATGCCATAACTTTAGTAGGTAGTTATATCGCCCTTAACACGATAGCCTTTTCATTAAGTCAATCACCTTTTATACATCAATATTTTTGAGTCTCAACATTTATAAAAATGTAGCAAAATTTAGATAGAAATGCACAAACTTCATTAATGTACATAAATATTTTACAATTTGGGTACAACATCTTTTACTGCTAATAATATACATCATCTAATACAAGGTTCGAAACCTAAAACATAGTCGTACATACTAATCCGATATCACAAAAGTACTACTAACTGTCCTCTAATCAGACTGGGATTAAAACAGTGAACAACTAAACTAATCCCCAAAATGACATCAACAAGATGACTAGTCTGATTAGTGACGAAACTACTATCCCGGCTCACAACCCTGCCCTGACAACATCCCGTATCTGGACTACCATGGTAGTAACCGTATCAACTATCTGGGCCCTCCATGCCGGGTCTCCTCTATCACCCAACAACCTCCTAATATCTCCTAATGCTCGTAGCTCAATACTGATCATCCCCAGAGACATCCCATCCGGGATAACCCCTCCTCTCCCTCTCTCTAACCTCTGTAGAAGGGTGTCTATAGTCCTGCGGGACTCCTCCAACTGTCCCTGAAGGGCAAAGTACTCGGTCAATAAGGTAGCTGAAAGTGGGTCACCCGCCGGTAGGGGTGCCTCCTAAGGGGGTACAGCTAGGGGAGGTGCATCCACCGGTGGAGGTGCAAAGGGTGGGGATGGAGGAACTGACTCTGTCTCAGCATCCTCTGAAGGATCCTCCTCCTCCTCAAAAAAACCAAAATGCCCTGGAGGGGTAAACTGCTCAAAAGGATCATCTACAGGGTCAGGACTAGGTAGAGGGGATGGAACTGGTGACGGCACTGGGACGGGTCGGACAGGAGTGGGAACCATCTGAATATCCCTCCACTCAATCGGCTCCTCAGGTATAACTGACAACCTAGGCCTCTTACGCAGTGGCCTCTCCTCCTCAGGGATCTCCGATCTCACTCTGGAAGGACCTGCCTCGTCAGATCCTGTAGAAGGTCTACCCATATATGGCACTAGGGCCACAGCATCTCTCCGTCTCTGCTCCTCTGCCTCCTCTCTCTCTAATCGCTCTCTAGCCGCCGTCCGGCGTCTCTCCCTGAGGTCCTCAACTGCATACTCGGGGACCTCTACCCCGGCCAGCTGAAGATCTAATAGCTCCTGCTCTGACATCCCTAGCCACTGGGGATCCTGACTCGGCTCACCCATCTCCGCTCCCTATAATAAAACATAAAATTCTATTAGTAACAGTCTAATAAATTATAATATATGCTTAAAGTAAATACTACCTGCGATATACCACCCCTGAACTTGATGGAAGTTCACAATTTACATTATAATTGATATATTTATTATTATTACTTTTGTTCTTGAGCATTATGACTCTTAGCTCTGATACCATCTGTGACGCCCCGGGATCCGGGGTCAAGGATCCGGGCCGTCAAGGTCCAATTTCCATTCAATATCAATATCTCTTGAGTTGTTTTTTTTTTTTATATATATATTTGATAATTAAGCAATTGACCCCACACTAATACACACACACCAGTCATATGCTCATAGAACAACATCCACAATATTTAAAAGTTTTAAAGTTAACAGTTATTACAAGCCCAGAATTTACTAAGTACATTGTTGAACAAAGCTTCTACAGGAAGCACTTCAACAACTAAAGTTTATTACAACTTACACACTTAATTTACATAAGTATACTAAACCCCTTCGCTTGTCACTACCTCGGGGATGGTTGCCAGCACACGCTCAAAAGGTCGCCTTTCCCTTACCCTCTTCCGGGGTGTGGTACGTAGTATCGGCATGGGACCTAGCTGCTATATACATAAGTAGCAAGAGTGAGCTATAATAGCTCAGCAAGATCATACTGTAACTAAAATTTAAAATGTGAACGAGTATACATATATGTATATGCATATATAATAGCAGGAAACAATTAAAATCCTTAAGGAAGAATAGAGCTCTCATTTAATAATACATCATCCACTTACTATTATCAGAAAGAAATCTAAATTAGTATAATATCAGTTTTTCTTCATCTGTAATCACAATTCCATCATCTCATATCATTATTTTGTTTTCAGTATAGAAATCTGAAATAATATAATATCAGTTTTTCTTCATCTGTAATCATAATTCCATCATCTCATATCATTATTCTGTTTTCAGTATAGAAATCTGAAAACCATTGTCTACACTTTCTTTTCAAAAACATTGGGGATATCTGCTGTCGCCTGATACGTTAGGACGATTATCAGTCGCCTAATCGTACCTGCTCTCTTTTTACTACCGGTAGAAGGAATGAAAATCATCCTTGGAGGAAGGCCACCTGCTAACATCCTCCCTTGGCATCTTCGTGCCGTAATAAAAATAATAAATGCTGGAATGTGTCGCACACAGCCCTGACACAGCCACTTACGCACGTCTGTTGCAATCCCCCTCTTTATCACATCATTATTCTCTTTTCAAAATATCATTCCACATTTCCATTTTCTCACTTTCATTTCCACCTATCATTCTCTCATATCATTTCCATTCTCGCACATTACTTCTATAAAATATATATGTCATAATGCTTTGATTATGATTCAGACCTCTCTTTCATATTCAGAAATCAAATATACTTTTATATTCGTAAAATATTCCATCTATTTTAAGAGTAATGCATGATAATCAAATAATGTTTATTAAACCGCTGATACTCAAAAAGAACATTTTTAATATAATATTATAACCATATAACCCTCGATAACAACTGATACCATTCTCTCTTATTCTCATAATCATAAGGCATGTTCAATTCATGCATAATCATCTCTATACATATCCATCTCATACTCTTATTCATATTCATATACATCTTATACTCATATCCATATTCATATACATCTTCGTATATCTTTCTTTTCAATATTAATACTCAAGGAAGACAATTTCTTCACAATATAGTAATAATAGCATCACATATATATTCCACGAAATCAAGTTTCTTTGTGAAGATAAGTAGTTTTACAAATAAGGATAGAAAAAATCTTGCCTCGGTTTCGATATCCTGACGGTATGGCTCGTCCCTCTTCCGGAGTTTCTATAAACACAAAAGGACCGTCGTTAGAACCACATCTCTTACTCACTACACTCTTGTATAACATTACCTTTTGAAACTTTAATATATGTTTAACATATTCTTATTACCCCAAAGGTTCAAGAACTTAGCCATTTAAAACCTTAATCGAAGTTTCAGGGGTTTTCACTATTTCCCTTAACGACCACACTCGACTGCAGAATTTCTTATAATTTTTAAATTTCAAATTTTATTGTAAGGTCAACTGGAAATAGTTCTTTGACCACACTACTACCATATCCCAAAATTTCGTGACTTTTAACAATGTTAAAGTATAGTAATTGTAACCTCAAGTTTGATACATTTACGGTTTCTCGGTTTCTGAACCGCTTTCACTAAAACTGACTTTTCTCTTAAACCGTTCATTAGATTTTAACGCACCTTATATCAAAACGATCTATGAACTAAGCTCTATCATTTCATAGTTAATTAGGAACCTGGACAGTAGGGTACCGTACGGATGCAGGGGGTCCAAAACAGGGCAACTTACATCCTAACGAAAATCGGGCATTATAACGGCTATAATTTCGTACTTTCCATAAATCCAACTCCTCCAAATCAATTATCAAACACCATAATCATCACCTACACCATGTGGTCTTCTTCACCAGCCATGGTTACAATCCCAAACACTTCCATATTTAACTCAAACCACTTACAAACACATATAACATCATAATCTTAACATTTACACTACTTAATCACTAAACCAAACAATATCCACCATAAATATAAAAGAGCAAGCATGATTATACCTTCTAGAAGCTTTGATAACCCTTAACAATCCTTGATATATCCTTAATCAACCTTATACTAGCTTGAATCACTAAAAGAAACCATTAAAACAAAGTTAACACTTGAAAACACTATTCATCATCTTTTCTAACAGCTTCCATGATTTTATTACCTTGCTAAATGATGATGGTTGGCCTTGAAACTTTGTAAATGATCCTTCCTAACCTCCAAGAAGCTCCATGATTTTTCCCTTGAATTGTTATTGAAGAGAGCTAGGGTTTTGAATTTTTTTTTCTTTTTTCTACAAAAATTCGAATGGAAGAAAGGTGGAGAAGTGGAGAGATTTTTTTGTGTTTGCTTGCTAGTCTTATCTCATCTCATCCTAATCCATCAAGAGTTCTAGAGTTTAGTAGAAAATCCATGGTTAAATGACTAATTTGTCCTAAATTTTGAGTTAGTGGAAGATGATGTAAGGTGTGATGTCATGGATGAGTATTTTGTAAGCTTGTTCTTTTAATCTTAAGTATTTACTAATAACCTTATAAATATTAATGTGGTAAATATCTTTATCACTTACTAACCTTGGTTACTTAGTCTCCATACTCGTCTAATTGTGATTCGTTTCGAATGTATCTCACTATCCAGTGGTTTTCGAAATCCTTTACAAATCCAATTTCCTTTGGTATTCTCTTAACTTAATAATCCCCTGGTTTAACTTAAATTCACTAATTCCTCAATATATAATTCTTTTAGTATTTCTATACTCCTTGATATCCAAGATATAGAAGTTCGTTCGAGCTCAAAATCCTCGAAATCAAAATTCAAGAATTTCTAAAATCCATCGTCATTTCGAGTCACTTATTTTCAATGTACAATACTAATATGGTTTCTGTTCACTCATTTTCCATCCCTAATATAGAGTACCTACACACCATTTCCCTGGATTCCTCAAGATCACTATTCATTTGGGCACTGTAGCCTTTCTAAAGTTAGGGTTATTACAATGACGTACCTTTACTTCCCGATACCGATGGCTCATCCGAGGAGTCCGATCCTTCGGAGATTATGTCTGATGCTGATGCGGAGGTCGAGTCTGACACAGAGGTTATGTCCGAGACCTAGGTTGAGAGTCCCCCGTCCCGCGCCGACATCTCTGTACCCCCTATTACTGAGTCTCTGCCTGTTACCGAGTCCGTGCATATTCCTGTCCCAGTACCAGTCGTGACCCCATCTATCACCGAGCACGACGAGTCTTTCATCGGCTCTTTCTCGATTCCCGAGCCTGTAGCTGAGTGTACCTTTGAGGATATGGTTCGCAAGTGCGAAAGTTTAGCCGGTCAAAATTCAGAACTGAAGGAGCTTATCGAGAAGATGAAAGTGGAGGCGCAACTTCGAGTAGACCTGACTACTATTGATTGGAGGGGACGTATCAGGATGTTGCAGGATGCTGTTAGGCACCGTTTACACCGGAACCCCATGACACATGATATACTAGCCGAGGCCCGTAGACTTTCGAGTTTGATTTGCTGGACATTGTGTGAGCTTCGAGAGACCCGAGGTTCCCGAGATTAGACTGCTGTTGTGGAAATGGTTTGTGAGTGGGACATTTGGTAGAGCCCATTAGTGTTGGTTATGGTTACTACTAGTATAGGATGTTTTCCCTGTTTTCCTAGTACTAGTAGTCAGATGGTTGTTGTTTTTTTTAGATTTGTGTATTTCAGCTCCGTTTGTAGAAGGGTTAGAATACCCTTAACTTTTGATGTTGTTGAATCATTTCGTCATT
Organism: Saposhnikovia divaricata; assembly: GCA_036435485.1. Lineage (NCBI taxonomy): Eukaryota > Viridiplantae > Streptophyta > Magnoliopsida > Apiales > Apiaceae > Saposhnikovia > Saposhnikovia divaricata. Next base: position 165,124,121 of record CM071600.1, read on the forward strand.
AGCGACGTATGTTTATTTCGTATATCCCTGTGTCCACCACTTTACTTATCGCTTTTACACACTCTCTTTACATACCGTATTTCCATACTTATTGAACTGTTCATATAAACCCTGTTGCATTACTTTAAAACTGTACCCATATTGTATTGTTTTAACGGAACCGATCGTCTATTGGTACCAGACGGTTGAAACCTGTTTTCTTTCATATAAACCTGCATGTTGTTTACTGACTGTTTATTTTCTTATCAGAAAGATGCCTCCCAGAAGAAACCGTCAAGATGCTAATACAGAAAACCAAGATCAAAAGAATCAAGATAAGCCTATAATGGCCCAAATGTTTTAACTATTACAACAACAAACTGCTGCCTTTGTTCAACACCAACAGCACCAAGCTGCCCAACCTGCTACAACATTCAAATCTTTTCAAGCTGTTCACCCACCTGAGTTTAAAGGTACCTTGAATGATATCGAAGCTAAATCATGGTTGATGGATATCGTGAAAGCCTTTACGTTAGTTATGTTGAAGAAGATAAGAAGGCATAATTTGTTAGTTTTTATTTGAGATCAGAGGCCAACTTTTGGTGGGAGTCAATGAAGGTTGCAGAAGGAAAAGTGATTACTTGTCCTAGATTTACAGAGTTGTAACAGCCCCAAATCCGGGGTCAGGGATTTGGAGTAGTCACGATCCATGTACTCCTTGCCTTACCTGTATTACTTGTAATGTACACAATTCAACTGCTTGTGAGCCCACAATATATATCTCACACACACAGAGGTTAGAGTCTCAGAAACGACACAATATAACAACTGCGGAATAAATAATTTTTATTACAATACCAAAATGTCTTTTGAATCTGTCACTGATACAACTTCTAAGTAATGTTACATTACCAACGTAGCCTTCTGATGCTCACAATCCTCTCATACCATTCATATCTATACATAAGATGAATACCAAAAACCGCAGCCTGATTCGACTGGTTCGTACTACTCTCGGGATCACTGTTGGAAACTGTTTATTGAAACGCCTTGCGGGGTATGTGCCGTCCCATTGGCATCTTGCTTGCTATAAAATATATATAAAACAATAGCAAGAGTGAGCGATAGCTCAGCAAGGTAATGAAAGTATGGCATAATTCTGCCTTTAATTTAAACCCAAAATAAAGCGGGTATAAGATAGTAATTGTCAAAATATCTTTTTACCGAAAGTATTTCCTTATCGGAATATATCCAAAAATAGAACCATTGTAGTACTTCAAATATCATTTTCATAATATCTCTGCAAACTCTCGATATTCATACTATGAACAAAATTCTAGTATAATATAAAAGATGAAGTTATAAGGTAATTCAATATCAAAAACCTACTTATCACAACTCATGTTATGTAAGGTGTCATCAGAGTCATAAAATATAAGATAAAAGATGAAGTTACAAGATGATTCATTGTAACATCAGTTTTTTTTTTTTGCTAATTTGTATTCATTAATGTCGAAGAATGTACATAATCAAGGGGCATACCCCGCGAAAAGAAAAAGCTAACCAGTTAGCAACCCAAAAAACTTGGTTAGAACCAAGACCAAAAAAAGAGGTTAATTCCTCATTTAATATAATAGAGGTAACAAGGATGGATCCCTAGCAACATTTCTTTTAAAATTTGCACAAGTAAAAAGCTTTTCCCGCAGCATAGTCTTGATAAGAAAAATCAGCTGGATCGTAGGTCTTGGAGGTCCATTCGAGTGAAGCCTTCGATTTCTTTCCTGCCAGATATAGTAAATCGCTATTGAAATGAATAACCAGCCCATCATCCTTTGAGTTTTCGACATATTTCCCATAGTGAGCTCTCCATTTTGCCAATCAGACCAATTCAAAGCAATGCGAACCGGGCTGCTGAGAAGAACTAGGTTCGAATAAGGACAGTTTGTGAAGAGATGAGCAGCTGTTTCAACAGCCCCATTGCAAAGCATACAGTAAGGATTGACATTCATATCAAATGCAATCATTCTCTCTTTAGTAAGCAATCGAGATTTGAGTGCAAGCCACATGAAGAAAGCACATTTAGGAATTGAGTAGGGGTGCCAAACTGCATTCGCCCAGGGAGGTTGAATTCCAACTCTACGAATAGTGTTCCAAATAATAGCCATAGAAACTTTTTTGTTTCCTTCCCAAAGAACAGCATCTTTTCTTCGAATGGGAACAGAAGCAAGAAGGTGGCGAAGTTCAATAGCTAGCACATGATTAGATCTAGGGGGCACCCATCTTCCATCAGAAATAAAGAGATTTACTTGATCAAGATTCCCTGATTCAGCGATAGATATAATAGAGTTCCCAAGGTGAGAGATAAGAGCCCTGTTACCAAGCCATGGGTCATGCCACATAAGGAAGTTGGAATCAGCTCCAATATCATAAGAAATATGTCTACGTGCCTCAGCTCGTAGGTTCAAGATTTGTCTAACTGCCCACGAACTTCTTGAGGGAATAACAGCAGTCCAGAATGCTTTATTTTTCAAAAGACATTTGTGGAACCAATTAAACCAGAGAGATGAAGCCTTCGGGTGTGAGAGTCGCCAGATTTGATAGAGGATTGCAGCTTTGTTACGTTCCTGAAGATCATGTATACCAATACCTCCCACGAGCTTAGGCAAGCAGCAGTCAGACCATGCCACCTTGTGATGGCATTTAGTATCTAGAGAACCACCCCATAAGTATTTAGCAAAAATCGATTGAACCTTAGTAAGAATGTTCTTTGGCAGGAATAAGTAGGTTGCCCAGAAACCTTGAATACCAACCAAAACTGATTTGATCAGCTGTAGTCTTCCAGAAAATCTCAAGAGTTGCGAAGTCCAGGAGTCAATCTTGGAGCATAAACGTTGCACTAGAATAGCACAATCTTGTGCTTTAAGCTTGGAGGTAATAAGGGGTAAGCCCAAGTATTTTATGGGGAAAGACCCATGACTAAAGCCAGTATTAGAGAGAGTATGATGGATCACCTCAGGGGCGACGTTGCTAAAGAAGCATTCACTCTTAGCTGGATTCATGAAGAGACCCGAGGCCTGAGAGAATCGATTTATGGACTGCAATAATGCCGAGATGGAGGGAGTGTCCCCTTTGCAGAATAGGAATACATCATCAGCGAATATTAGGTGGCTAAGTTTTAACTCTGCCGTTCGCCAGTGAAATTTAAACGAAGAATTCTGCTGCAGGTCATTTTTGAGATAGGCAGAGAGGACTTCCATACCAATAACAAATAAATAAGGCGAAAGGGGATCCCCTTGGTGAAGACCAGATTTACTCTGAAAATAACCCTCTATAGAGCCATTGATCTTGAGAGAGATCATGCATTTCGTAATGCAAGTGCGAATCCAAGTTGAAAACCGAGGTGGAAATCCCATTTTAACTAGAGCATCAAAGAGGAAATCCCAGTTCATAGTATCAAAAGCTTTGTGGACATCCAGTTTGATGGCACATCTAGGAGTCCCTTCATTTCTGTGGTAGTCACGACAGAGAGCTTGCGCAAGGAAAATGTTGTCACCAATGCTTCGATTAGGAACGAAGGCTGATTGGTTGGGAGAAATTATCGTGGGCAGGATGCATTTGAGCCTAGATGCCAGGAGCTTAGAGATGCATTTGTACAGTGAGTTGCAACAAGAAATGGGCCGATACTGAGAAATGGACGAGGCGTTCACAGATTTAGGGACCAATGTAATAGCCACAAAACTCACAGCTCGAGGAAGATGCATAGTGTCAAAAAAATAGAGAATAGCCTTGGTAACATCATTCCCTATGATAGGCCAAGCAGCAGTGAAAAATTCTGGAGAAAAACCATCAGGACCAGGGCTTTTTCCTTTGGCCATATGCTTAAAGGTAAGATAAATTTCCTCAGATGAAAAATCGGCATTAAGCATGGATTGCTGAACATTAGTGAGCTGCGGCAGGGTAACATCAGAATCAATGCCCATTGATTCTCTAGCTGTTCCCATCATGGACTTGAAATAGTCTATAGCTAGATCAGATATCCTCCTATGAGAGGTGTGAGATTCCCCATTGTCATCTGTAAGCATCAAGATCTTGTTGGAATTCCATCTAGATCGACAAGAATTAAAAAAGAATTTATTATTATTGTCCCCTGCTTTGAGCCAATTCACTCTAGCTTTCTGTTTAAGAAAAACTTCCTCTTTCTTAAGAGCCTCTACTAGAGCTGCACTAAGCCTGGATTCTTCTTCAAATTGAGACAAAGACGGAGTCATAGGCAGGTCTTCTTGGAATCGAGCTAGATCATTACGAGCAGTGAGAACTAACTCGTGAAGGTTTCCTTCCTCCTTATTAAGCTGAATGAGAGCAGATTTGACTCTTTTTAACTTGTTTAACAGGACAGACCAGGGGTCGCCAAAGACATGAATAGACCAGGCTTCAGAAACTTTATCCAAGAACTTCGGGTTAATGATAATATGGTTGAACACCTGGAATGGTTTATTCAGCTTTTGTTGGTCGATGCCCAAATTAATCAGAACAGGACAATGATCTGAAAGCCCACGAGGGAGAATATTAGCATAAGACATAGGAAAATAATTAAGCCAAGAAGAGTTAACCAAAGCTCTGTCCAATTTCTTTTGAATTGGATGATGTTTGTTACTATCCCACCAAGTGAATAAGTTGCCTGATATCCTGAGATCTGTAGTGATAGAGTTATCCAGAAAATCTTTGAACTCAAGCATCCCAATAGTATATCTCGAGGAACCACCACTAGTTTCATTAGCATTCAAGCACACATTGAAATCACCCATCAAAATCCACGGAGAACACACATTATTAGTAGTTATACTAAGCCGGAAGCTGAGGAGATCATTCCAAAGCTGCCTTCTTTGATCATGAGAATTCAGAGCATAAACGAAAGATACAAAAAACTGCTTCCCAGTGTCAATATTCTGAACAGAACAAGAGATATGCTGACTACTTTGAGCCAAAAAATGAACCCTCCAAATGTAAGGGTCCCATCCTACCCAAATACGGCCATTGTAATGGCTATCATAGTTAAACAACCAAGAAAAACGAGAAGAAACAGAAGAAGAAATAAAATTAGATGAATCTTTCTTTACATGAGTTTCTAGAAGGCCTATTACCCCAATCTTCTTATTACTAATGAAATCCTTAACAAAGGATAACTTATTATTCAGTCCCCTAACATTATAGGAGCAAAACATCAAGACAAATGATTAGCGATGAGGGGCATGCTTCCCCGGGGACCTTTTGGCCTTCTTAGATTTCTCCTTTGAAAAAGTTTTAGCCAAAGAATTAAAGATAGGAAGTTTTACCTCAGTAGAAGAGAAATTATTGTTTCTCAACAAAATAGGTGCAGATAATTTAGTCTTTCTTGACTGCACAGTCGTCCACTGTTCTACCTTTGTGATCTCAGCAGCATTAGCTTCCTCTAGCACCCTCTTTTCAGGATTTAAAGACACCTTCTCATCAGGTTTTACTACATCAACCTTTTCAGTTTCGTTAACAGTTTCGTTGGCAGATGCTTCTGCATTAGTATTGATTTCCTTCTCACCATTACTGGTTGGGTCTGAAATATCTGGTTGAGCTGCTGAACGAGGTTCAGGAATAGAAGATGGGCGAACCTTCCTCACCCATTGACGAGGAGCCTTGGGACAAGCACCAGCCAAATGTCCTAAAGACTTACATCCCGAACAAACTAGAGGCTTCATCGGATAACTGACTTTCACCACCTCAATATGCTTTATATCCGTCACAGGATCAAGTACCTCGACTTCAATTTTCGAAGGTAGATCATCACCAATTTTGTAGTCTACACAGAGTTTGGCAAAAGGCAAAATCTCTAATCTTGAAGTTAAATCATCAGCTGCGATTGGATTGCCAACAGCACTAGCAAGACAGCTCAAGCCTTCTCTCGTCCAATAACAATCTTGCACATTTTCAAATTTTATCCATAGGGGCATTTTTGATTTTTCTCCCACCTTTTCGCCCCAAGCATGAACAATCATCGGCTTGTTTTCTGTGTACCAGGTGCCCCTTGAAAGGGCTGCATTCATAGTGCCTAAAGAATCAAATTTAAAGACATAAGTCCTTGGATATTTGTGAGAGATATGAATTAATCCATACTTATCCCAGGTTTTGTGAGCGAAATCAGCAACTTTTAGGAACGGAAGAACACCTCTCGTAAAAGTTCCGATAATACAAGTCTTGCATTTTTCATTCCCCTTTTTTAGAACCTCTACCGGTGGAGATACAACCTTCGAACCTGAAGGTAAAGGAACATAGTCAAAATTAATATTTAACCGAGGAGCAGGAGCCTCCTTTACCACCTGGGACCATGATTTTCCCCTCTCATTCTTGTCCTTGCTATCAAGGCCACCATCATTGACAGGCTTCTCATTCCCCATAGCATCTTTAGTACCAGATGTATTACCTCTGTAACCACTATCTCCCTCATTGTGAACAAAAGCAGATCTGTCCTCAACGACATTATCACAATGTAATTTTACAGGACTCCCCTTCTCAGAAGTTGAGCTAGGCACTGAGACAAACACCTTGTCCTCATCACCATTAGTCGAAGATTTCTTCTTAGCAAAAATGGGTAACCCAAATTCGTCTCGCCCAGTTATGATTTTTTCCAAATTTGGTAAACCCAAATTAAACATATCAGTTTTTTGCACTCTGTTGCGCTCAAACTCTGCAACCGAAACGCCATTAGCTTCCATAAAGGCTTGCATCTCCATCATTCTTAATCTAGCAGCAATGAGTTCCTCTCTTTTGATTTTGTTGTTCGCAGAGACAGCTTTAGCAACACGATTAACTGTTTCTCTTTCCAAGGCAGCTCGAGCATCTTCAAATTCATGTTCATCCTCCTCAGAGGTTACAACCACCGGCCTTTCAAACGGTATCCCCCCTGAGCTGCTAGGTAATAGGACAGGAAAGTCCTCAACCTCCCTTCTTGCTTTCACCTTCTCAAAGATGTCTTCACTACCGGTCACATCTTGCATATAGCCCGGAAGGCCATCCGAATCACAATCAGAACCTTGGCTAACCATGATGATTAAATAGGAAAATAAATAAATAGTATAAGAAATATAAGGTTTAGGATAGAGAAGGATGGATTCGCGAAAGATTTTAGAGTAGTAATGATTAGTCTTAAATGGTGTAGGAAATTAGATCTAGAAAGAAAATGAGACAGCTAGGTTAGGATTAAGAGGGATTATGTTAGGAATTGATTACTGATGGTAAGGGTTATAGAAAAGGCGGCTAGAATTAGGGTTCTATCCTAGAGAGAAGGGAGAGGAAATTTCTAGAGAGAGAAACATTTTTTACAAAAAACTCTCCTTCTTCCTTTATGAAGTCAACTTTTTTTCCATTGTAACATCAATTTTGAACACTTTTCAAACCCCTGCCAACCTGAAAGAAGTCTCTTCGATACGTGTTGCAGGAAATATCCAAATTTGGATGATGAACTAATACTGGAGTATTGTCGCGCCAGACGACACCACCTTACGATGATCAGTCGCAGGTCGTGCATCTCAAGATTTGTTTCTCTACATGTAGAAGGAAGAACATATGGACACAACCATACGCCGGATCTCCCTAGCCATCTTTGGGCTTAGATGGGACCGGCACCACTCGGACCCTATTTCAGGTTGGACTATCCCACAGCCTCTTACACCGAATTTAATGATGGACTGTCCCACAGCCTCTTACACAAATACTCCTAGTTCGAGTAAATCCATGACTCTAAAACGTAAAGTTCGTCCCCCTTTCCCCAAGTATAATACTTGTTGATAGGACTCCATAAAGTAGTCGTATCTAGTTGGAAAGGAAAATTCACCAATATTTCCCAAGCAGTTACTTGTTAATGGATATCGACTTGTTCCAACAATCTTACCCCTCGAACGATGAGGAAGTAACAAAAAGACTCATCATTTTGATGAATAGCAACCAAGTTGCGAGTGAAAAAAATAGCTTCAAAAGATTTATGACCGGGCAGTCGAACAAAATAAATAACACCTCTCAAGTAAGGTTCCCTTATATTTTGAAAGGTTTTTTTTGAGCGAGCATTTAAATCTTCCTATAAGATAGATTCAAATGGAAAATAGAGTTTTGGGAACCTTTCCTTGATAAAAATAATCATAATAAGACTCAGAAAATATTTTACATAATTTTTTTGAGGGTCAAAGATAATTTTGAATAAGAGAAATCTTCTTTAAAACTAGTTAAAAGTATTAAATAAATATTCAAATAATATTTATTAAATCATAAATAATTAAAGATTATTTTTAATTAAAAATATTGCTCATAAATACTCCTCGAATGAATATATAAAAAATCCACTAAATAAATAAATCCTCGAATGAATATTCAAAATAATATTCATTAAATAAATCAAATCCTTAAATGAATATTCAAAATAATATTCATTTAATAAATAAAAATATAAATGATTATTCGAAATAATATTCCTTAAAGAAATAAGGAAAAACATTTACTTAATACCGACTCCCGGTCCATATTTAAAGAATGAAATTCACACGCCCTTCACTAAGGGTCTTACAAAACCCGGCTTATAACTAATATATCATATCTAGTCTATAAGCCAAAATCAAATCATATTCAAATAATAACCTTCGAATGAGGTACTATTCAAATAACATTCCTCAAATCATTTCCAAGTAATTAATACTTTCTGGAAATATAAATAATGTTTAGTAATATTAATCCTCAAAATACATAGTATTCTGCCGCTGGTGTCCCTCCGGGTTTCCACGACTATCTATATATCTCAAAATACCGACTCCCGATTTAGAGTCGAAAATAATGAATATGCTCTTATATTTAGAGCTACAAGGTATACCGGTTTATAACTACTTATCTCAAAGCTAGTATATAAACCAAAATCAAATTCGAAGTCAACACGATATAACATTTATCGCAAAACAGTATAATACTATATATGGCAAAAGGCAGTATTATGCAAAAATACTTCAAAAGTACAAGTTTAGAAAACTTGCCTGGTACTCGAGATGTGGTAGGGGCTCATGACGATGTCGGACAATCTAGACAAAGTCAAATGAAAACATACGATTAATCCCCTATATAATTCACTTATAACTCAATGTTTAAACACGTAAGCGAAACACAACCAAGGCATTACTTGCCCACTCTAGTTTCATCCTAAGTCCATGTTACTCGTCAAATACTTAAGCCATAAGTTTGGTTCGAAAACAATCCTCGAATTCAAGTTATCTCTAACCAATTAGGACATTGGTTTCTAAGTCGTATTCTTAGCGGTTTTCACTTGCGCAACCTCGGCTAACGCATTTTTATAAAATCGAAAAATAATCTTTTGGACTCGAACCTTCGCATACATCTTGCTAACTGTCCTTAGAATTTTACCACCATATTCCAAATTCTAATTCGACTATTAAGGGTCTCGAACTTAGCATCAAAGTAGTTACATTTCTGCAATAAAGTCTTTCGAACCGCTTTCACTAAAACTAGCATAATTCTTAAACCGTAAACTCTTTTAAAGCGATCCTTGCGGCCATGTAAACTAGAAAACCATATCTTTGTAACCATATGCAGTTGTGATGCTAAAAATCATTTCATGGTTTCGGGTATTAACTAATTTCATGGCTAACAAAATTTCACCATTACGACGTCTATAAATCGAACGTTTCCATTTTGTCACAACATAACCAAGCCACACCAGGCATACCATACATCCACAACCTCAACAAGCAACCTTTTTACTTCTCTAAGGTCAGTGGTGTGGCTACAATCCAACACCCACCATTTTTCATATTTTACAAAGTTAACTAACCATTAAAACACTTAAACATGATCTCTTAAGCATATAACATCAAAACAATCATCAAAACTCATATGAACTCAAAGGCTGGGTTAGGGTTTTACCTCCTTGGATGCTCTAACAACACTAATAAGTGTTTATAAACCTTTAACAAGCGTTAGATGGCCCTTAAAGTGCTAAATCCTTAAGATCAAAACAAGAAAACAACTTGAAGTTACTATTCATCCTCATCTTGTAAAATTCATAACAAATCGAAAAATAAGATTTGGGTGCTCAAATTTTTACCACACCTTGTGCTCTTCATAAGCTTTCTTTTAAGCTATAGCTCATCAAATTTGGTGCTGGGTAGCTAGGGTTTTTAGCATCTTCTTTCAGCTGGGCAGAAACTTGCTCTCTTCTTGATCTCTTGTTTTTTCTTTCTTCTCCTTTGGTTTTTGACTTAGTCCACTCACTTTTCCTCTTTTATTTGGATTAGATCAGCTGGGGTAGTGCATTGGGGCAAGAGCCTTGATGGTTAGGATAGATATTTATGTTAGGTCCCGTATAAGGGCTATATTAAGATAGAAGGGGGGTTGAATAGCTTAATTACCAATTTAAAAATTATTATGGCGTTTTAAAAATATTTTCCCTTTTTAAATATTTTTACCGAGTCGTTAGCAATTTATAGGTGCGGAAAATAAACGACAAGTAAAGAAAATACAACACAGGAGATTTTATCCTGTTTCGCGATCGCGCAACCCCTAATGGATTCGCTCACCCCTATTCCAGTCCCCGAACTCCTCTCCGGAGTCGAGATTTTACCCTTAAAAATAAACTCACTCCTTTAGTAGGCGGAGAAGCCTTTACAACCCTACAAATATTTGTCTTGGTGCGTAACTACCCGTTACCACCTCAAAATAAATGTAAAAAAATACAAGACTCGTCTTGGTGCGTAACTACCCGTTACCACCTCAAAGTCGTTGTAAAACATATACAACTTATCTTAGACAGCAACTCCCCGCTACTTCTTCAGAGTTGATGTAGAACCATTGGTGTAGACTATTGATTCTTGGCTTTTGTCGGTCTTGGGTCTTAGATGAAAGGTCTTGGGCCTTTCCTCTTCTTCACGATGCGAAGACTACTAATTCCCCGTTAGTACGTCTAGGACTTGGGTCTTAGAACGAGAATCACCTCACTTCAACTTCACCTCAGTACAAAAGTTAGAAACACAATAGCTATGAAACAAATATCGTTAAGCAAGATATATAATAAAATCGTACAAAACTAGTAGGTTACGGTACTAGCCACGATGTACGCTATTATGCGTTAAAATATTATTCAACTCACAAGTGTGAAGATGAGAAAGAAAATTCAACTCGCAAGTGCGAGGACCGTGAAAGAACGCTATTACACGTTAGCTATATGCGTAGTGCCGAAAGTAGTAAATAACGGCAAGGGTTAAGTCATATGAGTGGACTTGACACACAAGCGGTATTAGAACGGAATTTTAATATTTAATTAAGAATATTAAGTTATGCATGTGTAATTTTAACTTCTTCCACGAAGTTTGAGTGATACGAAGTATTTCTTTAAAGAATATCCCACGAAGCACTGTAGATGCTAGTTGGGAATCCGTAAAAATACTTTTCATAACAACTTTGACTTATGTCAAATATCCAAGTCTTTTTAAGCTACTAGGCTTAAGACCTTTAAGATGTGTACTTGCTTTTGACTAAAGTCAATGTCAAAGTATAATCTTCTTTGATCTTCTTGCACGAAAAGAGTTTATGGCCACGTAAAATAAAACGTAAGTGCGATAAAACAAGTGGCTAAACTTGTGCTTAAAGAATCTTAGGTTGAACGAAGTACTCCTTTAAAAGAAATTCCCACGGAGCACTGTAGATGCTAGTTGGGAACCCGTAAGAATACTTAATCGTTTCAACTTTTGACCTATGTCAAAAATAATCTTTCTCTTTTATAAAGAGACCTTTGGGATCTTTAATATAGATCTAAGAATAGAGATTGAGATGCAGTAGAGAAGTTAAGCACTAATCTCAAATATAAATATGGTCGGTTAAGACTCGAATACGAAGCTAAAACTTACCACCTTTGGAAAATGATGGGAAAAGTTCGCCGGAGGTTCGGACGGATTTTGGCACTTGGTTGAACTTTGGGCAGCCCTTCGGGAGGCCGGAGAGTGGTAGTAGATGAGCTAGCTTGGGTGAACAAAGCTTGGTTGGGTGAAACTAAGCTTGGTGTATCAAAAACCTTGTGTATATGGATATATATTTAGGAGAGAGAAGGTTTTTGAGATGAAGTAGATGAAGAGAGTGTTTGAATATTGAAAGAGAGAGTCTACTTCAAAAATCCCAGCAATTCTATGGCTCTTAGCTTGTGTTTAAATGGATGTGTGGAGGGGGTATTTATAGATAAGGTTGGGTGGAATGAATGGTGGAGATTTAGATTTAAAGGAGTGGTTGAGATTGATTTCACTTGGATTGGTGACATGGATAGCACAAGGATTGCCAACATGTAAAGTTTTGTGTTTCTATGCAAGTGGATGAGCAAAAGATCCCAACAACTATTTGAGCTCTAATAAACTCGTACCGATTAATAATTAAATACGAACCACGTATCGTTAATTAAATACCCGATAAATACGAAAACACCCAATAAATAATTCTAAAATTATAGAGCACTTAGGAATATTATAAAATAATATTTTGGAAAGTTTGGTTAATTTTGGTCAAGGTTGACTTGGTCAAATGTGGTCAACTGTTGACTTACTGTCTCGATTTTCGTGCCCGGACGAAAATACTCGAAAAATTACGAAACTTTAATCATGCATAGAAAATAGTATTTAAATGACCAATCTCAAGTTTCAAGTCATTCTAGCAAGTGGAAGTATTTTATTTGGATTTAAAACGATTAAATCAGCTTTTGGTTCCGAATAAAATACGATTGGTCTTTTCTTAAAATAGATAAATATTTTGACCAATGTTTTTACTAGAATAAAGACTTAGAATATATTTCCTAAAATATAAAATATTTTGAGAGTGTAGGAAAAATTTTTGAGTGATTAAAATAATTTTCTCCGAAATATAATATAATTGCTAATCGGGAGAAAAATTACTTTAAACATTTTTGGCACGAGATAAAAATGTTCCTGAGGATAAAAAGTCTTCTGTATGTTGAGAGAATATTTTGAGTGTGAAGACGGAATATTTTTCGAATAAAAACTGATCATTTTTTAATTTAGCACGAGTTCTCTAAAGAATATAAAATGGTGAATATTCTTTGTTTGAGCTTGTCGCCTTATTGATGTTGCATCGAAGATCTAAAAATATCAGATCTCGATATTTCTTTTTCGATCTTATTGCCTTGGTAGAGATATATTCCATAAAATATAATTTTGATTTTTTAGCAAGATGGAATATCTCTTATATTTTAAAATAGGATGAAGAATTTGCTAGAATTGACCATTTGACTTTTGACCGAATCAGTTAAATATAATGACTTAGTGGAGAGGATTCTACGTGTATTTAAATTTTATGTTAAATCGTACAAATACCAAAATAAATAATATATCGAAGATATCCTTTCAATCTTCCCCTTTTTGGTATTTGCCAAACAAACATAAATTTAAATTTTAACAGTTTCTGCTTCCCCTTAGTGTATGCATGATTTTTGAAAACATTTTCGCACATAAAGTATATGGAGATTTCTACTAATCATTCCTCTCTAAAGAAATTAATTGATTCTTGAAAAATAAAACAATAGTCAGATGGTACAAAGAGATATAATATAGCAAAAATTTAAAATTTTTCCGAATAGTATATACTATTCTCTCTTCCCCTTTTGTTTGGTATTGTACCAAAAATTTCTTCCCCTTTTGTTTGAATAAAATTTTCTTTCCCTTAAAAATTTCTTCCCACTTAGTAATAACGCATTAATCATAAAGTATGGCAGGGAAACATAGTTATGTATCAAAAACCTCATTTGCAGAGCTTAGTTTCATACAACTTGGGCAATAATCATGGAATTCGCATGCTATAAGTATGAATTGCAACAGTTTAGGTCCCGAATAATAACGGGAAATTAGCATATATAGGATACGAATTTCATGCAAGATATTTATACAAGAGCCAAGTTATTAGCAGTGTCTTGATACAATCAGAATTTACAACATATAAACTGGAATGTACCTGTACTACAGCTTACATAAGTCATTGGTTAATACAATCTAGGCATATTGATTATACAAGAAGTTGTAATTCTTAACCAATCCAGATAGTATTACATCAAATATAAACTAACACTCTTTTAGAACAATTCTCCTAGTTGTTCAGGAGTTGTTACAGTCTATAAATTACATCGCAAGATACAACATTTTACAGGAAGAAGAGCTAATGTAAAATTATATAACGAACTTGCAATTCTAGAAAACTTCTAGTAGACATTTTACAACAGAGAATACTAATACAATCTATATAAATAGATTATCATTTCACAAATTTTACAATCTGAGATAGTAAGGCCACTTATGCAAGATCATGGAAGCTGAGATAGCGAACTACATCAGATGATTTTTATCAATATAAACTGTAATTACCTTATGAGTACGATTCCAATCTTTGTAGAACTTACCAGATGGTATGATGAGCATAGAGACAAACTAAGAGAATAGATTGTAGTGCAGAATGGATATATACTTTACAAAATATGGTTCATAGTGACATAATGACAAAAGTGATAACATTAGCCAATAAGACCAATGCAGAACATATATTACAATCCAAAATTGTTCATATTAATCAATGTGCCACACTGATTAACTAGAACAAGGTTTTACAACAGCTTAAGTTACATACCAACTTAATGACTTAAAACAAGTCATACCAGCTATTACAGACAACCAAACTTAAGAATAAGATTACAAACCAAAGTCATATGTGAGATAAACAGGCTCATAGTCATAAACAAGCTTACCAAAACATTACACGCAGAGATTACAATTAAGAACATCAAAAAAATGACTAGAACAGCCAGAGAACAGAGTACAACCATGGCAACACGAGTAGATCAATGACCAGCTTGAGCATAGATCAGAAAAAACATCAAAGGTCAAAATCGGCAGCAATTAATTATAGAGAAACAAGCAATATAACACCAGCACCTATGGTTTCTAATTCATTTATCATTTCTACATCATTGACCATTTGCACTTGAAAGGAATTGAGAATTTCCATGTCTCTTAACTTACTATTTCCCATGGTAGTTGTAGCTAGACTTTCTATGAAACTCAACCTCCTTTTTATATCTTAATTCTAAGTTCTAAGCCTTCTAATTTCTAAGTTTTGTTCTTCAAATATGACTCTAGAAGATTCAATCTTATTCAAATAAATGTCTTCTTCCCTAAGGTTCCTAGGGAGATCAGTGGCAAATACTTCCTGAGGTTGACACACAGCTAATGGTACTTGGGGCCTTATATGAGGAGGTGTGATTTGAGCATCAGCTACGTGGTGTAGTCTAAATGTGTGTCAATATGGCAGACATTGAAAATAGAAGCTATCATGAGTCCATAGGGCATATAACCAACAAAATTAGCATTGATCAGATTTAGTAAGATCATATAAGAAATGTTGAAATCAATCTTATTCATAAGAAGCAGAAACATGACTTTCATATCATAGAAATCAAAGTACTTAATTTGATTTGGTTTGGGCAGAACATTAGCACGAATAAACAAGGCAAGATTTTGAAACAATGGAGTAAAATGTTTGTATTGTATACCAGAGTGTTTATCATATAATCCAAGTGGGATATCAGAACCACAAAAGGTTGACAACATGAGCATGAATTCATCCTTATTAAAGGTGAAATAAGAGTAAATATTGATGCATGGATGTTCACTATCAGTCAAACATGCAGGTAGATGTAATGCAATGTTTATGGTCTTATGGTCCACTAGAATGGTTTTCTTAGTGACTGAGGTTGTGAAGTGCATGATCCCATCTAAACCTTTTATGACTCTCATGTTACAATAAAATTCCCCCATGAGGTGTGGAAAATACCTCTTTCCTAGATGTGCAACTAACCCTTCCTACCTTGCTTTCTTGATAACATTCTCAACCTCACCACTAACATTGATATTTATGCCAGGTTGGACATTCTTGAGCATGTCCATATACTTTTTGGTGTGGGACAGATTTATGAGCTGAGGAGGGGGTAGTGGTTTTGGGATGGTTCTTTGAGTGGAATGACAGATCTGTCTTCTTGCATAAACCTTGAGCCAGTAGGGCATCCTAGGTTTTGGGCATGAGATGGTAGGGATTTGATACTTGGAACTTTGGTAAAATGGGATTGATGGGCTTTTGAAATGGGTCTTTTGTTTCTTGAGATTTCTAAGTATTTGGAGCCTTGGAGGAATTACCTTAAAGTGTGAAGTTCTGGAGTGTATAAACTGGTTTTGTTCCATGTCTTCAAAAAGGTCTGGATTTTCAGATTGTTTTCTAGGGTTAGGGTTAGGGTTTGAAGGTAGTTTGTGAAACTCCTGAGGAAGTGAGAAAGTTATAAGAGTGCAGGATAGGGGTGTGTGTATGTGATTCTAAACAGATAATGACATGCCTTTTATAGATAAACACATGAATTTGAATTCTCAAATAGCTAACAGTTGTGCACTTAGATAGATAGGCAAACAGTGTTCATCATAAATGAAGTGCAGGGGATTTTCAAATCTGGGTATCTTTTGTAGTATAAGTCCAAAATATAGATTTTCGAAAAACAATGCAAACAGGATGTATAAAAGTGGTCAGTCAGTATAATGCATGCATGTAGGTGTTTTACAAGAATAAGGAATATATTTATGAAGGTGTAGAATCATAAAGTCCACATGTAAATAATACATTGTACATTGTAACTACTATTTAGAGGACACACAGCAGACAAGAAATGCAACAAAGACAACTAATTTGCAGTGGTCCCATAGTGAGATCGTATAAGTTTGAAAAGTCTATGCAGGTCTTTTGTAAATGG
Source organism: Saposhnikovia divaricata (assembly GCA_036435485.1). Classification (NCBI taxonomy): domain Eukaryota; kingdom Viridiplantae; phylum Streptophyta; class Magnoliopsida; order Apiales; family Apiaceae; genus Saposhnikovia; species Saposhnikovia divaricata. The sequence continues at coordinate 165,140,955 of CM071600.1, forward strand.
ATACCATGCCATTAAATTTTTATGTGAGATTGATAGCTTGAAATTTTTATAAGGCTTTTGAGAATCAAAATATGATATTATACTCTAGATCCAACTAAATATCAGTTAACATATAAAAGGGTGTAATGTACCATATCAAGTCCAAAAAAAATGTACCACGCATTACAGGATTAATATACAACAATTGTAACAAGAAATGTTCCTAATTTCTATGTGGCCGTTAAACACATCAGTGTCCAGATACTGAGACTCTCAAAGGATTCTCAGCCAGGTCTTTATGTGTGGACAAAGTGTGTGTAGTGAGATGCATGAGATATTTCTAAGAATTGTACTAAATCACACTCAACAATTCAGTCCATTTTACATAACACAAGTTCACAGGATGGAATTCTGTAAATCCAAGTTATACACAAATCATTTTCTAGGTTGCCATGAATTGCTAGACAGCCACTGATAATACATTTTAACATAGATTAGTAAACAATTATCACAGGAATTATACCATGTCTCACAAAGACATACTTGACGTACATAAGCATTCCAAAGTGATTATTAACTCATTTAACCACAAATTTCATTGAGCATGTTACTGAATCAACTCATAATAAATACATGTTATACAATTTGAATCAAGAATGAACACATAATATAACAAAGTATATCTAATTTCAAAATCTCAAATTCAACAGACAAGTGTGGATAGGTATTTAGGCATGTATACAACCCAATTAGCAAGATATCTCATTTTATCACTTAATTAGGCTTAACTCACAGTGGACACATATTACTAACAATTGTAAATCACATATATATTTTAAGATTAAATGTCAACTATCAAATGATTGATGTAGAAATGAAAATCACATATCATGTTTCTCAACTAATACAAATAATCATCTTCTATTATTCATCCAAGAGAGTGAGTCATGGGGTTATTCCAACAATTTAAACAAGCATTTTGAACCACCGTCTCATAATCAAATCAATAATTTAGTAACTTAATCACATCATATACTTCGAGTATGATTGAAGTGACAACTTTAAGATTTACATACGATAACCAAATATTGAAGCTTAGGATTCACCTCTCAACTAGTAATACCAACATACAGGAGTCAATTACTCACATTCTTCCAGTTCAAATCGTCACAGACTAATACACTCCACAATATTCGATTTAAAAAATTTGTAATTGACCCGATGTTGGGATATAGGCGATTACTTGAGCCCAAGGACTTAACCAAGCCTCAAGGGACTTACCTGGTTAACACAGTCGTAGACTGAGTTAACATCCCGAATTAGCACCGAGTTGTCCGAGTCGACTCACTGGGTTGAGGTAGATCGACCGATTTCGCAACGATTCCATCGCTTTCTTAGCCTTTCTTCAATTGAATTCATCTCTGTAATCAAAATCTCAACCAACATTGTTAGGGTTTTAATAATTAAAAACAAAACGGTGAGTGTGTGCTCATGTGTATATATAGAATATATGTGTTAAATTTGAGTTGAATCAATCGTTTTATTATGAAAAACGGTGATAATCCTCAAATTTCTTTGATTTAACCAATCGCAGCTTCGATCTGTATCGATTAAGTTGATTAATAGATACATAGTTAGAGATATGTTTGTTACCCAGTAAAGAAGAGTTGTAGAAGGGGGGTTGAATACAATTGTATAAGATTTTTGACTTACAGCAGAAATAATAACACAAGTATGAATAAATAACAGCTTTATTAATTCTGATATAAAACTGTTACAAACTCTCTCAAGAAATTCTGATGTTCTTGAGAGCTGCTAGGTTACAAGATAACTCGTGTAAGCGATTTCAATTAAGTAAAACCTAAACTGTGTTTATATACAGTACACAGCTGCCATATCAATTACAAGATATATTAAATCAATTACATACGACTCTTAATACATATCTTGAATGATAACTGCATTCCTATAAATCAGGAACCGACATATCAATCTCCCTTGATTCCTGGACTGATGTATATCCTCGAGTAATCCTGATCAGCCACCAATCCTGATGATAGCCTAATACTGACGATGCATTACTGATGATGTCAACATCAGTATCTGATCAGTAATCCAGATCCTGACCATCACTTGAATCAATATCTAACAATCTCCCCCAATTTGTACTTTGTGAAATAAAGCACAAATTCTTTGATTCAGTGATGTCAAAAACTCAAAACAAAATATTACAAGAAATCCTCAGGCTTAGTTTTAGAAATTCTCACGAAGAAATTACTCATCTGCAAGAAACTTGATAATAACTCTTCTTCTTTATCACCAAGAATTTGAATTAGCCTTTTCTTCAGATTTCTAAGTTTTTCATCTCCCTTACCAATCTGATAGATTCCGGCTCTGAGATTCTGAATTGAGCTTCTTGGTAAATCTAACTCTCCCAATAGTAAGTATGCAAGTTCTTTTCCACCAGGATTCAGAGATAGTTGTTCTTGATACAATATCACTTCTTTAACAGCTGAACCCTTTTGCATTTCAACTTATTGTCCTTCTGTATTCAAGTACATGGGAGTGTAATTACCATCATACCTTGACCCTTTTCCACCAGGATTCTTGGTAAACACTAGCTTCTTTATTAGGGATTTGTCTATTTTCAAGCAAATAGAGAACATATTTTAGCTCTTTTGTTGATTTGCACAACACCTCATGAATAGACAGCTTCTTGACACTTTTGTCTTTCATGAAATACAGCAATTTCTCTATCTTCTTAGAGTTCACATTGCAAGCAACAATAGCAACAGATTCTAGTTCCCAAAGATCATCAACAGTTAGTTCATCACCAAACCTTTTAACAAGAAAATGTTGATCTGTTTGAGCTGAAGACATAAACTCTGCATCCCTAGAACCAATACCTCCTCGAGTGTAAGGTTCCAGTCCTAATAGATCAGATTGCATCCTAATCCACATTGGTGGTGATTTTTCAGACTTGGAAACTTTAGCTTTCTAAAGTCCAGGAGTAACCGAAGGTGGTAAGATTATTCCAACAGACCTAAAAATAGCCGGTCCAGTGTACTTCATTTTATCAACATCTTTCCACTTGCCTCCTTTCTTTTGAGCTGTGGTTCATCAGGAATTTCCTCCTTAGGTAGTTTGTTGATGTCATACCACAATTGTTTATCAGACTCAAAAATTCTTCTTACGTACTCATCTGTTGCATCCTTAATAGATTCAAAGTCAGAAGCAACAATTTGAGTCATTCCAGCGACATTATCCTTAGCTTCTTCAACAGCTTTCTTCCTTCTAAGCAAAGGAGTTTCTTCTTCAACTGTAACAGGTTCAGCAAATACATTTGATAATGGAGTGTTCTCAAGAGATAGTGGAGCTTTCTTCTTTGTGTTCTCAGTAACTTCTTCTATTTTGATTCCACTAGATCTTGTGTGTCTTGTACTTGTCTGAACTAGTTTCCTTCCTCTTCCTCTGTTACTACCTACTCTGCCTCTTCCTCTTCTTGCAGCAGGAGATTCTTTTTGTCTAGCAATTTCCTCAAGAATCTTGTTTTGTTCTTCTAAGATCTCATCAGTAGTCATGTTTGGATTTTCTTCAGAAGTTAAAGCAAGTGCCTTCTCAGCATGATACTGATGAACCTTAGCACTATTGTGATATACAATTTCACTATCACCTATCCCAGTAGTAATCTTCTAGAATAGATGTGGAGCATCTCTATATCAGTAATTAGCAAATCTTTATCACCTTCAAGAACTGTGGGAAGTGTTTGCCTTTGACTTTGACCAGGTGACACAAATTGTTCTTCTGTCAGGATTTTAGATTGCACCACTGTTCTTACTGTTCTCTTCCCAGATTCAGAAACATGAGTTGACTGCTTGGTTTCAGTTTGTGACTGACTTCTCCTTGTTACCAATGCAGCATCAGAGGTACCTATTCCATGTGTCTGTGTCTGAGCACCACCATCATTTCCAGAAGTATCATCATCCTTTCTTACAACTAGATCAGGTGTAGCTATATGACTGGAGTGAAAAAGAGCATTATTGAAATTTATATCAGCAGTAGGCTGATTCCACTCAGTATACCATTCAGATCTCCTTGTAGCTTGAATATGTTCAGGAAGAAGATTGTTGTAATCTCCTATGATCTCAACTTAAGCAGCTGTAGATTTACCCATAGACTCCATAAACTTACTGGATGATCAATAAGTAGATCCTAGACTTGCTTTCATGACAGCATTAAGCTGAGCTGCTTCCGGATCATTATCAGCATCATCATCATCATCATCTGAGCTATCATTAGCTTCAAGAATTCTATCATCCACATTGTCTTCAGGATTCATAACTCCTTTTAATTTTAAATCAACAACTAATGGTACTGTTGTATCCTGAAATCCTGCATTCAGATTAGAAACAATTCCTATATCTCTCTATTTTTCTAAAGTGATCTCATCACTTCTCACAACATCACCTAAGTTACTTTCAATAGTAACTGCTACCTCACTAGAAGTTTGAAACTTCTCACTCTATTCTACCTCTCCTTTTGCAAGTTCAGGAGACTGCCTCTCTTCACTCTTCTTTTTCTCTAAGTGTTCACTCTCTTTCTCACAAGAAAAGTTCTGGCTCAACAAATTCAAAGAAATAAGAGGTGGCTGAGAAGAGTGATCTGAAGTCATACAAATAGAGGTATCCCTTGTCTCAGGTCTATCTGTAATCATACTATCAGTAGTAAAAGAAGTAGATATAGAAGTGTTACCTGATGAAGTAGTAAAAGATTCCATTGATCTTGATGAGAGTGGTTGTACCAGAATAGGTTGAGTATCATTAGGAATGGTATCAACAGTCTCATCATGAGCTATTCTTTCATCAGGAAGAGGGCTTGCATCAGTATTTGCTACTGATGGTTCTTATGGAGCCAGAGGTTCAGAAGCTTCTTCAACACTTTGAGCTGAAGGTTCTTGTGTGCTTCCCTCAAAAACAGTTTCTATGTGTACAGCATCCAGTTCAGGAATCTCTAGAGCAATGTCAGAAACCCTCTGTGCTGTAGAATCTATGCCTGCATCTTCACTTTGAGAAGATGGTTCTTGTGGGGCAGGAATGTTCTTGTCTTCACCTTCCCTCTGAGAAAGTGGTTCTTGTGGGACCATTCCTTCAATAATGTCTGCATCCACACTTTGAGTGGGTGGTTCTTGTGGGACTGGATCTTCAATAGCTACTGAACTCCTTTGAAGTTCAGGTTCTTGTGGGCTTGATCCTTTCAGAGGTGAAGTGATCCTCTGTTTCTTCTGCCTATGAAAAACCTTTGCTTCAGCTTGTCTCTTTATCTGAAGAGGTGTTGGTTTATGACCAAGCTGAGCAGCAATAGCATTTACTTCATCCACAGACATCTCAATTATTCTTCCCTTTGGAGATGTAGGTGCTGGAGAATCAGAAATCTCAATAGTCTTCACAGGTGATGTATCAGGAGTAGAGATATCAGGAATGACAGATGTGTCAGGAACTGATGACTCATCAAGTTTAATATCATCATTAAGATGCTGCATTTCTTCAGGAATGTAATACTGACTCTTGTTTACTATCTTTCTTCTTTTCTTTGGCTTTATTAGCCAATTCATCAGTAACATGAGCAGAATCATGTTGCAAAAACTCTCTTCCCACCTATTTCTTTAGATACGCCAGTTTCAACCAAGGACTTAGCAACCTTGGGAGCATACTTCTCCAATACCAGGACCCCTTTTTCACCCTCTTGTGACTTCTTTTTAGTGAGGGTTGTAGTGGAGAAGTGCTTTGATCCTGATTGTCTGCCAGACATATCAGATCTAGCTTACTTCTTTTCTTTTACAACTGATGTCTTTTGGGAGACACTAGAGGTGGTTGACTGTTTAGATAAGTGTATGTGTGATGTGCTTGTGTCAGGAACAGAATGTGTTTGGTCCTGTCCCATAGCACTTGTGGCTGGGCCTTAAATTGCAGGAAATTTCTTTTTCAAGAGAACCCAGACCCCATCAAGAATGTAAGGATTTCCCTCAAAACCATTTACCTTATCCGATTTAACCAAAGATTTGATATTGTTTTCAGAAATCTTAAAGATAGGCAAAACTGTATCATTTTCAAATTCAACATTGGGACATAAATGAGAGAAAATTAATTGAAAAAATCTAATAAAACAGACATAACCACATTTATCTATTTTCCTAGCATTTAATGCTCTCAGAATAAAAGACCCATAATCAAACACAGTATCATGAATTAGAGAGTACCCAATGTGAACTGAAGAAGTTGGTAGTGCATCAAAGTTAGAGACTTTGTTCAAGAAGCACCTACTGATGGTATCAAAGAAGAAATTTCATTCCTTCTTAAGCTTGGTTCTGTATAACTCTCCAAACTTTCTTGGTTGTCCATTATAACCCAGACTCGTAGCAAACTCCAACAAAGAAGCATCAGTAATTGTTGCTGGAGGCATACCATTGAGAGAGGGTAATTGTAGAGCTTCAACAACCACTTCTAGAGTGACATGATGTGTAACTCCATTGTATGTAAAGGACAAGTTAGGCCTTCCTGAGGGTTCACATACACCAAAAACAGCGATATTCCATACCTGCATTACACACTTGAAGAAACTTTGGCGGGTGCCGTTAAAGCATACTTAATCGGACTTGACGCCAAGAAATCCTGAATGATGTGAAATTCATTCGATAGTTCCTGATGGTCAAGAACAGCAACATAGTTGTTAGGAGCAAAAGTGACACCATTGATAACAACCTTATTGTTTACAAACGATGAATTCTCCATTTTTGTTGTGACTGAGAGAGATTGAAATTTTTGAGCAATTAGGGTCTATGTTCGCACAGTGATACAGAGAAAAGGCAATACTGATAGTTTTGAGAATAATGAATCAATTTAGAAAACTAAATTGATTTTAGACAAACTAATGATTTCTCAAAGACAGGTGTCAGTAATCGATTTGTGCAAAATAAGTAATGGACCAAATTACGTGAGAGAGTGGGGATAACCGCATGCAACACGACTTACGATGTGTATCTATATGTATCAATGAATAAAACACACGCACTCGTATTATTCAAGAAATGCATTTGTGATAATGATTAAAAATATGACAATAAAATATTTAGTTTAAAACATTAAATATCACTATCTCAAAATACCTGGTACCGTTAAAAACCAGAATACGAAGCATTTCTTGACTTCGTTACTCTCCCATCTCTATTTAACACCTAGAGACTTGTCCACTATCCCTTTAACTCTTCATTCTTTCCTGAAAATCAAAAACCCTTCACACAACACACCTTAAAACAATGTCAAAACTTACCATCAAGGAAAAGAATCTCCATCTCGTAGAAAAGGGAGATATCTTCAATTATTCTCGTGAAGATTTTGATGCCTTTGACTGGGAAAGACAACTTGAAACTTTGTGGCTGCAGATGGATGCTAGTCTTGAAGAAATCGAAAGAGAAAGGCCTGCAAGAGTGATCGACATCGATGCTGCTCTTCAAGCAACATTTGCATGGCTTTCCTCTAAGGCATCCTCATCCAACACGACCAACCATTGTTAATGAATATGTCAGTAAAAATAACCTTATCCCTTTCAACTTCCACCCAAACAAAGTGGCAAAGATGGGATCTGGGATGGCTGCTAGCAGTGGAGTGGTTTGGACTTCACTTTTTATTTTCCTGTTGAATAGATTAGTAGATAGAGAGAACAAAAAGATGTAATATTTGCATGTAATCTCTTTCTTATTATCAATGAAAAACTCTATTTCTCTAATCTTATTCAATGTGTTCTGCAATTTTTTATGTTTATGAACTGTTTTTCAAAGAATTAAATCAGAGAAGTCACATAAGTAACAAATTCATTAACAATAACCACAATTAAATCAGGGAGCAGAACAATTTAGGAAATACTTGAATTATACAAATTGTACTGATAGTCGAACCGTTGCATCAGGATTTGATGTTTGACTAGAGTCAGGATTGACTTTTTCATCAATATTCGACATGCATCAGGATCTGACAATCATCAGTATTTGGTCTTCCCTTGTTCTCAGAAACTCACATAGTTTACCATTCCCAATTCATTCACCAATTTTATAAAAGTAGCTTCAGGAAGTGGCTTGGTGAATATATCAGCTAGCCGTTGATCAGTAGGAACAAAGTGGAGTTCGATTATTCCTTCCAGTACTTGTTCTCTTATGAAATGATATCTGATACTGATATGCTTAGTAAGAGAATGCTGGACTGGATTTCCAGTCATAGCAATAGCACTTTGGTTATCACAATAAATAGGTATTTTTGAATATGACAAACCATAGTCCATTAGCTGATTTCTCATCCACATTATCTGAGCACAACAGCTTCCAGCAGCAATGTACTCAGCTTCTGCAGTTGATGTTGAGATAGACTTTTGCTTTTTACTAAACCAAGAAATTAGTCTTCCTCCAAGAAACTGACAACTGCCTGAAGTACTTTTCTTATCTATTTTGCATCCTGCAAAATCAGCATCTGAATACCCACATAGATTAAAGTCAGACTCTCTAGCATACTAAAGGCCAAGTGATGGAGTGCCTTTCAAGTATATGAAAATCCTTTTAACAGCAATGAGATGTGGTTCTCTGGGATTTGCTTGAAATCTTGCACATAGACAGGTAGCATACATGATATCTGGTCTACATGCAGTTAGATACAAGAGTGAGCCAATCATACCTCTGTAGTTAGTTACATCTACTTCAGTACCTTGATCAGGATCAAGTTTTGTAGCTGTAGCTATAGGAGTTGAAGCAGTAGAACTGTCTTGCATGTTAAACTTTTTCAGCAAATTCTTTGTATACTTTGACTGATTGATAAAGATCCCATCATCAGTCTGTTTAACTTGCAGACCTAAGAAATAGCTCATTTCTCTCATCATGCTCATTTGATATCTAGACTTCATTAGCTTTGAAAACTTCTCACAAAATTTGGAGTTAGTTGACCCAAAAATGATATCATCAACATAAATCTGAACTAACAGCAAATCCTTACCATGATTCAAATAAAATAAGGTTTTATCAATTTTACCTCTTTTGAAACCACTTTCCAGTAAGAATTGAGCCAGAGTTTCGTACCAGACTCTTGGAGCATGCTTTAGTCCATAAAGTGCTTTATCCAGTCTATAGACATGATCTGGATATCTAGGATCAATGACGCCAGGAGGTTGTTCAACATATACCTCCTCTTCCAATTCTCCATTCAGAAAAGCACTTTTAACATCCATATGGAAAACTTTGAATTTCTTATGGGCTGCATATGCCAGAAAAATTCTGATGGCTTCTAGCCTTGTAACAGGAGCAAAAGTCTCATCATAGTCTATTCCTTCCTGTTGAGAGTACCCCTTTGCAACTAGCCTTGCTTTATTCCTCACAATAGTGCCATCTGAATCTGTCTTGTTTCTGAACACCCACTTTGTACCAATAATTGATCTACCCTTTGGCCTTGGTACAAGTTTCTAGACTTCATTTCTTTCAAATTCATTTAGTTCTTCTTGCATTGCTGTAATCCAATCAGCATCCTTTAGTGCATCTTCAACTTTCTTAGGCTCCTCCTTTGACAGAAAGTTATTATAGAGGCATTCATTTTGTGTTGCACTTCTGGTTTTAACACCTGCATCAGGATTCCCAATAATTAAATCAGGAGAATGGCTTTTGGTCCAATTCCTTGCTGATGGTAAATCATTTCTTGAGTTGGATGCTCCCCCTAGATTGGTGTTATCTTCAAAAGAACTAGAATTATTAAAAGCTCCCTCTGAGATAGTGCTATCTCCTCCTGAAGTGCTATCAGGATTATCACTTGAATCTGTTTCTGATGAATCTCCTCCTGATGTTTGAGTTGTATTAGTACTGATGGTATTTTGCTATTGCTCTCCCTCAACATTTGCATTATTTGAATCATCATCAGTAATTGGTGTTTCATCAGGCATTGGTCGATCGTCAGGATCTGATGGAGTATCAGTATCTGACATTACTTCATCAGAATTCTTGGTAGCTTCATTTGCAAAGATCAAACTGTCATGTGAGTCTTTAGCAATTCCTGTTATCTTCTTATCATCAAAAGAAACATTGATAGACTCCATAACTGTCCTTGTTCTTAAGTTATAGACTTTAAAGGCTCTTGTTGATGGATAGCCAATAAAGATTCCCTCATCAGTTTTAGTCTCAAACTTTCCTAGCTGTTCAGGATGGGGTCTTAGAACAAAGCACTTGCATCCAAACACATGTAGATGTTTCAGACTTGGTTTCTTCTCTTTAATCATTTGATAAAGGGTGACACCATGTCTGTTGATTAAAGTAATGTTCTGTGTATAGCATGCTGTGTTGACTGCTTCTGCCCAGAAATATGTAGGTAGTTTTGCTTCCTCTAACATTGTTCTGCCAGCTTCAATAAGAGTTCTGTTCTTCCTTTCAACTACTCCATTTTGCAGGGGTGTGCCAGGAGCAGAGAATTGTTGAACTATTCCTTTATACTTGCAGAAATCTTCCATTACTGAATTCTTGAATTCAGTTCCATTATCTCTTCTTAGAATCTTGACTTTGTACTTTGTGCTAGTCTCACATGGTCCAAAAGTATCTCAGCAATTTCATCTTTTTTGTGTAGAAAATACACCCAGGTAAATCTAGTATATTCATCAACAATAACTAGAGTATACCTTTTCTTACTGATGGACATAATGTTGACTGGTCCAAACAAGTCAAGGTGTACCATGTGATATGGTTCAGCAATTGAGGATACAGATTTACTCTTGAATGATGTCCTTCTCTGTTTGGCCTTCTGACAAGCATCATAGAGTCCATCTGGAGTATACAACGCCTTTGGTAATCCTCTCACCAAATCTATCTTAACCAACTCATTGATGTTGTTGAAGTTGAGATGAGAAAGCTTCTTGTGCCAATTCCAACTTTCATCTACTGTTGCTTTACTGATGAGGCATGTTGAGGGACAATCAGTATTGGTGTAGACGTTGGCTTCATAAATGTTACCACGTCTTTGACCAGTTAAGACAATCCTTCCAGATGTTTTACTGATCACTTCAAATTGAGTATCACTGAAGTTGACATGATAACCTCTGTCTGTGATTTGACTAATACTAAGCATATTGTGTTTGAGTCCTTTCACCAGATCTACTTTTTCAATGATGACATTTCCAATAATTATATTGCCATATCCCAAAGTTTGTCCAATGTTGCCATCCCCATAAGACACTGTTGGGCCAGCCTTATCCTCAAATTCTGATAGCAAGGTTTTGTTTCCAGTCATGTGAACAGAACATCCACTATCCATGACCAACACATTTTTCTTTTTACCCTGCAATCAGAAACACATTTTCAGTTCTGTCAGATTTAAATCCATCGGAATTTGCTTTGTCATTATCAGAATTATCAGATGCATGCTTAGTATTCAGACTCTTTATTTTACCAGAATTTGTACTTTTATTAAACTTTGGCAAAGGATCATAATGATTGTAGTACAAACTGTGGTATTCTTCACATGTGTAGATAGAATGCCATTTACTGCCACGGTGAAAACAAGGATTCCGTGGTTTATAAAATACTGATCTATTCCTAATGTCAGACTTAGGAACTACAGTAGCCTTCTTTTTACTCCTCCTGCAATCAATAGCAAGATGATTAGAGTTACCACAATTAAAGCATGTTTTCCTTGGTGCATTTGGAATATACTTATAATTATTCTTGTAACACCCCCAGATCCGGGGTCCGGGATCCGGTCGTTACGGTTTCCAATTCTGTCCACAACACTTGAACTTTCCTTAACATAAAATAAATTACATCTCTATGACGCAACACAACAATGTAAAACACACCCGTTATAGTCCCAGAGATGAAATCAGAGTAACAATCAAATTTTTATTAATCACATTATGAGTTCTTACAATCCAAAAGAATTTCAATATAAATACATACTCTTTGCCATCTATTTACACAAGTCATACTAGACCATATACTTGGTACTGAAAGAATAAATCTATCCTACCAATAGCTTCTTCTTCAGCTCTGGTAGTCTCATCGTCCTCGCCCGCGTCGAGTGCGCCTTGTGCGAGTCATCTGGTCTAGCTGTTGTTGTGATATAATAATAAAGCAAGGGTGAGCAATAGCCCACCAACAATAATATATAACTGAACGATAATATATAACAGTTCAAAAGTATCTTTCAAACCATATGCCATGCATTTACGGAAATGATGCCAGTATAATATGAACGATGAAGTTACAAGGTAACTTAAAGTATTTGTTTGTAGAAATATCTGCTACATCAAAAGTAAGCGAGATATTCTCATTGTCATTAAAAAGAGGAACTTGCATGAAAAGATTGCAATTCCAGTTATGAACAATTTTCCAGCTCTGCCAACAGTAATCATGTTGCAGGAAATAAATAAGTTTGGATGATGAACCATTGATGGAGTATTCACCGCGCCCGCTGTTCCAATCTTGATGATCAGTCGAGATCGTACAGCTCAAATTAGATTTACTATCGGTAGAAGGAAGAACTGACGGCTTTACTTGTCTACCTCCTTACTAGCTCTCCCCGGCCAACGGTTGGGCCAAAGGGGATGGACCGGCGCTACTCGGCCTCTTACACGACTCCTAGTTCAAATAGAATTCATGATTCTGAATGTAACGTTCGTCCCCCTTTCCCCAAGTATAATACTTGTTGATAAGACTCTACAAAGTAGTCGTATCTAGTTGGAAAGGAAAATTCACCAATAACTTCCAAGCTATTGCTTGGTAACGAATATCAACTTGTTCTAACAATCTTACCCCTCGAAAGATGAGAAGGTAAATAACGACTTAATAAGTCAATAGCACCCGAGTTGCGAGTGAAGAGAATACTTTATGACCGGGAAGTCGACAAGATAAATAACATTTTCCAAGTAAGGTTCCCTTATTTTTAGGGAGATAGACTCAAAAAGAATGATGTCTGAGAACCTTTCTTGATATAAGATTAATAATAATATGTCTCCGAAATATTTTTCGTAATAATCGAAGAAGATAAAACTTATTGAGGTTATTCTAAGTATGGAATAAATATTCAGAGAATATTTATTGAATTAAGAATATTTAAAGAATATTTAGGAATATGAAAGAATATCTTTAATCAGAGTATTTTTCAAAATAATCCCTGAAGAAATATCAGGAGAATATTTATTGAATAAATAAATATTTAAATGAATATTCAAAACAATATTCATTAATTAATAAGACCTGAAAGGAATATTTAAGGTAATATTCATAATTAATTAGGAATTTAAATGAATATTCAAAAGTAATATTCATTTAATGAATAATATTCTAAATGAATATCAAGTAATATTCATTTAGTAATCCAAGCCTTAAAGGAATATTCGAGATAATATTCGATAATTAAATCAAGCTTCAGATGAATATTAAAATAATATTCATCAAGTAATTAATATCTTAAATGAATATTCAAAAGTAATATTTATTTAATAAAATAATATTCTAAAAGAATATCCAAATAATATTCATTTAGTAGTCTCATCTTTAGAAGAATATTCGAAATAATAATCGATAATCAATTCGACTCTGAATGAATATTGACAAATATTATTCGTCGAATGATTACGTTCAAATAATTATTTGAAGTAAGGATCATTAAATAAATAATCTCGAACGAATATTCAAATAATATTCGTCGCCCGAATAAGGGAAAATATTTACTTAAATATTTTCCTCCGAGGTAACCTCGATATATCAAGAAATATTGACTCCCGGTCTATATTTGATGAATAAGATATATACACCCTTCTCTGAGGGTCTTACAATAACCGGCTTATAATTGATACGTTAGCTATCTAATTTATAAGCCAATAAACAATCAGGGAACAAGCATAATGATATAACTTGAAAGGATGCATGCATGCTATGGCATATGTATAACAGAAACATATATATATATATATATATATATATATATATATATATATATATATATATATATATATATATATATATTCAATCACAACAACAGCTTAAAAGAAGGGAATTGAAACTTGCCTGATGCTCGAGAAGTGGTAGGGGCTCGTGACAATGTCAAACAATCTAGACAAAGTCAAAAGAAAATGTACGATTAATCCCCTAGATGATTCACTTATAATTCAATGCTTAAACACGTAAGCAATACACAACGAAGGCGTTACTAGCTCGCTTTAGGCTCGTACTATGTCCACGTCAATCGACAAATACTTAAGTCGAAGATTTGTTTTAGAATTCGGATCTCATTCTCCCGTTTCACTAAGCGGTTTACAAAGTTATAATCGAGTGCTCCTTTAAGGGGTTTCTTCGCACTTAACCTTGATTCAAATATTTTTATAAAATCCAAAAATAATCTTTTTGACACAAGGTCTTCTCTCATATCTTTATTATGACCTATAGTATTTAATTACCAAGATTCACAACCGAATTTATCACTTTAAAGGGGTTCAATTGCAGTTACGAATTCATACGTACGTTTACGAACTGCTTTTACGAATTTTACGATTTCTCCTAAACCGTAAGTCCGAATGCTACGATTCTCATGTCAAAACGATCCTCGTAACATGAGTCAACTATTCATGGCAGGAGATTCTACTGGTCAGTTGGTCACTTAGCACGAAAATGGCATACAAATCATGGCATTGTAAAATCGGGCATTATAACTGCTATGTTTACACGTTTTCCAAAGTTTTCGCATCACCGCGATTCAATCAAGCACTACACCCCATCCATTATATCATATGAACACATCATTACAAGTCTAATAACATCACATAATCACCATCTCATGGATCCTCATCCAACTAATCAACAACCATCAACTAAAATCATAGATCTTAACATACATAACCTACTAACACTAAAATCATCCATAAAAACATATAATACTCAAAGTAGCTCTAGGGTTTATGAACTTTATACCTTCCTTTGAAGTATGAAAACACTTAACAAGCCTTGCTTGATCCTTGTAATACCTTAACCAAGCTCTAGATCAACCAAAGATTCAAGAAAACAAAGTTAGTTTCTAATTTCCACTATTCATTGTCAATCTTGTAAAAATCATATAAAATCAAAAACTAAGAGTTTGGTTCTAAAATTTTTACCACACCTTCTACTCTTGAAGGGATTTCTTTTGAGCTATAGAACACAAGAATCCAACCATGGGAGCTAGGGTTTTGAGCCCCATCTTTCTACTGATCAGAACCTGGTCAGTTTTGGTCCTCCAACTTTAAGCATGGATTTGACTAGGCTATACTACTTGGATTTCCATGAAATTTGGAACGAATCTTGCCCATGGAGTGGAGAAGCTATGGTTAAAATTTGGTGATTTTATCATGGATAGAAATGGAGATATGAATTTTTCTTTGATCTTTGTTCCTGCTGGGCAGTTTTGGAGAGTTTGGTGTTTTTGCTTTGTTTTCTCTTGTTCTTGCTTGCTTTATGGCCAATAATGCTAACATCTTGTAATATATATCTAATGTCTTTGGATGCATCTCTTCAAGATGTGTTGTCATGCTTTGATTGGTCCTTTTTAAAATATCTTAACCTCACAATTACACTTACGTACTCATCTCTTGCCTTTTAGCACTTAAGTCCCTGGGTAAACTTCAACTAGGTGCTTAGATATTTCTATAAAGGTGTGATGTCATCTTCCACTATCTTTGGTGGATGCATCCTATCTTGTTCGTTCGTTTCTTTGTTCGGTTATCGCTCAATTTCGCTGATCGTTCGAAGAATAACCAAGTAGTTTCACCTCTAGGGTTTACCGGGAAATTTCTCGATATTCATAATACCTTCCCCAGTCCTTAATATAATCCTCGTGATGATCATGTAGGATATTTAATCTCGATACGAACTTAATCCGTAATCTAGGATTCGTTCGCTTTATTGATTAATCTCGTTATAACGTTTTAGCGGTTTCTAGAACGCTTGTTTCACTGCCTCAGTGGTTTCCTACCTTCATTCTTAAATCAAATATAATAACATCCCAAAATATCAAATCCTCAAAGTTAATATCTCAATTCTTGGATTATAATAATATTTAATCCACTGTCCGGTCAAATATTATACCGAAAAAGAATTTGGAATTTCTGAATTCCGATCGTCTCTGCATTCACTTATTTCCTCCGCGTATTACTAATATGACTTCGAAACATCCATATCACGTCCCGTACATAGGGTGGCGTGAAAAGTTTTCCAACTTACAAAATCACTATTCATCCACCAAATTACTATGCACGTACAGGAAACACTACGCACGTACGGGAAACACTATGCACGTACGGGAAATACTATGCACGTATGGGAAACACTATGCACGTACGGGAAACACTATGCACGTATGGGAAACACTATGCACGTACTCATTTCCCTTCAAGGATCCATTAGCTCCTTCCTGGATGGTAGATTATTCTTATCTAGGTCCTCAACCATCGAATTACTCTATTCTGACAATATACCAATGCATCAGGATCATTGTCCAAAGCAATATCCATTCATTACAATCATTATTCTTTGAAACCACCATTCATTAGTGCTCTTTAACCACAATAAGAAAAGTTTTAATTCTACCCAAAATTCGGGTTATTACAGTCTCCCCTCTTTAAAAGGATTCTGTCCTCGGAATCAGTTTAGGAATAACTGGGGTTACTTCTATCCCATTGCACTTTCTATTTCTCAGGTGGATTCTTCCACTTCTTGATTTTCTTCAAATCTCTCACTAGCTTGACAACCTTATCTCTTAGCGCTTGCTCTTTTCTATTCATAATTTCCACAGGTTGTCCTTCGTAGTTCAGATTCGGTTATGTATATCTATCTGCTCGTAACCTGTCATATGCCAGGCATCTATAGTATACTGATGAGGCACATACGCATGAACCATGTTATGACCATTTTACCGGTTTGGGTGAGGCTGGCTCATAGGCCACCTTCCTGACGCGTTTAAACTCTTCCTTTCATTCTAATCTTGTTAATTCCTTCCACGAGGATACCTTTTCTTATTACAAATCTCGAAGCTCATATTCTCTTTCTTGTTTGCACAGAAATACATCAACAAAAACTTGCTTGTCAGAATCCTCTATTAATTCTAGATATTTCCCAATTCCATTGTATAAATGTCAACTCTATTGTCGACGGGGTACTCTGTATTGAAACTAGTTCGAGTATTCTAACAACCGATTCGAGTAACTCTTGATGTCTAGCAACGAGCTCGTCGGCCATCACTGTTTTGGCCTCGCTATCTCATTGTTAACTACTATCACCCCCGGTGTTCCAACCTCTTCTTTAATCATCTCACAGAATGCCAATCTACCTCCTGTGTTCATTCAGTCATTCTCTATTATCTCATCTCTTCTCCTTTCTGAAAGAAAGGCGAATCTCTTGGGGGGATTTGTTTGCGGGGAATGTTGTCTAGTTCGAGGACTCTCAATCCTTTTATCAAAAATAATAATCTTCATATACACACAAGCACACATATTTTCAGATCTGATAGGTCTGAAAGTCGATCATGTTTGATCCTTTTTGATTTCGCACCTTTCCTTCATATATACGATGTTTCGATATACTTAGGGCGAAAACTATCTCAGATAACTCACAGCCAATTCATTAAATTCCAAAAAGTTGTGGGTGCAATAGTCAACCCAAAATGACATCACTTACAATTTCATAGTGTCTATACCTAGTGCGATTCACAATCTTGGGTATATCCTCAATTTTTAACTTCCAACCGGTGATGTCCCATTTCCTAATAAGTTTGGAAAATACACAGCGTCCCTATGCTGCTCAGACAATCTTCTACAACAGTACCTATACTCAATGTTGACTCATTCAACTCTCGAGGTTCGATGCACAATCTTGTGCTAACATATTTCTTTCTTACAACACACCGGTTCCTCATGGTGGCACACTGAGTCTCATCGCACTCTTATTCAACAATCCTCGCATCTGAGTTGATAATTCTTTTATTCCTACTGGGCTAACGGGAGATGCAGCACTAGGCTCTGAACACTCGATATTCATTATTATGTCATCCAAATCGATATCTGGTAGCTTATTAAAACCTTGTACAACCTCCCAAAATCATTATAATTATACTTGGTGTCTCTTTCCTCGGGGTCAACCATATGAGCTAATCAAGCCTCATATCTCTGGCGTCATAATCTCTTAGTCTGAACTAGATTCCAAAATCTCTGACTCCGTCTTTATCCTTGAATTATTTCCCTCATAATCAATTTGGCTCCATTGGGTATCAACTAATCCATCATTATTATAATATCAATTTCTCCCTAATTCGAAAGGAATCAAATCTCTCGATCGAGTGGTACTCTGGGTAGGTTCTCTGGAAATCACTATTCCTTATCCATAAGGAACACTTCCTGAACTTGATGTAGATATTACATGAAGTAGATAAAATTGCAGAAGAGTTTCAAGAATCGCAGCTATGTCAGGTTGATGAAACTATCATTCATGCAGCTTCCATAAAAGACTGGAAACTTAACGGTTTACTTCATCAATTTTGTATCATGGTCCTGGTTTGCCTCAAAACGGGACCTTCTAAGGTACGTAATATGCTTAAGACTCTATCACGAATCGAATCTTTACTTAAACTATTATTGCCTTCGATTCTTGCACAATCATCAAAAGGAATGTAACTTCCTCCACTCCGATATGACCTTCAAGGTCTTTCCAAATATCATTTTGTTTCTTTGGTATGAACATTTGTAATTATTCCTTTATACTTAGACTGTCGGCCACCTCATTGGCCTTTCCTGATAATAATAATTTCTGGTAATCCTTGTTCTCTGGATATATTCCAATTCAAACTTTTCTACCTCATTCCCATCACTGTTGGGTGAAAGCATTCTCCCTTAAGCTCTGCTGATGGAGAAAAATATATTTATCAGTCTTTTTCCATAAGTCATTGCTTCCACCTACCCGTGGGAACTTTATCACGTTTATTCCCAATCCTACTTAGGATAATTCTTTTCTTAGTTCTTTCCTTATCTTAGGATAATCTCAACCTTTATAGGTACAATCCATACTTCCTCAGGGTTTCATACATGCCTCATCTGGCATTATTGTTACTATGTCATACATTCCTTACCAAACTTCCATTTTGAAGTTCGGAATATTACTTTTTTCCTTGTAAGGTTTCATAGGTCATCCTCATCATTCCTCCTGTATTTTCTGGGTACAGGGTATATCAAAATGTCATTGATCAATACTCTAATAATTCTATCTATGTTCTTTCCAGAACTCTTTTTAATAATCCTTACCGGTCATTGTTGCCTTAGCAAGTCCAACTCATATCATCTAAATTCATAATGTCGTTATTAGGGTTAATGCCATCCCTTGTGCATTCCCCAGGGTTTGTCTTAATTTATGGATATCCTATCCTTAATTCAACTGCCAAGGAATTCTTGCATCCTATACTTGGCAATCAAATCATGTATCCTTAATAAGGGTCTCTTTTCAATCATTCTCATTTGATAATTGATCGGTGGCTTAATGCTAACCTCTTCTTTCAGATAGTTGTTAGCCTATTTGACCTTCCAAAAGACAACGTATGTCTATCTACTCTCTTACAGAACTTGGTAATGGTAGCAAGGATGTTCTGGAAGATATTGATCGAGTTCAACGTGAATCTCTTAGTACTTATCGTTTTTCTCAAAGGTACTTGCCTTAGACAAAATTTCTACAGCATACTGATCCATCTATGACCATTTCTATACTCTCTTCATAAACCTTCATTGTTTACTTCCCTTGGTCATAATATATTCATGGTATTTATAATACCCTAACATCATACATCTCAAGTCATTATACTTCCATTTTTACTCGTAATCTTGGGCAATTATATACACATGAATCACTTTAGTACGGGTAACCCCATTCCAACAAGTCTAGTAAATTCCCAATCCAAACATGGGTTGCAAATGGTTCAGTAGAAGATTCCTACGATCTCATTAATATTTCCTTTATATCAAAAGCCCTTGCAGTCGGCGCTTACTTAAAAGCAACCCTGCTTTGTCCTTTCATTGCTGGTCTAGTCACTTGAAAATCCTTTGTGACTTGGCCTCAACTGACCACACTAAAATAAAAATATATGGTTTTAGGGGTTGGCTAATTAGCATTACTTTTCTAGCAATTTCTGGCATAGTGCCTTCTACTTTGATACATTTCTACCTTTCCAAAACTTTACTCCATATAGGTCTTAATCGACTTCTCGGCACCGTCTCCGGTCACCTTTCCTCCACTTTTATCTTTTCAACTATTCTTATCAATCCCACGTGCCACGCAAGCTTACCATTCATGGTATAACAGCGTTTTCACTTAAGTCAATCCCGGAGTTTCTCAGTCCGACTGGTTTCTTACTTACATTTCCTGTTTTCGTCCAATCTCACTTCATCATTGTTTTCTACAATCAATCGCGATAACCGGGGTCTATCCACCAACCCATATAGCGGCTACTTTACCCAATTCACGGGGTTCGCCCCAGTTTCTACTCTCTTCCATGATGTTCTCTGATAATCAGAAAGACAAGGTTTGCCAAAATTCGTTGAATTTCTTTCCAGAATCAAGGAAATTTTGGTCAATCTATCCAACCACCGGTAACACTATGAAGATCAATTTCGAA
Source organism: Saposhnikovia divaricata (assembly GCA_036435485.1). Taxonomy (NCBI): domain Eukaryota; kingdom Viridiplantae; phylum Streptophyta; class Magnoliopsida; order Apiales; family Apiaceae; genus Saposhnikovia; species Saposhnikovia divaricata. Next base: position 165,161,624 of record CM071600.1, read on the forward strand.
ACCTAGAGAATAGTTCTATGAGCATCCAAGCAGGTAGAATCATAAGCAGTTATAATAACGGAATTATTGACACAAAGTTGGAAGTTTAACCACTAGAAAGGAACCAAATATATATATCCCATAGAAGGGAAATCAAAAGTTTCAAACTGAAACATGCCACCTCTTCCTGATACATATACATCTTAATTGTCGATAATATCAAATGTCAGTCTTCCTAACCACAGGTTTCAGAAGGAACACTACCGTCGGAGTTAGTCGTTTCATAAAAATTGGCACTACTAGGGCCATCCTAGTCTGGTGTACCGTGTTGTTCGAATTCATCCGCAACTACTCTGCCGTGCTGCATAAGCACACCACCTAAACTTGTATGAGATGCATCATAGTGTATCATAAAGTCTTCCTTCTCCCGTTAGGCAACACCAACGCCGGGTCATTACCAATTTCATCTTAAAACATTCTCTATTACCTCTTAACCACTAATCGCATTACTTGATCCATTTGCAATTCAGTGTCAGAATAAACTTAAGGTAACTACTATAATCTATTCGGGGAAAAGAAAGAATTTAATATTCTTCTGAATCACATGCATCTAACGTTCCTGATTCACCATTTTACTGAGTTAAAATAAACTTATACTTAGTACCTGATAGTAGTCATATTACGAGTTTATCATAGACCCACTGGTCTTTTCCTCTGGTAGTTTCTGAGATCATCGTCTCGCTTACTACTTTATATAACTTTATCCAATCAGGCCATCACTTTCCACTATCTTTACTTTCAAAGCTGGTTCATTCATAATATGGACATTTCGCTGAATAAAACCACCTCAACAATCTCAATTTGGTTTCATAAAATATAACCCATGAAATCCGCCTTCTCATGGCGAATTACCATTGACAATATTCACACTAATCCATTTATCCGATAATATGGCACTTGTTGCCTCTATCTCAACTGCTCCTGGGTGCTCCCCGTCCTACATCGACGTCTTTGATAATCATGCATCATTCTAACTCCTTTCTCATTAATCTGAAAGTCTCTAAGGATCTTTATCTATCCCCATATAAGACCTCAAGTAATCCTTCCAATCTGTCTTAATTGCTGGTACTACCTCTCGTAGTCCGGCTATAAATCCAACATAAAATTTCAATTCTCTTAATAATATCTCAGTTCTTTGTGCTCACTTCTCTGAGCACTATAATCTTAACTCTCGCTATCCCTCTGGCTACAGCCCTCATTTCCTTGGAGTAAACTCCTCATCCTCAACAGAATTCTCCTCTGCTGGAACCTCTTTCGAGTCCTCAATAGGGTACTCTATCGAATTCACAATACGATCGTCAGCATATAATAAAACATCATCATGCTGCTACTCGTACGCCTCAAGGTCTATCACCTTACTAGTCGATACGAGAACGAGCTAAGTTACTATCATGATACTTAAAAAGTTCCCATAAGGGTTTTAGGTGAACCTGGCAAGGGTCCTTATTATATTAGTGAATTTATTATTATATAACGTCGTATCATCTCTTGGGATATATAACTCTCGCTCTGATACCACTTCTGTAACACCCCCAGATCCGGGGTCCAGGATCCGGTCGTTACGGTTTCCAATTCTGTCCACAACACTTGAACTTTCCTTAACATAAAATAAATTACATCTCTATGACCCAACACAACAATGTAAAACACACCCGTTATAGTCCCAGAGATGAAATCAGAGTAACAATCAAATTTTTATTAATCACATTATGAGTTCTTACAATCCAAAAGAATTTCAATATAAATACATACTCTTTGCCATCTATTTACACAAGTCATACTAGACCATATACTTGGTACTGAAAGAATAAATCTATGCTACCAATAGCTTCTTCTTCAGCTCTGGTAGTCTCATCGTCCTCGTCCGCGTCGAGTGCGCCTTGTGCGAGTCATCTGGTCTAGCTGTTGTTGTGATATAATAATAAAGCAAGGGTGAGCAATAGCCCACCAACAATAATATATAACTGAACGATAATATATAACAGTTCAAAAGTATCTTTCAAACCATATGCCATGCATTTACGGAAATGATGCCAGTATAATATGAACGATGAAGTTACAAGGTAACTTAAAGTATTTGTTTGTAGAAATATCTGCTACATCAAAAGTAAGCGAGATATTCTCATTGTCATTAAAAAGAGGAACTTGCATGAAAAGATTGCAATTCCAGTTATGAACACTTTTCCAGCTCTGCCAACAGTAATCATGTTGCAGGAAATAAATAAGTTTGGATGATGAACCATTGATGGAGTATTCACCGCGCCCGCTGTTCCAATCTTGATGATCAGTCGAGATCGTACAGCTCAAATTAGATTTACTACCGGTAGAAGGAAGAACTGACGGCTTTACTTGTCTACCGCCTTACTAGCTCTCCCCGGCCAACGGTTGGGCCAAAGGGGATGGACCGGCGCTACTCGGCCTCTTACACGACTCCTAGTTCAAATAGAATTCATGATTCTGAATGTAACGTTCGTCCCCCTTTCCCCAAGTATAATACTTGTTGATAAGACTCTACAAAGTAGACGTATCTAGTTGAAAAGGAAAATTCACCAATAACTTCCAAGCTATTGCTTGGTAACGAATATCAACTTGTTCCAACAATCTTACCCCTCGAAAGATGAGAAGGTAAACAACGACTTAATAAGTCAATAGCACCCGAGTTGCGAGTGAAGAGAATACTTTATGACCGGGAAGTCGACAAGATAAATAACATTTTCCAAGTAAGGTTCCCTTATTTTTAGGGAGATAGACTCAAAAAGAATGATGTCTGAGAACCTTTCTTGATATAAGATTAATAATAATATGTCTCCGAAATATTTTTCGTAATAATCGAAGAAGATAAAACTTATTGAGGTTATTCTAAGTATGGAATAAATATTCAGAGAATATTTATTCAGAGAATATTTATTGAATTAAGAATATTTAAAGAATATTTAGGAATATGAAAGAATATCTTTAATCAGAGTATTTTTCAAAATAATCCCTGAAGAAATATCAGGAGAATATTTATTGAATAAATAAATATTTAAATGAATATTCAAAACAATATTCATTAATTAATAAGACCTGAAAGGAATATTTAAGGTAATATTCATAATTAATTAGGAATTTAAATGAATATTCAAAAGTAATATTCATTTAATGAATAATATTCTAAATGAATATCAAGTAATATTCATTTAGTAATCCAAGCCTTAAAGGAATATTCGAGATAATATTCGATAATTAAATCAAGCTTCAGATGAATATTAAAATAATATTCATCAAGTAATTAATATCTTAAATGAATATTCAAATGTAATATTTATTTAATAAAATAATATTCTAAAAGAATATCCAAATAATATTCATTTAGTAGTCTCATCTTTAGAAGAATATTCGAAATAATAATCGATAATCAATTTGACTCTGAATGAATAATGACAAATATTATTCGTCGAATGATTACGTTCAAATAATTATTTGAAGTAAGGATCATTAAATAAATAATCTCGAACGAATATTCAAATAATATTCGTCGCCCGAATAGGGGAAAATATTTACTTAAATATTTTCCTCCGAGGTAACCTCGATATATCAAGAAATATTGACTCTCGGTCTATATTTGATGAATAAGATATATACACCCTTCTCTGAGGGTCTTACAATAACCGGCTTATAATTGATACGTTAGCTATCTAATTTATAAGCCAATAAACAATCAGGGAACAAGCATAATGATATAACTTGAAAGTAGGCATGCATGCTATGGCATATGTATAACAGAAACATATATATATATATATATATATATATATATATATATATATATATATATATATATATATATATATATATATTCAATCACAACAACAGCCTAAAAGAAGAGAATTGAAACTTGCCTGATGCTCGAGAAGTGGTAGGGGCTCGTGACAATGTCAAACAATCTAGACAAAGTCAAAAGAAAACGTACGATTAATCCCCTAGATGATTCACTTATAATTCAATGCTTAAACACGTAAGCAATACACAACGAAGGCGTTACTAGCTCGCTTTAGGCTCGTACTATGTCCATGTCAATCGACAAATACTTAAGTCGAAGATTTGTTTTAGAATTCGGATTTCATTCTCCCGTTTCACTAAGCGGTTTACAAAGTTATAATCGAGTGCTCCTTTAAGGGGTTTCTTCGCACTTAACCTTGATTCAAATATTTTTATAAAATCCAAAAATAATCTTTTTGACACAAGCTCTTCTCTCATATCTTTATTATGACCTATAGTATTTAATTACCAAGATTCGCAACCGAATTTATCACTTTAAAGGGGTTCAATTGCAGTTACGAATTCATACGTACGTTTACGAACTGCTTTTACGAATTTTACGATTTCTCCTAAACCGTAAGTCCGAATGCTACGATTCTCATGTCAAAACGATCCTCGTAACATGAGTCAACTATTCATGGCAGGAGATGCTACTGGTCAGTTGGTCACTTAGCACGAAAATGGCATACAAATCATGGCATTGTAAAATCGGGCATTATAACGGCTATGTTTACACGTTTTCCAAAGTTTTCGCATCACCGCGATTCAATCAAGCACTACACCCCATCCATTATATCATATGAACACATCATTACAAGTCTAATAACATCACATAATCACCATCTCATGGATCCTCATCCAACTAATCAACAACCATCAACTAAAATCATAGATCTTAACATACATAACCTACTAACACTAAAATCATCCATAAAAACATATAATACTCAAAGTAGCTCTAGGGTTTATGAACTTTATACCTTCCTTTAAAGTATGAAAACACTTAAAAAGCCTTGCTTGATCCTTGTAATACCTTAACCAAGCTCTAGATCAACCAAAGATTCAAGAAAACAAAGTTAGTTTCTAAGATCCACTATTCATCGTCAATCTTGTAAAAATCATATAAAATCAAAAACTAAGAGTTTGGTTCTAAAATTTTTACCACACCTTCTACTCTTGAAGGGATTTCTTTTGAGCTATACAACACAAGAATCCAACCATGGGAGCTAGGGTTTTGAGCCCCATCTTTCTACTGATCAGAACCTGGTCAGTTTTTGTCCTCCAAATTTAAGCATGGATTTGACTAGGCTATACTACTTGGATTTCCATGAAATTTGGAACGAATCTTGCCCATGGAGTGGAGAAGCTATGGTTAAAATTTGGTGATTTTATCATGGATAGAGATGGAGATATGAATTTTTCTTTGATCTTTGTTCCTGCAGGGCAGTTTTGGAGAGTTTGGTGTTTTTGCTTTGTTTTCTCTTGTTCTTGCTTGCTTTATGGCCAATAATGCTAACATCTTGTAATATATATCTAATGTCTTTGGCTGCATCTCTTCAAGATGTGTTGTCATGCTTTGATTGGTCCTTTTTAAAATATCTTAACCTCACAATTACACTTACGTACTCATCTCTTGCCTTTTAGCACTTAAGTCCCTGGGTAAACTGCAACTAGGTGCTTAGATATTTCTATAAAGGTGTGATGTCATCTTCCACTATCTTTGGTGGATGCATCCTATCTTGTTCGTTCATTTCTTTGTTCGGTTATCGCTCAATTTCGCTGATCGTTCGAAGAATAACCAAGTAGTTTCACCTCTAGGATTTACCGGGAAATTTCTCGATATTTATAATACCTTCCCCAATCCTTAATATAATCCTCGTGATGATCATGTAGGATATTTAATCTCGATACGAACTTAATCCGTAATCTTGGATTCGTTCGCTTTATTGATTAATCTCGTTATAACGTTTTAGCGGTTTCTAGAACGCTTGTTTCACTGCCTCAGTGGTTTCCTACCTTCATTCTTAAATCAAATATAATAACATCCCAAAATATCAAATCCTCAAAGTTAATATCTCAATTCTTGGATTATAATAATATTTAATCCACTGTCCGGTCAAATATTATACCGAAAAAGAATTTGGAATTTCTGAATTCCGATCGTCTCTGCATTCACTTATTTCCTCCGCGTATTACTAATATGACTTCGAAACATCCATATCACGTCCCGTACATAGGGTGGCGTGAAAAGTTTTCCAACTTACAAAATCACTATTCATCCACCAAATTACTATGCACGTACAGGAAACACTATGCATGTACGGGAAACACTATGCACGTACGGGAAATACTATGCACGTATGGGAAACACTATGCACGTACGGGAAACACTATGCACGTATGGGAAACACTATGCACGTACTCATTTCCCTTCAAGGATCCATTAGCTCCTTCCTGGATGGTAGATTATTCATATCTAGGTCCTCAACCATCGAATTACTCTATTCTGACAATATACCAATGCATCAGGATCGTTGTCCAAAGCAATATCCATTCATTACAATCATTGTTCTTTGAAACCACCATTCATTAGTGCTCTTTAACCACAATAAGAAAAGTTTTAATTCTACCCAAAATTCGGGTTATTACAATTCTCTTAGTTTATTCCAATTTTACCATTCCTGTTCCTCTTAGCAGTAGTGGTTTTCTCTCTATCTATCACTTCACAGATTCTATTTCTCAGTCTTTAGTCTTTGTTTTGTCTATAACATGTCTATAGGTTTTTGGATTTATTGACTCATTCACAACAACTCTTCCTGGTTTTGTTGTTTCAGCAGTATCAACTTTACCTTTATTCTTCTTTTTGTCCTCTGGTTTATAACCTAGACCCTCTTTCCAATTCTTATCTGTGATAAGATCGTGTGTTTTCTTTCCAGAGTGTGTCCAGGTTCTGAGTTTCTCATTAGGATCATTAAGTTCCTTTTCAAGTGCAGTACATTTAAACTCCATTTCTAGCTTCATGTGCTTAGCCTTATCACATTCATTTTGTACTTCTTACATAAAGAGTAACTCAGCTTCTAGATGATCATTTATTTTAGTCAATTCTGATATCTCAGATATTATTCTAGCATTTTCAAGAGATTGACTTTTAAAGCTAATATGCAAAGACTTTAAGAAAGATCTTAACTCAGAAACATTATAAGTATCAAAATCAAAAACAACTTCAGGTACCTTATTTTCAGGAGCAGCAATCTCATCCACATTTGCCATTAATGCGTAGTTCACCTTTTCCTCTTCAGAGTCTGAGGAAGAGTCCATCCAATCCTTGCTTGATAAGATAAGAGCTTTGGTCTTGTCATTTTTGCATTCAGTTGCAAAGTGACCCATTCCATCACAGTTGTAGAATTTGACTTTTGACTTGTCAAACTTGCTACCTTTACTTTCATTCTTCTTGTACCTGTTCTTGTCAGTATTGAAAGGTTTCTTCTGAAAGTTGCCTTGTCTTCTAGCCTTTCTGTACTTCATCTTCTTGAAGCCTTTGACTATCATAGCAACCATTTCCATCATGTCAGAATCAGTAAAGTCATCATCAGTATCAGTATCAGGATTGACATCAGGATCTGATGATGAGTCATCAGTATTGGACTCAGCTACTCTACTTCTCCTTCTTGAAACCTCCATAGCTTTTCCTTTTGATTTTGATTCAACATTCAAAGCAACAGCCTTTGCTTTGTTGGTTTTCTTATTCTTCCTTTGTTGAACCTCAAGATCATGGGTTCTTAGCATCCCATAGACTTCATCAAGAGACACGGCATTAAGATCATACTGATGCCTAATGATAGAGGTTTGAGTATCCCATTCTTCAGGGAAATCTCTAAGAAACTTGGTGTTCGAGTCCTCTGGTTCATACTCTTTACCCATCAGAGATAGATTATTCAATAATATCAGAAATCTATCATACAGATCAGTGAGGCTCTCATCAGATTTTGCATCAAACTGTTCGTACTCTTGAATCAACAAAGCCCTTCTATTCCTTTTGATAGATTCAGTACCCTGGCATTGAGTTTCCAAAGTTTCCCAGATTGCATCTCTGAGTACTTCAGCCTTTTCCTCAGGAGTCCACTCAGCCTTTGTCTTCTGAACATAGTGCCCAGGTAGAGTATCTGTTCTAGCAACCAGTCTCTTAGGGATATATGGACCATCATATATTCGATCGAGATAGTTAGGATCAGTTGCCTCCAGATACATCAACATCTTTACCCTCCATATGGGGTATTCAACCTTTTTGAGAACAGGGATTTTAATACTTTCATACTTGCTTGTCGACATCTTAAGATCGTTTCTGATTGTAATTTATCAGTTTGCTCTGATACCAATTATTACCCAGTAAAGAACAATTGAAGAAGGAGGGTGGAATACAATTGTATAAGATTTTTGACTTACAGCAGAAATAATAACACAAGTATGAATAAATAATAGCTTTATTAATTCTGATATAAAACTGTTACAAACTCTCTCAAGAAATTCTGATGTTCTTGAGAGCTGCTAGGTTACAAGATAACTCGTGTAAGCGATTTCAATTAAGTAAAACCTAAACTATGTTTATATACAGTACACAGCTACCCTATCAATTACAAGATATATTAAATCAATTACATACGACTCTTAATACATATCTTGAATGATAGCTGTATTCCTATAAATCAGGAACCAACATATCAATCTCCCTTGATTCCTGGACTGATGTATATCCTCGAGTAATCCTGATCAGCCACCAATCCTGATGATAGCCTAATACTGACGATGCATTACTGATGACGTCAGCATCAGTATCTGATCAGTAATCCAGATCCTGACCATCACTTGAATCAATATCTAACAATGTTCTTGATTGCCAAGAAAACTCATAGAGTTAGGGTTTTGAACTGGAGAGAAATGAGAAGTGGCGAGAGAGAAATGAGAGAGAGATTTTAGGGTTAGAGACGAGAGGCGAGAGAACAGTGTATGCACTACTGTAGAGCTCGTGTAAAATACGTATATATATATATATATATTTTATTGAATGAATGACCAAGATTGATTTATCATTATAACCAACGGATGAGATCTTAGGGTTTTAAGAGATTGGGTCGGGTTGTTTAGAATAGAAGCTGGATTGGGCTGATAAATGGGTCATATTTGACCGAAAATAATCATAAAATTATATATGTTTTTATGAAAATAAATTTTGTAAAATCAAATATATATATATATATATATAATAAATAGATATTTGAAAATATTCTAATATTTTGATTCTTTGTATGTGAATTTAAATATCACAATTAATATCTCAAAAATATTTTCGAAATGAATTCATAAATATTTATTCGAACAGTTTTATCTAATCGATAACATAATAAAAATCTCGATAAAACCTGATCGATAAAGTTTCATGTGTTATCATTATCGGTAAATCTGAGTTTTTGATTCCATTAGAATTCGATTAAGAAGATCTCTTTTTCGTGAGATAATTATGATAAATATTTTCACAAAATATATAAATATAGATAATATTTATATAAATTTATAAACCATTATTTTGGACATTCCAACATTCCTAAATCCAAAGGAGTTTAGCGAATCTTTCGGAATTTAATGGTTTTGTGAAAATGTCAGCGAGATTGTACTCAGTTTCGATATGAGTCATTTTTATATCGCCTTTATTGACATGATCACGCAAAAAATGATGTCTCACATCTATATGCTTGGATCTTGAATGTAACACGGGATTTTGCTAAGGTCAATAGCACTCGTGTTATCGCATAAGATGGATATTACATCAAATTTAATATTATAGTTGGCTAGTGTTTGCTTCATCCACAATATTTGAGCACAACACTTTGCGGCCGCTATATATTCAGTTTCTGTTGTGGAGATAGATACCGAATTTTGTTTCTTGGAAAACCAAGAGACCAGGCATCCTCCCAGAAACTGACATGTACCACTTGTACTTTTTCTGTCGACTAAATGTCCGGTATAGTCCGAATCAGAAAAACATACTAATTCAAATGGTACTCCTTTCGGATACCAAAGACCTACGTCAATGGTTCCTTTTAGATATCTCAATATCCTTTTTACGGCGGATAAATGAGATTCTTTAGGTGCTACATGAAATCTAGCACACTTACAAACACTATATTGTATATCAGGTTGACTTGCGGTGATATAGAGCAAGCTACCAATCATACCCCGATATTTCTTAGTGTCCACGGGAATACCGTTAGGATCTTCTATCTATTTTTCAGAAGTAGACATAGGAGTAGATATGGGTTTGGCATTATCCATTTCGAATTTCTTTAACATCTCTTTACAATACTTGGATTGAGAGATATGGATGCCTTCATCAGATTGCCTAATTTGCAATCTGAGAAAGAAATTTAATTCTCCCATCATACTCATTTCGAATTCTTTGCTCATATTATCAGAGAATTCTTTACATAGTGCATCATTGGTTGAACCAAAAATGATGTCATCCACGTATATTTGTACGAGTAGGATATCATCCTTTTCTTGTCTTGTAAATAAGGTTTTATCGGCAGTTCCCATTTTAAAATTGTTTTCTAGTAGGAACTTGCTCAACCTTTCGTACCAGGCTCTTGGAGCTTGTTTTAAGCCATATAGAGCTTTGTATAATTTGTGTACATACTTCGGATGTGAGGCATCTTCGAAACCGGGAGGTTGTTTAACATAAACTTCTTCTTCTAATATCTCGTTTAAGAAGGCCGATTTTACCTCCATTTGGTATACTTTGAAATCTTTATGACACGCGTTGGCTAACAACATTCGAATCGATTCAATTCGATTTACGGGTGCATAAGTTTCATCAAAATCGATACCTTCCATTTGGGTATAGCCTTGAGCGACTAATATCGCTTTATTTCGAACAACAGTTCCATTTTCATCTAACTTTTTTCTAAAAACCCACTTAGTTCCAATTATGGAAGTATCTTCGGGTTTTGGAACAAGTTCCCAAACTTTGCTACGAGTGAATTGTAATAATTCATCTTGCATAGCTGAGATCAAATCCTCGTCTACCAAAGCCTCTTTATTGGTCTTAGGCTCTATTTGAGATAGAAAACTAAGATGGTTCACAACATTTTGTACTTGTGACCGCGTTTGAACTCCTTTGTTCAAGTCTCCAAGAACATTGTGCAAAGGATGACTTTTAATTATAGGAATTTCTTTTAGGAGTTCAACTTCCGTTTCAACCAATTCTAATGGATTTCTTGGAATAGGGGTACCGAGATCCATATTTTCAAATTGTTGAATAATTTCTTCTACATCATCTTGTTCGACTTCGTCTTTTTCAACAATATCTTTATACCTCGGTGGTGGTTTACTTACATCAAATGCTACATTCATTGATTCTTCCACCACGAGAGTTTTAAGATTGAATACTCGATAGGCTTTACTATTTGTAGAGTATCCAAGAAATATACCTTCACTTGACTTAGGGTCAAATTTATTAAGGTAATCTTTCGAGTTTAATATAAAGCATTTACTTCCAAATACTCGAAAATAGCTTAGTTTCGGTGTTTTGCCAAAGTAAAGCTCGTAAGGAGTCTTTTGCTTTATAGGCCTTAACAAAACCCGATTAAGAATATGGCAAGCGGTAGACATAGCTTCGGCCCAAAAATATTTAGGTCGACGATATTCGTTAAGCATAGTGCTAGCCATTTCTTGTAAAGTTCTATTTTTCCTTTCAACAACTCCGTTTGATTGTGGAGTATACGGAGTGAAAAAGTTATATGTAATACCACTTTCATCACAAAAATTGGTAAAACTGGAATTCTCAAATTCTTTACCATGATCAGTCATATATAGACTATGGTATTGTTTTGTTGATTTTGAATCTTTTTACATAGGGAAGAGAAAGATTCAAAAGCATCACTTTTATTTTTGAGAAATTCTATCCATGTGTATCGTGAATAATCATCAACGATTACAAACATATATGAGCAACCTACGAGGCTTTGTATAGGAACCGGACCAATTAGATCCATATGTAAAAGCTCGAGAGGTCTAGAGGTAGATATCATAAACTTTACTTTGTGAGAGGCTCGAATTTGTTTTCAAATTTCGTAATCCTCGCAAGTATGATCTTTTTGATAATTCAACTTTGGTATACCTCGTACATGATCTTTTGTTGATATATTCTTAATTAACTTCATATTAGCATGTCCTAATCTTCGATGCCAAAGCCATGGATCATCGTTTGTAGTGATTAGGCATACATTCTCATGTTTGCTCATGTCACATGTATAGAAATTTTTGTTTCAGGGGCAAGTAAGAATCAATTTCCAATCTTTATCTAAGATACAACAATGAGTAGTAAAGAAAATTACCTTGTAATCATTGTCGCAAAGTTGACTAATCGAGAGTAGATTGTACCTTAGTCCCGAGATTAGTTGTACGTTTGATATCTTGAAACGACTATTCCCGATGTCTCCTATTCCGATAATGATTCCTTTACTACTATCCCCGAATATAACACTTCCCGCGGTGACCTTTTTAATGTTGCTCAAAAGTGACTTATTACCGGTCATGTGTCTTGAACATCCACTATAAAGGTACCACGTGTCTTGTTTCGCGGCAAGAGAAACCTACAAAATAAATCAAATAAATTTATAGGTACCCTTTCGTCTTGAGGGTCCTGGGGTTAGTACATCATAAGTAACATTTGAATTTGCATGATAGAATCTAGGCATGTGATAATCATTGTTAGGCATGTAAACATTTCTAGGTGCCTTATGTCTAACATGATGGTGTGTGTATCTAGCATTGTCATAGAATCTAGAGTTAGCACGATGCACATTATATCTATCATTAGCAAAGTAGGGAGCATTTTGAGGATAGTAATTCCGATTGGGAACATATTGATTTCTAGATGCATACCTACTAGCATTGTTATAATACATTGTGTTTCTATTTTGAAACACCCTAGGTTGTTGAAACCTTTGTTGCCTTTGACCATTATATGCAACATTATTAAATGGTACTTGTCTTTCAACCGTCTTGTATGGGTTTGATCCTTTACGAACCCATACATGCTTCCCCTTAATTTCACCACTCTTGTATTTGTAATCAAAGACAGAATGTCCATCTTTGTTACAATATGTGCATTTTAAGGATTGTGGTTTAGGAGGAGCTATAATAGGTTGCACTCTTGGTTGAACATCTCTCACAGGAGGAGTGTTCCTATCATATCCTAAACCTTCACGGTTATGGGATACTTTTGAGTGTACCATTTTATCTAACATCTCATTGCCTTTGGTAAATCTTTGAACAACAGCTTCAAGATTTTCTTTTTCATCTTTCAAGGCATCAATCTTGTTGTTAAAGAATCTTGCTTGATCCATAACTTGAGATATGAGCTTGAAATTTTCATCTTTCACTCTTTGAATTTCTTCTTGTAATTTCTTTTCTTTTAATTCAAAGAGTTGTGATTGCTCATTCTCTTTTTCAAGATTGTTTTCATGAGATTGAGTTGTTACATTGTTTCGAACCATTAATTTGTTTTGAATCTTTAAGTTCAAAAGATCAACATTAAGTGTGCTAATGTTGTCGTTGAGTTGTAACTTCTCATTTTCTAACTCTTCAACTTGAAGTACTAAAGCCACATTTTTTACTTCAAGATTGAGAGCATTGTCCTTGAATTGATTGACTTCACCTTTCAAGAGGTGGTTTTGGTCCTTCAAGAACACTATTTCACTTTCATTTTGGATCTTTAAATCCATCATTCGAGTGAACTCTTTACTTTGCGTATGATGCATTTCTTCGAGTTTCATTTTCTCGGACCATAATGAATGAAGCCTTTTATCAACATCTTTATATTTGTTATTGATACCTACTACAAACTCAATCAAATCATACTTACTCATATCAACTAGATTCAAGTTAGATTCATCTAATTGCAATTTATTTGAAATATAATTGAGATTAGCGTTTACCTCTTGATTTGAAGTGGAGGCTTGAGTTGATGTAGCCTCGTCTCCAATAGTCATTAAGCATAGATTAACAACTTCTTCACTAGCTTCCGGAGCGTCTTCATCTTCACTTAAATCCCAACCGTTTTCGGCCACGAGAATTCTTCTTTTAGCAAGCTTAGGACATTCTCTTTTGAAGTGACCCGTGTTGCTTACACTCGAAACATACTTCTTGCATTTCCTCTGGATTTTGTTCCTTATATTTAGGAGGAGTGTAAGGAGGATTGCTATTGTTGTTGGCATTATTATAGGTAGTTTTATTTTGAGTGCCTTTGCCTTTATTATAGCTCGTTGTTGGAAAATTACTCTTATAGTTAGGACTATAATTTTGAGAGTAATTAGGCCTTCCTTTAGAGTTAAAAACTCTTTGTGATTATTTGATTTAAGGAAGCCTTTTCCGTATCTTTGAGCTTTGCTTTGTAGCACACGACGAAGTTGTCTCGTTAGTAAAGCAATTTCGCTTTCATCGAGATCTTGGAGTTCTTCATTCAACTCCTCGTCGTTTTCATTTTCATCGATTAATATAGCTTTTAAAGCCATATTTTTGTTTTTGTCTTCCACTTTAGGAATGACCTTATCCGGAAGATTGCCTTCTTCATATGCACGAAGATTTCCGAATAAACTATCGATGTCATAATCATTTAGATTATGCATTTCTTTTATAGTAGTAACTTTAACCTTCCAACTAGGAGGTAACGATTTTAGAACTCTTCGTTCTTTTCATTTCGAGTATAACTCTTTCCGAGTTGAGATAATTCATCGATTATACGAGTAAATCTTGTTTCCATATCGATAATATTCTCTCCTTCTTGGAGTTTAAAGTTCTCGTATTCTTGAATCAAAGTATCCATCCGAGAATCTTTATATCAATGGTACCTTCGTAGGTAACCACTAATTTGTTCCACATTTCTTGTGCAGATTTGCAATTGTTTACTCGTTTATATTCTTTTTCGGCAAGTGCACTTGTGAGAATCATTTCTGCCTTTGCGCCAGTATTCATCATATTTTCTTCGGCGAGAGTGTATTCACTAACCTTCTTTTCGACAACAACACCGTTAACAATTTCGGAAGGAATAATAACTCCGTCTTTTATGGCCATCCAAACTTTGACTCCTTGAGATCTAGCATAGATACGAAATCTCATTTTCCATGTAGCAAAGTTGGTGCCATCAAATAGAGGAGGACGAGAGCTAGATAGGCCTTCACCACAACCGATGGAATTTAGATACGCCATGTAGGATCACTTTTTGTTGTGCCTGTAGATCTGCAAATCACTCAACAAACACGTTAAAAAGCACTGCTCTGATACAAATTGTTAGGTCCCGTATAAGGGCTATATTAAACTAGAAGGGGGGGTTGAATAGCTTAATTACCAATTTAAAAATTATTATGGCATTTTAAAAATATTTTCCCTTTTTAAATATTTTTACCGAGTCGTTAGCAGTTTATAGGTGCGGAAAATAAATGACAAGTAAAGAAAATACCACACAGGAGATTTTATCCTGGTTCGCGATGGCGCAACCCCTAATGGATTCGCTCACCCCTACTCCAGTCCCCGAGCTCCTCTCCGGACTCGAGATTTTACCCTTAAAAATAAACTCACTCCTTTAGTAGGTGGAGAAGCCTTTACAACCCTACAAATATTTGTCTTGGTGCGTAACTACCCGTTACCACCTCAAAATAAATGTAAACAAATACAAGACTCGTCTTGGTGCGTAACTACCCATTACCACCTCAAAGTCGTTGTAAAACCTACACAACTTATCTTAGACAGCAACTCCCCGTTACTTCTTCAAAGTTGATGTAGAACCTTTGGTGTAGACTATTGATTCTTGGCTTTTGTCGGTATTGGGTCTTAGATGAAAGGTCTTGAGTCTTTCCTCTTCTTCATGGTGCGAAGACTACTAACTCCCCGTTAGTACGTCTAGGACTTGGGTCTTAGAACGAGGATCACCTCACTTCAACTTCACCTCACTACAAAAGTTAGAAACACAATATCTACGAAACAAATATCGTTAATAAAGATATATAATAAAATTGTGCAAAACTAGTAGGTTACGGTACTAGCCACGATGTACGCTATTATGCGTTAAAATATTATTCAACTCACAAGTGTGAGGATGAGAAAGAAAATTCAACTCGCAAGTGCGAGGAGCGTGAAAGAACGCTATTACACGTTAGCTATATGCGTAGTGCGGAAAGTAGTAAATAACGGCAAGGGTTAAGTCACACGAGTGGACTTGACACACAAGCGGTATTAGAACGGAACTTTAATATTCAATTAAGAATATTAAGTTATGTATGTGTAATTTCAACTTCTTCCACGAAGTTTGAGTGATACGAAGTATTTCTTTAAAGAATATCCCACGGAGCACTGTAGATGCTAGTTGGGAATTCGTAAAAATACATTTCGTAACAACTTTGACTTATGTCAAATATCCAAGTCTTTTTAAGCTACTAGGCTTAAGACCTTTAAGATGTATACTTGCTTTTGACTAAAGTCAATGTCAAAGTATGATCTTCTTGCACGAAAAGAGTTTATGGCCACGTAAAATAAAACGTAAGTGTGATAAAACAAGTGGCTAAACTTGTGCTTAAAGAAGCTTAGGTTGAACGAAGTACTCCTTTAAAAGAAATTCCCACGGAGCACTGTAGATGCTAGTTGGGAACCCGTAAGAATACTTAATCGTTTCAACTTTTGACCTATGTCAAAAATATTCTTTCTCTTTTATAAAGAGACCTTTGGGATCTTTAATATAGATCCAAGAATAGAGATTGAGATGAAGTAGAGAAGTTAAGCACCAATCTCAAATGTAAATATGGTCGGTTAAGACTCGAATACGAAGCTAAAACTTACCACCTTTGGAAAACGATCGGAAAAGTTCGCCGGAAAAATTCGCCGGAGGTTCGGCCGGATTTTGGCACTTGGTCAAACTTTGGGCAACCCTTCGGGAGGCTGGAAAGTGGTAGTAGATGAGCTAGCTTGGGTGAACAAAGCTTGGTTGGGTGGAACTAAGCTTGTTGTATCAAAAACCATGTGCATATGGATATATATTTAGGAGAGAGAAGGGTTTTGAGATGAAGTAGATGAAGAGAGTGTTTGAATATTGAAAGAGAGAGTCTACTTCAAAAATCCCAGCAATTATATGGCTATTAGCTTGTGTTTAAATGGGTGTGTGGACGGGGGTATTTACAGATAAGGTTGGGTGGAATGAATGGTGGAGATTTAGGTTTAAGGGAGTGGTTGAGATTGATTTCACTTGGATTGGTGACATGGATAGCACAAGGATTACCAACATGTAAAGTTTTTTGTTTCTATGCAAGTGGATGAGCAAAAGATCCCAGCAACTATTTGAGCTCTAATAAACTCGTACCGATTAATAATTAAATACGAACCACGTATCGTTAATTAAATACCCGATAAATACGAAAACACCCAATAAATAATTCTAAAATTATGGAGCACTTAGGAATATTATAAAATAATATTCTGGAAAGTTTGGTCAATTTTGGTCAAGGTTGACTTGGTCAAACATGGTCAACTGTTGACTTACTGTCTCGATTTTCGTGCCCGAACGAAAATACTCGAAAAATTACGAAGCTTTAATCATGCACAGAAAATAGAAGAGATCGAAAACCGCTTAAGTGTCAGTGAAACCGGATGAACCAGGAAAGATGAAATAGGCACGCAATGCTCAAGTGTAACACCCCCAGATTCGGGGTCGGGGACCTGGTTGCTACGGTCTTCAGTCCATCAATGATACTTGACTTACAACATAATAAATAAACAGCATGCTATGACCTCGCAATAATATCACATCACCCATACACAACCAGCTATAGTCCCTGAGATGAACTTGATATAAGTCTCGAATTTACAGGATCCACAAGTGATAAGTTATTACAATAACCAAAATTATTCAGCATAATTTAAAAGTTCTTGCCGTTGATTAACATTAATTATACATATAATTAATGATGAAAACAAAAGTTACCGATCTAGGCTACCTCAGCAATGGCAGCGATAAACTCAGCGGGTAGTCCTCTGGCTGGAGCCATCTGCTTGCGCCGAGTGTGCCTTACGCGGGCCATCAGACCTAGCTGTTGTTGTGATATAATAAATAAAGCAAGGGCGAGCAATAGCCCACCAAAAGTAATATATATGTGAACAATAGTAAATATATAACAATTCAAATATCTGTAAAATCATATGCCATGCATTAACGAACATAGTACCAGTATAAGGTAAATGATGAAGTTGCAAGGTAAGCAAAGGTACTTTCAGTTTTGAATAATTCTCAAACCCTGTCAACAAGAGTGATAATTCATGTTGCAGACAATAAATAAATTTTGATGATGAACTAATGCTGGAGTATTCACCGCGCCCGCTGTTCCAATCCATACGATGATCAGTCGCAGATTGTACAGCTCAAATTAGTTTTACTACCGGTAGAAGGAAGAACTGATGGATTTACTTGTCTACCGCCCTGTTAGATCTCCCCGGCCAACGGTTGGGCCAATGGGATGGACCGGCGCTACTCGGCCTCTTACACAACTCCTAGTTCGAATAGAATCCATGACTCTGAAACGTAAAGTTCGTTCTCCTTTCCCCAAGTATAATACTTGTTCATAAGACTCCACAAGGTAGTCGTATCTAATTGGAAAGGAAAATTCACCAATATTTCCCAAGCTTTTGCTTGTTAATGGATATCAACTTGTTCCAACCACCTTACCCCTCGAATGATGAGGAAGCAATAACAGATTCAAATGGATAAATAGCAACCAAGTTGCGAGTGCAAAGAATAGTTTTAAAGAATTTATGACCGGGAAGTCAAACAAAATAAATAACATTTCTCAAGTAAGGCTCCCTTATAATTTGAAAGATAGATTTGAATGAAGAATAAAAGTTTTGAGAACCTTCCTTGATAAAATAATAATAAGACTCAGAAATAATTTACATAATATTAGAAGATCGAAGATAATATCTGAATGAAATAAATCATTTTTAAAATCGTTGAAAGAATTAAATTGGTATTCAAAGAATATTTTAGATATAAAATATTGCTCCAAATAACCTTCGAATAAGTATTCAATATAATATTCATTAAATAATGAATATGCAAAATAATAATATTTATTAAATAAATAAAACTCAAATGAATATTCGAAATAATATTCATTAAATAAATAATGATCAACTGGATATTCGGAATAATATTTATTTAATATTCCTCGACTGAGGTAATACTCAAATAACATTCCTAAAAAAGATTTATAATCGAATAACAATCCTCGAAATAATAATAATCTGTCATTGAAATCCCTCCGGGTTTCCACGATTATCTATATATTTCAAAATACCGACTCTCGGTCTATATTTGAAGAATGAGGTTCATATGCCCTTCATTAAGGGTCTTAGCAATACCTGGCTCATAACTGATATATCCCGTCTCTATTTTATGAGCCAATAACAAATCATGGAACAAGTATCACAGTATAATTTGCAAGTAGGCATGCATGCTATGGCATATGTATAGCAAAATCAAATCATATATATTATCACAACAACAGTTCCAAGATATTGGAAACTTGCCTGGTAGTCGAGTAGGGGTAGCATATCCTGGGTCTGCTCGGTGATCTATAAACAATCAAAGCATTCGAGATTAATTACTTAACACTTTTAAAAAGGCTAAGTGTATACTTAACTTAGGTCGAAACACGTTTTCAAATTATCTCGTTATACACTCTCTAGTGTAACTCTTATTAACACCGTTATGACCCGACATTGGTTCACTATTAATGCATGTCATTTTACTTACACTTGGTGGGTACTTAATCCATATAAGTTCTAAGGTCGATCACTTACTAAAAGAGATTATACGTCGAGGTTTATTGATCGTTTTCTAAGTGACCTTCGAAAGTTATAACCAAGTGCTCTTTTAAGGGGTTCTTTGCACTTAACTTAGGTTCGAACATTTTTATAAAATTGAAAAACGATTCGTTTGACATCAATTTTTCTCTCACACCTTCCTTATGATCTCTAATATTTAATTCTCAAGATTCGCCACTGAATTAATCATGTTAAGCGGGTTCAATTCCAGTTACGAACTCGCACTTATGATTTCAAACAACTTTTACTAATTTGACCATAACTCCTAAACCGTAAGTCCGTTTGCTTCGATTCTCACGCCAAAACGATCTATGACTCGAGATCTATAAGGACATGTCATAAAATCATTAAGGTCAGAGAGTTATGCCTACTGTCATGCACGGTTTCTTAAGGTCTAACGAAATTTGGGCATTACCACGGCTATAACTCGGACATTTCCAAATTTATCACAACAAATCAAGCCACACCGGGCATACCATACATCCATAACATCAATCAATATTCATTTTACTCTTCTAAGGGCAGTGGTAACATTCAACTCCCATACCCAATCCTTTTACACATTGAACAATCATAAAATTCCTTAACATGCACTTATCTCTACATATCATCAAAACTATACTAAAAACTCATATAAACTCAAAGGGTGGGTTAGGGTTTTACCTTCCTTGATACTCTAATAATACTAACAAAACTTGATGATCCTTCAATAAGCCTTAGATAGTCCTTAGGAAGATAAATCTTGATCATCAAAACAAGGAAACAAGTTAGTGATTTCGAAGTTACTATTCACCTCTTTAAAGAACCGGAAGAACGAAGGCCTTACACTGCTTTTCTATAAATGACTCCTGAAGAAGAGTTGTATAGAATCTTAATACCTTTCCAAAAAGCTAAAGAAAACCAAATTTCATTAAGAAATGAAGGAGATATGGCCGTTTGAAAATCAGTACAGAAATTGTCAAGAATCAGGACAGTTCGGCTTCTTCAACTTGGGGAAGGGATTTGACTAGGCTACACTCCTTTTTTGGCTATGAGATTTTGAACAGATGTTGTCCATGGAGTGGAGAAGCTATGGTTAAAATTTGGTGATTTTTGAAGCTCTAGATCGGGAGATATGAATTGTTTTTTGAGAGTGTTTCTGCTGGGCAGTTTGGAAGGAAATGGAGAGATGGAGTTTGCTTTGTGTTTGCTTGGCTAATCTCTTGCATTATTGATGTTTAGGATAATATCTAGCATAAAGCTACTTTATTAAAGTGCTTTGGTCATCCCACACATCATCAAGTGGACAAGTGTTGAGTGTTTTTGTGGTAAGATGATGTGTTTATGCTAAGTACTTGGTTTGTTTCTAACTATCCTAGTTACCTTGGCTCTCTGCATTTCTCTTTGTCCGGTTATTACTCAATTTCATTGATCGTTCAGGGGAATATCTCAGGTATTTCTAGTTAGGGTTTTACCGGAAACATTCTTAATATTTATACTACCATTCTCAATCCTCCTCAATAATTCTTGAATTTAAATTCCTTAAATCTTTATATTAAATCATTAAATCATTTAGTGTCTAGGGAAATCTCGGGAAAAATAAAAGTGCTATTTTTCTGAATCTGATATCGTTTACATACACTTATATTGCCTATCGGTCATTAATACGAACTCAGAAATCCGTTCCGAATACTCCTATATAGCGTCGTATAATATTCCAATTTCCACCAAGAATACTATTCATTGCTTATTTTCTCTTTAATTCTTATAATTAGAAAAAAATGTCCTCGCGCTTTCCCGAGCGTTCCTTAACTCTTTTACGGAACCACTGGACTTATAACAGATATCGATTTGGATGACATGAGAACCTTCTTCCTCATTTAGAATCACCATATCCTACTTTCTAGGAGATAGATTATTCTAATCTAAGTTGTCAACCAATTGCATTGCTCAAGGCATATAAACATTTGAATCCAAATCCATTAAATATTCATTCATCGGAACCACTGTTACACTTATATTTCATTACATAATGAGAAAAAGGCATTTTGGCTGGCTATCTTTTTTGTTTTTGGCACTTGGATGGCTGACTATAATTTTTGACATTTTGTCTGGTTGTAATAAAAATTTTAAGCACTTGAGGGGCTACCGTCAAGCACCGTTATGATTTAACCCCAAAACTTGAAATTGGCAGGGGTATTTCCGGTAATTCATGTTCCCATGTATTTTGAACTCTTGTATCTTGAATCTCTCTTCCTACAATCTCTCTCACAATCTCTCCCTCTCAAACTCTTTTTACTCTCTCTCAATATCTCTCGCGACCCATCCCCTATGTCCTGTGCCCGTTTTTTTTCTTCTTTTGGCGTTAATTGTTCGCGTCTGTGCTGTGTTGCTGCGTGGATTGAGCTTGCGTGTGTGTGGTGAGCTTGCGTGTGTGTGTGTGTGGTGATGGAACAGCGGAGACACGAAGAGCTCTTGGACCCTGAATTTATTTTGAGACACGGAGTGACCAACCCTTTATATATTGATATCAAAATCTTTTGTATGTGTAATTGTGTATGCGTTTTTAAATTCTTTGCAATTGACCATAAATAAAAATATTGATTACTAATTGGTTCAGGAAGTAACAAATTACAAACCAAAATTTAAGCCCATTTGGCTATAAGAGACATACAACCGGCTCCTAGAAGAAGGGAAACATTGGCTCCCAGATGAAGCCTACCATTGTTTTGTAATTTTGGACTCATAAAATCAACGGCAAAAGCCTCCGGAAGCACATGTATAAATCCAGTTGCTAAAATCACACCTGCAGCAAAAGCCTTAACAAGAAAAAACAAGCACTTGTCGGGATGCAGAGCCGGAATTATCTTGCCTAGAAACGGGATACAAACACCGACTGCACTCGCTACAAGAATCGAAACTATAGCAACTATCTTATATTTCAAAGCTTGGCTCTTGTCGCGCTCTTCTGCTTCAGAATCACAAGTACATTCAGCTAAGATTAAATTAGGAATCAGGAGCAATGCAAGAGAAAACAAAATAACTTGGTGAAGTGACATGATGGAAAAGGGTTAAAAGAACGGGGTTAGAACTAGCTAGAACAAGAACGATGCAGTTTGAATAGGCCTTGCAAGTTATGTTATATATAGTCATGGGAGGAATTTAATTGTGAGTCTTGCAGGTTGAATGAAAGGGGATGGGTGGAAGAACGGAGTGGTGGTGGGTGGAAGAACTGACCGTGGTGGTGATGTGGGTTAACTCGGATGAGAACGGCGAAGGGAAAGGGGAAGAACGGAGTGATGCTGGGTTGGTGCTGAAGAGAGAAGAGGATGTTGACGAACGGAGGGGATGGAATGGTGGTGTTCCGGCCGAAAAATGAACGGGAAAGGGGGAAGGTGGACGATGAAGATGGGTGTTAATTTAGATGGTAAACTCCATGCTGAAAAGTCTAATTTACCCCTTACGTTTAGACGTCGTTACTAGCATTTTGACGGTAGCCCCTCAAGTGCTTAAAAATTTTGTTACAGCCAGACAAAATGTCAAAAATTATAGTCAGCCATCCAAGTGTCAAAAACAAAAAAGATAGCTAGCCAAAATGCCTTTTTCTCTTACATAATAAAAGTTTTAATTCTTACCAAAAATCCGGGTTCTTACAGTCTCCCCTCCTTAAAAGGATTCCGTCCTGGAATCAGGTAGGAAACAGTTGGGTACTTGTTTGTCATTTCGCTTTCTAGTTCCCCGGTTGATCCTTAAACATTTCAATCCTTTCTCAGCACATCTACTGGTGCTACAATACACACTTTATCCTTTTTCCATCAACTTTGCTACCTTTCGTACAACACACTATCCGAGTTATGCTCTTACTCAGTCATATACTATTATCCTTATTGGTATCTGCAGTAACTTTGGTATCACTATCGCGCTGCGAATTCGGAGATAACCTCACTCGCACTATGCATTTCTTGATCGCTTTAATCTTCGCAATCTCGATCAATACAGAGAAGTGGAAAGATTTATTGAGAGGTCACTATGATCAATGAACATTTGTTATATTGCATAGTTAGTACAGAACGGGGCCAGCCTTTAGTACTTGACAAGCAATTAAACAAGATATGGTATTCCACTTAGACTTCTATCACACAGACAGATAGTCACGTAGCAGTACCTCCCCTCCTTAAAGGGTTGTTCTTCTCAATTCAAAAAGAAGAAAAATAATCGTATTCATATCAGATACTACTTTATCGTAATCTCACGTGGTAACATATCCTTACTGCTCCGTCCATCATTCTATGGACCTATACTCTTGTTCAATCTTAGCAACACTCACTTTTGGAAATCCTTCAACTCTCAGGTTAAATCTTAGATTTCTCGCTTGACATCATTGTTACTGATATTCCACGCCATGCTACTAGCTCTTTCATATTCATAATATTAACACTATCAGAAGGTCATCCCGAGAATTTGCTGGAAAGCCTATTCATCAATCCATTCATAACATTCCTTGCTTCTCATTCCATAATTACTTTCCCAATGTTTTCTTTATCAATCACATCCTTCTTATTATCTGTTCGTTCTTCACTTCTGTTATTTATCTCCATCGTCATCTCACTATTGAGATGTCCCTTGTACTTGGTATTTACCTATTGGTATCCCGTCACATGTACCCAATAAGCATCACATTCTCGAGGTCAAACTTTCCTTTGTTCAACTATCTAAATTCTCACTTTCTCGATCCATGAGTCTTCTTATTACTCAATCAGTCTATTCCAAATTTCCTCGAGTTCTCCCAACTTAAAGGGAGTTAATCTCTATGTCGTTTATGCTTTCAATTTCAACTTTCCGTTGTGACCAACAACCTTTGCCATATACTTTTCTTGCTTCATTGCTGGGGTTTCTCAGGAGTCCGCATATCTAACTCCCTTATTGTCCCTCAACTTTATTTCCTTTATATCCTCAACTCTACATTTCTTTCATCAGTCATCTTGTGTCTATTTTGACTATAATCTCTTTATGAACCATCATAGCATTATCATTTATTTCAGGCATCACGTCATTCCAAAATTAAACCATCCGAAATGATCCTTAACGATTTCTCTAACTTAGATCCAATACAATCTATTTCTGTTTTTCACTCTGACATCTCCACGGTCGTTATCACCTAATTTCTCAGAAGAAGCACCACTATATTAATGTAGTCCATCGTTGAATCACTATCGTTTGTCGTTGACATACTGCTTTAATAGCTAATCATACGGGTTTCATAATTATTAGATCAAAATCCTCTAGGAAGACAGAATAATCACTATTCTTTATCCATCAGGAATATTTCCTGAACTTGATGTAGATATTCATGAAGCAAATAAAATTGAAGAAGAGCTTCCAGCATCGCAGCTAAGACAGGTTGATGGAATTATTAATCATATATCTTAAGTAGAAGACTGGAAACTTAACATTTTACGAAGTTAATTCTTTTATCATGGTCCTGGTTTACCTCAAAATAGGACCTCCTAAAGTATGTAATATACTTAAGATAATGTTGGGAATCGAATCTTTACTTAAACTATTCTTTATAGTTGATTCTTGCACAATCATCAGAAGGAATGTAAATTCCTCCACTCCAATATGACCTTCAAGGTCCATTTCTATATCATTTTGTTTCTTTGGTATGAGCATTTGTAATTACTCTTCTATCCTTAAAGTGTCGGCCACCTCATTGGCCTTTCCTAATAATAATTTCTTGTAATCAATGTTCTCTGGATCTATTCCCACTCAAATTTTTCTACCTCCTTCTCATCACTGCTGGGTGAAAGCATTCTCCCTTAAGCTCGGTTGAAGGAGAAAAATATCTATCAGTCTTTTTCCATAAGTCATTGCTTCCACCTTTCTGTGTTAACTTTATCACGGTTACTCCTAATCATACCTAGGATATTTCTTCTCTTAGTTCTTTCTTGTTTTAGGATAATCTCAACCTTTATTGGTTCAATCCATACCTCCTCATGGTTTCACACATACTTTATATGGCATTATTATTTTTATGTCATACATTCCCTACCAACTTCCATTTTGAATCTTAAGATACTAGCTCTCTTTTTCTAAAATCTCGTAGGCCATCTTCATCATTCCTCTTGTACTTTCTAAGTACAGGGTAAAAAAAATCATTAATCGATCCTATAACAATTATGTCTATGTATTTTCCGAAACTCTTTTTAATTATCGATGCCTTGGTCAATCCAAATTATATCGTCCAATTTCACACTGTCTTTATTAGGGGTAATGCCATTCTTTGTGCATCCCCAGAGTTCCTCTTAATTTATGGACATTCTATCCTCAATTCTATTTTCAAGAAATACTTATATCCTGTAATTGACAATCAAATCATATATCCTTAATAAGGGTCTCTTTTCAATCATTCTCATCTTGATAATCTATAGGTAGCCTAATGCCAACCTTTTTCTTTCAAATTGACGTCAGTCTACATGACCTCCCAAAAGACAACATATGTCTATTCGCTCTTCTTACAGAACTTGGTAATGGTAGCAAGGTTGTTCTGGAAGATATTGGTCGTGTTCAACATGAATCTCTTAGTACCTATTACTCTTCTTGAGGATACTAAGTTTCAGATAACATTTATGCATCGTACTGCACCATCTCTAACAATCTTCATAAACCTTCATTGATCACTTTCCTCAGTCATAATACATCTATGGTATTTATAAAATCCCATCATCCTGTATCTCAATTCTCTTTATTACTTCTCTTTCTAGTGCATAAGTTGGTCAATCATATACACCTAAATCACTTCACTTATATCAAAAGTTCTCACGGTTGGCGCTTGGTCAGAACCACCCCGCTTTGTCCTTACCTTGCTGGTCTAGTCACTTTATAATTCTTTGCCACATGGCCGTGCTACAGTATGTGAGTTTAGGGTTAGCTAATGGCATTACTTTTCTAGAAATTGCCTGGCAGAGTGCCTCCTTCGTCCATAGCGAAGATAACTTATCTAGGGTAGGTTACGCTTATCAATATGCTTTTTCCCGCATACTCTTAAACCTTTTCTTTTTGTATTTTTTCACTGCTTTCCCTTACACAGCAATCTTAGGTACCAGGGTAACATAGTCACTCAACTCGAGCACTGCCCCTCTTCGTTCATCCCTCTTCCTAGATACCTTCTGATCTTTTCAAAATTTACTCCATATAAGTCTCAATCGACTTCTCGGTACCGCCTCCGGTCACCCTTCCTTTATTTTTATCTTTTCAACTTCTCTTATCAATCCCACATGCTATATGAGCTTAACACCTTTCGCATAATAGCCTTTTCATTTAAGTCAATCCCGGAATTTCTCAGTCCGTTTTGGTCCTTAACTACATTTCCCCTTTACCGTCTAATCTCAACTTTATCATTTTATTTCTACAATCAATCGTAATAATCAGGGTCTGTCCACCAACCCATATAGCGGCTACCTTACCCAATCCACGGGGTTCGCTCCAGTCTCCACTCTCTTCAGTGACGTTCTCTGATAATCAGAAAAACAAGGTTTGCCAAAGTTTGTTGAATTTCTTTCCAGAATCAGGAAAATTTTGGTTAATCTATCCACCCACTGGTAACAATTAAGAAGATCAATTTCGAAACCTAAAGATCAGTTCTATGAACATCCAAGCAGGTAAAATCGTAAGCAGTTATAATAACGGAATGATTGGCATAAAGTCGGAAGTTTAACCACTGGAAGGAACCAAATATATACATCCCATAGAAGGGAAATCAAAAGTTTCAAATTGAAACACGCCACATCTTTCTGATACATATACGTCCTAATAGTCGATACTACCAAATGTCAGTCTACCTAACCACTAGTCTCAGAAGGACCACTACCGTCGGAGTTAGTCATTCCACAAAATTGGCAATACCAATGCCATCCGAACCTGGTGAACCGTGCTGTCCGAATACATCCGCAGTTACTCTGCCGTGCTGCATAAGCACACCACCTAAACTTATATGAGGTGTATCATAATATATCACAAAGTTTTCCTTCTTCCATTAGGCAATGCCAACGCTGGGTCGCCTCCAATTTCTTCTTTAGCTCCAGGAAGATTTTCTCACATTTTCCTGTTCATTCAAACTTCTTAGTCTTACAAATAAGTCGGGTTATGGGACTGCAATCTTTGTAAAGTCCTGAACAAATCTTTGATAATACCTGGTGGATCTTATGAAATTTCTCACCTTAGTCGGTGTGGTTGGCCTTTCCCAATTAAAACTGCCTTTAAGTCGGTGGGGTAAACCAACACTACTCACTATTGATCGCATGTCCTAATAACTGAACTTCATTTTTATCAGAATTCGTACTTCGAGATCTTGGCATACACTTGCTCCTTCAGGTTCCATCTTAAAACATTCTCTATTACCTCTTAGCCACTGATCGTATTACTTGATCCATTTATAATTCAACGTCGGAGTAAACTTAATGTAATTACAATAATCCGTTCAAGTAAAAGAAAGAATTTAATATTCCTCTGAGTCACATGCTTCTAATGTTCCTGGTTCATCATTTAACTGAGTTGGATTAACCCTATACTTAGTCTCTGACAACAGTCTTATTATGAGTTTATCATAGACTTACTAGTCTTTTCCTCTTGTAGGTCATGAGATCATCGTCTCGCTTACTACTTCTTTATATAACTTTATCCAATCATGCCATCACTTCCCAATGTCTTTAGTTTCTATGCTGATCCATTCCTAAAGTGAACATTTCCCTG
Organism: Saposhnikovia divaricata; assembly: GCA_036435485.1. Taxonomy (NCBI): domain Eukaryota; kingdom Viridiplantae; phylum Streptophyta; class Magnoliopsida; order Apiales; family Apiaceae; genus Saposhnikovia; species Saposhnikovia divaricata. The sequence goes on from CM071600.1 coordinate 165,190,112, forward strand.
AATAAACCACCTCATCAATCTCAATTTGACTTCATAATTTTTAACCTATGAAATATGTCTTCTCATGGCGAATTACCATTGATAATATTCACACTAATCCAATTATCAAATGATAGGGCACTTGCTGCCTCTATCTCAACTGCTCCTGGGGCTCTGCTTCCTATCCTATATCGATGTCTTTGATAATCATGCATCATCCTAACTCTTTTCTCATTAGTCTGAAAGTCTCTAAGGATTCTTGATAAGTGGATTTTATACTTCATTTCGGCTTAAATTGGTGTCTTGACCTCAAGTATGTCATGTTTTTGATTCGTTTTAGTGAGATTGTGCAGGGTTGCTAACTTAAGGTTGGAAGATATAAATTGCATATTTTATGGTGGATTTGAGTTCAAGAAGTGAAGAATGACAACTTGCAAAAGAAACGAAGGAAAAAGGAGTTAAAACGAAGAAAAATAGCAAAAATTAGCTTTCGGCAGAAGCCTGGCGCGTGGATGGGCGCTACGGCGCGGTGGAAGTCTCAGTCGGGCGCTACGGCGCGCGCGACCGCTGGGAAAATTTCTGATTTACTGTTTGGGCCATATCTTGAGTTTTACAAGTCCGTTTTGGACGATCTTACAGTCCACGTGAAGATAACGGAATTCTCTTTCATTATAAAGTGATCCAGATGTCCAAATACAAATGGAACGGCCCAGAAATACTAAAGAAAAGTCAATTATGAATTTTCCTTCGAAACAGAATCAATTTAGGAAACGTATTTTGTGCCGAACTGCAGAAATTCTATATTAATTCTGTTTTGGTAGTTTCTTGCTGGAAAAGACTCCTATGGCCTATATAAACACACTCTATCATCATTGAATGTACGAATACCCTCCATAACACAGAGAGAGAGCCGAGAGATGGAGAATTAGACTTGAAGAAGGATTCCTACGCTCGTGATAAGCAATGGAGTTCTAGATCTACTTTTCTTTGTATTCATCTATTAGGCGAAACTCTTGGATGTTTTTGGGATTTGTTTTCTTAACTCTATTACTCTAGTTTATTTTTATTTAGACCTTGTTTCATTATCATGTTTTCATTTGATCCCATGATGATGAACGGTTCGATTATGAACTAATCGTTGTCATGGGATTCTAACGGATTTATTTACGGAGTTTAGAAGTTTCTTTGCTTTAAAGATTTGTGTATGATAAATTGTGATATCCTCGTATGGTTGTGCTTAATATTTTTATATATGTAGCTAACATCTAAATTGTTAATCTCTTGTGAAGCGATGGTGTATCTTGAGATTTACAACTTGCCATGCTAACATAAGATTATGTATGTTTTGACATCATGATTTGTAGCATAATTTGAACTATCTTATGTTGCCCTATGTATCTCTATGGATAACTTGTGCTTCAACCGTTATGTTTTCAAATCTTATAGACATATATGGTCTAAGCATAATTGGTGTCTACCCATCTTCTATCTCTTTTGTGGATGTATGAGTAGTTTGGTATTCGTATACTAAGAGGTAGCCTATACTGGTTTCGTGTTGTCCGATCAGATATCAAAATCATTGCATATAGTGATTAAAGGCGTAAGATCTAAGCGAAGTATTTAATGAAGTTAGGATCCCATGTTTATTCTCATATAAGTAATTCGATTCTTAAACACGTTAGTTAATTAGATCTTAATATTGTTAATTTGATTCTTAGTTAAGGTGCATAAATCTGTAGGAAACCTAAACCAGTCTCTGTGGGAACAAATTTGGACTTAACCTTTATATTATTTGTGACCGCGTACGCTTGCGTGATTTTTTGTGAACAATTTTTATCTATCTCCACATAATCTCTCAAGTAATCCTTCCAATCCGTCTTACTTGCTGGTACTACATCCGGTAGTCCGGCTATGAATCCAATATGCATCTTTAGTTTTCATAATACACTACACCAAATATGGTCTATTGCAACCCCATTATACATTTTTGTTGCATAAAGTGTTGGAACAGATAAGAAACTTGCTAATCTATTGCAATACTTTCGGAATATGTTGCATAAAATGAAAAAGTGTTGCAAACCTAAGAATCATTTGAACAATTTTAGAACTATTGTAATACTTTACAACAATGTTACAATACATGATGTACTATTGCAACACTTTGATCAACTTTGACCAAAATTATAGGCGGGACTTCTAATTTTTGTTGGGCGGGACTTGCCAAAATTTTTTTGTGGCAAAATTTTTATTACACAAAACCTAACTTTTATTACACAAAACACAAACTTTTGCCTCTTTCTCAGATCTCACTCTCTCGACCTTACCTCTCTCTCCTAAGGTCTCTCTCCTCTCTCTCACAAACCTCACAGACCTCTGTCACTCATCTCTCACACCTCTCTCACATCCCTAACACCGCAAAACCCCAAATCTATTAGAGTAAAGTTGGAGTGAAGATTCAATTAGAGCTTTAATTAAAGGTAAATTACCTACTGTCATTTTTACAATTGTTTTAGCATTATTTTTGTTTCCATATAGGAGTAATATGTTTGTAGAGCCTAGAAGTGTACTTAATTGTTATTCCAGTAGAGAGATAGAAAACAAGTCTGAAAAGATGAGGAAATTCGATCTGTGGCCAGTGTTTTTCAAGCGAGAATGGAACTGTAACTGGCCTTTTCTCGTTGGTTTTGCCATCACTTGTACCATCATCACTAAATTCTCCCTTGGTCTAACTGGTAATTCTCCTCTATTTTCTCCCATCTATACTTACACATTTATGTACGTATAGTTTCTCAATTTTTGATTTGTTCAATCATTTTGCAGACGAGGATGCCAAAAACCCTAAGTGACACAAGAATAAGTGAGTCTCTCCCACCTCTCTCTCTTTTGATTCAATTGGTCAAAACCCTAAGTCAACTCTATTGAAAGGTTCAGATCTCGGTTTTGGATTGTGATGTTCTCGATTGTTATAGTTCCGTTATTATCTGTGAATCGGTTGAGATTTGTAAGGTTTTGATAGTTGAAATGTGTAGCTGCACAGCATTTAGTGTGTCTGGTAAAGTGAAACCAGAAGAAGTTGTTCAAGCCACAGTGTCATCGCTGCCAGATGAGGTTGTGGACACTGTTGGCATTACATCTTTATCGTCTGTAGATTCTGTTTTAGGAAGGAGGAGGAAATTAGAGTTCCTAAAAATTCAAGAAGAAATGATTAAGGTTAAATCTCTAGTATAATTTCAATATTTATTTTAGCTACATATTCTCAATTCTCACTATTTCGAATTCCAGATCATTATGAGATGATAGTGAGCTTCGTCACATATTTAGGGTTGCATTATATGTAATAGGAAGAAGAAGAAAAAGAGAAGGAGCAAGCAAGAAAGAAGGAGTCTCTTGAGAAAAATGTAGCTATGGAAGAAATGGTCATTTCAACAGCACAAGAAGCAGACGAACTGGCTAAAGCTAAAACATTTGACAAGCAAGAGCAACTTACTAAGCTCAGTCGTGCCTTAGCTGTTTTAGAATCAGCATCTGTGAGGACTTGGGCTTAGTTTATTTTAAATGTTTTGTAAGCTAACCTGTTGCTCACAAATTTTAATTTGTCTTTGCTGATCATCCTTTCAGTCGGTGAGCAGGGAGCGACAAGAGTTTCTGAGACTTTTCAATAAGGAGGTAGTTACACAAAATTATATACACACATAACATAATTTGTTACCTGTAAAGAATCACTACTTGTGCGTATAGTGAATAGGATATCCCGTTAGGTTTTGATCATGGATGTCTTGTATGAATATGCAGTAGGCGGAAATATGCATGCTTGCATCTGGTATATGCTTTGTGATTAAACACTCGCCGCTATGTACACTATTTGTGGACTTTAAAAACAATGTCGATACATATATAAGTGCTTGGTGTCAACACTCCAATATAATAATGCTATTATATTAATATCGTACTTTTTGAAATATCAAAGGAGTCATTTAATTTATAATCCAACACCTATTATATTGTGCATTTCAAAGCTCTTAATATACATGCCAAAAGGCCCAAAACACATTATAAAGTGGTCAACAAACTGGATAATTTTGATGTTTACTGCTTGATGTTTGTGAATGAAATCTATATATTCTCTTATCTTTTGCTTTGGTTAAATTTTGGTATCTAACTTTGACATGAAAACTCTATGTAGCTTCCTTGGGTGGAAAGGTCAAGGTCTCTACAGTGCATTCAATGGCGGTGTTGGGTAATTCTGATCCACCATCATCGGGAAGCATTCAAGGTCTCTACAGAATTATGTATGTACATGTTATATGTTGAATTTGTAGATTATTAGATTTGTAAAATAGTTTTACTTCGGTGATAATTTGTTGATGATTATGAGGTTTTTGATGAAATGTTGCTTTTGCTGCTCGTAATTTGACGGAGAGGAGCTAAGGTTGTTGATAATTTGGTTTTCGATGTTGCGATATTGTTTCTGGATCAAGCTTTAGTTTTCTTGACAAGAGCTTAATTTTGAAAATGAAAGGTGACTGAGTTTGTAGTTTGTAGTTTGTTATCAGTTCTGTACTTCTGTAGCTCTCGTAAGTAAGATCTTTGTTTCGGTTATTGTACTAAATGGCTTGCTATTTTCTTTAAGCAGAGGGAATTTGTGAAATGTATTCAATGTTTGGTTAAGAATTCCTGATTAACTTCAATGTGTCGTGTAGTAGGATTGTTGTGTGACGGTTTTGTTATGTACGATCTAGCAACAACATTAAAATCATAAGTTATGACCGAGACATGTAGAGCATTACCTGCTCTTAAATAGGCTGCAAGCTGGGGAGCTGACTAATGATTACCCGTTTTCCTTTTACTCATACCTACTTGTCATGATGGAAGATAGTTTATATTAGATCTACGAGATGTTCATTTTGGTGCTCTTAAGTAGACTAAGGAAATCGTAAGGCTATAGACAAGTTCAGTTTTTTATGTTGCAGTTACATTATTAAATCAAGGTTTAATTTTCTTGCCACGGCCTTTAAATTGTGCAATACAAGGAGATTGAGATTGTTAGCTTGAATAAATGTGTGATTGACTGAGCATCGTATTCTTGTTTTATCAATAACGTTCAGTAGTTTTTGCAAGTGAAAAATGTTGTCGGTGTTACATAGTAGTTCCACCCTTCTAATTGTCTTTTGCTTGCTATTTCTTTTCTTTTTGCGTAGTGAGTTTGTGCAAAGTATGTTATGTCTTCAATAAGATTTCTTGATTAATTTAATAGCCCGTAGCTTGATTGATGGATCATGGTTTCGTTATATACGATGTAGCAGCAGAATTACGGATAGCTTGGTAGTCATAAGTCATAACTCATAACCAGTACAATGAACAATGAACATGGGAATGTATAATTCACATTCTTTTTGGTAACTCATGCTGCATCTATCATTATGTCTGCATAATTTTCTTCCCTCCATGTGTTGATTATGTGACATGTGTACACATCCTCAGATTTGTTTAGTTGACATTGTGTAAAAGGGCACTGCAGGCAGATCTGGATAATAGTGGTACAATCGACTACACTGAATTTGTTGCTGCAATGCTACATCAGAACAAAATGCTGAAGGAGGATCACTTGTTTGCGACATTCTCATATTTTGACAAAGATGGAAGTGGATATATCACTCCGGATGAGCTTCAGCAGGTCTGCGAGCAATTTGGTTTAGGAGATGTACATCTGGAAGAAATTATAAACGAATTTGATCAGGATAAGGTAATCATTTTCCTTGCAAATGCCATGTCTGTAATTTCTCTCATATACATGGTTATAGGTACCTCTTCATACTTCAGAGTAAGGGAATAAAATGAAATCACACATTGTTATACCATCTACTAAAAGCTGTCCAGAAAGACAGGAGAAAAACCAAATACGCAACATTGTTGGTTGTAGGTCTCTTTATCGAAGATGTAAACGGCAAGAAAGACCAAATACACAACATGGAGTAGGTAATTTGTGTTGAATGACAGTGTAAGAAATGTGTAAACTGGGGTATGAGTTTTTTTTCAAATGAAGGCTACAGGTTCAGAAAAGAACCTAGGCAGAGTTATATACATGTGGGGTCATTTTCATGCCTTTTTCTCTGGCAAATGATTGCACACGCATGCACTCGCAGAATAGTTATACATGAAACTAGAGGATATAACATCTGGTGCAGGGAAGCAAGGTTGTATGCCAGAAACCAAGTGCGGAGTTTATAACATTGAAGAAGATCATGAAGATTCATTAAGTTATTGTAGTGAAAAATTTCGATTATGTAGAATTGTAATGTAAGTCGACATGTGTTTCAACTTTAGACTAAGTAGTACTATGTTTGTGTTGTATTGACATCTGTTTTGTTCAATTTTTCATTTGGGGAATTTGAAATGTCATTTATGATTTGATATGCTTTTGTGCATGGTATATTAAAATTTCAGACAGACATAAAAATCTAAAAGTATTACAACAGAGATAAAAATCTAAAATCTAAAAGTATTACAACAGAGATAAAAATGTTGCAGATAAATGTTGCTAAAAAACCAAAAAACATTGCAAGAGGCACTAAAACGTTGCATTGAAATGTTGCAATAGACTCACTTTGTGACATTTTAAGTCAATAAATGTTGCAAAAAAGTGTTGCATTAGTCTGTTGTAACACCTTAAAAATGTTACTAAAACATGTAAAAGTGTTACAACAAACTCTTATTGTAATACATCAAAAAGTGTTGCAATAAGTTCAAAAAGTGTTGCTATAGAGGGCATAGGCAACGCCGGCAAATGCAACGCCGAATTTTGGCAAAAGTGTTACATAAACATCTAATGTAACATTTTTGGGGCCTAATAATACACTTTTTTGGCATTGTAACAGGCCATATTTGGTATAGTGATAATATCTCAATTCTTTACCCTCACTTTATTAGTGTAGATGCCCTAGAGGCAATACATTGTTTCTTTGAATAAACCTTTATGTCATTTGATAATTCCATAAACGTATTTATTATGACTTTAATTACTGCGATATATTTGTTAGCATAATAAATGTCCTTAGAATCATGATACATATTATATAGTTTAAGTACATGACTTGAACTTGAGATTATATAATATATCATATTCTTAAAAGGTCCCTAGTCGAGTATTATTATTATAGGACAATAATAATACATAAATAGACTAGTATGTTGTTTGACAGATAACCACATCTCATTGGTTATAAGTATAGAGATACTAAAGTCAATACATAGGTACATGTGGGAGTACATGGTACTGGATAGACCCACAGTGATATTCTTCATGTTTAATAAAGTCATAAGAAAGACTCACAGTGATAATGGTGTAATGATCCTTTGACTTGAGATCATTATATTTCTATACGAGGATTAATATACTTTGACTACATTAAAAGTTACCTTTGACCGGTTGATGATAAAAGTGGACATCGGGTATATCATGAGTCGCATGAGAAATATGAATGATAGATAAAGGATTTAACCCTCCTATAATTAAGAGAGATATTATTGGCCTCTTGATTGAGTGAGACTATAAAATGCATGGCCGTGCTCAAATAATGATTTGTTTTTTAATAGTCTACTCTTGGATCAAGTAAACCCGGATTAAATGTTGAAGAGGATGACTAAATACATGCCTCGAGTTTAATCTATAATATATATGGTTAAAGGGATTATATTACACGGAAACATTAATCACGAAAGGTTTTATCAATTCACGATTTAATTATTGTTTAATTGGGTAGCAATGATGTATTACTAGATACCGCTCATTGTTTATAATTTTATTGGAGAATAAAATTATTGTCAATTAAATAATAGCCTATTGGGTCACACACATAGAGCACGTAAAGGAATAGTTAATTTAAATTATGGATTTAAATTAATTGATGATTATTTGAATTTTATTATATTAATTAAGTGAGACTTAATTAATTGAGATAATATAAATTCGAATTATAGGAGTAATATCTGTCCATAATAATTAACTATGACTTAATTGTTAATTAAATAATAGAAATTCGTTTTATTATTTAATCCTACACCTACATGGGTTGGGTTTTGCTGTTACGGGCCTGTTAACAAATCATTATAAATAGATTATGATAGGTTAATAGGGTTACACGTTTTTGTGAAAACCCTAGAAGAGGTAGCATCAAAAGCGGCAGATCTCGAATCATCAAGAGGGAGGCTAGTACGTCCATTCCGCAGTGTTCGTGTGGATACCATAGAGGTGTTTTCCGATGGAGGCTAGGATCTCCGTTGAGTTAATATTATGATACAGTTATATAATATAACTGTATCATGAATCTGCCATGATACAGTTATATTATATGATTGATATAATGAATCTGTTAATATTATGATATGATGATACCATGCCTGCCATGTTTATAATTTGCTTAGATTAAATCGGAATTGGAAGAACAGTGGGTTAATGATGTTGTATAAACAGAATCTGAATTGGATTTGGATTGATTATATAACTGTTATATGATCAGTTTATATGTATATGTGATGTCTGATTGTATATGATATGATAGGCAGTAACAATAGTTTGATCGGAATCGTTGTGTGAAAGCTAGAAAAGAAATTGTAGCAGAAAGTGTTTCTGGTGTCCGTTTTCAACCCATAATATGTTTTCGGAGAGGGTTTTTGATTAGTTGAATTAGACCTTCAAAAATTTATTTTCGCATTCTGACATCGTTTAAGCCTTCAAAAATGCAATTTACTGTTTTCCTAAATTTTTTTGATTTTTCAGATTTTTCTGATTTTGCCATATACGATGTTTGATGATTGGATCATGAGATATATGATATGGCATACTCTTATATATGATCTTACATGTTCTTTAATGGTTAATTGAGCATGGTGCATGGTTATGGCCTTTAGACCCTAATTGTAATGGTTTATTCTTTTGGTTTGTAATAAATACGACTTGCATGTCGTTTTCTATTATAATGGTTTATCTCGAAAGTAACTCGAGTTCTTTTGTAAGTTCATTAGTATAGATGTTACTGAAACATCCAAGAAGGACAAGGGGAATAAGGAGGCATTCCATAGAGGCTAAGGAGTCATTGGAAGCAATAGAGAAGACATGTGTAATAGTTATTTTTACCCCATAGATTGACCTTGATCTTTTCATTAGCTTGAAAAGATCACATAGGATTGGGCCATAACCATTACACGTTTACTTTATGCACTTTACATATGATGTATGGAATGTATGAGTAGAGTAGAAGATGCATGCTTTAATTAGATTAATGATGTATACATGTATTAGATACGTCACCCATGCCATGCTTGCCATGCTAACCAAGATAAAATCTGTAACGATTCAAGATTTTAAAATTAACAAACGATCATGAGATTCTTGTGTTTATAAAATATGGATTTTTAAAACACGGAATTAAATATGGAATTTTGATATCTAAAATTGGGATTTTCTGACAAAAGCGGATATGCGTATTCGTAAGGTTAATGGGTATTAAGTGTGACCATTGGGATCCTCCATCTACCTGGGAAATGAACAATTTAAGATGTCAATTTGAAATATTTGGTTCAAGGAAAATTGAGGATCTCTTTATGATGTGATCATGATCGTTATAAATTTTCTAAACCCCTTAACAAAATATTAAGTTTTAATAAGATGCTTTCCAATGAATGAACACTCATCGAATCCTAGATCGATAAGGGGAAGGGCTGTCAGTGGCAGGGGACTCCTGTCTATCGTGGTGAGATGCGACGAATATAAATGGTTATATTCGGCCGTTGTATCATTGGGTCTAACTTAACTGAGTTGTTATAATATGGTGGAAATAAACGGTTATATTCAACTATTATGAACTTAGAAGCATAGAGTTTGGTTGAAAATCTATTTGATAGATAAGATCAATCGTTGATCACCAAACTATCCAAGAATTATATATGATATAATTGACAACTGTTGTCTACCTAAATAATCATGTTTTAAGGACTACCAGTGGTTGACTTAGGACATGACGAAATATGGATCTTGGCTCACTAAAAAGATTTATGGGATATACTTTCTGAATTAATAGTAAGGGCTATTGATTTGGTAAAAATAGTGGGAGATATATTATGAATATATATCATAATCATTTGAACATAATAATTTATAAATTCAGACAATCTAATGTTTATTTTGCGCTTTTATCATTGTAGATACTAAGTAATAGTAAACAACACAAACACACTATCCGTACGATCAGTCCTTGAGAAGGACAAGCTGACAGGAGGAAACAACTTCCTAGACTGGCAGAGGAATTTGAGGATTGTCCTCAGGCAGGAGCGTAAGCTTCATTGCATTAATATCCCTCCGCCAGGTCCCCTTCCCGAGGGCGCTACTGCTGAGGAAATAGCGGCCCACGCAAGGGGTGAGAATGATGCAAATGATGTTGCATGTCTTATGTTGGCAACTATGAGTGATGAGCTTCAAAGACAGCATGTGCATATGGATGCATATACTATCAATGAGCACTTGCAAAGCATGTTTGCAAGCCAAACTCGTCAAGAAAGGTTCAACACGAGTAAGTCACTCTTTAATTGCAAACAAGGGGCAAGTGAACCAATTGGCCCACATGTTCTGAAGATGATTGGTTACATTGAGTACCTTGCTACTTTGAGTTTCCCGATTGCTGCGGAAACTGGTATTGACCTTATCATGAATTCTTTGAATAACAAATTCACTCAGTTTGTTGTGAACTACAATATGAATGAATTTGACAAAACACCTACTGAATTGTTGCATATGTTGAGAACATATGAGACCAACATGAAGACAGCTGAACCCGCTCCTATAATGATGGTGGGCAATAAAGGTAAGGCCAGGGGGAAAGGAAAGTGGAAGGGTAAGAAGAAGACTGGATCTGATTCTACACCCAAGCCAAAGTCAGGTCCCAAACAGGCTTTAAAGCCTAAAGGTGGGGTTGCTAAGGGTGAATGTCACTACTGTAAGAAAACTGGTCACTGGAAGAGAAACTGTCCTATTTACTTGGAGGATCTGAAGAAAACGAAGGCTGTTCAGATTTCTGGATCAGGTATTTATGTTATAGAAGTCAATCTGTCTACTTCTACATCTTGGGTATTGGATACTGGATGTGCTTCTCACATTTGTATAAATGTGCAGGAACTGCAGAGAAGTAGGACTTTGGCTAAGGGAGAAGTGGACCTACGAGTAGGCAATGGAGCAAGAGTTGCTGCTTTAGCTGTAGGAACTTATTATTTATCTTTGCCCTCTGGGCTTGTTTTAGAACTTGAAGACTGTTTTTACGTGCCTGCGATTCGCAGAAACATTATTTCTGTTTCTTGTTTGGACAAGAAAGGTTTTTCGTTTACAATAAAGAACAACAGTTTCTTTTGCTTTGAATGATTTAACCTATGGTGTTGCGCGTTTGTTTAATGGTTTATATGTTCTTGATTTAGATAATCCTGTCTGTAATATAGAAAACAAATGACTTAAAGTTAATGACTCAAATCAAACATACCTCTGGCATTGTCGTCTAGGCCATATAAATGAGAAACGCATATCCAAATTACATAAGGATGGATATTTGGATAAGTTTGATTTTGAATCATACCAAGAATGCGAATCTTGTTTGCTTGGTAAGATGACTAAAGCCCCTTTCACTGGTAAAGGTCAAAGGGCCACTCAACATCTGGAGCAAATACATAGTGATGTATGTAGCCCAATGCGTGTGATGGCTAAAGGAGGATACTACTACTTCATAACATTTACTGATGATTTCAGTAGATATGGATATGTATATCTTATGAAGAACAAATCCGATTCTTTTGAAAAGTTCAAAGAATACAAGGCTGAAGTAAAGAAGCAAATTGGCGGTGGTGCAAGTATTAAGATCTTACGATCCGATCGTGGGGGTGAATACTTAAGCACCGAATTTAAAGAGTATTTAAAGGAGTGTGGTATTGTATCACAACTCACTCCGCCAGGTACACCTCAATGGAATGGAGTTTCAGAGAGGAGAAATCGCACCTTGTTGGACATGGTGCGATCGATGATGAGTCATGCAGATCTTCCAATAAGTTTATGGGGTTATGCTCTAGAAACAACGGCTTTCACACTTAACCGTGTTCCTACTAAGAAGGTTCAAAAGACTCCATATGAGATATGGGAGAAGAAACGGTCAGGCATGAACTTTATGAAAGTTTGGGGATGCAAGGCGTTTGTGAAACGTCAAGTATCTGACAAGCTTGGACCTAAATCCGAAGAGTGCAATTTTGTGGGATACCCTAATGAAACAAAGGCGTATTATTTTTATAGTCCTTCTGAGTAGAAAGTGTTTATTGCTCGAGATGCTGTCTTCATGGAAAGAGATTTTGTTTCCAAAAGAAACAGTGGGAGAACTATAGATCTTGATGAAGATCGAGAACCACAAAATAGCATTGAACCTGAAGTGGAACAAGAGCAGGATAATGATAATGCTCAACAAACACAGGTTGTTCGTAGAACTTGTAGAATTCGCCATGAGCCAGAGAGATATGGATTTCTCTTGACTCAATGTGGTGATTTGATGTTCATAGATGAAGATGAGCTCTTACATACCAAGATGCTATGAACAGTCCAGACTCTAAGAGATGGCTTGAAGCCATGAAATCCGAGATGGATTCCATGTACGAAAACCAAGTATGGACTTTAGTTGATCCACCTGAAGGGGTAAAACCCGTAGGGTGCAAATGGGTTTTCAAGAAGAAAACTGACATGGATGGAAATGCTCAGACCTATAAAGCAAGGCTGGTAGCAAAAGGTTTTAAACAAATTCATGGTATTGACTATGATGAAACTTTCTTACCAGTGGCTATGGTCAAGTCCATAAGGATTTTGCTTGCCATTGCAGCATTCCATGATTATGAAATCTGGCAAATGGATGTCAAAATAGCCTTCCTTAATGGAAGCCTTGAAGAGGATGTGTACAGGACACAACCTGAAGGTTTTGTCGATCCAAGGATTGTTGGCAAGGTATGTAAATTACATCGATCCATTTATGGATTGAAGCAAGCATCTAGGATATATAATATTCGATTTGATGAACCTTGTGTTTACAAGAAGGTTAGTGGGAGCCATGTGGCATTCATAGTACTATATGTTGATGATATACTACTAATGGGGAATGACATACCTTCTCTAAAGGCTGTTAAGACTTGGTTAGGGAGCAATTTCTCTATGAAAGACTTAGGAGAGGCAACCTACATTCTAGGAATGAGGATCTATAGAGATAGATCTAGAAGGATGATCGGTCTAAGTCAGAGTACATACATTGATAAGGTTTTGCATCGTTTTGGTATTCAAAATGCAAAAAGGGGATTTGTCCCTGTGTCTCAAGGGATAACGATCTCTAAAGACCAGTGTCCAAAATCATTGGATGAGAAGGACCACATGAGTAAGGTTCCATATGCATCATCAATTGGATCTATCATGTATGCAATGGTATGTACTCGTCCAGATGTTTCGTATGCTTTGAGCATGACGAACAGATACCAGTCTAATCCAGGTGAAGGTCACTAGACGGCAGTTAAGAATATTCTAAAGTACCTGAAAAGGACTAAAGATTCATTCTTGGTGTATGGAGGAGAGGAGAAACTGGTTGTAAAAGGTTACACCGATGCAAGTTTCCAAACAGACAGGGATGATACTGTATCACAGTCTGGTTTTGTGTTTTGTCTAAATGGAGGTGCTGTAAGCTGGAAGAGTTCAAAGCAAGAAACAGTAGTTGATTCTACAATGGAGGCTGAGTACATTGCAGCTTGTGAAGCAGCTAAGGAGGCTGTTTGGATTCGAAAATTCATTACTAATTTGGGAGTGGTTCCATCGATCGCAGATCCTATTGATCTATACTGCGATAATAATGGAGCCATTGCACAGGCTAAAGAACCTAGATCACACTCCCAATCCAAACATATACTCAGGAGATTTCACCTTATTTGAGAGATTAATGAAAGGGGTGACATACACATATGTAAAGTGCACACAAATGATAACATTGCAGACCCACTGACCAAAGGCTTGTCGCAGCAGAAGCACGATGGTCATACTAGTTCCATGGGTATTAGATACATGAGTGATTGGCTCTAGTGCAAGTGGGAGATTGTTAATGTAGATGCCCTAGAGGCAATACATTGTTTCTTTGAATAAACCTTTATGTCATTTGATCATTCAATAAACGTATTTATTATGACTTTAATTACTGCGATATATTTGTTAGCATAATAAATGTCCTTAGAATCATGATACACATTTTATAGTTTAAGTACATGACTTGAACTTGAGATTATATAATATATCATATTCTTAAAAGGTCCATAGTCGAGTATTATTATTATAGGACAATAATATTACATAAATAGACTAGTATGTTGTTTGACAGATAACCACATCTCATTGGTTATAAGTATGGAGATACTAAAGTCAATACATAGGTACATGTAGGAGTACATGGTACTGGATAGACCCACAGTGAGATTCTTCATGTTTAATAAAGTCATAAGAAAGACTCACAGTGATAATGGTGTAATGATCCTTTGACTTGAGATCATTATATTTCTATACGAGGATTAATATACTTTGACTACGTTAAAAGTTATCTTTGACCGGTTGATGATAAAAGTGGACATCGGGTATATCATGAGTCGCATGAGAAATATGAATGATAGATAAAGGATTTAACCCTCCTATAATTAAGAGAGATATTATTGGCCTCTTGATTGAGTGAGACTATAAAATGCATGGTCGTGCTCAAATAATGATTTGTTTTTTAATAGTCTACTCATGGATCAAGTAAACCCGGATTAAATGTTGAAGAGGATGACTAAATACATGCCTCGAGTTTAATCTATAATATATATGGTTAAAGGGATTATATTACACGGAAACATTAATCACGAAAGGTTTTATCAATTCACGATTTAATTATTGTTTAATTGGGTAGCAATGATGTATTACTAGATACCGCTCATTGTTTATAATTTTATTGGAGAATAAAATTATTGCCAATTAAATAATAGCCTATTGGGTCACACACATAGAGCACGTAAAGGAATAGTTAATTTAAATTATGGATTTAAATTAATTGATGATTATTTGAATTTTATTATATTAATTAAGTGAGACTTAATTAATTGAGATAATATAAATTCGAATTATAGGAGTAATATATGTCCATAATAATTAAGTATGACTTAATTATTAATTAAATAATAGAAATTCGTTTTATTATTTAATCCTACACCTACATGGGTTGGGTTTTGCTGTTATGGGCCTGTTAACAAATCATTATAAATATATAATGATAGGTTAATAAGGTTACATGTTTTTGTGAAAACCCTAGAAGAGGTAGCATCAAAAGAGGCAGATCTCGAATCATCAAGAGGGAGGCGAGTACATCCATTCCGCAGTGTTCGTGTGGATACCATAGAGGTGCTTTCTGAGAGGTAGACACAAGTCGTGAACGCTAGGATCTCCGTTGAGTTCGTGAAAGTCAAGATCTTAATAGGTATGATTCTGTTTCACCATAATCTGTCCTATATTATACATGGATCCTGAGTTTGGGTTTCGAATTTTTATTGTTATATTTACGTTTTTCGTTGCGTTTTATGCCTCGGAACCCAACACACTTCTCTTAGCACTATACCTTAGCTCTTACAGTTTCTCTAGCTGTAGCCCTCATTTCCTCAAGGGTAAACTCCTTATCCTTCACATGATTCACCTCCTTAGCTGGAACCTCCTCCGGGTTCTCAATAGGGTACTCTATCGAATCTACAAGCCGATCATCGGTCATATAATAAAGCATCATCGTGCTGCTGCTCGTAAGCCTCAAGGTCTGTCGCCTTGCTCGTCGATACGATATCGAGCTAAGTTACTATTATGATACTTAAGAGTTCTCATAAGGGTTTTAGGTGAACTTGGTAAGAGTTCTTATTATCTTATTGAATTTATTGTTATAACGCCTCATCTCTGGGATATATAACTCTCGCTCTGATACCATTTCTGTAACACCCCCAGATCCGGGGTCGGGGATCTGGTTGCTACGGTATTAATTCCATGAATGATACTTGACTTGCAACACAATAAATAAACAGCATGCTATGACCTTGCAATAATATGACATCACACACACACAACCAGTTATAATCTCATAGATGAACTTGATATAAGTCTCGAATTTACAGGATCCACAAGTGATAATTTATTACAATACCCAAAATGATTCAACATAATTTAAAAGTTCTTGCCGTTGATTAACATTAATTATACATATAATTAAGGCTGAAAACAAAAGCAGCCGGTCTAGGCTACCTCAGCAATGGCAGCGATAAACTCAGCGGGTAGTCCTCTTGCTGGAGCCACCTGCTTGCGCCGAGTGCGCCTTACGCGGGCCATCAGACCTAGCTGTTGTTGTGATATAATAAATAAAGCAAGGGTGAGCAGTAGCCCACCAAAAGTAATATATATGTGAACAACAGTATATATATAACAATTCAAATATCTGTGAAACCATATGCCATGCATTAACGAACATAGTACCAGTATAAGGTAAGCGATGAAGTTGCAAGGTAAGCAAAGGTACTTTCAGTTTTGAACAATTCTCAAACCCTGTCAACAAGAGTGATACTTCATGTTGCAATCAATAAATAAATTTGGATGATGAACTAATGCTGGAGTATTCACTGCGCCCGCTGTTCCAATCCTTACGATGATCAGTCGCAGCTTGTACAACTCAAATTAATTTTACTACCGGTAGAAGGAAGAACTGACGGATTTACTTGTCTACCGCCTTGTTAGATCTCCTCGGCCAACGGTTGGGCCAATGGGATGGACTGGCGCTACTCGGCCTCTTACACAACTCCTGGTTCGAATAGAATCCATGACTCTGAAACTTAAAGTTCGTTCTCATTTCCCCAAGTATAATACTTGTTGATAAGACTGCACAAAGTAGTCGTATTTATTTGGAAAGGAAAATTCACCAATATTTCCCAAACTATTGCTTGTTAATAGATATCAACTTGTTCCAACCACCTTACCCCTCGAATGGTGAGGAAGCAATAACAGATTCAAATGGATAAATAGCAACCAAGTTCCGAGTGCAAAGAAAAGTTTTAAAGAATTTATGACCGGGAAGTCAAACAAAATAAATAACATTACTCAAGTAAGGTTCCCTTATAATTTGAAAGATAGATTTGAATGAAGAATAAAAGTTTTGAGAACCTTCCTTGATAAAATAATAATAAGATTCAAAAATAATTTACATAATATTTGAAGATCGAAGATAATATCTAAATGAAATAAATCATTTTTAAAATCGTTGAAAGAATTAATGGGTATTCAAAGAATATTTTAGATATAAAATATTGCTCCAAATGACCTTCGAATAATTATTCAATATAATAATCATTAAATAATGAATATGTAAAATAATAATATTTATTAAATAAATAAAACTCAAATGAATATTCTAAATAATATTCATTAAATAAATAATGATCAACTGAATATTCGGAATAATTTTAATTTAATATTCCAGGACTGAGGTAATACTCAAATAACATTCCTCAAAAAGATTTATAATCGAATAACAATCCTCGAAATAATAATAATCTATCGTTGGAATCCCTCCGGGTTTTCACGACTATCTATATATTTCAAAATACCGACTCCCGGTCTATATTTGAAGAATGAGGTTCATATGCCCTTCATACGGGTCTTAGCAATACCCGGCTCATAACTGATATATCTCGTATCTGTCTTACCAGGAAATAACAAATTATGGAACAAGTATCACAGTATAATTTGCAAGTAGGCATGCATGCTATGGCATATGTGTAGCAAAATCAAATCATATATATTATCACAACAACCGTTCCAAGGTATTGGAAACTTTCCTGGTAGTCGAGTAGGGGTAGCGTATCCTGGGTCTTCTCGGTGATCTATAAACAATCAAAGCATTCGAGATTAATTACTTAACGCTTTTAAAAAGGCTAAGTATATACTTAACTTAGGTCGAAACACGTTTTCAAGTTATCTTGTTATACACTCTCTAGTGTAACTCTTATTAACACCGTTATGACCCGACATTGGTTCGCTATTAAGGCATGTCATTTTACTTACACTTGGTAGGTACTTAAGCCATATAAGTTCTAAGGTCGGTCGCTTACTAAAAGAGATTATACCTCGAGGTTTATTGATCGTTTTCTAAGTGACCTTCGAAAGTTATAACCAAGTGCTCTTTTAAGGGGTTCTTCGCACTTAACTTAGGTTTGAACAATTTTATAAAATTGAAAAATGATTCATTTGACATGAGGTTTTCTCTCACACCTTCCTTATAATCTCTAATATTTAATTCTCATTATTTGCCACTGAATTAATCATGTTAAGGGGGTTCAATTCCAGTTACGAACTCGCACTTACGGTTTCGAACCACTTTTACTAATTTGACCATAACTCCTAAACCGTAAGTCCGTTTGCTTCGATTCTCGTGCCAAAACGATCTATGACTCTAGATCTACAATGAAATGTCATAAAATCATTATGGTCAGAGACTTATGCCTACTTTCATGCATGGTTTCTTAAGGTCTAACGAAATTTAGGCATTACGACGGCTATAACTCGGACATTTCCAAATTTATCACAACAAATCAAGCCACACCGGGCATATCATACATCTATAACATCAATCAATATTCATTTTACTCTTCTAAGGGCAGTGGTAACATTCAACTCCCATACTCAACCCTTTTACACATTGAACAATCATAAAATTCCCTAACATGCACTTATCTCTACATATCATCAAAACTATACTAAAAACTCATATAAACTCAGAGGGTGGGTTAGGGTTTTACCTTCCTTGTTACTCTAACAATACAAACAAAGCTTGATGATCCTTCAATAAGTCTTAGATAGTCCTTAGGAAGCTAAATCTTGATTATCAAAACAAGGAAACAAGTTAGTGATTTCGAAGTTACTATTCACCTCTTTAAAGAACCAGAAGAACGAAGGCCTTACACTGCTTTTCTGGATACGACTCCTGAAGAAGAGTTGTAGAGCATATTAATACCTTTCCAACAAGCTAAAGAACACCAAATTTCATTGAGAAATGAAGGAGATATGGCCGTTTGAAAATTGGTACAAAACTGTCAAGAATCAGGACAGTTCGGCTTCTTCAACTTGGGGAAGGGATTTGACTAGGCTACACTCCTTTGTTGGCCATGAGATTTTGAACGAATGTTGTCCATGGCGTGGAGAAGCTATGGTTAAAATTTGGTGATTTTTGAAGCTCTGGATCGGGAGATATGAATTTTTTTTTATGAGTGTTTCTGCTGGGCAGTTTGGAAGGAAATGGAGAGATGGAGTTTGCTTTGTGTTGCTTGGCTAATCTCTTGCATTATTGATGTTTAGGATAATATCTACCATAAATCTACTTTATTAAAGTGCTTTGGTCATCCCATACATCATCAAGTGGACAAGTGTTGAGTTTTTTTGTGGTAAGATGATGTGTTTATGCTAAGTACTTGGTTTGTTTCTAACTATCCTAGTTACATTTGTAACTAACTTGGTTACTTGATCTTATCAACTTGCACATGCTTGTATCTTGGCTCTCTGCTTGTCTCTTTGTCCGGTTATTACTCAATTTCATTGATCGTTCGGAGGAATATCTCAAGCATTTCTAGTCAGGGTTTTACCGGAAACCTTCTTAATATTTATACTACCATTCTCAATCCTCCTTAATAATTCTTGAATTTAAATTCCTTAAATCTTTTTATTAAATCCTTAAATCATTTATTGTCTAGGGAAATCTCGGGGAAAATAAAAGTGCTATTTTTCTGAATCTGATATCATTTACATACACTTATATTGCCTATCGGTCATTAATACGAACTCAGAAATCCGTTCCAAATACTCCTATATAGCGTCGTCTGATAATATTCCAATTTCAACCAAAAACACTATTCATTGCTTATTTTCTCTTTAATTCTTATAATTAGAAAAAAATGTCCTCGCGCTTTCCCGAGCGTTCCTTAACTCTTTTACGGAACCACTGGACTTATAACATATATCGATTTGGATGACATGAGAACCTTCTTCCTCATTTAGAATCACCATATCCTACTTTCTAGGAGATAGATTATTCTAATCTAATTTTTCAACCAATTGCATTGCTCAGGGCATATAAACATTTGAATCCAAATCCATTAAATATTCATTCATCGGAACCACTATTACACTTATATTCCATTATATAATAAAAGTTTTAATTCTTACCAAAAATCTGGGTTCTTACATCAAGGATACGTTTCAAGGTAAAAGGTTATTAGTTTCAAAAAGGGTTACTCAGTAAAACAATGGGATTAAGGATGGATTGAAGTTTCCCAGTTATTCCCTCCTCGAGTAACATTGTACGTGAAAGGGGAGTAAGAATGATTGGGGGATTTCTTGATATTCTTTTTCTCAAAGTTTTATCTGGGGCAATCTGAATTATGAGTAGGAGCGTGGTAGTGGTATCAATTGTTTTAGTCGCGTGGATCTCATTTTAAAGATTTAATTATTTACCTGTTTACTTCAAGTCAAGGCAGGTTTTGTTTTAGTAATGTATATGAATGAATTGTTTTTGGATGATTGAGGTTAGTAATTGAGGTACTTTTAAACAGGACATAGTCCATTTTACGAATAGGTCATGTCCGTTTTTTGGTAGGAAGAGATCGTCACGTACGAGTAATAAGTATCTAGAATTAACGAGACACGTAAACCAAAGGTTTAAGTTTATGTTGGAATTTACGGGCTTACAGGACGAGCCTAGCGAGCTATTAATTGATATAAAGGAATTCTATAATGAAATAAATGACTTGGGAATTGAAAGAGAAATGATTGAGTAATACCGTCATTATGTTTTCTTACGGTTGATTCTGAGGACAGAATCCTATTAAGGGGGAAGGATATAACGCCTTAGAAGATTCGTAATTACAATTATTATTAATTAATATTAAATGTGGAATATATGGTGTGAATTTTTTTTTTAGGTTAAATATATGTGACATCATGTTTACATGTTTATATGATGATTTATATGTGAAAAAGTGGGTTCGTGTATTTTTATTAGAATTTTGATGACTAAAATATATTTAAATTGTGTATTATCGATCTTCTGAAAATTTCATAAAATCATCGGAGTATTCAAAAATCTCGAAATCTTTTGTGTTATACTCTTTATAATATTATTTAGTTTTTAAAATTATTGGATGAATTAATTTGGGTGTTTAAGTATTTTAAAATAATTTTAAGATTTATGTTGCATTTAAAGTATCAAAACTTGTAAAATTCATATTTAATTCATTTTTTACCCTAAAAATATTTTAAAAATAAGGGGAGATAGCTAATTTCATTCTCTACATTTTAAAAATGACATTATGATTTTTCTCAAATATTACCTATTTATTTTCTATTTTACAAAGTTGATTTAAATTGTTTTTTAATAAAAATCAGAATTATGAAATTACAATTGTTCCCTTGTCTCTTTTTAATCAAAAACCCACAGATCCTTTCTTCTTTAGTACACTCTCGGTTGTATCTCTCAAACTTTCTCGAGAGTTCCACCTCTCTCTCGAACTCCCTCATTACTCTCTCTTTGAATCTCTCTCTAATTCTCTCTCCCTCATTTTCTCTGAATCCCGCATAATCTCTCCCTTAACCTCTCAACCTTCAATCTCTCCCTCTTTAACACATAACACCTTAATTACCTTCGATTTCAAGCACAACTCGGGTTCTTTAAGCATTTTCGATCTGTTCTTGGTGTGTAGAGGTGTATTCAGCTGACTGTATGTATGTCAATTTAGTGGGGGAGGCTGCGATTCTTGGTAGTCATCAACTGGTGTGTGCGCATGTATGGGCATGTGTGTGTGTATGTATATTGCTGTGTGTGTTCATAGACAATGGTTGTGGTTGAGTTGCATGCTGCGTTAGTTCGATTTCTGACTTATTTCTGTGTTTTGGTTCGTATTGTGAGTGTGTGGCCATGTTTATATGTTGGGTTGCTGCAGTTCGTATATAATTTAAGTTTGTGAGTATGGCTGAAAGAATGGTTCGGATTTGAGGCTTTTTGGTTGTTTTGGCCGGTTGTGTTCTTACTATGTAATTCAAGTGTTGTAAATTGAGGGTCGTCTTAGCTGCTATTTCGATTACTGTTGCTGTTGTTGCCGTGTGTTTGATGCAATCAAAATGGGGGTTTCTTTATACTTGTTTGATATGTACTGTATTAGTTCGTTTTTGATGATAATTAAAGTTGGGCAGTAAATTACTAGATTTTTATGATTATAAATTGTTAATTGTTGAAATATAGTTATATGTGTAATTTTGGGTAACAATTTGGTTTTAGACTCATGTATATGCTATTTGGTTTAAATTCGAGGAATCAATAGTTACGTGTGTAGAATAATTGTCCTATATGTATCAGAGACTGAATGTTGGATTCTCGGAGGGAGTATTGTATTTTGGGTGTATATTAAGTAAAGATTGTATGTTGTAAGTATAGTTGGGAATTGGTATCTGACTATAAAGTTGTTTTATCGTTGATTTTGTGTCGGTTGTTTCCGACTGGTAGGCTACCCATACAAAGGGAATGTCGTCAAATTTTTTTAAAAAAATATTATTTATTATTCTACCTTTTCCCAAGTATAACCTAGCAGTTATTAGTAGACTAATATTCAGATTATGATTTTAAACGTTTACATGGATTTACAATTTAAGTTTCATTTGTTAATTTAATTTCGATTTAATTGATTATAAATAGTGTACATCTATGTATTGTAGTTGGGTTGTTACAGTACAAGGATACATGTGTGTTTGTAGATTTATAACTTGATTTTTTGGATTTATGGAGTAAAGTGACGAAAGTTCAAATGTTAAAAATTGTCAAGTGTTAACTAGTTATTTGGGGAACTGCTAGTTATTTTCTTAATTGTTTAGGTGCTGCAAGTCAGGGCAGTTATTTTTCTTAATTGTTTGGGTACTGCAAGTCAGGGCAGTTATTTTCTAAATTTTTTGCTACAAGTTGGAGTAGCTTTATTTTTCTTTTTTTGTATACGGGGTTAAATTATTGAATTGAAAAATAGGTGGATAGTCCTATTTACGAATACTTCATGCCGAAATTTTCTAAAAATTCCTTTTACCTAAATCTATTTAACTTATTCGATTTCAAATGATCTGAAAACATGTTATGATTGTTAATAGTTTATAGGTATATGTGACTCATATTCACATTACTAATATATGATATCGAGTCATAATACGTGCTAAGTGTTTATGTGGTTTATCTGATTGTAATAAATTATTTTACGAGTATAACCAATATGTACTATATGTGCTAAGTGTAAAGCGTTATAGTACGCGTTTGGGTAGAACAAGATTAGACGATTAAGGTTACAAGCATACTGAAGTAGTATTTTTCCTTGTATAGGTATGAGTAGGAGGCCCGGCTAAGAGCCAGTGCAAGTGTAGATGGAATCTTGAGGAAGAAAATAAGTATTGGAGTTGACGAATATGCTCGCGTAGAGGCAGACAAGTGATAAAGAAGGGTGGATGTGTGATCGAATAAAGGACAATGTATAAAGAAGTGGAGACTGATGTAAAGTGAGTAAAGAATTTAAATATTGGAATTGGAAACTTCGTGTATTGAGGCAAGTTACACTATCCCTCACTTATTGTTCAAGTGATGTGAACTCTCTTTTGTTACTTTTATATCCTTTCAAATTTCTTTTTTATAAATATCGATACCTTTCACCTTTACCTGAATGATGTGAACCTGTTTCCATAAATTTTAAGGTTTTCTTCCAAATTGTTTGGTTAGGGTCTTTACCCCTTACTTTCGTTTTCAAGTGATATTTTCACTCAACTAGTATTTCGAAGTTCATTCTCAAATTATTTTACCATTGTTGATTCTCTCCACCTATTGTTCAGGTGTTGACTCTTTAAAAATTATTTTATATAAATATTCCTCATTTTAATAATATTTTAATACGTGGTATTTTTTACCGGATTCCTCAGTAGTGTACTATTTTATAATCTTCGAAAGTATCTAAATAATATTTTAAAACAGAGGAAATCCAAGAATTTTAAACTTTATAAAAATCTTTTAATATAAAATTCCTGAATATGATTTATGATTTTCCCTCAACAAATATTCTTCAAGGGTTACCTTTGTCATATTATTGTACAACTATTTATTCTGAAATTATTTTCGCTATGAATAAATGTCAACTAATTCGAGGTTTATACTGTCGTTGAAGCATGTGTTGCTCAATGACGGTTAAAACCAAGAATGAATTGAGATCTTCTTACTTATTCAACTCATTATTGTCGGGCCGGGTTGGTAGCTAAAGCCTATGAGTGCTTAGCTGACAAGAGTGAGGTTACGAGTAATTGAGAATTTCTTAAATGTTTATTTTTAATTATTTGAGTCACTTATGTCAGTTTCAAAATATATAATGAGATTCCTTCATTTCATGATTTTCTTATAAGTTGTTGTTAAATTCTAGAACCTTAACAATTGCTTGTTCCTTAATTAATTAATGATGCCTTGCTAGTTTATTGAGTCATAATTATGATTTACTGAATTATACCATGCTTAGTCCAGTCTTATTGCTTTGCTGTTTATAATTCCTTATATCTAAATGTTTTTACGTTGACCCTTAATCATTTATTATTTCCAATTGAAAAAGACTTTATCTTGCCTGCAATTATTGCTTAAGAACTTATTTATTTAAACTGGTTTTCATTTAAAAGAAAACACTTTTAATTGGCGTAAGAGGCTAGGGTGGTCCTAGTCCAGCACTTTAATTTAGCGTAAGAGGCTAGGGGTGGTTCCTCTAGTCCAGAAATTTAAAGGCCAATGTGTTTCCTAATTGGGAACCCAATTTCAAAGTCCAGAGGGACCTAGTGTCCAGTATGGGGACATTACGGGTTGATCACCCGTATTGTCCGTAATCAGGAGAATAATAAAATCAACTTTAATGTTTTTAAAAAAGTTTTATGAAAAGTATGTTTTGATGATAGAATGGTTAAAGGAAAGAATTGTTTTGAGAAAAGTTATGGTTTAAAGAAAAATGGAAAGTTTTATTCCATGATAGAAATTGATTTATTCCCTTGAGATAGTTTAATCATTGATATTGTTCATCAATGAAATACTGAAAAATTGTTGTTCACTATACTATGCACTTGCTGAGCATTTTTGGCTCACTCTTGCTTTGTTTTATTTACCTAACCCTTGCAGTTTGGTTTAAGGATGATTTACCTACCCTTTTACCATGCGAATGAGAGTGATGAGGCATTCTCTACAGGATAGATTTCATAACCAGCACGGAATTGGTTTGAGCTACAGATTTAATGGTATAGTAATTGTATTAGATCAGAGATAGAAGTTGTAATAACTTGTAATTTAGATTCTTGTTTCATACCATAACCTAAGATTGATCCTAGATAAGGGATCGTTGGTGTATTTAAATTTTATATACAGGTATTTTTATTTGTTATTGTTTGGGTGGCACCCAAATCTAGACTCTGGGTTAGGGGTTTAACACTGTCAATATTATCAGTAACTCAACACCTAGGCTTTCGTTACAATATCACAGTACAATTCCAATTGGAAGAATGGGACTATTCTGGATCTAACCACGATACATGGTTATCAGCCATTGTATCGCAACTTAAACTTCTCTACTAGTAGAAGGATGACATTCCCTAACCGGGCTTGCACCCTGACCGCATACGGGCCTTATGCTGGACTGTCCCACAGCCTCTTATGCTTTGATGGACTTTCCCACAGCCTCTTACACTTTGATGGACTGTCCCACAGCCTCTTACACTTACCCTGACACACTAGGTGCTGAGAACCTCCAGTCCCAAGAAGAATCCTATCTATTTCCGGAATAGAATTTAATCCAAGTTCCCTAAGCACAGAGCTCATTGATAGGTC
This sequence comes from Saposhnikovia divaricata, assembly GCA_036435485.1. Classification (NCBI taxonomy): domain Eukaryota; kingdom Viridiplantae; phylum Streptophyta; class Magnoliopsida; order Apiales; family Apiaceae; genus Saposhnikovia; species Saposhnikovia divaricata. The sequence continues at coordinate 165,216,103 of CM071600.1, forward strand.
TGATAATCATTATATACTTTACTTCTAGAAGTATTTGACGAAGTAACATCACAGTGTGGGTTGACATTAGTCAACAGAATTTGCTTGCTTATGAAGTTCGTTTTAAAACTACACTTGGGAGTTAGTCGGAGTTTTCTTGTAATTAACTAAGTCTGAACCCCCTTACAAGGTAGGGTCGTAGTTCTGAAGTTATTCATGTAGATAGCGAAGGGAGAAAACACTGTATCTACTCCCAAAATCTTGGGTTCCCAAGTTTTGATAAGTTCAAAGGTAGTTGTGGTGCTTTTTGACTAGTGGGTTTGGTTATAAATAATAATTGGGAACCCATACTATTTTTAAATAATTTTCTAAAGTTCAAAAAATATTAAAATAATTTTTAAAAGCCTTAAATAAATTTTTAAATAATTAATATGATTTTCAAATAATTTTGGAATATTTAATAAATATCTAAATAATATATATTAAAATAATTCAGGATAATCTTTAATCCAAATATATCCAATTTATATATACTGGAATATTTTAAACCAATATTTAAATAATAATCTGTCTCCAGCGATTCCCGGGTTTTTATGACAGTATTATGATAAAATATCTCTGACTCCCGATTTAGATATAAAAATACGAATACACTCCACTCTAGAGCCACTATATATATATATATATATATATATATATATATATATATATATATATATATATATATATATATATATATATATATATATACATATATATGTTTACCGGTTTATACCTCTTAAGTATATAAACCGAACAACATATGATAGTTCACAAAACAGTTTTAAGCATTTCATACAATCATATCACAACAAATGTTTGTAAAATACTAAATGATATGGGTAGAAATAAAACCCTGAAAATATAGTTAATATAGCATTAATTATGAAATAAATGAGGTCCAATAGGAAGGCTCGAAACCCTAGTTGGGCTTGAATTCATAATACTTGGGTCAAGGATGTGGCCTGTATCGGGGATGCCCAATACAAGGCCCGCTTCTAGAATCCTTGATTTGGAACTCAGAAGTCTACAAGGAAACTTAATCCTTGATTGATACAAATTAGAATTACCGACTTTGAGAAAGACTTAGCCTCCAAGGCACACAGTCAGACAAGGAAACAAACTCCTACAAGGTAGGAGTCTAGAACTTTCCCCAAGGAAGACTTGCCTACCAAGTCACCGAACCCTACTACGATTCTAAGGCTTCTCAGCCTATATAAGGCCTTGACCCCTCATTCTCAGAACTACATTTTTGGCTTGATTCTTAATATTCATCAAGGTACGTAGGCATCTTGTGAAGGCAGATTCAGCCACGAACACGAGAGCAACCATTAAAGCACGAAGCTCACGAACTCTAACATTAATTACAGCCGCAATTCGATAATCTAGTTTTTATTCCACAACACTAAAAGCTCGAGTTTTAAAAACTTGCATAGGTAAAATTAAGAATATAATATTTTGAAAATAATGCTTAAGGTTAGAAAACTTGCCTGAATCCAAGATATGTTTCCCCTGGTTACACTCGTTCCGAATAGTTCTAGAAATAATAATATTGGTTAGCATTCTTAATTGAATAGCAACCAATACTACTAGTGATTATACACCACTCCATTAACCAATTACGTGATTTCTTACATTTTTTGTCTTTACGGGTACCTAGGCATTTTCATCTAGCATTTATCATTTACCTCCTCGAGTCTTAACTAAACCATTCGTAAGACTATCTTATCAATGACTTTTAATACAATTATTTACTCCAATATGTAGTCATGATGTTCTTCAACAACTTTCATTTTTTAACCGACTTGTAATTATCCTTTTATCTTGGCCAAAATGGCTCGTCAAAATAGTGCCCTTAGAGTTGACTTTTCAGGGAGTTGCTATTACGCGACTCGCATTCCAACATTTTTAATAAATTGAAAAACCCATAATTAATTACAAAACCACCTCAAGGAGCTTCTTGAGTATTTGTAACATTTATCAAAATTTCTTCGATTTTGAAAACACGAGTTTAGATAGATGAAACGTATTTCTAGAAACTTGGTCAACTACGGAGTTGTACTATTTGTGCTAATTTCACTAAACGCTCCTAACTCCTTAACCGTTAACTCAAATGACGCACCGGTTTTGCGTGCACGATCTAGAGAATATCTACTTTGTAAATAAGTAAAATTTTGGTTCTGTTCAGAACACTCATTTTCCCGAATTTGCTGTACTAGGTAGTAGCTCGACAGTGAAGGTGGTCATCGCGCAACTTTGATTCCGTCATTTTTATAAAATCGAAAATTTAAGATTTTAACACAAATATTTTTTCATAGTATTACTAACTGTCCAAGGGATTTAACACCCAAATTTTATAATTTTTAACATCTTTGAAGTGGTTCAATTATGGCTTCAAAAAGGGTTCAAACTGCAGTTTGTTTTGATCGCGCAACTTTCACTAAAACGGACTTTTCTCTTAAACCGTAAATCGTATAGACTTGATTTTTATACCAAAACGAACTACAAACCAAGATCTACAAGCAGTGGTGTTCAAAAATATTATTTTGACAGCTCGGTAATTATGTTTAAAACAGCCCCAAAATCAAACGGGCATTACGACGGCTATAATCGTAACGATTCCCGAATTTAACTACGTTCAATCCATTAAACAACAACCAAATCATCTACCCAACATTTTTAACATCATAATCAGTTCATAAACTTCAAGAACTCATCACTAACATCAATCCATAACAAATAACCATCAAGATTCAATCATATATACTCCAAACTCCATAAACAAGCATGTTCTTGAACATAACTTAAACTCAAGCTTATAACTCAAAGAAAATCAAAGGGTGGATGAGTGGCATACCTTCCTTGAATCCTTAAACATACTAACAAGAGTTTGCAAGCCTTAAGGGAGCCTTGATCTATGTTTATCATTCTAAAATTTGCAAAAGAAATCAAGAAACAAGTTAGAAATTTTCGGAGTCACTATTCACCCTCATCTTCTACATTTTCTTACCCACCCAAAACACCTTCAAAAATTATGAAATTAAATCTACACTTACCCTTGGATGTGTGGAAGGCCTGGGACTGTTCTTGGGATTTTTAGTTGTCAAGAAGTTGGGGAAAGAATCGTTGAACCTCCTACCCTGTTGTTCTCAGCAGAATGAAAAATTGGTGTGGGAAAATCTTTTGCTTGGTTTTTGTGTTATAATGCATATATGTGGTATGTATTGTTGATTTGCTAAAATAAATGACAATTAAAATCGCAAGCGCATGAATCAATCGTTGAAATATTTTAGGTATCGATCCACGGAGACTAACATTTTCGTGAACTTAATTTTCAATTTAATCGAATTAGGACAAGTGGATTTTTGAGAATTCGATTGAATTTTTATACTAATTAATTCCGAAAAGAAAATTTAATCTAATTTTAAAAGAAAACTAAATTTTATTCTAATTCTAAACTAATTTAATTAGAATTGAAAAGAAAAAAAACAATTATGAATTAAAATTTAAACGAATTTTATTATCAAGAAATTTTAAAAAATTTGACATGATTGTTTTGAAAATTAAGCTAGCCAAAAACAAATTACCAAAAGCATAACAATTTCCTAATTGCGAGTTAACACAGCAGTAACTCAGTAAAATTCTTAAACAAAACAAACCACAATTTATAGACTCAGAAACATTAAAACTCGCAGCTTAACTATTGACTCGACAATATATTCAGCACAACTACAAACAACTCGACAGTACTGACTCAAATAAACTCAAAATAACAGCAAAAACAAAATTCAATAACACAACTCGTAACTATGAAAATTAAATTAACTATGAAAAGAAACGCAGCAAAAATCAACAATAAGGAACTCGTAACTCATTACAAACGAAACGCAGAAATCGCAATACACATATTAGGCCGAATACACAATTATAATCAACTAATTATGAGAGAATAACAATAAGTTCTTTAAAAGCTTTAAAAAAAACTGTTTGAATTAACTTCTCTCTCAGTGATGTAAATTATCACAGAGAGCTGCTTAGGTTACAATGAAAAATATTGTATTACACGATCGATTACCCTTCTAGGGTTAACCTAACTGTATTTATAAGATATACAGCTGCTATACAATCGATAATTGATACTCCTATAAATTAGCTATACAATTGATATCAATTACGATTGCTACTCGTCTCCTTAGTCAACTCAATCTCTTTGACAGCTTTCCAATCTTCAAAGATATTGCTTCCATAATTATCTTCAATAATTCTTCAAACACTGTTGACAAGTAGACACTTCCTCCAGACAAAGTTTAACAAACTCTGTCGAGCTTCCAACTGTCAGCGTATAGCAAACTCTGTTCAGCTTCTAACCGTCAGAGTTTAACTAAATTCTGACTGCTTCCTGTTTCAAGTTAAACTCTGTTTTTCCCTGTAAAACTTAAACACCGATATTAACCATATCAATTATATTTAACAATCTCCCCCAACTTGTTCATTAGTAAAAATGCACAAGTTAACAATAATTGATGATGTCAAAACAATTTCATACAAACACAGTGTTTATTAAAATAAGCAGAGTTTAAACTTGACTTACCAAAAATCTACAAATAACAAGAAAATTCTTACAGACTCTAATCTCTAATCCCCTCAAGATCTGGTGTTGTTCTGAGATAATCTGTAAGTAATCTTCTCTCTGCATTTTCAAGCTCAATCTTCATAGCTTCCTTAATCTCTCTTAGTTGAGGATCACTCTCATCTGTCTGATAGATAGCAGATCTAAGATCATAGATTTTGTTTCTCCTCATCTCATTTCCCAGCCTGATAAATTTCACTTCCTCTGACTGTGAATTGAAGTCAAGTACTGTGATTCCCAAATCAGTCTTCAGCTTTGCAGTACCCTTCTTCATTTCAATAAGATTTCCATTCCAGTCTCTGTACTTAGGAACATATCTGCTATTGCACTTTATCCTTCTGATTGCCAAATTCTGGAGCATTTTCTGTCTGAGCACATTTGCAACTGATTGAGTCCGTTGACTATTCACCTTGAAAAGATATAGAACGTATTCTAGTTCTTCCCAATATTTCAAGCCAATATCATTCTCACCAATTCTAAATACTGTCCCATCAGCCATGAAGTACAAGAGAAAATCCTTCTTTAAACTCTTCTGATAAACTAACTGTACTGATTCCAGTCTGTCCAAACTCTCTTGAGTGACACCACGACCTGGAACAGCCAGTGAAGAAGGATCTCTGGGACCAGTATATTGCCTTCTTTCTTTATGTGAGCCTAGACCAGCCTTATTGTTTCCAACCTTACCAGACAAAGCTCTTCCATCAGAAAAATCCATATAGGCTCCAGATAATAGATTTGGATCATGAAGTGTTCCTTTACCAAAAACTGATTGCAACTGAGAAGATAAAGGTCTAGACACAACTTGTGTAGCAACAGAAGTTGTGTTTTCTTTCTTCTGTACAACTTGGGTAGAAACAGAGGTTGTATCTTTCTTCTTTGAAACTTCTCCTTCAATGCCTTTCAGCTTGAGTTTAGCTTCTGCTTCTGTTGATTTCTTTGATAAATGTGATCTTTGAGCAACATCAACATTTTCCTTGATCACAATGCCTTTAAGAACAGGCCTAGGAGCTTTTCCTTTCTTTAACTTTCCAGACTTTAAAGCTTTGAGATGTTGTTCTTGTAAACTCTTTTCTTCAGCTTTAATATCTTCGATTGTAGCTCCTTCCTCATTTTCTTCAATAAACAACTTAGCAGCCAACTCCTCATCAGTCTGTGGATTAGAAGAGAATTCCAAACTCTTGGTCTTTGAAGTACCTTGAGTATCAGTGTTTATCCCAGCAAACTGTGATTTAGAAGACCTGCTAGATTTCAGAGTTTGAAGTTCTTCAGTTTTGCCCCTGCCTTTATTACTTGCTCCTCCATCTCCAGCATTATCCTTTCTGATCAGAGTTTGAGATTGCTTGCATTTGTCTTTAGCAACTCTCTCCCCCTTTTTGACATCATCAGGCATAAGAATAGATGTGATTAATTCCAGGGAGGTAGCAATAGAATCAATCTTTAAAGACATAGCATTCTGGTTTTCTTCAACTTTGCTCAGCCTGTGAGACAAAGTTTCTTGATTCTGAGATAGATATTGAAATTTGTTCTTGTTGTCAAGTTTAAGCATATCATCTCCTCTAACAACATCACCTCGAACATCAGAAATTACCTTTTGACACAGATCAAACCTAGAATTGAGAGTCTTCACTTGTACAACTGTAGCCTTGAGACAAGATAGAATCTCTGGATTTGTAATTGTTCTGGAAGTTCTCTTGACAAATTCAGCTGCTCTTGCTACAGGAAAGATACAAGTTTCCTTGTACCAGTCATTTGAAAATTGTTCATAGTGTTCTTCTTCAGCATCTGCTTGATTTGAAGGACCAGTAAAATCTTTAACTTTAGCATCAGTCTGGACTGGTAAACTCTGAGAAGAGCTTGACTCAGTATTTCCTTCAGTTTCAACTTCAATTTCAGCTTCAACATGAACAGTTGATTCAGGAATTGGAATAGATTCATCAGCAGTTTCAACATTCTCAACAACATCCTCTGCAGGCTCCATGGGTATCAGGTTGATCAATTTCCTCACCCTGTTCAACAGATTGATGAGCATCAGAGATTAACTCAGTATGAGAAACCACTGTTTCTTCATGTACCACAGTGGTTTGATTTACTGCATCAGTTGCCTCAGAGAATACAGCAGGTGAAGAGATTGGAATGTCCATGTTCTCAGAGAATGGGAACAATGGTTCAAGAATTTCATCCATTTGAGCATCAGCATTTCCATCTCTTTCTATCTCAACAGCAGGTATTTCCTTAGAAATATCCTCTGGAGCTTCAACATTTAGTTCTTCATCAGAGTCTTCAAGAATTACTATCCTTCTCTTAGCTGGAGGATTCACTTCTGCTCTTTCTTCTTCTGAGACAGAATCATCAAGTATAGAAGGAGTTTTAGGTTTGTTAGCCCTTTCCTTTCTAGCCCTCTTTGGCTTAGAAGCTTCAGCAATCCTTTCTTTTCTTGATGGCCTTATAGCCTTGCTTTTCTTTGATTTCTTTGGTTTGAATTGTGGTTGAGGTTGAGGATGTGATGAAGATTGTGGTTGTGAAGTAGTGGTAATTGTAGGTGGAGATGTAGGTTTAGTGATTGGTTCAGTGTCTGTGGTTTGAGGTGGGTCAGTGTTTGTGGGTTGAGGTGGTGACTGTGGAGGTTCAATGATTGGTTCAGGCTGTGGTTCTTGTGGTTGATTGAGAAAGTTTCTGAGGGCAAGAGGATAGATAAACTCTGGTACGTGCTCTTTGTTAGCATCCTTATTTTTCAAATCAGAAAACATTCTCTTATGACATTGGAAAGGTTGGATAACATCCTCATCAGCAATTGCCAAATTAGGTAAACAAGCAGAGAATAAACATTGACAGAAACGTGAGAAATAAACAGTTGTATTAGACTCTACAAATTTTTCACCTAAATTCATAAGTACTAAACGACCAAAATCAAAGTTACTCCCATTAAGAAGAGAATACCCGATTTGAAGACTTTCACCAGGAATTGCATCCCAGTTGGTGACCTTCTTGCCAAACGCTCGAGTAATGCAGTCAAAGAAAAAGCTCCATTCCTTCCTGAGCCCTGGCCTTTTGACATTCCCAATCTTATCCAAAGGAGCAGAAAACCTTATTTGCTGCAACATTTCTTTTAATTTACTCTCAACAGCCACAGAGTATGAAGTGTGAGTGTCAAGATCCAAAACCTCACGAACAGTTGCAGGAGTTATGACAAACTCTTGATCTTCATAGGTAAACACAATAGATGGAGTCCCATTCTCTCCACCATCATCATAAACAGAGTTTCTCCAAAAGGTAGAGATTTGTGTGGCCGAGAGTTTTTCTGGTTGGACAAGAGCTTGTCCAATTTCAGAATCTCTTAAGAAGTTCTGAATCAGATGAAATGATTCTGGGGCTTTAGTAGTGTCTAGTATTGCAGCATAGTTGTTTGTAACAAAAGTTAAGCCCTGAGCCACAAAATTCTTGGTTGCCATTAGAAAAGTGTAATAGAGAAGAGAGTGTGTGGAAAAGTGTTTGGGAAAATGCTTAAGTGAAAGTAACAGAGAAATTGTGTGTGATGTTGTGTGTTAGTGGATGTAAAGATGAAAAAGTGAATAATGAAATGATTTTGATTAGATCTGTAATTGAAAATTAAAACCCAATCGTTTTAAACATTAAACACGCAACCAATTTCTTGTTAAGTGTGTGAGTGGGACACGTGTCACATAAACAGTGGAACAGTTATTTACACGCGCAGTAATAATGCCTATTATTACTGCTGTTCTCTCTCCTTTTTCTAATAAGCTTTAACTGTCTGACACCATTAAACAACTGTCACATATTACATGCAAATTTCAAAACTCTTTGTGTACTCCAAGTATATGTTTTGTCTGAAATAAAATATTACCTTAGAGTACTCAACAAAATCCAACAGTGTTTATCAATTCTCCAACTTAATTACTGTTATCCTTTCAAACACTGCACAGTTGTGAATATACGTGTGTGTAGAGCAGAGTTTACTAGATCAGTATTTAGAGCATCTAGTATTTCATAAAATCCATAAAGTAAATCAGTAAACACTGGATGCACAAACTCTTATAGTAAACACTGAATATATGATGAATGCTAAACTCTGTAGTAAACAGTTTATATACAGTAATATTTAATTAATCTATAACCTTTTTTTTTTTGGTTTTCTCCAGTAATCAGAGGTTGAAACTAGTCACCAAAAATCCTATAATTTTAGCCCTTATCAATTTGATAAGTTCTTGGATCTTTCTAGCTTTCGACTAGTCACCAAAAATTAGAGGATTTTAGCCCTTACTATATACCAGTAAGTTCCTGGGTCGTCCTAGTTACAAACATGATCTCAAAGGAGTTCTAACAGTCTATATATTTTAGCTTTGGGGTTATTCTAATAACAGAATCTAATTTAACAGTGTATAACTAACAGAGTTTAGAGCTCATCAACATCAGAAATTATTTATGAGAGGCAATGCACACAGTATTTACAGACTCAGAGTTTAGGATAAATAAACTAAGAGATGCTATAAATATAGAACAGTATCATGCTGTGTTAACTTTCTGCACAGTTTAAGATTAGATCACAGATAACTTAGAAGGATTCATGACTAATTACTGAGAATAATGTTTCATACATGTATCTTCATCGGTGTTTATGTTCAGAAAGAAACATTATCAGAGTTTCTCAGAGTTTATTTAACAGTTAACAGTGTATGACTTAAAAAGCATGCTCACAGAGTTTGACAGTCATTGAGTAGAGTTTGCATATCAGAGTTTAACATACCACAGAAATATGAGCAACACAGTACATAAGTAGAGTTTTGAGTCTAACCAATATCTCTAGTCAAAACCAGAGACCATTCCTAGTTCATTTACCAGCCTTGTAAATACAGCTTCACTCAATGGCTTGGTGAAGATGTCTGCAAGCTGTTGTTCTGTAGACACAAAATGAAGCTCAATATTCCCTTCTTCCACATGTTCTCTGATAAAATGATACCTTATGCTGATGTGCTTGGTCATTGAATGCTGTACTGGATTACCTGTCATAGCAATAGCACTTTGATTATCACAGTAAATAGGTATTTTACTGTACCTCAATCCATAATCCAGTAATTGATTCTTCATCCACAGAATTTGTGCACAACAGCTACCAGCAGCAATATACTCTGCTTCAGCTGTAGATGTAGAGATTGATTTCTGTTTCTTGCTGTACCAAGAAACAATTCTATCACCAAGAAATTGACAACTTCCACTAGTACTTTTTCTGTCTATCTTACAGCCTGCAAAGTCTGCATCAGAGTAACCAAGAAGCTTGAAGTCTGATTCTCTTGGATACCACAAACCTAAAGTTATGGTTCCTTTAAGATATTTGAAGATTCTCTTCACAGCTGTTAGATGTGGTTCTCTTGGATCTGCCTGAAATCTTGCACAAAGACATGTTGCATACATGATGTCAGGTCTGCTAGCTGTTAGATAAAGAAGTGACCCAATCATTCCTCTATAGTTTGTCATATCCACTGGTGAACCTGTGTCTCTATCCAACTTTGTTGCTGTTGCCATGGGAGTTGTTGCAGATGAGCAGTCAAGCATGCCAAATTTCTTGAGAAGATTTCTGGTATATTTTGCTTGATTGATAAAAATTCCATCATCTGTTTGCTTCACCTGTAGCCCTAGAAAATAACTGAGCTCTCCCATCATGCTCATTTGATACCTAGACTGCAGGAGCTTGGCAAACTTCTTACAGAGTTTATAATTAGTAGATCCAAAGATTATGTCATCTACATATATTTGAACTAATAACAGATCACTACCAAGATTGAAATAGAACAAGGTTTTATCAATTGTACCTCTGTGGAACCCACTTTCTAAAAGGAATTGAGCCAGAGTTTCATACCATGCTCTTGGTGCCTGTTTAAGTCCATAGAGTGCCTTGTCAAGCCTGTAGACATAATCTGGATACTTGGGATCTACAAATCCTGGTGGTTGTTCAACAAACACTTCTTCTTCAAGTTTTCCATTCAGAAAAGCACTTTTCACATCCATCTGAAAAACCTTGAATTTCTTGTGAGAAGCATATGCTAGAAAGATTCTTATTGCCTCCAATCTTGCAACTGGAGCAAAAGTTTCATCATAGTCTATTCCTTCTTGCTGTGAATAGCCTTTGGCCACAAGTCTGGCCTTGTTTCTTGTAACAACCCCATCACTGTCAGTTTTGTTTCTGAAAACCCATCTAGTACCAACAACAGATCTATTCTTTGGTCTAGGTACCAGGGTCCATACTTCATTTCTCTCAAATTCATTTAACTCCTCCTGCATTGCTGTTATCCAGTCAGCATCTTGAAGAGCTTCTTCCACTTTCTTTGGTTCAGATTTGGACAGAAATGCATGAAACAGACATTCATTTGTTGTAGCACTTCTTGTCCTAACTTTTGCATCTGGATCTCCAATGATTAAATCAGGTGTATGTGATTTTGTCCATTTCCTAGCTGTAGGTAAATGACTTCTGTCAACAGTTGATCCTCCCCCTTGATCAATGTTCTCCTGATTATCTTGATGCCTTTCTTCATTCTCTGAGGCTTCCCCTGAATTTGATCTCTCAGAGTTTGAACTGTCAGAATTTGGACTTTCAGAGTTTGAGTCATCAGAGTTTGAGTTTGATCCAGAATTTTCAGTTGACTCACTATCAGAGTTTGAGTTATCACTATGATCATGCTCCCCCTCAACTGGTTCTCTTCTTTGTTCAGACTGTACTATTTCTTCTGTGTGTACCAGTAGAGGTTCAGAGTTTGCATCAACAGAGTTTGTTGGACTAGTGTCATCAGAGTTTATTTCATCAGAGATTAGATCTTCATTTTCGAAATGCAACTGATCATGTTCATCAACATCTTCAAGTCCAGTGATTTTCCTGTCATCAAATGACACATGAATAGATTCCATAATCACCCTTGTTCTCAGATTATAAACTCTGAATGCCTTGGTTGACACTGGATAACCAACAAAAATTCCTTCATCTGCTTTCAACTCAAATTTGGTCAACTGTTCAGGATGAGTTTTCAATACAAAGCATTTGCACCCAAAAATATGAAAATATTTCAGGTTTGGCTTCTTTTCCCTCACCATCTCATATGGTGTTTTTCCATGCTTGTTGTTCAGTGTTGCATTTTGAGTAAAACAAGCAGTTTGAACTGCTTCTTCCCAGAAATAGGTTGGCAATTTTGCTTCATCAAGCATAGTTCTGGCAGCTTCTATCAAGGTTCTGTTCTTCCTCTCAACTACACCATTTTGCTGTGGTGTACCAGGTGCAGAAAATTCTTGCTTCACTCCTCTGTTCTTGCAGAATTCTTCCATTGTTGCATTTCTGAATTCAGTTCCATTATCACTTCTGATTATTTTGACTTTGTGTTTTGATCCTTTGTCCAGTAGCTTTACATGCTCCATCAGAGTTAATGCAGTTTCATCCTTCTTTGCTAGAAAATACACCCAAGTGTATCTGGTATATTCATCAACAATGACTAGAGCATATTTCTTCCTTCCAATTGACAAGACATTTACTGGTCCAAAAAGATCAACATGTAACAGATGATATGGATCAACAATTGAAGATTCAGACTTGCTCTTGAAAGAGGTCTTCCTCTGTTTGGCCTTCTGACATGAATCACACAGACCATCAACATTTAACAAGGACTTTGGAAGTCCTCTAACAAGATCCTTTCTTATCAGCTCATTGATGTTGTTCAGATTCAAATGAGAGAGTTTCTTATGCCACTTCCAACTCTCCTCAATGGACATTCTTGTTGACAGGCACATTGTTTTTCCATCAGAGTTTGTCAACAAGCTTGCTTCATAGATATTGTTGTGCCTTTGTCCAACTAAAACAACTTTCCCTGTGGTTTTGCTGATAACCTCACAGTATTCAGGTTGAAAATCTACATGAAAACCTCTGTCACAGATTTGACTCACAGATAACAGATCATGCTTGAGTCCTGGAACCAGAGCTACATTTGTGATGATGACACTTCCAAATTAATATTGCCATATCCCAGAGTATGTCCTATGTTGCCATCTCCATAGGAAACTTTTGGGCCAGCCTTCTCCACATACTCTGATAGCAGGGCTTTATTTCCAGTCATGTGTCCTGAACATCCACTGTCTACTACTAGGATGCTTTCCCTGATGCCCTGCAATCACAAACAATTACTGAGGATTAGATTTAAGGATCCAGACTTGCTTGGATCCTTTGGCTTTCTTAATTTTGTTAGCTTTAGCAGCAGAATTTTCACTATCAGAGTTTAAGCTAACTTTATCAGAGTTTACACTTGCAGAATTAACTCTAACCCATTTCAGATTAGGTTTCAGTTCATAGTAATTATGATAAATAGCATGATAATCTCTGCAAGTATAAATAGAATGCCAAGTGCTTCCACAGTGTTTGCATAAAGTCTGTAGCTTAGTTCTAACATTATCTTTCTTTACTTCAGACTTGGAAGGTAAAGAATTAATGTCTTTGTTCTTCCTGCAAAAACTAGCAAGATGGTTAGTACTACCACAGTTATGACATGTCTTTCTTGGAGATAAAGTAGCAAGCATTGGATAATTGCCTTGAGTAATGCCTACTTTACCATTTCTGTTCTTTCTAGACACTTTCTGTTTCTTAACAGATTTTAACTCCTTAAGCTTATGCTTAAGTTGTTTATCTGTCATTAAACCAATATTAACCTGTTTAACACTAGTTTTTACTGGTTCTTTCGTAACAGCTTCTTTTCCACCTTCAAACCTAGGTTCACTTATTCCATTAACAAATGTTCCAAATTTCTTAGGTAGAAGAGGTGGTATAATCTTGACTGTATTCTGAAACCTAAGTTCATCTTTCTCAGAATAACCTAGACCTACAGTGTCAGATTGAAAAACTTCTTGAGTGTCTTTTCCTGAGTGAGTCCAAGTTTTAATAATGTGATTTGCCTTTTCCAACTCAGATTCTAGTTGTTTATACTGACTTAACAACTCTTGTTCAAGATAGGCAGCATCATCTCTCTCCTTTTGAACTTGCTGCATGTTAGCAAGTTTCTCTTCTACAACCTTATTTCTCTCTTTGAGTTCAGAATTCTCAGTTTTAATTCTCTCATTCTCTAAAGTCTGATCCCTATAACTGATATGCAAAGCCTTAAGATATATCCTTAATTCAGTTATATCATCAGTATTATAAGCATAGGTAGTCAGAGGTACATTGTTTTCAGAATCCTCAGCTTCATCAACAGTAGTAGCCATGAGAGCATAGTTTACATCCTCATCTGAGTCATAGGTGTCTGCCCAATCTCTGCCTTTAGTGAAGAGTGCCTTCTCAGTTTTACCCTTCTTGCACTCAGGAGCATAATGACCCATCTCCTTACAATTGTAGCATTGAATCTCAGATTTGTCTCTTTTCCCAGATTTGGTATCCTTTCTCTCAGATTTTCTGAAATTCTTCCTGTCAAAACTTTGAATCATTCTTGGAGAATTTCTTTCCTTTCTTGAAGTTCTTGAATCCCATCTTCTTGAAAGTCTTTACCATCAAAGCAGCCATTTCCATCATTTCCTCATCATCTTCAGAATCAGATGATTCATCTGCATTTGAGTCAACATCAGAGTTTGATGACTCACTTTCAGAATGAATGACCAAAGCTTTTCCTTTTGCCTTCTTCCTTGATGCTTCCTTCTTTGAGGGTCTTTCTTCAACTCTTAGAGCAATAGATTTTGACTTTCAACCTGATCTTCTGCTTCTCTGTTCCATTTCTAGTTCATGAGTTTTGAGCAACCCATAGATCTCATCAATATCAGTATCAGCCAGATCATAGTTGTCTCTAATAGTGGTTGTCTTGACATCCCACTTTTCAGGTTAAGAAAGAAGAAACTTGAGATTTGAATCTTCTAGATCATATTCTTTATTAACCAGTGATAGATCATTAAGTAGCTTACAGAATCTGTCAAAGGTTTCTGTCATTGATTCTTCAGATTTAGCCTCAAAGTGTTCATACTCCTGTGTGAGTATGTTCCTTCTATTCTTCTTAATTACAGCAGTTCCCTGATATCTAACCTCTAGAGCATCCCAAATCTCTTTTGCAGTTTTACAATTGATCACTTTGTTAGACATAACATTATCCAATGAACTATGAAGGAGATGTCTAACCTTTGCATCCTTTCCAGTGGATGAAATATCCTCATGAGTCAAATCTTTCTTCTCCTTTGGAATAGATTTAGCTTCCTGTCCAGCAGCAACAACAGATAATTTTGTAGGCTTATGAGGGCCTTCATAAATTCTGTCAAGATATTCTGGATCTGTAGCTTCCAGAAACATAGCCATTTTCACCTTCCAGGTTGAGTATTCTGCTGGCTTAAGAATAGGAACCCTGATTGCTTCATATCGACTCACAGTTGCAGGTTGAGCCTTCTCAGCACTAGAGCCTGATGTAGGAGGAGGAATTTCTGCCATTGATTATAGTTGTGTGTGTGTGTGTGTGGATCTTAAACTATATTAAATTAACAGATCGAGCTTTGATACCAATTATTAGGCCGAATACACACTTATAATCAACTAAGTATGAGAGAATAACAATAAGTTTTTTAAAAGCTTTAAAAAAAACTGTTTGAATTAACTTCTCTCTCAGTGATGTAAATTATCACAGAGAGCTGCTTAGGTTACAATGAAAAATATTGTATTACACGATCGATTACCCTTCTAGGGTTAACCTAACTGTATTTATAAGATATACAGCTGCTATACAATCGATAATTGATACTACTATAAATTTGCTATACAATTGATATCAATTACGATTGCTACTCGTCTCCTTAGTCAACTCAATCTCTTTGACAGCTATCCAATCTTCAAAGATATTGCTTCCATAATTATCTTCAATAATTCTTCAAACACTGTTGACAAATAGACACTTCCTCCAGACAGAGTTTAACAAACTCTGTCGAGCTTCCAACTGTCAGCGTATAGCAAACTCTGTTCAGCTTCTAACCGTCAGAGTTTAACTAAACTCTGACTGCTTCCTGTTTCAAGTTAAACTCTATTTTTCCCTGTAAAACTTAAACACTGATATTAACCATATCAATTATATTTAACAACACAGACACAGAAGATTCAGTAACACAGTAGCAGTGAACAAAACTACAAACTCAGAAAATTGGGCAATCAAGTAAATGACTCAACAACGAAATTAAACAACTTAACAACTTAAAGGACTCAGCAGCAAATCGGCCACACAGACTCAAGAAACAAACAGCAACTCAGCTGAATTCCTCAACACCATTCATAATTCGATAGCGGTTTACAATCAAAATAAACTCAAATTCAACAACGATTTATAGCGAACAACGAAAACAAACTCGATGACCAGAAAACCGCAGAACTCGACGAACCAAAACGAACACAAATAAAACGACCCATTTCAATTTAAACACTGTGAATTAATCAAGCAGGAAACTGCAACGAGCAACCGAGTCAACTCAGTGAAGAAAAGGGGTGCTGAGTTGTTTATGAAAAAGAAGAAGAGAATAAAGAGCAGGGTTTTGTGTTTGTGCGGAAAGGAGGAAGAGGAGAAAAGTACTGCTGCGATTTAATCAATAAAATAGGGGAGATGGGTGTTTGGCATTTGTAGCAAAGAAGAGGAGAATGTAAGAAGAAAAAGGCAAGAAAAGGTGTTGGGTTTGTGGTGATTGTGATTTAACTAGAACAAAGGAGAAATAAACAGGGGTATTAAAACAAAGGAGTGTTAATTCGCTTCGAATCAACACAAAAAAATATATAGAAAATACGAACTGGAATTTTGTAAAACTAATGTTTTTTTTATAGGAAATTAACTACGAAAATTAAGAGATAAATTGCGAAATTAAAAATTATTCTAAGGAAATTAGAACGATAAACAAACCCACAATAAAATTGAGATTTAAATGGGCTCAAATTAAAAATTATAACTATGAACAAGAAAATAAAAAATCGGTACTTTCAACCCCAAGTAGTTAGCATTTCGCTACTTTGTCCACTAAACAGATTTACTAAAATAACGAAAGCTATGCAACAAAAACGAAAGAACGAGACAAGAAATTAAAGAAAACGGAATTTTTGCATTAAAATAAAAAGTGTTTACAAGATTTGAAACTAAAAAAAACAAGAAATTAAAGCTACCCTAAAATCTAAGTTTTTAAATACAAGGGGGTGAGGGGGTATTTATATGATAAGAATTAGGGTTTAGGGGTGTGTTGGGTTAATCTTGGCCCTACACCTTCTAAATGTGGTGGACAAATCCTAGCCATCTATTTATTTCCTTCCCCTTAAACTTTGATGAGTGAATCTTGGCCATACACTTATTTAGTATGTTGGGATGATCTCCACCTTCCACATGTCTTCAAAGATTCCTTTTCCACCAAGCTCCTAATTCTTTTTCCTTTTTTCATGTAAGTCCTTTTTCTTCCTCTTTTTCCCTTCCTTGCTCTTTATTTCTTTGTTTTGTCATTTCTTTATTTATCCATGAATTTCCTGAAATGCAACAAAATAAATTATTAAAATACGAGTTCAAGCAATAAATAGGTAATAAAAATATGCAAAAATATGCACTTATCAAATGCCTCCATACCTATCTTTTGCTCGTCCTCGAGTAAAACAAAAACAAAAAGATACCTAAGAAAAAGTCCTATGCTCCTTTTCGTAGGCGTGACGGGTAATTTTAGGTTTACCAACCCGTTAAACCCATAGACGATCACTACAGGAGGAGTGTTGTCTCCTAAGGGTTTACAGAAGATATACCCATAAAATCTTTGAGATAATCAGCAAGTATCCAACTTTCCTCTTTCAATCTAGTTTTCATTGGTGTTAAGAAAACAATTTTGTAGGAAAATACATGCCTTAAAGATTATTCTAATAATAGCCAAGTTATAGGTTCCCACAATCCACATGAGTAGACTCAAAAAGTTTACGAAAATCCCAAGGTGTGTAGTGAATTTAAGGCCTTTGATGGATAAAATGCATACGAACATTTTCTCTTTTTCAACCAATATTGAACCGACCCAATCTCTATCAAAACAAGTATCTAGCCAAACTTCACGCTCTTAGTAGTTAGATCTACTGTCGGTTGAGGTCCCAAAAGACTTTTGCATCGATACCCATTTAGCGAGCTTTAGGTCAACAATCCCAGACCACAAAGGACCTTAGGTTGCTAGGCACAAAGTCCCCTCGAACTTACTTACTCGGGTTATCAATGAGCCCAACCTAGTCAATTTTCCTACTAAAGACTTATTAGACTTAAGAATTTATTAACACTAATGGTTGAAATGACCGTGCAATGATTGAGGTCCCAAAAGACTTATACACTAATACCCATTTAGCGAGCGTTGGGTCAGCAATCATAAATCACAAAGGGCTTTAGGTTACTAGGCACAAAGTCCCCTCAAACTTAATTGCTCGGGTACTAATGAGCCCAATCTGGCCATTCCTTTCATTAGCACTCTACGACTATATACACTCTTCGACTCTTCTCTCTCTTTTTTTTAAGGCACTATAGGAACAATTTATTCGCAAAGGTTTGATTCGAAATTGTTTTAACATGTGGGCTCTCTCTCAGGTATCGAATAACATCCCTATACAATCTTTCCATCAAAGGTCTTGTGCAAATGTGCCGTCTTGGACTTTTAAGTAAAAATTTGTTCGACACAAGTTTCATGAGTAAAACCTTACTTGACTACGTTCAAATCATCTAAAGGCATTATACATATAATTTTTGAAGAATTCTTAACACCAACTAGTTCTAAAATTTAAAGAGTGGGAAGGACAACTAAGCTAAAATATCTCTATTTTTGGATTTTAAATTTTCAATTTTCTGGATTTTTCAATTATAAGTATTTACACTAAAAACCCTCCCCCATACCTAAATCATGCATTGTCATCAGTGTATGCAAATGCAAGAGAAATGAGTAAAGGAGAATGAGGAGATAATACCTGACAAGGGATGACGGAGAGGAACAAAAATGAAAAACAACTAATTAACACTACTCATGCACACTTATACTCCCTCATACCTGAATTTCACGAGGGGAGGCAAGGGAATAAAATCGAATTAGCCGATGCGGTAGGAAAATTGGATGAAGCTTTGAGAAAATATCAAGACATTGTTGAAAATTTTGATTAGAAAAGATTTTCTCAAGTAACTGGAATCATTCAACCTTATAGAATAAGTGTCACTAATGTTCTCCCTAAACCAACTTAAGGCTTCTATATTTTTTTTAAGCAAATTAGAGACAATGAAAGTTTGGTCAGGGGTGGAATCATTAGGAATGACATAAGATAAAGGTTCATCTTTTCCCAAGGGTTGTTGATCAAATTCGGGATGATATAGAATTAAGTCAATTGCAGGTGGCGTTCCCACGGGACTCTTAAGAACGGGATCAACACTAACAACCTCGAGTGGGGTCTCCCACTTGGAACAAATATCGTCCAACTCTTTCAACATCTCTTCCGAGGTCATATCCCTAATCGACTCATGAATCTCTCGATTGGTTTCGTGATTCCTTTGAAATTCCTCAACAAGAAGAGACTCAATCTCACTATCCTCAAGGTTTATCCAATTAACAATGTCATCAACAAGATTAACCCCTATTGTTTGTTCATAAATCTCATTGGGTTCTTTTCTGACATTAAAGATGTTAAGGTTAGTTGTCATATTACCAAAAGTGAGTTTCATCGAACCATCCCTACAATTAATCAAGGCATTGGATGTAGTAAGAAAAGGTCTTCCTAGAATGATCGGGATTTGGTTCTTAGGATTCGTGACGGGTTGAGTCTCGAGGACAACAAAATCAACCGGAAAGATGAATTCACCAACCTTAATCAGCACATCTTGAATTATTCCCTTAGGCATTTTGACAGAACGATCGGCTAATTGAATTGTCATGTTCGTCTTTTGAAGTTCGCCTAAACCTAGGGCTTGATAGACGGAAAATGGAAGGAGATTCACACTAATGCCTAAGTCAAGTAACGCCTTATCCACAAAAGTATTTCCTATGACACATGAAATTGTAGGACAACCGGGGTCCTTATATTTCACGGGAATTTTATTCGAAAGAATTGAACTAACTTTAGAAGTCAAAAAGGCTTTCTTAGGGACGTGGGTAGAACGTTTGTGAGAACATAAATCTTTTAGACACTTGGCATAAGAAGGGACTTGTTGAATGGCATCTAAAAGAGGAATGTTTATTTTGACTTGTTTAAAAACTTCCAAAATTTGGTCCATTTGAGCCGATTGTTTGTTTGAAAGGAGTCTTTGAGGATAAGGAGCTTTAGGCTTAAAGACTCGTTCGCTAGACACATCGAGAATGGAATTGGAAAGTGGAACAACCGAAGATTCGTTACGTGGATTTTGAGGTGGAAATTTTCTAGGTGAAGGTGGTGTTCTAGAAGAGGAGGGCTTGCTAAAAAATGGTGGTTTGATAGGTGAAGCAACCAACTTAGAGTTCTCGGGATTCATAGTTTGATTGAGGGAAAGATTAGGGTCAGAGTTTGACTCCTCTTCTTCTTCGAAAGACTCGACACCTACTTGATTATCAACTTTGTTTCCCGACCTTAGAGAAATGATAGCATTAACATTTTCGGGAGGTCTTTGGTTTAGAGGAAATTTAGGGTTGACCTCGGGTTGACTCGAGAACTTGTTCTTCTCTCGCTCACTCATGGCGTTAGCTAATTGACTCACTTGAACCTCTAACTTAGATATGGCTTGAGTACTAGCATTCAAAAGTTGCCTATCTTGAGTCATGGTTTGCATGAAGGTTTGTTGAGATTGAGCCAAATTAGTTGTTGATTTCAAAAGCGCATCAAAAGTCTTTTCCAAGGAATTAATTCTCTTATCCGACTCGTGAAAGCCGTGAAGGTGGGCGGGTGCTTGAATCAGGTTTGGATAAGGAACTTGGTTTTGAGGTGGGTAAGAGTTCGGCTTTTGAAACGAAGGTGGCGGAGATTGGTAATTTTGGCCTTGGTTCCACGAGAAATTCGAGTGATTCCTCCAACCGGGATTATAAGTAGGTGCAAACGGATCATTCCTAGGGATTGGTTGAAACAATGCATTGACTTGTTGAAAGTCGGGGCAATGTTGAGACTCGAGGTTTGAAGAATTAATGTTCGGATACATAGACGTCTGTGAGGGGGCCTTACTAGTTTCTAGGGCTTCGAGTCTTCTAGTAAGGGTGGCTAACTTGGCATCAGTAGCAATATTGTTTCCAATTGAATGCATACCCCTAAAAGAACTAGACGACTCGTTGGACTTATAAGGCTCCCTAGTAGACTCCCACAACATAGTCTTCTCGGCTAATTCTTCGAAAAATGCCCACCCTTCGTCCTCATTTTTCTTCATGAATTTACCTTGGCACATAGACTCTAACAAAGCGGTTGTTGGACTATCTAAGGCCTCGTAAACGGTCTTACAAAGTCTCCATTATTCTATTCCGTGGTGGGGGCATTGTGATAAAAAAAATTTAAAATGATCAAAATATTTCCAAAAAGACTCGTTTTCCTTTTGATGAAATTGATTTATCTCGTTTGTAATCCTTGTAGTCTTGTGATTAGGAAAATATTTTTTTAGAAAAATTACCACAAATCCCTCCCACGTGGAAATATAATTAATCGATAGGCTATACAACCATTTTTTAACATTTTCTTTAAGCGCGAAATTAATGAGCCTAAGCCTAATTGAGTCCTCGATTAATTGTTGGAGTTTTTGTAAGGTACAAACCTCCTCGAATTCATGGATGAAAATATACGGGTCCTCACCTTCACTCCCGGTAAATTTGGGTAACATGCCAATGTGTTGAGCTTTGATTTCGAAATTATTACCATTTAAGAGGAAGAGTGATACACGAGGGTTGGGCAGAACGGGTGGGGTAGCAACGGTCCTTAAGAGACATGGCCATATTTACTATTGGTTCGGAATTATATAAAGACTCGGAATCAGAAGAGGAAGAAATCTCAAACGATCTCATTAGTCTAGAAGAATTATCCCTAATCTAAATAGTTCGCATAAACCATGAAAGGAAACACGTAGCAAATAAGTGCGATAAAATAAACACACAAAAAGAAAGGGTGAAAAATTAAAAAAAAATCCTATATCTAGGGTTCCTTAATAAAATAAACTAGACCTTGCTCCTAACTTTAAGGACCACCAAAAACTCGGTAAATCAGGATTTATTCGGACCGATTTGGCAAGGTTGGTGCAAGCATTGCCAAGAGGCTAAACACCAGCCTAGACACCAAATCTTAATTGGCCAGGTAAGCTTTCGCTTGCCTAGACACCAAAGAGTCGGAATAATTAATGATTACTTCGTTTCTTAGGTACCTTCCTAATTGAGCGCGAAATTCCTAGGGACAAACGTCTACTTAATTTTATTATAGGCTAGGGTATGCAAAATGAGGGATTTATTGTTTTTGGGCTAAGGAAAGAGTGATGAAATCCCTTACCTTATCTTGCTAGTGGTTTTGCCCTTAAAATTTATTTACAAATGAATGCAACAAACAACAATATAAAAAAAAACTATAAACATTTATGGATGCTTTAAACTACGTGTTCTAAACTCTAAAGAAAAGAAGAATTTAATGTACCTTGGCGTCCTCCAGCGATCACCACAATTTATAGGGTACGAAAATTTAAAAACAAAAAATCTAGATGATGTGCCCTAAGTGATTAAATGCATGATACAACAAGTATGTATTTACTACCTAATTTTTTTTTGGATTTTTAAATTTTCAATTTTTTGTGATTTTTTTTATTTTTTTTATTTTTTTGTGATTTTCTGAAAATAAAAAGGCGAAAAGAGAGAAATACGGGTTACCGAAGCACGCTTCCAAAAATTTCAATTTGTTCCAAGCTCCGTGAGAAGATTCCCGAAATTCAAACTTTCCTAAAAAAACACGAAACAAAAGATAAGGCAAGTAAAAACTAATCCGAAAAATTAAAAATCAATGCACGAAAAATAATTAGTCCCCGACAGCGGCGCCAAAAACTTGATTTGCTAAAATAAATGACAATTAAAATCGCAAGCGCACGATTCAATCGTTGAAATATTTTAGGTATCGATCCACGGAGACTAACATTTTCGTGAACTTAATTTTCAGTTTAATCGAATTAGGACAAGTGGATTTTTGAGAATTTGATTGAATTTTTATACGAATTAATTCCAAAAAGAAAATTTAATCTAATTTTAAAACAAAACTAAATTTTATTTTAATTCTATACTAATTTAATTAGAATTGAAAAGGAAAAAAAATGATTATGAATTAGAATTTAAACGAATTTTATTTTCAGGAAATTTTAAAAAATTTGACATTATTGTTTCGAAAATTAAGCTAGCCAAAAACAAATTACCAAAAGAATAACAATTTCCTAATTGCGAGTTAACACAGCAGTAACTCAGTAAAATTCTTAAACAAAACAAACCACAATTTACAGACTCAGAAACATTAAAACTCGCAGCTTAACTATTGACTCGACAATATATTCAGCACAACTACAAACAACTCGACAGTAATGACTCAAATAAACTCAAAATAACAGCAAAAACAAAATTCAATAACACAACTCGTAACTATGAAAATTAAATTAACTATGAAAAGAAACGCAGCAAAAATCAACAATAAGGAACTCGTAACTCATTACAAACCAAACGCAGAAATCGCAATACACAGACACAGAAGACTCAGTAACACAGCAGCACTGAGCTAAACTACAAACTCAGAAAATTGGGAAATCAAGTAAATGACTCAACAACGAAATTAAACAACTTAACAACTTAAAGGACTCTGTAGCAACTCGACCACGCAGACTCAAGAAACAAACGCAACTCAGTCGAATTCCTCAACACCATTCATAATTCGATAGCGGTTTCCAATCAAAATAAACTCAAATTCAACAACGATTTACAGCAAACAACGAAAACAAACTCGATGACCAGAAAACCGCAGAACTCGACGAACCAAAACGAACACAAATAAAACGACCCATTTTAATTTAAACACTGCGAATTAATCAAGCAGAAAATTGCAACGGCCAACCGAATCAACTCAGTAAAGAAAAGGGGTGCTGGGTTGTTTATGAAAAAGAAGAAGAGAATAAAGATCTGGGTTTTGTGTTTGTGCGGAAAGGAGGAAGAGGAGAAAAGTAGTGCTGCGATTTAATCAATAAAACAAGGGAGATGGGTGTTTGGCGTTTGTAGGAAAATAGAGGAGAATGTAAGAAGAAAAAGGCAAGAAAAGGTGCTGGGTTTGTGGTGATTGTGATTTAACGAGAACAAAGGAGAAAAAAACAGGGGTATCAAAACAGAGGAGTTTTATTTCGCTTCGAATTAACACAAAAAAAATAAATAGAAAATACGAACTGGAATTTTGTAAAACTAATGTTTTTTTATAGGAAATTAACTACGGAAATTAAGAGATAAATTGTGAAATTAAAAATTATTCTAAGGAAATTAGAACGATAAACAAACCCACAATAAAATTGAGATTTAAAGGGCTCAAATTAAAAATTATAACTACGAACAAGAAAATAAAAAATCGTTACTTTCAACCCCAAGTGGTCAGCATTTCGCTACTTTGTCCACTAAACGGATTTACGAAAATAACAAAAGCTATGCAACAAAAACGAAAGAACAAGACGAGAAATTAAAGGAAACGGAATTTTTGCATTAAAATAAAAAGTGTTTACAAGATTTGAAACTAAAAAAAAACAAGAAATTAAAGCTACCCTAAAATCTAAGTTTTTAAATACAAGGGGGTGAGGGGGTATTTATAGGATAAGAATTAGGGTTTAGGGGTGTGTTGGGGTAATCTTGGCCCAACACCTTCTAAATGTGGTGGACAAATTCTAGCAATCTATTTATTTTCTTCCCCCTTAAGCTTTGATGAGTGAATCTTGGCCATACACTTATTTAGTGTGTTGGGATGATCTCCACCTTCCACATGTCTTCAAAGATTCCTTTTCCACCAAGCTCCTAATTCTTTTTCCTTTTTTCATTTAAGTCCTTTTTCTTCCTCTTTATTTCTTGCTCTTTATTTCTTTATTTTTTCATTTCTTTATTTATTCATGAATTTCCTGAAATGCAACAAAATAAATTATTAAAATATGAGTTCAAGCAATAAATAGGTAATAAAAATATGCAAAAATATGCACTTATCAATTGTACATATGCACCAAGTAGTAGCTAGCTAGCCTATAGTTCATAGTTTGGACTTGCTTAAACACTTGGTGATCCCTAATTTAAGGGACTATGTTGGTAAGTATCTAGTTAGCAAGCTAACTAGTTGGTTGTGGACTAACTAGTTGCCTAACTCCTTAGTTACTTTCCCTTTTGACTTGGTTAGGAGATTTGACTACCAACTTGCATGACTTAATTTCCATACTAAGTTTGATTAATCCTTAAAACATTTCGTTGTGGAGATTTCCTCGAGTAATCTTCAATATTCCAAGTACCTAAAATTAATGTACATATTCCGTGACATTTCTAAATTATAATTTCTCCCGGCCTTGGCATAGTTTACGTATTTCTCGATGCCTCGTTACATACGTCCATTTGAAATAATGGCTTTCGTAAAAAACTAACGAATTTTACATACACTCATTTGCAGCATAAAGACGAAATATCAAATCGAAACCCTCATTTAATAATTCATACATAGCGTGGTTGCAAAAAAATTTCGTACACCCGTAGAATCACTATTCATCCAGGTTTCAAATATTCACAAAAATTAGGGTTATTACATTCCTTATATTCATGAATATATAAATGTTTCCGCTGACGGTAATTATGGGTATAGATCAGTAGCCCATCAG
Organism: Saposhnikovia divaricata; assembly: GCA_036435485.1. NCBI lineage: Eukaryota > Viridiplantae > Streptophyta > Magnoliopsida > Apiales > Apiaceae > Saposhnikovia > Saposhnikovia divaricata. The sequence continues at coordinate 165,241,570 of CM071600.1, forward strand.
ATTTATTGGTCAGAAGATCAATGCAGAAGGGTGCTTACAAATTTGCATGATTTCATAGAGATGCGTTTAGATTATTGGACAAGAGTATGGCATAAAAGTATAGATGAAGCAAGAATTACGTTAAAAAGAGTTAAACTATTGTGAAAGTCCTTGTTCATATGAGTATTGGATGCTACGGATGAAATGGATCCAATAAATGCGACTATTTACACGTGATTTTAGTTATTTTGGACCCAGTACAAATGGGTAATTTGACATATTTGTCATTATATGTTCTAGAAGGCATTAGTATCCTGGAGAAACTCATATGCATAGCATTTTTAAGAAACTATAATCACTTTATTTCGGTATGTATATATTACTACTTTTTCTGTGTTTATCAACTCATCTCATATTCTATTGATGTTATGGTTATATTTACAGGTCCCTATGATCAACAATTGTCATGTTCCGGAGATTTATAGATTTTGGTACAAATTCCGTAAAGATTATGTACATGGATAGGATGCTCCTCTGATCGCTAGAATTGAGATAAGGAAAACTATACGTGGCTGAATGTTAATATGTAATTTAATCATATGTGTATGTATCTTCTTAATCTATCGTTATACTTTGTAAATGTTTGTGTATTTAAAATTGAAACATAGATTTTATTATTAATTATTAATATCTCAATTTAAAATATTTTTTTTTCATTTTTTAAAATAAACATACTTTGAAAATAGTTTCTATAAAATAAATCATATAGTAAATATACTTTAAACATGAAAATAATTAATTGATATTAAAAAAATGATTGTTTTATAAAATTGAAATGGTGAGTTATTTTATAAAAAATTTAATTAATTTGTTATTTTATAAAAATTTAAATATTAATAAAATATAATGTCATATGTATTTTACACTTTAATATACAAAGCAGCAATTTCATGACAATTAGCAACATGTACGTGCCTGTATCTAGGTGTATTTATTAGGGTTTCAAACATTTAATAGGTATAAGGATTTTTAGGTAATATGATCAAACTGCATTTGATAAAAGTGACCTGCATTTGATTAAAGTGAACAGCATTTGGCAATACCCTTTAACAATAAAGAACAGAAAATAAATCATTTAAATAGAGGAGACAACGACCCAATTTTCTGCACCATTGTAACCAGGACATCTGAACAACATTATAAATTTATGGTCTTGCTAATGGAGTGCTAGGTAAACAAATTAGTTAAATGGAGGAGACAACAGCCCAATTTTCTGCTCCATTGTAACTAGGATTCCGAACAACATTGTAGATTTATAGTCTAGCTAATGGAGTGCAAGGTAAACAAATCAGTTAAACAGAGGAGACAACGATCCAATTTTTTGTTCCATTCGCGTTCGCATGAATTTTCCCTCAAAATTCCATGATTTGCAACCCAATCTTCTGCTGCATTCGCGTTCGCACGAATTTTTCCTCAAAATCCTATGATTTGCATGCCCAATTTTTTGCTTCATTGTAACCATCCAAACAACATTATAGTCTTGCTAATGGAGTGTAAGGTTGTAATACACTTGTAAGGCGGATTTGTTTTTTGTTATATACTCCCTCCGTCCCGCCCATTTGTTAACGGTTCAAAATAGGATGTCTGGCACGCATTTTATAAAAGATTTTAAGAATAATTCCATAACTTATTTTTGAAATTTTCTTTTTCTGTATAAAAATAAAACAATCCTATTTTTACAAAAAAAAGAAAATTTTAAAAATAAGTTTTGGAACTATCCTTGAAATTCATCTTAAAATGCGTGCCAGAAAGTGACAAAAAATGTTAAGAATTAGGTAGGACGGAGGGAGTACTATTTTTACATTGTAGTAGTACATTTAACAACAAAGAACAGAAAACAAATTAGTTAAACAGAGAAGACAATGACGTAAACAATGACGTAATTTTCTGCTCCATTCGCGTTCATGCGAATTTTTCTCGAAATTCCATGATTTGCACCCCTGTGCGCAGGTAAGTGATGGAGCAATACATTAGTAACACATTTGGAAACTACACAAGTGTCTTGCTATATAAATCCATAAAAGGCAGTTTATCATTTCAATGTGGGATTTAAGGTTCAATTTCCATTTTTCCACTTCCAAGGGAGCAACTTTGGAAAATCACAACTCATCCATTCATTAGTCGTTTTGAGTATTTGAACATGCATTAGAAAGCTCTCATGGAGGTGAATACGCTCCAAGCACAACTTGTTGTGAACACGCTTACAATGCACACTCAATTTGGAGCTCAAAATGACTCGACAATATGAGTCTAAAACCCACATTTTCCAACATAGCTAAAAGGGGAGTATAATTCGGCACATGTCTCTCCGAGCAAAACTTGAAAGGAGTAGATTAGGTAGATTGTTGAAGTGACGCTAGTCCGAAACTATAACAAAAATATTCTGTTTAAAGAAAATAACAAGGAAAAAAGGAAAGGTGAACCAACAAGAACCTAAAACTTCAAACAAACATAATTTATTATGCACGTAATTAAGTACAGGTCATTTCATACAAAAATCAAACATTGCCTAGAGCTTAACTCTACCAAATGCGTGAGATATTGAGCTGACAATAAGAATACATCATATTGACCTTCACATTCTTAGAATTTATGACTTTACATGGTTAATATCTAAAACAGTTCCAGACATCTCTGAAGGAGTCTTTTTTTTTTTCTTTTTTTTTTTTGCTAATTCTCTGAAGGAGTCTTACAAATCATTGGGGAAAAGGATACTATGACAAATACATTTAGAAGGGGTCACAAAAATGAATAAATTTGAATCAGGCAATAAACAATGTGGAGAATAGGGCTATAAGGCGAGGGCAGCCAAAAGGTCTCCTTTCTTAAACACTACATCGAACCAGTGCAAATTATCCCACATAAAAGAGAGGAAAAGAAAGACAAGATAGCAGGGCATTCCTTTGTCAAATGCTTATTCACTTAACTTGCAACTTCGAATATATGGATTGTCAAATTTTATATATTTTGTCCAGTAAGATCGATACTTCGTCATAGCCAACTCCAACCATGGTTTCATATTGCCATTGTAGTGAATAACAGCTGCATTCTCAATCTCTGTCTTGTCTACGGTCGGACTATACCCCAGACCAAGCACATGCCATGACTTATCAAGTGGATGAGTAAGTCGATAAAATGTCATCAGTCCAGGAGGTAAAGTCCCAAGCTTCCACAGAACTCTATCTTCATTCTAAGTAAAATGCAAGGGCAAATCGCAACAAATTAAAATTAGTAAAGGTACCAAGATGAAACATATTGATCTATTTCACCTCGAATTTCCAAACCATAGTATACAAACAAATTCCATAAGAAATAATTAAACAGTTATATAATGCCTAGCACACGCATAAAAAAAGTCAATATCACAGGAAAGTTGCAAGTTAATGAACATTTTCTAGAACAATTAATTTATGCTGGAAGAACAAAATTCATTTGTTTTATTTTAAGTCGCATTGCTGGTGTGCTTCAACTGGGTTACTTGAATAAAGATGATTATAATTATATAAATAGATATTTATGATTATATTATATATAAAATGATACACAAATGAAGGGTTGAGAATAGTTTACCATGGTCTGCCACTTATGATATATGCCAGTTATATCCTTCTTTTTCCACTCTTTAAGATCAAAGATGTTCATACCATATGCCCAACCACATGCATTAGGATCAAAATTTTTTGCAATATGGGGATTTGAGAAATTTAGATACTTATCAAAACGATGAAAGCTCTCGCCACATGTTTCCACAGCACCATTAACATTACCATTCAGATCGACTGACCACAAGCCAGTCAAGTCCTTCTGAACAACAATGTCATCGTCAAGGAAAAGTATCTTGTCCAACTTAGGATAAACCTGAGGGAGATAAAACCTAAGGTGATTAAGCATGGACAAATATTTTGGGTTCCTGTACTTGAGGTTAGATGAACCAGCAGTGGTGGGATGATCCGACTTGAAATAATATGCTTTCATGGCAGCAGACTCTAATTGCTTTAGAACTGGACAGTACGATGAGTTAAGCCACTTAAATTCATCTACATTTTCAACATGGATGGTAGCTTTTCCCGGAGGATTCAAGAGAAACCACATACTAACAGCTGCAAAGTTCAGCTTATCAGAAACAAGATGAAATACATGTTTCTCTGGTTCCTGCAATCCAACCATGTAGCATGTTCAGTTTAAGGGGATATTAGAGCAAGTCACTTGCTTATTAAGCATGAGATGGATTCATTATTTTGCCAACAGCTTAAGTGGAATACTTGAGTATTACGCACTAAAGTAAGTTTTACATTTATGATAGTCTCAGAGAACAAACTCCTTTAACAAAATTGTTAAATAGGATTAAAAGTTTTAAAAGTAATTCTGGGATTTATCTTTCTAGAGAAGAATATTATGTCTTGATATTTTGACACGAGGATATTCAATTTCAAAAGAATTTATGAGGCTCTTAAGATATGTAGAGTGCATTGTGTGTGTGTGAGAGAGAGGGGGGGGCCACCTTAGTATTCATAATAGCTGATTTGACAACAACAGAGGCAGCCAAAACATTGTCAGAGAAGAGGGCATAATGATATAGTTCTGGATTCTCCAGATTCTCGCTTCTAGGGAATTCTCTCTTCTCTGGTGAAAGGAGGTAGTACTCGATAGTTAGGCGCATGGACAGGCAATGGATACCATTTGGAATCGTCTTTGCTGCCAACTGACTCAAGAACGTGCTCTGCTTTTTTAGGCTCCGAACTTGCTCATCAGCAGTTTGAAGCATTGCTCTCAGCTTCCCAGTAACAAGCTTACAATCATACAGTTTATCTTTAGCTTTAGACAGAACTTGGCCCATGGCTTTTATTTTCTCAGCAGCACTGCAAACATATCATACTTGGGATTAGAACTGTAAGACATTATATATATGGGTAGAATTATTATACCTGCTAAATATGAACATTTCAATTACCTAGGACTCAGATCAGAATCAGAAGATGCATCTCGTAGAGCATGCTGACTTTCCTTAAGTCGATTTTGTAATTCAAGGGCCAAATCAGTCTGGTTCTTCATTGTCGCGATGCTTACATACACCCTTGCCATAATTATTTGATCACGAATCAATCGAACAGTCGAATCAGAATTGTCATTCTCATTTTCTTTCCTCCATAGATTATACTTACCCAGGACTGCCGAGTCAACGGATTTGGAACGCTCAAAAGCATCATTTTCGAGCTTCACGGTTACTTCATCATCTTGTTTTACCAAATCAGCAGCACGCTTTTCTCGTTTCTTTTCTCTTAATTGCTGCATAAAATTACAACATATTAATAATTACTCGAAACAAACTTCTGAGCTCCATTTCGATTACAAATGTATACAATTCATTTCTTTCTTTTAGATTATAACTACCCAATAGCAGATATTTCTCAAGATGCAAATACATTATCAAACTAGGGGGTAAAAACAACACAAACAAAAATTAAAGATGAATTTACCCTTCTAGCTAATTTAGCAGGTGTATCCACAAATTGAACATGAGCGGCTGAAAGAGAAAATAAAATATATTAGTTCAATATCATAATTGGTTAAGTACAGAATCATATACAAGGATTTTTTTTTTCTTTTACCATCTTTGCCGTTAGGAGTTTCTTGTACAATTTTTGCAGCTTCAGCCTTGAGGTAGAAGATTAGGAAAAAAAAAATATTACATGAGAAAAATAATATCATATGGAACAAGTACTACATGAAAAACATACAGTAAGCATAAGATACAAATGAGGTTAAAAGTGGCCCTGACCTCAGTCAAGGAAGAAATTTTGTCAACTGGAATCTCTTGCCTAACAAACTTCCATGAAGCTGAGAGATTGTTTTTTCTGAAAGAATCAAGACTTAGGGGGCCTAAATCATTTGTGTTGGCTTTGATCACATCAATAACCTGTAGCAGATGTTAAAATTAGTGAGCTAGGTATATGAACATGCCACAATATAGAACCTCAAACTCCATAATAGCCAAATAAGCTACTATAGAAGTTCCAATAGACAAACTTGCCTCCCTTGAGAAGAGCGATTTAACATTTTGCAGTGCCAACTTTTCTCTCCAATCTAAGTCCTGCCGTTTTAAATATAATCTACTCAGCAAGAATAGTTGCACTACAATAGTTGTGCACAGTATGAAAAAGGAAGAGAAAATGAAGTTTACCTGCTTAATAGAACTGGCTGCAATATTTTCCTGATCTGCAGAAACAGAGAAAGGTTCTTTTTACATGAATGGAGTGACAGACAAAAACCAACAAGGAAAAGGACATAAACTTACTTGTACTGGAATAAATATACGACTCCTTGTAATCTACAGCTATAGGAAAAGGCCCATAAACATAAAAGAACCACAAAGTTATCAGTGTCTAATACTATATATAACTCATTATCAAACTTTTTTTTGAGGGAACTCATTATTAAACTTTTACTTATAAATGAGATATCTCAAAAGTAATACCTATTTTCTTCTTTGGCAAAAAAAAAAAAAAAAAACCTTTTTTCTTCGTATATACAATTGCAAACAACGCACATCTCACATAATTACATAAAGATAAAAGTACGCAATGAGTAGTTAGTGCCAATAAACTAAGAATGTGATGTTCTCAAACAATGCCAATAAAGGCTTATTCCTGTAAAATCAACATAAAGACACAGCTGCACCCTAATTAGGGGTGCACAATTGCAGGGGTACTAGTAGAAAACTTTTATTTCCCTTATGGTTTTTCAAGAACCCTTCTCTTTTTCTCTTCTTTTCAGTAGACTTCTAGTGTGGAACCCTTCAATTTTCTAAGACGATGCTTTACGAACTTCGTTGAAACAGGCATGAATCTTACAAAAGATTGGCAAAGACACACACAATATTAAAATGATATTTCTAAGCACCATGCAAGGACTTTGGGCACGCAATGCTAGATAGCTTTCAAGAGTAGCTACCACCCAAGAGTAATTTTTTCGGTTTACATATACAAATGAAGTGTTTTAACCATGGAAAGTCCAAAAACCATATAAGTATACTTCAAAACCCGAGAATGGCACTTGCCAATACAAAAGGATTAATCAGCAAAATTACAAAAGCAACAACTCAACAACCATGACCTATCTTAAAATTTTTAAGTCAGGATGCTACCACTGCCAATCTCATATTGCAAGATTAAAAAAGGTAGGTCAAAATACTGCTCTCTTTCCACTTACTGACTGGCTAAGAGCTAACTATTAATTTATCATTTATGACTTATGAGCATTGTCTGAAAACCAAAACTGCAAAAGAACTTGATTCTTAGTTTCATCAATTTGATGTATATATCACTTTAATTTGGTGCAACTACGTCAAAATAGATTACGCCTATAAACAGATAACAGATCCTACTATTTCCAATGTAAATGAAAAATAAATCACTAAGAGTCTAAACATTAGAAATAAGATTAGGGTTGCTCAAGACTTTATTCCTTAGAGCAATAAATTAGGGTGGTCTCCATTAGTAGAATTCTGTAATTTCTACTCAAATGTGCTTATATATCATTAACTTTCAAATTTTAACAGGGATCAAATGTTTATTTTCCTAAGAACAATAAGCCTAGGGTTGATCAAGACTAGATTCCTAAGAACAATAAATTAGGGTGGTCTCGGATAGTAGAATTCTGTAATTTCTACTCAAATGTGCTTAAATAACTCTTACAAATATATAACAGTAATGGAGAGGGATTTAACAGAAGAGAATGTGTTAATTATGTATATTGTGTCTTACAAGAGTTTTCTAACGTTCTATATATAGACTTGTATCTGCCTAACTCTTGCTAATATTCGTAAGCTATTACATCATAATACTACTGTAGAAAGTAGACCAACTGACTTCTGACTAAATTCTTTGACACTCCCCCTCAAGTTGATGCATATATATCACTCATGCCCAACTTGCCAAGTGGATGAAGCATCTTCCGATTTAAACCTTTGGTAAATATGTCAGCTAACTGGTCCTCCGATCTTACAAAGTGAATACCAATGATATCACTATTGATTTTCTCTTTTATGAAGTGTCGATCAATTTCGATATGTTTGGTCCGATCATGTTGAACTGGATCATGTGCAATGGCAATAGCGGCTTTGTTATCACAATGCAGCTTCATTGGAGTTGCGGATGCAAGTCTCAATTCTTCTAGAAACAATTTTATCCACAATAATTCACGTACACCTTTAGCCATAGCTCTATATTCTGCCTCAGCACTGGATAAGGCAACCACAGGTTGTTTCTTGCTTCGCCAAGTAACCAAATTGCCACCAACAAATGTACAATATCCTGAAGTCGAACGTCTGTCATCTTGACATCCGGCCCAATCTGCATCTGTATAGCTTTCAACCTCGAGATGATTGTTTTTGGTAAACATTATTCCTTTTCCAGGAGCAGCTTTGAGATACCTTAATATCATATAAACTGCATCCAAATGAGGTTGGCGAGGATCATGCATGTACCTGCTAACAATTCCCACTGCATATGCTATGTCTGGCCTTGTATGTGCAAGGTAGATTAGTCGTCCAACTAACCTTTGATATTGAGATTTATTGACAATTTCACCAGCATTTCCACACAGCTTATGATTTGCTTCTATTGGAGAGTCTGCAGGTCTACATCCCAACATCCCTGTTTCATTCAGAAGATCAAGGATATACTTCCGTTGTGAGAGGAAGATACCACCCGGACTTCTAGAGACCTCAATGCCAAGGAAATACCGTAGTTTTCCTAAGTCTTTCATCTCGAATTCAGAGGCAAGATTGCGTTTAACATTAGCAATCTCACATGTGTCGTCACCTGTAATCACAATATCATCGACATAAACGATCAACACTGTGATTTTTCCATCTCGTCTTTTCACAAACATGGTGTTATCCGAGTTGCTCTGTTTGTAGTCAAATTTAATCATTGCTCTCTGAAATTTTCCAAACCAATCCCTTGGAGATTGTTTCAACCCATAGATAGTCTTCTTTAGCTTGCATATTTTTCCAATGGTCGCAGTTGAGGAAAAACCTGGTGGAATATCCATGTAGACTTCTTCTTTTAGGTCTCCATGTAAGAATGCATTTTTTACATCCAATTGCTGAAGTTCCCATCCAAGATTTGCAGCACATGATATCAAGATTCGAATAGAAGCCATCTTTGCTACTGGGGCAAAAGTTTCCTGATAATCAATCCCGTAAGTTTGAGTATACCCTTTTGCCACAAGTCTTGCTTTGTACCTATCAATCAGCCCATTAGGTTTCTGTTTCACAGTGAACACCCATTTGCATCCTACTACCTTCCTTCCAGCGGGAAGATGAGATAATTCCCAAGTGCCATTATGTTTCAATGCATTCATCTCCTCTATCATGGCGTCTTTACATTTAGGTTCACATAAAGCATCCTGCCAAGTATGTGGAATAGAAACACTAGACGAAGATGACACAAAAGCAAGTGAAGAAGGAGATAATGCTTTATAAGAAACAAAGTTCGAGATAGGATGGTTAGTGCAAGAACGTACACCTTTTCTTATAGCAATAGGAAGATCTAAAGTAGGATCAAGAGTATTACCAGTTTCTGGCTCAAACACAGGAGATGCAGGATCTGTCTCGAGGTCAGAGGTCTCTGGATGTGGTAGAGTGGTGATATCATTTCTTTTCCGCCTTGAATATGTAATCAAGTCTGGCATATCCAACCTATTCAGATCATCTGACTCATTACTTGTATGTGGAGGAATAGATGACCTGTTTGAGCTAGTATTTTGAATAGGTATGTTAATAAATGGAAGTGACTGTGACTCGGACCGTGACTCATCCATTGCTTTACTATCAAGACTGTGTCGATTTATCTCCCCCTGAAGCAAGGAGGAGGAACCCGGAGAAAAATAAGAAATGTTTTCCCAGAAAGTGACATCATGACTGACAAAGATGCGTCGTGAGGAAGTATGATAACATTTATATCCTTTCTGAGTTGGGGAATACCCAATGAAAACACAGCAGAGTGCCCGAGAATCAAGTTTGTCCCGAGAGGGAGCATGATTATGAACAAAACATACACTCCCAAATACTCGAAGGGGTAGTGGGTGAGATGAAGGTGCAGGAACACAGGACAACGGTGTTTTGAATTTGAGAACACTAGAAGGAAGACGGTTTATAAGATATGCAACAGTCATGACTGCCTCTCCCCAAAGGTATTTGGGAACATGCATTGTGAACATAAGCGACCGAGCTACCTGTTGTATGTGACCAATTTTCCTTTCGGCTACCCCATTTTGTTGAGAAGTTTTGACACACGAAGTTTGATGAATTATACCACATGTGTCCAAATAAGATATAAATGGACCTCCATATTCAGTACCGTTATCACTCCGAAGAATTTTAACAGATGCATGAAACTGTGTTTGTACCATGTGGTGAAAAGATTTAAAACACTCGAAAACTTCACTTTTTTTCTTAAGGAGATATACCCAAGTAAGCCTAGAATAACAATCAACGAAGACAACAAACCATCTATACCCATCATGTGTGGGATGTCTAAATGGACCCCAAACATCAGTATGAATAATGGAAAATAAAGTAGAACTTCTTTTATTTCTGGATGGATAAGATAATCTTTTGTGTTTCGCTAGTTCACATGGTTCGCAAAAAAAATCTTCCTTCTTACAGTGTTTTATTAGGGCAGGGAATAGATGTGTTAAAACTCCAAAAGATGGATGACCTAACCGTCTATGCCACTGACACAAAGATTCAAAAGCAGAATTTAACTTGGATGACACCTGATAAGTTGAGGGAGAAATAGAATTCCCTTCCATAACATAAATTCCATCTACCACTTTACCATTGCCAAGGACCTTGCCTGTCGCCAGATCCTGAAATACACAGTGGGAAGAAAAAAAGGTTACTGAACAGTTAAGATTTTCAGTAATACGCTGAACAGATAATAAGTTTGCTGTTAAGGAGGGAACATGTAACACATCAGATAAAGGCAATGATGATGAGAGGCAGTGAGAAGTGCCTTGTCCATGAACAGGTACAATAGCTCCATTGGCAACACGAATATTGCCTGTTTCACCGTTATATGTTTCTAGAAAACTGAAATTTCCAGTCATATGTGCTGATGCTCCAGAATCAATAATCCATGAATTAGAACTTTTATCGGAGGTAAAGTGACAAGATATACCTGCATGAGCAGAATTAGCAGTGGGTGTTGATGGAGTAGTGTTCAATTGTGACATTAACTGTCGAAAGTTGTTGAGTTCTGAAGGCGTCATTGTTCCTGTGGAAGGAGGCACCTCATATTCTGACAAGGCATAATGAACATTAAAAGGGTTGCCTCTGCCTGTATTTCTGCCTGTACCTCTGGATGATACACCACGATAGCCACCTCTGCTGCGTCCTCCACGTCCTCTGTTTGGATGATACACCACGATAGCCACCTCTGCTGCGTCCTCCACGTCCTCTGTTTTTTAGGTGTGGGTGTAGGATAAAGCAATTCTCACGGGTGTGATTCATCTTGTTGCAATAATCACACTGAAGAGTAGATCTTTCACCCATAAGTGCCACTGGGAACTGCTCTTCTTTTTCCATCTCAGGTTGCGGAATTTTTCCGGTTATGAGTGCAGATCTGTCAGAGGGAGTCACAGGAGCCATGCTTTGCTTTCGACTCTCCTCTAATTGAACACGGCCATATGCATCCTCTACAGTCGGAAAGGGAATTTGTCCGATAAGTTGATTTTTGATTGAGTCATACTCATCAGACAGACCATCCAGAAATTTCATCACCCGTTCTTCTGTCAACATTTTTTGATATTTCTCCTGATCTTCGGCATTTTTGCACTCAAAGATAGTGTAATGAGCCAATTCGCTCCATAGGGATGTCAGCTCTGAGTAATACTGAGCAAGAGTTGTACTTTCTTGAGCCAATGCCCATATTTTTCGATTTACTTCAAATCGCTTGGCTACATTTCCAGAGAAAGAATATGTCCGGGTAAGAGATTTCCACACTTCTTCGGCCGTGTCAATAAAGATATAGCTCTTGCGAATATGTACCTCCATAGAGTTGAACAACCAAGAGCACACCATTGCATTTTCTGAATCCCAATCATCAAAGTCCGCATCTTTCTCCAGGGGTTGCTTGACTTTCCCATTAATATATTTCATTAATTTATGGGATTTAAGGACCATTGTGCAGGCCTTCGACCATTCAAGGAAATTTTTCCCATCAAATTTAGAACTTACAAATGGAGTACTATGAAACCCCATTTTACTGCTACTGCTACTTATAGCAGTACTTTTGCTTGAAATTACGGAATCGCCAGTATCCGTCATTATAAAATATTTAAATAACAATTCCCCTTTTTTCCACCTTAAATCTCAGTAAGTCTTAACTACCCAAGATATATATAAGACAAAGGGATATATCAGTCAATGGTAGGACCCACGCAGAAACTCAATATTTAGCATATATCAGTTTCATCTTTCTGTCTATTTTCATCATACGCAAATATATATACAACTATATATCAGAAAATAAACCTTCACAAAACTGAAAAATTTTACCACTGTTGGAATCGGAACGACAGGACAAACCAGAAAGCCTTCTACGAACTGGCCGAAAAATGGCTGGAGGCTGCCACACGCGCCGGCGCGTGGGCGCGTCTGGCGGCGTCTGGCAGCTTCCAGCGGCGCGTGACGGCGCGTTATCGTGTTTCTGGCGACCTGGTATCGTCTTCTTTTCAGCTCTTCTTTACAGATATGAAGTTTGTTTTGGTTTTGATTTGGATAAAAAAATGGAAGTCTGGGCAGGTACTGATTTCTGGGTAGTTCTGGTTTTCCTTCCTTCTGTAAGCTTGATTTCTCTGCAAATATGCTTCCCTAGGATAGAGTAACAAGCTTTGATACCATCTTACAAATATATAACAGTAATGGAGAGGGATTTAACAGAAGAGAATGTGTTAATTATGTATATTGTGTCTTACAAGAGTTTTCTAACGTTCTATATATAGACTTGTATCTGCCTAACTCTTGCTAATATTCGTAAGCTATTACATCATAATACTAGTGTAGAAAGTAGACTAACTGACTTCTGACTAAATTCTTTGACAATAACATTGACTTTCAAATTTTATAAAGGGATCAATTGTTTATAATTTAATTATTTAATTATTGTTTTAATTATACGACATGTTTTATATTGTTGATATATAATATACTTATTAAAGCCCAATTGCTTTGATCCTTGGACCGTTAAGGTTCAACTTTCTTTGTTTATAACTTTTGTTGGTGATAGATTACATACGTCAAGTATTTTACCTAGATAAATAAGTTGCAAACTTAAGATCAATATTTGTTCACTTATCCCAGAACGTAATATAGTTAGAATTTAAATAGTGTCCTACATCCTTGGGTCTAGGCATCATCAAGTATGAGCCTATGAAGACTTTGCTTCGTTTAGGATCGTAGGTAATAAACACCACACAACTGGAGGCCATTATATGTGTGCAATGTGTAAAACGATAAAAGCATCTTAGCAAGCCCACTAAAAGTCTCCCAAACCTCAGAAACTCAACAATGATGCATAATAGTTGTTTCAGGAGGTTTTACATAGACCAAGGAGGAACAATCAATACACTACAACCTATTTAGTATTTTAGACTAATATCAATTACATTCATGATCAAAGTATCCAGCACTAAACTACATTTCCAATCTTCCAACAATACATATATACATATATAGAATAAAAACATAACAAGTCATAAAACCAATCATATCAACATCCACAAAAAAAATCTCAAATCGTACGGAACAAACTTCAAAATTCCTAATTACCATTATCATTTTAAAAGAGAACACATATAAACGTATTTATCGATCAAATGTTACATCAACTAATTTAACATTCACAAATTAATCGCATATCACATCAAACAAATTTGGAAACACGACAAAATTTAAAAATGAATTTACTGACCATACGAAGTGGTAGCATAAATTCCCCGTCCAACGAAGAACACTAAAGGCACAAAAATTGGGACGAAAATAACAATCGCAACCGGAAACCTAGATCCCGAACCACCTCTGTTCCTGTGCATCCCTTTCTTACTCGCCATCACAACCTTGCGAATTCAACAAATCCCCAATCAAAAAAAAAGTAAAAAATAAACACACTTAAAATAAACCTCTATATATTAACAACAACTATCTATCTATTTACTTATGGAGGTTACAATATGCTAGGGATCGAATTATTAACTTAAAGGAGATTATTAACAAGGGTAATATTAATTAATCGAGATTAAACGGGAAATATATAAAGAGAGAAGTGAGGAGAGATCTGGCTTACAAGATTTGATTAAGAGCGTGACATTGTGAGTTACGGCGGTAAAATTGAACGGAATCGGAATCGGCAAAATTAATGAGCGGGTGTGTGTGTTTAGTGCGTGAGAGAGAAGGGGTTGGGAGAATTTATATACAGTAGAGGAGAGGAAGTAGAGATTTCCAACCAAAAACGAGTAGTAACAAGGAAGTTTGATTACAATTTTTCTTTTTTTGAACAAAGCAGGAAAGTTGCCATTTTTTTTTTTAACTTATTTGTTTTTAACGTTAGAAGAAAAGGTGGCAAAAAAAAAAAAAAAAAAACGTTAGAAGAAAAGATAATCATTGGTTTGGGTTTTTGGGATCTCAACTGCTTGGGCCGGGTTTTATTAAATTCATAGCCTCATACTATTATTACATTAAAACTAGCTTCAATACCCGTGCAAGGCACGGAATTATTCTAGTTTACGATATGAGTTTTTATTTTTTTCGTTGTGCGTTGATGTTAATGTTCGATAACCCTATTGTGATGATAAATATCTTTTTAGGTATGCGTAAAATTTTTGAAATATTTACTTAAAGAGGTCGATATTTTGTGTCTCTATCTTTTGATTGTTGTTTTTAGAGTGTTGATGTCTTTCTTGCGATTAGAGTTAGAAAAATGATTAACGAATGTACTTTCAACGTTTTTCATAAGTTTATTAGGATGATTACCTCATAATCTATTGAACTCTTATATTTACACACAATTATATATTATGGGATTGACTTCTGATTTAATACTACTATTAACTATTAAGCATTATTGAAGCTTCAATAATTCGTTTTATGAATTTATAAAAAAATGAATCCATAAAAATAAGGTTATTGTTATAGATGTTAAAGGTTCAATTATCACTTATGTGACGCAATTATCACTTATAGATTTTAATTTCGGAGGACGCTATGGTTAATCATAACAATCTGAGAAACATAATGGTAAAATTTGATAGAATAAAATGCGGCATGTTGTCCTATCATAATTTATCATTTCATATCCGCTAGTTACCCCGGACCTCATATGTCTTTAGGTCCGGGGTAACTACTCCTGGCGATATTGTTTCCTTGTTTGACTTTTATTGCTGAGCTGTTTATCTCCTCCAATATTAATTACGAATTTAATATTTGTACTTAGGGTTTGGGCCCCCACTAATGGGCCCCATGTTTGGACCATGCTGGGTCTAATTAATACAACATTAAATATGTCTTTAGGGCTTTACTTTTAGCCCATATCATTTGCCCCCCAACTTCTAGGAAAATTGATCAGGTTTTTCTTGAAGTTTTAACCGTCTTTTTCGAGACTTAGGTCAGGGTTTATCATTTGTACACTAGTGTTTCACGAGTATCATTTTTTGTGTAAAGCGTGGAGCGACCGACGCGTTTATGACGATGTTAAACGACACTAAATGACGTTAAACGATGCTACACGGCGCTAATCAACCGTAAACGACATTTAAACAGCGTTAAACGACGTTAAACGGCATAAAACGACACTAAACGGTGCTAACAGCGTTAATTGGCACTAAACAGCGCTAACCGGTGCTAATCGGTACTAAACGACGCTAATCGGTGCTAATCGGCACTAAACGGCACTAATTAGCACTAATCGCACGAAACGGCACTAAACGGCACTAATCAGCGCTAATCTTTAATTTCGGCATCGTACTGATTTTCACGTTCAACACGTTAGGGTTGAAGTTAAGCATCAACTCGAGGACCCGGACTGAAAATCAATCTTAGTCAGCTGAAAATCTTGAGGACTCAAACCGAAAACTAGTCTCGGTCGGCTGGAGCATCAGGGGAGACCACGGTCGGCTCCTCGTGGTTGGCCTGAGCACCATGCGTAGGTCAGTCGACCAATGGGGGTCGGCTGATGGCCCATGTGCGCCTCGATCGCCCGTTCGTTGTCGGCTGACAGTTCGTTCGTGCCTCAGTCGGCCATTCGTGGTCGGCTGATGCTTCGAGCATGCCTCGGTCGGCCATTTGTGGTCGGCTGATGGTTCTCTCGGAGCTCAGTCAGCTTACGCTTCCCTTGGAGCTCAGTCGGCTGACGACAATCGGCCGTCTTCAGTTGGCCAAGTATTGAAAATCAGTCTTAAAACGTTGATATTAAAACCTCAACGTTGAACACTGAATCACAACTTATCAATTTGGTGATTCATGACTTTTAGTGAGATTACTCCTAAACTTAGATTAGCATAGCTAATTCCGTGCTTAAGGCTAATTTCTTCACTAAGCATAATCAGCTTATGAAAATCATCTGCTTGTAACTTCACCAGATACATTTGCCGTTTCTTCCCTGACTCGTACGAATTATAACAATTCTTTTGTATAAAATGGATAGTTTCTGTCCTTTTTCATCTATAAACGATATATGACCTGTAAACGCAAATCAGGCTGTGTTTCAACCAGATATAGCAGGTCATGCCTCTTCTATAAAGAAGGGAAGTAGCTTTCATTTCATTTCACTTCTTCACTTCTCAAAGTTTTCAAGTTCTTAAGCTCTGTAGTTTTCTAGCTCCAGTTGAAGTTCGAGATCAAGTTTCAAGTTCAAGATCAAGTTTCAAGTTCAAGATCAAGATGTCAGAAGGCAACCGTGTAACTGCTCCCCCTGTCTCCATAATGGAAGCAATGGCTAAAAGGAGCAAGATGAGGATCGCCAAAGGTATGGAACAAATAAAACCCCTTTCATATGTTGAACATCGGTTTGAATCCTTGCTAGATCTGTTAAACATTATGGGGGAAACATTCCCTAGCAACTCGAGTTTAGATTCCTTCCATAGTCCTTGTATGTAGAAGGAGTATGATGTCAAGAAGATCAGAAAGACATACAGTTTTCCAAGTTCTATCAAGGTTCGTCTTCCAAGCCCAACCGATAGAACTTGTAACTGGCATCCCGAGAGGATCTACGTCAACCGGAATGCCCTTGAAGCTGGGTTCAGATTCTCGGTCGATCCTTTTATTATCAGATTGCTGGCTGAGCTTCAAGTCCACCGTTGTCAGTTGGATCCCAACGCATGAAGGTTTATCAATATCTTCATAATAAGATGCCGGGAGTTGGGCATCCCATTGAGTACTACAATGTTCCGGAGTATTTTCTTGATCAAGAACTCTTCTGATTGCAAGAAAGGGTGGATTAGTCTTCAACATCGATCCAAGCTTCCACATATGGTGAACTCTTTTTCTTTTCCAGATTCTCACCATTCCTGGGTGAGGGAGTTTGTAATCCTTGAGTGGGAAGGTGGCGATTGGGGTAACTTCTTTGTGAAGAGGTTTGGATCTGTGGAAGATAGTTCGCACTTCGTGTGTGAACTTCGTGTGTGAAAGTAGTGCAATAATGATTACTTCATGTGTGCTCCTTGCGGATGATGGTCGCACCCATTACAAGACTTTCCTAAATGAAAAGAAACTTATTGAAGCTGGCCTCAACTTTTTTTCTTTTGAGGGTAATTTTCTTTATTAGCTGTTTTGAACTCTATTTTGTTCTTATTCCGATATTTTTCCTCTTTGTATTTCAGCTGCTAAGGAGTTGGACAACCATCCCGAGAATCATCCAACCGTGACTAAGAGAATGAAAAAGAAGGCTGAGGCATTGCTGAATCTTACCAGAC
This sequence comes from Saposhnikovia divaricata, assembly GCA_036435485.1. NCBI lineage: Eukaryota > Viridiplantae > Streptophyta > Magnoliopsida > Apiales > Apiaceae > Saposhnikovia > Saposhnikovia divaricata. The sequence continues at coordinate 165,259,582 of CM071600.1, forward strand.
CTCGTGTTCCTCACTTCTTGGAGAGCTGCTCTCATGGTGGGAAAAGGTCCCAAAATGCTGACGAGGATGTCAGGACCCCCTTCATTCCATCCTGGGGGATATGTGAACAAGACTCTATCTTGGGAGATCCTCATCTAGCCTTGGATTGGTCCAAGCTTTCAATCACTCCTCCCGATCTTGTGACTTTGAATGCGGGCGACAAAATGAAAGAATCTGAGCTCATGGGGGCTCAAGCTATGTATCAGGTATGACACTCCCTCTTGTGGGTTCGGTATTCTTATTAATCTTGGCTTTATAAATGTCTTGTGTCTTATCAACTTCCCTATTGTAGGCCAATGCTTATTTTCAGGCTATTTCTCGTCAAGGCCGGGCCTTTAGAGATGAGAATGTAACTTTGAAGAGTGACCAGGCAAGGTTTAAGGAAGAAGCCCTAGACTTGGAATCCAGGGTTGTTCGTGCTGAGGCAGATGCTTTATCCTATCAAAAGCAACTTGCTTCTCTGGCCAGAAAGAAAGCATCTGATGTTGATAAGGTGATCGAGGCCTATCATAGGTCAGAAGATTTTCTCAAGTTCATGGATGACAATGACGACGAGGTATGCCCCTTTAATATGTCTGTTGGTTGGGACAAGGCTATCAACGCTGTGAGCTATAGGCATCCTTCTGTTGTTATCCCGACGAACTTTCTTTGCCCTGACTGGGCTGCTGGTGGTGGAAATTGGGTTGATCATGCTTCTGTTTCAGGAACCAAGGATGTTCCTCAGACATCGGGATCTAGTTCTCGAGGAGGCCCTCGACACTCCAAGAGAGCTGCCCAGCTTGTTAACCAAGATTCATCTTCCTCGAGCTATCGTGGGAAGAAGCCCATGCCTGCGAGGAGGGATGATTCGTCAGCCAATCCCGGGCAGGAGGAGGCTTCGAAATGAAGCAAGCCCTCCTTCTAGCTCCTCTTCCTCCGAAAAAGAAGAAGAAGAAGGGGAAGAGGTCGAGAGGACTGGGGCACAGCCGACAATAGTGGAAGTCGAAGATGATAGCGGCTCTGATTATGATTCGGACGAGGAGGGTTCTATCGAGGAAGAGAGTTCTGAAGATACTCAACAGGAGTAGGTGGCCTTGTTAGCCGCTTGCGGCTTTATCTTTCGTTAAGGTCCTTCGGGACTTATCTTTTATTTGGGTCTGTAACTTAAACTTTAACCTTAGCCCTTCAGGGCACTTTTATTTATGCATTTCTTTCCCTTTATTCGTATTGTTGTGCCCAAAATCTGCATTGGGCTTGATTTAAGGCCCACTAAGGATACGGACTTGGATTATCTGAATCCGGAGGGATGAGTTGAACTAAGAAGGGAGCATGATGGTCTAATGTGCCTTAGAAGCAAATTGGAAGATTGAACTCTAGCATCTAGCTCAGGGTTTTCGCATGTAAGGGTTCAAGTGCGTGAACCCCGGATAGGGATAACGTTGTATGAAGGCTTGGCAGGGGTTCAGCTGGGAGGTAGGCTACAAGACAGGGTGTACGTGCATGAACCCCGAAGGTTTCCAGAAAATATACCAGCAATCTCAGAACTCCCTAAATCGTGGGGAATTGGATAAGGGACGTCCAAGCGGCCCAATGGGTAGTTCCTAAACATCAGGAGCGGCCCATTAAAGGCAGTTATCAAGGATAAACATCATATATACGTGAGATATGTATATATGCGTATATATATGTGTGGATATATCATGGAAGCATGGTGATGAGTGGGTATTTTATTCACTTAAAACGTTTCCAATTGGCTTAAAATGAATGTTTGTACTCGAGTTGTGGTATTTTTGATCTCTTTTAAGGGTATTGTGCAGGAATATTAATCACAGGTGTTAAAGGAATGAAGCGGAGCAATCGGAGCACAAATCGGAGTTATAATGAAGAAAAGGGAAAAATGCAGTTTGCTGAACAGAAGGCACGGCGCGGCAGCGCCGTGTTTGAGCTTGTATATGGCGCGGCAGCGCTGGGAGCATAGAGGTGGCGCGGCAGCGCCGGTTTCATACATAGAAGTGGCGCGGCAGCGCCGTTTGGTCTGACGAAAATTCCTGATTTGCTGATTTTTCGAGATGAAGTAAAAAATAAAATTCCTTACGACTTACTTGCACCTGGAGGCCTATATAAAGGAAGAAAAAACCCTAGAATAGAGGGAGAGACCACGTATTTTATCTACGGAGTTTTGAAGCACGAAGAAGCAAGGAAGAAGATAGTTTTCAATATATTCTTGTATTCTTTCTAGTTTGTGGATGCTTGGTTTGGTTGTATTCTTTAGAACCCTTTATATTTATTTCAAACATTATTCGTTTTCTTCTATCATGTTTACATTGGAACCCATGGTGTCGATTAGTTTGATTATGAACTAATTCGTTGTCATGGGGTTTTACTGGATTTATTCATGAAATCTATTTGTTAAATCTTCTCGATGCATATAGTGTGATTGATGTGATATCCAATCATGGTTGATTTAATTTGTTATAGGAGAGTAGCTAACTCCTGTAATTGTGTGTTAATTTTTATTGAAGCGAAAGTGGATATAAGAGTTTAGAACTTGCCATGCTAGCATAGGTTTATGCGTGAGAATATCCATAATTAGTGTCGTAACTCTAACCGTTTTATGACGACTATGTGATCAATTGAATGCTTGTACTTCAACCATTATGTATCAATCTTTATAGACATATAGAGATTAGGCATAATTGGGAGACTAAGTGATTTCTATCTTTGTTGTGGAAGTTATTTAGGATGGTATTTGTGCAACGAAGGTTGGTTTTTATCAGTTTTGTGTATTCGATCAGGTATTAACAAATCACATGAAAAGGCTAGAGAAGTGGAGACTATAGATGGATTGTTTAATGAAGTTAAAATCCCATGTTTTATTCGCATAAGCAATTCGACATAATTCTTATTTCAAGTAGTTGATAATTAGTTATAAATCTTAGAGTAATTATAGTGATAAACAAAAATCCAATTGTTAATTTGTCGTAGCATCGAATAATAATCATACATTGGTGAGTGAATTAACTAGACAATACAACGAGTCCCTGTAGGAACGAATCTTATTTGCTATCTGTATTACTTGAGATCACGTGCACTTGCGTGTTGAGTTTGGTCGTAACAAGTTTTTGGCGCCGCTGCCGGGGACGCGATTTTGTTTGTTTAGTTTCAGTATTTACCATCAGTGGTCATTAAAGTTCGGTGACTAGGACGTTTCTCACCAAATTTCTTGTTGGTGAATTTCAGGTACTTTTTGAGAGTGTATGCGTACACGAGCTCAAGCACGTAGAGAAGAACTAGCAAGGAGAAAACTTGACTTTGAGAACATCGGGTTAGAAGACGATCTTGAATCAATAGAAGAAATGGCGGATCAAGCACAACCAGCGAAGGCTTTGAGTGAATTCTCTCAGCCAAAAGTGGAGGATATTCATACCAGTATTGTTCGCCCAGCTATTGGGGCTAATAATTTCGAGCTTAAGCCAAACATCATTCAGATGATTCAAAATACAGTACAGTTTGGGGGTAGTCCTGCTGAAGATCCCAATGCTCATATTAGGGACTTCCTTGAGATCTGTGACACCTTCAAATTCAACGGAGTTACAGATGACGCAATCAGATTGAGACTATTTCCCTTCTCTTTTAGGGATAAAGCCAAGAGTTGGTTACATTCTATGCCATCAGGCTCTATTAAAACATGGGCAGACTGTGCTCAAAAGTTCTTGACGAAGTATTTTTCCATGGCGAAGACAGCAGCTTATCGGAATTCTATTTCTCAGTTTGCTCAGCAACCTCAGGAATCTTTGGGGGAAGCTTGGGAAAGGTACAAGGAGATATTGGCACGTTGTCCTCATCATGGGATGCCGGATTGGATGATAATCAACAATTTCTATAACGGATTGGGAGCTCAGTCCAGGCCTATGTTAGATGCAGCTTCTGGAGGTGTGCTATGGGCAAAAAGCTATGAGGATGCCTATAATCTTATTGAAATGATGGCTGCCAATGAGTTTCAGAATCCTACTCAACGCTTGCCACCTGCTAAAGTGGCTGGAGTTCTTGACTTGGATGCAGTTACTGCTATTGCTGCTCAACTCAAGGCGTTGACAATGAAGGTAGATTCCCTTTCTAATCATGGGACTAACCAGGTTGCTATGGTGTGTGAATTGTGTGCAGGGGCTCATGACATGAATCTGTGTGCTATCTCATCTGAATCTGCACAATTTGTTAGTAATTTTCAAAGAGCTCAGCAACCAGTGCCTAATGTTTATCATCCCAACAATCGGAATCATCCTAATTTCAGTTGGAGCAACAATCAGGGTGGTGTTCAGCAACCCCAAAATCAGCAGTTCAATGCGAGGCCATATAATCAGAACTATTAACCACCACCTTATGCTCCAAGGCAACCATTCAATCCACCGGGATTTCAACCATCTCAAGGGAATTCATTGAATCAGTCTGAGAAGTCTGAATTGGAAGAGCTTCAAATGATGTACAAGAGTCAGGCGGTGTCATTGAAAACGTTAGAGAATCAAATTGGCCAACTTGCCAATGCATTGTTGAACCGTCAACCAGGAACGCTTCCGAGTGACACAGAGATGAATCCAGGCAAGAAAGATCACAAGGAACAGGTCCAGGCAGTAACATTACGGTCAGGAAGAATTCTACAAGGTCAGAACAAAGAAAAATCAACCGAGGAAAAAAGTGAAAAATCTGAACAGACTGCACGGCACGGCAGCGCCGTTTCCCATTATAATACTGGCGCGGCAGCGCCGCAACTTCTGGAAGAAAAAGTTGATTTTGATGCTGGGGTCGAATCTGGTCCTAAATTGCTACCGAATGCTACTCCCTCGACTCCTATAACTTGTAAGAATGATAATGCTCAGGAAGAAGTAGAAGATAAGGTGTTTCCACCTCCTCCATACCCAAAACGAATTCAAAGGCAAAAGTTCGACAAGCAATTTGCTAAGTTCTTGGATGTCTTCAAGAAGCTTCAGATTAACATACCATTTGCGGAGGCTCTTGAGCAAATGTCGAGCTATGCGAAGTTTATGAAGGGCATACTCTCGAAGAAATTGAAACTTGAGGAGCTGGAGACCGTTGCCTTGATGGAGGAATGTAGTGCCATCTTGCAACAAAAGTTGCCACCTAAGTTGAAGGACCCCGGGAGCTTTACCATTCCATGTACTATTGGAGATCTCTCATTCAGCAAATGCTTGTGTGATTTGGGTGCAAGTATTAATCTCATGCCCTTGTCTGTTTTCAAGCAACTTGGTCTGCCGGAGCCAAAGCCAACTAACATCTCCTTGCAGTTGGCTGATAGGACGATCACGTATCCGAGGGGTATAGTAGAGGACGTCTTGGTGAAGGTTGATAAGCTCATCTTTCCTGCCGATTTTGTGATTCTAGATTTTGAAGAAGATAAGAAGATTCCCATAATCTTGGGAAGGCCTTTTCTAGCTACGGGTCGTACTCTGATCGATGTGCAAAAAGGAGAGCTTACAATGAGGGTGCAAGATTAGAACGTCACCTTTAATGTGTTCAAGGCCATGAAATTTCCGACAGAGGATGAGGAGTGTTTCAGTGTGGAGATAGTTGATACGGGTCAGGCAGAAGAGTTTGATCATTTGTTGAGCAAAAAGTTAGACGTGCACAAGCTCGAGCATCACATCAGTGATTCCATTGATAATTCTTCCATTCAAGATCTCTCGAAGGTGAAGCTTGGGAGGCTGCCACCACACTTGAAGTATGTCCTTGTGGATGATGAACTTGTGATTTTTGAAGTATGCCAAGATAACGTGTTAAGAAGGTGGATGACCGATGATGAAGTTGAAGAGAGTGTTGTTCAGCCGTCCGAATCGAATAAGCACCTTAGAGGTGTGAGGAAGAAAAAGAAGGCGAAGAAGTCGACGGGTGGAAAAATCAAGTTGAAGAGTGAAAGAAAAGTTGTGTTGGGAGGAAACAAACATGTCAACGTGTGCATGAATGGTCTTTCGGTTGAAGACGGTTCGGTTATTCTTTTGAAACCGCCGTGAGTTGAGGAAGTGACGTCCGGCTAAATGACGTTAACGACAACGCTTCGTGGGAGGCAACCCATGTGTTTCGTCGAGTAGGTATGTTTTCTCCTTTCCCTCGTATTTACTTCCATTCAATGCGGACATTGAATTTTTCAAGTTTGGGGGTGTTTTGGGGGATAAGCAGTGTATAGTAGTATTTGTGTGTTATTGTGTTTCATGTAGATTGCATATATTTTGCATAGTAGTAATAGTTCATGCATATATGTTCGTATTATTTATGTTTGTTTCATATAGAACATTCTGTTTATTGTGATATTTATGTTCATATAGTTGCATTTTCATGGCATGGCATGCATTTTTCATGATCCCTTAGAACGAGCTAATTCTGATTGGTAGGTAGATGTCTAATTGGGTGTGGTAATGATATATAGAGGGCTGATTTATAGTTCCTAGGAATTGACTTGCATGCTTCAGAAACACAATTTTTACACAGTCTCATCGTTTGCTTTTTGGCTAGGTTGAGGTTATACTTGTTTGGATGTTTTGAGATTTAATCACTTGTTTATATTTAGAATTTTCGTTATTCCCTTGATGGCCTAGAACACTTAAGTCTAAGTTTGGGGGAAAACAGAGATTTCATGCTAGTTGTTGGCTAGGTGTCAAATGGCTAGTAGCCGGCTCATATTTATATGAGTAGTCTAGGGTTGGAATTGAGAATTCTCATTCCAGATTGCATAAAAAAAACAGAAAAAAAAAAAGAGAAAAAAAATCAGAAAAAAAAAGAGTCAAAAGTCTAATTGTTTAATGCAAAATTAACCAGAGTGAGCTCTTTAATACTCGAGTAATTAAGTCTGAGGGGACTTAGTCCTAGGGACCTAAGGCTTTTATAGTCTGGGATCCACTGACCCAACACTCGCTACATGGGTATTATTGTATAAGCCTTTTGGGGTCTCATACATTGCACGGTTAAATAAGCATGCGTATTGTATATAGTATTATGTGTCATAGTAATAAAGCATGAGTTTCTGTCTACCTTGGATAAGGGTGGAGGTGTTCCTAGGTTATGAAGTGTCTACAGTCTATTCTAGTTATAAACCTGTGATTGTCCTGACTGAAAGCATGTATGATTTTTGACCTAGTTTTGGGAGTATTTCTGATGAGCATCGCATACACGCACGTTTCTGTTCATGTATTGTTAGTATACGGGGACTTAGTCGAGCTCTATTTGGATTTGTTGCATTCTTTGAGATATTTGCTTGTTAGTTGGTTTTGGTGAGTTTAAAGGGGATCCTTGCATTTTTCATGTAGTTGCATACATATAGTTAGTTGCATTGTTAGTTGCATTATAGATCGGATTTTATGGGTACATTCGCTATAGGCCCTCACGAGACCTTACTCGTCCACTAGGGCTGCCAAGGGGTTTAAAGGGCTTGTTGCATATGCCAAATGCAACCGTGATCACCTACGGAAGTGGTATTAGTTAGTTGTAAATAATTTGTCTGTTTATGCTTGAGGACAAGCATCGGTTTAAGTTTGGGTGTGTGATGAGTGGGTATTTTATTCACTTAAAACGTTTCCAATTGGCTTAAAACGAATGTTTGTACTCGAGTTATGGTTTTTTTTTATCTCTTTTAAGGGTATTGTGCAGGAATATTAATCACAGGTGTTAAAGGAATGAAGCGGAGCAATCGGAGCGCAAATCGGAGTTATAATGAAGAAAAGGGAAAAATGCAGTTTGCTGAACAGAAGGCACGGCGTGGCAGCGCCGTGTTTGAGCTTGTATATGGCGCGGCAGCGTTGGGAGCATAGAGGTGGCGCGGCAGCGCCGGTTTCATACATAGAAGTGGCGCGGCAGCGCCGTTTGGTCTGACGAAAATTCCTGATTTGCTGATTTTTCGAGATGAAGTAAAAAATAAAATTCCTTACGACTTACTTGCACCTGGAGGCCTATATAAAGGAAGAAAAAACCCTAGAATAGAGGGAGAGACCACGTATTTTATCTACGGAGTTTTGAAGCACGAAGAAGCAAGGAAGAAGATAGTTTTCAATTTATTCTTGTATTCTTTCTAGTTTGTGGATGCTTGGTTTGGTTGTATTCTTTAGAACCCTTTATATTTATTTCAAACATTATTCGTTTTCTTCTATCATGTTTACATTGGAACCCATGGTGACGATTAGTTTGATTATGAACTAATTCGTTGTCATGGGGTTTTACCGGATTTATTCATGAAATCTATTTGTTAAATCTTCTCGATGCCTATAGTGTGATTGATGTGATATCCTATCATGGTTGATTTAATTTGTTATAGGAGAGTAGCTAAATCCTGTAATTGTGTGTTAATTTTTATTGAAGCGAAAGTGGATATAAGAGTTTAGAACTTGCCATGCTAGCATAGGTTTATGCGTGAGAATATCATTCATAATTAGTGTCGTAACTCTAACCATTTTATGACGACTATGTGATCAATTGAATGCTTGTACTTCAACCATTATGTATCAATCTTTATAGACATATAGAGATTAGGCATAATTGGGAGACTAAGTGATTTCTATCTTTATTGTGGAAGTTATTTAGGATGGTATTTGTGCAACGAAGGTTGGCTTTTATCAGTTTTGTGTATTCGATTAGGTATTAACAAATCACATGAAAAGGCTAGAGAAGTGGAGACTATAGATGGATTGTTTAATGAAGTTAAAATCCCATGTTTTATTCGCATAAGCAATTCGACATAATTCTTAGTTCAAGTAGTTGATAATTAGTTATAAATCTTAGAGTAATTATAGTGATAAACAAAAATCCAATTGTTAATTTGTCGTAGCATCGAATAATAATCATACATTGGTGAGTGAATTAACTAGACAATACAACGAGTCCCTGTAGGAACGAATCTTATTTGCTATCTGTATTACTTGAGATCACGTGCACTTGCGTGTTGAGTTTGGTCGTAACACATGGATTAATCATGGAATAACAACTGGATAATTACATGGATGGAGATAACGATCAAGGCAGGTTGGTTATGGAGGATTAAGCTTATCAAATCTTGGAGGTTATCAAGAACTAAATGGCACTTTATCTATTATAAATATAAGAGTATATAGGCACTTTGCAAGGTTAGACACATATATACACCTCTAACATATGCTCTGAGCTGGTCTCTCTCGATTGAATAGGTTTTATTCAGTCACCATTTCTCGGAGTGCTTGAAAACGCAGTCCAATTAATCATTATTCCTCCATTCGGATTAGGGTATAAGAACCCTAATTTTTGGTAATATTTCCTTTTATTTAATATCTTGTGACATTGTCAATATGGAACCTTTCTAGTCATCCCTGTTGATTAATAGAATTGATTGTCTGAGAAACTATGTTGTTGCATTCACTATGTAAGATAAAAGGAAGATTGTGAAGGCAAGAGTCTTATTGTTAGTAAGATTTATAAAAATTGGGATTTGAGAATGATTAGAGTATTAAAAGATTTATTAAGAATTATGACGAGGAATTATGGATATTCGAGGGATTTACACAATTAAGTACTTAAGGAATTATAGGGGAAATCTCTACGCGACAAAATATTATTACGAGAGATTAATTAAGATACGATACGAATTAAAGATTAAATGACAAGCATTGGTGGAAGAATAATGATACAAGGAGTAGTATTGCACGCAAGTCCCATGCAACCAAGTGGTTAGGAATAAGCAAACTAGTTAACCAAATGGAAGGGGAATAGTAACTAGTTACATTGCTTTTCAAAAAGAGGAGACAAGAAGTACAAGGAGCCATACCATGCTAGTACCTTGCCTATACATACAACATATGTATCACCCAACCTCACTTTATCAATTATTTCAAACAAAACACAAAAATCAAAAACACCAAAAGCTCTCCCCCCCCCTTGGAAGAGAGCTCTCGGCCTAGCACAAAAAAGGAAGAAGAAAATTCTTCCTCCCCCATTTCTCATAACTCATAAATCAAGACATAATTCCTAGGCCCTCACCATCATCCAAGCAAGGTATGTTAAGAGTTTCAAGCCATTTCATCCATCCAATTTCAAGATATTAATTATAATAGATATTGTGAATAGTAACCATGGTTGGTTTTTCTTTTAGATCTTGGATTGTAAGGGTTGTAGGAGACCATTCAAGGTGTTATTGAGTTTTGTAAGGCTTATCCAAGGCTCCTAGGTGCTCAAGAAGGTATAAAAATCACAAACCCTTTTGGTCATGTAGTGTTTATAATGTTTGGTGATAGATCCATGTGTTATAGTGTTAATCTTGGTTGTATAAGTAATGGATGACACGGATCTTGAGTTTTGATGTTGTGATTGTGATTTTTATGATTGTGGATAGTATATGTATCTCCATGAGTGTTATAAAGCATGAACTAAGTGAATTAGGTGTTGGTTGTGTTGTGGAATTGAGAAAATTGGTTGATCTAAGTGATTCATGCTTGCTGAGTTTTTCCAGGAACATTGACCTGTCTTGTAACATGGTTTTGAACCCCTAAACCTTGTCCCATGAGGTCCTACCATATATTTTTGGAAAGATAATTGAATGTAGTTTCTGAAAATGTAAGGTTCATGCCTAGGTGATGTATAGATCTTAAGTTATGGCCGGAGAAGTAAATTGTGTTTCTGGATTCCGGACTGCACTAAGTGACCCCCTTGTGAACCTTGTTTAAACCCCTAAAAATATATGTGGGATCATGGAAAAATTTGAGAAACTAGAAAATGCAGTGGTGAAGACCAACCAAAAAGAATTGGATTAAAATATGAATTTTTGAATTTTTATAAAAATGCTAGAGTAAATTTCGCGCAAGGGAAAAAGTCGTTAGTGGAGCATAATTGTAGGGTAATGGTTATGATTCGAATGTGGTAACTAAATTAAGTCGAATAAGTGACGAGCGTAATCGAGTGATGACATGAACCTATAGTGGGGCTAGAGTGTCATAAGACGAAGTCATTAAGTTAATTTCGTACCCCCCTAAAAAACCCCCGTAATTAAAGAGATATTGATTAAGGTACTAACTAGCGGTTATTGCTTATGTATAGATCGTTCCACTCCGCACGCTCGACCACCCCAACCAAACCAAGGCAAGTTTACTTTTCAAAACTTATACATATACAAGGACTTTCACTGTTGCGTTTGTAGTTTTCAACTATATCAAATGTTATGTTTATCGAAGTATTGATGCAATTGAGATTGTATAAGTACATATATGCTTGTACCCCTTGAACTTAGATTGAATTGTTTTCCTCGGACAACGACTCTAGCAATAGAGGTCGTAGCGGTCCATATATACTATCGACCGGGGAGCGGTATATTATTATATCGTAACTAGTTTGCGAAAACTCGAAGGGTCATTCGGGGAGTATCGTATACTCAAGTAATTATTGTTATATCTTCGTAAATACTCGAAACCCTATCTTGGATTAAAAGTGTATTTTATCGAATAATTATTTTATTAATTATTAATATTAAATCTTAAAATATCATTTATTAATTATCGTTCATTATTTTAAAGACGAAGTCAATCCAAGATACATTTAATACTTTCAAACTCGAACTCTTTCGAACTCAAAACATTTTCGAAAACCCCCGGTCAGGTTCTGCTTCTTGTATGATTTCAAGAATCATCGGTCGACTGATGTCGGACCTCAATTACTCTGTTTTCAATCAAAATCAAGTTTTTAAAAGAAAAAGAAAAAGGGACTCTGGCAGGTGTGGGAGCCGTTGACGAACGATTCCCGGGATGTGTAAGCGGCCGTGAGCCAGGCGGTCCATCAATTATTATTCCGGCCCAGGTGTTGCCGAAGGATGATTACGGATGTAGTTTTCATCGAGGGTGATTACGGATGTAGTTTTCACCCGGGCATAGTTACGGATGTAGTTTCTATCCTTCTACCGGTAGAGAAGACCCGCGGATTATTGGACTTGGATGTGGCAACTGATCATCGTCAATCCTTGTCAGGTTTTATGTTTTCTTTAAGTCCCATTCCTCCATTTTGGAAAAATGCTTTGACACTGCTTCTTAGGCTTTTGTACCAAGTTGCTGATAGTGTTCTATTTTGATGAGAAAGATGTTGACTCAATGCAGTATCTAGAACTGCAAGTTTATTTTGAAAACAAGGGCACATATTGATGCACCTTCGAGATTTATCAACGATGACAAGTGATTTTATATCTGATTGATACAAACAAGTTTAATAACTGCTAATCATATGAAATGTTATATTGCTTACCTTATACGTATATTTCTTGCTGAGGTATAGTTGCTCACTCTTGCTTGTTTTCAAATTTTACAAACACAACAGCTAATCGAAATGGCAAGACCCAGACAGACTGCGCGAAAGCAGGTGACTAGACCCGAGCCAGCAGTTGAGATTCCACCGGTAGGCCCCATTAGCCGGATTGGTTGGCAGCTTTTGTTAGTTCGTTTTATTTATCAGTATGACCTGTGCAAGGCAGTGTACCGTAACAAACTTTCAAGCCGCCAACTTCGCTTCATATCGAAGTGTTGCTGGTAGCATAAATACTATTTAATTCGGTCTGTAATAACTCTGATATTTTTATTTCTGCTTAATCAATGTGGTGACGTTTCTGAGGCTCTAACCTGTGTGTGTGTGTGTGTGTGCGGTGTGAGTATATTGTGGGGTCGATGGCTGTTTTATATATATTATGTGCAAGAACAGGTATGTTATTAATGGAAAATGGACCGTGAGCGCCTAGATCTCCGACCCCGGATCTGGGGGCGTCACAGAAATGGTATCAGAGCGAGGTTACAGTTCTCAGAAACGATAGTAATTTAAGAAAGCAACCCTAATAATAATAACAATAATAATAACCCTAATAACAACCTTAATAATACTTAGAACTCTCATCGAGTTTGTAGTCGGGTTATCGGATATAGCCCTGACTTTAAGGCCCGTGAGGGAACTACTCCTAAACCTTTCTTTTTTTGGTTAGTGACCCTCCTTATTTCCCTTGTGTAGATGGAGGAGATACCAGACCCTGAGGCTTTCGAGAGAGTGCATGATGAGGCACTGATGCGAGATACCGAGGATCCTGAGGAGGACATGGGTGCTGACTCTGAGCTCGGCCCCTGGATTACACTGATAGGAGATACTGATGATGAGGATCCCGTTGAGGAGCCCTTTGAGCCTGAGCCTGAGCCAGAGCCTGTTACCCCATCTCCTATAGCTACTGATGAGGAGAGTGTGAGATCCGGCGAGGGTCGTGTTGTGTCACCCCCACCTTCTCCACAGACATCTAGCCCTGTTTCATCGGACGGTGACTCCGAGGATGATACTTCTGGCGAGGAGGAGCTTGACCCTACCCCTGCCACTGCTCCTGCTCCTGCTACTGCTGCTGCACCTGCTCCTGTTCCTGTCATACCACCTCCACCGATGGACCTACCCCCAGTGTCGGGTACTGAGCACGCTTACGTGGTGCAGTTCCTGACCCGAGACTTACTTTCTGCGGAGGCCCGACTTAACGAGGCGAGGCGGGCACTAGTGGAGGAGCGCGAGGCGCGCTTGAGGATCCAGGCTGAGATGAGGACCGCTGTTGCTAGGAGGACTAGGGCTCGACTCCATAGGATTGAGAGGAGGAGTCGCGAGAGGATTCTTGGTTTAGTGATCCGCGGGGGCGGAGTGATCCAGGCTAGGGATGCTAGGCGTGTTGTGCGTCGTGCATTTGCCAAAGTGAGGACCTTGCTCCGCCGTGGTGCGGCCCTGTGATGTGTTACTGATAGCTCAGTCCCCTAGGTTCAGATGACATTAGTGTGTCGATTTTGCGGGATAGTTGACTTGTGCAGTGGTATCCTTCTGACCAGTGGATGAGTAGACTGACCTACAGATATGTAGATGTGACTTCGGGTAGTATGTACGGATGTAGCCCTACTTTTGTGTAGCCCTGATTATTCGGATGATGTACTTGTATTTGTTCCACTTTTGCTAGATTTTGACATCGGAACTTTGTATTTGGCTCGAACATCCAAACTTTGTGATAACCCTTGTACCGTACTTATTTAGTTTCAGTTTCCTTGATATTTTCTCAACTGCTTTACTTACCGATGCCATGCTTTACTGTTTTGATATACAACTGTGATTATACAATTGCTACAAGCCACAAATACAACCATGCCTTTTCAAATTTACGATATGCGATTTCAAATTGTTCTCTACATTTTCCAAAAATGTTCCTACAATTTTTAAAATAAATATTTCAAAAAAACAAAAAAATAAAATAAAATAAAATAAAATAAAATAAAATAAAATAAAATATTTTTGAGGTTTCGAAATTTTGAAAACTCTTGCAAATGTTTTCGCATCCCATAGAGATTTTTTTTTTACAAAAATGTTTTGACATTTTATCTCCAGCATCGGACTGTTAAAACTTTTGCACTTCCACCCTTATGAGGAGGAACGATACGTTCCTGACCCGTGCAAACGCTGTCAGGTAATTGGAAAACCCTAACCCATTTCTTGTTTTATTATCAGAATCATGCCACCCAGAAGAATGAACACTCGAGCTCACCCGATCAGTTCTGAGGGCCAGGGTAGCCACCATGGGACCGGGGGCCACCAAAACCGTGAAGGGGAGAATGTCAACCTGAGTGAGAGTGAGGGCAACGATCATAACTTGTCTGATGACTCTGCGTATGAAGAAGAAGAAGCTGGTGATGACACCCGAGAGGCAGAACATCCTAGGGGAGGCCCTATGGAACAGTTCATGGAGTTACTTAGGCAGAACTTGGACCGTCCCCCAGTTCAGCAACCACCCCAAAATGCTAATGCAACTGCTTTCCGGACCTTCAAATCCCTGAAACCCCCAAAATTTAAAGGAACTGCTGATCCGGTCGAGTCAAGAGCCTGGCTGAAGGAAATGGAAAAATCTTTCGAGATACTAGGTGTTGCTGAGGAGCAGAAGACTGTTTTCGCCACTTACCTTCTGAAGGGTGAGGCGAACTATTGGTGGGAAGCTAAGAAGAATTTGGAAGGAAGAGGTGTGGTGACCTGGGAGAGGTTTAGTGAGCTGTTCTTGGAGAAGTACTTTCCTAGGTTCATGGAGACACAAATGGAGCTAAAGTTTTTGGAACTGAAGCAAGGTAACATGACGGTGGCTGAGTATGAGGCCAAATTTACTGAGTTGTCGAGGTTTGTGCCGGAATATGTGAACTCTGAGGCAAAGATGGCCCGAAGGTTTCAATTAGGGCTAAAGCAATGGATTCAGAATCGTGTGGCGGTTCTTGAGCTGACAGACTATGCCACCCTGGTACAGAAAGCATCATTTGTTGAGGCTGGGAGTGAACAGATGCAGAAGGAGAGGGAAGGAAAGAAGAGGAAGCTTGATAGTCGGAAGGGAAACTCTGCGGGAGGGAGCTTTCCGAGCAAATTTAAGCGAGGAACGATGTCCCAACCCAGCAAAAACTTTGGAACCAAGAGAGCTGAAAGTTGGAGTGTGGGCCAGAGCGGCCGACCACAGGGATCGTCTTACTCTACCCCATCCCGAGCCCAACCCCCAGAATGTAATAAATGTGGAAGGAAACATGCGGGCGTGTGTAACCTGCAAGATGTGAAGTGCTTCAAGTGTGGGCTGACAGGACATTATGCTAACGCATGTCGAGGAACTAGTAACAACACCAGTGCCGGAGGTAATTGCTTCAAGTGTGGGAAACCAGGGCACCGAATGAGGGAATGTATGTCCTCTGGGCCAGCTGCATCAAGAGTGAGTGGAACTGCTTCTAACAAGGCCCCTACTGCAAGAACTTTTAACATGACGGTGCAGGATGCCGTGAGGAACACGGATGTGATTGCAGGTACCCTACTACTCAACTCAGTTAAGGCAAATGTTTTATTTGATTCGGGAGCTACCAAGTCTTTAATATCTCTAGATTTTGTATGTCAGTTAGGCCTTAAGACTGAACCATTGAAAGACAGACTGCAAATAGAGATAGCTAATCATGAAATTATTCCTGTTAGCCAAGTATGTCCAGGATGTGACCTAGAAATAGAAGGGCGACACTTTTTGGGTAGACTTAATACCTTTTAAACTAGGAGAGTTTGACGTAATAGTAGGTATGGATTGGTTAACAACCCACGGAGCCCAGATTGATTGTGTAAAGAAGAAAGTAAGTTTGAGACTGCCAGGGGACGAGGAAGTAGTGTTTAGCGGAAAACGGCAAAACCAAAAGTTCTTGACTATGATTCAAGCTAAGAAGCTGTTACGTAAAGGTTGCGAAGCCTATTTAGCCTATGTGAAGGATACCAAGAAGGAGGCACCAAACCTACAGGAAATCCCCGTCGTCAATGAGTTCGCGGACGTATTTCCGGATGATCTTCCCGGACTACCCCCTGATAGAGACATCGAGTTCGCTATAGACTTAGTTCCGGGCACGACCCCAATTTCGAAAGCCCCATATCGGCTAGCCCCAGTGGAGATGAAAGAGCTGGCCACTCAGTTACGAGAGTTGTTGGATAAAGGGATGATAAGGCCTAGTGTGTCACCGTGGGGAGCCCCGGTGTTATTCGTGAAAAAGAAGGATGGTAGCATGAGGTTATGTATAGACTACAGAGAGTTGAACAAGGTGACTATAAAGAATAAGTATCCCTTGCCCAGGATAGATGACCTGTTTGATCAATTGAAAGACGCAGTTTATTTTTCCAAAATTGATTTGAGGACCGGGTATCACCAGTTAAAGATTAAACCAGAAGATATACCAAAGACGGCCTTCCGCACCCGGTACGAACACTATGAGTTCCTAGTGATGTCATTTGGGTTAACGAATGCCCCTGCAGCTTTCATGGACTTGATGAATCGAGTCTTCAAGAAATACTTGGACAAGTGTGTTATAGTCTTCATCGATGACATCTTGATTTATTCCAAGACGAAGGAGGAACATGCAGATCACTTGAGGATTGTATTGGGAGCATTGAGAGAAGAAAAGTTGTACGCTAAGTTCTCGAAGTGCGAATTTTGGTTGAAGGAAGTTCAGTTTTTAGGGCATGTGATTAGCGAACAAGGCATTTTAGTGGACCCAGCCAAAATAGAGGCTGTATCAAATTGGGAGAGACCAACCACTCCGACAGAGGTGAGAAGTTTTATAGGGTTGGCTGGCTACTATAGGATATTTGTCCAAGACTTTGCAAAGATAGCAGCCCCTTTGACCCGACTAACTCGCAAGACCGAGAAGTTTGTGTGGACTGAAAAGTGCGAAGAGAGCTTCCAAGAGTTGAAGAAGAGGTTGGTGACAGCACCAGTACTAGCCCTACCTGATGATAAGGGAGATTTTGTGATTTATAGCGACGCATCCCACAAAGGTTTAGGGTGTGTGCTTATGCAGCACGGTAAGGTGATTGCGTATGCGTCCAGACAACTTAAGGAATATGAGATAAGATACCCCACCCATGATTTGGAATTAGCAGCGATAGTTTTTGCTTTGAAGATCTGGAGACATTTATCTTTACGGAGAAAAGTGTGAAATCTACACAGATCACAAGAGCTTAAAGTACATATTCACTCAGAAAGAGTTAAACATGAGGCAGAGGAGATGGCTAGAACTAATCAAGGATTATGATTGTGAGATTCATTATCACCCAGGGAAGGCCAACGTGGTGGCCGATGCACTTAGCCGAAAGGAGAAACTCAAGATGATAACGTCAGTGGACGAGTTGATCAAAGACCTCGAGAAATTGGAGATTGAGGTGAGGTTACCAGGAATTGGACAAGAGAGTCTAATGGAAATAAGAGTCCAACCACCGCTATTGGAAAAGATTAAGTTATGCCAGGAAAAGAAGATAGAAGAAGAAAAGAATTCGATGGAGAAAATTTTGACTGGCGAGGAAATTAAGTGTGAGAAGGACGGGAATGGAATTATGAGGTACGCATCTAGGATATGGATCCCGAACGTTCAAGAATTAAAAGACGAGATTTTGCAAGAGGCTCATAGTTCGAGGTACTCAATTCACCCTGGAGGCACTAAGATGTATAGAGATCTGAGAGAATACTATTGGTGGCTAAATATGAAGAAGGACGTGGCCGAGTGGGTAAGTAAATGCTTGACATGTCAAAGAGTAAAGGCCGAACACCAGAGGCCCAGTGGATTGTTGCAACCCTTAGAGATACCCGAGTGGAAGTGGGAGCAGATTACGATGGACTTTGTGGTCGGACTACCAAGGACCAAGACTAATCATGACGCCATTTGGGTAATTATCGATAGATTGACCAAGTCAGCACATTTTCTTCCAATCAACGAGAGATACACTGTCGACAAGCTGGCAGATATTTACTTAAAGAAGATCGTGGTAAGGCATGGGGTTCTTGTGAGCATTGTATCAGATAGAGACCCAAGATTCAACTCCAGGTTCTGGAGGAGTTTTCAGGATTGTGTGGGGACCAAGTTAAACATGAGTACTGCATACCATCCCCAAACAGACGGACAGAGTGAGAGAACCATCCAGACCATCGAGGACATGTTGAGAGTATGTGCCATTGATTTTAAGGGAAGTTGGGATGACCACTTGCCGTTGATCGAATTTTCCTACAACAACAGTTACCATGCGAGTATAGGCATGCCCCCATATGAAGCTTTGTATGGACGAAGATGTCGGTCTCCCTTGTGTTGGGAAGAGGTAGGAGAGCGGAAGGTTTTAGGGCCTGAACTGGTCCAACAGACAAGAGAAACTATCGAACTCACAAGAGGACGGCTGGTAGCGGCCCAAGACAGATAGAAGAAGTATGCGGACCAGACCCGCAAAGACAAGGAATATGAGGTAGGAGAGTTTGTGATGTTGAAGGTATCACCGTGGAAGGGATTGATGAGATTTGGTAAGAAGGGGAAGCTAAGCCCAAGGTTTATTGGACCTTTTGAGGTCTTGAGATGAGTTGGAAAGTTGGCCTATGAATTGGCTTTACCCCCAAGCTTGCAGCAAGTACATAATGTGTTCCATGTGTCCATGCTACGACCCTACCATACCGACTTCCGACATGTGATAAAACATGATCAAGTGGATCTGCAACCAGACTTAACATATGTAGAGCAACCCATAGAAATCATGGATAGAAAAGAACATGTGCTGAGGAACAAGGTTGTCAAATTAGTGAGAGTTTTATGGAGGAATCAGAATGTCGAAGAATCAACATGGGAACTAGAGAGCGCGATGCGTGAAAAGCACCCCTAACTGTTTTCAACCTGATTCCGGGACGGAATCCTTTTAAGGAGGGGAGGCTGTAAGAACCCTAATTTTTGGTAATATTTCCTTTTATTTAATATCTTGTGACATTGTCAATATGGAACCTTTCTAGTCATCCCTGTTGATTAATAGAATTGATTGTCTGAGAAACTATGTTGTTGCATTCACTATGTAAGATAAAAGGAAGATTGTGAAGGCAAGAGTCTTATTGTTAGTAAGATTTATAAAACTTGGGATTTGAAAATGATTAGAGTATTAAAAGATTTATTAAGAATTATGACGAGGAATTATGGATATTCGAGGGATTTACACAATTAAGAGGAATTATAGGGGAAATCTCTACGCGACAAAATATTATTACGAGAGATTAATTAAGATACGATACGAATTAAAGATTAAATGACAAACATTGGTGGAAGAATAATGATACAAGGAGTAGTATTGCATGCAAGTCCCATGCAACCAAGTGGTTAGGAATAAGCAAACTAGTTAACCAAATGGAAGGGGAATAGTAACTAGTTACATTGCTTTTCAAAAAGAGGAGACAAGAAGTACAAGGAGCCATACCATGCTAGTACCTTGCCTATACATACAACATATGTATCACCCAACCTCACTTTATCAATTATTTCAAACAAAACACAAAAATCAAAAACACCAAAAGCTTTCCCCCCCCCCCTTGGAAGAGAGCTCTCGGCCTAGCACAAAAAAGGAAGAAGAAAATTCTTCCTCCCCCATTTCTCATCACTCATAAATCAAGACATAATTCCTAGGCCCTCACCATCATCTAAGCAAGGTATGTTAAGAGTTTCAAGCCATTTCATCCATCCAATTTCAAGATATTAATTATAATCGATATTGTGAATAGTAACCATGGTTGGTTTTTCTTTTAGATCTTGGATTGTAAGGGTTGTAGGAGACCATTCAAGGTGTTATTGAGTTTTGTAAGGCTTATCCAAGGCTCCTAGGTGCTCAAGAAGGTATAAAAATAACAAACCCTTTTGGTCATGTAGTGTTTATAATGTTTGGTGATAGATCCATGTGTTATAGTGTTAATCTTGGTTGTATAAGTAATGGATGACATGGATCTTGAGTTTTGATGTTGTGATTGTGATTTTTATGATTGTGGATAGTATATGTATCTCCATGAGTGTTATAAAGCATGAACTAAGTGAATTAGGTGTTGGTTGTGTTGTGGAATTGAGAAAATTGGTTGATCTAAGTGATTCATGCTTGCTGAGTTTTTCCAGGAACATTGACCTGTCTTGTAACATGGTTTTGAACCCCCAAACATTGTCCCCTGAGGTCCTACTATATATTGTTGGAAAGATAATTGAATGTAGTTTTTGGAAATGTAAGGTTCATGCCTAGGTGATGTATAGATCTTAAGTTATGGCCGGAGAAGTAAATTGTGTTTCTGGATTCCGGACTGCACTAAGTGACCCCCTTGTGAACCTTGTTTAAACCCCTAAAATTATATGTGGGATCATGAAAAATTTGAGAAACTAGGAAATGCAGTGGTGAAGACCACCAAAAAAGAATTGGATTAAAATATGAATTTTTGAATTTTATAAAAATGCTAGAGTAAATTTCGCGCAAGGGAAAAAGTCGTTAGTGGAGCATAATTCTAGGGGTAATGGTTATGATTCAATGTGGTAACTAAATTAAGTCGAATAAGTGACGAGCGTAATCGAGTGATGACATGAACCTATAGTGGGGCTAGAGTGTCATAAGACGAAGTCGTTAAGTTAATTTCGTACCCCCCTAAAAAAACCCCGTAATTAAAGAGATATTGATTAAGGTACTAACGAGCGGTTATTGCTTATGTATAGATCGTTCCACTCCGCACGCTCGACCACCCCAACCAAACCAAGGCAAGTTTACTTTTCAAAACTTATACATATACAAGGACTTTCACTGTTGTGTTTGTAGTTTTCAACTATATCAAATGTTATGTTTATCGAAGTATTGATGCAATTGTGATTGTATAAGTACATATATGCTTGTACCCCTTGAACTTAGATTGAATTGTTTTCCTCGGACAACGACTCTAGCAATAGAGGTCGTAGCGGTCCGTATATACTATCGACCGGGGAGCGGTATATTATTATATCGTAACTAGTTTGCGAAAACCCGAAGGGTCATTCGGGGAGTATCGTATACTCAAGTAATTATTGTTATATCTTCGTAAATACTCGAAACCCTATCTTGGATTAAAAGTGTATTTTATCGAATAATTATTTTATTAATTATTAATATTAAATCTTAAAATATCATTTATTAATTATCGTTCATTATTTTAAGGACGAAGTCAATCCAAGATACATTTAATACTTTCAAACTCGAACTCTTTCGAACTCAAAACATTTTCGAAAACCCCCGGTCAGGTTCTGCTTCTTGTATGATTTCAAGAATCATCGGTCGACTGATGTCGGACCTCAATTACTCTATTTTCAATCAAAATCAAGTTTTTAAAAGAATAAGAAAAAGGGACTCTGGCAGGTGTGGGAGCCGTTGACGAACGATTCCCGGGATGTGTAAGCGGCCGTGAGCCAGGCGGTCCATCAATTATTATTCCGGCCCAGGTGTTGCCGAAGGATGATTACGGATGTAGTTTTCATCGAGGGTGATTACGGATGTAGTTTTCACCCGGGGATAGTTACGGATGTAGTTTCTATCCTTCTACCGGTAGAGAAGACCCGCGGATTATTGGACTTGGATGTGGCGACTGATCATCGTCAATCCTTGTCAGGTTTTATGTTTTCTTTAAGTCCCATTCCTCCATTTTGGAAAAATGCTTTGACACTGCTTCTTAGGCTTTTGTGCCAAGTTGTTGATAGTGTTCTATTTTGATGAGAAAGATGTTGACTCAATGCAGTATCTAGAACTGCAAGTTTATTTTGAAAACAAGGGCACATATTGATGCACCTTCGAGATTTATCAACGATGACAAGTGATTTTATATCTGATTGATACAAACAAGTTTAATAACTGCTAATCATATGAAATGTTATATTGCTTACCTTATACGTATATTTCTTGCTGAGCTATAGTTGCTCACTCTTGCTTGTTTTCAAATTTTACAAACACAACAGCTAAGCGAAATGGCAAGACCCAGACAGACTGCGCGAAAGCAGGTGACTAGACCCGAGCCAGCAGTTGAGATTCCACCGGTAGGCCCCATTAGCCGGATTGGTTGGCAGCTTTTGTTAGTTCGTTTATTTATCAGTATGACCTGTGCAAGGCAGTGTACCGTAACAAACTTTCAAGCCGCCAACTTCGCTTCATATCGAAGTGTTGCTGGTAGCATAAATACTATTTAATTCGGTCTGTAATAACTCTGATATTTTTATTTCTGCTTAATCAATGTGGTGACGTTTCTGAGGCTCTAACCTGTGTGTGTGTGTGCGGTGTGAGTATATTGTGGGGTCGATGGCTGTTTTATATATATTATGTGCAAGAACAGGTATGTTATTAATGGAAAATGGACCGTGAGCGCCTAGATCTCCGACCCCGGATCTGGGGGCGTCACATAGGGTTTATGAGACTAGGGTTTTTGGCTTGTAATTCGGTTTATTTAATTGATATTCTTGGATTTTCTTGGTTTATTCTTGTAATTCTCTCATTGAAGTGTTGTACCAATTTTCCCTCACAACATTTGTGGCGCTAGAAGGAGGGGAGGTTTTATCTCTAAAGGGAAGAGATGTCTCGAGATTCCGGAAATGTCCATACGCCGGAGGATGAACGGAGTGATGGTGATGGAGAACATGATGATGAAGTCACGAATCAGGAGCTCAGGGAAAAGATTAAGAAGATGGACAATAAAATCGTTTCTTTGGAGAAGAAATCCGAAAAGCTGAAGAAGTGGAAATAAAAGCACGGCTCTACGGATCAAAGGGTGAAAAAGAAGGTGGTTACACCAGTTCAGTTAGACTTTGATAGTGATGATGAGGAGTCAAAAAAAAAAGACCTCACAGAAAGGATTTTCTGATGTGGAGACTGACCAAACGAACCCGGACTGGAAAGAAGGAGAAGAAGAGGTCCAGCAGTCATAGGGTTCGCCCACTCGCAGCCTGAGCGTCTTTGACAGGTTGGGTAACCAACTGAATGTTAAAGACCTACGTCACAAACTTGATGGGAGAAAGGAAAGGCAGATCGGGAGAACTCAGGATATGAGCTCTCAATCGAAAGGGTCTCAAAGTCATAGAAAAGATAAATCTGGCAGGTTCTCTAAAGGGGGTGATGGTGAGCGAAGCTGTAGCTCTCGACATAACCCCAAATACAGTGATGATGATCAGTACTAGATGAAGGGTTCCATCGAAGGTTCTAGTGATGATGGAAGCCAGTTCACAAATGGTGAGAACGAGCATTACAAGGTGAAGGATTTGCGTGAGGCACTAAAGAAGTTAAGGTTGGAGAAAAAGTCATTGGAAGGCTTAACTGTGGCTTCACCCTTCACCAAAAAGGTGAGGGATTCACCCCTCCCAGCAAAATACCGGGGGGTAGGAGACTTAAAATTCAGTGAAACCACCGACCCAGTGGAATACCTCAGTCATTTTGACAGGGAAATGGAGGTATATCAGGTTAAGGATTTAACAAAATGTCCTTTGTTGGCTGCCACATTAAGGGATAGTGCTCACCAATGGTTCTAGAGGCTACGTCCAAATTCTATTCGGTCTTGGTGGCAAATGAGTGAACTGTTCGTAACTCAGTTTCGGGCTTCGGTTGCGTTTGCACCCCCAGCCAACACACTGGCGAACATTAATCAAGAAGAAAATGAAAATCTCACTGAATATTTTAAACGGTTCAATGCGGAGGTCCCTAAAGTGAGGAAGACTACAGATGAGACCTATAAACATTTTCTGATTGCGGGCGTACGCCCAGGCACCGATTTCTGGAAAGAGCTTCAGGGGGCGGAGCCCAAAACTTTGGCAGACTTCTATGCTAAGGCTGAAACTCATAAGGTGATTGAAGAATCAATGGCTAAGCTCAAGAAGAGTCGTAGCTCTAGGGAATGGAGCAAGAGCAAGAGCAAGAGGCGCAGATCCTATAGCCCAAAAGACAGGGGGTATCACAAGCGAACCTTCTATGGTGGAAGCTCTTCTACTAGGTCCACCCATGAGGATGAAAAAATGGCTCCTATAACTTTGAATACAACTGATACGGGAAGGACAGTGAGCTACAAATATCACACAAGGAAGGATTCTCAAAGTATGGGTAAGTATACTGAGTATACCCCGCTCACAACATTTATTGAACAGGTGTACGAAGTAGGAAACAAGGCTGGAATGTTCAGAAAGCCGACCAGAAATGGACCTCCAGGAAAGAAAGATGAAGGGCATTACTGTGCTTTTCATGATGTCAATGGGCATGAAACTGCGGATTGTCGCCATTTGAAGGATCACATTGAAGATCTTATAAGAAGAGGTTACCTGACTGAGTTCGTAGCCCAAGAACCTAAAGGATACAAGAATGATAGAACTAATAAGGAAGCAGAAAAGGTGAATCCGGAGTGCCATACAAGGGCCAACAATATTCGTACTATCATCGGTGGACCTTACATTGGGGGTACGAGCAGGAACGCCCATAAAAATTACACTCGGAAAGCCAGGGGCACACCCCTTACAAATGTGTACAACTTTTCTGAAAGGCCACCCAAGCTTTTTAAAGGCGAAGCAGCTGATATAACATTCACTGAAGAAGATGCCAGACATGTGCACCATCCCCACAATGATGCTCTGGTAATTAAGGCGGCAATCGGAGGTTTGAACGTATACCGGGTGTTGGTGGATAATGGAAGCTCGGTGAATATCCTGGCGTAGAGCACCTACCAGAAGATGGGGTTACTTGACAAAGAAATGGCTCCCTCCTACAACGAGTTATATGGATTTACTGGAAATCCCGTATAGATTGTGGGGCGAGTGAAGCTTCTTGTTACTTTGGGAGATGAACCTTGGTCTGCTACACAGGTGGTGGAATTCATGGTGGTGAACGAAGACATTTCTTATAATGGGATACTTAGAAGGCCATTACTCAAGGAGATGCGGGTGGTAACCTCTATTTACCATTTGTCAATGAAATTCCCGACTCCAGGAGGAGTTGGATGCATTCAGGGATGTCAGTATGATTCAAGGGAGTGCTATAGCAAAGCATTGCATACTACCGAGCAGGCTTGTAAACATCTGTTGTTGGTAGACGGAGGTTTCTTTGAGCAGTGTTATCGTTACTTGGACCCCGGTGTAGGATAGGGGGATGAATCCTTACGCCGAAAAGAAGTAAAGCCGGCAAGAGATATGTGTAATGTTATCATGATTATGCAACATCCAGGCGAAGAGCCCTATACAGATATTGCAACTTTTCGGGGGGTAGATACCCCTAGCAAGATACTAATGTTGGAAGCCCTGAAATTCCAAAATTCAAAGATTGAAGAACCATTGGTTGAAGAAATAGTTGAAGAAGTTAATGACAGTTATTTTGAAGGTTTGGACGATGAAAATGATCTGAGGGAATCAAAGAAGACTAATGATCGGTTGTTGGAACCCCATCAGGGTACAGGTAAGGTGAACCATGTGGAGATTGATCTTGATCCACGTATGCCCGAAACAAAGGAGAAGACTAGGGCGGCTGAAGACACTTTGTCTATTCCAGTGGACGTAGCTGATCCCACATGTAAGAACCTAGATTATTGGAGGAATTAAAAACTTTTACTATGTATTAAGTGTAGAAATGAATAGTGGTTACGACTACAATGTAACAGTGGTTCTTGTTACCCAGTATTTAACAATTGTAAAAGGGGGTTGAATACAATTGTATAATATTTTCGACTTAAACAGAAATGATAACACAAGTATGAATAAATAACAACTTTATTAACTCTGATATAAAATTGTTACAAACTCTCTCAAGAAATTATGATGTTATTGAGAGCTGCTAGATTACAAAATAACTCGTGTAAGCGATTACAATAAGTAAAACCTAAACTGTGTTTATATAACATACACAGCTACACTATCAATTACAAGATATACTCAATCAATTACATACGACTTTTAATACATATCTTGCATGATAGCTGCCTTCCTATAATTTAGGAACTAATATATCAATCTTCCTTGATCTCTGGATTGATGTAAATCTTTACGTAATCCTGATCAGCTTCCAATCCTGATAGCAACCTAATACTGACATCGCATTATTGATGACATCAGCATCAGTACCTGATCAGTAATAGTCCAGATCCTGACATCACTTGAATCAATATCTAACAATCTCCTCCAATTTGTACTTTGTGAAATAAAGCACAAATTCCTCGATTCAATGATGTCAAAAACTCAAAACAAAATGTTCTAAAAATCATCAGGTTTAGTTTAAGAAATTCTTTGATAGAAAAGATTCATCCTCAAGAAGTTTGATAGTAACTCTTCTTCTTTGCTTTCAAGAATTTGAATCAGTTTCTTTTTCAGACCCTTGAGCTCTTCAACTTCCTCATTGATCTGATAGATAGCAGCCCTGATGTTCTGAATTGAGTTTCTAGGTAATTCTAAATCACCTAACTGTATGTATGTAAATTCCTCCCCATCAAGATTAAGAGACAATTGTTCCACACCAAGGATTACTTCTTTAAAAGCAGTTCCCCTTTGTATTTCAACTTCTTGCCCCTTTGTATTTAAGTACATGAGAGTGTAGTTGCCATCATACCTTGATTCTCCATCTAAATACCTCTGTCTAATGGTTCCAAGAATCATACTTGTAACACCCCCAGATCCGGGGTTAGGGATCGGGTCGTACTACGGTCTCCATTCCCATAAATAACACTTGACTTGAGTCCAAAATAAATAAGTAGCATGCTCTGACCCCGCAATAATATCCACTCACACACACAACAGTTATAGTCCAAGAGATGAAATTGAAATAAGTCTGCTAATTATAGAATCCACGAATAAAAGTTATTACAACCCAAATGGATAACATCATAAGTTTAAAAGTTCTTGCCATGGATTAGGATTAATTATACATATAATTGAACTGGTAAACCAAAAGCTACCTATCTATGCTACCTCAGCAATGGCAGCAATGATATCAGCGGGTAGTCCTTGAGCTGGGGTAACCTGCTTGCGCCGAGTGCGCCTTACGCGGGCCATCAGTCCTAGCTGTTGTTGTGACATAATAAATAAGCAAGGGTGAGCAATAGCCCACCAACAATAATATAACTGAATAGTGGTGATATATAATAGTTCAAATATCTTTCAAACCATATGCCATGCATTAACGAAGATAGTGCCAGTATAATGTAAACGATGAAGTTACAAGGTACTCAACATATATAATCCGTGGAAATATCTGCTACGTCAAAGATAAGCAAGATATTATCATTTATCATAAAAGAGTAACTTCCAGGAAAAATATTGCAATTCCAGTTTCAAATACTTTTCAACCCTGCCAACAATGATAATGTTGCAGAAAATTTCCAATTCTGAGAAAATGAACTAATCCTGGGGCATTGTCGTGCCAGAAGACATAACATTTACGATGATCAGTCGCATGTTATGCTCCCCACCTTTGTTCTCTACATGTAGAAGGAAGCACCGACGGATTTACCTGTCTACCGCCCTCTGGAACCCCCCGACCAACGGTTGGGCCATTGCTGGACCAGCGCCACTCGGCCACTTACGCGGCTCCTAGTTCGAATAACATCCACGACTCTGAAACGTAAAGTTCGGCCCCCTTTTCCCAAGTATAATACTTGTTGATAAGACTCCACAAAGTAGTCGTATCTAGTTGGAAAGGAAAATTCACTAATATTTCCCAAACTACTGCTTGTTAATGGATACCAACTTGTTCCAACAATCTTACCCCTCGAAAGATGAGAAGGTACACAAAGATTCAATAAGAAATTAGCAACCAAGTCGCGAGTGAAAAGAATAATTTCGAAGGATTTATGACCGGGAAGTCAACAAGATAAATAACATTTCTCAAGTAAGGTTCCCTTATCATTTGAAAGTTAGATTTGAATGAAGAATGTAATTTTGAGAACCTTTCTTGATACAAGTATTAATAATAAGACTCTGAAATAATTTACATAATATTCAAAGGTCGAAGATAATATTTGAATGAAGTAAATCATTTTTGAAACGAGTTAGAAGAATTAAATAAATATTCCAAAGAATATTTATTAAGTTAAAAAAAATTATTGAAGGAATAATCTTAATATAAAATATCACTCGGAATAATCCTCGAATAAATATTCACAAATAATATTCATTAAATACTTAATGAATATTTAAATTAATAATACTTATCAAATAAATAAAACTCGAATGAATATTCGAAATAATAATTAGATAATGATCAGATGAATATTCGAAATAATATTCAATAAATAATTAATGAATAATTTCCAAAGGAATAATCGAGATAATATTCGATAAATGAATCAACTTTAAATGAATACTAGAAATAATATTCATTGACTACATAAAGTTCGAATGAATATTTGAAATAATATTTATTGAATAAATAATGGAGAAATCTTAACTTATATATTCTCTCAGGAATAATCAAGATATATCAAGAAATACTGACTCCCGGTCTATATTCGAAGAATGAGACTCAAATGCCCTTTCCTAAGGGTCTTAGCAATATCCAGCTTATAACCGATACGTTATCTATCTAGCTTATAAGCTAACAATAAATCAGGGAACAAGGATCACAATATAACTTGAAAGTAGGCATGCATCCAATGGCATATGTATAACAACAATCATATATATAATATCACAACAACAGTTCCAAGTATTGGAAACTTGCCTGGCAGTGGAGTCTGGGTAGAGGTAGTATGTCCTGGTTCTGCACGGTGATCTATAAACAATCAGGATATTCGAGATTAATCACTTACGCTTTTCAAAAGGCTAAGTATAAACTTAACTTAGGTCGAAACACGTTTTCAAGTTATCTCGTTATGCACCCTTTAGTGTAACTCTTTTTATCACCGATACGATCCAACATTTGTTCGTTATTAAGACATGTCATCATACTTACACTTGGTATATACTTAAGTCGTATAAGTTCTAAGGTCGGTCGTTTACGAACCAAGAATATACCTCGAGTTTTATCGTCCGTTTTCTAAGTGATTAACCAAAGTTATAACCAATGTGCTTTTTAGGGGCTCGTTCGCACTTAACCTCGATTCAAACATTTTTATAAAATCGAAAAACGATCTTTTTAACATGAGGTCTTCTCTCACACCTTCCTTATGATCCCTAATATTTAATTACCAACATTCGTCACTAAATTACTCGAGTTAAGGGGGTTCAATTTCAATTACGAATTTGCATTTACGGTTTCGAACCACTTTTAGTAAATCGGCCATAATTCCTAAACCGTAAGTCTGTTTGCTTTGATTCTTGTGCCAAAACTATCTATGACTCGAGATCTACTAGGATATGTCATAAAATTATCAAGGTCAGAAAATTATACCAACTGTTACACATGAATTTCAAGGGTTAACGAAATTTCGGCATTACGAATGCTATAAATCGAACGTTTCCAAATTTTGTTTCAACAACCAAGCCACACCGGGCATCCATACAACTTATACACATGTTATACATCTCAATAAGTCTAGAAATATTACACTTCACCATCATATTCATCATATTACTTAAATCACTAAACCACTACTAATCATGCTTATAACATCACCATAATCATATTTAAGTTAAAATCCATCAAGAACATGCATAATCTCAAAGTAAGATCTAGGGTTTCAAGTTGTTATACCTTCTTTTGAGTATGTACTAGCCTTAATAAGCTTTGTATGGTGCTTGGGTGTGCTTAAGCTTGCTTAGATCAACCAAAGAAACAAGAAAAACAAGATTAGTTCATGAAGAACACTATTCATCATCACCTTGAATGATTTATTTGAAAATGGTAAAAGATGTATTTGAAGCTAATATTTCTAGGAGATTACTTTTATGAAATATAGAACTCACCATAAAAATTTGTAGATCAAACAAGGGGTGGAAGTTGGATTTTGAATTTCTTGCTTGGGCCGAATGTTGAAGAAAAGAGAGAGAATGGAGTCTCTTGCTTGGTTGCTTTGGATAATAATGCATAAAGTGATGTATTTTGATAATATCGCATTTAAAGTAGCTTTATTAAAGGTGTGATGTCATGGATGAGGTTTTTGGAGAGACAAGTGTTGATCTTTGGTGGTGTCTATGCTAACTAGTAGTTTGATTGCTAAG
Source organism: Saposhnikovia divaricata (assembly GCA_036435485.1). Classification (NCBI taxonomy): domain Eukaryota; kingdom Viridiplantae; phylum Streptophyta; class Magnoliopsida; order Apiales; family Apiaceae; genus Saposhnikovia; species Saposhnikovia divaricata. Next base: position 165,290,046 of record CM071600.1, read on the forward strand.
TACTAGTTTGATTCTCTAATTGTTCTAGTTCCTTTGTAACAAGCTTGGTTACTAGATATTTTCTACTTGCACATGCATGCATCTTGCTTCCCTGCTTGTTTCTTTGTTTGGTTATTGCTCAATTCATTTATCGTTCGGAGGAATACCCCGAAGATTTCTAATTAGGGTTTTACCGGAAACCTTCTTAATATTTTGCTCACATCTTTAATCCTCCTTTATAATTCTTGAATTTAAATCCCTTAAATCTTTTTAATAAGTCCTTAAGTCTTTCAGTGTCCGGGGAAATCTCAGGGAAAATAAAAGTGCTATTTTTCAGAATCCGATAACTTTTACATACACTCTTTTTCCCCTTGGATCATTAATACGAACTCAGAAATCCGTTTCGTGTACTTCTATATAGTGTCGTCTGATAATATTCCTATTTCCACCAAAAACACTATTCATCACTTATTCATAATGAGAAAAATGTTCTCGCACTTTCCCGAGCGTTCCTTATCCCTTTTACGGAACCACCGGACTAATAACAGATATCAATTTGGATGACATGAGAATAACTCTCCTATTTGGAATTACCATATCTTACTTATCCAGGAGATACATTATTCTTATCTAAGTTGTCAACCAATAGCATTCTTCAAGAAATATGAACATTTGAATCCAATTCCATTCCTTTTTCATTCACTAGAACAATTGTTACATCGTAGCTGTAACCACTATTCATATTTACATTAATACACAATCAAAGTTTTAATTCTACCAAAAATCTAGGTTCTTACAGTCTCCCCTCCTTAAAAGGATTCCATCCCGGAATCAGTTTGAAAACAAATGGGGGTACTTTTCTTGCATCGCGCTTTCTAGCTCCCAGGTTGACTCTTCCACATTGTGGTTCTTCCACAAGACTCTAACTAGCTGAATGACCTTGTTTTGGAGCACTTGTTCTTTTCGGTCTATGATTTCCATAGGCTGCTCCACATAGGTTAAATCTGGTTGCATGTCCACGTGCTCATATTCAACTATATGCTTGGCATCCGGATTATATTTCCTCAGCATCGAAACATGGAACACATTGTGTACTTGCTGCAGGTTTGGGGGTAATGCTAGTTCATAAGCTAGTTCCCCAATACGTCTTAAGATCTCAAATGGCCCAATGTATCTGGGACTCAGTTTCCTTTCTTTCCAAACCTCATTAAACCTTTCCAAGGAGATACCTTAAAAAACACTAGGTCTCCAACTTCATATTCCTTGCCTTTCCGAGCTAAGTCGGCATATCTCTTTTATCGATCTTGGGCTGCTACCAGTCGTCCTCTGATTAGATTTACTGCATCTTTAGTCCGTAGGACCACTTCGGGTCCGAGCATCTTTCGCTCTCCAACTTCATCCCAATACAAGGGAGATCGGCATTTCCTTCCATAAAGGGCCTCGTAAGGTGGCATTCCTATGCTTGAATGGAAACTATTGTTGTAGGAGAACTCAATCAATGGCAAGTGATCATCCCAATTTCCTTTAAAGTCTATAGCACAGACTCTCAACATATCCTCTAGTGTCTGAATGGTCCTTTTACTTTGCCCGTCTGTCTGGGGGTGGTAGGCTATGCTCATGTTCAGCCGGGTTCCTACACATTCTTGAAAGCTTCCCCAAAACCTGGAGTTAAATCTAGGATCTCGATCGGATACTATGGCGACTGGGACTCCATGTCGCGCCACTATCTCCCTTAAGTAGATATCTACTAGTCTATCGACCATATACCTTTCATTGATCGGGAGAAAGTGAGCTAACTTTGTTAGTCGGTCTATAATTACCCATATGGCAGCATGATTAGCTTTGGTCCTTGGTAAGCCTACTATGAAATCCATGGCTATATGTTCCCATTTCCATTCGGGAATCTCTAAGGGGTGCAAAAGTCCACTAGGTCTCTGGTGCTCTGCTTTCACTCTTTGGTAGGTCAAGCATGTGCTTACCCACTCTGCTACGTCCTTTTTCATGTTAGGCCACTAGTAGTACTCTTTCAAATCTCTACATATTTTGGTACTACCAGGGTGTACTGAGTACCTTGAGTTTTGTCCCTAATATAAAATCTCATCCTTTAGCTCCTGCACATTTGGAATCCATATCATGTATGTGTACCTCATGATTCCTTCTTTGATTCTTTCACAATTAATTTCTTCTCCGATCATTATCTCTTCCGTGGAGTTCTCTTCTTCCTCCATTATCCGTTCGTGACATAGTCTAATCTTTTCTAACAATGGGGTTGGATTCGAATTTCCATTAACCTTTCTTGACCATCTCCGGGTATCTTAACCTCAATTTCCAACTTTTCAAAATCTCTCACCAATTCTTCTTCTGAGGCTATCATTTTGAGTTTTTCTTTCCTACTGAAGGTGTCAGCCACCATATTGGCTTTACCTGGGTGATAGCGAATCTCACAATCATAATCCTTGATTAATTCCAGCCATCTTCTCTGGCGCATATTAAGCTCTTTCTGAGTGAAAATGTACTTGAGGCACTTATGGTCAGTGTAAATCTCGCATTTCTCTCCATACAAGTAGTGCCTCCAAATCTTTAAAGCGAAAACTATTGCTGCTAATTCTAGATCATGAGTGGGATATCGAATCTCATATTCCTTTAGCTGCCTTGACGCATACGTGATTACCTTACCGTGCTGCATAAGCACGCATCCTAATCCTTTATGCAAAGCATCACTGTAAATTACCAAATCTCCTTTTCCATCGGGCAACGCCAATACTGGGGCCGTTACCAACCTCTTCTTCAGTTCTTGGAAACTCTTCTCGCATTTTTCAGTCCATTCAAATTTCTCAATTTTACGGGTAAGTCGAGTTAACGGGGCTACGATTTTCACAAAATCTTGAACAAATCTTCTTATAATACCCTGCCAATCTGATGAAACTCCTTACCTCTGTTGGAGTGGTTGGCCGTTCCCAGTTTGAAACTGCCTCTATCTTGGAGGGGTCAACCAACACTCCTTCCCTATTGATCACGTGCCCTAAGAATTGCACCTCATTTTTCCAGAACTCACACTTCGAAAATTTGGCATGCAGCTGTTCTTTCCTGAGTTTTTCTAAGGCTATCCTCAAATGTTCGGCGTGTTCTGCCTCTGTCTTTGAGTAGATAAGAATATCATCGATGAAAACTATTACAAACTGGTCCAAATACTCCTTGAACACTCTATTCATTAAATACATGAAAGCTGTCGGGGCATTGGTTAGTCCAAATGACATTACCAAGAATTCATAATGTCCATATCTGGTACGGAATGCAGTCTTTGGGATATCTTCGGGTTTAATCTTCAGTTGGTGATATCCTGTTCTCAGGTCAATCTTAGAGAAGTATTCAACACCCTTTAACTGGCCAAACAAATCATCTATTCTGGGTAGCGGGTACTTATTCTTTATGGTTAACTTGTTCAACTCTCGATAGTCGATGCATAACCTCATACTCCCATCCTTCTTCTTAACGAACAATAATGGTGCGCCCCAAGGCGACACACTGGATCTTATCATACCCTTATCCAACAATTCCTATAACTGCTTAGCTAGCTCTTTCATTTCAACTGGGGCTAATCGGTACGGGGCCTTCGAAACCGGCACTGTCCCCGGGGCTAACTCGATAGCAAACTCAATTACCCTATCAGGTGGTAATCCGGGAAGATCTTGTGGAAACACATCTTCGAACTCATTAACTACCGGAATGTCTTGTATCTTGGGCGTTTCCTTCTGGGTATCTATAACATAAGCTAAATAAGCATCGTTCCCTTTTCGCAACAATCTCTTGGTCTGTGCCGTGGTTCGAATATTCTGGGTCTGTCGTATCCCTCGAAACACTACTTCCTTCTTTCCTGGGGTTTTCAACTTAACCTTTTTCCCTTTACAATCTATCTGAGTGTTATTGCGGGACAACCAATCCATTCCCAAAATGACATCAAATTCCCCTAGCTTAAAAGGAATCAAATCGACATAGAAATATCATCCTCCTATTTCTAATTTGCAACCGGGGTGACTCTGATTAACTGGAACGACTTCCTGGTTGGCTATTTCTACTTGTAAAGAATCCCTTAGTGGTTGGGTTTTAAGTTTCAATTTACTAGAAAAATCCTTTGATATAAAAGACTTAGTTGCTCCGGAATCAAATAAGACATTTGCACTAACTGAATTGAGAGAAAAGGTACATGCTATCACGTTCGTGTCTCTCACGGCATCCTGCACTGTCATGTTAAAAGTTCTAGCAGTTGGTGGCCTATTGGAGGCTGCCTTGCTTGCCCCTGATGCCGCTGGCTTGTTCATTGGGCAATCCTTCCTCATGTGACCTTGCCGTCTGCACTGGAAACAAGTTGCGCCTTTGCTGGCAATGGGAGTAACCATGGTACAATTGGTGGAATAGTGACCCATTCGTCCACATTTGAAGCAAGTTACCATTCTCTGGTTGCACTCTCCAGAATGCCTCCTTCCACAAGTTGCACATACAGGTAATGGAGGTCTAGAAAGGTAGGAACGGGACACTCCTACTTGTTGGCCGCCCTGGCTCACACTTACACTCACAAATGGTTTAAACCCTACGCTCCTCCCAAGTAGGGAAACTGCTCCTCGGTTAAACTTATTCGAGGGCTTTCCTCCCACGGAACCTCTGCCCATGCTGGCATACTTTCTCTTTATTCCCCCTTTCTCTCTTTCCCTCTGCATTTGATCACTTCCTGCTTCCACAATGGTTGCCTTTTGTACCAAGGTGGCATAATCTGTAAGCTCTAAGACTGCTACCCGATTCTGAATCCATTGCTTCAACCCTTGCTGAAACCTATTTGCTTTCTTCTCCTCAGTATCCACAAATTCTGGCACAAACCTTGATAACTTAGTAAACTTGGCATCATAATCAGCCACTGACAAATTGTTCTATTTTAGTTCTAAAAACTTGAGCTCCATTTGAGTTTTCATGAACCTCGGGAAGTACTTTTCCAGAAACAATTGTTTGAATCTCTCCCAGGTTACTATAGCATCTGTCTCCATGTTCTTCTTAGCCTCCCACCAATAATTGCCCTCTCCTTTCAGAAGGTAAGTGGCAAAAATAGTCTTTTAAGCTCCTGCACATTTGGAATCCATATCATGTATGTGTACCTCATGATTCCTTCTTTGATTCTTTCACAATTAATTTCTTCTCCGATCATTATCTCTTCCGTGGAGTTCTCTTCTTCCTCCATTATCCGTTCGTGACATAGTCTAATCTTTTCTAACAATGGGGTTGGATTCGAATTTCCATTAACCTTTCTTGACCATCTCCGGGTATCTTAACCTCAATTTCCAACTTTTCAAAATCTCTCACCAATTCTTCTTCTGAGGCTATCATTTTGAGTTTTTCTTTCCTACTGAAGGTGTCAGCCACCATATTGGCTTTACCTGGGTGATGCGAATCTCACAATCATAATCCTTGATTAATTCCAGCCATCTTCTCTGGCGCATATTAAGCTCTTTCTGAGTGAAAATGTACTTGAGGCACTTATGGTCAGTGTAAATCTCGCATTTCTCTCCATACAAGTAGTGCCTCCAAATCTTTAAAGCGAAAACTATTGCTGCTAATTCTAGATCATGAGTGGGATATCGAATCTCATATTCCTTTAGCTGCCTTGACGCATACGTGATTACCTTACCGTGCTGCATAAGCACGCATCCTAATCCTTTATGCGAAGCATCACTGTAAATTACAAAATCTCCTTTTCCATCGGGCAACGCCAATACTGGGGTCGTTACCAACCTCTTCTTCAGTTCTTGGAAACTCTTCTCGCATTTTTCAGTCCATTCAAATTTCTCAGTTTTACGGGTAAGTCGAGTTAACGGGGCTACGATTTTCACAAAATCTTGAACAAATCTTCTTATAATACCCTGCCAATCTGATGAAACTCCTTACCTCTGTTGGAGTGGTTGGCCGTTCCCAGTTTGAAACTGCCTCTATCTTGGAGGGGTCAACCAACACTCCTTCCCTATTGATCACGTGCCCTAAGAATTGCACCTCATTTTTCCAGAACTCACACTTCGAAAATTTGGCATGCAGCTGTTCTTTCCTGAGTTTTTCTAAGGCTATCCTCAAATGTTCGGCGTGTTCTGCCTCTGTCTTTGAGTAGATAAGAATATCATCGATGAAAACTATTACAAACTGGTCCAAATACTCCTTGAACACTCTATTCATTAAATACATGAAAGCTGTCGGGGCATTGGTTAGTCCAAATGACATTACCAAGAATTCATAATGTCCATATCTGGTACGGAATGCAGTCTTTGGGATATCTTCGGGTTTAATCTTCAGTTGGTGATATCCTGTTCTCAGGTCAATCTTAGAGAAGTATTCAACACCCTTTAACTGGTCAAACAAATCATCTATTCTGGGTAGCGGGTACTTATTCTTTATGGTTAACTTGTTCAACTCTCGATAGTCGATGCATAACCTCATACTCCCATCCTTCTTCTTAACGAACAATAATGGTGCGCCCCAAGGCGACACACTGGATCTTATCATACCCTTATCCAACAATTCCTATAACTGCTTAGCTAGCTCTTTCATTTCAACTGGGGCTAATCGGTACGGGGCCTTCGAAACCGGCACTGTCCCCGGGGCTAACTCGATAGCAAACTCAATTACCCTATCAGGTGGTAATCCGGGAAGATCTTGTGGAAACACATCTTCGAACTCATTAACTACCGGAATGTCTTGTATCTTGGGTGTTTCCTTCTGGGTATCTATAACATAAGCTAAATAAGCATCGTTCCCTTTTCGCAACAATCTCTTGGTCTGCGCCATGGTTCGAATATTCTGGGTCTGTCGTATCCCACGAAACACTACTTCCTTTTTTCCTGGGGTTTTCAACTTAACCTTTTTCCCTTTACAATCTATCTGAGTGTTATTGCGGGACAACCAATCCATTCCCAAAATGACATCAAATTCCCCTAGCTTAAAAGGAATCAAATCGACATAGAAATATCATCCTCCTATTTCTAATTTGCAACCGGGGTGACTCTGATTAACTGGAACGACTTCCTGGTTGGCTATTTCTACTTGTAAAGAATCCCTTAGTGGTTGGGTTTTAAGTTTCAATTTACTAGAAAAATCCTTTGATATAAAAGACTTAGTTGCTCCGGAATCAAATAAGACATTTGCACTAACTGAATTGAGAGAAAAGGTACATGCTATCACGTTCGTGTCTCTCACGGCATCCTGCACTGTCATGTTAAAAGTTCTAGCAGTTGGTGGCCTATTGGAGGCTGCCTTGCTTGCCCCTGATGCCGCTGGCTTGTTCATTGGGCAATCCTTCCTCATGTGACCTTGCCGTCTGCACTGGAAACAAGTTGCGCCTTTGCTGGCAATGGGAGTAACCATGGTACAATTGGTGGAATAGTGACCCATTCGTCCACATTTGAAGCAAGTTACCATTCTCTGGTTGCACTCTCCAGAATGCCTCCTTCCACAAGTTGCACATACAGGTAATGGAGGTCTAGAAAGGTAGGAACGGGACACTCCTACTTGTTGGCCGCCCTGGCTCACACTTACACTCACAAATGGTTTAAACCCTACGCTCCTCCCAAGTAGGGAAACTGCTCCTCGGTTAAACTTATTCGAGGGCTTTCCTCCCACGGAACCTCTGCCCATGCTGGCATACTTTCTCTTTATTCCCCCTTTCTCTCTTTCCCTCTGCATTTGATCACTTCCTGCTTCCACAATGGTTGCCTTTTGTACCAAGGTGGCATAATCTGTAAGCTCTAAGACTGCTACCCGATTCTGAATCCATTGCTTCAACCCTTGCTGAAACCTATTTGCTTTCTTCTCCTCAGTATCCACAAATTCTGGCACAAACCTTGATAACTTAGTAAACTTGGCATCATAATCAGCCACTGACAAATTGTTCTATTTTAGTTCTAAAAACTTGAGCTCCATTTGAGTTTTCATGAACCTCGGGAAGTACTTTTCCAGAAACAATTGTTTGAATCTCTCCCAGGTTACTATAGCATCTGTCTCCATGTTCTTCTTAGCCTCCCACCAATAATTGCCCTCTCCTTTCAGAAGGTAAGTGGCAAAAATAGTCTTTTGAGCCTCGTCGATGCTCAGAATCTTGAAGGACTTTTCCATTTCCTTGATCCAGGCTCTTGCCTCAACTGGGTCAGCTGATCCATGGAATTCTGGGGCTTAAGGGACTTAAAGGCCCTAAAAGAGTTTGCCACAGTACTGTTGTTACCCTGGAGTGGTTGGGGGTAACGGTTCAAATTTTACCTAAGCAGATACATAAACTGACCCATGGGGTCCCTATCTTGGTTCTCCCCTTCCTGTTCAACCTCAATTTCTTCTTCTTCTACTTCTTCTTCGAATTCTCCAGTGAAAAAGGTTTCGTTTGCTGTCCCATACTGGGAATCCTCTTGCTCATTATAATCCTCATCTTGCACTTCATCATATTCAGGATTTTCCCTATGTTGATTGTGACTTTCTTGATCGGTAGACTCACGGGGGTTAGCCCTAGTTCCCATCCTTCGTGGAGGCATCTTACTAAAAATTTGGACAATTACACATTAGGCTAATTCACTTGTTTTAAAGGATTCTTCCTTGCAAAAATTGTTACATATTTGGATTTAGGATCCCACAGTTCTATATGTCATGGCAACTTAATCGAAAGCAATACGTGCAGTAAATATGCTAATAAAATGGTGATCGCGTCACAACAAAACTGAAATGACTGAAAGGAAACAAATATATACATAGTACTGAAAGATACATCATCTGAGTCATATCGACAGTGTAGGAGTACAACCATCCTAACAACATCTAGTCAAAAGTGAAATACATGGTCTATCCGTCTAGTCAGTAAAAGGGGAAACTAAATACAATGAAACTATCCCACAAAAGTCGGCACTACTATGTTCGTACATGACTAGAAGACTAGACTACTACATCACTATCTCTGAAATCAGTCACCAGTGGTACCCAAAGCCCTGACCCTCATCATAGCAATGCGGAAGATCTCCTCAGCATCAATCCTGGATACCATGCCATGTCCATCGGTAGGTAAAGTCCGGACCCTCATTCGGGCCCTCAGCTCAATACGGGTCACTGCCCTATGTATCTCTCGAGCTCTAGCACGCCTCCCGTCGCCCTGGCGTCCCAACCTAGCAACTCTCTCAGCCGCGAGCTCCGCCCTGGACTCTGCTAACCTGGCCTCAACCACTTCTAAATCTGTAGAAAGTCTGTTCACAATCCAGTAATGCACACATACTGGGATCCCCCCTATCGGGATATGGGGTGGGGTAGATGGCTCTGCTGGAGGTGCGGCCTCTGCCTGCTGCGGCCCGGGGGTCAGCTCCTCAAACTCCTCAGAAAATGGGCTCACATGTAGTGGTGGTGGGGTAGGGTCTCTCTCAACAGAGAATGGTGGCATACGAAGTCCTGAACCCCTCACAGCATCATCCACTGGCTCATCAACATCTCCCTCAGTACCCTTATCCACAGTCTGTCCAACAACAGTAGCCACAACCTGCTCAGTAATCATATCAGTGTCCTCTTCCATCACCCTAATATCATCTATAAGCTGTGTCTCCTCTGGATCCTCCTCATCCTTAGACTCAAGAACCTCAGTATCTGCATCAGCCTGGACCTCCTCAGGGTCCACCTCCTCCTCAGACTCAACAATCTCTATATCTCCATCCTTGTCACCTAGACGCTCATAATAAGGATCTCTGGTCCTAAACAACTCATCAGAATTAACTACCACTATGTCCTCGGTGGCCTGAATCGCCTCATCATGCTGTCTCTCAGAAGACTCTGGATCGGAGATGTCGCTCGCCTACACAAGACGAACTATGTTACTATCATGATACTTAAAAAGTTTCCGTAAGGTTTTAGGTGAACTTGGCAAGAGTTCTTATTATCTTAGTGAATTTATTATTATATAACATCGTATCATCTCTTGGGATATATAACTCTCGCTCTGATACTATTTTTGTAACACCCCCAGATCCGGGGTCAGGGATCCGGTCGTTACGGTCTCCATTCCCATAAATAACACTTGACTTGAGTCCAAAATAAATAAGTAGCATGCTGTGACCCCGCAATAATATCCACTCACGTACACAACAGTTATAGTCCCAGAGATGAAATTGAAATAAGTCTGCTAATTATAGAATCCACGAATAAAAGTTATTACAACCCAAAAGGATAACATCATAAGTTTAAAATTTCTTGCCATGGATTACGATTAATTATACATATAATTAAACTGGTAAACCAAAAGCTGCCTATCTATGCTACCTCAGCAATGGCAGCAATGATATCAGCGGGTAGTCCTCGAGTTGGCGTAACCTGCTTGCGCCGAGTGCGCCTTACGCGGGCCATCAGTCCTAGCTGTTGTTGTGACATAATAAATAAGCAAGGGTGAGCAATATCCCACCAACAATAATATAACTGAACAGTGATGATATATAATAGTTCAAATATCTTTGAAACCATATGTCATGCATTAACGAAGATAGTGCCAGTATAATGTAAACGATGAAGTTACAAGGTAACTCAACATATATAATCCGTGGAAATATCTGCTATATCAAAGATAAGCAAGATATTATCATTTATCATAAAAGAGGAACTTGCAGGAAAAATATTGCAATTCCAGTTTCAAACACTTTTTAACCCTGCCAACAATGATAATGTTGCAGAAAATTTCCAACTCTGAGAAAATAAACTAATCCTGGAGCATTGACGCGCCAGAAGACATAAAATTTACGATGATCAGTCGCATGTTATGCTCCCCACCTTTGTTCTCTACATGTAGAAGGAAGCACCGACGGATTTACCTGTCTACCGCCCTCTGGAACCCCCCGGCCAACGGTTGGGCCATTGCTGGACCAGCGCCACTCGGCCACTTACGCGGCTCCTAGTTCGAATAACATCCACGACTCTGAAAGGTAAAGTTCGTCCCCCTTTTCCCAAGTATAATACTTGTTGATAAGACTCCACAAAGTAGTCGTATCTAGTTGGAAAGGAAAATTCACCAATATTTCCCAAGCTACTGCTTGTTAATGGATACCAACTTGTTTCAACAATCTTACCCCTCGAATGACGAGAAGGTACACAAAGATTCAATAAGCAGTTAGCAACCAAGTCGCGAGTCAAAAGAATAATTTCGAAGGATTTATGACCGGGAAGTCAACAAGATAAATAACATTTCTCAAGTAAGGTTCCCTTTTAATTTGAAAGTTAGATTTGAATGAAGAATGGAATTTTGAGAACCTTTCTTGATACAAGTATTAATAATAAGATTCCGAAATAATTTACATAATATTCGAAGGTCGAAGATAATATTTGAATGAAGTAAATCATTTTTGAAACGAGTTAGAAGAATTAAATAAATATTCCAAAGAATATTTATTAAGTTAAAAAAAATTATTGAAGGAATAATCTTAATATAAAATATCACTCGGAATAATCCTCGAATAAATATTCACAAATAATATTCATTAAATACTTAATGAATATTTAAATTAATAATACTTATCAAATAAATAAAACTCGAATGAATATTCGAAATAATAATTAGATAATGATCAGATGAATATTCGAAATAATATTCAATAAATAATTAATGAATAATTTCCAAAGGAATAATCGAGATAATATTCGATAAATGAATCAACTTTAAATGAATACTAGAAATAATATTCATTGACTACATAAAGTTCGAATGAATATTTGAAATAATATTTATTGAATAAATAATGGAGAAATCTTAACTTATATATTCTCTCAGGAATAATCAAGATATATCAAGAAATACTGACTCCCGGTCTATATTCGAAGAATGAGACTCAAATGCCCTTTCCTAAGGGTCTTAGCAATATCCAGCTTATAACCGATACGTTATCTATCTAGCTTATAAGCTAACAATAAATCAGGGAACAAGGATCACAATATAACTTGAAAGTAGGCATGCATCCAATGGCATATGTATAACAACAATCATATATATAATATCACAACAACAGTTCCAAGTATTGGAAACTTGCCTGGTAGTCGAGTGTGGGTAGAGGTAGTATGTCCTGGTTCTGCATGGTGATCTATAAACAATCAGGATATTCGAGATTAATCACTTACGCTTTTCAAAAGGCTAAGTATAAACTTAACTTAGGTCGAAACACGTTTTCAAGTTATCTCGTTATGCACCCTTTAGTGTAACTCTTTTTATCACCGATACGATCCAACATTTGTTCGTTATTAAGACATGTCATCATACTTACACTTGGTATATACTTAAGTCGTATAAGTTCTAAGGTCGGTCGTTTACGAACCAAGAATATACCTCGAGTTTTATCGTCCGTTTTCTAAGTGATTAACCAAAGTTATAACCAATGTGCTTTTTAGGGGCTCGTTCGCACTTAACCTCGATTCAAACATTTTTATAAAATCGAAAAACGATCTTTTTAACATGAGGTCTTCTCTCACACCTTCCTTATGATCCCTAATATTTAATTACCAACATTCGTCACTAAATTACTCGAGTTAAGGGGGTTCAATTTAAATTACGAATTTGCATTTACGGTTTCGAACCACTTTTAGTAAATCGACTATAATTCTTAAACCGTAAGTCTGTTTGCTTTGATTCTTGCGCCAAAACGATCTATTACTCGAGATCTACTAGGGTATGTCATAAACTTATCAAGGTCAGAAATTAATACCAACTGTTACACACGAATTTCAAGGATTAACGAAATTTCGACATTACGACGGCTATAAATCGAACGTTTCCAAATTTCGTTTCAACAACCAAGCCACACCGGGCATCCATACAACTTATACACATGTTATACATCTCAATAAGTCCAGAAATATTACACTTCACCATCATATGCATCATATTACTTGAATCACTAAACCACTACTAATCATGCTTATAACATCACCATAATCATAACTAAGTTAAAATCCATCAAGAACATGCATAATCTCAAAGTAACATCTAGGGTTTCAAGTGGTTATACCTTCTTTGGAGTATGTACTAGCCTTACTAAGCTTTGTATGGTCCTTGGGTTTGCTTAAGCTTGCTTAGATCAACCAAAGAAACAAGAAAAACAAGATTAGTTCATGAAGAACACTATTCATCATCACCTTGAATGATTTATTTGAAAATGGTAAAAGATGTATTTGAATCTAAGATTTCTAGAAGATTACTTTTATGAAATATAGAACTCACCATAAAAATTTGAAGATCAAACAAGGGGTGGAAGTTGGATTTTGAATTTCTTGCTTGGGCCGAATGTTGAAGAAAAGAGAGAGAATGGAATCTCTTGCTTGGTTGCTTTGGATAATAAAGCATAAAGTGATGTATTTGGATAATATCTCATCTAAAGTAGCTTTATTAAAGGTGTGATGTCATGGATGAGGTTTTTGGAGAGACAAGTGTTGATCTTTGGTGGTGTCTATGCTAACTAGTAGTTTGATTGCTAAGTACTAGTTTGATTCTCTAATTGTTCTTGTTCCTTTGCAACTAGCTTAGTTACTAGGTATTTTCTACTTGCTTCTTTGCTTGTTTTTTTGTCCGGTTATTGCTCAATTCATTGATCGTTCGGAGGAATACCTCGAAGATTTCTAATTAGGGTTTTGCCGGAAACCTTCTTAATATTTTGCTCACATCTTTAATCCTCCTTTATAATTCTTGAATTTAAATCATTTAAATCTTTTTAATAAGTCCTTAGGTCTTTCAGTGTCCGGGGAAATCTCGGGGAAAATAAAAGTGCTATTTTTCAGAATTTGATAACTTTTACATACACTCTTTTTCCGATAACTCAGAAATCCGTTTCGGGTACTTCTATATAGTCTCTTCCTCCTTCCCCATTACTCACTCGACTGAAAATCTCTCTCTATTAATCTCTCCATTCTCTCTCCTCTCGGTACTTTCTCTCTCCACCGATACCATCGATTCCCAGCTTGATATTATGATCCGAAACTGTAGTTTTGCTCGGTTTCCTTCGCTCCATGCGATTCTATGATTACATGTCGAATTTATAAGGTTTTGCCTTTTTCCGAGTTATTTGGTCGTGTGCTTGCTTATTCGGTTATAATTGATGCTGTATGTCCTTGGGCAGTGGTCGTGGAAAGAAAACCCGAAGGTTTTGGGCACCTCCGACTGCTACCACCGTCGGCGGTGAACTCCGGTGAGCCGGCGGGAGGCGGTGATGAACTTTTCTTAGCCTAATTAACATTATAACTTCGTTTTGATGATGCATGTTGATTATATGTTGATTTTGCGGATTTTCGAATTATTACAATTAAAATTCGATGTGTATGTTTCGTTAAATGCTTGATATTGATTCGATATTACACTGAGATGATTGATTTAATAGATGGTTTTCGAAGTGAAATTCTTTGTAATTATATTCTGAAAAATTTGAAATTATTATATATATGCATGCATGAGAAATTCGAAAGTTTTAATATAAATCTTATTCGATTATGTTCGAATTATGTGATAAATATGAAGGATTTGGTTCATTAAATTTGTTAATTAATTATTTTGAATATAGTTATATGAATAATTTTTCGAATTATTACATGATTAAATTCGAAAGTATATGTGTGACATGAATTACTCGAATTATTATGAATTATGTGATTCTCGATAATTTAAGGAGCATAACATAAGTAGTAAGTACGATTTAGAATTATGATGATTATAAATCCATTGGGAGTGTAGGTGGATCTTAAATCCATCGTATTGATTTGATTCTGAAGTGGAGTCGGATATTTTCCAACGGAATAGTCCATATCATAAAGGAAACTATACCCGATTTTCATGAAATTATAACTAGTAAAGTGTATATCTATTAGCATGACTGTTTATGAGTTAGGTTTATCTGCTAAATGTATAAGTGGCTTATGTGAGATGCATGTTCTAGGTGTTACGTGCTTAAATGGTTGTCTGTTTACGAGGTGGTTTTAGTATATTATCGAGTACGTATGTTATATGATAAGTATAATGTGTTATAAGAATCGTTTGGGTAGATTAGGATTAGGCGATTTAGAAGTATAGTATTCTAAAGTAGTGATATGGTTTATGTAGATAAGAAGGACGTAGGACCTAGCGATAAAGGAAAAGCTAAGGTTGAGTACCAGTGACTGAGCTGTTAGCTGTTGCATTCTACCGGAGGCAAGTAACTCTGTCTTTTCTTGAAGTTTACATTCCTAAACTGATATATCCTGTTGAGTCGAGCATGCCTATCTTATGCTATGTTGATCATAAATCTTATGTAGCCTATCTATTCATGCAACCAGAATCCTGTCTACGACTGTTTCATAAACTGTAAACCATAAAAATAGCATAATTCTTTTTAATTGCTTCTTGACCATATATGTCCTACAACTTGCTATAATCATGTCATATTGACTGACCAATAAACCAGTGTTCTACTTGACCTATGTCCGTGTCCAGTTTAACCTATTTTGTCCCAAAAATTTTATAAACTTCTTTATGACCTAATCACTGATTCAAAAACTTAATTACCCATAATACTATACCTTAAACTTGAAATCTGATCAATTACCTTGATGTCTTTGAGTCTATATCTTCTTGATTCAGACTTGTATCCCTATTTCATTAATGTCAGAGAACTTAGTCAAATCCTTTGACTTTTACCATTGTGAATCAAAATGAGTTGTTTTCTTAAAATACTTTGAAGTTACTTAGACTGGGCTGATTTGTTATCAGAGAGTCAAAGGTACTTCGAAGTAAAGGTTTTCGAAAAGATTAAGTACTAAAATGTTTTATGAAGTTAAAAAGAGTTTTTCAAAGCTTAATGTTTTTAAAATGAGATTTTTATAAAATGTTAGGAACTCCGTCTAAATGGTTTCCACTGATTCCTGACGATTGGAGAGACGGGGCGAACGGGTAATGCTGGTTCCGTCGGTTTATGTATGTAGTAGTGTAGTTCTGGTTTGTCCAGTTCGACACCTTTATAGGGCAATGTGTTGCCTCTTGGGAACCCAAACTATCCTAATGAAAGGAAATGATGGCCAGAGGGACTTTGTGTCCGGTATGGGGACTTTATGGGCTAATCACCCGTATTGTCTATTATGAAGTAAAAACCTCCAATTAGTTTTCTTAAAGTGATGATTACTTTTAATTTACCATGAAATGAAATTGTTTTACCAATTGAAATGTCAATTACTTTACACAGTTTTGAAATATCTATTGCTATCCTGATCATCAGTTGATACCTTGTCTTTACTAAATACCAGTATTGCTTATACTGCTTCCAGCATATTTATGTGATATCTTGAATTACTATTATCTTCTGCGATACCTTGTTATACTGCTTTTAGTTGAGATCTTTAGTTACTTGTTGAGCGTTGGCTCATTATTATTTTGTCTAACCCTTTTGACAGTAATCTAAGAATCATGGTTCGTACAATCCAAACCGCAAGGAAGCGCACTTACCGTGGCCCTGAGTTGGTTCGTTTTGAGATAGCTCCCTAGGTAGATGCAATAACAGCTCAGTGAGGAGATCTATAGTTAGTTGTGAGAACTAGTAGTCGAACTTTTGAAGAACTTTGGTTTGTAATAATATATTTTGAATTCAGGACTGTAATAATAATTTAGTTAGATGATGGCTTGCTTGTTTCATACCATTACCTGTGAAAGATCTTGGATAGTAGTGTCGGGGCCAGTCAGCATGTTATATTATATTATATTTTAGGTTGTTTGTATGCAGATGTGTGTCAGTGACTCTCCGATCTAGGCCCTTGGTCGGGAGGGCGTCACAGGTTGGTATCAGAGCTACGGGTTTTGGACACTGAAACAAGCCAGGAATTCAGGATTATTAAAAAAAAGAAGTAGATACAATTAGGATTTAAGAGTGATAGATGTAGGGAGTGATTATAGGTTTAGGTTTTCCCTTCGTGATAGATTTCTAGGACTAACCTAACTTATCTCGTTTATATTCTGCGTGTATATATATATGATTGTTACAGGACATGAGTCTTGCCGACGATGCACCACCCCTACCTTCCGATTCTAGTAGTTCATCCGAGAAGTCCGATCCTTCGGAGGCGATGTCTGATGCTGATGCTGAGGTTGAGTCTGATATGCCGGTATCTGAGTCTGAGGTTGAGAGTCCCACTGCCCGTGCCGATATTCATATCCCTACCACTGAGCCTATGCCTGATTCTGCACCGGTGTTTGAGCCTATTACTGATACCGTGCCTGTTCCTATCTCAGTACCAGTAGTGACCCCTTTTGTCACCGAGCACGGCGAGTCATCTATCGGACCCTACTCACTTCCCGAGGTTGCACCTTTGCACACATACGCTGAGATTGTCCGCACTTGTGAGAATTTGACGAGCAGGAATGATGAGCTTTCAGCATTAATCAAGCAGATGAAGGACGAGGCACAGCGTCAAGTTGATTTATCTATGATCGATTGGGATAGTCGTATTGAGTTAGCACAGAGGGTCACCCAGTAGCGTTTTCTTGAGGTTCCCCTGTCTAGGCCTACTTTTGATGAACTTTGTCGACTTTCGGGTTTGATTTCTTGGATGATGTGCGAGTATGGTGAGACCCGACATCCCCGTAAGTAGAGATGTTGTTTGTGGAGATGGTGTGAGTGGGACATTTGGTGGAGCCCACTAGTTTTAGTTATGAGTACTACTAGTATAGGATGTTTTCCTAGTTTTCCTAGCGCTAGTAGACGGATTGTTGTTGTTTAGTTTGTTTATTTCAGTTCTGTTGTAGAAGGCTTAGTATACCCTTAAATTTGATGTTATTAAATCATTTTTGTCATTGGCGACGTATGCATATTTCATATATCCCTGTGTCCACTGTTTTACTTATCGCTTTTACATACTGTCTTTACATACCGTATTTCCATATTTATTGACCTGTTCATATAAACCCTGTTGCATAACTTACAACAGTACCCATATCATATTGATTTATCGGAACCGATCATCTATTGGTACCAGACGGAGGAACCCTATTTCTTTTGAATATGTACCTACTTGTTGTTTACCAACTATTTACCTTCTTATCATAAAGATGCCTCCCAGAAGAAACCGTCAAGCTACCAAAAATGATAATCAAGATCAACAAAACCAAGATAACCCTACTATGGCCCAGATGTTCCAATTACTTCAATAACAAACAGCTGCTTTTGTTCAACACCAACAGCACCAAGCTGCCCAACCCGCTACAACTTTTAAATCTTTTCAAGCTGTTCACCCACCTGAGTTTAAAGGCACCTTGAACCCTGTTGAAGCTAAGTCTTGGTTGATGGATATCGAGTAGTCTTTCACGTTAGTTAGGGTTGATGAGGATCAGAAGGTGGAGTTTGCCAGTTTTTATTTGAGAGCGGAAGCAAATTTTTGGTGGGAGTCTGTTAAGACCGTAGAAGGAAATGCGATTACGTGGCCAAGATTCGTAAAATTGTTTAATGAAAAATATCTGCCAGGTTATTTACAAGACCAGTTGGAGATTCAGTTTATGGAGTTAAAACAAGAAGGAATGACTGTCGCGGAGTATGAAGCTAAGTTTACTGAGTTATCTAGATTTGCACCCCAGTATGTAGGAAACGAAGCTAGCAAGGCTAAGAAATTTCAGCATGGATTAAAGCCCTGGTTAAGAAGTAGAGTTGCTGCATTTGAGTTATGAACCTATTCTGCTGTCATTCAGAAGGCGATGATTATAGAAGGGAAGAGTGATTTGAACCAGAAGGAGAAAGCTGATAAGAAAAGAAAGTTTGAGAAAGTAGAAAAGAGCTAAGAGACAGAAGGTCAGAGGAGTTTTCCGAACAAAGGAAGGTTTGGAAATCGACGAGGAGGACAGAGAAATTTTCAGAAGTTTGGAGGTGGTAACGGAGGACAAGACCGTAGACCCCAAGGAGTAAACCCTCAGGCTATAACAAGACCCGTACTACCAGATTGCAAAAATTGTGGAAGAAAGCACCCGGGTAACTGTAATAAGTCTAACATAGTTTGCTACAAATGTGGAAAGAAAGGACATTACGCTTAGGAATGTTCAGAAGCGAAGCCAGTAGGATCGACTTGTTATAAATGCGGCAAGATTGGTCATATTGCTAAGAACTGTAATGAGCCTGTCCAGACTGCTAATGTTTTGAGAATTACCGCACCACTAGCACCTCGACAAATGCCGTATCAAGCACCTCAGCCCATAGCCCGTACTTTTAACATGTCTATCAAAGAAGCTGTTAATGATGCCGATGTGGTTGCAGGTATGCTTCCTGTCAACTCTTTTGAAGCTAAAGTTTTAATTGATTCTGGAGCAACTAGATCCTTTATATCTGAAAGATTTCTTGATAAATTGCATTGTGAGATTCGTCCATTAGAAAAGGCATTAGTAGTAGAAGTTTCTAATCAAGATAAGATTTCCATAGACCGAGAGTGTCCTAACTGTAATATTGAGATTGAAGGATTTCTTTTCTACGTGGAATTATTACCTTTTAAGTTGGGAGAGTTTGATGTTATTTTAGGAATTGATTGGTTGTCCGCATGTGATGCGTAAATTGAGTGTAAGAAGAAGCAAGTTAAGTTGCATACTGAAGATGGTAGTGAAGTAATATTTCAAGGACAGAAGCAAGATAAGAAATTTCTAACGTTTATGCAAGCGAAGAGATTGTTGAATCAAGGATGTGAAGCTTATTTAGCGCATGTAGTTGATACAGAGAAACAAGCCCCTAGGATGGAAGATATTCTAGTTATAAATGAGTTTCCTGATGTATTTCTCGACGAATTTCCCGGATTACCTCCAGACAGAGAGATTGAATTCCCGATTGATTTGGTACCAGAGACTGAACCCGTATCTAAAGCACCGTACCGAATGGCACCTGTTGAGATGAAGGAGTTAGCTACTCAATTGCAAGATTTATTAGATAAAGGAGTCATAAGGCCGAGTGTATCCCCGTGGGGAGCGCCAGTGTTATTTGTTAAAAAAAAGGATGGAAGCATGAGGTTATGTATCGATTATAGAGAACTCAATAAATTGACTATAAAAAATAAGTATCCATTGCCAAGGATTGATGATTTGTTTGATCAACTGAAGGATGCTGCTTACTTTTCTAAGATCGATTTAAGATCAGGTTATCACCAATTGAAGATCAAGCCAGAAGATATTCCAAAGACTTCATTTCGCACGAGATACGGACATTATGAGTTTTTAGTGATGGCTTTCGGATTGACGAATGCGCCAGTTGTGTTTATGGATTTAATGAATAGAGTGTTCAAGAGATATCTGGATAAGTTCGTAATTGTATTTATTGATGACATCCTTATATACTCGAGAAACCCTGAAGAGCATGCCGAGCATTTGAGAATAGCATTGGAAACCCTGAGAAAGGAAAGATTATATGCCAAGTTTTCTAAGTGTGAGTTTTTGTTGCAAGAAGTGCAATTTTATGGTCATGTGATTAGTAAAGAAGGAATTCGAGTGGATCCTGCTAAGATTGAAGTTGTGGTGAATTGGAGTAGACCAAGAACTCCTACTGAGGTGAGAAGTTTTCTAGTATTGGCTGGTTATTATCGGAGATTTGTACAAGATTTCTCAAAGATTGCTACCCCATTGACCAAGTTGACCCGAAAGAATGAGAAGTTTATTTGGAATGATAAGTGTGAAGAGAGCTTTCAAGAGCTAAAGAAGAGATTAGTTTTCGTGCCATTGTTAGTATTGCCAGATAATAAGGGAAATTTTGCTATCTATAGTGATGCTTCGCACAAAGGATTAGGATGTGTTTTGATGCAACACGGAAATGTTATTGCGTACGCTTCGAGACAGCTTAAGCTGCACGAGCAGAAGTATCCGACACATGATTTAGAGTTAGCTGCAATTGTGTTCGCGTTGAAAATTTGGAGACATTACTTGTATGGAGAGAAGTGTGAAATTTTCACCGATCATAAGAGTTTGAAGTATATCTTTACCCAGAAAGAGTTGAATATGAGACAAAGAAGATGGTTAGAGTTGATTAAGGATTATGATTGCACGATAAGTTACCATCCCAGAAAGGCGAATGTTGTAGCTGATGCGCTAAGTAGAAAGGAGAGGTTGAATACATTGACTATGCCAAAGGAGTTATTTCGAGAATTTAAGAAGTTAAGTTTAGAAGTTTATGATTCAAAGGATGCAGATGAGTTTCTGAGTACGATGACTTTTCAACCAGAGTTGCTGAAGAAGATTCGAAGATGTCAAGAGGAAGTGATGAATTGCAAAATGAATACATTGACCGGAGAAGAAATTTGTACACAGAAGGATGATCAAGGTATTTTAAGATTTGGAAAGAGAATATGGATTCCTAATGTTGTGGAGTTAAAGAATGAGATTTTAACTGAAGCTCATAGTTCGAGATATTCTATTCACCCTGGAAGTACAAAGATGTATCGAGATTTGAAGGAGATCTTTTGGTGGCCAGATATGAAATGAGAGATTGCCGAATGGATAAGTAAGTGTTATACCTGCAAGAGGATTAAAGCGGAACATCAAAAGCCAAGCGGATTGTTGCAACCATTAGATATTCCGGAGTGGAAGTGGGAGCACCTTGCCATGGATTTTGTAGTGGGATTACCAAAGACTAAGGCGAATCACGATGCGACTTGGGTAATTATTGACCGATTGACGAAGTCTACACATTTTCTACCAATTAATGAAAGATTCTCATTGGATAAGTTAGTGCATTTGTATTTGAAGGAAATAGTGTCACGTCATGGAGTTCCTGTTTCGATAGTATATGATCGAGATCCACGATTTAATTCGAGATTTTGGAAGCAATTTCAAGAATGCCTAGGAACCCAGCTCAAGATGAGTACAGCTTACCATCCATAAACGGATGGCCAGAGTGAAAGGACTATTCAGACCATAGAAGATATGTTAAGAGCTTGTGCATTGGATTTCAAAGGAAGTTGGGATGAGCATTTGCCATTGGTTGAGTTTTCGTACAACAATAGTTATCACGCGTATCGGAATGCCACCGTATGAAGCCTTATATGGAAGGAGGTGTAGATCGCTAGTGTATTGGGAAGAAGTTGGTGAGAAGAAAATTTTAGGACCATAACTGCTCCAGTAGACAAAGGAGAAAGTTGAGATTATTCAGAAGAGGTTGATTACTGCCCAGGATCGTCAGAGGATGCTGATTTAAAAAGAAAGGACATGAATTTTGAGATAGGAGATCAAGTGTTGTTGAAAGTGTCACCGTGGAAAGGAGTTACGAGATTTGGTAAGAAAGGAAAGCTGAGTCCCAGATATGTAGGACCATTTGAGATTTTGAAGCAAGTTGGAAAGGTTGCTTACGAGTTGGCGCTACCACCGCACATGCACCATATTCATAATGTGTTCCATGTATCTATGCTTAAGAAGTACAATCCAGATGCAAGTCACGTAATCGAGTATGAACCTATTGAGATCCAGCAAGATTTATCTTACGAGGAGCAACCAGTAGAGATTCAAGATAGAAGTGATAGGAAGCTTAGAAATAAGGTTGTCAGATTAGTTAAGGTTTTGTGGAGGAATCCTAAAGTCGAAGAGTCGACTTGGGAACTTGAAAGCGAAATGCTTGCCAAGTATCCTCATTTGTTTACTTAAGTGAGATTCTGGGGACAGAATCCTTTTAAGGGGGGAAGGCTATAACGACCTAGAATTTTTTGCAATTTATTAAATGCTTATTTAATTGTTAAATGTGAAATTATGTGATTTAGGTGATGAGTATAGTTTTGTAAAGCAAGATATGTGTGAAACCATGTTTGTGTGATAATATGATGATTGGTATGTGTCGTACATGTTCGTGGAATTTTATTTATATTTTAAAGCATTAAAACTATTTTTAAAGTGCATTTTTAATCTTTCGAAAATCATATAAAATCATTGGAGTCGATTTAAATCATGAAATCTTTTGTATTATCATGTTTGAGACAAGATTTAGTTTGTAAAATTAGTGTGGATATTTAATTGTGCGTTTTGGTATTTTAAAATGATTTAAAAAGCATTATTTCTTTTAAAGAGCCTTTATTTCAAAAATTCGTATAAAATTCATTTTTGATCCAAATATTATTTTAAAAATATGGGGATGCTTCTAAATTCATAAACTTTATTTTAAAATTTTCTAAAAATATTTTCACCCCATTCTTCTATTTTATTTTGATTTAAAAGTGATTAAAAGAAATGTTTTTCAGGAAAGTAAATTACAATTGTGAATTTACTATTTTGCCCCTGGTTTTGAGAATTAATAGACGTAGTCTCTTCCTCCTTCCCCATTACTCACTCGACTGAAAATCTCTCTTCGTTAATCTCTCCGTTTTCTCTCCTCTCGGCACTTTCTCTCTCCACCGATACCATCGATTCCCAGCTCGATATTATGATCCGAAACCGTAGTTTTGCTCGGTTTCCTTCCCTCTATGCGATTCTATGATTGCTTGTCGATTTTATGATGATAAATTAGAAACTCATTTCGGGTTTTGCCTTTTTCCGAGTTATTTGGTCGTGTGCTTGCTTATTCGGTTATAATTGATGTTGTATGTCCTTGGGCAGTGGTCGTGGAAGGGAAACCCGAAGGTTTTGGGCACCTCTGACTGCTACCACCGCCGGCAGTGAACTCCGGTGAGCCGGCGGGAGGCGGTGATGAACTTTCAGAGCCTAATTAACATTATTAACTTCGTTTTGATGATGCATGTTGATTATATGTTGATTTTGTGGATTTTCGAATTCTTACAATTAAAATTCGATGTGTATGTTTCGTTAAATGCTTGATATTAATTCGATATTACTATGAGATGATTGATTTAATAGATGGTTTTCAAAGTGAAATTCTTTGTAATTATATTCTGAAAAATTCGAAATTATTATATATATACATGCATGAGAAATTCGAAAGTTTTAATATAAATCTTATTCGATTATGTTCGAATTATGTGATAAATATGAAGGATTTGGCTCGTTGAATTTGTTAATTAATTATTCTGATTTATTCGGATGAATATAGTTATATGAATAATTTTTCGAATTATTACATGATTAAATTCGAAAGTATATGTGTGACATGAATTACTCGAATTATTATGAATTATGTGATTCTTGATAATTTAAGGAGCATAACATAAGTAGTAAGTACGATTTAGAATTGTGATGATTATAAATCCATTGGGAGTGTAGGTGGATCTTAAATCCATCGTAGTGAATTGATTGTGAAGTGGAGTCGGATATTTTCCGACGGAATAGTCCATATTATAAAGGAAACTATACCCGATTTTCATGAAATTATAACTAGTAAAGTGTATATCTATTAGCATGACTGCTTATGAGTTAGGTTTATCTGCTAAATGTATAAGTGGCTTATGTGAGATGCATGTTCTAGGTGTTACGTGCTTAAATGGTTGTCTGTTTACGAGGTGGTTTTAGTATATTATCAGGTACGTATGTTATATGATATGTATAATGCGTTATAAGAATCGTTTTGGTAGATTTGGATTAGACGATTAGAAGTATAGTATTCTAAAGTAGTGATATGGTTTATGTAGATAAGAAGGACGTAGGACCTAGTGATAAAGGAAAAGCTAAGGTTGAGTACCAGTGACTGAGCTATTAGCTGTTGCATTCTACCGAAGGCAAGTAACTCTGTCTTTTCTTGAATTTTACATTCCTAAACTGATATATCCTGTTGAGTCGAGCATGCCTATTTTATGCCAAGTTGATCATAAATCTTATGTAGCCTATCTATTCGTGCAACCAGAATCCTATCTACGACTGTTTCATAAACTGTAAACCCTAAAAATAGCATAATTCTTTTTAATTGCTTCTTGACCATATATGTCCTACAGCTTGCTATAATCATGTCATATTGACTGACCGATAAACCAGTGTTCTACTTGACCTATGTCCGTGTCCATTTTAACCTATGTTGTCCCAAAAATTTTATAAACTTCTTTATGACCTAATCACTGATTCAAAAACTTAATTACCCATAATACTATACCTTAAACTTGAAATCTGATCAATTACCTTGATGCCTTTGAGTCTACATCTTCTTGATTCAGACTTGTATCCCTGTTTCATTAATGTTAGAGAACTTAGTCAAATCCTTTGACTTTTATCATTGCGAATTGAAATGAGTTGTTTTCTTAAAATACTTTGAATTTACTTAGACTGGGCTGATTTGTTATCAGAGAGTCAAAGGTACTTTGAAGTAAAGGTTTTCGAAAAGATTAAGTACTAAAATGTTTTATGAAGTTAAAAAGAGTTTTTCAAAGCTTAATGTTTTTAAAATGAGATTTTTATAAAATGTTAGGAACTCCGTCTAAATGGTTTCCACGGATTCCTGACGATTGGAGAGACGGGGCGAACGGGTAATGCTGGTTCCGTCGGTTTGTGTATGTAGTAGTGTAGTTCTGGTTTGTCCAGTTCGACACCTTTACAGGCCAATGTGTTGCCTCTTGGGAACCCAAGCTATCCTAATGAAAGGAAATGATGGCCAGAGGGACTTTGTGTTCGGTATGGGGACTGTATGGGCTGATCACCTGTATTGTCTATTATGAAGTAAAAACCTCCAATCAGTTTTCTTAGAGTGATGATTACTTTTAATTTACCATGAAATGAAAGTGGTTTACCGATTGAAATGTCAATTACTTTACACAGTTTTGAAATATCTATTGCTATCCTGATCATCTGTTGATACCCTGTCTTTACTAAATACCAGTATTTCTTATACTGCTTCCAGCATATTTATGTCATATCTTGAATTACTGTCATCTTCTGCGATACCTTGTTATACTGCTTTCAGTTGAGATCTTTAGTTACTTGCTGAGAGTTGGCTCATTATTATTTTGTCTAACCCTATTGACAGTAATCTAAGAATCATGGTTCGTACAATCCAAACCGCAAGGAAGTGCAATTACCGTGGCCCTGAGTTGGTTCGTTTTGAGATAGCTCCCGAGGTAGATGCAATAACAGCTCAGTGAGGAGATCTTTAGTTAGTTGTGAGAACTAGTAGTGGATCTTTTGGAGAACTTTGGTTGTAATAATATATTTTGAATTCAGGACTGTAATAATAATTTAGTTAGATGATGGCTTGCTTGTTTCATACCATTACCTGTGAAAGATCTTGGATAGTAGTGTCGGGGCCAGTCAGCATGTTATATTTATATTATATTTTAGGTTGTTTGCATCTAGATGTGTGTCAGTGACTCTCCGATCTAGGCCCCTGGTCGGGAGGGCGTCACAGATGCTGCTCTCCAGGCAACATTTGAATGGCTTTCCTCTAAGGCATCCTCATCCAAAACTTCCAACCATTGTTAATGAATATGTCAGCAAAAATAACCTTATCCTTATTAACTTCCACCCAAACAAAGTGGCAAAGATGGGATCTGGTATAGCTGCTAGCAATGGAGTGATTTGGACTTCCCCTTTTTTTCTGTTGAATAGATTAGTAGATAGAGAAAACAAAAAGATTTGATGTATGCATGTAATCTCTTTCTTATTATCAATGAAAAACCTTGTTTCTCTAATCTTATTCATTGTTTTCTGCACTTTTTATGTTATTGAACTGATCTGTGAAGTAAGAAATCAGAGTAGTAATCATGAAAAACTAATTAAAGTAGTCACATAATTCACAAGTTCATTAACAATAGCCACAAATAAATCAAGAAAATAGAACAAAAAAGGAAGCACTTAGATCCTGATCATTATACTGACAAACGAACCGTTGCATCAGGATTCGATGTTTGACTAAAGTCAGGATTGAATTTTCGTCAGGATTCGATATGCATCAGGATCTTATGATCATCAGTATTTGATCTCCCCTTGTTTTCTGAAACTCTCATAATTCACCATTCATAATTCATTCACCAATTTTGTAAAAGTAGCTTCAGGAAGTGGCTTGGTTAATATATCAGCTAGCTGTTGATCAATAGGAACAAAGTGTAGCTCAATTGTCCCTTCCAGTACCTGCTCTCTTTTGAAATGATATCTGATACTGTTAGGTCCAAAATAGTTTGTAGAAGGGGGGTTGAATACAAACTATGTCGTTTAATCGAATTTGCTCTTTTCTTAAAATATTAAATCAAGAACAAATTGATGCGGAATAAAACGAATACCGATATTCAAGTTAAATATAAAATTTATATTAACTTGATGGAGTGTGTCTAAATACACGGGTACAAATTACAATGGTTTGATGACCAACTAATTATTACAAATTCTATAGAAAATTCGACATGAAATTTTCTATATTTGTAATAAAAAGATCGAATGCTAAAAGCAATTCGAGAGATAAGTTCTAGGAGTAAAAACTCGCTAGATAGTTCCAACGTTACAAGTAAACAATTTCTATCGGTTCAGATTTAATGATACAGCTCAGAAATAATTTACAGGAATTTATTTGAAGAACAGAACTATTTCTCTTGGTCTTTCTCTTTTCAGCTCGGAGAGAATTTGTGAAGTTGTGTCTGCTGCACTCTCTGTTCTGTCTGATTGCTTCTGCCTCTTTTATAAGATATTAACATTTTGTATTACCAAGACAATCGGCAAGACAATCAGAACCACCAAGACACTAAATTTGTACTGCCAAGACAATAGGCAATACAATCGGCAAGACAATCTTTTCCACCAAGACAATCGGCAAGACAATCCAATTCTGAGATATTTGTCCAGCTGTAGAAGACTTTTCCTTTTTAATCATCATCAAGACTATCAATTTGAATATTAATCTTTCTTTTCGAAAGGCTGTCGAGGATATTATCTGCATAATGATTACCAAGACAATCGGCAAGATTCTGATTTAAGCCTCCAAGACAATCACTTTAGCTTACCAAGACAATCTTTTAATTGTCTTGTTAGTTTAAAAATAAACTAACAAGACAATCGGTAAGACAATTGTATTAAATAAAACCTGGCCACTTTCTTTGATTATTAAGCAAATCACCTGGCCATCTTTTGCTTTACTTTGTTTTACTTTATTGTTTATTCCTTGCCGACAACCACTGCACCACCTTTTATAAACAATTCTTACTTGTTTAAAAAATTGTTTACAGCCGATTTCTTTAGTCCAATAAATTGGGCTCCGTAGAAATGCTTTGTTAGGTCCAATATGTTTGTAGAAGGGGGGGTTGAATACAAACAGTACTGTTTTATCGAAATTTGTCCGGATAATTTAATTTATATGTTGACAAATTTGAGCGGAATTAAATGAAACAAAATTCAAGTTGAATATAAAATTATATTAACTTGAGGGGTTTGTTACAAATACAGTACAAAATTTATATCTAGTTATTAAAAACAAATTAGAAAATTCGACATGAATTTTTCTAGATTTGTTAATAAAAATCAAGATATAGATTAGGAGTAAAAACTCGCTAATAGTATAAGAGTATCAAGTAAATCAGTTCTATCGGATCAGATATTAAAAATAAGATGAACTTGATTTTCTATATATTTTTCTGCTTCTTGTGCTGTGTTCTTGATGAGAGAGAAGAGAGCAATCTGTTCTTGAATGTAATATTTTGATTTGTGTTTCCTTACTGATTGCTTCTGTCGATATGTCTTGATATATATCAATTACTGCCTCTTTGTCTTCAAATATAACTGTCAAGACAATCGGCAATACAATTTATTCTTCCAAGACAACCAATTTTGTACTGCCAAGACAATAGGCAATACAATCGTCAAGACAATCAGGTTCTTCCAAGACAATCGGCAAGACAATCAAATTCAGAGATCTTTGTCTTGCTTTATCAAAGATTATCATTCTGTCTGAAGCTTTTTCTTTTTGATCATTATCAAGACAATCTAATTTGAACTGCCAAGACAATCGTCAAGACAATCAAATCAGATTTTTATTCTACTTTTCAAAAGCTTTTCAGACATTATCATTATCAAGACAATCGGCAAGACAATCAGAAATTGTCTTGCTTTATTGATTTCTTCTTCAATACAATCGGCAAGACAATCTCCTATTGTCTTGCTATTCTGATTTAAACCTTCAAGACAATTGGCAAGACAATTTCAGAATTAAATTAAAATTGATTAACAAATAATCATTTTAATTTATTCTTACTTAAATAATTAATCAGATTTAATTAATCTAATAATTAATTTAATTAAAGAATTAATTCAAGATGAATTAATTAATTAATTAAATTGACTACTTGATTTAAATTAATTAAAGAAGAATAATTATATATCCTTGGATTGTCTTAATTCTTTTCTGAATCACTGAAAGTAATAAAGGAATACCACTGAATATTTTGTTGACGTTCCATGCACGGTCTGGTTCATGAACGACTAACTTCAATGACTGTCCTTTAATTTTCACATTAATAATGTGATTCACTTTTCCTCTCATTTCTATCTCCTTCTTGTACTTCACTGTATACTGTCTGAACCTGTCACTCTAGAAATCTCTGTCTTACAAATAAATCCACTTCTTTGATGCTATACTGAGGCTTGATCAGCAATCTGAACTTCTTCCAGTGTAAAACATCAAAACTATAGATTGACTTTATGGTTTTTCTTCTGACAGATAGTACCTCCTTAGTTTCCTGTGACAGTTAAAGTTATTTACTTATTACAAACTAAGATTAAGTTGAGTTGAGTCCTCGAACTACAAATAGGCTGTGTCATATGCCTTTCAATCTCCCCCTATTTGTTTGTTAGACGATAACAAGCAAATACCTAGAGGATTACTCAACTAACTCAACTTAACTTAGTAAAAGATAAAACTTTAAACACAAAGTAAATAAAAGAAAAGTTCTGGTTTATATTTAACATTGTCCAGATTCAAACATAAAAGATAAATACAAGATAGATGATCCTCTAGACTGATCATATAATACAATTTTCTATCTTGACCCATCTAAGCTCTAAAGATATCACATGTAGAGCTGATCTTCACTTTGAAGTTTCTTCATCCCTTATCTCTCCAGGTTCAACTTCATCTTCTTGCTCTAGAAATCTTCTGATATTCTCTGTGTCGAATCGTTCTTGATCATCCAAGGTTTTGATCAAATCCTTGTCAAGTACACGTTCATAATCTGACACAAGACCTTTAGGTTTCTTAGGCAAGATTCCAAGGTTACCCCATAGCCGATTCCGAAGAATGTAATATTTCTTTTCAAAGCCAGTTAAAGCATATGATCGAATAATGTTAGCAACAAAGATACTTTCTTTATCTTCGAATCCTGTAGTCCTCAACATATGTTCTAACCAGACCAGATGAGATGCAGTGTATAATTTCATCGACTTAGAATCAAGGAAACAAGAGTGTAGTGTATTACCCTTGAGAAACTTAACATGATGTGGAGTTTGAATAACTTGTGGACTATTCCTTTGAGCAAACTCCAAAAGTCTTTCATGAAGTAAAATATTCAGTTCAGAAAGCCTTTTTACCTTTAGGGACATAATCCACAGTTCAATCAAGCTTCTCTGTTGAAAGATTTGAAGTGACACATAGAGAGAACCCATTGTACGAGAGTCAATCTGAATTATCAGTTGATCTGCACATCTGTCAAACCCAGCTACTATCCTTGAGATTTCCAGCATCAGTGCATCCATATATTGCAAGTAATCTGGATTGGTCTCTTGAAACTGTTGAAGTAGTTGGAGTAAACGTTCATCATCATTAGCAGTGTTCTGAATAGAATCAAAAATTTCTCTTGCTCTATCCCACTTTGGACCAATCTTCAACTGAATATCTCTTTTCCTTTCCTGTACACTGATTGCATGTAGCTTTTGTTTCTCTGCATCTTCAGCTTGCTTCAGCTTCAATCTTCCATTCACTACCTGTCTGGTCTTCTCAAGCTTAGCTTGTTTCATCTGACGATCAGCTTTCTCCTCTTGAAGTTCCTTCTCAAACTCAGGATCATCTTGCCAGTTTGAAAGATCTTCTTCGATATCATTTAATTGTTGTACTTCAAACTTACTATTCTTGAGATCGAAATCAAACTCGAATGCATCCTGATCATGAGCAGCTTTTTCTTTTCCCTTGGTAGACTTCTTAGACTTCTCCTTATGCCTCCCTTGACCTCCTGACTTACTTCCTCCTGCTTCTCCAGACTTACCTGACTTACCTGCTCCTCCATCTCCAGACTTCTCCCCCTTAGTTGAGGAATCCTCTACAGACTTCCGTTGACTGTCAAGCTCCCTATTTGCATCATTATCCCCCTCATTATCATCATCATAGTCTTCAAAATATGCTCTTTGTTCTGGTGTGATATTATGAGTAGGTTTAACAATGTTATATAGATGATCAAGTCCTTCAAACATGTAATCATACTTTTCTTCAAGCTTCGCAAAGGTTGTTGAATATGATTGAGCAGATTCATGCATTTCCACTTGAAGTTCATCCACCCTATTAGAGAGTCTGTCAATAGCATTTAGAATATCTGTTCTTTCTGTAGATGCCTGAGAGTTGGATTGTATCAATGTATTGATCGTTGGAGTGAGTGTAGTCTTTATGTTGTGGACATCGTCACGAATAATCATGAGCTGATTGTTGACAGAGGTGGAAGAAGAAGACCGTTCATCCACTTGTGCTTTTAAAACTTGTTTTTCAGCCTCAGTTTCCATCAGTTTCTTTTGCAGATCTTTGATTTGAGCCATGAGAGACAAAGTGTTTGTGTCAGTGTGTGCACTCACCTGATGTTCACTCAAGGATATGTCACTCTCCTTTCGTGCATGTGTTTCACTCATATTTAAGGTGGTCCTCACATCACTCAACACTAGCTCCTTTCCTTGAGCTGTACCTGCATAAAAAATCACCCTAGCCTCTTCTGGAGAGGTCAGTGGTGGTGCAATGGGAGTTCGCAATTCCCAATCCTCAGTCATCTCTATCAATTCATTTGGATTTGATAACTGAATTTCTTCAGTGATAGGATGACCAAGTTGCCTTTCACTTTCTCCAGATAAATCTGCGAGTGAAGAATCCCTTGAGGGAGCCAGGAATGTTCCTCCTGGGAGGGGAAATGATGACTCTATTATAACTGGCAGAGAGTCAAGATTTCCCTCAGAAGCCTGTGAAGACTCTTCTACCGTAACAATGGTAGGCACTGTAACAATCCTATCGTGCACTCCTTGCTCAGTGTCCTTAGCAACATCAGATTCTACGTTAATGTTTTCCCCCATTGTGAGTAATAGAGGTGTGCTTGACTCTGTACAAGGTGCCACGGCCCTTTGGCGAATTTCAATAATTACATCCTGTTGAGAGGATGAAATTAGTAACAGTTCATCGGCCATTTCAATGTCCAAGTCCTGTTGGGAGGAAATGGATGGGCTAACAAATGCCTCAAGTAGTAGGTTTCTTCTCTTCTTTAGTGGAGGCAGAGCTGTGGGATCACTCACATTATCACTTCTTCTATCAGCTCTTTTTGTCAACAACTTGCTTCTGGCTTTAGGTTTAGAGATTTGGTTAGACACAGTGTTTGGCTCTAAGACCTGGGATAGAGGCTGTGGTTCTACAACCTCTTGGTCTGACCTATCAGCCACTTGGGCTCCAGAAACAGTTTGAGAGATAGAAGGCAATACCTGCTCCATTGATGCAGTAGCTGTACCTGAAGGAATAGATTGTTCCATTTGATGTTGATGTTCAGGGACAGGTACATTTTGAGGTTCAGGTTCAGGTGCATTCAAAAGTCGAGGAATGACAGGTAGATTTAAGAAGTTAGACAAATATGGTGTAATATACACTGGCATATTTATCAATTTTCTATGTGTATCAAGGCTAGTGAATATTTTCTTGGTTTGCCTGCCTGATACCATAGGGTTGTCATTCCTAAAAACTGTTTGTTGACCAACAGGAACAAGATGATTAAATAACAAAGTTAAAAATCTAGGATAATAACATAGAACTTTCTTACCCTCATCAAAATCCCTTCTGGCCTTAACAATCCTGTTAATAATAGTATTCCAAAGTAGGTTACCAATATTGATTCTTCGGTTGTTAGCAACAGCATAACCAATAGTTTGTAACATAGAGGTGAGTAAGTGAAAATTACCTCTGGCTGAATTAGCAAATACCTTGGAGATCGTGTCGAAGAATGCATCCCATTGTTGAACCAGATTCCTTTTGCTCAGGTTGTTCATATCAATTACTCCATGATAATTAATATCAATGAAGAATTGATAGAGTTGTTCACTGGTTGGAAATGGATCAAAATTATCCGCACGAAGGCCCAATACAGTAGTAAGGGTTGATTCTGTCATGACGTGGTGTGTACCATCAAAATCAAAAGAAAATGAGGTCAAGTCTTCAGACATCACAGCTTCTATGCAAATCAATCTCAGTGGTCCTATCTTAATTGGGGCTTCAATAGAAATGGCAGTTCGGATAATTGAATTGTCATTCAAAAATCGTATCCAAGGCCTAAATCGATCGTAGGGACAATTGTTCGGATTAAAATAGCCAACCAAATTATGATTCATTATCTCAAAATTATCAGCCATTTTTAAACACAAAAGCACACTTTAATTTAAGGAAATTAAAACACTTCGAAATTTTTTAGAATTAATAATTAATTAAAATTAATTAAAAATTCGAATTATTCCAAAGTTGTCAGAAAAAATCCCAAAAATTTATATGATGTTCTTCTGATCACTGGGAGTTTCAATCTATTTTTAGAATTCAAAGAAAAAATCTAGAACTCTTAAAACACCTAAAACCCGATTCAACTTTTGAAAAAATTTATTTTCAAAAACTTAACCAAACTCGAAGATAATCGGTTCAAAAGAAAGGTAATTGAACGATCTATTCAAGTATGATCTTAGATTTCAGTTTGGTTGAGTAAAAAATCGAGCAGCAATTCAGTTGTGATGTGTGTATATATCGTGTATGTATATAAAGCCTCTATGTAAAAACACGAGAGAGAATTGTATTGGCTGTTGTTTGTGATTTCTATTTTTGTTTTTTTTAAGTACAAAACTACACTACAAGACCATCGATTTGATTGTCTTGCCGATTGTCTTGGTAGTATAAACACTATCAAGACAATCGATTACAATTCTAATAAATAAAAGAAAACGAAAATATATATTTTTTAATTTTATAAAAATACAAACTAACATTACAAGACAATCAGTTGATTGTCTTGCCGATTGTCTTGGTAGTATACATACTATCAAGACAATCAAGTATTTAACTGATTAAAAACAAATTAACACACACACACACACACACACACACACACACACACACACAGATATATATATATATATATATATATATATATATATATATATATATATATATATATTTAATTTGAAAATATAGAAAAGACACTCCAAGACTTGCCGATTGTCTTGGTAGTTCAAAACTATCAAGACAATCGTTTGTTTTGAGTAAAACAAAATAAAATAAAATAAAAAAAACAGAACAAAAATCTGAAAAATATTTTATTACTTAGCAAAATAACCTGCCAAGACAATCTGTGGATTGTATTGGCGATTGTCTTGATACTATAAATATAGACAAGACAACCTATTAACCTGCTAATATTATGCTAATAAAATACAAATAAATGTTCATAATTAATCCAATTAAAATACACTCTAATATATTATTAAAAATACTATAAATAAATATTTTACAGAAACATGGATTAATCTTTTTACGAAAACAAATATAAATAACAAAAGGACAAACACTACAAAACATTTAATAAAATAATTATTAAAATAGAAATAAATATCTACAAATATTCTAAAAATACATAAATATGAAGTATTAAATAATATGAATAAACAGAGTGAAAAATAACTAAACAAGCATGAAAATCAGTTGGTAAAATAAATATACAAGTGATTTCAAACAACAAATATTCACATAATAATCACTTGCAAAATTATTAAAAGATCAAATTTCAGATATTAACAGTATTAATTACTAGGACTGTTTAACATACCCAATTCACTAACAATTCTAGTGAATGAGGATTCATTAAGCGACTTAGTAAAAATATCTGCAGTTTGATCTCCAGAGCCTACAAATAGTAGTTGCACTGTACCATTCATTACCTGCTCTCTTATAAAATGATACCTTATGTCAATGTGCTTTGTCCTTGAGTGCTGCACAGGATTGCTGGCAATTGCTATGGCACTTGTATTATCACATAAAATAGGGATATTTTCCAATATAATGCCATAGTCCATTAATTGATTCCTAATCCATAAGATCTGGCACAACAGCTTCCAGCAGCTATATATTCAGCTTCGGCTGTTGAGTTGGAAACTGTTTGCTGTTTCTTACTGAACCAGGATACCAATCTTCCACCTAGGTATTGACAACTCCCAGATGTACTTTTCCTGTCTACAACACTTCCTGCATAGTCAGAATCTGTATATCCAATTAAAGTAAAACCAGATTCATTAGGGTACCAGATGCCTAAATTAGGCGTACCCTTTAGATATCTTAAGATTCTTTTGACAGCAGTGAGATGGATTTCTTTAGGGTTCGCTTGGAACCTTGCACACAAGCATGTGGCAAACATTATATCTGGTCTACTAGCAGTTAGGTAAAGCAATGAGCCAATCATACCTCTATAGCCTGTGATATCTACCTTGGCAGAACTTTCACATAAACCAATTTTGATAGCTATAGTTGATGGTGTCTTTGCTGATGAGCACTCCTCCATGTGATATTTCTTGAGGAGCTCCTTAATGTACTTGGATTGACAAATAAATATTCCATCTTGTCTCTGACTTATTTGTAATCCAAGAAAGAATTTCAGTTCTCCCATCATGCTCATTTCAAACCTACCCTGCATTAACTTAGAAAACTTCTTGCATAGAAGCTCATTAGTAGACCCAAATATAATATCGTCCACATAGACTTGGACTAGTATTATATCATTCTTATGTATTTTAGTGAAGAGCGTTTTGTCTATGACACCTCTTATAAAACCATTTTGTAATAGAAATTCAGAAAGAGTGTCATACCATTTTCTTGGGGCTTGCTTAAGACCATAGATAGCTTTGTAAAGAAAGTAGACATAGTCCAGATGATCTTGATCTTCAAAACTAGGGGGCTGTTCTACATACACTTCTTCATCTAGCTTACCATTCAGAAAGGCACTCTTGACATCCATTTGATAAACTTTGAATCTTGAATAGGATGCAAATGCCAAGAATATTCTGATGGCCTCAAGTCTTGCCACTGGAGCATAGGTCTCGTCATAATCAATGCCTTCAGCTTAAGAATAACCTTTAGCTACCAGTCTTGCTTTGTTTCTTATCACAGTGCCATCTTCATCTAGTTTGTTTCTGAATACCCATCTTGTGTCCACCACTTTTCTATCTTTAGGTCTGGGTACCAGCTTCCATACTTCTAGTTGCTTAAATTGATTGAGTTCATCTTGCATAGTAATCACCCAATCAGGATCAGATAGAGCTTCTTCTACTTTCTTAGGTTCCATGACAGACAGGAACCCAGAATAGTTACATTGATTCTGATAAGCTCTTCTTGTTTTCACACCAACATTTGGATCACCAAGAATCAGCTCAAAAGGATGAGCTCTATTCCAAACAGTTTGTCTGGGAAGAATTGATCTTGATGATTCGCCTTGATCTTCAGTATGATGTTGAGTATGACTTGTTGACCCTTCATTATCTCCCCCTGAGTTGTTGCCAGTTTGACTTGTTGATGGTTCAAGAGTATCAGTGGTGTCTTGAAAATTATCATTGTTTTCACCAACATCACCTTGATCATTACCACCAACATTTGGATTATTATTATCAGCAACAACGTCAGGTTGATTGTCATCATCTGAATCTGAGTCTGACATGTCATCAAACTTAAGCTTTTCAGATGGATCTTCATTTTGGATACTTGGGAGTTTTGTGTCATCAAATGTAACATTGTCACTTTCCATAGTTTTCTGTTGATCAATAAGATACACCTTGTAGGCTCTTCTAGTATAACCAATAAATATTGCTTCATGTGCTTTTTCTTCAAATTTACCACCTTGATCATCTCCTTCTTTCAGCACAAAGCATTTTGTCCCAAATACATGGAAGTACTTGAGAGTTGGTTTCTTGTCATGTAGAGCTTCATATGGTGTCTTCATTAAGTCTTTATTGATAAGTGTTCGATTCTGGGTATAGCATGCAGTGTTGACAACTTCAACCCAAAAGCTCAATGGAAGCCTTTTTTCACTTAGCATAGTACGTGCAGCTTCAATCAAGGTTCTATTCTTTCTTTCAACTACCCCATTTTGTTGAGGAGTTCTGGGAGCCGAGTACTGTCTAGTTATACCCTTTTCAGTGCAAAAGTCATTCAAAACTGCATTCTTGAATTCAGTTCCGTTGTCTGACCTTATAGCACTTACTGGACGATTAGAGTCCAGCTCAATTAACTTAATGTGATCAACTGCCAGTTGTGGAGTTTCATCTTTTGAGTTCAGAAATAGTACCCATGTGAATTTTGAGAAATCATCAACAATCACTAGAGCATATCTTTTTCTTGACATGGACATCACACTAACTGGACCAAACAAATCCATATGGAGAAGTTGTAATGGTTCAGTTATTGATGATGTGTTAATGCTCCTGTGAGTTGCCCTTTTTAACTTTCCTTTTTGACAAGCATCACATAGACCTTCCTGAGTAAATTCAATCGAAGGTAAACCTCTCACCAATTCTCTTTTAACTAGAGAATTCATTCTTTTGAAGTTTAGGTGAGAAAGTTTCTTGTGCCATAACCAACTTTCATCAGTGGATGCCTTTGAATAAAAACATCTAATTTCTTCTGTGCTTCCAGAGTTCATATTGGCTATGTACAAGTTTCCTTTTCTTACTCCAGTCAACTGCTGCCTTTCATTTCTCTTGTGTGATATTAGACAATTCTTCTTGTTGAAATGAACTTCATAACCTTTGTCACAGAATTGACTATTACTGAGCAAATTGTGCTCAAGGCCGTTCACA
This sequence comes from Saposhnikovia divaricata, assembly GCA_036435485.1. Taxonomy (NCBI): domain Eukaryota; kingdom Viridiplantae; phylum Streptophyta; class Magnoliopsida; order Apiales; family Apiaceae; genus Saposhnikovia; species Saposhnikovia divaricata. Next base: position 165,327,958 of record CM071600.1, read on the forward strand.
AAAGAGACATCTTCAACGAAAACATTTCCAGCTTCTAATCTGCCATATCCATCAGTTTTACCTTTGCTGTTATCTCCAAAGGTAACGACTGGGCCGACCTTCTCCACCACATTTGTCAGCAGGGCTCTATCTCCGGTCATATGCCATGAACATCCACTGTCCAGAATCCACATGACTCGTTCAACCTGTTTTAAACCCTGCAATGACAAATTGGTTAGACTTTCTTCGGAACCCAAATTTGATTGGGTCCGGAGTACTTAAAGAATTGGCCTTTATCAGGCAAAGCAACACTTTTTATTTTAACAACATTTTCTTCAGGTACTGGACATTTAACCCTGTAAACAGCTTTAACTTGTTTTGGTTTCAGCTTGGGTAACCATGTCTTCACCAAATCCTGAGAAGGACTTGGAGTCTTAATCTTAGAATTAGGTGGTGTTACAGTCCTGGATCTAACATGTTTATTTCTGCTCATATGCTTTCTAGGAACATTCTTATCAACACATGCATGATTACCGTTAAAGTAAGCAGACATTATATTAAAAGCACAAGACATGCAATTAATAGCATTGCATTTCTTATGAGCAGTATCAATAACAGGAATAGCATTCATGGTAGATATGTTGTTACTTCTACTACTAGTTTTAAAGGAACTAGTAGACTCACCAACTCTTTCTGTTTTCTTAAACACAGACTTTCTATCTTCATCATTTTTAACAACTTGATTACTTTCTAAGACTACGCCATTAGCTAAATCCTCAATGCGCATCTCTTCCTTAATGATTAAAGATGTTGTATCCAAAGGTTCTGCTATGGATGTCTTAAAGAGTGGATTACTAACACCCTTAAGCACTATTGGTATACCCCTTTCTACAGCACTGACACGATTAGGGGTAATAATGCTCTTTCGTCCAATAGCTTCATTATAATCAAACCCAATTCCTACGGTTTGATTAATAGCTTGTTGGTTAAACAACTCTTTAGCTACTTTACATGAATTAGAAGTAGCACTAACCCTTATTTCTAGCTCAGCTATTGTTTCACGTTGTTGAAGCACTATCAACGCTAAAGACCTCTCAAGTTCTTTTAGAATTCTTATTTCTGATTTTTGTTTATCATGGCAATTTTGTACATCGTGTAATTCTGATAATTGATTACTAAGATCTGTATTTAACAAATTGATTCTTTCAATCTCTCTATTAGCACAACCTAGTGAATCACTAAGTTGATAGATATATTGACTTTCAGTACATGATACCTCAGATGAAGTACCACTGGAGTTATCAGATTTTGCCATCAGGGCAAGATTGCCATACTCTTCATCTTCAGAGTCTGTATCATCCCAACTCTTTCCAGCAGCCACATAGGCTTTACCTGTCTTCTTCTTCTCAGATCCAAAGTCTTTTCTTTGGTTTTGTTTTGGCTTCTGACATTCAGTAGCGAAATGTCCAAGTTCATTACAGTTATAGCATCTAATTTTACTTCTTTCAACTGTTCCAGTTTTGTAACCTCCTCTGTTACTTGAGGATGAAGAACCTCCTCTTTGGAACCTGTTATAGTTAGATTTGTACCTGAACTTGGGATTCTTCCTGAATCTGAAGTTACTGAATTTCCTTACCAACAAAGCCATGGACTCATCTTCCAACTGATCTAGCTCTTCTAACGAATAGAAGTCTCCTTCATCTGGACTAGCATTCGTTTGACCAACTTCAACTTCAAGCTTTCCACTGTCAACACTACAAAATTGAATAACCTTATCTTCCACTTCCTGTTTGTTCTCAACAATAAGAGCTGTAGAAGTATTAACAACTCTTCCTTTTCCATAAATCTCCTTTTGTTGAGATTGTTCCAGTTCATAGGTTTTTAAAACACCAAAGAGTCTTTCTACAGTAATTTCACTTAGATTCCTTGACTCTCTGATAGCTGTAATCCTATGTTCTAGATGAACAGGCATTGACAGTAGAAATTTTCTGTTGATCTCTTTCTGAGTGTAGTACTTGCCATGCATCTGTAAATTGTTGACAAGTTTGTTATATCTTTCAAACACATCTTGAATACTTTCATTGGATGCTGATCGAAAGTGTTCATACTCAGATGTCAGAATTTCTAGTCGATTCTCCCTAACTTCCTCTGTTCCTTCATTCACAATTTCAATGGTTTCCCACATTTGCTTTGCAGTCTTGCAGTTAATCACATGACTGTACATCACAGAGTCTAGAGAATCTATTAAGATCAGTCTTAAATTAATGTCAAGTCCAGCTTCCTCTCTTTCAACAAGAGTGAATTCAGAAGAATCTTTGTGTACAAACCTTGCAGGGGTAACAACTTTTCCATCAGTGACAACTTCAGGAATTAATCCAAAAGGTATTATTGGTCCTTCTGATAAGACTTTCATGTATTTAGGATTTGCAACCTCGAGGAACATTAACATTTTGTTCTTCCACATATCATAACTGTTTTTGTCATATATGGGAATTTTCACAGTTCCAACTTTAGAAGACATGATGAATTTTTTAAGAGAGTTAAAAAATTCGGGGATGATTTTTAATCGAGTAAAATGGGATCTTTGATTTGTGTATCAATCAATCGGCTCTGATACCAATTGTTAGGTCCAATATGTTTGTAGAAGGGGGGGTTGAATACAAACAGTACTGTTTTATCGAAATTTGTCCGGATAATTTAATTTATATGTTGACAAATTTGAGCGGAATTAAATGAAACAAAATTCAAGTTGAATATAAAATTATATTAACTTGAGGGGTTTGTTACAAATACAGTACAGAATTTATATCTAGTTAATAAAAACAAATTAGAAAATTCGACATGAATTTTTCTAGATTTGTTAATAAAAATCAAGATATAGATTAGGAGTAAAAACTCGATAATAGTACAAGAGTATCAAGTAAATCAGTTCTATCAGATCAGATATTAAAAATAAGATGAACTTGATTTTCTATATATTTTTCTGCTTCTTGTGCTGTGTTCTTGATGAGAGAGAAGAGAGCAATCTGTTCTTGAATGTAATATTTTGATCTGTGTTTCCTTACTGATTGCTTCTGTCGATATGTCTTGATATATATCAATTACTGCCTCTTTGTCTTCAAATATAACTGTCAAGACAATCGGCAATACAATTTATTCTTCCAAGACAACCAATTTTGTACTGCCAAGACAATAGGCAATACAATCGTCAAGACAATCAGGTTCTTCCAAGACAATCGGTAAGACAATCAAATTCAGAGATCTTTGTCTTGCTTTATCAAAGATTATCATTATGTCTAAAGCTTTTTCTTTTTGATCATTATCAAGACAATCTAATTTGAACTGCCAAGACAATCGTCAAGACAATCAAATCAGATTTTTATTCTACTTTTCAAAAGCTTTTCAGACATTATCATTATCAAGACAATCGGCAAGACAATCAGAAATTGTCTTGCTTTATTGATTTCTTCTTCAATACAATCGGCAAGACAATCTCCTATTGTCTTGCTATTCTGATTTAAACCTTCAAGACAATCGGCAAGACAATCAGGGATTGTCTTGGTAGTTCATTTTTCAGAATTAAATTAAAATTGATTAACAAATAATCATTTTAATTTATTCTTACTTAAATAATTAATCAGATTTAATTAATCTAATAATTAATTTAATTAAAGAATTAATTCAAGATGAATTAATTAATTAATTAAATTGACTACTTGATTTAAATTAATTAAAGAAGAATAATTATATATCCTTGGATTGTCTTAATTCTTTTCTGAATCACTGAAAGTAATAAAGGAATACCACTGAATATTTTGTTGACGTTCCATGCACGGTCTGGTTCATGAACGACTAACTTCAATGACTGTCCTTTAATTTTCACATTAATAATGTGATTCACTTTTCCTCTCATTTCTATCTCCTTCTTGTACTTCACTGTATACTGTCTGAACCTGTCACTCTAGAAATCTCTGTCTTACAAATAAATCCACTTCTTTGATGCTATACTGAGGCTTGATCAGCAATCTGAACTTCTTCCAGTGTAAAACATCAAAACTATAGATTGACTTTATGGTTTTTCTTCTGACAGATAGTACCTCCTGAGATTCCTGTGACAGTTAAAGTTATTTACTTATTACAAACTAAGATTAAGTTGAGTTGAGTCCTCGAACTACAAATAGGCTGTGTCATATGCCTTTCATGCTTTTTAACCCGCATAACTTATAATCTTTAATTAATAAATAATGAATTTAATTCAAAAATTATAAAAATAAATATCTAATTTTATTAGATATTTATAAATATAATTTTCTAATTAAATAAAATATTTATTAATATAAATAAATCTTTAAGCTCTAAGCTGCGATTACCTGACGGTCTGGAACTGGACTCCTTTTGCTTAACAAAAAATATATCAATTCCAACCGGGATTCCAGCTTTAAGAATATATCACTTTCCATGCTTTTGTGATAATTCTATTTTCTCATAACCCGTCCAGGTGTAAGCTACGGTCTCTTGAGGATCTGGAACCGGAGTCCTTTTGATTAGCAAAAGATACAACAATTCTAACCGGGGTTTCAGCATTAAGAATATATCACTTTGCATTTCTTTGTGATAAATTTTTTTCCTCACAGCCAGTCCACTTGATAATAAAATCCTTGTGGTTAATGAATTTAACACTTCTGTTGCTTGCACAATGATTTTCTCTTTTACCAGTCTTGATATCTTGAACCACTGAAGTTAATGACGAATAACCATTGTTAAATGTTGACACTCGATGCACGGTCTGGTTCATGAGTGACTAACCGTAATGACTGTTCTTCATATATTGACTTTAAAACTATGGTTCATGTTTCCCTTTCCTTCACTCTTTTTCAAACCTTTATAATTTGTATTCTGCCACTGTAGGAACCTCTTGTCACTATAAATAGAACCCACTGTCTTGATTACTCCACTGATGCTTGATCAACTGAATGAACTTCTTCAAGTGTAATATAACTCAAAACGGTAGATTGACTTTGTCTTCTTTCTTTTCTGATAGATAATACAATTGAGATCCCTGTGACAGTACATATACTATTTACTATTACATTCTTGTTTAAGTTGAGTTGAATCCTCGAAATACAAATAGGATACATCATATGCCTTTCAATCTCCCCATATTTGTTTGTTAGACAATAACAAGCAAATACCTAGAGGATAACTCAACTACAAACAAGAAGAAGATAAAGCTTTAAAGTGCTATAGTAAATAATACATAAAAAAATTTTCTGGTTTAGATATTACAATTTCGGAATCTCAGTAGATGAAATGATAGATGATTGTTCCTCTGACACTGAACAGATCTTCATTAAGTAACTCATCTTCATTTCTCGACATACCTGCCTGATAACCCTTTACATCTTTTTGAACATTATCAGCAGATACTGGGAATTCTACAGTGGTAAAGAATATGACTTATGACTTGTCAACCACATACTGAAGAATTCTTCTTTGTCGTTTCATACTTCTCTCCTTCCTTATGTCTCCCCACCTAAGGTGATATGTCTCTTCCTTATAACGGTGAATACTCCTTATCTCCCCTGACAAGGCGAATAAATCTATCTCCCCCTGACAAGGTGAATACTCCCCCATTCTAAGGTATACCTTTTTTTTTTATATCCCTCCCCCTTAGATAGAACATCTCCCTCTCACTAAGGTGAGCTTATAATCTCCCCCTTAGTTGAGTATCTCTTACTAATTCAATCTTTGAGTATATCTTCTTCAAAATATCTCTCCCCCTTAGTTGAGTAATCCTCCAAGCATTCAATTATAGCAAACATCTAAATGTAAATTAGATGATACCATATTTTCAATTATAACTCACTGCTTACCTTTAGTACAACAGATTCTTCATACATATAACATTGTATGTTGTAATAAAGAAAAGAAGCTTTTCTTGTGTTGAAGGATTTTCATGAAGACTTCCAGAATAGAAGTATGTAGACTGATCAACTTTGCCCTTTAGATATTATAGAATGGCCTCACTATTGATCATCTTGACAACCAAATCTTCCGACAATTTCCTTGTATCTCCCAAATCTTGTAAGTAAACTTTGTTTGGGAATAGGGAATGAGATTTGGTGTTTATCTTTCTTCCTCACCGTGAGTGTGTGATTCTGTTTCGTGTACCTCACAAGTGTTTAGCTCATCTCTCCACTCATATCACTTAAAATGAGTGATCTCATCTCTCAACTCTCAAGTGTTTACACTCATGCTCACTAGTGTATCACTCTTATCTCTCATAGCTCCAACATCCATGTGTAGTACCTGCAAGGAAAAATCACCCTAGCCCCTTCTATAGAGGTCAGTGGTGGTGCAATGGGAGTTCGCAAATCCTAAATCCTCGTTGGACTCGTCAGACGAATCTGAGTCATAATCTACAAGTTGCTAGTTTTCCCTTTTTAGGGTTTTCAGATTTGAATTCTGAGAAGGTAAACAATGATCTATAAAATTTAGCATTGAGATCAAGGTTCCCTTAGAATGTCTGTGAAGACATCACCTTGTTAAACTCATCGTGTGAATCTGAATCATAGTTCACAAGTTGCCGATCCGCACCTATGTCGGACCCGTTACCCGCAGGATCCAGAGATGTTCCCTTTGGGGAGTTAGATAATGATCTTGTTGAATTTTGCATTGAGATCAATATCTTCTCTCGAGGTCTGTGAAGACTCTTGGTTCTTTGAGGAACCTTCAACTTATAATCCTAACCGTAAAATGGTCGGAGTATGAGTTGTTTCCGTCAATTCATCCTTAGTGTGTGCAATCTCACTTTGTACATAGGAAGTATTTTAGTATTGTGTATGAGGTAGTAACTTACCAACAGATGCCCTGGCTGACAGGCGAATTTCAATAGACTCATCCTATTGAGAGAATGAATCCAGAGACTGTTTTCATGCCATTTTCATCTCTGCATCCTTTTGGGAGAATGCAGGCGAGCTTACAAATACCTCAAGTTGTATACGACTATTCTCCTTGAGAGGTAGAGCTGTGGGTTTACTATCCCTCACATCCTTATTTGCTGCATCAAGTGCAGTTACTCCCTTATTGACCTATAGTCTAATAGGTTACTTCCACTTCAGGGGTAAGTTAGGATGTGTTTAGATTTGGATTTATAGTCTGGGATAGAAGTTGTTGGGTTTACAACCTCATGACTTTCAATGTGAGAAATCTTCCACTAGGAGTTGAACCTGCATCACATAACAATAGAGCAATATAGAGATAGAATGCATTTACATCATACCAGAACATTGAGTGAGAACATATGCATTATATCTTCTGAGAGAAATGATGTACAGTTGTGACTTCAAAAAGTTTTACAATATAAGCAATTACAACCATAGAAAGTTTGAGTTTTCTTTTAAAAACTGTTAATGTGCAAGAGTTTGTTTTTATGCGTAAAACAATGTATTATCATGTCTTTTAATAAAAACTAGGTCGTTTTGTTTTTAAAAGACACAAACTCTTGACTTCGCAGTAATTAAGAAAGAAAGATTTTATTAAATATATACTAATCACTAATGATTTGTAGATAAGACACGTTTACTCAGAATAAATCCTAAGTAATATCATCAGAACTAATATATACATCACAATTCGTTTGCAATGAAGTATTAGGGCAACTAGCAATTGTTAGTAAACAAATATTTTACTATTTGATACCAACTGTTAGTATTTATCAAATACTTTAGAATGCAAGTAATTGTGTTTATGATTACTTTACCAAAATTAAATTATGAGCAAATAAACCATTGAATTGCTTCACGTCATAATTTAACTAGGATATAAATAATCACTGCTAAATTCTAAATATTCAATGATACCAATTGTTTGATAAATTCAATCTATTGTAAGATAAATTCAATTTAGTGAAGATTGAATTGTTACATTGAGTACCAATTGACAGAATGAATATTAGTATCTAACTACTTAATAACATCATTCACTGATATTCATAAGTACGAGGAACTAGTTGACAAGAAATACACAAGCTCTTAAGAAATAACTTTCAAACTTATGACTTCAAGGCAACTCCTCGATAATAACAATTGTTAACTCCTAACAACTGTTTACTGGTAGACAACCTTGGTTCTATAAATAAGACTAGATTACCAAAGATGTCTTGTCTGCAATCTTAGAAATGATATTCTAAGTCCTATACACCTTGATCCATAGTATATAACATTTATTATCAAAGTGATTATAAGCTTGCAAATAAGCACAAAAATTATTCCAAGTAATTGAACAATGGTCACTTTAGATATTACAATATCCATAGTTCTACTTAGAGAATTTTCATATCTTGTATAGTAGTATGTTCAATATAATTGATATGGTTAATATCAGTGTTTAAGTTTTACAGGGAAAAACAGAGTTTAACTTGAAACAGGAAGCAGTCAGAGTTTAGTTAAACTCTGACGGTTAGAAGCTGAACAGAGTTTGCTATACGCTGATAGTTGGAAGCTCGACAGAGTTTGTTAAACTCTGTCTGGAGGAAGTGTCTACTTGTCAACAGTGTTTGAAGAATTATTGAAGATAATTATGGAAGCAATATCTTTGAAGATTGGATAGCTGTCAAAGAGATTGAGTTGACTAAGGAGACGAGTAGCAATCGTAATTGATATCAATTGTATAGCTAATTTATAGGAGTATCAATTATCGATTGTATAGCAGCTGTATATCTTATAAATACAGTTAGGTTAACCCTAGAAGGGTAATCGATCGTGTAATACAATATTTTTCATTGTAACCTAAGCAGCTCTCTGTGATAATTTACATCACTGAGAGAGAAGTTAATTCAAACAGTTTTTTTTAAAGCTTTTAAAGAACTTATTGTTATTCTCTCATACTTAGTTGATTATAAGTGTGTATTCGGCCTAATAATTGGTATCAAAGCTCGATCTGTTAATTTAATACAGTTTAAGATCCACACACACACAACTATAATCAATGGCAGAAATTCCTCCTCCTACATCAGGCTCTAGTGCTGAGAAGGCTCAACCTGTAACTGTGAGTCGATATGAAACAATCAGGGTTCCTATTCTTAAGCCAGCAGAATACTCAACCTGGAAGGTGAAAATGGCTATGTTTCTGGAAGCTACAGATCCAGAATATCTTGACAAAATTTATGAAGGCCCTCATAAGCCTACAAAATTATCTGTTGTTGCTGCTGGACAGGAAGCTAAATCTATTCCAAAGGAGAAGAAAGATTTAACTCCTGAGGATATTTCATCCATTGGAAAGGATGCAAAGGTTAGACATCTCCTTCATAGTTCATTGGATAATGTTATGTCTAACAAAGTGATCAATTGTAAAACTGCAAAAGAGATTTGGGAGGCTCTAGAGGTTAGATGTCAGGGAACTGCTGCAATTAAGAAGAATAGAAGGAACATACTTACACAGGAGTATGAACACTTTGAGGCTAAATCTGAAGAATCAATGACAGAAACCTTTGACAGATTCTGTAAGCTACTTAATGATCTGTCACTGGTTAATAAAGAATATGATCTAGAAGATTCAAATCTCAAGTTTCTTCTTTCTCTACCTGAAAAGTGGGATGTCAAGACAACCACTATTAGAGACAACTATGATCTGGCTGATACTGATATTGATGAGATCTATGGGCTGCTCAAAACTCATGAACTAGAAATGGAACAGAGAAGCGGAAGATCAGGTAGAAAGTCAAAATCTGTTGCTCTAAGAGTTGAAGAAAGACCCTCAAAGAAGGAAGCATCAAGGAAGAAGGCAAAAGGAAAAGCTTTGGTCATTCATTCTGAAAGTGAGTCATCAAACTCTGATGTTGACTCAAATGCAGATGAATCATCTGATTTTGAAGATGATGAGGAAATGATGGAAATGGCTGCTTTGATGGTAAAGACTTTCAAGAAGATGGGATTCAAGAACTTCAAGAAAGGAAAGAAATTCTCCAAGAATGATTCAAAGTTTGACAGGAAGAATTTCAGAAAATCTGAGAGAAAGGATACCAAATCTGGGAAAAGAGACAAGTCTGAGATTCAATGCTACAAGTGTAAGGAGATGGGTCATTATGCTCCTGAGTGCAAGAAGGGTAAAACTGAGAAGGCACTCTTCACTAAAGGCAGAGATTGGGCAGACACCTCTGACTCAGATGAGGATGTAAACTATGCTCTCATGGCTACTACTGTTGATGAAGCTGAGGATTCTGAAAACAAGGTACTTCTGACTACCTATGCTTATAATACTGATGATATAACTGAATTAAGAATATATCTTAAGGCTTTGAATATCAGTTATAGGGATCAGACTTTAGAGAATGAGAGAATTAAAACTTAGAATTCTGAACTCAAAGAGAGAAATAAGGTTGTAGAAGAGAAACTTGCTAACATGCAACAAGTTCAAAAGGAGAGAGATGATGCTGTCTATCTTGAACAAGAGTTGTTAAGTCAGTATAAACAACTAGAATCTGAGTTGGAAAAGGCAAATCACATTATTAAAACTTGGACTCACTCAGGAAAAGACACTCAAGAAGTTTTTCAATCTGACACTATAGGTCTAGGTTATTCTGAGAAAGATGAACTTAGGTTTCAGAATACAGTCAAGATTAGACCACCTCTTCTACCTAAGAAATTTGGAACATTTGTTAATGGAATAAGTGAACCTAGGTTTGAAGGTGGAAAAGAAGCTGTTACGAAAGAACCAGTAAAAACTAGTGTTAAACAGGTTAATATTGGTTTAATGACAGATAAACAACTTAAGCATAAGCTTAAGGAGTTAAAATCTGTTAAGAAACAGAAAGTGTCTAGAAAGAACAGAAATGGTAAAGTAGGCATTACTCAAGGCAATTATCCAATGCTTGCTACTTTATCTCCAAGAAAGACATGTCATAACTGTGGTAGTACTAACCATCTTGCTAGTTTTTGCAGGAAGAACAAAGACATTAATTCTTTACCTTCCAAGTCTGAAGTAAAGAAAGATAATGTTAGAACTAAGCTACAGACTTTATGCAAACACTGTGGAAGCACTTGGCATTCTATTTATACTTGCAGAGATTATCATGCTATTTATCATAATTACTATGAACTGAAACCTAATCTGAAATGGGTTAGAGTTAATTCTGCAAGTGTAAACTCTGATAAAGTTAGCTTAAACTCTGATAGTGAAAATTCTGCTGCTAAAGCTAACAAAATTAAGAAAGCCAAAGGATCCAAGCAAGTCTGGATCCTTAAATCTAATCCTCAGTAATTGTTTGTGATTGCAGGGCATCAGGGAAAGCATCCTAGTAGTAGACAGTGGATGTTCAGGACACATGACTGGAAATAAAGCCCTGCTATCAGAGTATGTGGAGAAGGCTGGCCCAAAAGTTTCCTATGGAGATGGCAACATAGGACATACTCTGGGATATGGCAATATTAATCTTGGAAGTGTCATCATCACAAATGTAGCTCTGGTTCCAGGACTCAAGCATGATCTGTTATCTGTGAGTCAAATCTGTGACAGAGGTTTTCATGTAGATTTTCAACCAAAATACTGTGAGGTTATCAGCAAAACCACAGGGAAAGTTGTTTTAGTTGGACAAAGGCACAACAATATCTATGAAGCAAGCTTGTTGACAAACTCTGATGGAAAAACAATGTGCCTGTCAACAAGAATGTCCATTGAGGAGAGTTGGAAGTGGCATAAGAAACTCTCTCATTTGAATCTGAACAACATCAATGAGCTGATAAGAAAGGATCTTGTTAGAGGACTTCCAAAGTCCTTGTTAAATGTTGATGGTCTGTGTGATTCATGTCAGAAGGCCAAATAGAGGAAGACCTCTTTCAAGAGCAAGTCTGAATCTTCAATTGTTGATCCATATCATCTGTTACATGTTGATCTTTTTGGACCAGTAAATGTCTTGTCAATTGGAAGGAAGAAATATGCTCTAGTCATTGTTGATGAATATACCAGATACACTTGGGTGTATTTTCTAGCAAAGAAGGATGAAACTGCATTAACTCTGATGGAGCATGTAAAGCTACTGGACAAAGGATCAAAACACAAAGTCAAAATAATCAGAAGTGATAATGGAACTGAATTCAGAAATGCAACAATGGAAGAATTCTGCAAGAACAGAGGAGTGAAGCAAGAATTTTCTGCACCTAGTACACCACAGCAAAATGGTGTAGTTGAGAGGAAGAACAGAACCTTGATAGAAGCTGCCAGAACTATGCTTGATGAAGCAAAATTGCCAACCTATTTCTGGGCAGAAGCAGTTCAAACTGCTTGTTTTACTCAAAATGCAACACTAATCAACAAGCATGGAAAAACACCATATGAGATGGTGAGGGAAAAGAAGCCAAACCTGAAATATTTTCATATTTTTGGGTGCAAATGCTTTGTATTGAAAACTCATCCTAAACAGTTGACCAAATTTGAGTTGAAAGCAGATGAAGGAATTTTTGTTGGTTATCCACTGTCAACCAAGGCATTCAGAGTTTATAATCTGAGAACAAGGGTGATTATGGAATCTATTCATGTGTCATTTGATGACAGGAAAATCACTGGACTTGAAGATGTTGATGAACATGATCAGTTGCATTTCGAAAAGGAAGATCTAATCTCTGATGAAATAAACTCTGATGACACTAGTCCAACAAACTCTGTTGATGCAAACTCTGAACCTCTACTGGTACACACAGAAGAAATAGTACAGTCTGAACAAAGAAGAGAACCAGTTGAGGGGGAGCATGATCATAGTGATAACTCAAACTCTGATAGTGAGTCAACTGAAAATTCTGGATCAAACTCAAACTCTGATGACTCAAACTCTAAAAGTCCAAATTCTGACAGTTCAAACTCTGAGAGATCAAATTCAGGGGAAGCCTCAGAGAATGAAGAAAGGCATCAAGATAATCAGGAGAACATTGATCAAGGGGGAGGATCAACTGTTGACATAAGTCATTTACCTACAGCTAGGAAATGGACAAAATCACATACACCTGATTTAATCATTGGAGATCCAGATGCAAAAGTTAGGACAAGAAGTGCTACAACAAATGAATGTCTGTTTCATGCATTTCTGTCCAAATCTGAACCAAAGAAAGTGGAAGAAGCTCTTCAAGATGCTGACTGGATAACAGCAATGCAGGAGGAGTTAAATGAATTTGAGAGAAATGAAGTATGGACCCTGGTACCTAGACCAAAGAATAGATCTGTTGTTGGTACTAGATGGGTTTTCAGAAACAAAACTGACAGTGATGGGGTTGTTACAAGAAACAAGGCCAGACTTGTGGCCAAAGGCTATTCACAACAAGAAGGAATAGACTATGATGAAACTTTTGCTCCAGTTACAAGATTGGAGGCAATAAGAATCTTTCTAGCATATGCTTCTCACAAGAAATTCAAGGTTTTTCAAATGGATGTGAAAAGTGCTTTTCTGAATGGAAAACTTGAAGAAGAAGTGTTTGTTGAACAACCACCAGGATTTGTAGATCCCAAGTATCCAGATTATGTCTACAGGCTTGACAAGGAACTCTATGGACTTAAACAGGCACCAAGAGCATGGTATGAAACTCTGGCTCAATTCCTTTTAGAAAGTGGGTTCCACAGAGGTACAATTGATAAAACCTTGTTCTATTTCAATCTTGGTAGTGATCTGTTATTAGTTCAAATATATGTAGATGACATAATCTTTGGATCTACTAATGATAAACTCTGTAAGAAGTTTGCCAAGCTCATGCAGTCTAGGTATCAAATGAGCATGATGGGAGAGCTCAGTTATTTTCTAGGGCTACAGGTGAAGCAAACAGATGATGGAATTTTTATCAATCAAGCAAAATATACCAGAAATACCACCCATGGAGCCTGCAGAGGATGTTGTTGAGAATGTTGAAACTGCTGATGAATCTATTCCAATTCCTGAATCAACTGTTCATGTTGAAGCTGAAATTGAAGTTGAAATTGAAGGAAATACTGAGTCAAGATCTTCTCAGAGTTTACCAGTCCAGACTGATGCTAAAGTTAAAGATTTTGCTGGTCCTTCAAATCAAGCAGATGCTGAAGAAGAACACTATGAACAATTTTCAAATGACTGGTACAAGGAAACTTGTATCTTTCCTGTTGCAAGAGCAGCTGAATTTGTCAAGAGAACTTCCAGAACAATTACAAATCCAGAGATTCTATCTTGTCTCAAGGCTACAGTTGTACAAGTGAAGACTCTCAATTCTAGGTTTGATCTGTGTCAAAAGGCAATTTCTGATGTTCGAGGTGATGTTATTAGAGGAGATGCTATGCTTAAACTTAACAACAAGAACAAATTTCAATATCTGTCTCAGAATCAAGAAACTTTGTCTCACAGGCTGAGCAAAGTTGAAGAAAACCAGAATGCTATGTCTTTAAAGATTGATTCTATTGCTACCTCCCTGGAATTAATCACATCTATTCTTATGCCTGATGATGTCAAAAAGGGGGAGAGAGTTGCTAAAGACAAATGCAAGCAATCTCAAACTCTGATCAGAAAGGATAATGCTGGAGATGGAGGAGCAAGTAATAAAGGCAGGGGCAAAACTGAAGAACTTCAAACTCTGAAATCTAGCAGGTCTTCTAAATCATAGTTTGCTGGGATAAACACTGATACTCAAGGTACTTCAAAGACCAAGAGTTTGGTATTCTCTTCTAATCCACAGACTGATGAGGAGTTGGCTGCTAAGTTGTTTATTGAAGAATGAGGAAGGAGCTACAATCGAAGATATTAAAGCTGAAGAAAAGAGTTTACAAGAACAACATCTCAAAGCTTTAAAGTCTGGAAAGTTAAAGAAAGGAAAAGCTCCTAGGCCTGTTCTTAAAGGCATTGTGATCAAGGAAAATGTTGATGCTGGTCAAAGATCACATTTATCAAAGAAATCAACAGAAGCAGAAGCTAAACTCAAGCTGAAAGGCATTGAAGGAGAAGTTTCAAAGAAGAAAGATACAACCTCTGTTTCTACACAAGTTGTACAGAAGAAAGAAAACACAACCTCTATTGCTACACAAGTTGTGTCTAGACCTTTATCTTCTCAGTTGCAATCAGTTTTTGGTAAAGGAACACTTCATGATCCAAATCTATTATCTGGAGCCTCTATGGATTTTTCTGAAGGAAGAGCTTTGTCTGGTAAGGTTGGAAACAATAAGGCTGGTCTAGGCTCACACAAAGACATAAGGCAATATACTGGTCCCAGAGATCCTTCTTCACTGGCTGTTCCAGGTCGTGGTGTCACTCAAGAGAGTTTGGACAGACTGGAATCAGTATAGTTAGTTTATCAGAAGAGTTTAAAGAAGGATTTTCTCTTGTACTTCATGGATGATGGGACAGTATTTAGAATTGGTGAGAATGATATTAGCTTGAAATATTGGGAAGAACTAGAATACGTTCTATATCTTTTCAAGGTGAATAGTCAAAGGACTCAATCAGTTGCAAATGTGCTCAGACAGAAAATGCTCCAGAATTTGGCAATCAGAGGGATGAAGTGCAATAGCAGATATGTTCCTAAGTACAGAGACTGGAATAGAAATCTTATTGAAATGAAGAAGGGTACTGCAAAGCTGAAGACTGATTTGGGAATCACAGTACTTGACTTCAATTCACAGTCAGAGGAAGTGAAATTTATCAGGCTGGAAAATGAGATGAGGAGAAACAAAATCTATGGTCTTAGATCTGCTATCTATCAGACAGATGAGAGTGATCCTCAGCTAAGAGAGATTAAGGAAGCTATGAAGATTGAGCTTGAAAATGCAGAGAGAAGATTACTTATAGATTATCTCATAACAACACCAGATCTTGAGGAGATTAGAGATTAAAGTCTGTAAAAATTTTCTTGTTATCTGTAGATTTTTGTTAAGTCAAGTTTAAAATCTGCTTATTTTAATAAACACTGTGTTTCTATGAAATTGTTTTGACATCATCAATTATTGTTAACTTGTGCATTTTTATTAATGAAAAAGTTGGGGGAGATTGTTAAATATAATTGATATGGTTAATATCAGTGTTTAAGTTTTACAGGGAAAAACAGAGTTTAACTTGAAACAGGAAGCAGTCAGAGTTTAGTTAAACTCTGACGGTTAGAAGCTGAACAGAGTTTGCTATACGCTGATAGTTGGAAGCTCGACAGAGTTTGTTAAACTCTGTCTGGAGGAAGTGTCTACTTGTCAACAGTGTTTGAAGAATTATTGAAGATAATTATGGAAGCAATATCTTTGAAGATTGGATAGCTGTCAAAGAGATTGAGTTGACTAAGGAGACGAGTAGCAATCGTAATTGATATCAATTGTATAGCTAATTTATAGGAGTATCAATTATCGATTGTATAGCAGCTGTATATCTTATAAATACAGTTAGGTTAACCCTAGAAGGGTAATCGATCGTGTAATACAATATTTTTCATTGTAACCTAAGCAGCTCTCTGTGATAATTTACATCACTGAGAGAGAAGTTAATTCAAACAGTTTTTTTTAAAGCTTTTAAAGAACTTATTGTTATTCTCTCATACTTAGTTGATTATAAGTGTGTATTCGGCCTAATATAGTATGAGTGAATTGTAAAAGATATAACAATGATTACTTAGAGGAGTTCTAAGCAATTTCACACATACCAATATATCTCACAATTAGTTAGTAAATATAATTTTAACTAAATATCATTAACAGATATAAGTCAAAACTTCAATACAACCAATTGTTAGAACAATGATATTAATTATAGTGAATTTCTGAAATGGGATATTAAAGTTCACTAGAATTAACATCTCATAACTGATTGAAGACCAATACAGATTAGGTCCAAATTAGTTATGTTGTTTATTTACTTTAATAAATATGAGATACAGAGCAAATACTAAATTGAATTGCTTCAGGTTCTATAGCTCATATTAATCAAAGTAAATATTTAAATAAATAAATACTAAATCTCTATGAGTTAGATTTTAGCATTTAAGTGTTTAAATTATCCTTAAATAATCACCACTGAAATATATTACAATTATACACACGGCAATCATTCAACAGATAATTTTCAGCGTGAGGTCTGGATGTAAGTAAGTTCACAAGTCCTTTCAATATTGACAATTGAATACTTGTAAACTCATTTAAGAACCACTTATAGTAAAATCACAAGTCCTTTCAATATTGATAATTGAATACTTGTGAGCTTACTTAAGAATTACTTAACAGATGGGATTTACAAATCATATAACATTAATAAAATCCCAAGTTTACAAACCAATCTTGAAAAATTAATTTCATCAAGTGATTTAGCAAACATATATGCAAATTAATCTTAATTAAAGACATGCTCTCAAAATAATTGATACCTTATGCAAGATGTTTAGTCCTTGAGTGTTCCACAGAGTTGTTGGAGATGAATTTGATTCCTTCTGTTCTCCTCCTTTCATACAACTCATTTGATCTGTCTCTATGCAGCAAAACATGTCAGAACTGATGTCTCTAGGGTACCATCTCCGTAGAATTCGGTCCAACTTAAGACATCTGAAAATCAAGTGTAATAACTACAAGAATAGATTCTCTAGGTTCCACTTGGGGCCTTGCACAATTGCATATTGTGAATATAATATGTGTGTAAGTGATCTATTAGCAATTGAATAAGATAATGAGCTGATGATTCCTCTATAGCCTGATTAGGTCCTAATTAGTAGATCCTGAACTTGTTGGATCAAATATCTCTAGGGTACCATTTCCTTAGATTTGGGTCCAACTTAAGATTTTTGATTACCAACTTGTTAGGTCCAAACTAATAGGTCAAAAGCTAGCTATAGTGGTGTGTTGGTAGAGAGTCTTGACAGGTCTAGAATCGTTTGAATAGAAACAAAAGATCCTTGACTAATTTTTATTGCCATCATTCTTTTGACTTACTTGTACTCCAAATAGAATTATTCTTTTGGCTTACCTGAGCTCCTTAAAGAATTCTTCTATTAGCTTGCATGAAGTAATTCAAAGGAATTGCAACTTTACCAACATCAAAACAACAAATATCTTGATACCAATTTTTAGTTAATAAACCAACATATAATATAATCAAGATATCATTGCACATATGTCACTCAATTAAGGAAGAATAAAAATGCTCTCTTAACGCTCTCTAAAATTTAGCCGTTATCGGCCAAAGCTGTCACCATTCTTGGTTCTACTGACCGGCGTATCGCCGGAATACTAAGTTCTATTCAACGTAGCCATAGATTTTTCCTCTTTCATTTCCTTTTGCTTTTCTAGTTTTTCTTGCTTTTGTTCTAGACTTCACAGCGATCACCTCCTTTGTTACCTTCGCCGTCCCTCCGGCTTTACCTCTTCACCTCTTCTCCGGTCCTTGCCGCCTTCCCCCACAACTATCTTCCCCGACCGCAACCTTTTACTCCCTCCATCTCCCTCACCCTCTCCAACACTCCTCCCCCTTGCTACCATAACCTCCTCGTCCCATCCCCCTTTTCAAAACCTCACCGCTCCCCTTATCACCACCCAAATCCCCTTTCTTTTCACTCCCCTCCTTATTCTCAACAACCTGCAACCTTCTTATTCACAACAACCTCGCAGCCGTCCGTCTCTTCCGGGTCATCCCGACACCACTCCCTGCACTCCCCATTCTATCTTTCCCGTCCCACCTCTTCCCCTCTTCTCTATCTCACTCTCTATCCTTCCCGTCCTATCCCCATCTCTTGCGACCTTCTCTCAATCCCGCTCCCCCCCCGGCGTTTCTTCCCCCCTCCCCCCCTTTTCTTCACCCTGTTTCCTCTGTTTATCACTTGCTCGGTCTTTTTTGTTGTAGTCTTTTATTTAGTTAACCTTTGCTGCTTTACTTGTCCAATTTGTCCTCATTGTTTTATTTTATTTTTATTGGTTTTGGTAGCTGTTCTGTCTTCTGGCCGAGTCTCGTTTGTGTTGCCCGTATGCTTCCCGTTTTATTCGTTTGTTTTTTATATTCTTTCTTCTCTGTTTTTGGTGTTTGTTCTGTTTTATATTTTTATTTTTCGTTTGTTTTTACTGTAACTCGTTTGTTTTTTTAATTTTTATTACTTCACGTTTGTTGTTTCCGGTTCTTTGTTTGCTCTGGTTTATTAGGTTTGTCGATGTTGCGTAATTTGCGTGTTGGGAGTTGGAATTTAGGTACCTTGACGGGCAAATTTTTGGAGCTAGTGGACGTGCTGAAGAAGCGTAGAGTGGATGTGGCGTGTATCCAAGAGACGAGGTGGAAGGGGGCGCGGTCAAGAGAAGCGAACGGGTATAAATTGTGGTATTCAGGTCTTGCCAGCTCGAGGAACGGAGTGGGTATTCTTTTGGCGGAAGACCTTAAATACAACGTCGTGGAAGTGACTAGATGCAATGACAGGATCATGGCCGTCAAGGTGGTGGTGGGGGAGATTGTGGTGAATGTGGTGTATGCGTACGCCCCGCAAGGCGGTTTGGGTGATTCTGAGAAGGAGGCTTTTTGGGTTTGTTTAGACGGGCTGGTAGGTAGTTTTCCTGCAGACCAATTTTTAGTGTTGGGTGGCGATTTCAACGGTCACATCGGCGAGAGGTCAGATGGTTTTCCCTTGGCGCATGGGGGTTTTGGCTTCGGGTCCAGGAATGTCGGTGGGTCCGCCCTGTTGGAGTTTGCCACGGCCCAAGAGTTGGTAATTGTAAATTCTGTTTTTCAGAAGAGGCCCGAGCACCTCATCACCTTCTGTAGTGGGGGTCGCAGCACTCAAATCGATTACATACTTGTGCGCAGCCGGGACGTTAGAGCATGCGTGGACTGTAAGGTATTCAGGAGTGAGGCGTGCGCGTCACAGCACCGGTTGTTGGCCTTGGATCTTTCCATGGGGGGTCGAGTTGTGCGCAGTAAGAGAGAGTTTAGACCTAGAATCCTTTGGAAAGACTTGAAGGGCGAGAAGGCGGCGGATTTCAGGGAGGCTTTGCTCAACGAAGGTGTTTTTGCGAGTGGTGGAGATGCTAACTTCAGGTGGTCTAACATGGCAAAGGCTATTCGGAGTGTGGGCGAGAAGGTGGTGGGGGTTTCCTCAGGTAGGTTCAGTGGTCATAAGGAGTCGTGGTGGTGGAACGAGGAGGTTCAAATGAAGGTTAAAGCTAAACTTGCGCTCTTTAAAGAGCTTGTATCGTGCTGCGCAGGGCCGGAGAGGATTCGGAAGTTGGAAGCATACAAGGTGGCGAGACGAGAGGCAAAAAAGGCAGTGGCGAAAGCTAAAGAGGAGGCATTTGAAGGGCTGTACAAGCGCCTAGAATCCAAGGAAGGAGCGAATGCCATCTTTAAGCTAGCTAAAGCTAGGGAGAGAGGGAGGCGCGACCTGGGCTCCGTTAAGTTTGTTAAAGATGATTCAGGCCAAGTGTTGTTGAATGTAGATGCTATTAAGGACAGGTGGAGTTCGTATTTCCATAATCTTTTCAACGAGGCTAGGAGGAGTGGTGCCGGTGTGGATCAAGAGGTTTCTCTTTCGCATGTGTCTTCCTCCGTTCTCTGTGAGCGCATCAGCAAGGATGAAGTCAAGGGTGCCTTGCAAAAGATGGCTAGAGGGAAGGCGGTTGGTCCGGATCTTATCCCAATCGAGGTTTGGCTTTGTTTTGGTGAGGTTGGCGTCCAATGGCTAGCTGATCTGTTCAATGGTCTTCTCTTGGGTGATAAGATGCCAGCTGAATGGAGGCGTAGTGTGGTAGTCCCATTTTTCAAGAATAAAGGCGATGCTCAAAGTTGTAGTAACTACCGGGGTATTAAATTACTCAGTCATACTATGAAACTTTGGGAGAGAGTGGTGGATAGTCGGCTTAGAAGAGAAGTTGAAATCTCAGAGAATCAATTTGGATTTATGCCTGGGAGATCAACAATCGAGGCCATTCATATCGTTAGACGCCTTATGGAGAAGTTCAGGGAACGTCGCAAAGACCTCCATATGGTGTTCATTGATCTTGAGAAGGCCTATGATAGCATCCCCCGTGTAGCTATTTGGAAGAGCCTTGAGGAGAGGGGAGTGTCGTCGGCGCTCGTTAGGGTGATTCAAGACATGTACTCCCAAGCTACTTCTTGCGTTCGGACCCCAGTGGGGGACTCCCGTTTCTTCCCGGTTGAGGTAGGGCTTCATCAGGGGTCGGCCCTGAGCCCTTTTCTTTTCGCCCTCATCCTTGACGTCATGTCGCGGGAGATTCAAGATGCTGTCCCTTGGTGCTTGATCTTCGCGGATGATATCGTGCTAGTGGCGGAATCGAGGAGGGAGGTGAACGACAAATTGGAGCTTTGGAGATCTACTTTGGAGACCCAAGGGCTACGTATGAGTAGGTCTAAGACCGAGTATCTCTGGTGTAACTTCAGTGGTGAGGCCAACGAAGAAGGGGTTGAGGTTAGGATTGAAGACCAGACCGTCCCGCAGACGGACAAATTCAAGTATCTGGGTTCGATCATCCAGAAGGAAGGGGAGATTGAAGCCGACGTCACGCATCGTATCAAGGCTGGGTGGCTAAGGTGGAGGGCAGCGTCAGGGGTTATGTGCGATAAGAAAGTCCCTTTAAAGTTGAAAGGGAAATTCTATAGAGTGGCTATCCGTCCGGCGATGCTGTATGGTTCTGAGTGTTGGGCGGAGAAGAAGGCTCTCGTAAGCAAGTTGGAAGGGGCTGAAATGAGGATGTTGCGGTGGTCTTGTGGGCGCACGATGCTGGACAGAATCCCGAACTCGGTGTTTAGAAGCGAGCTGGAAGTGGCGCCGTTATCTGCGAAAGTTAGGGAAGGAAGGCTGAGATGGTTCGGCCACGTTCGACGGAGGCTGGCGGAAGCCCCAGTTAGGAGGGTCGAGAGTCTGGCGGTTGTTGGGGCGAGGAGGAGAGGCAGACCGAGGAGGACGTGGGAAGAGCAGCTCCGGATGGACTTGAAGGCCTTAGACTTAAATGAGACCATGCTCGCGGATAGGTGTGCTTGGAGGCGGCGTATCAGAGTGGTGGATTCCCTTTTAGGTTGTGGATCTGTTGTCGAGAGCTTCAGAGTTGCCTTGTCTCGGTTAGCGATTTTTTAGTAGTTCGGCTCTAGCGTTCTCACTCTTCGTTTTCAGTGTCTTTCTGTTTTCTGGTTTTGCAATTGCAGGGAGCTTGGCTCGGTGATAGCCTTGTGCGGGTCTTTCCGTGTGGTTGGAGCGCCTCCACCTAGGAGTAGCATAAATCCTCGCAGTCAGGTAGGCCCCATGTGGAGAACGCCATGGCTCTCAGGTATGTCATTGTCCATTTCCGTATCAATTCCGTCGTTTTTACCACACTTTATGTATGTTGTGCACTCAGCCGAGGGTCTTCACGGAAACAGCCTCCCCGCTCTAAAAGTGGGGGTATGGTCTGCGTACAACCTACCCTCCCCAGACCCTGCTCTGAGCGGGATATACTGGGTATGTTTTGTTTGGTTTGGTTTATTGCACATATATATCATTTATGTTTGTGCCGAACGATTTAGAGGGTTCTATAAATATGACACCAACTGTTAAAAGATACCAATTTTTTTTTTAAAGATTGATACCAACTTTTAAATTATAATTAAGATGTCATACCAAGTCTTCCTTTCTTTCTTGAGCGATGATACCAGTTCATACTAACCTGTAGAGATCTTCCATTATCTCACTAACCAGGAGTGTACTTGTTCACATTCCTCTAGTATCCAGATTCAGTAGATCCAGATGTCCATTGTAATCTTGTATGTGTAGCAAGTGCCTGATATCTTCAAGTCTTGTCACTGGTGCTTCTTGTTAGATATACTGTCTGATCAACTTGTAACCTTGCATCCAGTTTGGCCTTGTCCCTCATAACAATGCCTTGACATCCAGTTAGACTTCTGGTTATCCTTGTACCAATTACAGCCTTGTTGTTTGGTCTGGATACCAGCTTCCCTTCAATCTGCCTTTTATACTGATTGAGATCACCTTGCATTGCAATCACTCAATCTGGATCTTCCAGAGCTTTTGAAGCTTTCTTAGTTTCTTCTAAAAGAAAACTAAAGAAATAATCATTGGTACTTGAAGCTCTGCTAGTCTTTTACTTCCACCATTAGAAACACTAAGAACTAGGACAAAGAATTAATTGAGTCAACATTCTTTGTCTTGGCAGACATGTTCTCATAGTGTCCTTTGACTTTCAGTGTGGTGTTGAGTTGACTAGTTGATCCTTCTTTTGCTCCCCCTAAGCTATTGCTGGGTTTACATGAAGATTCTCCATGTTTGACATTACTTGGATCTGAATCATCATAACCATTGACAGCTGGGAGCTGGAGGTTATTGAACATCACTAAGACTTTCAATCACCTTTTGTTGATTAATAACAATCACCTTGTAGGCTGTTGACTCCACTGAGTAACCAAGGAAATTATCCTCTTGAGCATTAGCTGATTGCTAGGATGCTCACTTTCATTTAACATTGTAAAATAATTTCCTTCATAACTTGTGGGGTCTTCCTATATTCCTTACTGATCAGGGTTTAATCATGTCATTAGCAAACTATTGACTGTTTCAGCATTAATACTCTTGAAGGTGTAGAAATAATCCAGAACACTAATTGATAGGTCCTGTAATATGGTCTCCAAGTAGTCATTGTCAATTTTGCTTCCTGACACTTTTCTAGATGTGATCAATCACCATCAGTGGTGTCTTGTCTTCATATTGTTTGAACAACAACTTGTTTGTTGAGAGAAGTCATCATCACTAAAGTATATTTTTCTTTGATGTAGAGCTTCTGTTTGATGCTTCTTTGACTTCCCTTTATGACATGCCTCATAATTTTATTTTACTTTAATTCCAGATAAGGCAGTCTCCTTTACTGATTCGATTTCCAGGAAAGAATCTCTTGATATGACATTCAGGTGAGAGAGCTCCTTATGTCATAGCTGAACTCTTGTCTGGTGAAGATTTAGATTTGACCTTGTTGACTTCACCTTTGACTGAGATTCCATGTCAGCTACATATAAGTTCTCTTTCCTTAATCCTCGAACAGTAGGCTCTTCATCTTGTAAAAGATGCTTTATTACTGACAACATTCCTTAGCTATTGAATAGCCTTGACCCTAGGTCATACCCTTGCTGTTGTCTCCAAGGGATAACCACTTGGTTTGTCTTCACATTCACATTTGATAGTAGGGTTATTTCTTCGATAATATGCTTTGAATAAATCATTAGCAATGCATAATCGATTAACCTGATAAGCCCTACATTCGCAAATGGATAAAAAGTTCTTGGTACCCAAATTGTTTAATTGGGTCCAGATGGATTAGAGATTTCTCTTTTATCAGAGTTAACAATAGTTTTAACCTTAACATGCTCATTCTTATCTTTGACTGACCATTTCTCCTTTTTTTATGTCATTGACAAAATATTCACTGAGCAAGGAGAATAATGGTTCCTTCCTAACATAAGGAGGACTAGCAGTCTGTACCTTATTGTTATTCTTAAACATGCTTTTTCTATAATCAATGCAAATACTAGGAAATGCATTTATGACATTTGAAATGAGCAGGCATGATAATAAGAATACATTGCATACATTCAGCATTAAAACATTGCAGATAAGAATTATGCAAATTAGGCATGTTATGCATTTTAGAAAATTCAGTACTGTCTACTTTAACCTATGCACATTAGTGTAACAGGTTGCAAGTAGATTTACAGATATTCAATAATTTTCTAAACATGCATGGAATAGAAGAATTAACAATTAATCACTAATTCTATCCAATCCATTCCTATTGTTATATGATATTATATAGTCTCTATTACCTAAGTCAGTTTTACAAATGACTTGTGATAAGTGCATAATTTTGCATATTTTTATTACCTATTTATTGTTTGAATTCGTATTTTAATAAATTATTTTGTTACATTTCAGGAAATTCGAGAAAAAATGAAGAAATGGCAAAATAAAGAAATAAAGGTCAAGAAAGAGAAAAAGAAGAAGAAAAAGGACCAAAACAAAAGAAAAGGAAAGAGAAGGGAGTTTGGTGCAAAAGCTGAATTTTTATTTAAAAACTAAAAAAGAATAAATAAAAAAATAAATAAAAATGGAGGGCTAGGATTTAATCCCACCAAACAAAAATGAATGGTGAGGATTAATCCACACCCACCAAAACCCCCACTAATTTCCTATAAATATCCTCATTTTCTCTCTTGTAAGGACACCATTTTTTTTGTTTTTGTTTTAGTTTTAGTTTTAGGACACCCCTAAATTTATTGTTGTAATTTTTCTTTGTAATTCTTGTAAACATTTTTATTAGCTTAAATGTTCAGATTATATTTCTTGTTTCGTTTTAATTACTAAATTCGAATGCTAGCTTCACTCCCCTGTTTTCGTTATAATACAGCTACCAAAACCTTGTCTTTATTTATTTCAAATTAAGCCCAGCCTTCTACTTCATTTTATCTCTAAAAACTCACAAACCTAGCCCATCTATGTCATTCCCCTGTTTTCTTGTTCTTATTTCGACTCTTCCCAAAATCTCTCCCATCTCCTTAATCTCTCTCGCCCAGCTCCTTCTTCTCTCTCATTTTCATCTCTCTCTCTCTCCCAAACTCTTACACACATATAACCCAAAACCCAACTCCCCCGCAACCATTTTCTTCCACACAAACTCGGCCCCTTCTTTTCTCAATCGAACAAACCCACTCCTTTTTTTTTTCTAAATTCTTAACCTCGTTTTCTTTTATTTATCTTTATCTTTCGATTGTTTTCGATTTGCTGTTGATTAGTGGTGATGTTGAATTCAAGTTTTGGTCCGAGTCTACCGCCTTTACGAGTTTGCTTAGTTTGTTTTAGAATCGATTCTGAGTTGTTGCTTCGGGAAAGTAGGTGTATGCGTTTGGTTTAATTGTTGTTGGTCGAGTTCGATCCTGAATTTTGTGCTGCGTTTGGTTTAGTCCACGAGTTGCGATTTTGTTTATTCCGAGTTCATAGTTCTGGGTTTTTAGTTCATTGTTTCCCGTAGGTGATGAATCGAGTTCGTGAGTAAATGCGTGTTCGAGTGCTGAGTTATTGACGAGTTCTGTGTTGTTTATATCGAGTTGTCGGTGTCGAGTTTGTATATTGCTTTGTGAGTTCCGAATTGCTGTTATTGAATAGTACTGAGTTGACTCAGTTCGCGAGTTTGAGTCCATTTTTATAACCCGGTGGAGATCCTGTTTATAGTCTGTTTTGTTGTCGAAGCATAATTCCATTTCGCTGTTGTGTATAATGCCTGTTACCAAGTTTTAAGTTTTTGAGTTCATTCGGTTGTAAATTTATTTGGTTGTTAGTTGTTGTGGTTATTGCTAAGTTATTGATTTTTGTGGCTAGTTAATATTCACAAATATTGCATGTTAAATTTTTCTAAAATTTTTTGTACATAAATTCTTAGAATAAAATCTAATTTTATGTTAGAAAGTCGTTTTTGTATGCTGAGTTGTTCTGAGTTGTTGATTTGGTATTGCTGTTGTTGGACTGTAATTGTTAAGTTCGAGTTTTTGATTGCCTTGGTTTCGCATTTTTGAGTTTCGATACTATGATTTGTGGGTTAGTTAAATTTATAAATAAGTCATGTCCAAATTGTTGCTAGAATTTTGTGTAAATAGATTAGTTAAATTTAAATTCTTGCTTTTAATAATTGTTAAATTTTGCTCATTTTATTTTTAATTAATTATTATAGAGTTTTAAATAAAATTTGGTGTTAATTAAAATTTAGAATTGTTTAAAATAATTTTTAGATTAATTTTTAAAATAATTTAGACTTTCTACTAATTTTGATAAATTAGAATTAGGAATTAATTGGTTAAAATGAAAATTTCCAAAACCCCAAATTGTTCTAGTTCGATTAAATTAGAATTAAGGATTTGCGAAAATATTATTCCCTGTGGATCGAATCTAAAATACTAAAACGAGATCGTGCGCTTGCGATAATTAAATTGTTTATTTTCTAGCACATCAAGTTTTTGGCGCCGCTGCCGGGGAACTAATTATTTTTCGTACCTTAATATTTATTTTTTCGGATTAGTTTTATTTCTTGCCTTATTTTTATTTCGTTTTTTTCAGGGAAAGTCTGAAATTTCTGTAATCTTCTCACGGAGCATGGAAAAATTGGAATTTTCTGGAAGCGTGCTTCGGTAACCCGTATTTTTCTCTTTTCATCCTTTTTATTTTAGAAAATCACAAAAAAAAATCAAAAAAAATCAAAAATCAGAAAAAAATTGAAAATTAAAAAAAAAAAATATTAGTAGTAAATACATATTTGTTGCATCATGCATTCATCACTTAGGGCACATCATCTAGATTTTTATTTTCTTGTTTTTAATTTTTCGTACTTAGTAAATTGTGGTGATTGTTGGAGGACCCAAAGGTACGTTAAATTTTTTTTTTTTTGTTAAAACACGTAGTGTAAGCATCCATAATTGTTTATAGTTTTGTTTATATATCGTTGTTTGTTGCATTAACTAGACGTTTGCCCCTAGGATTTCGCGCTCAATTAGAAAGGTGTCTAAAAACAAACGTAATTAAGACTTATTCACGACCTTCAGTGTCTAAGGTTCGCCTGGCTGTTAAGATTTGGTGTCTAAGTGACGAGTTTGGCCTCTTGGCAATGCCTGCTCTAATCTGGCCGAATCGGTCTGAATAATTCTTAATTTACGGATTTTTTTAGTGTGTCTTAACGTTATGTGAGCAATGTCTAGTTATTTTATTTAGGGAACCTAGGTTAGATTTTTCTTTTGATTTTTCACCATTTATTTTGTGTGTTCATTTTCGCACTTACTTGCTACGAGGTTTTACCCTTGATCAATCTTTACCATGTCCGTAGCATTTAGGGAGTGTTATTACCAAGGTTGGGATTTTGACGAGGAGTTAGCAGATAATACGATGTGGTATGAGTCAACTAGGGAACCTAGTGTATATAACGAGTCGTATAGTACTTTTAGTGATTTGCATTATAGCGAACACGATATTGCAATCGACTCCGAATTAGATGCTCTTACTAGACGACTTGAAGCCTTAGAAACCCTTAGAGGCCCTTCACACACGTCTTGGCACCCAAATTTCAACTCTCCGAGTCTCGATTTTCAACATGTCAACACCATGTTTCAACCAACCTCTCGAAATGACCATTTTACATCGTCTTCTAATTCCGGTTGGAGAGATTATCCCAATCTCTCATGGAACCAAGGTCATAGCTATCAAACTCCGCCTCCACATTTTCAAGAACCGAACTCTTATCCAATTCCGAGTCAAGTTCCTTATTCGAGTTCAATTCAAACAACCGCCCACCCACCCGGATTTCATGATTCGAGTAGGAAACTTGACACCTTAGAAAAGAGTATCGAGGCTTTATTGGTTTCTCAAGCAAACTTTATGCGAACCATAACTTCTGATAGGCAAATTTTGAACTCTAATGCTCAAGCCTTATCTAAGTTAGAATTTCAAGTGAATCAATTAGCCACCATGTGCGAGCGTGAGACGATAACCACTCCAAATCCACCCGAGGTCAACCCTGAATTTCTTATCACTCAAAGACCTATCGATACTTTCGATGATATCATTTCTCCTAGGTCTAATGTTCAAGTTGACACTCCTTTCGGTGGTGATTCACACGAAGAAGATTCCAATGCTGACATCATTCTTTCTCTAGGTCAAACGAAGAATCCCGATGATTCTGAGTTTGTGGCTTCACCTAGACAACCATCATCTTCTTCTAGTGAACTTTTCCTTTCATCTTCCAAACCTCTTCCCGAAAAACCCAAAGAACTTCATACTCAACCAATAGGAGCTAATCTAGTTAAGGAGATTGTTTCAAGGTCAAATTTGGACGATCATGAGATTGAGTCTCTTTTTAAACAAGATTTTCAATTGCATTACGAGACCAATCGAGAGCTTCACGAATCTTTTAAGGATTTGACCTCGGAAGAGATGTTTGGAGAGATGATGAATATTTGTTCCAAATTGGAAACCCAACATAAGGATAGTTCTTGTGATCCTAATTATGTTGGTAAAACATTTTTCGAAGAGCCACCCCCACCCGTTTCTATTTCTTCATTTTCCACTCGTGCTTCATCTTTCATCGAAACTCATGATATTCATGACCAACATCTTATCGTAATTAATTTGCTTAAACAACAAAAAGAAGCATCTTCGTGGTCTATGGATGAAGTTAG
The DNA here is from genome assembly GCA_036435485.1 of Saposhnikovia divaricata. Taxonomy (NCBI): domain Eukaryota; kingdom Viridiplantae; phylum Streptophyta; class Magnoliopsida; order Apiales; family Apiaceae; genus Saposhnikovia; species Saposhnikovia divaricata. Next base: position 165,357,089 of record CM071600.1, read on the forward strand.
GAATATGAGTTTTATTCTTGTGCCTAATCGGATCGTTCGAGTGGTCTATGCTATTTTTGTGGGTGAGTTTCTGAAATATGTTGGTTGTATAACAAAAATAGTTTTTCTGAGAGCAGGTATTGGTTAGTAAATATTTGTTTTGTACCTCCCATAGTAGAATGTAGGTATGGGGGAGTTACATTGTGTGCGTGTGTGAGTTGTTTTCTTTCTTGTTTTTTGTCATTCTCCATCATCCCTTATCAGGTATTTCCTCCTATCTCTTTTATTCTCGTTCATTTTGCATACATTGAGGACAATGCATGATTTAGGTATGGGGGAGGGTTTTAGTGTAAATACATAAAAATTGAAAAATCCAAAAAAATTGAAGTAAATACATAAAATTGAAAAATCCAAAAAAATTAAAAAATTTGAAAAATCCAAAAATAGAGATATTTTAGCTTAGTTGTCCTTCCTACTCTTTAAATTTTAGAACTAATTGGTGTTGACAATTTTTTGAAAATTATATGTATAATGCCTTTAGATAATTTGAACGTAGTCAGGTAAGGTTTTTCCTCATGAAACTTGTGTCGAACAAATTTTTGCTTAAAAGACCAAGACGACACATTTGCACAAGACTTTTGATGGAAAAATTGTATAGGAATGTTATTCGATACCTGAGAGAGAACCCACATGTTAGAACAATGTCGAATCAAACTTTGCGAAATTTGGTTCCTATAGTGTCAAAAAAAAAGAAAAAAAAAGAAAAGAAAAAGAGTCAATAAATGTTTGTAATTGTTGAGTGCTAGTGTAATTTTATAATAATAAATTCTTAGTAGGGAAATCGGCTAGGTTGGGCTCATTAATAACCCGAGTAAGTAAGTCCGAGGGGACTTTGTGCCTAGCAACCTAAGGTCCTTTGTGGTCTGGGATTGTTGACCTAAAACTCGCTAAATGGGTATTGATGCAAAAGTCTTTTGGGACCTCAACCATTGCACGGTCGGTCTAACTACTAAGAACGTGAAGTTTGGCTAGATACTTGTTTTGATAGAGATTGGGTCAGTTCAATATTGGTTAAAAAAGAGAAAATGTTCGTATGCACTTTATCCATCAAGGGCCTTAAATTCACTACACACCTTGGGATTTTTTGTAAATTTTTAGAGTCTAATCATGTGGATTGCGGGAACGTATAACTTGGCTATTATTAGAATAATCTTTAAGGCATATATTTTCCTACAAAATTGTTTTGTTGACACCAATGAAAGCTAGATTGAAAGAGGAAAGTTGGATACTTGCTGATTATCTCAAAGATTTTATGGGTATATCTTCTGTAAACCCTTAGGAGACAACACTCCTCCTGTAGAGATCGTCTATAGGTTTAACGGGTTGGTAAACCTAAAATTACCCGTGATTCCTACGACACTGAGTATAGGTTTTTTCATTTTTCATTTTTCTTTTTGTTTTACTCGAGGACGAGCAAAAGATAGGTATGGGGGCATTTGATAAGTGCATAATTTTGCATATTTTTATTACCTATTTATTGTTTGAATTCGTATTTTAATAAATTATTTTGTTACATTTCAGGAAATTCGAGAAAAAATGAAGAAATGGCAAAATAAAGAAATAAAGGTCAAGAAAGAGAAAAAAAAAAGAAGAAGGACCAAAACAAAAGAAAAGGAAAGAGAAGGGAGTTTGGTGCAAAAGCTGAATTTTTATTTAAAAACTAAAAAAGAATAAATAAAAAAATAAATAAAAAAGGAGGGCTAGGATTTAATCCCACCAAACAAAAATGAATGGTGAGGATTAATCCACACCCACCAAAACCCCACTAATTTCCTATAAATAGCCTCATTTTCTCTCTTGTAAGGACACCATTTTTTTTAGTTTTAGTTTTAGGACACCCCTAAATTTATTGTTGTAATTTTTCTTTGTAATTCTTGCAAACATTTTTATTAGCTTAAATGTTCAGATTATATTTCTTGTTTCGTTTTAATTACTAAATTCGAATGCTAGCTTCACTCCCCTGTTTTCGTTATAATACAGCTACCAAAACCTTGTCTTTATTTATTTCAAATTATGCCCAGCCTTCTACTTCATTTTATCTCTAAAAACTCACAAACCCAGCCCATCTATGTCAATCCCCTGTTTTCTTGTTCTTATTTCGACTCTTCCCAAAATCTCTCCCATCTCCTTAATCTCTCTCGCCCAGCTCCTTCTTCTCTCTCATTTTCATCTCTCTCTCTCTCTCCCCCAATCTCTTACACACATATAACCCAAAACCCAACTCCCCCGTAACCATTTTCTTCCCCACAAACTCGGCCCCTTCTTTTCTCAATCGAACAAACCCACTCCTTTTTTTTTTCTAAATTCTTAACCTCGTTTTCTTTTATTTATCTTTATCTTTCGATTGTTTTCGATTTGCTGTTGATTAGTGGTGATGTTGAATTCAAGTTTTGGTCCGAGTCTAGCGCCTTTACGAGTCTGCTTAGTTTGTTTTAGAATCGATTCTGAGTTGTTGCTTCGGGAAAGTAGGTGTATGCGTTTGGTTTAATTGCTGTCGGTCGAGTTCGATCCTGAATTTTGTGCTGCGTTTGGTTTAGTCCACGAGTTGCGATTTTGTTTATTCCGAGTTCATAGTTCTGGGTTTCTAGTTCATTGTTTCCCGTAGGTGATGAATCGAGTTCGTGAGTAAATGCGTGTCCGAGTGCTGAGTTATTGGCGAGTTCTGTGTTGTTTATATCGAGTTGTCGGTGTCGAGTTTGTATATTGCTTTGTGAGTTCCGAATTGTTGTTATTGAATAGTACTGAGTTGACTCAGTTCGCGAGTTTAAGTCCATTTTTATAACCCGGTGGAGATCCTGTTTATAGTCTGTTTTGTAGTCGAAGCATAATTCCATTTCGCTGTTGTGTATAATGCCTGTTACCAAGTTTTAAGTTTTTGAGTTCATTCGGTTGTAAATTTATTTGGTTGTTAGTTGTTGTGGTTATTGCTAAGTTATTGATTTTTGTGGCTAGTTAATATTCATAAATATTGCATGTTAAATTTTTCTAAAATTTTTTGTACATAAATTCTTAGAATAAAATCTAATTTTATGTTAGAAAGTCGTTTTTGTATGCTGAGTTGTTCCGAGTTGTTGATTTATTATTGCTGTTGCTGGATTATAATTGTTAAGTTCGAGTTTTTGATTGCCTTGGTTTCGCATTTTTGAGTTTCGATACTATGATTTGTGGGTTAGTTAAATTTATAAATAAGTCATGTCCAAATTGTTGCTAGAATTTTGTGTAAATAGATTAGTTAAATTTAAATTCTTGCTTTTAATAATTGTTAAATTTTGCTCATTTTTTTTAATTAATTATTATAGAGTTTTAAATAAAATTTGGTGTTAATTCAAATTTAGAATTGTTTAAAATAATTTTTAGATTAATTTTTAAAATAATTTAGACTTTCTACTAATTTTGATAAATTAGAATTAGGAATTAATTGGTTAAAATGAAAATTTCCAAAACCCCAAATTGTTCTAGTTCGATTAAATTAGAATTAAGGATTTGCGAAAATATTATTCCCTGTGGATCGAATCGAAAATACTAAAACGAGATCGTGCGCTTGCGATAATTAAATTGTTTATTTTCTAGCACATCAACTTGATGTTCTACTGACACCCTAGGTAATTATTCCATCTTTTAAACTTTTTAAACCTTAACAAACAATTCAGAATGAATAAGCAAATCTTGTTCTACTGGGGATCCTGAAACTAGCTTAAGCAGAGGTCTTATATGCTTGACATATATCATTTAAGAATTAAGAGATATTGTCTAAGGAACACTTTAACTCACTATTGCAATTAATCAAATTCAAAAAATATTCATACACATATTAAGATCTTCTAACCAAAGATATAATAATTAAAATCTAAGATCTTAACATGCTTTGAATTTCTGAGAATTACATATTACACTTGTTCGAAGAATTGATACCTGAGACATATGAGATGAATCATCTTTGGAGATTGCTATGAAGGCAAGATATTAATTATGCTCTTCTCATCATCATCTGATCCATCCCAACTCTTTCATTCAACAAGATAAGTTCTGCACTGATGCTTCTGTTTCATCTCATTTAATGAATCCCTATTCATCCTTGTCTGTCAGAATTCTGTACCTTGTTGCACACCTTGATAGTTACTTGTCACATATAGCTTTTCATAACTGCAACTATCAAGTCTTGTTTCTTTCCACCAACTCAGTCTTGTAGCCACCTCTTGAACTGTATCCTGAAGAGTTTCTGCTTCGGAATAGATAGGCCTAATTCCTAGATTAAACATTTGTACTTTTTCTAAATTAGTAACTCTTCATGTATGTTCTGAGGTTCCATCATTAATTCCTGACTGAGATGTCTAACTGTCTAGTTCATTCTTAAACCTCTTGATTCCATTATCAAAAATCTCTATTAATTGCTTGAAAGATATTTCTTGGTACAATCCACTAAGTGTAGTAGATGTTACATTGGAGCAATTCACTTAGTGTTTGTATATCACAGAATCAATAGACTTAATTCAAATCTTCGAGAAAAATTCTATCCACTTAACCTCTTCCATTCCTGCTTCTGAAAAACCAGTGAATTCTATGGATATAACTTTGAGGAGTTTCCACAAATTTTTCTTCAGTAGGTAGAAATTAATTTCATTGAAAAATGCATTTTCTTCAAAAGATTCAAATCATCTTTGACGTCCGGAGGAATCTTCAACTAACAATCTTCATAGAACTATTGGCTTGGAATAAATTCAAAATATTTAAAATTCAAAAACTTCAAGGACTTGAAAATTTTTGAGAACTAACAAATCTAAAAATAAGTTCAAATTAATTAAAATTTGAAATTATTAAGAATTGAAAATTTTGAAAATTAGACAATTTGAAAATAAATTCAAGTTGTTTAAAAATCAAAAATTCCAAGTATTAAAAACTTCAAGAATTAAAAAAGTTGAAATTTAAGTCATATTAATTAAGAATCAAAAAATCTCAAGAAATGAAATTTTTGAGAGTTAAAGAATCCGAAAATAAATTCAAGTTAATTAAAATTCGAAATTAGAGTCAAATTAATTAAGAATAAAAAAATCTCAAGAAATGATAATTTTTGAGAGTTAAAGAATCCGAAAATAAATTTAAGTTAATTAAAATTCGAAATTATCAAGAATTAATTTTTTTGAAAATTAAACAATTTGAAAATAAACTCAAGTTGTTTGAAAATCAAAATTTCCAAGAATTAATCATTTCAAGAATTAAAAAATTCGAATATAAATTAAGATTACTTAATAATCAAAAATATCATAAAATGAAAATTTTTGAAGGTTAAACAATTTGAGAATAAATTCAATTTAATTAACAATTGAAAATAAACTCATATTGTTTAAAAATCAAAAATATCATAAATTGAGAATTTTTAAAGGTTAAAGAATTCGAAAATAAATTTAGATTATTTAAATTTCAAAAATCTCAAAATTGAAAATTTTGAAAGTTAAAGAATCCAAAAATAAATTCAAATTATTTAAAGTTCAAAAATCTCAAGTATTAAATTTTTGAAGGTTAAAAAATTTGAAAATAAGAGGAGTTGACTTTTTGGTCTAATACCAGATTTAATTTTTGTATGGGTCAACAAACTCGAAAACCAATTGGAGGACCACAAAAATAAGGATCTTGATTTGTGCGTCAATCAAAAGGCTCTGATGCCAATTGTTAGGTCCAAAATAGTTTGTAGAAGGGGGGTTGAATACAAACTATGTCGTTTAATCGAATTTGCTCTTTTCTTAAAATATTAAATCAAGAACAAATTGATGCGGAATAAAACGAATACCGATATTCAAGTTAAATATAAAATTTATATTAACTTGATGGGGTGTGTCTAAATACACGGGTACAAATTACAATGGTTTGATGACCAACTAATTATTACAAATTCTATAGAAAATTCGACATGAACTTTTCTATATTTGTAATAAAAAGATCGAATGCTAAAAGCAATTCGAGAGATAAGTTCTAGAAGTAAAAACTCGCTAGATAGTTCCAACGTTACAAGTAAACAATTTCTATCGGTTCAGATTTAATGATACAGCTCAGAAATAATTTACAGGAATTTATTTGAAGAACAGAACTATTTCTCTTGGTCTTTCTCTTTTCAGCTCGGAGAGAATTTGTGAAGTTGTGAAGTTGTGTCTGCTGCACTCTCTGTTCTGTCTGATTGCTTCTGCCTCTTTTATAAAATATTAACATTTTGTATTGCCAAGACAATCGGCAAGACAATCAGAACCACCAAGACACTAAATTTGTACTGCCAAGACAATAGGCAATACAATCGGCAAGACAATCTTTTCCACCAAGACAATCGGCAAGACAATCCAATTCTGAGATATTTGTCCAGCTGTAGAAGACTTTTCCTTTTTAATCATCATCAAGACAATCAATTTGAATATTAATCTTTCTTTTCGAAAGGCTGTCGAGGATATTATCTGCATAATGATTACCAAGACAATCGGCAAGATTCTGATTTAAGCCTCCAAGACAATCACTTTAGCTTACCAAGACAATCTTTTAATTGTCTTGTTAGTTTAAAAATAAACTAACACGACAATCGGTAAGACAATTGTCTTAAATAAAACCTGGCCACTTTCTTTGTTTATTAATCAAATCACCTGGCCATCTTTTGCTTTACTTTGTTTTACTTTATTGTTTATTCCTTGCCGACAACCACTGCACCACCTTTTATAAACAATTCTTACTTATTTAAAAAATTGTTTACAGCCGATTTCTTTTGTCCAATAAATTGGGCTCCATAGAAATGCTTTTTAACCCGCATAACTTATAATCTTTAGCTCTAAGCTGCGGTTACCTGACGGTCTGGAACTGGACTCCGTTTGCCTAACAAAAAATATATCAATTCCAACCGGGATTCCAGCTTTAAGAATATATCACTTTCCATACTTTTGTGATAATTCTATTTTCTAATAACCCGTCCAGGTGTAAGCTACGGTCTCTTGAGGATCTGGAACCGGACTCCTTTTGATTAGCAAAAGATACAACAATTCTAACCGGGGTTTCAGCATTAAGAATATATCACTTTGCATTTCTTTGTGATAAATCTTTTTCCTCACAGCCAGTCCACTTGATAATAAAATCCTTGTGGTTAATGAATTTAACACTTCTGTTGCTTGCACAATGATTTTCTCTTTTACCAGTCTTGATATCTTGAACCACTGAAGTTAATGACGAATAACCACTATTTAATGTTGACACTCGATGCACGGTCTGGTTCATGAGTGACTAACCGCAATGACTGTTCTTCATATATTGACTTTAAAACTGTGGTTCATGTCTCCCTTTTCTTTACTCTTTTTCAAACCTTTATAATTTGTATTCTGCCACTGTAGGAACCTCTTGTCACTATAAATAGAACCCACTGTCTTGATTACTCCACTGATGCTTGATCAACTGAATGAACTTTTTCAAGTGTAGTATAACTCAAAACGTGATAGTGTTAGTGCCCTAGAGACAATGTAATTCTAGGATAGACTATTTCGTTATTCAGTGGTTATGTTATATCGATTATTCAACAATAAATTTATTATGTCTTTATTTACTGCGATATAAATATTAGAACAATAAATGTCCTTGGAATATGTAATATGTATTCTATATCTTTAAGTATGTGACTTAAAAATGAGATTATAAGAATAGTGTTAATATTCCTAAATATCCCTAATCGAGCATTATTAATATGGGACAATTATAATGCATAAAGATTAGTATGTTTGTTGACTGATGACCATATCTCATTGGTCATAGGTATAGTGATACTAAAGTCAAGAACATAGGTGCATGTAATATTCTACATGGCACTGGATTGACCCACAATGAGTTTCTACATGTTGATAATGTCATTAGAAAGACTCACAGTGATAATGGTTTAATGATCCTTAGACTTGAGATCATTATATTTCTATACGAGGATTAATATACTTTGACTACATTAAAAGTTACCTTTGACCGGGTAATGATAAAAATGTACATCGGGTATATTATGAGACGTATGAGAAATATGAATGATAGATAAAGGATTTAACCCTCCTATTCTTAGGAGAGATATTATTGGCCTCTTGATTGAGTGAAACTATGAAAATGCATGGCCATGCTCAAATATTGATTTGTTTTAATAGTCTACTCATTGATCAAGGAAACCCGGATTAAACATTGATGAGGATGACTAATTACATGCCTCGAGTTTAATCTATAATATATGGTTAAAGGGATTATATTACACGGAAACATTAATCATGAAAGGTTTAATTGGATCACCAATTATTATTACTTGGGTAGTAATGATGTATTACTAGATGCCGCTCATTGTTTATAATTTTATTATTGGATATTAAAATTATTGCCAACGTAATAATAACCTAAAGGGTTACACAATAAGAACGTTTAAAAGGAGTTTTAATTTAAATTTCGAATTTAAATTAATTGATGATAAAATTCGAAATTGGTTATTTAATTAATTAAGTTGGACTTAGTTAATTAGATTTCGAATTTAAATCATTAAAACACAAATCAGTTTGGTTTTAGTAGAAGCCCAAACCGATTAGGGTTAAGCCCAGCTCATTCTCTCTTATAAATACATAGAGATGTATTGGTTTAGGGTTAGACTTTGCCAAAATCGTTTTTAGCAAAACCCTAGCAGCTCTACATCAAGAGAGGCTAGAGAGAGAGATCGAGATAGAGGGCAGATTACGGCTAGTACCAACTCCGGAGATTGCGGAGACAATCGTGCGTTCGCGTGGACTGATTAGCGAAGCAGATCTCACGAAGAGGGCTGTGTGGTGATCGTTCTTGGACCTCCATCTGTCAACCGAATCGGAAAGCTTTTATAAGGTACAGATTCTGTTCTCCATAATCAACATGTCTTATACACGGATCCTAGGGTTAGGTTTCGGTTTTATTGTTTATTATCGTTTTTCCGTTGTGCTTGTTGCCCTGAAACCTTTCAATGGCATCAGAGCTACGTGTATAAGAGGTTGATTTGGTTACGTGTTTACTGTATTTTACGAGTATGCATGTTTGATGAATCTGCCATGATATAGTTATGTTATATGAGTGATATAATGAATCTGTATAATCTGATATGATGATGCTAGCATGTTTAGAATATGCAATGTCTCATATGTATGCGATCTGTTATGATATGTATGCTGTTTAGTTTGTATGATGATATAAACTGTCGGATGGATGCAAACGGATACGATCTGTTTACTGGGATTAGGGTTATGTGTATGCTGATACATGTTTCTGGTAACTGGAATTAAGGTTGCATGTATATTGATATATGCTTCTGGAATTGTATTCTGATACATGATTTTCATGTATTTTGATACGTGATTTTGCAAAAATTAAGGTCGATCCGCGTGTTTAGGGCTTGTGACAAATTTGGGCTTGTGACATATGCTTTATTCATGTGATATATTATGATATGATAATATGATTGATGATGTTCTTAAGTGTTAATTGAGCATGGTGATTGGTTATGGCCTTGAGACCCATAGGTTAGTGGTTTTTATTATTATGGTTTGGTTTATAAATACGACTTGCATGTCATTTTCTAGGTGCTTTGTAATTGTTCATCTCGAATGTAACTCGAGTTCTTATGTAAGTACATTAGTATTAGTTATGTTTTATATTCTATGTAATAAGAAGATCATTGGAAGCTTGCAATGAAGGATCAATGGAGATGAAGGTTAATGACACAAAGAAGACATGTATTTATGACGACCAACTATGTAATAATTTAGTTTTATAAACCACCCTAGATTTTTCCATTAGCGTGGAAATATCATCTAGGATTGGGCCATAACCAAGCACGATTTTACATTCATGTACTTTACATATGATGATATGTATGCGTAGTGATAGATATGCATGCTTAATTAGATTAAGTAGAATGTATGTATGTATTAGATACATCACCCATGCCATGCCTGCTTAAATAAGATAAAATCTGTAATGACTCGAGATTTTAAAATTTACTATAACGACTATGAGATTTCTGTGTTTATGAAACACGGAATTAAATACGAATTTTCAATTATTTCGATATGGGGAGATTTTGTCAAAAACGGGTCATACCTGTAAGGAAGTTGGATATTAAGTGAGGCCGCTTGTGACTCCTCCAACAACCTGGAAATCAAACCATTGGTGAATATTGATTTGAAGTATTTAATTCAAGGAAAAATTGGGAATCTCTTTATGATGGGATCATGGTCGTTTTAAACAAACCCCTAACAAAATATTAAGTTTAAGATGCCTTCCAAATGGGAAACACTCGTCAAGACCTAGATCGAGAAAGGGTAGGTGCGCCAAAGCGGAGTACCCTCGTTTATCGTGGTAAGGCGCGATCGAGTAAGTTAGTGATACTCAAATGTTAGACCTTTGGGTTCGACTTAACTAAGTGACCACAATAGGATTGTGAACTTAGAGGCATAGAGTTTGGTAAGATTTACTGGATGAATAGGAACAAATGCTGTTATGTGAACAAATGTTGTTCTACCAAACTATCCAAGAGTTATATATGATATAATTGACAAATGTTGTCTACCTAAATAATCATTTTAAGGAGAAAAGCCAAAGCTGACCTTAAAAGGGATGAAATATGGATCTTGGCTCACTAGAAAGGTTTAGAGATAGTATTCCGAATTGATAGGTAGGGCTATTAATTTGATAAAAATAGTGGGAGATATATATTATGAATATATATGAATAATCACTTGAACATAATTTAACAATTCCGTAGACTAATTATTTTATGCATTTTAACATTGTAGATATTCGAAATGGCAAACAACACAAACAACACTTTCTCTGTGCGATCAGTCCTTGAGAAGGACAAGCTGAGAGGATCAAACTTCCTTGACTGGTCTAGGAATTTGAGAATTGTTCTCATGCAGGAAAAGAAATCTTATGTGATTGATATTCCTCCATCGGTAGCCCCTGCTGCCAATGCCACTGTTGCTCAGCGAAATGCTTATCAGAAGCATATTGATGATGCGACTGATGTGGCTTGTCTTATGCTTGCCACTATGGATGCTGAGCTTCAGAAGCAGCATTTTGATATGAATGCTTATACTATGTTTGAACATCTTTCGACGATGTTTCAATCACAGGCTCGTGTGGAAAAGTTCAACACGAGCAAGGCACTCTTCTCGTGCAAGCAGGGCAACGGACCAGTTGGACCACATGTTCTAAAGATGATAGGGTATTGTGATTACCTTGGTCGTTTGGGTTTCCAACTTCAGCGAGAGGCTCAAGTCGATATAATCTTGCAATCTTTGAACAACGACTATACTCAGTTCATTATGACTTTTAATATGACTGAGCAAGATAAGACTCCTATGGAATTATTGGCCATGCTGAGGACCACTGAAGCAAATATGGTCAAGGCACCTGAGAAACCTCCCATAATGATGGTGGGCAAGAAAGGTGCTAAAGGAAAGGGGAAATGGAAGGGCAAGAAAAAGGTTGCATCAAAAGCTCTTGCTCCTTCCAAGCCCTCTTTCAAAAAGGCTGGAAAGTCGAAGGGAGATGTCGCGAAGGTTGACAAGGGTGATTGTCACTACTGCAAGAAGCCGGGTCATTAAAAGAGAAACTGTCCAGATTACTTGGATGGTCTGAAGAAACTGAAGGCTGTTCAGATTTCTGATTCAGGTATTTATGTTATAGAAGTCAATTTATCTACTTCTACATCATAGGTATTAGATACTGGATGTGGTTCTCACATTTGTATTAATGAGCAGGAACTTCGAAGTAGTAGAGCATTGGCGAAGGGAGAAGTTGACCTACGCGTTGGCAATGGAGCAAAGGTTGCTGCTTTAGCTGTAGGGACTTATCATTTATCGTTGCCCACAGGGCTCATTTTAGAACTTGAGAACTGTTTTTACGTGCCTGCGATTTGCAGAAACATTATTTCCGTTTCTTGTTTGGACAAGATTGGTTTTTCTTTCTTAATTCAGAACAATAGTTGTTCCTTTTCATTGAATAATGTTACCTATGGGGTTGCACGTTTGTTTAATGGTTTATATGTTCTTGATCTTGATACTCTTGTCTATAACATAAATAACAAACGTCTTAAAACAAATGACTCAAATCATACATACCTATGGCACTGTCGTTTAGGCCATATAAATGAGAATCGCATTTCCAAGTTACATAAGGATGGATACTTAGACAAGTTTGATTTCGAATCATACGAGGAATGTGAACCATGTCTCATTGGCAAAATGACTAAAGCTCCTTTTACCGGACAAGGTGAAAGGGCCACCAAACGATTGGAACTGATACATAGTGATGTATGTGGTCCAATGCGTACGATGGCAAGAGGTGGCTATTACTATTTCATAACCTTTACTGATGATTTTAGTAGATACGGATATGTGTATCTTTTGAAGAAAAAATCCGAATTGTTTGAAAAATTCAAAGAGTATAAGGCTGAAGTAGAGAAGCAAAAGAGCGAAAGTATTAAAACTCTACGATCTGATCATGGGGGAGAATACTTAAGCTTAGAATTTAAGAATTTCTTCAAGGAGTGTGGTATCGTATCACAACTCACTCCTCCTGGAACACCACAATGGAATGGGGTGTCTGAAAGGAGAAATCGTACCTTGTTGGACATGGTGCGATCGATGATGAGTCATGCGGATCTTCCAATTAGTTTCTGGGGTTATGCCCTAGAGACGGCTGCACAAACACTAAACCGAGTTCCTTCAAAATCGGTTCAAAAGACACCATATGAGTTATGGACTGAAAAACGTAATAGCGTTTCATTTATGAAAGTTTGGGGATGTGAAGCGTTTGTGAAACGTTTGATCTCTGATAAGCTAGGACCGAAATCAGAAAAATGTAATTTTGTAGGATACCCATTGGAAACTAAAGGGTATTATTTCTATAAACCTTCTGAGAACAAAGTTTTTATTGCTCGAACGGCTGTATTTCTAGAGAGAAAAACAATGGGAGGACAATAGATCTCGATGAGGATCGAGAACTACAAGATATTGTTGAACCAGAGTTGGAACACGAGCAGAATGAGACTCAAGATGTTGAGAACAATACTGCTCAAGAAACACAGGTCGTTCGTAGATCAAGTAGGATTCGCCATGAGCCAGAGAGATATTATGGATTTCTCCTGACTCAAGGTGGCGATGTGATGCTTGTAGATAATGATGAGCCTCTCACCTACAAGGATGATATGAATAGTCCAGATTCTGAGAGATGGCTGGAAGCCATGAAATCTGAGATGGATTCCATGTATGAAAACAAAGTATGGACTTTGGTTGCACCACCTGATGGGGTTAAACCCATAGAGTGCAAGTGGGTTTTCAAGAAGAAAATTGACATGGATGGAAATTTACAGACCTACAAAGCAAGACTGGTGGCGAAAGGTTTCAAGCAAATTCATGGTATTGACTATGATGAAACTTTCTCACCGGTAGATATGGTCAAGTCCATCAGGATTTTGCTTGCGATAGCGGCTTATTATGACTATGAAATCTGGCAAATGGATGTCAAGACTGCTTTCTTAAATGGAAGCTTAGAAGAGGATGTGTACATGACACAACCTGAGGGTTTTGTCGATCCAAAGTTTGCTAGAATGGTTTGTAAGTTGCTACGATCTATTTATTGATTGAAGCAGGCCTCAAGGAGGTGGAACATCTGTTTTGATGAAACAGTCAAAGATTTTGGTTTCATACAAAATGAGGATGAACCGTGTGTTTACAAGAAGGTTAGTGGGAGCCATGTGGCATTCCTAGTATTATATGTGGATGACATATTACTAATAGGGAATGACATTCCTTCTCTACAGGCTGTGAAGACTTGGTTGGGAAAAAGTTTCTCGATGAAAGACTTAGGCGATGCTACCTATATCTTAGGGATCAGGATCTATAGAGATAGATCTAAAAGATTAATCGGCCTAAGTCAGAGTACATACATTGACAAAGTATTGCATCGTTTTGGAATGCAAGAGGCAAAGAGGGGCTTTGTCCCGGTGTCTCATGGGATAGTGATCTCAAAGGAAAACTGTCCTAAATCATCAGATGATAAGGACCGTATGAGTAAAGTACCATATGCTTCGGCAATTGGTTCTATAATGTATGCGATGATATGTACTCGTCCTGATGTCTCGTATGATTTAAGCATGACGAGCAGGTACCAATCTAATCCAGGTGATGGTCACTGGACAGCTGTCAAGAATATTCTTAAGTACCTTAAACGGACTAAAGATTCGTTCTTGATATACGGAGGAGATGAGGAGCTGGTTGTAAAAGGTTACACTGATGCTAGTTTCCAGACAGATAGGGATGATTCTGTGTCCCAGTCTGGATTCGTGTTTTGTCTAAATGGAGGTGTTGTTAGCTGGAAAAGTTCGAAGCAAGAGACAGTAGCTAATTCTACAATGGAAGCTGAGTATATTGCTGCCAGTGAAGCAGCCAAAGAGACTGTTTGGATTCGGAAATTTATTTTGGGACTTGGTGTGGTTCCGTCGATCGCAGATCCAGTTGATCTGTATTGCGATAACAATGGAGCTATTGCGCAGGCAAAGGAACCAAGGTCCCATTCCAAAGCAAAGCATATACTTAGGAGATATCACCTTCTTCGAGAGATAAACGAGAGAGGAGATATACATATATGTAAAGTGCATACTAATGATAATGAGCCAATTTCGTAAAGGGGCAAACCACTATGGGTTGAAAGTAACGATTTTTATTTTTATTTTCTTGTTATGACAGGTTGCATACATGATATCTGGTCTACTAGCAGTTAGATACAAAAGTGAGCCAATCATACCTCTGTAGTTAGTTACATCTACCTCAATACCTTGATCAGGATCAAGCTTAGTAGCTGTAGCTATGGGAGTTGAAGCAGTAGAACTGTCTTGCGTGTTAAACTTATTTAATAAATTCTTTGTGTACTTTGACTGATTGACAAAAATCCCATCATCAATCTGTTTAACTTGCAGACCTAAGAAATAGCTCATTTCTCCCATCATGCTCATTTGATATCTAGACTGCATTAGCTTTGAAAACTTCTCACACAATTTGGAGTTAGTTGACCCAAAAATGATATCATCAACATAAATGTGAACTAACAGCAAATCCTTACCATGATTCATATAAAACAAGGTTTTTTCAATTGTACCTCTTTTGAATCCACTTTCTAGTAGGAATTGAGCCAATGTTTCATACCAGGCTCTTGGAGCTTGCTTTAGTCCATAAAGTGCTTTATCTAGTCTATAGACATAATCTGGATATTTAGGATCAATGAAGCCAGGAGGTTGTTCAACATATGTCTCCTCTTCCAATTCTCCATTAAGAAAAGCACTCTTAACATCCATCTGGAAAACCTAGAATTTCTTATGAGCTGCATATGCCAGAAAAATTTTGATAGCTTCTAGCCTTGCAACAAGAGCAAAAGTCTCATCATAATCTATTCCTTCATGTTGAGAATACCCCTTTGCAACTAGTCTTGCTTTATTCCTTACAATTGTGCCATCTGAATCTGTCTTCTTTCTGAACACCCACTTTGTACCCACAATTGACCTACCCATTGGCCTCGGTACAAGTTTCCAGACTTCATTTCTTTTAAACTCATTTAGTTCTTCTTGCATAGCTATAACCCAATCAGCATCCTTGAGTGCATCTTCAACTTTCTTAGGCTCCTCCTTTGATAGAAAGTTATGAAAAAGACATTCATTTTGAGTTGCACTTCTGGTTTTAATACCTGCATCAGGATTCCTAATAATTAAATCAGGAGTATGACTTTTAGTCTATTTCCTTGCTGATGGTAAATCATTTCTTGAATTTGATGCTCCCCCTGGATTGGTGTTGTCTTCAAAAGAACTAGAATTGTTAGAAGCTCCCCCTGAGATAGTGCTATCTCCTTCTGATCTACTATCAGAATTATCACTTGAATTTGTTTATGATGATTCTCCTCCTGATGTTTGAGTTATTTCTGTATTGATGATTTCTTATTGTTGCTCCCCCTCAACATTTGCATTATCATCAATAATTTATGTTTCATCAGAAATGAGAGGATCATCAGGATCTGATGTAAGAACCCCAAATTTTGGATATAAATAAAACTTTTTATTATGTACTGAGGTAATGGTGAATAATGATTACGACTACGATGTAACGATTGAGATAATGAATGAAAGGAATAGATTTGGATTCAAATGTTTATATGCCATGAAGAATACTATTGGTTGACACTTTAGATAAGAATTATCTATCTCCTAGGGAGTTGAGATTTGATAATTCTCAAGGAGAAGATTATTCCTATGTCATCCAAATCGATATCTGTTATTGGTCCAGTAGGTCCGTAAAAAGTTAGGGAACGATCGAAAGAGATTAGGGACAATTGTACAACCCTAAGAGGATGAGTGAAGAAAAATGGATGAATAGTGATTTTGATGGATTTAGGAATATTATGAGACGACACTATATAGAAGTATTCGGAACGGATTTCCGAGTCCGTATTAGTGATCCAGGAGGAAAATAAGTGTATGTAAAAGCTGTCGGATTCTGAAAAATAGCACTTTTATTTTCCTCGAGATTTCCCTGGATACTGAAAGACTTAAAGAATTATTGAAGGGATTTAAGAAAAATAGGTTCAAGAATTATTAAAGAGAATGGAGGATGATTGTATAAATATTAAGGCGGTTTCCGGTAAAACCCTAACTAGAAACGAATGAGTTATTCCTCCGAACGATCAATGAATTAAGCAATAAATGGACAAAGAAACAAGCAGGGGATCAAGATATATGCATGTGCAAGTGGATAGGATCAAGTAACCAAGCTAGTTACAATACTAACTAGCAAGATTGTAAACAAACCAAATGGTACAAGATTATACCACTTAAACCACCACTTGCCCACTTGCTTCTTGCATCATGGATGACCAAATCACTTTTATAAAACTACTTTATGAAAAGTGAAGAGATATTATCCAAGAAAAACACTTTATACAAGGAACCAAGCAAGAGACCAAGGCCAAGAACTTCATTCTCTTCCTTTTGCTACCATTCGGCTTTTTCATAAAATGAGGAATCAAAATCCAACTTCCATCCATTGTTAAATCTTAAGAAAATTAAGGTGAGTCCTATATTTCATAACTAAGATATCCTATGAATTTCATCTTCAAATTCCATACCAATCTTGAGATATAAAATCAAGAAGATGATGATGAATAGTAACTTTTAAGTATTAACTTTGTGTTCTTGTTTTCTTTTGGTTGATTCAAGTATACTAAGGCTACTTAAGGATCATTCAAGGCTTAACAAGTGTTATTCACTCTCCAAGGAAGGTATAAAACTTCAAGAACCCTAGTCTTTGATTTGAGTTTTAATGGAGTTTTGGATGGGTTTTAGTGATGTTATGCATATTTAGAGTACTAGATCTATGTGTGGGTTTTATGAGATGATAATATAGTTTATATGAATGGAAAGACATTGATTGGTCTTAGTTCAAGGATAATTAACATGTATGTGTGATTTGGAGTGGATGGTATAATAATTGGAGGGTTTTGATTTTGGAATTATCCGAGTTATAGCCGTCGTAATGCCCGATTTTCGTTAGACCTTAAAAACTCGATCATAACAGTTGATATAATTTCCTGACCTTGGTAATATTGTCACTGGTACTTGTAGATCTCGAGCCATAGATCGTTTTGGCGCGAGAATCGAAACATTCCGACTTACGGTTTAGGAGTTATGGTCAAATTACTAAAATTGGTTCAGAACCGTAAGTAAAAGTTCGTAACCTCAATTGAACCCTCGTAAAGCATGTTACTTAGTGGCGAATCTTGGTAAATAAATACTAGAGGTCATAAGGAAGGTATGAGAGAATACCACATGTCAAACGGATCGTTTTCCGATTTTATATAAATGTTGGAATCGAAGTTAAACGCGAACGAACCCCTAAAAACCCGCTTGGTTATAAATTTGGTAAAACACTTAGAAAACGAACGATAAAACTCGAGGTATAATCTCGGTTCGTAATCGATCGACTTTAGAACTAATACGAATTAAAGTATATATCGAGTGTGGATATGATGACATGTCGTAATAATGAACAAATGTCGGATCGTATCGGTAATAAAAAGAGTTACACTAAAAAGTGTATAACGGGATAATTCGAAAACGTGTTTCGACTTAAGTGAAGTTTATACTTAGACTTTTAAAAGGTGTTAAGTGGTTAATCTCGAATGTTCTGATTATTAATAGATCATCGAGCAGACCCAGGACACGCTATCTCCACCCGCACCTGAATATCAGGCAAGTGTTCAAACCTTTGAACCTGTTGTTGTGATAATATATGTACATGATTTCTGTTTTACATATGCCATCGCATGCATGCCTGTTTCCAATTATATTGTGACTCTGATTTTTGTGATACTTGTTCCCTGAATTGATAGTGGCTTATAGACTAGATACGATTTATCAGTAATAAGCCAGATGATTTTGTTAAGACCCTTAGCGAAGGGCATATATTATTCATTCTAAATATAGACCGGGAGTCGGTATTTTGAGATATAGATAGTCGTGGAAACCCGGAGGGATTCCAACGACAGATTATTATTTATCTGAGGAATGTTATTGTTAAACGTTATTATATTCCATAAAGTATCAATTACTTGGAAATATTTCGAGGAATGTTATTCGAGTATTATCTCAGTCGAGAGATAGTAAATGAATGTTAGTTTCGAATATTTATTTAGAGTTGATTATTTAATGAATATTATTTTGATATTCATTAGAATGTTATTTATGAAATGAATATTACTTTCGAATATTCATTTAAGGTTTTATGTACTTGATGAATATTATTTTAAAATATTCATTGGAAGTTCTATTTACTTAAGGAATATTATTTCGATTATTCCTTTAAAGTTTTGATTACTAAATGAATATTAGTTGGATATTCATTTAGAAGATTATTTATTAAATGAATGTTATTTGGATATTCATTTAGAAGATTAAATATTAGATGAACATTATTTTCAAATATTCATTTAAGGTTTGACTTATTTATTGAATATTATTTTAAATATTTATTGGAGTTTAATTATTTAATGAATATTATTTCGAATATTCATGTAAGGAAGGATTTATTTAGTAAATAATTCCATATATTCAATCGAGGATTACTTACGAGCAATATTATGAGTTAATAATATTCCGTAATTATTATTGAGTAAATAAATATTCTTAGAATATTTATTTAATTCTTTTAAATTCTTTTTAAAATGATTTATATTATTCGGAGATTACCTTTCACCTCCAGATATTATGTAAAATATTTCAGAGTCTTTTTACGACTATTTTATCAAGGAAAGGTTCCCAACTCTTTATTTTTCATTTAAATCTATCTTAAAAGGATTTAAATACTCGCTCAAACTTCCATATTATAGGGGAACCTACTTGAGCAATGTTATTTATCTTGTTGACTTCCCGGTCATGATTTATCCTTTTTACTCGCAACTTGGTTGCTATGGACTCATTAAGTCTGTGTGTACCTTCTCATCATTCGAGGGGTAAGATTGTTGGAACAAGTTGATATCCATTAACAAGCTAAAGGTTGGGAAATGATGGTGAATTTTCCTTTCCAACTAGATACGACTACTTTGTGGAGTCTTATCAACAAGTGTTTCACTTGGGGAAGGGAGGACAAACTCTACGTTTCAATGCTGTGAATTTATTCGAACTAGGAGTCGTGTGTAAGAGGCCGAGTCGCGCGGTCCACGGTCCATCACAAGGCCTAACCATTGGCCAGGGAGTTACTATTAAAGGCAATCGACAAGTGGAGCCGTCAGTTCTTCCTTCTACCGGTAGTAAACTACCGGTACTGATCATCAGGGAGTGGGACAGCTGGCGCGTAATGACTCCAGTATTGCTTCATCTCCCAAATTGGGAATTCCCTGCAACACGAATCGAAGAGACTTCTTTCAGGTTGACGGTGTCTTCCGCAACACATATCGAAGAGACTTCTTTCAGGTTGTAGGACTTCGAAAAATGTTAATAACTGGAATTTCAATATTTTCCTTGCAAGTTCCACTTTGTATGATAAATGATAACATCTTGCTTATTTTGACTTAGCAGATATTTCCATAAAATAAATACTTTAAGTTACCTTGTAACTTCATCATTCATATTATACTGGCATCATTACCGTAAATGCATGGCATATGGTTTGAAAGATACTTTTGAACTGTTATATATTATCGTTCAGTTATATATTATTATTGGTGGGCTATTGCTCACCCTTGCTTTGTTATTATATCACAACAACAGCTAGACCAGATGACTCGCACAAGGCGCACTCGACGCGGGCGAGGACGATGAGACTACCAGAGCTGAAGAAGAAGCTATTGGTAGGATAGATTTATTCTTTCAGTACCAAGTATATGGTCTAGTATGACTTATGTAAATGGATGGCAAAGAGTATGTATTGATAGTGAAATTCTTTTGGATTGTAAGAACTCATAATGTGATTAATAAAATTTGATTGTTACTCTGATTTCATCTCAGGGACTATAACGGGTGTGTTTTATATTGTTGTGTTGGGTCTTAGAGATGTAATTTATTTTATGTTGAAGTAAGTTCAAGTGTTGTGGACAGAATTGGAGACCGTAATGACCGGATCGCGGACCCCGGATCTGGGGGTGTTACAGAAGTGGTATCAGAGCGTACGTTATAAACCCCAGAGATGAGGTGACATTAAAACAATAAATTCACTAAGATAATAAGAACTCTTGCCAAGTTCATAGTCGGACTACTTAATGTAGTGATGACATATAAAACCCTTATGGGAACTCTTAAGTATCATGATAGTAACTTAGCTCGATATTGTATTGACGAGTAAGGCGACAGACCTTGAGGCATACGAGCAGCAGCGCGATGATGCTTTTTATACTGAAGATCAGCGGGTAAATTCGATAGAGTACCCTACTGGAGACCAGGAAGAGGTTCCAGCAGATAAGAAAAATCCTGATAGGATAAGGAGCTTACCCTCGAGGAATGAGGGCTGCAGCCAGAAAGACTGTGATGATTAAGGTATAGTGCTCAGAAAAGTGAGCATAAAGAACTAAGTTATTAGCAAGAGAACTGAAGATTCATGTTGGATTCGTAGCCGGACTACTAGATGTAGTACCAGCAAGTAAGACGGATTGGAAGAATTACTTGAGATCCTATACGGGAATAGACGAGAATCCTTAGAGACTTTCATGTTAACGAAGAAAGAGCTGGAGGGATGTATGATTATCAAAGACATCGATATAGGACTAGGAGCAGAGTCCCTAGAAATAGTTGAGAGGAGGCAGTATAACGCCTTAGAAATTTCAGAATATTTAATTACTAAAAGTTATCTATTTTATATTAAATAAAAATTATGTGGTGTGTGAATTGGTTGAGGAAGTATTATATAGTGGAATAATATTTGGAGGTCAGATTGATATTTTATGTGTGTTATGTAAGCCCGACTATTTTAATTATATTTTTGGGATTTATTTCCTAATTAATATCGTTATATTTACTTTCTGAGAATTTTATAAAATCATCGGAATTAGTAAAAATTATGAAATCTTTCGTTTTATTAATTTTATTAGTTTATTTGAGTTTTAAAAATGTTGTATGGAATTGTTTTGATTTTTAACGATTTTAAAATGATTTTATGAATTCTGTTTCATTTTACGGATTTAATCTTGTAAAATCCGTATTTAATTCGTTTTTAATCCTAAAAATATTTTGAGAATATGTGGGTGATGGTAATTTTTCATTCTTTATTTTAAAAATTTGAAATTTAATATTCCACTTATTTTTAGTTTAATGGTTATTTTTTTTTTATTTGACTTTAGGAATTTAGTTTATTAGAATTGTGAAAAGAAAATGTTTTTTTTAGAGTTTCCCCAAATCTTGTTCTTTAAATCCCTAAATTGAAGCTTCTAACACAGACTTTAACATCAATCTCTCAAATTCTCTAGAAAGCTCTGGTAAAAATCTCTCATATCTGTCCTCCCTCCATCTCTAATCTCTCGTGAATCTGTTTCCCCTCTTGTTACTCTCAATTCTTTTTCTTTATATCGCCTTGGAAGCTCGGTCGTAGTTGGTATTAAACTTCCATTTCCTTGCCTGGTCACCTCCCGTTCGTCTCTAATGTTCGTTCCTTTTTCCCCTCTTCCCTATTCATTCCCCGACTGATTCTTGCGGGTAATTGCAACGTGTGAGTGAGTGTGTGACTGTGTAAGCGTGCGGGTGTGTGGGTTCTGGTGTGTACAAGTGTGTGTATAAGAGCCGTGTGTGCGTGTGTGGGTATTCTGTGAGTGTGCGTGTGTGCTAACTGGTTGTGAGAGCAGTTTGTGTGAGTGATTCGTGATGGTGTGTGTGGGTGGCTTGAATGCCGATTGTGGTTATCCCCTCCCCTGTTCTTGCTGTGATTGTGGAAGGCTTGACATGGTCCTGGATTGTTGTTGTAGTTCATTGTGGTTATGTTGGAAATTCAGTCGGATTCACTTGTCTGGGTTTTGCTTCCTGGATGCTTAGTTCGAATGTTGAAATTGAGATACTTTAGTTCGGTTATTTCTGAAATTGTTGAATTGTTTCGTGATATTGAAAGAATTTCGGAATTTTATTTTTAAGAGCGAAGTTTCGAGTTGGGAATCCGGAATTCGGGAACCCTCGAGATTTTGCCCCCTCGACAATGATTTAATTTGAGTCGAGGGTAAAACGGCGATGATGATTATTTTCTGAGCCAAAAATTATTTAATAATTAATATTTGTTATTTATCTAATAAATTGTAATTTTATTATCGAGTTGTTATTAATTGCTTAAATTGTATTGGATTATAAATCAGTGAGTTGGAATGTGACTTGGGATTGGATAATAAATGTGGATTTAATTGGTAATTGATATTTGTGTTGGTTGTGTCGGCTGTATCCCGACTGGCAGTCCCCCGTATAAAGGGGATGCCGTCAAAATTTTTCTAAAATATATATTAAAATCATTTCTTGGTAAAGAGTATGCATGATTATATAATTTATACGAGTTGTGAGTCGGGCTTCATATTTTAAATCTATGTGGTATGTGTTTATGTGCCAATATGACTAAATGCTGCTACACGTGGCTTATATTTAATTTGCTATTATATGGGTATATAAATGCCAATTTAGGGGACTATTCGCAGGGGTAGACTAGTGAAATGTTTATATTGATTAGCGAGTATTAAACAGGATTCTGAAATAGTGTTATATTGTGTGTAGATTCCGTGGATAAAGGGAAGGCTAAAGCTGAGGACGTAAAGACGCTTCGGATTCTGTGATTTTCTAGTTAAGGCAAGTAAATTGCTTCAATTATCTTTTAAATGAGTTATGATTATAAAAACCTGATTCCTATGCTTATTCGAATTACTCATGCTATAATTGTCCCGTTAATTTCCCGAAATTTCGAATACTTAATTGTTATACCCAAATTGCTTCTACTGAGTTATTAATGCTTTTAGTGAATTGATTTATATTCATATCCCTTGTAAGTATATTGTTCCACCTCTCTTTCAAATAAACCGCTCCACTTATATTTCCAACAAATTATGATTATCATAACTTGATTCTTATGTAATTGATTTATCCTTGATATAATTGCTCTGATAATTTCCATTAATTATGAATATTCAATTGTTATACCCCAGGTTGACTATATCGTTTTTGTTAATCCTTTTTGTGACTTGACTCAAGTCAATACCCCTTTTTGCCATATCGAACTTGTCGATATTTAATTCAGAGATTATCCGACCTTGTTCTATTTGGTGAGATTTGAGATGTTGACCTGGAACGAAAGTGTCCAGGGTGTTTGGCAGTTGAGGTGGTCGATTGTTCCGACACCTGATGTCTAGTTATAGGATTGGACTGTTAGTTTTTAAAAATGTGGACCGTAAGGGTCGGACCAGATTCGTGGTCAGAAATTATTAAGGCCAATGTGTGCCGTGGATCCATTAAGGACATTGCTGTGTGCGTTTGTCCGGGGTTAGTGCGTGACTGATCAGCAGCCTAACCTTATAATTGTTTTTATTTATAAAATGCATGATAGTCCAATCCGCTTCTATTCTATGATTCAGATAAAAGATGAACCTTTAATTGAGATATATATTGTTGATTGTTAATTCTTGAAAATCTTGCAGACATATCAGTTGTTGATGTTTTAATTTCATATATATATACTTGCTGAGCGTTTTGGCTCACTTGCTTGCTAATTCTGTTTCCTCAGCTAAGCCAGGAGATGTCTAGAAGAAGTGGCCCGTCTGGTTGGGGTAGTCACCGAGGCAGTCAGAGGGTCGAGGTGGTTGGTTGGGTAGTGACATATATCTTTGTTTATATTATATCTGTAATTGTAAGCAGATTATCATATTTAATGGGTTGTATATTATTTGATTCAGTTCTGGGTTGTAATAACTATTAGTAGTTGTTTCATACAGTGACCTGTGAGCGGTCTGGGTTGGTATGGTTTTATTTTCTTATGGTTTAGTATAACTTGTGTATGTGGACTGTTTTAGTTTTACTTAGTTGCTTGAGCAGGTGATTAGTCCGGTTTATGATTACATCATGCCGAAATTTCTAAAATTTCTTCTATATTAATATTTATTTGAGTATAAATGTTTATTATTATTGTGGGCATGTGAGGGTGTTACAAGTTGGTATCAGAGCCACAGGTCACAGTCACTGAAACAATTAGGTGGGGAGTTGGGGTAGAGTTATAAGAAAGGTTAGGATGGTTTCGTGAGAGACAGGAAGTCTAATTATATTATATATATATATATGTATACTTCAGGCACCTGCTTCTGGTTCCGATTCAGACCCGGACGAGGATCCGGAAGGAGGGGCTTCTGTACCGCAGCAGATTTCCCCAGGGGTTATGCAGCCGTTCGTAGGATCGCAGGGCTCAGTGAATGGGCCAGCATACCAGTATACTCCTCAGCCTGTCCCATATCATGTGTACGAGCGAGTGGCCCGAGAGAGGGACTATCTCTTAGGGCAGATGGCAGAGTTGAGGGCTATGAGGGCTGGGGAGGAGGATCGGGCTAGGGATCGAGATAGAGCGGTAGCTGAGCTGGAGGATGTCCGGAGGCGAGTACGAGCTCTTAGACGTGTTGTCATTAGGCGGGGACGGATGAGATCCCGAGATGAGCCGGCATTTGTGACACAGCAGGTGACCCTAGGTCTGGTGACGGCAGAGCTGGAGAGCATTCTGGGATCAGCTTGGCGGGGAGAGTCGGATGACGATGATGACCAGTGATGATTAGGGTAGTATGATGATGTGGTATTTAGAGGCATGTTGTGGCAGTAGTAGTACGTCAGGATTTGCAGTGCGACCAGTTTTGTTGTATATATCTGTTGTACTGTGACTAGATGCTAGCAGTCTCCTCTTTTAGTATTATGTTGTACCCTTATCGAAGCGTTGTTCTTACGCTTGTATCTGATCTATCTATATATATCATTATCACTTTTGCAGAACTGTGTTAAATTTCCTTATACTGTCATTTACTTAAGCATCTTATTTACTGCTCGTTTCATATTTACTTTCAGCACCATTTCCTTCTAGCATTGTTTTTACTTTCGATACTATGTTGATCTTAGCACTATGACTATTGTTTCTTTATGGTACCTACTGAACGTCTGTGAATACCTTGTGTAACCTTGGGTTGATATCCTATTGCGCCCTGTGAATCAGTTGTTGATCGGAATTTTGGTTGGAGATCTTGAATTACTCTTCAGCAATATATGCATTGTTTGTTTAAGTTGGATCATTTTGAGCTATTATTTTCTGAACCTGAATCTAATATAATTGTTCATTGATTTCAGAAATATGCCACCCAAAAAAGAAGAAACAAAATACCCGAACCCCCGATCAGGGGGAGCAAGCTAATCCACCTCCTGTTGGTCAGATGGACCCTGCCTTAGCACAAATATTACAAACTCTTGTTCAGCAGACTGCTACTCTGGCACAGCAACAGCAGCAATTACAGCAGCAGTTGTTGGCTCAACAGCAACAACAGCAACAACAGCAACAACAGCAACAGCAGCAGCAGCAGCAGCCACCTGTTCCTCCGGTGGTTACTTTTAAGTCTTTCCAGGCAGTAAAACCTCCTGAGTTTAAAGGGACAGCGGACCCGGTGGAGGCGAGATCTTGGTTAAAAGAGATGGAAAAAGCCATTGCACTGGTGGGGGTCCCAGCAGACAAACAAACTGAATATGTAAGTTATTTCTTGAAGAATGAAGCTACTTACTGGTGGGAGTCGGTGAAGATGTTGGAAGCTACTGAGGTGATTCCTTGGGAGAGGTTCACAGAGCTATTTTTGGAAAAGTATTTCCCCGACTATATGAAAGACCAGATGGAGATGAAGTTTTTGGAGCTGAAACAAGGGAAAATGTCGGTGACAGAATATGAAACCAAGTTTACGGAACTAGCTAGGTTTGCTCCGGCCTATGTGGACACGGAAAGGAAGAAGGCTAAGAGGTTTCAACAAGGATTGAAACCGTGGATTCGTACTAAACTAGCAGTTTTGGAGTTGGAGACTTATGCAGCAGTGGTGCAAAAGGCCATGATAGCTGAAGGAGAAAGCGAATTATACTTAAAGGAAAAAGAAGGAAAGAAAAGAAAGGCTGGGTCAATGGGGGAACGACAAGAGCAAGGCAGTTCTCATAATGTGCCAAATAAAAAGCCAGGATTCCAGCCAGGAAAGTATGGGAACCCTAAGAAGCCGGGATCAGGGAATGGGGGCCAAGGAAATAGAATTCAAGATGCGAGTCAACAAAAATTGGTTAGGCCACCCGTGGCAGAGTGCAAAACTTGTGGGAAGAGGCATTCGGGGGTGTGTACAAAGTTGGAGGTGACGTGTTTCAAATGTAATCAAAAAGGTCACTATGCTCGGGAATGCAAGGCAGGAATTGTGTGTCACCGTTGTGGGAAGCCAGGGCATACAATGAAAGACTGTAAAGTACCTGTAGTGAAACCTCCAGTTCTGGCTAATCCAATACTGCAAGCAATTGAAGCACCCCCAACAGCGAGTGTCAGACCAGTGGCGAGGACTTTCAACATGACTCTGAACGAAGCCATTAAGAATTCGGATGTGGTAGCAGGTACGCTCCCTGTAAATTCTGTTCAAGCTAAAGTGTTAATTGATTCCGGAGCTACAAAATCCTTTATATCCAAAGAATTTGTTCAAAAGTTAAATTGTGAGGTATGCATGTTACGTGAGGCTATAGTTATAGAAATAGCTAATTCAGAACGAATTCCGGTTACTCAAGTGTGTCCTCGTTGCAAGATTGATATTTCAGGGCATTGTTTCTACGCTAATTTGATACCATTTCAGTTAGGTGAATTTGATGTTATCTTAGGAATGGATTGGTTAACAGAGAATAATGCCCAAATTGATTGTAAGAATAAGAAGGTGATCCTTAAACCCTCTGATAATGTAGAGGTTACCTTTAGGGGTCAGAGGCAAAATAGGAGATTTTTAACGATCATTCAAACAAAGAGGTTGTTGAGGCAAGGATGCGAGGGCTATATGGCTTATGGCATGGATACTAGTCTAGAGGTGCCTAAGATAGAGGAAATTCCAGTGGTGAATGAATTTCTTGATGTTTTTCCGGATGAACTTCCCGGTTTACCTCCGGATAGAGAAATAGAATTTACCATCGATTTAGCCCCAGGAACTGAACCAGTGTCAAAGGCTCCCTATCGAATGGCACCTGTAGAGATGAAGGAATTGGCAGTTCAATTGCAAGATCTCCTGGAGAAAGGTATTATTAGACCTAGTGTATCACCGTGGGGAGCTCCGGTATTGTTTGTAAAGAAGAAGGATGGAAGTATGAGATTGTGTATCGATTATCGGGAATTAAATAAGTTGACCATTAAGAATAAATACCCTTTGCCAAGAATTGACGATTTATTTGATCAATTAAAAGGAGCAACTTGTTTCTCGAAGATTGATTTGCGGTCAGGATATTTTCAATTAAAGATTAGACCGGAAGACGTTCCAAAAACAGCGTTTCAGACTAGGTATGGGCACTATGAGTTCTTAGTGATGGCCTTTGGGTTAACTAATGCACCAGCAGCGTTCATGGACCTAATGAATAGAGTCTTCAAGAAGTATTTGGATAAGTTTGTGATTGTGTTTATAGATGATATTCTGATATACTCGAAGACCGAAGAAGAGCATGCAGGGCATTTGAGAATAGCCTTAGAAACGTTGAGGAAAGAGAAATTGTATGCGAAATTTTCCAAATGTGAGTTTTGGCTGAAAGAGGTGCAGTTTTTAGGGCATGTCATCAGCAGTGAAGGGATTAAGGTGGATCCTGCTAAAATTGAAGCCGTGATGAATTGGGACCGACCTAAAACACCCACAGAAGTTCGAAGTTTCTTAGGATTGGCGGGATATTATCGAAGGTTTGTTCAAGACTTTGCGAAGATAGCCACCCCACTAACAAAGTTGACAAGGAAGAATGAAAAGTTTGTGTGGAATGAGAAGTGTGAAGAAAGTTTCCAGGAATTGAAGAAGAGATTGGTGACTGCACCTGTATTGACACTTCCAGATGAAAAAGGAAATTTTGTGATCTACAGTGATGCATCTCACAAAGGTTTGGGATGTGTACTAATGCAGCACGGTAAGGTAATTGCTTATGCTTCGAGACAATTGAAACCTCACGAGCAGAAATATCCTACTCATGACTTAGAATTAGCCGCGATTGTTTTCGCCTTGAAGATTTGGAGACATTATCTGTATGGGGAAAAGTGTGAAATTTACACGGACCACAAGAGTTTAAAATATATTTTCACCCAGAAAGAGTTAAATATGAGACAGAGAAGATGGTTGGAATTACTCAAGGATTATGATTGTACCATCAACTATCATCCTGGGAAGGCGAACGTGGTGGCGGACGCTTTAAGTAGGAAGGAGAAAATCAGTATGTTGACAATGCCTGTGGAATTATACAAAGAGTTTGAAAGGTTGGAGATAGAGGTATGTATGCCTGCAAGTAGTACAGACACGGTGTACACTATGACGTTTCAGCCAGAATTATTAGAAAAGATTCGCAGATGCCAGGAGGAAGTCATGAGCGGAGATGTGAACAAGTTATCAGGTGAGGAAATATGCACACAGGTAGATGACAAGGGGATATTAAGATTTTCTTCACGTATTTGGATACCCAATGTGACAGAGTTGAAGAATGAGATCCTACAGGAAGCCCACAGCTCGAAATATTCGATTCATCCAGGAAGTACGAAAATGTATCGAGACTTGAAAAGAAACTTCTGGTGGCCGGATATGAAGAGAGATATTGCCGAATGGGTGAGTAAGTGTTTGACCTGTCAGAAAGTAAAAGCAGAACATCAAAGGCCAAGTGGGATGCTACAACCATTAGAGATTCCCGAGTGGAAATGGGAACATATTGCAATGGACTTTGTGGTTGGATTGCCGAGAACGAGAGCTAACCATGATGCTATCTGGGTAATTATTGATCGCTTAACGAAATCTGCACACTTTCTCCCAATAAATGAGAGGTTTTCATTAGACAAATTAGTTCATCTATACATAAAAGAAATTGTGGTGCGACATGGAGTTCCCGTATCAATAGTCTCAGATCGAGATCCAAGATTTAATTCGAGATTCTGGAGAAGTTTTCAAGAATGTTTGGGCACCGAATTAAAAATGAGTACTGCATACCATCCTCAGACTGACGGACAGAGTGAAAGAACGATTCAGACAATTGAAGACATGCTCCGAGTTTGTGCATTGGATTTTGCAGGAAGTTGGGATGAACACTTGCCGTTAGTGGAATTTTCATACAACAATAGCTTTCATGCTAGTATCGGTATGCCACCATATGAAGCGTTATATGGACGAAAGTGTCGATCTCCAGTATACTGGGAAGAAGTTGGCGAGCGAAAGATACTCGGACCTGAGTTAGTGCAGCAAACCAAGGAAGTAATCCAACTTATTCAGAAACGGTTAGTGACAGCTCAGAACCGACAGAAGAAGTATGCTGATTTGGCCAGAAAGAATATGGAATTCGAAGAAGGAGAGCAAGTACTGTTGAAAGTATCTCCGTGGAAAGGGTTAGTAAGATTTGGCAAGAAAGGAAAATTAAGTCCAAGATTTGTTGGGCCTTTCGAGGTATTGAAGAAAGTCGGGAAAGTCGCCTACGAGTTAGCTTTACCGCCTCATATGCAACATATCCATAACGTGTTCCATGTATCCATGCTTAAGAAGTACCATCTGGATTCTAAGCATGTCATTGAGTATGAGCCGATAGAGATTCAGCCAGATTTATCTTATGTGGAGCAGCCTATCAAAATACTAGATCGAAAAGAAAAGGTTTTGAGGAGTAAAACAATTCCTATAGTGAGAGTTTTGTGGAGAAACCCCAAGGTGGAAGAATCAACTTGGGAGTTGGAAAGCGATATGCTGGAATAGTATCCTCAATTATTCTCTTAGGTGAGATTCTGGGGACAGAATCCTTTTAAGGGGGGAAGGTTATAACGCCTTAGAAATTTCAGAATATTTAATTACTAAAAGTTATCTATTTTATATTAAATAAAAATTATGTGGTGTGTGAATTGGTTGAGGAAGTATTATATAGTGGAATAATATTTGGAGGTCAGATTGATATTTTATGTGTGTTATGTAAGCCCGACTATTTTAATTATATTTTTGGGATTTATTTCCTAATTAATATCGTTATATTTACTTTCTGAGAATTTTATAAAATCATCGGAATTAGTAAAAATTATGAAATCTTTCGTTTTATTAATTTTATTAGTTTATTTGAGTTTTAAAAATGTTGTATGGAATTGTTTTGATTTTTAACGATTTTAAAATGATTTTATGAATTCTGTTTCATTTTACGGATTTAATC
Organism: Saposhnikovia divaricata; assembly: GCA_036435485.1. Lineage (NCBI taxonomy): Eukaryota > Viridiplantae > Streptophyta > Magnoliopsida > Apiales > Apiaceae > Saposhnikovia > Saposhnikovia divaricata. Next base: position 165,388,056 of record CM071600.1, read on the forward strand.
TTGTAAAATCCGTATTTAATTCGTTTTTAATCCTAAAAATATTTTGAGAATATGTGGGTGATGGTAATTTTTCATTCTTTATTTTAAAAATTTGAAATTTAATATTCCACTTATTTTTAGTTTAATGGTTATTTATTTTTTTTTTTTATTTGACTTTAGGAATTTAGTTTATTAGAATTGTGAAAAGAAAATGTTTTTTTTAGAGTTTCCCCAAATCTTGTTCTTTAAATCCCTAAATTGAAGCTTCTAACACAGACTTTAACATCAATCTCTCAAATTCTCTAGAAAGCTCTGGTAAAAATCTCTCATATCTGTCCTCCCTCCATCTCTAATCTCTCGTGAATCTGTTTCCCCTCTTGTTACTCTCAATTCTTTTTCTTTATATCGCCTTGGAAGCTCGGTCGTAGTTGGTATTAAACTTCCATTTCCTTGCCTGGTCACCTCCCGTTCGTCTCTAATGTTCGTTCCTTTTTCCCCTCTTCCCTATTCATTCCCCGACTGATTCTTGCGGGTAATTGCAACGTGTGAGTGAGTGTGTGACTGTGTAAGCGTGCGGGTGTGTGGGTTCTGGTGTGTACAAGTGTGTGTATAAGAGCCGTGTGTGCGTGTGTGGGTATTCTGTGAGTGTGCGTGTGTGCTAACTGGTTGTGAGAGCAGTTTGTGTGAGTGATTCGTGATGGTGTGTGTGGGTGGCTTGAATGCCGATTGTGGTTATCCCCTCCCCTGTTCTTGCTGTGATTGTGGAAGGCTTGACATGGTCCTGGATTGTTGTTGTAGTTCATTGTGGTTATGTTGGAAATTCAGTCGGATTCACTTGTCTGGGTTTTGCTTCCTGGATGCTTAGTTCGAATGTTGAAATTGAGATACTTTAGTTCGGTTATTTCTGAAATTGTTGAATTGTTTCGTGATATTGAAAGAATTTCGGAATTTTATTTTTAAGAGCGAAGTTTCGAGTTGGGAATCCGGAATTCGGGAACCCTCGAGATTTTGCCCCCTCGACAATGATTTAATTTGAGTCGAGGGTAAAACGGCGATGATGATTATTTTCTGAGCCAAAAATTATTTAATAATTAATATTTGTTATTTATCTAATAAATTGTAATTTTATTATCGAGTTGTTATTAATTGCTTAAATTGTATTGGATTATAAATCAGTGAGTTGGAATGTGACTTGGGATTGGATAATAAATGTGGATTTAATTGGTAATTGATATTTGTGTTGGTTGTGTCGGCTGTATCCCGACTGGCAGTCCCCCGTATAAAGGGGATGCCGTCAAAATTTTTCTAAAATATATATTAAAATCATTTCTTGGTAAAGAGTATGCATGATTATATAATTTATACGAGTTGTGAGTCGGGCTTCATATTTTAAATCTATGTGGTATGTGTTTATGTGCCAATATGACTAAATGCTGCTACACGTGGCTTATATTTAATTTGCTATTATATGGGTATATAAATGCCAATTTAGGGGACTATTCGCAGGGGTAGACTAGTGAAATGTTTATATTGATTAGCGAGTATTAAACAGGATTCTGAAATAGTGTTATATTGTGTGTAGATTCCGTGGATAAAGGGAAGGCTAAAGCTGAGGACGTAAAGACGCTTCGGATTCTGTGATTTTCTAGTTAAGGCAAGTAAATTGCTTCAATTATCTTTTAAATGAGTTATGATTATAAAAACCTGATTCCTATGCTTATTCGAATTACTCATGCTATAATTGTCCCGTTAATTTCCCGAAATTTCGAATACTTAATTGTTATACCCAAATTGCTTCTACTGAGTTATTAATGCTTTTAGTGAATTGATTTATATTCATATCCCTTGTAAGTATATTGTTCCACCTCTCTTTCAAATAAACCGCTCCACTTATATTTCCAACAAATTATGATTATCATAACTTGATTCTTATGTAATTGATTTATCCTTGATATAATTGCTCTGATAATTTCCATTAATTATGAATATTCAATTGTTATACCCCAGGTTGACTATATCGTTTTTGTTAATCCTTTTTGTGACTTGACTCAAGTCAATACCCCTTTTTGCCATATCGAACTTGTCGATATTTAATTCAGAGATTATCCGACCTTGTTCTATTTGGTGAGATTTGAGATGTTGACCTGGAACGAAAGTGTCCAGGGTGTTTGGCAGTTGAGGTGGTCGATTGTTCCGACACCTGATGTCTAGTTATAGGATTGGACTGTTAGTTTTTAAAAATGTGGACCGTAAGGGTCGGACCAGATTCGTGGTCAGAAATTATTAAGGCCAATGTGTGCCGTGGATCCATTAAGGACATTGCTGTGTGCGTTTGTCCGGGGTTAGTGCGTGACTGATCAGCAGCCTAACCTTATAATTGTTTTTATTTATAAAATGCATGATAGTCCAATCCGCTTCTATTCTATGATTCAGATAAAAGATGAACCTTTAATTGAGATATATATTGTTGATTGTTAATTCTTGAAAATCTTGCAGACATATCAGTTGTTGATGTTTTAATTTCATATATATATACTTGCTGAGCGTTTTGGCTCACTTGCTTGCTAATTCTGTTTCCTCAGCTAAGCCAGGAGATGTCTAGAAGAAGTGGCCCGTTTGGTTGGGGTAGTCACCGAGGCAGTCAGAGGGTCGAGGTGGTTGGTTGGGTAGTGACATATATCTTTGTTTATATTATATCTGTAATTGTAAGCAGATTATCATATTTAATGGGTTGTATATTATTTGATTCAGTTCTGGGTTGTAATAACTATTAGTAGTTGTTTCATACAGTGACCTGTGAGCGGTCTGGGTTGGTATGGTTTTATTTTCTTATGGTTTAGTATAACTTGTGTATGTGGACTGTTTTAGTTATACTTAGTTGCTTGAGCAGGTGATTAGTCCGGTTTATGATTACATCATGCCGAAATTTCTAAAATTTCTTCTATATTAATATTTATTTGAGTATAAATGTTTATTATTATTATTGTGGGCATGTGAGGGTGTTACAGGCAGTAAGTGCCATATCATTTGATAAATGAATTAGTATGAATATTGTCAGTAATAATCCGCCATGAGAAGGCAGATGTCATAGGTTATAATTTTTGGAACCAAATTGAGGTTAATGAGGTGGTTTTATTCAGGGAAATGTTAATTTATGAATGAAATAGTTGGAAAGTAAAGACATTGGGAAGTGACAGCATGATCGGATAAAGTTATATAAGGAAGTAGTAAGCGAGACAATGATCTCAGAACCCACCGGAAGATAAGACCAGTGAGTCAAGATGAACTCGTAATGAGACTACTGTCAAAGACTGAGTATAGGGTTATTTCAACTCAGTGAAATGATGAACCAGAAATGTTGGATGCATGTGATTCAGAGGAATATTAAAATTTTTCTTTGAATGAATTATAGTAGTTACCTTAAGTTTATTCTGACGCGGAATTGTAACGGATCAAGTAATACGATCAGCTGTTAAAGAGAAAAATATGAGAAAATCTTCCTGGAGCTAAAAGGTGGAATTGGTAATGACCAAGAGTTGGCATTACTTAATGGAAAAAGGAGACTTTGTGCTTCCAACGACGCTTCGCATAAAGGATTAGGATGTATGCTTGCGCAACACGACGAAGTACTTGCGAATGCATTCAGACAGCACGGTCCACCAGATCGGATGGCCTTAGTAGTGCCAATTCTGTGGAACAACCAACTCCGATGGCAATGTTCCTTCTGAGACTAGTGGTCAGGTAGATTGACATTTGGTAATATTGAATCTCAGGATGTATGGGTATCAGGACGTTGTGTCAGGTTTCAAGTTGAAACTGTTGATTCCCTTCTAAGGGATGTATGATTGGTTCCTCTCCAGTGGTTGAACTTCCAACCTGATGACGATTATTTCGTTAACTATGACTGTTACCTGCTTGAAGGTTCATAGAACTATTCTTCAGGTTTCGAAACTGGTCTCCTTAATGTTACCAGTAGGTGGATAGATTGACCAAAATTTCCCTGATTCTGGAAAGAACTTCAACGAATTTTGGCAAACCTTGCCTTTCTGATTACCAGAGAACATCATGGAAGAGAATGGAAACGGGAGCGAACCCTGTGGATTGGGTAAGGTTGCTGTCATATGGGTTAGTAGACGGACCCTGAGTATTACAATCGATGGTAGAGATAAAATGATGAAGTGAGATTGGACGGAAACAGGAAATGTAAGTAAGAAACCAGCCGGACTGAGAAACTCCGGGATTGACTTAAGTGAAAAGGCTGTTATGCCAGGAATGGTAAGCTTGCGTGGCACGTGGGATTGATAAGAATAGTTGAAGAGATAAAAGTAGAGGAAAGGTGACCGGAGACGGCCCTGAGTAGTCGATTAAGACTTATATGATGTAAAGTTTTAGAAAGGTAGAAAGGTATCAAAGAAGAAGACACTATGCCGGAAATTGCTAGAAAAGTAATGCTAATTAGCCAACCCCTAAAATCATATATTTTTATTTTAGTGTGGCCAGTTGAGGCCAAGTCACAACGGATTATCAAGTGACTAGACCAGCAATGAAAGGATAAAGCAGGGTTGCTTCTAAGTAAGCACCGACTGCAAGGGCTTCTGATATAAAGGAATTATTAATGAGATCGTAGGAATCTTCTACTGAACCCTTTGCAACCCATGTTTGGATTGGGAATTTACTAGACTTTTTGGAATGGAGTCACCCATACTAAAGTGATTCATGTGTATATGGTTGTCCAAGATTACGAGTAAAATGGAAGTATAGTGACTTGAGATGTATGATGTTAGGGTATCATGAATACCATGAATATATTATGACGGAGGAAAGTAAACAATGATGGTTTATGAAGAGAGTATAGAAATGGTCAGAGATTGATCAGTATGCTGTAGAAATTTTGTATGAGGCAAGTATCTTTGAGAAGAACGATAAGTACTAAGAGATTCACGTTGAACTTGACCAATATCTTCCAAAACATCCTTGCTACCATTACCAAGTTCTGTAAGAGAGCAGATAGGCATACGTTGCCTTTTGGAAGGCCAAATAGGCTGACAACTATCTGAAAGAAGAGGGTGGCATTAAGTTACCAATCGATTATCAAATGAGAACGGTTGAAAAGAGACCCTTATTAAGGATACATGATTTGATTGCCAATTATAGGATGCAAGAATTCCTTGGCAGTTGAATTAAGGATAGGATAATCATAAATTAAAACAAACCCTGAGGAATGCACAAGGGATGGCATTAACCCTAATAAAGACATTGTGAATTCAGATGATATGAGTTGGACTTGCTAAGGCAACAATGACCAGTAAGGATTATTAAAAAGAGTTCTGGAAAGAACATAGATAGAATTATTAGAGTATTGATCAATGACGTTTTGATATACCATGTACCCAGAAAATACAGGAGGAATGATGAGGATTACCTAAGAAACCTTACAAGGAAAAAGGAAATATTTCGAACTTCAAAATGGAAGTTTGGTAAGGAATGTATGACATAGTAACAATAATGCAAGATGAGGCATGTATGAAACCATGAGGAAGTATGGATTGAACCTATAAAGGTTGAGATTATCCTAGAACAAAAAAGAACTAAGAAAACAAATATCCTAGGTATGATTGAGGGTAACTTTGATAAAGTTCCCACGGGAAGGTGGAAGCAATGACTTATGGAAAAAGACTGATAGTTATATTTTTCTCCTTCAGCAGAGCTTAAGGGAGAATGCTTTCACCCAACGGTGATGAGAATAAGGTAGAAAAATTTGAATTGGAATGTATCCAGAGAACATGGATTACAAGAAATTATTATTATCAGGAAAGGCCAATGAGGTGGCCGATAGTCTAAGTATAGAGGAATAATTACAAATGTTCATACCAAAGAAACAGAATGATATTTGGAAGGACCTTGAAGGTCATATCGGAGTGGAGGAAATTACATTCCTTCTGATGATTGTGCAAGAATCGACGGTAATAATAGTTTAAGTAAAGATTCGATTCTCGATATCGTCTTAAGCGAACTACACACCTTAGAAGGTCCCGTTCTGAGGCAAACCAGGACCATGATACAAAATTGACAAAGTAAACCGTTAAGTTTCCAATCTTTTATGGAAGATGCATGAGTGATAGTTTCATCAACCGGACGTAGCTGCGATGCTTGAAACTCTTCTGCAATTTTATCTACTTCGTGTAATATCTACATCAAGTTCAGGAAGTGTTCCTTATGGATAAGGAATAGGGATTACCTTGTCTCCCTAAAGGATTTGAAACCCGTATGGTTAGCTATTAACGTACTACGTAAACAATAAGCGATAGTGATTCTTCTAAGAAAGTAAATGATAACGTAAAGATAAAGAAAGTGTTGCTATTGATAAGCTAAATGGCATGTTGATGAATGACAAGCAAGTTTGTGTTAGTGTACTTCTGCGCAAAAAAGATAGAGAATATGAGGTGGATGATTCATGATGCTAAATGTATTCCCATATAAAGAATTAAGGGCAGTTGAGCCAGAGATTTGTTGGGCCATCTGAGAGTTTAAAAGTGTTCGGAAGGTGGCATTCGAGCCAGCTCTACCCCCCAAAACTTATAGCATGGTTGTAACGTATTTCATATGGCAAGGCTACGCCAGTAAAATGCAGATGCTTGTCAGATGATAAGAATACGAGCAGGTAGATATACGACCTGGTCTGACTTACAAAGAACCACCTGTGAAAAATCACGGATAGAAAAGAACAAGTGATGAGAAACAAGTTTGGCAGAAGTAGATTATATTGAATCTAAGTTAAAGGGATCGGCCAGATTCATTTTGGAGAGTTTAAACTGGAATAACGTGATGTTTATAGAGTAAATAACAGAAGTAAATAAGAATCAGATAATAAAAAGGATGTGATTGATAAAGAAAAGACTGGGAAAGCAACTAGGGAATGTGAAGCAAGGAATGTTATGAATGGATTAATAAATGGGTTTTCTAACAAAACTTTGGGATGACCACCTGATAGTGTTATTGTTATGAATATGAAAGAGCTAGTAACATGACATGGAATGTCAATAACAATGGTGTCAAGCGAGAAACTAAGATTTAACCTGAGAGGTTGAAAGATTTTCCAAAAGTGAGCATTGCTAAGGTTGAACCAGAGTATAAGTCCATAGAATAGTGGACAAAGCAGCAAGATATGTTGACACATGAGGTTGCGATCAAATAGTATTGGATATAATTATGATTATTTTCTTCTTTGATGAACCTCTATAGTTTAGAGGTAAATTTTGAGTATGATATTTTACAATCATGAAAACTTTCTATAATCCTTTAGAATTCTTTTCTTTTATTCATCTTCTTTATGAATTGAGAAGAACAACCCTTTAAGGAGGGGAGGTACTGCTACGTGACTATCTGTCTATGTGATAGAAGTCTAAGTGGAATACTATAACTTGTTTAATTGCTTGTCAAGTACTAAAGGCTGGCCCCCTTCTGTACTAACTATGCAATATAACAAATGTTCAATTGATCATAATGTTCTCTCAATAAATCTTTCCACTTCTCTATGTGGATCGAGATTGCGAAGATTAAAGCGATCAGGAAATGCACAGTGCGAGCGAGGTTATCTCTGAATTCGCAGCACATTAGTGATACCAAAGCCACTTCGGATATCAATAAGAACAATAAGGACAAGATTGAGTAAGAGCACAACCCGAATAATGTGTTGTACAAAAAGTAGCAAAGTTGATGGAAAAAGGATAAAGTACGTATTGTAGCACCAGTAGATGTGCTGAGAAAGGGCAGAACGACTAAGAGTTGATCCGGAAGCTGAAAGGTGAAACGACAGACAAACGACTCTTTGCTTCCTACCTGATTCCGGGACGGAATCCTTTTAAGGAGGGGAGACTGTAAGAACCCCAAATTTTGCATATAAATAAAACTTTTTATTATGTACTGAGGTAATGGTGAATAGTGATTACGACTACGATGTAACGATTGAGATAATGAATGAAAGGAATAGATTTGGATTCAAATGTTTATATGCCATGAAGAATACTATTGGTTGACACTTTAGATAAGAATTATCTATCTCCTAGGGAGTTGAGATTTGATAATTCTCAAGGAGAAGATTATTCCTATGTCATCCAAATCGATATCTGTTATTGGTCCAGTAGGTCCGTAAAAAGTTAGGGAACGATCGAAAGAGATTAGGGACAATTGTACAACCCTAAGAGGATGAGTGAAGAAAAATGGATGAATAGTGATTTTGATGGATTTAGGAATATTATGAGACGACACTATATAGAAGTATTCGGAACGGATTTCCGAGTTCGTATTAGTGATCCAGGAGGAAAATAAGTGTATATAAAAGCTGTCGGATTCTGAAAAATAGCACTTTTATTTTCCCCGAGATTTCCCTGGACACTGAAAGACTTAAAGAATTATTGAAGGGATTTAAGAAAAATAGGTTCAAGAATTATTAAAGAGAATGGAGGATGATTGTATAAATATTAAGGCGGTTTCCGGTAAAACCCTAACTAGAAACGAATGAGTTATTCCTCCGAACGATCAATGAATTAAGCAATAAATGGACAAAGAAACAAGCAGGGGATCAAGATATATGCATGTGCAAGTGGATAGGATCAAGTAACCAAGCTAGTTACAATACTAACTAGCAAGATTGTAAACTAACCAAATGGTACAAGATTATACCACTTAAACCACCACTTGCTCACTTGCTTCTTGCATCATGGATGACCAAATCACTTTTATAAAGGTACTTTATGAAAAGTGAAGAGATATTATCCAAGAAAAACACTTTATGCAAGGAACCAAGCAAGAGACCAAGGCCAAGAACTTCATTCTCTTCCTTTTGCTACCATTCAGCTTTTTCATAAAATGAGGAATCAAAATCCAACTTCCATCCATTGTTAAATCTTAAGAAAATTAAGGTGAGTCCTATATTTCATAACTAAGATATCCTATGAATTTCATCTTCAAATTCCATACCAATCTTGAGATATAAAATCAAGAAGATGATGATGAATAGTAACTTTTAAGTATTAACTTTGTGTTCTTGTTTTCTTTTGGTTGATTCAAGTATACTAAGGCTACTTAAGGATCATTCAAGTCTTAACAAGTGTTATTCACTCTCCAAGGAAGGTATAAAACTTCAAGAACCCTAGTCTTTGATTTGAGTTTTAATGGAGTTTTGGATGGGTTTTAGTGATGTTATGCATATTTAGAGTACTAGATCTATGTGTGGGTTTTATGAGATGATAATATAGTTTATATGAACGGAAAGACATTGCTTGGTCTTAGTTCAAGGATAATTAACATGTATGTGTGATTTGGAGTGGATGGTATAATAATTGGAGGGTTTTGATTTTGGAATTATCCGAGTTATAGCCGTCGTAATGCCCGATTTTCGTTAGACCTTAAAAAATCGATCATAACAGTAGATATAATTTCCAGACCTTGGTAATATTGTGACTGGTCCTTGTAGATCTCGAGCCATAGATCGTTTTGGCACGAGAATCGAAACATTCCGACTTACGATTTAGGAGTTATGGTCAAATTACTAAAATTGGTTCGGAACCGTAAGTAAAAGTTCGTAACCTCAACTGAACCCTCGTAAAGCATGTTACTTACTGGCGTGTTGTGCTAAAAAATATTAAAGATTTGATTGCAAGCGCACAATCTCGTTTTAGTAATTTTCGATTCGTTCCTCAGGGACTTAATATTTTCGCATACCTTAAATTTCTAATTTTAATCGAGTTAGAACAAATTTTTTGGGTTTTGGATTTTATACTAATTTATCTAGTTAATTCATAAAAGAGAATTTAAACTAAATTTTGAAAAAGGAAATTAAATAACCAAAAATTAACTAAATTGTTTAGAAAAATCTAAATTATTCTAAAAGTCCTAAATTAATTTTAAACTAAATTATTCTAAATTATTCTTAAACTATTTAATTCCAAATTAAAACTAAATTAAATTCTAAAACATTTCTAAATTATTCAAAAAAATCTAACTATTCTAAAAATCCTAAAATTAATTCAACAAATTAACAACAACTGTCTGATTGTGCACCATGATTTCGTAATTCAGTAAAAATTTACATCAACAGATCCAAATGCAGTAAATCACAAACTACTCAACGAACAACAACTCAGTCTTCTCAAAACTACTCAAAACAGCGAACTACTCGACTCAAAACTTCTCAGTCTTCTTATGTGTCAAACAGATTCAACAACTCGAGATAATCACAGAAACGGAACAATCAAGCAGTCACAACAACGAGCCACTTTCTCAACAAAATCGACAGTAAAATGAAATTAAACAAAATCAAACACAATTCACAGAACTCATCCACTAAGCTACCAATCAGACAAATGAAACTGCCAACTCGCAAGGAAACGAAATGAATTTTGCATCTAAGTAAAACCAGACACAACTCGGCAATTTACAAATTCACAGTCCAATTATAAACAAAATCCAAACAGCCATAACCTTAGCCTAACGATCTAACAACAAGCAAGACAATCTCAATTCGATGACAAGAAACCCAATAAACTGGGTTAATTCATGAACTCGGTCCTAAACTCAGTAACGAACAAGTAAACAGTAACCAGATTCTGCAATCACCACTCGAAAATCAACAGCAACTGAAACACGAATCAACACCCAAAAACACAAATTAAAACCCAGTACACGACCAAGAACTCAAAAGCTTGAAACAAGAAAATTCGATTAACAAGGAAAGAGGTTATTCGAGTGAGAGAGATAGGGAGAGATCTGCGAGTGAATTGAGAGAGACAGTGTTTGTGTGTCGTGGGTTGAGAAGAGAGAAAGGGGAGTCGAGAGGGAGATAGAGACAAGGAGGGAGGGAGAGATGCAGCGTGATTGTAAAACAGGGGATTTGGAATTTTGTTTTGATTTTGAGGGAAGAAAAGGCAGGGTCTCGTGTGTTTGTTGAGCTGGGTATTTAGAGATAAACAGGGGAAAATCGTTTAAAGAAGGGACAAGGAGGGGGACGCTGGGTTTAACAGAAAAGAGATGGGTTGCTTCGAATAATTAAGGAAAGAAACAGGAAAATGCGAATTACCCAACTAATTACGAATAAAACGTACATAAATTTTTATATATATATATATTTTTATTTTCGAAAATTAAATACGAAACTATCTACGAAAGTAAAATTATACTAACTTGACAATTAAAATTAAATGGCCCACAATAAAATTGATTTCTAAAGGGGCAAACTTACGAATTAAAACTACGAACAAGAAAATAAAAATCGTTACTTTCAACCCATAGTGGTTAGCATTTCGCTACTTTGTCTACTACATGGATTTGCGAAAATAACGAAAGCTATGTAAAATAAACGAGAGAACAAGACAAGAAATTAATGGAAATGAAATTGCATTAAAATTAAAAAGAGTGTTTACAAGATTTGAAACTAAAGAAAATACAAGAAATTAAAACTACCCTAAAATCTAAGTTACCCAATACAAGGGGGGAGAGGGGGTATTTATAGGATAGGAATTAGGGTTAAGGGGGGTGTTGGGTAAATCCCCACCATACATTTGTGGTGTGTGGTGGTGAAATCCTAGCCATCTATTTGTTTCCTTCCCCCTTAAGCTTTGAAGAGTTGATCTTGGCCATACACTTCTCTAATGTGTTGGGATGATCTCCACCTTCTACTTGTCTTGAAATATTCCTTTTGCTCCAAGCTCCTAATTCTTTTCCTTCTTTTATTTTTGGTCCTTTTTCTTCCTCTTTTTCCCTTCCTTGCTCTTTATTTCTTTATTTTGTAATTTCTTTATTTATTTACGAATTTCCTGAAATGCAACAAAATAATTTATTAAAATACGAGTTCAAGCAATAAATAGGTAATAAAAATATGCAAAAATATGCACTTATCAGATGCCCCCATACCTATCTTTTGCTCGTCCTCGAGTAAAACAAAAACAAAAAGAAAATCTAGATAAAAAGTCCTATACTCCTTTTCGTAGGTGTGACGGTTGCATTTGGCATATGCAACAAGCCCGTTAAACCCCTAGGCAGCCCTAGTGGACGAGTGAGGTCTCGTGAGGGCCTATAGTGAATGTACCCACAAAATCCATCTAGCTTGTATAAAAGATTACATGGCAATGCACACCACACATACATGTCCTCTCATGATACATCAACTCAAGAATCAAAATGAATTTGCAAAGTCTTGGTGTGGAAAATGCAAGGATTCACATAGTCTACTTATAGAACCATGCAAGAGTGATTATAAGTTCATGTCAAGTGCAAAAATTATTGGTAACCATGCTAAGTCTACAAGAGCACACCTCAGAGTCAAAACTTGAGATCTCTTATGCAAAAAACAAATAAGAAATACCTCACCTTTCACTCACAAAAGAATATTCACTCAAGAACAAGGGTAAGTGTATCACTCAAATCCAACAAAATCAAATGCATGCTTGACACTTGGTATCATTCGAACTTAAATCACAACATACATTAATAATGACAATCAAAAGGTCTTTATTAGGGTTGTAATGGGGCTAGGGACAAGGTATGTCAAGAAAGGCCAAAATAAGGTGAAGTGTCAAAAGCTAGTAGTCACCATGAATATCATGCACAACACCAAACTTCCCCCCTCACACAATTTATTTTCATTTTTCAACAAAAAGACTTGACTAGTCGAATGAAGGAGGATTACAAAAAACATAAGTATGCTTTCATATGAATATTTTTACAATTTTTTTTTTCAATTTTTTTTTCAATTTTTTCTTTTTCTTTATTATTATTATTATTTTTTTTTCTTTTATGAGAGATAAGATAAATGTAACAATAATCCTCACTTAGATTTAACTTGAACATCGACTAGCATGGTAACAACAAATATTTCCTCGAAAGTTATGAACAATAGTAAACCCTATTTCATACACCTTATTGCTCCCTCAAGTTCCTACTAGCCTTTGACAAAATGGGATCAAGAATACGTAAGGCTAAACAAGAAAAAGGTCTTAGGTGAGTAATGTGGTGTGTCACCGAAAGAAAATGATTAGGCTCAAAGGGTTAACTAATTGATCATATAAGAATGGTGTGGATAATTTGGAAATATAGGTTATTCCTAAGTGCTTTTATCACTTTATCATCAATCAATGTCATGCGTTCCAAGAGAGAATTCAAACAAGTGCTAACAATGCAAATGACAAGTGGACACTCAAGCAAAAGAATATAAATGCAAAAGATGTGCATATAGGCTCAAAATCTCACTTGGTGTAGTAAAACATAATCAATCTCAAGAAATGGTATCCTCAATGCACCTACTTGTACTCAAAGCATGAAGACCAAATCATCTTACACCTAATCATGCCCTTCTAATTTCATGCACAATTCAAATAAGTCTACTAGCTTCACCTTGCTAGGTAAGTGTGTGAACAAGAACTTTAGCAAATCACTTCTCAAACAAAAGCTAATGGATCATAAGATTATCATAGCATGCAAGGGTGCATCAAGCAACTAGCAAGCAATTAACAAGACTAGAATATGAAAAGAACTCTTTTTGTGATTTTTTCATTTTTTAATTTTTTTGGATTTTTCAATTTTTTATTATTTACACTAAAAACCCCCCCATACCTAAATCATGCATTGTCCTCAATGTATGCAAATGCAAAAGAAAAGAGAAATGAGAAAGGATAAAGAAATGCAAAAGAAATGAAAAAGGAGAAAGTTGAGGAAATACCTGATAAGGGATGACGGAGGCTGAAAAATTTCTAAAAAACTATGAAAGAAAAACAACTCACACACGCACACACTCCTCCCCCATACCTATCTTACATGAGGGGAGGCAAAAGAATAAAAATGAATTAGCCGATGCCGGTAGGAAAATTCGGGTGCAACTTTGAGAAAATATCAAGAAATTTGTGAAAATTTTTATTAGAACAGATTTTATCAATTAACATAGAATCATTCAACCCTAAAGAGCAATTGTCACTAATGTTCTCCCTAAACCAATTTGATGCTTCTTTATTTTGTTTAAGCAAATTAGAGATAATGAACGTTTGGTTAGGGTTAGAATCACTAGGAATGACATAAGACAAAGGTTCGTCTTTCCCTAAAGGCTGTTGATCAAATTCGGGATGATATGGTGTACCCACGGGACTCTTAAGAACGGAAGTGTTAAGAACGGGCTCACTACTAACAACCTCGGGTGGGGTCTTCCACTTTGAATAAATTTCATTCAAATTTCCTAATGAGTTATCAGATGTAGGTGGTTCACCAACGGGAGTTTTAACAATAAGAATTGGTTTACAAGTGACCTTCATGGGTTTGGTTTCCCACTTAGAACAAATATCGTCTAATTCCCTCATCATTTCTTCCGAGGTCATATCCCTAAACAAATCAGCATACTCTCGATTAGACTTATAGTTGACTTTGAAATCCTCTTTGAGAAGAGACTCAATCTCACTATCCTAAAAGCTAGACCATGTGACAAACTTGTTAACCACATTGACTCCTATTGGTTGCTCAAAAAGGTCGTTGGGTTCTTTTCCGACGTTAAAAATGTTAAGGTCAATGGTCATGTTACCGAAAGTGAGTTTCATCGAACCATTCCTACAATTAATCAAGGCATTCGATGTAGCAAGAAAAGGTCGTCCTAGAATGATAGGAATTGGTTCTTAGGATTTGTGACGGGTTGAGTCTCGAGGACAACAAAGTCAACCGGGAAGATAAAATCACCAATTTTAATCAAGACATCTTCAATTAATCCCTTGGGCATTTTTATAGAACGATCGGCAAGTTGAAGTGTCATATTGGTCTTTTTGAGCTCGCCTAAACCTAGGGCTTGATAAACGGAAAATGGAAGCAAGTTCACATTAGCACCTAAGTCAAGTAAAGCCTTGTCCACGAAAGTATTACCTATGACACATGAAATAGTTGGACAACCGGGGTCCTTGTACTTCAAGGGAATTTGGTTAGAAAGAATTGAGCTCACTTGGGACGTCAAGAAGGCTTTCTTAGGGACTTGGGTGGTTCGTTTATAAGTACACAACTCTTTAAGACATTTCGCATAGGAGGGAACTTGTTGAATCACGTCTAAAAGAGGAATGTTGATCTCGACTTGTTTGAAAACTTCCAAAATCTTTTCGACTTGAGGCGATTGTTTATTAGGAAGGAGTCTTTGCGGATAAGGAGTTTTAGCCTTAAAGACTCGTTCGATAGGTTCTTCGGGAATAGATTTTTTAGGTGATTTACTAAGAGACGAAGGTTCATTCGGTGAAATTGGTGAATGAGAAAATTTTGATGACTCGGGAATAGATTTAGAAGATTCAAGAGTTAAAGGTGTGAGATTAGATGACTTGAAAGGCTCGGGATTTGGAATATGGTTTGAAGGATCAAGTTTAGGATTGGATTCAACATTTGACTCGTCTTTTTCGTCTTCGGAAGACTCGATTCCTACTTGATTATCGACTTGTTTTCCCGACCTTAAAGAAATGACAGCATTCACACTTTCATGCGGTCTTTGATTTATAGAGAATTTAGGGTTGACCTCCGGTTGACTCGGGAACTTATTCTTTTCTCGCTCACACATGGCATTGGCTAATTGACTCACTTGAACCTCTAACTTCGATATGGCTTGAGTACTAGCATTTAAAAGTTGCCTATCTTGAGTCATGGTTTGCATGAAAGTTTGTTGAGATTGAGCTAAATTAGTCGTTGATTTTAAAAGCGCATCAAGAGTCTTTTCCAAAGAATTAAGTCTCTTATCCGACTCATGAAAGCCGGGTGGGTGGGCGGGTGCTTGATTTGAATAAGAAGGTTGAGTCGGATAAGGACCGAGATTTTGAGTAGGGTTTGGAAAGGGACCTTGATTTGGAGTCGAGAAAGAATTTTGATTAGGCCTTTGAAAAGATGGAGCATTTTGAAAAGGAGGTTGAAAAGAAGGTGGATTTTGGTAATTTTGGCTTTGGTTCCACGAGAAATTCGGGTGATTCCTCCACCCGGGATTGTAAGTAGGAGCAAACGGGTCATTCCTAGTGGGTGGTTGAGACACCGTATTAACTTGATCAAAAGCGGGATAGTCCGAAAAACCTTGATTAAGATTAGGGCACATAGACACATTTGAGGGGGTCTTACTAGTTTCTAGGGCTTCGAGTCTTCTAGTTAGAGTGGCTAATTTGGCATCGGTTGCAATCGAACTCCCAATCGAATGCAAACCCTTGGATGAACTAGACGACTCATTAGACTTGTTAGGTTCCCTAGTGGACTCCCACAACATGGTCTTCTCGGCTAATTCTTCAAAAAATGTCCAACCCTCATCCTCATCTTTCTCCATGAATTTTCCTTGGCACATAGATTCCAACAACGCGGTTGTTGGTCCATCTAAGGCCTCATAAACGATTTTACAAAGCCTCCATTTTTCAATTCCGTGGTGGGGGCATTGTGATAGAAGATTTTTAAAACGATCAAAATATTTCCAAAAAGACTCGTTTTCCTTTTGATGAAATTGATTTATTTCGTTTGTAATTCTCGTAGTCTTATGGTTTGGAAAATATTTTTTTAGAAAAATAACCACAAATCCCATCCCACGTGGAAATAGAATTAATGGGTAGACTATACAACCATTTTTTTGTATTTTTCTTTTAAAGCGAAGTTGATAAGTCTTAGCCTAATGGAGTCCTCGGAAAGATGTTGGAGTTTTTGCAATGTGCAAACCTCCTTAAATTCATGAAGAAAGAGATACGGGTCCTCACCCTCGCTCCCGTTAAATTTAGGTAACATACTGATGTGGTGAGCTTTAATTTCGAAATTATTACCATTAACGGGAGGAAGGGTGATACACAAAGGTTGGGCGGAACGAGTAGGATAGCAACGGTCCATAAGAGGCATGGCCATGTTTACTACGGGTTCGGAATAATCTAAAGACTCGGAATTAGACGATGAAGAAATCTCAAATGATCTCACTAGTCTAGAAGAATTATCCCTAATCCACGTAGTTCGCATAAACCACAAAAGGAAACATGTAGCAAGAAAGTGCGATAAAATAAACACACAAAAAGAAAGGGGTGAAAAATTAAAAGGAAAAAATTATTCTAACCCTAGGGTTCCTTAATAAAATAACTAGACCTTGCTCCTAACTGTAAGGGCTACCAAAAACTAGGTAAATCAATAATTATTCAAACCGGCTTGGCCAGGTAGGTGCAAGCATTGCCAAGAGGCTAAACACCAGCCTAGACACCAAAACCTTAATTGGCCAGGTCAGCTTTCGCTTTCCTAGACACCAAAAAGTAGGAATAATTAAAGATTACTTCGTTTCTTAGCACCTTCCTAAATGAGCGCGAGATTCCTAGGGCAAACGTCTAATTAATTTTATTAAAGGCTAGGTATGCAAAATGAGGGATTAAATTGTTTTTGGGCTAAGGAAAGAGTGATGAAATCCCTTCCCTTATCTTTTGAGAGGTTTTGCCCTTAAGATTTATTTACAAAATGATGCAACAAACAAAGAGGTATAAAAAACTATAAACATTTATGGATGCTTTAAACTACGTGTTCTAACTAAAGAAAAGAAAGAATTTAACGTACCTTGGGGTCCTCCAGCGATCACCACAATTTATAGGGTACGAAAAATTAAAAACAAGAAAATAAAAATCTAGATGATGTGCCCTAAGTGATTAAATGCATGATGCAACAATTACGTATTTACAACTAATTTTTTTTTGGATTTTTGATTTTTTTAATTTTTTTGTGTTTTTCTAAAAATAAAAAGGGCGAAAAGAGTGAGATACTGTTACCGAAGCAAGCTTTCCATAAATTCCAATTTTCCACGCTTCTTGAGTAGAGTTCCGAAATCTCAAACTTTCCTAAAAAAAAAAACGAGACAAAAATAAGGCAAGAAATAAAACTAACCCGAAAAATTAAAAATTAATGCGCGAAAAATAATTAGTCCCCGGCAGCGGCGCCAAAAACTTGTTGTGCTAAAAAATATTAAAGATTTGATTGCAAGCGCACAATCTCATTTTAGTAATTTTAGATTCGTTCCTCAGGGACTTAATATTTCCGCATACCTTAAATTTCTAATTTAAATCGAGTTAGAAAAAAATTTTGGGTTTTGGATTTTATACTAATTTATCTAGTTAATTCATAAAAGAGAATTTAAACTAAATTTTGAAAAAGGAAATTAAATAACCAAAAATTAACTAAATTGTTTAGAAAAATATAAATTATTCTAAAAGTTCTAAATTAATTTTAAACTAAATTATTTTAATTATTCTTAAACTATTTAATTCTAAATTAAAACTAAATTAAATTCTAAAACATTTCTAAATTATTCAAAAAAATCTAACTATTCTAAAAATCCTAAAATCAATTCAACAAATTAACAACAACTGTCTGATTGTGCACCATGATTTCGTAATTCAGTAAAAATTTACATCAACAGATCCAAATGCAGTAAATCACAAACTACTCAACGAACAACAACTCAGTCTTCTCAAAACTACTCAAAACAACGAACTACTCGACTCAAAACTTCTCAGTCTTCTTATGTGTCAAACAGATTCAACAACTCGAGATAATCACAGAAACGGAACAATCAAGCAGTCACAATAACGAGAAATCTGAACAACGACAAATCAATCTGAACGAGCCACTTTCTCAGTAAAATCGACAGTAAAATTAAATTAAACAAAATCAAACACAATTCACAGAACTCATCCACTAAGCTACCAATCAGACAAACGAAACTGCCAACTCGCAAGGAAACGAAATGAATTTTGCATCTAAGTAAAACCAGACACAACTCGGCAATTTACAAATTCACAGTCCAATTATAAACAAAATCCAAACAGCCATAACCTTAGCCTAACGATCTAACAACAAGCAAGACAATCTCAATTCGATGACAAGAAACCCAATAAACTGGGTAATTCACGAACTCGGTCCTAAACTCAGTAACGAACAAGTAAACAGTAACCAGATTCTGCAATCACCACTCGAAAATCAACAGCAACCGAAACGCGAATCAACACCCAAAAACACGAATTAAAACCCAGTACACGACCAAGAACTCAAAAGCTTGAAACAAGAAAATTCGATTAACAAGGAAAGAGGTTATTCGAGTGAGAGAGATAGGGAGAGATCTGCGAGTGAATTGAGAGAGACAGTGTTTGTGTGTCGTGCGTTGAGAAGAGAGAAAGGGGAGTCGAGAGGGAGATAGAGAAAAGGAGGGAGGGAGAGATGCAGCGTGATTGTAAAACAGGGGATTTGGAATTTTGTTTTGATTTTGAGGGAAGAAAAGGCAGGGTCTCGTGTGTTTGTTGAGCTGGGTATTTAGAGATAAACAGGGGAAAATCTTTTAAAGAAAGGACAAGGAGGGGGACGCTGGGTTTAACAGAAAAGAGATGGGTTGCTTCGAATAATTAAGGAAAGAAACAGGAAAATGTGAATTACCCAACTAATTACGAATAAAACGTACATAAATTTATATATATATATATATATATTTTTTTTATTTTCGAAAATTAAATACGAAACTATCTACGAAAGTAAAATTATACTAACTTGACAATTAAAATTAAATGGCCCACGATAAAATTGATTTCTAAAGGGGCAAACTTACGAATTAAAACTACGAACAAGAAAATAAAAATCGTTACTTTCAACCCATAGTGGTTAGCATTTCGCTACTTTGTTCACTACATGGATTTGTGAAAATAACGAAAGCTATGTAAAATAAACGAGAGAACAAGACAAGAAATTAAAGGAAACGAAATTGCATTAAAATTAAAAAGAGTGTTTACAAGATTTGAAACTAAAGAAAATACAAGAAATTAAAACTACCCTAAAATCTAAGTTACCCAATACAAGGGGGGAGAGGGGGTATTTATAGGATAGGAATTAGGGTTAAGGGGGGTGTTGGGTAAATCCCCATCATACATTTGTGGTGTGTGGTGGTGAAATCCTAGCCATCTATTTGTTTTCTTCCCCCTTAAGCTTTGAAGAGTTGATCTTGGCCATACACTTCTCTAATGTGTTGGGATGATCTCCACCTTCCACTTGTCTTGAAATATTCCTTTTGCTCCAAGCTCCTAATTCTTTTCCTTCTTTTATTTTTGGTCCTTTTTCTTCCTCTTTTTCCCTTCCTTGCTCTTTGTTTCTTTATTTTGTCATTTCTTTATTTATTTACGAATTTCCTGAAATGCAACAAAATAATTTATTAAAATACGAGTTCAAGCAATAAATAGGTAATAAAATATGCACTTATCATGGCGAATCTTGGTAAATAAATACTAGAGGTCATAAGGAAGGTATGAGAGAAAACCACATGTCAAACGGATCGTTTTCCGATTTTATATAAATGTTGGAATCGAAGTTAAACGAGAACGAACCCCTAAAAACCCGCTTGGTTATAACTTTGGTAAAACACTTAGAAAACGAACGATAAAACTCGAGGTATAATCTCGGTTCGTAATCGATCGACTTTAGAACTAATACGACTTAAGTATATACCGAGTGTGGATATGATGACATGTCGTAATAATGAACAAATGTCGGATCGTATCGGTAATAAAAAGAGTTACACTAAAAAGTGTATAACGGTATAATTCGAAAACGTGTTTCGACTTAAGTGAAGTTTATACTAGACTTTTAAAAGGTGTTAAGTGGTTAATCTCGACTGTTCTGATTGTTAATAGATCATCGAGCAGACCCAGGACACGCTATCTCCACCCGCACCTGAATACCAGGCAAGTGTTCAAACCTTTGAACCTGTTGTTGTGATAATATATGTACATGATTTCTGTTTTACATATGCCAACGCATGCATGCCTGTTTCCAATTATATTGTGACTCTGATTTTTGTGATACTTGTTCCCTAAATTGATATTGGCTGATAGACTAGATACGATTTATCAGTAATAAGCCGGATGATTTTGGTAAGACCCTTAGCAAAGGGCATATGATATTCATTCTAAATATAGACTCGGAGTTGGTATTTTGAGATATAGATAGTCGTGGAAACCCGGAGGGATTCCAACGACAGATTATTATTTATCTGAGGAATGTTATTGTCAAACGTTATTATATTCCATAAAGTATCAATTACTTGGAAATATTTCGAGGAATGTTATTCGAGTATTATCTCAGTCGAGAGATAGTAAATGAATGTTAATTTCGAATATTTATTTAGAGTTAATTATTTAATGAATATTATTTTGATATTCATTAGAATGTTATTTATGAAATGAATATTACTTTCGAATATTCATTTAAGGTTTTATGTACTTGATGAATATTATTTTAAAATATTCCTTGGAAGTTCTATTTACTTAAGGAATATTATTTCGATTATTCCTTTAAAGTTTTGATTACTAAATGAATATTAGTTGGATATTCATTTAGAAGATTATTTATTAAATGAATGTTATTTGGATATTCATTTAGAAGATTAAATATTAGATGAACATTATTTTCAAATATTCATTTAATGTTTGACTTATTTATTGAATATTATTTTAAATATTTATTGGAGTTTAATTATTTAATGAATATTATTTCGAATATTCATGTAAGGAGGGATTTATTTAGTAAATAATTCCATATATTCATTTGAGGATTACTTACGAGCAATATTATGAGTTAATAATATTCCGTAATTATTATTGAGTAAATAAATATTCTTGGAATATTTACTTAATTCTTTTAAATTCTTTTTAAAATGATTTATATTATTCGGAGATTACCTTTCACCTCCAGATATTATGTAAAATATTTCGGAGTCTTTTTACGACTATTTTATCAAGGAAAGGTTCCCAACTCTTTATTTTTCATTTAAATCTATCTTAAAAGGATTTAAATACTCGCTCAAACTTCCATATTATAGGGGAACCTACTTGAGCAATGTTATTTATCTTGTTGACTTCCTGGTCATGATTTATCCTTTTCACTCGCAACTTGGTTGCTATGGACTCATTAAGTCTGTGTGTACCTTCTCATCATTCGAGGGGTAAGATTGTTGGAACAAGTTGATATCCATTAACAAGCAAAAGCTTGGGAAATGATGGTGAATTTTCCTTTCCAACTAGATACGACTACTTTGTGGAGTCTTATCAACAAGTGTTTCACTTGGGGAAGGGAGGACAAACTCTACGTTTCAATGTTGTGGATTTATTCGAACTAGGAGTCGTGTGTAAGAGGCCAAGTCGCGCGGTCCATCACAAGGCCTAACCATTGGCCAGGGAGTTACTATTAAAGGCAATCGATAAGTGGAGCCGTCAGTTCTTCCTTCTACCGGTAGAAAACTATATTGGGCTGTACCATCCCCGACTGATCATCAGGGAGTGGGACAGCTGGCGCGTAATGACTCCAGTATTGGTTCATCTCCCAAATTGGGAATTCCCTACAACACGTATCGAAGAGACTTCTTTCAGGTTGACGGTGTCTTCCGCAACACGTATCGAAGAGACTTTTTTCAGGTTGTAGGACTTTGAAAAATGTTAATAACTGGAATTGCAATATTTTCCTTGCAAGTTCCTCTTTGTATGATAAATGATAACATCTTGCTTATTTTGACTTAGCAGATATTTCCACAAAATAAATACTTTAAGTTACCTTGTAACTTCATCGTTCATATTATACTGGCATCATTTCTGTAAATGCATGGCATATGGTTTGAAAGATACTTTTGAACTGTTATATATTATCGTTCAGTTATATATTATTGTTGGTGGGCTATTGCTCACCCTTGCTTTATTATTATATCACAACAACAGCTAGACCAGATGACTCGCACAAGGCGCACTCGACGCGGGCGAGGACGATGAGACTACCAGAGCTGAAGAAGAAGCTATTGGTAGGATAGATTTATTCTTTCAGTACCAAGTATATGGTCTAGTATGACTTATGTAAATGGATGGGAAAGAGTATGTATTGATAGTGAAATTCTTTTGGATTGTAAGAACTCATAATGTGATTAATAAAATTTGATTGTTACTCTTATTTCATCTCTGGGACTATAACGGGTGTGTTTTGTATTGTTGTGTTGGGTCTTAGAGATGTAATTTATTTTATGTTGAAGTAAGTTCAAGTGTTGTGGACAGAATTGGAGACCGTAACGACCGGATCCCGGACCCCGGATCTGGGGATGTTACATCTGAGGGAGTATCAGTATCTGACATGGTTTTATCAAGATTCTTGGTAGCTTCATTTGCAAAAATTAAACAATCATGTGAGTCTTCAGCAATTCCTGTTATCTTCTTATCATCAAAAGATACATTGATAGACTCTATGACTGTCTTTGTTCTTAGATTATAAACTTTAAAGGCTCTTGTAGTTGGATAGTCAATAAAGATGCCCTCATCAGCCTTAGTCTCAAATTTTCCTAATTGTTCAAGATGAGGTCTTAGAACAAAGAACTTGCAGCCAAACACATGTAGATGCTTCAGACTAGGCTTCTTTACTTTAATCATTTGTTAAGGAGGTACACCATGCTTGTTGATTAAAGTAATGTTCTGAGTATAGCATGCTGTGTTGACTGCTTCTGCCCAAAAATATGTAGGTAGTTTAGCTTCCTCCAACATAGTTCTGCCAGCTTCAATAAGAGTTATGTTCTTTCTTTTAACTACTCCATTTTGCTGGGGTGTGCTAGGAGCAGAGAATTATTGAACTATTCCTTTGTATTTGCAGAACTCTTTCATTACTGAATTCTTGAATTCAGTTCCATTATCACTTATTAGAATCTTGACTTTTTGCTTTGTACCAGTTTCAATGAGTCTCACACGATCCAAAACTATCTCAGCAGTTTCATTTTTTCTGTAAAGAAAATACACCCAGGTAAATCTAGTATATTCATCAACAATGACTAGAGTATACCTTTTCTTACTGATGGACATTATGTTGACTGTTCCAAACAAGTCAAGATGAAGCATGTGATATGGTTCATCAATCGAGGATTCTGTTTTACTCTTGAATGATGACCTTCTCTTCTCTGTTTTGCCTTCTGACAAGCATCACAGAGTCCATCAGGAGTATACAATGCCTTTGGTAATCCTCTCACCAAATCTTTCTTAACCAACTCATTTATGTTGTTGAAGTTGAGATGAGAAAGCTTTTTGTGCCAATTCCAACTTTCATCTACTGAGGCTTTGCTGATGAGACATGTGGATGGACCATCAGTATTGGTGTAGATGTTGGCTTCATAAATGTTACCATGTATTTGACCAGTTAAGACAATCCTTCCAGATGCTTTACTGACTACTTCAAAATGAGTATCATTAAAGTTGACATGATAACCTCTGTCTATGATTTGACTAACACTAAGCAGATTGTGTTTGAGTCCTTTCACCAGAGCTACTTGATCAATGATGACATTTCCAATGATTATTTTGCCATATCCCAAAGTTTGTCTATTGTTGCCATCTCCATAAGACACTGTTGGGCAAGCTTTCTCCTCAAATTATGATAGCAGGGTTTTGTTTCCAGTCATGTGAACAGAACATCCACTAGCCATGACAAACACATTTTTCTTTTTACCCTACAATTAGAAACACAAAACACTCAGTTAGAATTTTTAAGAACCCACACTTGTTGGGTTATGTTTGCATGCACTTTAACATTTTTATCAACAGAAGTCTTTTTGACAACATCAGTCCTGTCAGGAATGATTCCATTAGAATTTGCCTTGTCACTATAAGAGTTAGTAGATGCATGCTTCTCATTGACATTCTTAACTTTACCAGAAATTGTACTTTTATTGAATTTAGGCAAAGGCTCATAATAATTGTAGTACAAATTGTGGTATTCTTCACATGTATAAATAGAATGCCATTTACTACCGCAATGAAAACATGGATTCTATGGTTTATAAAATACTGATCTATTCCTAATGTCAGACTTAGGAACTACAGTAGCCTTCTTTTTACTCCTCCTGCAATCAATAGCAAGATAATTAGAGTTACCACAATTAAAGCATGATTTCCTTGGTGCATTTGGAATATACTTATAATTATTCTCTTTATTTATTCCAACTTTACCATTTCTATTTCTCTAAGCAGTAGTTGTTTTCTTTTTATCTGTAACTTCACAAATTCTGTCTCTCAGTTGTTTCTTAGACAAAAGACCTATATTCTTTGAATTCGTCAACTTAACAGTTTTAGACACACTCTCTGTATTTTGTTTAGTAGAAGTTGATCCCTTTTCATTAACTGAATTGGAATCTTTACTATACACAAAATTGACAGGTTTAATATCAGATTTGGTGTTGTCTATTACATGTCTGTTGATCTTTGGTTTTGTTGACTCACTAAAAACAACTTTTCCTTTACTCTTTTTATGATCTGTTTCTGGTTTATAACCTAGACACACTTTCCAATTATTGTCAGTGATTATTTCATGTGTTTTTGTTCCAGAGTGAGTCCAGGTACTGAGTTTCTTATTACCATCTTCAAGTTCTTTTTCAAGAGCAGTACATTCAAATTCCATTTCTAATTTCATGTGCCTAGCCTTATCATATTAATTTTGTACTTCTTGCATAAAGAGTAACTAAGCTTCTAGATGATCATTTCTTTTAGACAATTCTGACATCTCAGATATAATTATAGCATTTTCAAGAGATTGACTTCTAAAGCTAATATGCAGAGACTTTAAGAATGATCTTAACTCAGAAACATTATCAGTATCAAAATCAAAAACAGTTTCACGTACCTTATTTTCAAGAGTAGCAATCTCATCAACATTTTCCATCAATGCATAGTTCACCTTTTCCTCTTCAGATTCTGAGGAAAAGTCCATCCAATCCTTGCTTGATGAGATAAGAGCTTCGGTCTTAGCCTTTTTGCATTCAGTTGCAAAGTGACCCATTTCGTCAAAGTTATAGCATTTGACCTTTGACTTGTCAAACTTACTGCCTTTGCCTTCATTTTTCTTGTACCTGTTCTTGTCATCATTGAAAGGTTTCTTCTGAAAATTGCATTGTCTTCTAGCCTTTCTGAACTTCATCTTTTTGAAGCCTTTGACTATCATAGCTGTAACGGTCCCAAAATCCGGGGTATAGATTTGGGGGCCACCGACCAAAATCAACATATCACTAACTTGGACATAAACATTAAATAAACTGATAAAGCATTAAACCCCTTAACCAAGATCGCATACAGGTTATGGTGTGAAACAAACTATCGAATTACTTTATTACAACTCAATCTCAGAATCAAAATATTATACAATTCTGTGAATATACAAAACCACTATCTAACTACGTATCCAACCTTGGCAATTCTCAATCCATCCTTTGAAAAAGTCCATAACTCGAACGTCTCCTCTCGCTGACTATAGAGCAATACCAACTGACCACTAGTTTCTCTGATCATCTCTAACAACTGGAGAAATAAACAGAAGCAAGAGTGAGCCAACAATGCTCAGCAAGTATAAATAGTGATAACAAAGGAATTTCAACTCATTCTATGAGAGAATTTGTGAGATTAACTTTTAAATTGCCACGAGGGCCAATACTTCACCATTAATGAGGTACAACAGGAACTAGAACAGATAAAAGTTTTGTTCAACCAAAATAAGCATTAACAGTTCAATAATGATACTCAAAATTCAAGGTCAAATGATAACCATTTGATAATAATACTTGGAAATTCATGGTCAAGCAATAAGAATCAATGTCCAACTGGATACTCAATTTATAGATTAGAATTGGATTTTCATTTTGACAACGAGTTAAAGTGGATGATCAGTCACAATAAAACTCCGGATATACTCTCTTGGTATATCCAAATACTCAACTGGATCCAAGGCCCCTTTTGGCCTATAACATAATACTCATACTCTGACTGGCATCCACAGTCCTGAAAACATTTTCATTTAATAAAAACATTTCCAATTCTATCTTTAATACTCAGGTCAGGTGTCGGAACAATCGACCACCCTTGATTTCCAACAATTGGAACTCACGTCCAGAATAACAACTTGTGATTAGGAATTAATAAGAAACGACATCATCGTCTGGTATCGACAAGTTCGATACCACATAGGGGAAATTATAAAGAATGTCAATTCAAAAGGTATCAACAAGATTGATACTAACACTTCGAATTATAACCACTGCAGATTAGGCAAAGAGAAATTTCATTTGAGCAAGAATGGGGATATAATTTGCAATAAGATTCCAACAATGAAATTCTAGACTAAAGCAACGATATGGTCAAGTACCGGCATTTAATAAAATTTATACATACTGAAGAATTTGAGCTTCCATAAGTGGAGAAAACAGATTAGAACAATAATTGTAAAAACAGTTTCAATAGGGAAGGGTTTAGATTAGCACAGGGAACATTGTCCGAGTGGAAGTCCATTGATAAAAATATACTAGATCAGGCATTGTGCCAGCGGGTTTTCATAAAAGTTAAGAGAAACTTAGATGTTCTTGTTTAGAAAATGTCTTAAGAGTACTTGACAAAACTAAAAGAAATGGCATTCCGCTGACAAAATGTAAAAAGTTATTTACAAGATTCTTGGTAAAACCGACATATGAATTACGGGTGGGGGAAAGTCAACATCATCAAACTAATTTGAAGAAGTATGTAAATCATCTTTCAACTATACTTGACCAAGTTATTTCATTCGATAAATGAACTAAATTGCATCACTTGAACAATAAGTGAATAGCAATAACACTTGCCTCGATTTACGGAGTTCCTGATCCTACCATGGATCCTCGACTCAAATTCACATCAGTCCTTACTTCATAAACTCATCAGCTTCGATACTCGTCCTCCTGCTTATCTTCCAGATTACCAGCGCTCTATCCTTGGCCAGGTTTCCTATTCGAACTATTATCAAGGCCAAATGCTAATTTAGTATTCAATCAAGCAAAATCTTATTATCTTGCTTTACTCTACCCATACGCGTCCTATATCGCTTACACATATAACATATACAAACATATGCAATTACATATAGACTTATCCAACCATATCCATACAGTAGTCTTAGTACAGTTACTAAGTCACATAATCACGTCACACAACCATTTCAAAACAGCACACCATCCAACTTTCAAAACCACAATATATACTCGAATTAATCCATTGACACATATACTTAAACCCTTAGAAATCATACATATTTCCAAGCATTGAAATCAAATAACTTAAATAAACTTTTAAATAATTTGCAGGGGATTTTTATAAAATTTCGGCATGAAGTATTCGTTTATCGGACTATGGGCACAGCCCCTCAAATACAATTCAACCCTGTTTTTGCAAAAATAAAGCTTCCTCAACTTGCAGCAATATAAAAGTAAACAAGTAAGAAAGGTACCCGCCCAGACATGCGGCACATAGCACATAATAATTTACATTAACACTACTAATTACGCTACACCAATGATCATATTTTTCACGCATTTTAATGATACGCGTGACAATCAATCATTGATGTTCGTAAGCCCTAGGGAACAACCCCTAGCACTGACTATTACTTACGCTATATCAATGATCACATCACTCAGGTATATTAATTATACTCGTGGTAGCTAATCATGGATATTCGTAAGCCCGAGGAACTAGTTGAAGAGAATTACACAAGTCCTTAAATATTGACATTTAAGACTTGTGATCTCATTGCAACTCCTCTCAGACAAACACATAATAAAATGAAAATTTACTTCTTAATCAATTCTCAATACATACTCGACTCCAAACATCTAACAAGTATAGCATTCAACGAATAATATGACTCGACTACACATTTAGCACATAGACATTTACCGACTAATACATCCATATAATTCCACATATTATCCAACAATTAACAATCCCTAAGTCCAAACATATATCGAATTCACAATTAAACTTAATAATTATGATTACCAACATACTTTCCGATTTAACTTTCGGAAATACAACCATATTCATAATTTACAACATTAGTCTAATTACTAAAACTAATACACTTAACTCACAATTAATATCTAAATCATAATTAGCCACCAACAATTATAATTAACAAAACTCTCCGAATTAATAACGGAAATTACCACGATATCTCGCAATTTAAAACTAATTAAATTACAACCATAATATCACAATTCAAATCTAATTTAATTACAACAATTCACATAATTAATCTAAAATGAGAAATTAAATAATTACATTGGAAACATTAAGATAAATAAATTAAATAAAATAAAATTTTATACCTTTTCTATTCCAATTCCACAAAATCTTTCCTCTCCTTCCCCTCTCTTTTTCTCTCTCTCTCTCTCTCTCTCTCTCTCTCTCTCTCTCTCTCTCTCTCTCTCTCTCTCTCTCTCTCTCTCTCTCCCTCTCTCTCCCCCAACAATCTCTCCTCTCTCAAACACAACACCACACCATCACTGGCAGCCTCCTCCTCTACTACTGCTGTCCAACGCCTCATGTACTGCCTCTCCGCGCCACACCACCGCGCACAACCACCATGCGACGCCGGCCCCTCTTCTTCCTCCCCGGACCTGTTTTCTTTTCCCCCTTAACTGGACAATCTCACCCCGTTGCTGCACACTCATATACACACACGAATTATACCCACACACACACTTACACATACGTATATATACATATATATACTCCTTTCCCCCAATCTTTCCTCTTCTTTCTTTTTTTTTTTCTTACCCGACTTCTCTCCCAGATTCTAGAGATTTCCCCGACTGTTGTTGTTTGCTTAATGGGCTTGGCCCAATTCCTTTATATAACTACTTAACCCCGGGCCCAAATAAAACACTACTTATTCGCTTTTAAACTAATATGTAACTTCATAAATCGACATTAAATAATTATTTAGAAAATTAAACTTTTCACCTTTAAAATAAAGAATATAAAATTACGAGCACGCACATATTTTCAAAATATTTTTCGGATCAAAAATGAATTAAATATGAATTTTACAAGTTTTGATCCTTTAAATATAATAAAACTCTTAAAATCATTTTAAAATACTCAACCACCC
Organism: Saposhnikovia divaricata; assembly: GCA_036435485.1. Lineage (NCBI taxonomy): Eukaryota > Viridiplantae > Streptophyta > Magnoliopsida > Apiales > Apiaceae > Saposhnikovia > Saposhnikovia divaricata. The sequence goes on from CM071600.1 coordinate 165,417,993, forward strand.
AAATTAATCTACCCAACAATTTTAAAAACTCAATGAATATATAAAGATAATTTACAAAAGATTTCATGATTTTTAAGCCCTCCGATAATTTTATAAAATTTACAGAGGATCAAAAATCATGATTTAAATATACTTAAATCCTCAAAAATACAAATAAAAAAATATACTGACCTTCACCACTTATCCAAATCATCATATAAGCACATAAGCGAAATTTTCACATACGTTTCACCTTTACAACAATACTCACATAATAAAATTCATAATTTATATTAAATAAATAATTCTAAATTCGAAATTTTCTAGGGCGTTATATCCTTCCCCCCTTAATAGGATTCTGTCCTCAGAATCAACGCTAAGGACACCGCATCCTACTTCCATTCCCAGGTTGTATCTTTCAACCTCTAGGATTCCATCATATCAACTCAAACTTTAATAAGCTCATTCTGCGAGCCCTCCAATTCCGAAATAACCTTAAACTTTGACTTCCGAGTCTTTTTAACTCTAGACGCTTAACTCACGGGAACAAATATCTTTCCCCGACAATCAATATAACTTTTGGCATAATGATCTATACCTTGCGTTAAAACTATATTACCACGCCAATCCTTCGCAATAATACTATCGTGCAAATTTACCTAAATTTACAACGACCTACACTTTGGTACAACTCCCACGCTTTACTTATAACCACACGATTTTAATTAGATCTTCGAGAAAGAATCTCAAGAAGTTCTCTGATCGCTTCCACTCCGCTCCCAAGTACTATGTCGATCGAAAAGGGAATACTTAAAAGTTTCTTCTTGTCTTTAATCCCATATTCTTACCGAATACTCATTCTGGAAACTTAACATCATTCCATTCATTCTCAGTCGCATCCTTGCAATCGAATATTATAATTAACATACACGTTCTTAGACGTACATCAAGCATACTTCAACTCGCACTCGATTCTCACTCTTACAAAATATTCTGGTTTGCTAAGTCTTGTGAAGAACATAGCCTCGATTATTTTCAGCTTTGATAACTAATATACTTGTCACCTTGACTGTGACTTCACTCAATACAACCACAAGATTGAAATATCCCATTTATTACCAATTCTTCTGCCATCACAACTTCACTCGATACTACTCACGAAACACTTCTTCCATGATTTCCAACAACTCCCGCTTTTATCCACACGAATCTTCCACTTAACCTGCATCGCCACTTATTTACATCTCCTGAAATAAACCTTCCTCAGATAAATTTTTTTTTGAGAAAAGAATATTAAAAAATCCTCAATCATTCTTACTCCTTTTCACGCGCAATGTTACTTGAGAAGGGAATAATCGGAAAAATTTCAATCCATCCTTCATCTCATTGTTTTACCATGCAACCATTTCGAACTAATAACCATTCTCCTTAAATCATATATATCTTATTCATAATACGCTAATCCATTCCTTCTGGAGTCAACTTCAATCCTTCACTCTGCATACTTGACGAGTCCTCAGATTTGACTCTACCCGTTACGACTTCGGCATTTAACACCACTCACATTGGGATTCTGCATACTTGGAACCTTTCAAGGTCATTCTCCATTGGATTGCATACGCTTCACTAACCTTCGAACATCTTGATTCGTGATCTACGATCATATCAAATTCTTCGTCAAATCTTATTCATTGAAATATGCTTTACTTAATCATCTCCTTTCTGCTACCTTCTTCTTATACAAAACGCCTTCATTCCTTTAATATCACCATTTCTGGATCTGCTTGGTTGGTAAGACTTCTATATCCGCTTTCGACTTCAAACATCATTTTCACATTTCTTAAGATCAAAATCTCCCCTTCATTAATAGGAAATAAATCTAATCCTGAATCATATTTGACTCTCTTTATAGTCATCACCATCCATTTCCTGATAACTTACTTTATACTCGCATTGAATTTCTCGATTCTTAATAATCATAAAAGCAGTCCTGTCACTCTCTTCAAAACTTCCACCAAGATTGACATGTTATTATTCTTTGACAAAAACTCCCATCTTTCCAAGCTCATAACATATAGCTTTAAATTCTTATTTAGCTTCTTATTACCACACTACCCTTCAGGTTACAACCACAACTTCCCACATTTATCTTGATAAAATCTCTAGGAATTCTACTCCCGAAATCTTATTTTCTGATCATGGGCTCTCGTTAATTTCTGCTAATTCTCTTTCTTAAATAAATTTTATATGTCTTCTATTTAGTCACTTATGGAAACTTTCTGGTTTCTCTGCCTTCCACCATTATTGACATTTTATTCCATCTTGGTTAACTTTCCACCATCCTTGAGAATCATGACTTTCTACACTAGCTTGCACAAGTTATTTATTCCACATATTCACCTTACTCCTCATTCAGTCTTGGATCTTCTTGTTAATTTTTACAAACCTTTCCGCTCTGCTTCACTCAAGTCAACCTTCCTTGATTGTAAAATTTTATATCCGACGATGGATTTGAAACATTAAAAACCTTGTGATATTTCATTTACTATCTCTGCCCTTTAGTAGACATCCAAAACAATCTTTCTTCGGCATTGAACATCTTATATCCATATCTCCATAACCAATCTCTTTTCGCCTTTAACAGTATCTGCAATCACGCGCTCTTATTTACTGCCCTTTTTCCTTTATTCAATTCTCATTAGCCTTAAATCTTGTCTATGTCTTATTGGTCCAGTAAACAATCAAATTTGACATGACATATTTGTCTTAGTCACCAAATTCTTAAACTTGCACAACCAATTCTTCGTCAGCATAATTGTAGTTTCAATCACTTAAGACGTCGTCGCGTCTATCTACACATCTTTTCATTGCTAGTAATTCTAAAATCATCGAATCTCCGACAAAGGAGCTCAACAAATTGAATGGGGCATCAAATATGAATATGGACTGAGTTTGTTTGACAAAACTTTTATAAAGGAATTTATCCGAGAGATCAATATGATCTTTGAATTATTTTCAGGTTGCATTTGTCACTTGGTTAACCACCATAGTACATAAGGATGGCCAGTCTTTAGTACTTCCATGACAAACACAATCAGTGGCGTCCCACTGGACTTCTATCACAAAGATAAGATGTCCCTGAATCCCTATTTATATAGGTTGTTCATCTCAGCTGAAATAGAGAAATTCAAGCATTCATGGTAATGGAAGGAAATTCAAGAATTTCAAAAATCTTCATGTAACGTTGGATCAAGTGCCCTCTGAAAATATAGATATTTCAGAAGAAAATGAGATTGAATTCGAATAAATCTGGTATACAAAACTCATCATCGATTGATGAATACAAGACTTTTCAGTGGATGCATCAATTATTGATCAGATGAACATTCGAGAAATTCCCAATTATCCATAACCTCACTCTTGTCGACTAAGCACTACTATACTTAGCTGCCAAACCGGCCTGACAAAATGAGTTGAATAAATAAGAAGATCTCAATTCATTCTCAATTTTGGACCGTCACAGCGCAACGAATGCCTCAGCCACGATACCAACCGGGAATTAATTTATAACAATTCAAAGGAAGAATATGAAATTTCTCTGGACAATAAACTGAACGGAATCAACGATTAAGGGCGCACAGCTACGCTTAACTTCCAATTCTTGCTAATAATCGCTTCTCACTTCGCATTCTTAACCTTCTCGCACTATCTCCGAAACGTTCACATCGAAACCAATATCGTATAAAGTTCTAGATTCTACGCAAAATCTCGAGATAACGTCCCCCGGACTGATAGCACCAGCTGCCCACTTAGCTTATGCCACTTCGGGTTCGCTGTTTCGCTCGTAGCCCAATCCTCAATTGATTTGAACTCCTACTCGTACACGATACGTTGAAAGATCGTATAACGTCGCAACACTTGTCGAGGTATCCTAACACGATCCTTATCCTAAACCGTCCTACCCGACATCTATCCTATACACGTACCCTAACCTTCCTATTTGTTTCAGTGACCATAACCTGTAGCACTGATACCAATTTGTAACGGTCCCAAAATCCGGGGTACAGATTTGGGGGCCACCGACCAAAATCAACATATCACTAACTTGGACATAAACATTAAATAAACTGATAAAACATTAAACCCCTTAACCAAGATCGGATACAAGTTATGGTGTGAAACAAACTATCGAATTACTTTATTACAACTCAATCTCAGAATCAAAATATTATACAATTCTGTGAATATACAAAACCACTATCTAACTACGTATCCAACCTTGGCAATTCTCAATCCATCCTTTGAAAAAGTCCATAACTCGAACGTCTCCTCTCGCTGACTATAGAGCAATACCAACTGACCACTAGTTTCTCTGATCATCTCTAACAACTGGAGAAATAAACAGAAGCAAGAGTGAGCCAACAATGCTCAGCAAGTATAAATAGTGATAACAAAGGAAATTCAACTCATTCTATGAGAGAATCTGTGAGATTAACTTTTAAATTGCCACGAGGGCCAATACTTCACCATTAATGAGGTGCAACAGGAACTAGAATAGATAAAAGTTTTATCCAACCAAAATAATCATTAACAGTTCAATAATGATACTCAAAATTCAAGGTCAAATGATAACCATTCGATAGTAATACTTGGAAATTCATGGTCAAGCAATAAGAATCAATGTCCAACTGGATACTCAATTTATAGATTAGAACTGGATTTTCAATTTGACGCAACGAGTTAAAGTGGATGATCAGTCACACTAAAACTCCGGATATACTCTCTTGGTATATCCCAATACTCAACTGGATCCAAGGCCCCTTTTGGCCTATAACATAATACTCATACTTTGACTGGCGTCCATAAACATTTTCATTTAATAAAAACATTTCCAATTCTATCTTTAATACTCAGGTCAGGTGTCGGAACAATCGACCACCCTTGATTTCCAACAATTGGAACTCACGTCTAGAATAACAACTTGTGATTAGGAATTAATAAGAAACGACATCATCGTCTGGTATCGACAAGTTCGATACCACATAGGGGAAATTATAAAGAATGTCAATTCAAAAGGTATCAACAAGATTGATACGAATACTTCGAATTATAACCACTGCAGATTAGGCAAAGAGAAATTTCATTTGAGCAAGAATGGGGATATAATTTACAATAAGATTCCAACAATGAAATTCTAGACTAAAGCAACGATATGGTCAAGTACCGGCATTTAATAAAATTTATACATACTGAAGAATTTGAGCTTCCATAAGTGGAGAAAACAGATTAGAACAATAATTGTAAAAATAGTTTCAATAGGGAAGGGTTTAGATTAGCACAGGGAACATTGTCCGAGTGGAAGTCCATTGATAAAAATATACTAGATCAGGCATTTTGCCAGCGGGTTTTCATAAAAGTTAAGAGAAACTTAGATGTTCTTGTTTAGAAAATGTCTTAAGAGTACTTGACAAAACTAAAAGAAATGGCATTTTGCTGACAAAATGTAAAAAGTTATTTACAAGATTCTTGGTAAAACCGACATATGAATTATGGGTGGGGGAAAGTCAACAGCATCATACTAATTTAAAGAAGTATGTAAATCATCTTTCAACTATACTTGACCAACTTATTTCATACGATAAATGAACTAAGTTGCATCACTTGAACAATAAGTGAATAGCAATAACACTTGCCTCGATTTACGGAGTTCCTGATCCTACCATGGATCCTCGACTCAAATTCACATCAGTCCTTACTTCATAAACTCATCAGCTTTGATACTCGTCCTCCTGCTTATCTTCCAGATTACCAGCGCTCTATCCTTGGCCAGGTTTCCTATTCGAACTATTATCAAGGCCAAATGCTAATTTAGTATTCAATCAAGCAAAATCTTATTATCTTGCTTTACTCTACCCATACACGTCCTATATCGCATACACATATAACATATACAAACATATGCAATTACATATAGACTTATCCAACCATATCCATATAGTAGTCTTAATTAGTACAGTTACTAAGTCACATAATCACGTCACACAACCATTTCAAAACAGCACACCATCCAACTTTCAAAACCACAATATATACTCGAATTAATCCATTGACACATATACTTAAACCCTTAGAAATCATACATATTTCCAAGCATTGAAATCAAATAAATTAAATAAACTTTTAAATAATTTGCAGGGGATTTTTAGAAAAATTTTGGCATGAAGTATTCGTTTATCGGACTATGGGCACAGCCCCTCAAATACAATTCAACCCTATTTTTGCAAAAATAAAGCTGCCTCAACTTGCAGCAACATAAAAGTAAACAAGTAAGAAAAGTAACCACCCAGACATGCGGCACCTAGCACATAATAATTTACATTAACACTACTACTTACGCTACACCAATGATCGTATTTCTCACGCATTTTAATGATACGCGTGACAATCAATCATTGATGTTCGTAAGCCCTAGGGAACAACCCCTAGCACTAACTATTACTTACGCTATATCAATGATCACATCACTCAAGTATATTAATTATACTCGTGGTAGCTAATCATGGATATTCGTAAGCCCGAGGAACTAGTTGAAGAGAATTATACAAGTCCTTAAATATTGACATTCAAGACTTGTGATCTCATTGCAACTCCTCGCAGACAAACACATAATAAAATGAAAATATACTGCTTAATCAATTCTCAATACATACTCGACTCCAAACATCTAACAAGTATAGCATTCAACGAATAATATGACTCGACTACACATTTAGCACATAGACATTTACCGATTAATACATCCATATAATTCCACATATTATCCAACAATTAACAATCCCTAAGTCCGAACATATATCGAATTCACAATTAAACTTAATAATTATGATTACCAACATACTTTCCGATTTAACTTTCGGAAATACAACCATATTCATAATTTACAACATTAGTCTAATTACTAAAAATAATACACTTAACTCACAATTAATATCTAAATCATAATTAGCCACCAACAATTATAATTAACAAAACTCTCCGAATTAATAACGGAAATTACCACGATATCTCGTAATTTAAAACTAATTAAATTACAACCATAATATCACAATTCAAATTTAATTTAATTACAACAATCACATAATTAATCTAAAATGACAAATTAAATAATTACATCGGAAACATTAAGATAAATAAATTAAATTAAATAAAATTTTATACCTTTTCGATTCCAATTCCACAAAATCTTTCCTCTCCTTCCTCTCTCTCTCTCTCTCTCTCTCTCTCTCTCTCTCCCCCAACAGTCTCTCCTCTCTCTAACACAACACCACACCATCACTGGCAGCCTCCTCCTCTACTACTGCTGTCCAACGCCTCATGTACTGCCTCTCCGCGCCATACCATCGCGCACAGCCACCATGCGACGCTGGCCCCTCTTCTTCCTTCCCGCGACCTGTTTTTTTTCCCCCTTAACTGCACAATCTCACCCCCCTTGTGCACACTCATATACACGCACGAATTATACCCACACACACACTTGCACATACGTATATATACATATATATACTCCTTTCCCCTAATCTTTCCTCTTCTTTTTTTTTCTTACCCGACTTCTCTCCCAGATTCTAGAGATTTCCCCGACTGTTGTTGTTTGCTTAATGGGCTTGGCCCAATTCCTTTATATAACTACTTAACCCCGGGCCCAAATAAAACACTACTTATTCGCTTTTAAACTAATATGTAACTTCATAAATCGACATTAAATAAATATTTAGAAAATTAAACTTTTCACCTTTAAAATAAAGAATATAAAATTACGAGCACACACATATTTTCAAAATATTTTTCGGATCAAAAATGAATTAAATATGAATTTTACAAGTTTTGATCCTTTAAATACAATAAAACTCTTAAAATCATTTTAAAATATTCAACCACCCAAATTAATCCACCAAACAATTTTAAAAACTCAATAAATATATAAAGATAATTTTACAAAAGATTTCATGATTTTTAAGCCCTCCGATAATTTTATGAAATTTACAGAGGATCAAAAATACATGATTTAAATATACTTAAATCCTCAAAAATACAAATAAAAAAATATACTGACCTTCACCACTTATCCAAATCATCATATAAGCACATAATCAAAATTTTCACATACGTTTCACCTTTACAACAATACTCACAAAATAAAATTCATAATTTATATTAAATAAATAATTTTAAATTCGAAATTTTCTAGGGCGTTATAATAGCAACCATTTCCATCATGTCAGAATCAGTAGAGTCATCATCAGTATCAGTATCAGGATTGGCTTCAGGATCTGATGATGAGTCATCAGTATTGGACTCAGCTACTCTACTGCTTCTCCTTGAAACCTCCACCGCTTTTCCTTTTGATTTTGATTCAACATTTAAAGAAACAACCTTTGCTTTGTTGTTTTTCTTATTCTTCCTTTGTTGAACCTCAAGATCATGGGTTCTTAGCATTCCATAAACTTCATCAAGAGACACAACATTAAGATCATATTGATGCTAATGATAGAGGTTTGAGTATCCCACTCCTCAGACAAAGCTCTAAGAAACTTGGTATTTGAGTCCTTTGGTTCATACTCTTTACCTACCAGGGATAGATTATTCAATAGTGTCACAAATCTATCATACAGATCAGTGAGGCTTTCATCAGATTTTGCATTAAATTATTCATACTCTTGAATCAACAGAGCCCTTCTGTTCCTTTTGATAGATTCAATGCCTTGGCATTGAGTTTCCAAAGTTTCCCAAATCTCCTTAGCAATTTTACATGTTATCACTCTGTTTGACATGACAGCATCAAGGCTATTATGAAGGATATTCTTCACCTTTGCATCTCTGAGTACTTCAGCCTTTTCCTCAGGAGTCCATTCAGCCTTTGTCTTCTGAACATAGTGCCCAGGTACAGTATCTGTTCTAGCAACCAGTCTCTTAGGGATATATGGACCATCATATATCCGATCGAGATAGTTAGGATCAGTTGCCTCCAGATACATCAACATCTTTACCCTCCATGTAGGGTATTCAGCCTTTTTGAGGACAGGAATTTTAATACTCTCATACTTCCTTATCAACATCTTAAGATCGTTTCTGATTGTAATTAATCAGTTTGCTCTGATACCAATTGTTACCCAGTAATTAACAATTGTAGAAAGGGGTTTGAATACAATTGTATAAGATTTTTGACTTAAATAGAAATGATAACACAAGTATGAACAAATAACAGCTTTATTAACTCTGATATAAAACTGTTATAAACTCTCTCAAGAAATTCTGATGTTCTTGAGAGCTGCTAGGTTACAAAATAATTCGTGTAAGCGATTACAATAAGTAAAACCTAAACTGTGTTTATATAACATACACAGCTGCACTATCAATTACAAGATATACTCAATCAATTACATACGACTCTTAATACATATCTTGCATGATAGCTACCTTCCTATAATTTAGGAACCGATATATCAATCTTTCTTGATCTCTGGACTAATGTAAATCTTTACGTAATCCTGATCAGCTTCCAATCCTAATAGCAACCTAATATTGACATCGCATTACTGATGACGTCAACATCAGTAACTGATCAGTAATAGTCCAGATCCCGACATCACTTGAATCAATATCTAACAGTTCTAATGAATGATTATGTAATGGATTTGGATTCAAGTATTTTATATGAAATGAATACTGCAATAGGTTGATAAAATTATATAAGAATAATCTATCTTCGAAAGAATAAGCTATGGTATTCCAAGAAAGGAAATATTCTCATGTCATCCAAATCGATATCTAGTAGCTCATGTCATCCAAATCGATATCTAGTATAAGTCCAGTGATTCCATAAAAGAGATAGGGAACGCTCAAGGAAGCGCAAGAACATCTTTTTAAATACAAGGAATAAAAGAGAGGAAAAGCAATGAATAGTGTTTTTGGTGGAAATTGGAATATTATTATACGACACTATATAGAGGTATTCAGAATGGATTTCCGAGTTCGTATTGATGATCTATAGGCAAAATAAGTGTATGTAAACGATATCAGATTCAGAAAAATAGCACTTTTATTTTCTCCGCGATTTCCCAAGACACTGAAGGATTTAAGGATTTAATAGAGAGATTTGAGGAATTTAAATTCGAGGATTATAAAGGAGGATTGAGAATGGTAGTATAAATATCAAGAAGGTTTTCGGCAAAACCCTAACAAGAAATACTTGAGATATTCCTCCGAACGATCAATGAAATTGAGTAATAACCGGACAAAGAAACAAGCAGAGAGCCAAGATGCATGCATGTGCAAGTGGATAGGATCAAGTAACCAAGTAGTTACAAAGGTAACTAGCATCCTTGGAAACAAACTAGATTAGTTTGCCTAATTACATCATTATACCACTAAACCACAACACTTGTCCACTTGATGATGCAAGAGATGACCAAAGCACTTTAATGAAGTAACTTTATGCTAAGATATTATCTAAACATCACAATAATTCACATAACCAAGCAAGAGACCGAGCAAAAACTCCATCTCTCCCTATTTTAGCACATTCGGCTATTTCAAGAAATGCAAGGAGGAAATCCAACTTCCAATCATTGTTAAATTTCAAGATGATTTTGGTGAGTACTACATTTCATAACTTAGATACCCTATGAATTTAGCTTCAAATTCCAATTCCTTCCTAGGTAATAAAATCATAAAAGATAATGATGAATAGTAACTTTCAAGAACTAACTTTAGTTTTCTTGTTTCTTTGGATGATCTAAGCTTGGTTAAGGTAATCTAAGGCCTAGTATGGTATTTACACACTTTAAGGAAGGTATATCTCTCATGAACCCTAGGTCTTACTTTGAGTTTTATGAATATTCTTGGTGGTTTAGATGAGTTATGATTATGATGATGTTATAAGCATGATTATGTAGTTGGTTTAGTTGATCTAAGTAATATGATGAATATGATGGTGAAGTGAGATGTTCTTGGACTTGTTAAGATGAATATCATGTGTATAAGTTGTTGGTTAGATAAGGTGTGATCTTGGTTGATTGAAAATTTTGGAAAGCGTGTAAACATAGCAGTCGTAATGCCGAAATTCCGTTAGACCTTAAAGAACCGTGCATAACAGTAGCTATAGGTCACTGATATTGAAAAGTATATGACCTGTCCTTATAGATCTCGAGTCATAGATCGTTTTGACGCGAGAATCGAAACAAATGGAGTTACGGTTTAGGAGATATGGCCGATTTAGTAAAAGCGGTTCGAAACCGTAAGTACAAGTTCGTAACTGAAATTGAACCCCCTTAACATGAATAATTCGGTGGCGAATCTTGATAATTAAATATTAGAGATCATAAGGAAGGTGTGAGAGAAAACCTCATGTCAAACAGATCGTTTTTCGATTTTAGAAAAAATGTTAGAATCGAGGTTAAGTGCGAATGAAACCCTTTGAGGAACACTTGGTTATAACTTTGGGAAACCACTAAGAAAATGGATAATAAATCTCGAGGTATAATCTTTTTTAGTAAACGACCGACCTTCGAACTTATACGACTTAAGTACCAACCAAGTATAAGTGTAATGACATGCCTTAATAACGAACAAGTGTCGGATCATAACGGTGTTAATAAAAGTACACTAAAGGATGCATAACGAGATAACTTGAAAACGTGTTTTAACCTAAGTAAAGCATCTACTTTGCATTTCAAAAGCGTTAAGTGATTAATCTTGAATATTTTGATTGTTTATAGATCACCGGACTGACCCAGGACACACTACCCCCACCAGATTACCAGGCAAGTTTCCAAACATTTTGGAACTGTTGTTGTGATAATATATATGATTTGATTGTTGTTATACATATGCCATATCATGCATGCCTTTTAACATCCCAACAAATGCACTTAATTTCTAAAATCCACTAAAAATCGAATAAATCGATACAACTTCTCAAAATCCAATATCTTACAATTCATAAATTAAAAATACACCTAAATACTCCAAATATCGCAACTCGTACTCTTCTCAATAAGTAGCCCACCTAAATAAGATCACATGCAGGGAGGAATAAGAAAACAAAGAACCGGCAGTGAGCGAAAGGCTCATATACAGATATAAAACGATTCATAAGCTGAACAAATTAAATAGCTGAACAAGTTAAGAATAAAATGAATATCTAAATAAAAGAACAATGAGACATAGCGAATGAGATAATAGAAAGTAGATACTCAACTCAAAATATAAAAATAAACGCTCTCAAATCAAAATAAACTTACTCTAACAAATAATCATATCACTTACACATAATTAAATCATTAACATAACCAAAGACATAACCGATAAAATATAATCTGACTCTTACACATACACATACACTTACAAATAATATTCAAAACAATTAATCTTACCACTTACACATAATAATCATCAAAATTATTATTAAAAACAAAACTTTACTTAATGACATGGGATATAATCTTACAGGATGTCCAACATTTTCGGTCATCCAGAATATGTAGTCATCAAAACTTACAGGGCTTGCATAGCACAAAGCAAGTGCTACCCAAAATCTTACAGGGGCTTGCATGGTAAAAAACACAATGCTACCCAAATGGCCAAACATACATAATAGTCATGATTATACGTGTCCCATAACATCGGCAACACGTCCATACTATTTAAATACACCGCATAGGAGGTGCCAAGCACGAGATTCTCTCCACTCATGACGGAGTCTTACAATATCTCCCAAATCATAATAAAATCATAAATAAGTAACTCGAAAAAGAAATGATCTCACAATATCTCCGAAATCATACGTACATCACAAATAACAGATAACACATACTCAAATATCACACACTCAAATATTGTACAAAGTAGACAATTGAATATAAATTTCCAGAACCTGACCAGTCTCAAAGAATAACAGTTTACTCTATAAAGATGAACTCAGATGAATAAGTATAAAAACTAAAGTCGTAGAGGATTCCGAGACCTTTCGAGAATGGTAAGGCTCGTTAAAAATGGAGAAGTAACGAATTCAGAAACAATGAAAATGCGGACTGGCAGAACAGAATCAGCCTCTGATCAGTTTAGTAATTCGATATTTAAGACATCGAAATCATGGAACTTGTTAGCGGAACATGAATACAAAACACAGAGGTCGAAACGAGCTTTCTAGAATGGTATTGTTCATAGTTTTTGAACAAATTTCCGATTTATTATGAATTTCCGAAGTTTCAACACAATAACAAAATTTAACCCACCAGATTACAAAAAGGCAGATTTGGCCAACATACAAGCAGAATTTCACAAAACACAAAGAACAAAAAAGGAAGATAATCAAAATATCTTTCCAACGAGTCAAAAATCATAATATTCCGACAAACAATGAATCGGATACGAATTTAACAAGAAATCAAATTTGCAATACATATGAATTTGGAGTTCAGTATGAAGAACAAAGAGAATAACATAAAAATCCGTACATTAAAATCCAAAGATTAATACTAATCCTCATCAAACTCAGTTTTCCCCTATCCAAAGAATCCTAAATTTACAACAAAGTTACATAATTCAAAAGTGCTACAACAAAAACGAAAAATAACAACAAACATATCTTACCTCTTCCAAGAACCCTAATTTCTTCCTCAAACTAATCTCTTCTTTCTCTTCTTCTCATCCTCTTCTCTCTTCTCCACTCCTCTCTTCTCCTTCTCCCCTAATATGAAAAGTAACGTACGTTTCTTTTTCCCCAAACCCTCACCCTTATTTTATTTATTTTCTATTCTTTTCTCTCATTTTTTAAACTACTAATATCCTAATTAAAAACATTTATTTACTCCTAAACTAATATAAATACTATCTAACCAATATTTTCTAATCCTCAATATAAAATAATATAACTAAAAATATTTATAAAAAAATACGGGATGTTACATTCTTTCCTCCTAATAGAAATTTCGTCCTCGAAATTAATCTTCCGCACCTTACTCGAACAGATGTCGATAACGAACACGAAAAATTTTTGCTGGTCTCCCAAGTAGCCTCTTACATTACTAACATTCCAAAAACCTCGCTTTCTACTTTCGCACTTAGAATAAAACTATGTCGAAACATATATCGTCATTTTTGTTGTACTCAATGATTCAAATATTCACGAACAATATTCTGTATGCGGTAGAGCATCCATAAACCACCTATATTTACTAGGTCTCGTCATTACTGAACACGACTAAAGATCGCATGGAAAAATGATTCTGGATAATCACGCAGAGAAACCAAAGGAATAGGGAACGAATAATATTCTTAACAACCGATCCAACACCTACCTATACTCACAGGTCAAGCCTAAAGGCAAGTCTAATGCTCAAACCCTATCTTACAGCTACCCAAACCACACAATTCGAGCCTAAAGGCAAGTCTACAGAATCAATAAACTCTAGCTCTGATACCAACTTTAACATCCCAATAAATGCACTTAATTTCTAAAATCAACTAAAAATCGAATAAATCGATACAACTTCTCAAAATCCAATATCTTACAATTCATAATTTAAAAATACACCTAAATTCTCCAAATATCGCAACTCGCACTCGTCCCAATAAGTAGCCCACCTAAATAAGATCACATGCAGGGAGAAATAAGAAAACAAAGAACCGGCAGTGAGCGAAAGGCTCATATACGGATATAAAACGATTCACAAGCTAAACAAATTAAATACCTGAACAAGTTAAGAATAAAATGAATGTCTGAATAAAAGAATAATGAGACATAGCGAATGAGATAATAGAAAGTAGATACTCAACTCACAATATAAAAATAAATGCTCTCAAATCAAAATAAACTTACTCTAAAAAATAATCATATCACTTACGCATAATTAACACATTAACATAACCAAAGACATAACCGATAAAATATAATCTGACTCATACACATACACATACACTTACAAATAATATTCAAAACAATTAATCTTACCACTTACACATAATAATCATCAAAATTATTATTAAAAACAAAACTTTACTTAATGACATGGGAGATAATCTTACAGGATGTCCTACATTTTCGATCATCCAGAATATGTAGTCATCAAAACTTACAGAGCTTGCATAGCACAAAGCAAATGCTACCCAAAATCTTACAGGGGCTTGCACGGTAAAAAACACAATGCTACCCAAATGGCCAAACATACACAATAGTCATGATTATACGTGTCTCATAACATCGGCAACACGCCCATACTATTTAAATACACCGCATAGGAGGTGCCAAGCACGAGATTCTCTCCACTCGTGATGGAGTCTTACAATATCTCCCAAATCATAATAAAATCATAAATAACTAACTCGAAAAAGAAATGATCTCACAATATCTCTGAAATCATACGTACATCACAAATAACAGATAACACATACTCAAATATCACACACCTAAATATTGTACAAAGTAGACGATTGGATATAAATTTCCAGAACCTGACCAGTCTCAAAGAATAGCAGTTTACTCTATAAAGATGAACTCAGATGAATAAGTATAAAACACTAAAGTCGTAGAGGATTCAGAATATTAAGGCTCATTAAAAATGGAGAAGTAACGAATTCAAAAACAATGAAAATACGGACTGGCAGAACAGAATCAGCCCCTGATCAGTTTAGTAATTTGATATTTAAGACATCGAAATCATGGAACTTGTTAGCGGAACATGAATACAAAACACAGAGGTCGAAACGAGCTTTCTAGAATGGTATTGCTCATAGTTTTTGAACAAATTTCCGATTTACTATGAATTTCCGAAGTTTCAACACAATAACAAAATTTAACCCACCAGATTACAAAAAGGCAGATTTGGCCAACATACAAGCAGAATTTCACAAAACACAAAGAACAAAAAAAGAAGATAATCGAAATATCTTTCCAACGAGTTAAAAATCATAATATTCCGACAAACAATGAATCGGAAACGAATTTAACAAGAAATCAGATTTGCAATACATATGAATTTGGAGTTTGGTATGAAGAACGAAGAGAATAACATAAAAATCCGTACATTAAAATCAAAAGATTAATACTAATCCTCATCAAACTCAGTTTTCCCAATCCAAAGAATCCTAAATTGTATAACAAAGATACATAATTCAAAAGTGCTACAACAAAAACGAAAAATAACAACAAACATATTTTACCTCTTCCAAGAACCCTAATTTGTTCCTCAAACTAATCTCTTCTTTCTCTTCTTCTCATCCTCTTCACTCTTCTCCACTCCTCTCTTCTCATTCTCCCCTAATATGAAAAGTGACGTACGTTTCTTTTTCCCCAAACCCTCACCCTTATTTTATTTATTTTCTATTCTTTTCTCTTTTTTTAACTACTAATATCATAATTAAAAACATTTATTTACTCCTAAACTAATATAAATACTATTTAACCAATATTTTCTAATCCTCAATATAAAATAATATGACTAAAAATATTTATAAAAAAATATGGGATGTTACATGCCTGCTTTCAAATTGTTGTGATACTTGTTTTATGACTTGATATTGGCTTACAAGTTAGATGTGATATATTGGTTATAAGCCAGATACTGCTAAGGCCCTTAGTGAAGGGCATACGAATCTTATTCTTCATGTATAGACCGGGAGTCAGTATTTCTGTATATATTATGATTATTTCTGAGGAAAATATTTAAATAAATATTTTTCCATTATTTATTTAATGAATATTGTTTTGAATATTCATTTGAGTTTTATTTATTTAATGAATATTATTTTGAATATTCATTTTAGCTTTAATTATTTAAGGAATATTATTTTGAATATTTTTTTTTTGCTAAATTGGTTATATATAAGAAGAAGAGAAAAAGAAGAGGGATTCACCCTTGCTCTATGACAAGCCATAGAGGAGGAAATAAATGATCAACCTAAAAGATTGAAACAAACAAACATAAGAAAAACCTGAAAAACTATCCAATCACTGAACTCATTGCTATGGTTATTAAACCATGTGGAATTACTTAACCTACTCTTTACATCCAAAAGGACACCATGGAAAAGGTTAGAAGGAGTGCAACAACCCTTATCATGAGCACGGGAATTCCTCTCCCGCCAAATGTGGTATATAAAGACTTGGGCTGAAAGAAGAGCGATAGAGCGACAGACCACACTATTATGATCAGACCAGTTTCTGAGAAGGTGAGCCCATGAGGCAGCTTGGGACGGTAACATGAGCATGGAAGCCAGCCGGTCTAGAACCCAATGACTATACGAGCATTGCAGGAATAAATGATTAGTGTCTTCAACACCACTCACACATAGAAAGCATTGAGTGTGAGTATTGATTCCCATGTATATAAGCGCCGAAGAGTTGGCAGCCTGTCCAAACAAAGGAGCCACTCAAAGTGAGCATATCTAGGTACCTGAAGTCTATGCCAAACGTGCTTGTACCAGGAAACTGCCGGGAGTTTGTAGCGGATTGACTCCCATATGTGCCACGTTTTTAATTTTGAAAGATGAGTGTCATTCCAGGTGATCTTATCATTAAGGTTTAGGTTGAATGTGGGATAGGAGAAGGTTGACAACCATCTCGTAAGAGATTCATGAATGTGCCTAAGCCTGCAGTTTGGAGTTGGCAGCGCCCATACACCCGTGCTAATAAGATCATGGACTGTTGCATCAGGAGAAAGGCCAGATTGAGATATAATTGGATCAATCCGTGAAGACGCAAAGCACTCCGCATTCCACCATGGGGAAAACCATAGAGAGGTATCTTGACCATTTCCAAGCGTATAAGAAATGAACTGCCTTGCTAGAGGTCAGAGTTTGAGAACACGACTCCAAATCCAGGAGCAGTCGGAAGGAATACCCATAGTCCAGAAACACCTCTGTTTAATCACCGTGTTATTAACCCACTTAGCCCATAAAGAACTACCTCTATTCACCACCTTATATAAGTGTAGTAAGATTTGAGCCTTATTCCACTCCCTAGGATTCTTGAAGCCAAGTCCTCCTTCTTCTTTAGGAAGACAAACATGATCCCATTTAACTTTAGCCCCTCCCTTATTCATGATTTTACCTTGCCAAAGGAACCTTGTAAAAATAGTTTGCAAATGCTTATGAACTACCCCCGGTAAGATGAAATGATTCGACCAGTATGATTGGATTGAGAATAAGACCAATTTGATTAATTGAGCACGCCCAGCCAGGGAAAGGAGATAGTTTGTCCAGACATAAATCCGAGCTGTGATCCTGTCAATCAAGGGAATACAGTCGTTACTTGTAAGCTTTGTTGATATGAGAGGGACTCCAAGAAATCTCACAGGAAGCTCCCCGTGCGGAATGTGATACTCCTCATCGAACCAGTGAATTAGGGAAGGGTCACAGTTGCAGAAGAAAAATGAACTCTTGTCAACATTTGGTGTTAAGCCACTTAATGAAGTAAAGGTTTGCAAAGAAATCATCAAGTGCTCTAAGGAAGGTTTGTCACCTCGGGCAAAAAGCAGGACATCATCAGCAAAAAGAAGGTGGGTGAGTTTCATATCTTTGCATCGCCAGTGGTAACTAAAATTTGCAGGAGAAGCAGCAAGAATGTGAGATAGAACGTTCATTGCAATTGCAAACAGGTATGGGGACATGGGGTCCCCCTGCCGCAGCCCTTTGGCTCCTTTGAAGTACCCTTTTAGTTCACCATTCACTTTAACAGAATACATCAGAGTTGTGATGCATGCTGTGATCCATCGAACAAATTGACAAGGAAACCCCATCTTATGTAGAACATTGAGCAAAAATTCCCAGCTTAAAGAATCGAATGCTTTATGCAAATCAATTTTTAGAGCACATTTAGCTACTCCTGAGTTTCTACTATACCCCCGAAATAATTCTTGAGCAGTCAAAATGTTGTCCGAAATGTTCCTACCTTTGACAAAAGCCGATTGAGAAATATCAAAAAGCCCCGGAAGGACCCCCTTCAAGCGATTGGCAATAATCTTGGCTATGCACTTGTAGGCGACAGAGCATAAAGATATAGGCCTGAAATATTTCATCTTTGTTGGAGTAATAACTTTGGGGACTAAAGCTATACTTGTAGAATTGATGGACGAATGCATGGTGGCAGTCTCAAAGAAATAAATTATGGCGTCACAGAAGGTTTTGCCCACGACTTCCCATGAATGTAAGAAGAAATTTACTGTAAAGCCATCAGGGCCTGGAGCCTTATTGCCCTTCATCGACTTTAAGGTGGCATAGATTAGCTCTGAAGTAACCCTGTCTTCAAGATGGGAAGCTTGATGATGAGATATTTGAGGAAGGTTTAAATTAATGTCCGTGATACTGTGAGCATGAAGCCGATCAGAGGTTCCTATTGAATTCTTGAAATAATTCACTGCAACATTTGCCACTTGGGATTGACCAAAGACAACAGTACCGTCATCATTTTCAATGGCCAGAATTTTTTGGTGATTCCAGTTTGCTCTGACCTGGTTGAAGAAGAAACTGTTATTACCATCTCCAAGGGTTAGCCATTTTACCCGAGATTTTTGATGCATAAGTGATTCCTCCTGAGACAAGCAATCTTCCAAATTCTGTTTTGCACAAGATTCTCTATCTCTAAGACCGCGGTCCATAGGATTCCGCTGAACCTGTTCCTGCAAACTTTGAAGTTCCTGCCTCGCATTAGCAACATTAGAATGGACATTACCATTTCTTCTGTTAAGATTAACAAGGGCATACTTGACTTGCCTAAGCTTCCTAGACAGGATGGCCATGGGGTCTCCAAACAAGGTTTCCTACCATGTTTCTTGAATAATATCTTTGTATCCCTCTAGGTTACACATAAAAGAATAGAACTGGAAAGGTTTTTTGTATTTTGTAATTTGCATAGGTACCGAAATTAGGAGAGGACAATGGTCCATGATACCTTTTTGGTGAACAATAGTAGTGCTATCATCAAAAGTAGTGAACCAAGCTTGGTTAGCCAAGGCTCGATCCAGGCGTTTCTGAATAAAATGATCTGGCCTGTTGTTAGCCCAGGTAAAAAGAGGTCCCACTGTTTTAGTTGGGCCCAAGGCAGCATTGAATAAACAGTTTTTGAAGTTCTGCATATCAGTTGTCCAGTGCTCTCGCCCACCATTGACCTTCGAGAGACTTGTAATACAGTTAAAGTCTCCAAGAACACATCATGGATTAGTAATGAATTTGCTAAGCTGAATTAACTCATCCCAGAGAGATAATCTTTGGTGAGGTTGATTTAAAGCATAGACAAAGGTAATGCAAATATGCACCTGTTTTTCAATATGAGTAACAAAACAGGTGACTACCTGAGTAGGCTTCGAATGCACTGATAGATGCCAGATATTATGATCCCAACCAATCCAGATCCTTCCATTGTTATGGTGCTCATAATTGTAAATCCAAGACCAGGAAGTATTTATACGCTTAGAAACATGCAAAGAGTTAGTAGCCTGAACTCTGGTTTCAATGCAGCACATTAGAGATAAGTTATTTGTAGAAATAAAATGCTTGAGTTCTTTTTGATGAGAACTTTTATTGAGACCTCTAACATTCCAAGAGGCAAAATTCATAGTAAACGTTTGAGAATGGTTGGCCTGCCTGCCAGCCTTGCACTTTTCTTGCGAGAAACAGTTGTGAATCCATCATTATCATCACTACTTGTTTTCTGTTCCACAGGTTTATTTAATGGATATTATTTTGAATATTTATTCGAGGATTTATTTAGTTAGTGAATATTTATATATATATTCATTCGAGGGTTATTTATGAGCAATATTTTATATTAAGAATATTCTTTAAATATTTGTGATTTAATAAATATTCTTTGAATATTTATTTAATTCTTTTAACTAGTTTTAAAAATGATTTATTCAAATATTATCTTCGACCTTCAAATATTATGTAAAATATTTCTTAGTCTTATTATGATTATTTTTATCAAGGGGAGGTTCCCAAAACTCTATTTTTCATTTAAATCTATCTTCCAAATTATAAGGGAACCTTACTTGAGAGCTGTTATTTATTTTGTTTGACTGCACGGTCATAAATCTTTTGAAACTATTCTTTTCACTCGCAACTTGGTTCATCAAATTGAGTCTTTGTATTACTTTCTCATCATTTGAGGGGTAAGATTGTTGAAACAAGTCGATATCCATGAACAAGCAACAACTTGGGAAATATTGGTGAATTTTCCTTTCCAACTAGATACGACTACTTTGTGGAGTCTTATCAACAAGTCTTATACTTAGGGAAAGGGGGACGAACTTTACGTTTCAGAGTCATGGATTTACTTGAACTAGGAGTATTTGTGTAATGTGTAAGAGGCTGTGGGACAGTCCATCATTGAAACTGGTATAAGAGGCTGTGGGACAGTCCATCCTGGAAATAGGGTCGGAGTGGCACCGGTCCCGTCTAAGCCCAAAGATGGCTAGGGAGATCCGGCGTATGGTGGTGTCCATATGTTCTTCCTTCTACATGTAGAGAAACAAATTTTGAGATGCATGACCTGCGACTGATCATCGTAAGGTGGTATCATCTGGCGCGACATTCTCCAGTATTAGTTCATCATCCAAATCTATTTATTTTCTGTAACATGAAGTATCACTCATTTTGACAGGGTTTGAAAACTGTTCAGAACTAAAAGTACCTTTACTTACCTCGTAACTTCATCTTTTACATTATACTAGTGTCTTGTTCGTTTCATGCATGGCATATGGTTTCAAGGATTTTTTTTGTTATATATTATTGTTCAATTATACATTATTTTTGGTGGTCTATTGCTGACCCTCGCTTTATTTATTATATCACAACAATAACTAAGTCTGATGGCTCACGTAAGGCGCACTCGGCACAAGCAGGTGACCCCAGTCGTAGGACTGCACGCTGATATCGTTGTTGCCATTGCTGAGGTAGGAGCAACCAGTAATCTAGACTGGCAGCTTTTGTTTATTAGCCTTAATTATATGTATGACTAATGTTAATCAACGACAGAAACTATTAAACTTATGCTGTAATCATTTTGGGTTGTAATAGCTATTAACTTGTGGATCTTGTAATTAGAGACTTATTTCAATTTCATCTCTGGGACTATAACTTGTTGTGTGTGATGTGGTATTATTGTGGAGTCATAGCATGCTATTTATTTTTTTTGATTCAAGTGCAAGTATTGTTTATGGAATATGAGACCGTAATGACCAGGTCCCCGACCCCGGATCTGGGGCTGTTACACCACTAAGGAGCTAAAAATTAGCAAACAACTTGATAGCAAGGAAATGAGAGGTTTATGTGAAGACCTCGAAATTATGAAAGGCTTCTCTGCAGTCTGCCACCCGCAAAGCAATGGTCAAACTGAAGCTGTTAATTAAATCATCAAACACACTTTGAAGACGAAGTTGGAAGATAAGAAGGGTTGCTGGCCAGAAGAGCTCCCAATGGTGTTATGGTCCTACAATACAACTCCTAGGACTACGACTGGTGAATCCCCATTCACCATAGCTTATGGGTGTGAAGCAATGGTACCTGTAGAAATTGGTGCTGGTTAATTCAAGAGGGATAACTTTGATCCCATGAAAAATGAAGTTAATCATCGTTTGTATTTGGACTTAGTGGAAGAGGTTCGTGCAACCTCTCAGCTGAAGCTTGCAGCCTATCAACAAAGGACTCGTAAGTACTTTGATGGCAAGGTTCGGGCACGACCTCTAAAGGTTGGTGATCTGGTTTTAAGAAAGATGATGCCTAACATGAGGACTCCAGGATATGGGACCTTTGAGGCAAACTTGAAGGCCCATATGTGATCAAATCGGTCTTATGTGAAGGTACTTATCATTTGGAGGATTTGGACGGGAAGCTAATCCCAAGGGTGTGGAACGCCGGACATCTTAAGAAATATTACCAGTAGTTGAATCCATGTAACATTTCTTGTAGACCTCTTTCAGGTATAGGAGAATAAAAGTGGCTTATTAGTTGTAGCTACCATGATATTAGGATCAGTCAATTAGGAATTTCCCTTTCATGTTAATAAAGTGCTCGGGGGGTTATGAATGTACGCCTACCTATTGAACACCAATTATGATTTGATTCAATGAATGTGATATCAGCTTGTTTTTCTTTTATCTTTGTTTTATGCATAAAAATGTATGGATATATGTGGTGAAGGCATGCTATGTGTAACCTACTTTATTTATGCTTTAAAGAGGATACGACTGTTGAACTTAGTTCTTCACTATAAAGTTTAATTATATTAAAGAACTCGGGGGGTAGTAGGTATACACTAATTAATGGAAAGATAACTTGGCTTAAAAATGGGTAAATTTTAAAGGAAAATTTATGTAATGGAATGGAAGCGTATGGATATATGCTTATGGATGGAAAACATGTGGAATATGTGTTAATGGATTACACGGGTTATATGGAAGCATATGGATTATATGTTCATGGATGGAAAACATATGGAATATGTGTTAACGGATTATATGGGTTATATGGAATATGTATGGATTATATGGGAACATGGAGGGGAACGTACATGGATTACCTGCGCACGGATTGGAACATGTATGGCTTATGCATGAAGAGGGGTGGAACCCCAAGGCAGGAATGTTCTAGGGAAACTAGAGCCACGAGGTTCTCTTATAGGGAGGTTCAATCGCTTGAACCCCGAATTACAGTGTAATCAATATGGTGGATAACTAACCTTACTAAAGGATTTAGGCACAGCTGTGGAAGCTAAGTGCAAAGTGGTAAAATGACCTCATTATGACCTTATGGGCGAATGAGGCTTAACTTTTTGGTAAATGGAATGACTAAGGAAATTGGTCTTGCAAGGAAATCGCATGGAAATGGGAATCAAGGATGGTGGGAGCTTGGTGTGTTCCAGTGGTAACACATTCAGGGGTACGATTAGTGGAACACCGATCACTCATTAGCAAAGTCCTTATGGTTGAGTAAGGATTGGTTGCAAATTAAGGACTTGGGATGGAAATGGCAGGTGTAGTGAGGAGCTCACTTGGTTTACGGATCTGCAAACTATAACGTCTTAGAAATTTTTGTAATATTTATAATTACTTATTTATTATTAAATGTGAATTATGACGTGAATAGTATTAAGGAGGTGATATATGTGTGATTTCGCTTTGTGGGTTTATTTGATGATTTATATGTGTCAGATAAGTTTACGTATTTTTTTTCTTTTATTTTTGGGGATTAAATTCTATTTAAATCATGTTTTATTTATCTTCTGAGAATTTTATAAAATCACCGGGATTAGTAAAAATTACGAAATCTTTTGCATTATTTACTATATTAGTTTATTTGAGTTTTAAAAATATTATGTAGATTTATTTTGACTTTTAAGGATTTTAAAATGATTTTTATGAATAATTTTACATTTTAGAGATTTATTCTTGTAAAATTCATATTTAATTCATTTTTGATCCTAAAAATATGTTAAAAATATGAGGATGAAGCTAATTTTATTCTTTACTTTTTAAAAATAAAATCATGATTTTTCTCAAATACTCTTCGTTAAATTTTTATTTTACAAAAGGAATTCATATCGTTAATTTTGAAATTCGAATATTACATTACTTTTCCCCTTTTATTCCTTAAATCCCAAAATTGGTTTTTCCCCAAAATCAAAACTTCAATCTCTCGACTCTCCAGCACTCTCTCGAATTCTCTCACTCTCTCTCTCGCGATCTCTCTCTCTCGCCATTCTCTCCCTCTCCTTCTCGCCATTCCCTCGGTAAATGTGACGCCCCTAGATCCGGGGTCAAGGATCCAGGTCATCACGGTCCAATCTCCATTCAATATCAATATCTCTTGAGTTTTTTTTTATATATTTAATAATTAAGCTATTGACCCCATACTAATACACACACACACACCAGTCATATGCTCAAAGAACAACATTCACAATATTAAAAGTTTAAAGTTAACAGTTATTACAAACCCAGAATTCTACTAAGTACATTGTTGAATAATACTTCTACAGGAAGCATTTCAACAACCAAAAGTTTATTACAAACTTACACCATTAATTTACATAAGTCTACTAAGCCCCTTTCGCTTGTCACTACCTCGGGGATGGTCGCTGTAATAACCCGGATTTTCAGAAATTGATTTTATTATTATTTTAAGAATATTAATGTTTTTCCTAAAATGAGGAGGAAATTTTTTATTTTTATTGTTCATTATTCTAGTTCAAGGAATTTCAAAAGCGAATTATTTAATTATTTTCTGGTTCAGTGTAATTATGAACTATATTATGTGATTATTGTTGAAGGTGGAATGTATGTGAAGTTGTGTTTATGTGATGATTTGTAAGCATTGTAGGTCGGTGTATTTTTATTTAAATTTTTGAGGATTTAAATATGATTAAATCCTGTATTATTGGTCTTCTAAAAGTTTTATAAAATCATCGGGATTACTAGAAATCCTGAAATCTTTTGCATTATTAACTTTATTAATTTATTTGAGTTTTAAAAATATTAGATGGATTTATTGTGATTTTTAAGAATTTTAAAATGATTTTTACGAATTATTCTTCATTTTATGGATCTAATTTGTAAAATTCATATTTAATTCATTTTTGATCCGAAAAATATTTTAAAAATATGTGTGGGATCGTAATTTTATACTCTTTATTTTAAAAGTGAAAATTTTAATTTTCACAATTCTCTATTTAATTTCGGTTTATAGAAGTCGTTATTAGCATTTTAGTTAGGTCCGGAATGAGTGGATAGTAGAGATGTTGTTATTGGGCCAAGGCCCATTAGCATTGTTATAACCGGTAGAAGCTAGAAGGTTCTAGAGAGTGGGAGAGAGTGGGAGAGAAGTAGAGAGAAAAGATAAGAGAGAAAGAGAGAAGAGAAAAAGGGGGAGAGAGAGGGATTTAAGAAGAGGGGGTGTTATATACATGTGTATGTATATATGTGTATATAAGTTAGTGTGTGAGAGAGAGGAAGAAGAGATGAAGAAAGGAAGAAGAAGCTACCATGGAAGAGCAAGAGAGGAGGAAAAGAAAACTTGGGGGGGGGGGGAAATGCTTGGATTGAGTTTTAAATCTTCTTGGAGGTATAATCCTTAATCTTAAACTTTTGGGTTTGAATTTTTAAAGCTTTTAATTAGTATATTGATTTTGTTAGAGTATGATTATGCTTTATAAGTAATTAGATTTGATGGGTTAGTGTTGAGATTGGTTAATGGTTGATTAAAGTATATGGAAGAGGATGAAAAGATTATGTTTGGTTATTCATGGAAACTGCCCAGCTACTGCCCTGTTCTGTTCTGTAGTTCTGGGTCTGTTAGACCTTGTTCTGGGCAGTGGTCCCTTAATGAAAGTTGTGCGTCTTGGAGTTTAGTTTGTGTAGGAGAAAACGGTGCGTCGTTTGGGTTAACGAGTAAGGAGAAAATGACGTTTTAGTGAAACCTGCGCAGGACACCCGAACCTCTCGGGATTCGCACTTTGGAACTATGTTTCACCTAGTTAAAATCTTTAAATTGGATTGAAATTTTTATTGAGAATTAATGAAGGAATTATAAAGATTTCAGAAAAAGATTTGGGTAATAATATTGATTTTTCAATTTATTAAAAATGTTTGAATGTCACTGTGTTGGAAGAAACTGCTCTGTTCTTAAGTTGTATTTGGATGGGTAATTGTCCTAGATGAACTATGTTTTTCAGACTAAAATTTTTATGGTGTGAAGATATTATCTTCAGTTTTGGAATCCCAGAGATCTTGGAGGCAAAGATTAATTTTTCAATTTATGAGAATTTTTAGAATGCAAGTTGCGCAGGTTTAATGAACAGTTTATGTGTTGAGTTTGGATTAATGATTCACCTACTTAGAAAATGGTATTGAATGGGAAACTTTTATGAGATCTTTATTTGGTATTCAGAAAGAAGCCTATAAAATTTGGTGATTTATGAATAATTTTTGGATTTATAAAAAATGTTGGAGTAAAGTATGCGCGGTAGCATTTTATGTTTTTGAATTGTTTTATGCGTGTCCTGTTTTGAGAAATAATTTTGAATGAGTTAAAGACCTTATTTCAAAGGGGTTTATAAATGAAAATTGTTAGTTGTGATCATATTTAGTTGGATACCAAGTTCGGTATACAATGGATTGATAGTAAATGTTTTATTGTAGAATTACTAAGGTGTTATAGTTGAAAATGAAAGGTGAATTGTGGTTGGAGAATGTGTTGAATATTGATTGATGTTGTTGAATTGTTTTTGATTGATATTGAGGGGCTGTGCCCATAGTCCGATAAACGAATACTTCATGCCGAAATTTTCTAAAAATCCCCTGCGCTTAAATTTAATTAACTTATTTAATTTCAAGGATTTGAAGGCATGATTTGGCTGTTAACTGTTTATGTGAATATGTGTTAAGTAAATTATCTCGAGAATTAATTGTGTTTTGATGATATATTAAATTGGTTTAAGTATACTAAATGGATATAAGCGTGTTATGTGCATTAAGTGGTATTAGAGTAGTCAACTATAGAAAGGACACCTATAGTTTGACTTTATGTGACTTAGTGGTATTTCCGAGTGGTGTCTACTCGAGATACGAGGTGGGACTGACACGTAATCGTAACAATTACAGTACCATTAGGGCGTGATCAAGTGGAGCAACGTGTATCAAAAAGGAAGGACCGAGACGTCGTGTAAAGTTCATCGAACTGCTTGGGGAAGACGCCAAGGATTTATTCGCGGTGTTCCGTTTGGTGCTAAGGACCAGAGGCAAGTTTATTTATACATACTCTATCGTTCAGAGTATATTTATTTTGAAATATAAGAAATGTGTGGAATAAGACTTCAATCCATATTTGCAAGATTTCTTCTATCTTTATCTTGATAAATTGTTACCTTTAAGTAAAATGGTTTGACTGAAAGTATATGTGATATGGAGAGAGTAATATACTATAAGGGGTAAAGTGATATGGGAAGGAATGGTATCAGTTGTTATTTATGGTTATTTTTATGATATTATGGTATCAGTTGTTATCTAAAGTTATTTTATAATATTACAATTATGTGTAAATTGGGGATATTTGAGTTATAAACTGTTTCAGACGTTATTAATAAATATTTTGTTATATAAGGGGACAAGGGCTGATATTTACAGATTTTCCTAAAAGGGATTTACATGTAAAGTATTTTAGTTGGTGTACTTTAAAAGTATTGATATATGAATGGAAAATGGAAGGGGTTGTCTTGTAATGTATATTTACGAAAACCCGGACAAAGTTTTTAGAAAGAATTTCGCAATAATTAACCTAATGGCAACATCACTAATAAACTAGTGTTTATTTAATTAGGAGATACCTCTGAAAGCATCTACTGATTAAATAAACCTTATTCGTCTAATTAAATTTATTTAATTAGATGCATATTATTTTTAAAACGTTTCTTACAATCGCTTTGTTCCGGAATAATAATAAAGATATTTCGATGGTTATAAATGAGACATTTTCTGTTAAAAATATCTAGAATGATATTGATAAATGTTATTTTAATGGTTATTTAATTCAATGAATATTAATTATAATATTCATTTCAAAAGGGATTATTGAATAGATCTTCTAATTGTTCTAAGGGTGATTGAATATTGCTAAAAGGTTGTTTAAGGAATTTCGTAATGAAATGAATGTATGTCTTGAATTGATACACTGATGATATACCCTTATAAACGTTCTCCAATGGAAAGGTGAAATGGAAATGTGAAATGTGAATGGAAATGATATACGGGAATGGAAATGTGAAATGGTGTTGATAAATGGAATAATGATTTTATAAAAAGGGGGATTAGCAACAAACTTGCGTAAGAGGCTGTGTCAGGGCTGTGTGCGACATAGTCTAGCATTGATTATATGATTCGGCACGAAGATGCCAAGGGAGGATGTTAGCAGGTGGCCTTCCTCCAGGGATGATGTTAGCAGGTGGCCTTCATTCCTTCTACCGGTAGTAAAAAGGGACGGGTACGGAGGACGACTGATCATCGTGCCTCACGTATTCGGCAACAGTGAAAACCCCCAAAATTTTTGAATAAAGAATCGACGATAAAGTCAGATTGGTATACTGAAAAGGGAAAAATGAAATGAAACGATGGAATTATTGTTATAGATGAAGAGAAACTGATTTTATATTAATTTATATAATTGTTGCATAAGAAGGAAATGAGAAGATGATAGTGAGAGATTTATTCAAGCATTCATATTATCTTGGAATATTACACTGAAAGGGTATATTGATTGTTATATTAGTTAAGAAGAGAAACTGATATTATATTATCAATAAGCGATTTCATATTGAATAACCAGCAAGTTATGTTGGTGTATTACTGCGCAAACAAAATGTGGTAATTTATGGTAATAATCTCTTAATTACCTTGTAATGGCATCTTTTATATTATATTGATACATTGTTCAGTTGATATTATTTTCAAACATTATACTTTCCCTATAGAATTTCGTGGTTATAAATGTTTCAAGAAGTATATTAAGTATCAGTTGAATGTTGGAAACCCATGCACATGATGGAATATTTTGTTAAACTCTAGTAATAACTTGCCGAGCAATTCTTTTGCTCATACTTGCTTGTTTTCAAATATTAACTTTTCAGTGGAAGGTAGCCGGACGAGGTTATCTGCATGGCTTAGATGAAGCGGGCAGCGTGCCCTTATGAAGACGATATGATCTAGAAAGTTTATATCTGGAGTAAATTATGTGTAAGTATATTGATGTGTAATATATATGTTAATTTGCGCAAAGTAATACTAGTTGCTGGTGTACTTCTCAACGAAGTTATACTAGTAGTAAGGAGTTGATTCTTGTTTCTAGCCCTATAACCTAAAAGATGCTTGGTGGTTGGGGTCTCAATTGTTGTAACTCAATTATTAATGAGTACAGATGGTTTAATGTGGTTAAACAGGTGATTTGTTGTTAAGGATTTCCGCGTGACGACCCAATCCCTGACCCCGGATTTGGGGGCGTTACAGAATGGTATCAGAGCTGAGGTTATAGTAAACTAGAAACGAGAGTGAGTAGGAGTGTGTATAGTTATGTGAGAACGTCAGAGCTCATGTACAGTTCATGTTGGACTACCGGGTGGAGTGCCAATGATTAAGTTAAGATTTGAATGCTATGTTGAAGGATATGATGAGATAGAACTCCCTGCGATCATTAATGTCGATGATTGAATCCTTAGTGACTATTACGAGTCGACGATGACGTAAGTTATCAAGCACCTTAGGGTGTGCATGGAAAAGAACAGCTCTGGGATCGAACGATTATCTGTCAGAGGAGCCGACATAAAAGGCATCCGTGTAGACCTTGGCAATACCCCCATTGGTGAATCTTTTTTATTACCTTCCCAATCTATGAATTATTTGACATCTCTCTAAGAGAGAATTGTGATAAAGGATATATTTCCTCTTCGAAGTTATTTTTACTTGTGTTAAGTCATATTTGGTTTCAATTGTGCCAAGGGCTTTCATTATACTTACCTTCAGGTTTTCGAAGCCCTATTAAATGATATTATTTCAAACTTCCACTTTTCTTCAATAGTGGATAATTCAATAGTGATATAGCACCTCTTGCTTGTTGAATACCAGTATCTTTCTGGTTATCCTTTTCTTTGGAAATCGCGCCTTGGAAATTTTTCGATTTTAATCCAAGGTATCCCTTTGAGAATTAATTGTCAGAAGATGATTATTATTGACTTTACTTTGAATTTCTTTCATACTTCTCAACTTCCACTGAGACGAACAACCCTATACATATAGGGGCCACAAGGACTATCTGTCTGTGTGATAGAAGTCTGATGGGACGCCATCACTTGTGAGTTGTGAAATACAAGAAGGCTAATTACCTTTAGTAATGTCTCAATTGAGACACGCAACGTGAGTTCTTATGATCATATTGATCTCTCAGTAAATTCTCTCATCTTAAATAAGGTTTATTTCAAAACTCATAATCCTATGGTCACCAGTGGGTGACATTTGTCTTGATATGACAGCTATCTTTTCAAAGCTTCATGATTCTTGTTATCTCTAATGAATTTCAAGGGGATGCCAGCCAGGTCGGTCAACTAGAAATTCGCTGATAGAAATTAGATTCGAGCGGAATCGCCAAGAGCATGAGCGAATCGCAAAACGAATAGAATATCAGCGGCGTATTGATAGAATTAGTTCGCTCTCTCTCATGGATGTTATGATTAATGGAATGGGTGCAATCTCTCTCAAGAGTGTTATGTTAATGGAATCAGTGAACTCTCTCTCAAGGATAGGATGATAATTGCAAGTTCGTCGAGACATATATGTGAAAGGAATAGTGATGTGTCAGATAGATGTCCTATGGTTGGATTGAGGTTTCAGAGAAGTTGTTTATGAATGGACACTATCTCCGGTTTGGCAGAATAAGTGTTGATGATGAAAGAGTTAAGGAATCCCAGTAGTGGCCTTAGTTGATTCCGTGGACGGAATCCTTTTAAGGAGGGTAGACTGTAATAACCCGGATTTTCAGAAATTGATTTTATTATTATTTTAAGAATATTAATGTTTTTCCTAAAATGAGGAGGAAATTTTTTATTTTTATTGTTCATTATTCTAGTTCAAGGAATTTCAAAAGCGAATTATTTAATTATTTTCTGGTTCAGTGTAATTATGAACTATATTATGTGATTATTGTTGGAAGGTGGAATGTATGTGAAGTTGTGTTTATGTGATGATTTGTAAGCATTGTAGGTCGGTGTATTTTTATTTAAATTTTTGAGGATTTAAATATGATTAAATCCTGTATTATTGGTCTTCTAAAAGTTTTATAAAATCATCGGGATTACTAGAAATCCTGAAATCTTTTGCATTATTAACTTTATTAATTTATTTGAGTTTTAAAAATATTAGATGGATTTATTGTGATTTTTAAGAATTTTAAAATGATTTTTACGAATTATTCTTCATTTTATGGATCTAATTTGTAAAATTCATATTTAATTCATTTTTGATCCGAAAAATATTTTAAAAATATGTGTGGGATCGTAATTTTATACTCTTTATTTTGAAAGTGAAAATTTTAATTTTCACAATTCTCTATTTAATTTCGGTTTATAGAAGTCGTTATTAGCATTTTAGTTAGGTCCGGAATGAGTGGATAGTAGAGATGTTGTTATTGGGCCAAGGCCCATTAGCATTGTTATAACCGGTAGAAGCTAGAAGGTTCTAGAGAGTGGGAGAGAGTGGGAGAGAAGTAGAGAGAAAAGATAAGAGAGAAAGAGAGAAGAGAAAAAGGGGGAGAGAGAGGGATTTAAGAAGAGGGGGTGTTATATACATGTGTATGTATATATGTGTATATAAGTTAGTGTGTGAGAGAGAGGAAGAAGAGATGAAGAAAGGAAGAAGAAGCTACCATGGAAGAGCAAGAGAGGAGGAGAAGAAAACTTGGGGGGGAAAATGCTTGGATTGAGTTTTAAATCTTCTTGGAGGTATAATCCTTAATCTTAAACTTTTGGGTTTGAATTTTTAAAGCTTTTAATTAGTATATTGATTTTGTTAGAGTATGATTATGCTTTATAAGTAATTAGAGTTGATGGGATAGTGTTGAGATTGGTTAATGGTTGATTAAAGTATATGGAAGAGGATGAAAAGATTATGTTTGGTTATTCATGGAAACTGCCCAGCTACTGCCCTGTTCTGTTCTGTAGTTCTGGGTCTGTTAAACCCTGTTCTGGGCAGTGGTCCCTTAATGAAAGTTGTGCGTCTTGGAGTCTAGTTTGTGTAGGAGAAAACGGTGCGTCGTTTGGGTTAACGAGTAAGGAGAAAATGACGTTTTAGTGAAACCTGCGCAGGACACCCGAACCTCTCGGGATTCGCACTTTGGAACTATGTTTCACCTAGTTAAAATCTTTAAATTGGATTGAAATTTTTATTGAGAATTAATGAAGGAATTATAAAGATTTCAGGAAAAGATTTGGGTAAAAATATTGATTTTTCAATTTATTAAAAATGTTTGAATGTCACTGTGTTGGAAGAAACTGCTCTGTTCTTAAGTTGTATTTGGATGGGTAATTGTCCTAGATGAACTATGTTTTTCAGACTAAAATTTTTATGGTGTGAAGATATTATCTTCAGTTTTGGAATCCCAGAGATCTTGGAGGCAAAGATTAATTTTTCAATTTATGAGAATTTTTAGAATGCAAGTTGCGCAGATTTAATGAACAGTTTATGTGTTGAGTTTGGATTAATGATTCACCTAGTTAGAAAATGGTATTGAATGGGAAACTATTATGAGATCTTTATTTGGTATTCAGAAAGAAGCCTATAAAATTTGGTGATTTATGAATAATTTTTGGATTTATAAAAAATGTTGGAGTAAAGTATGCGCGGTAGCATTTTATGTTTTTGAATTGTTTTATGCGTGTCCTGTTTTGAGAAATCATTTTGAATGAGTTAAAGACCTTATTTCAAGGGGGTTTATAAATGAAAATTGTTAGTTGTGATCTTATTTAGTTGGATACCAAGTTCGGTATACAATGGATTGATAGTAAATGTTTTATTGTAGAATTACTAAGGTGTTATAGTTGAAAATTAAAGGTGAATTGTGGTTGGAGAATGTGTTGGATATTGATTGATGTTGTTGAATTGTTTTTGATTGATATTGAGGGGCTGTGCCCATAGTCCGATAAACGAATACTTCATGCCGAAATTTTCTAAAAATCCCCTGCGCTTAAATTTAATTAACTTATTTAATTTCAAGGATTTGAAGGCATGATTTGGCTGTTAACTGTTTATGTGAGTATGTGTTAAGTAAATTATCTCGAGGATTAATTGTGTTTTGATGATATATTAAATTGGTTTAAGTATACTAAATGGATATAAGCGTGTTATGTGCATTAAGTGGTATTAGAGTAGTCAACTATAGAAAGGACACCTATAGTTTGACTTTATGTGACTTAGTGGTATTTCCGAGTGGTGTCTACTCGAGATACGAGGTGGGACTGACACGTAATCGTAACAATTACAGTACCATTAGGGCGTGATCAAGTGGAGCAACGTGTATCAAAAAGGAAGGACCGAGACGTCGTGTAAAGTTCATCGAACTGCTTGGGGAAGACGCCAAGGATTTATTCGTGGTGTTCTGTTTGGTGCTAAGGACCAGAGGCAAGTTTATTTATACATACTCTATCGTTCAGAGTATATTTATTTTGAAATATATGAAATGTGTGGAATAAGACTTCAATCCATATTTTCAAGATTTCTTCTATCTTTATCTTGATAAATTGTTACCTTTAAGTAAAATGGTTTGACTGAAAGTATATGTGATATGGAGAGAGTGATATACTATAAGGGGTAAAGTGATATGGGAAGGAATGGTATCAGTTGTTATTTATGGTTATTTTTATGATATTATGGTATCAGTTGTTATCTAAAGTTATTTTATAATATTACAATTATGTGTAAATTGGGGATATTTGAGTTATAAACTGTTTCAGACGTTATTAATAAATATTTTGTTATATAAGGGGACAAGGGCTGATATTTACAGATTTTCCTAAAAGGGATTTACATGTAAAGTATTTTAGTTGGTGTACTTTAAAAGTATTGATATATGAATGGAAAATGGAAGGGGTTGTCTTGTAATGTATATTTTCGAAAACCCGGACAAAGTTTTTAGAAAGAATTTTGCAATAATTAACCTAATGGCAACATCACCAATAAACTAGTGTTTATTTAATTAGGAGATACCTCTGAAAGCATCTACTGATTAAATAAACCTTATTCGTCTAATTAAATTTATTTAATTAGATGCATATTATTTTTAAAACGTTTCTTACAATCGCTTTGTTCCGGAATAATAATAAAGATATTTCGATGGTTATAAATGAGACATTTTCTGTTAAAAATATCTAGAATGATATTGATAAATGTTATTTTAATGGTTATTTAATTCAATGAATATTAATTATAATATTCATTTCAAAAGGGATTATTGAATAGATCTTCTAATTGTTCTAAGGGTGATTGAATATTGCTAAAAGGTTGTTTAAGGAATTTCGTAATGAAATGAATGTATGTCTTGAATTGATACACTGATGATATATCTTTATAAACGTTCTCCAATGGAAATGTGAAATGGAAATGTGAAATGTGAATGGAAATGATATACGGGAATGGAAATGTGAAATGGTGTTGATAAATGGAATAATGATTTTATAAAAAGGGGGATTAGCAACAAACCTGCGTAAGAGGCTGTGTCAGGGCTGTGTGCAACATAGTCTAGCATTCATTATATGATTTGGCACGAAGATGCCAAGGGAGGATGTTAGCAGGTGGCCTTCCTCCAAGGATGATGTTAGCAGGTGGCCTTCATTCCTTCTACCGGTAGTAAAAAGGGACGGGTACAGAGGACGACTGATCATCGTGCCTCACGTATTCAGCAACAGTGAAAACCCCCAAAATTTTTGAATAAAGAATCGACGATAAAGTCAGATTGGTATACTGAAAAGGGAAAAATGAAATGAAACGATGGAATTATTGTTATAGATGAAGAGAAACTGATTTTATATTAATTTATATAATTGTTGCATAAGAAGGAAATGAGAAGATGATAGTGAGAGATTTATTCAAGGATTCATATTATCTTGGAATATTACACTGAAAGGGTATATTGATTGTTATATTAGTTTAGAAGAGAAACTGATATTATATTATCAAAAAGCGATTTCATATTGAATAACCAGCAAGTTATGTTGGTGTATTACTGCGCAAACAAAATGTGGTAATTTATGGTAATAATCTCTTAATTACCTTGTAATGGCATCTTTTATATTATATTGATACATTGTTCAGTTGATATTATTTTCAAACATTATACTTTCCCTATAGAATTTCGTGGTTATAAATGTTTCAAGAAGTATATTAAGTATCAGTTGAATGTTGGAAACCCATGCACATGATGGAATATTTTGTTAAACTCTAGTAATAACTTGCTGAGCAATTCTTTCGCTCATACTTGCTTGTTTTCAAATATTAACTTTTCAGTGGAAGGTAGCCGGACGAGGTTATCTGCATGGCTTAGATGAAGCGGGCAGCGTGCCCTTATGAAGACGATATGATCTAGAAAGTTTATAGCTGGAGTAAATTATGTGTAAGTATATTGATGTGTAATATATATGTTAAGTTGCGCAAAGTAATACTAGTTGCTGGTGTACTTCTCAACGAAGTAATACTAGTAGTAAGGAGTTGATTCTTGTTTCTAGCCCTATAACCTAAAAGATGCTTGGTGGTTGGGGTCTCAATTGTTGTAACTCAATTATTAATGAGTACAGATGGTTTAATGTGGTTAAACAGGTGATTTGTTGTTAAGGATTTCCGCGTGACGACCCAATCCCTGACCCCGGATTTGGGGGCGTTACAGTCGCCAGCACTCGCTCAAAAGGTCGCCTTTCCCTTACCCTCTTGCGGGGTGTAGTGCGTAGTATCGGCATGGGACCTAGCTGCTATATACATAAGTAGCAAGAGTGAGCTATAATAGCTCAGCAAGATAATATTGTAACCTAGAATTTAGAACATGAACAGGTATACATATATGTATATGCATATATAATAGCAGAAACAATTAAAAGCCTTAAGGAAGAGTAAAGCTCTTATTTAATAATACATCATCCACTTACTATTATAAGAAAGAAATCTAAAATAATATAATATAAGTTTTTCTTCATCTGTAATCATAATTTCATCATCTCATATCATTTTTCTGTTTTCAGTATAGACATCTGAAAACCATTGTCAACACTTTCTTTTCAAAAACATTGGGGATATCTGCTGTCGCCTCATACGTTAGGACGATGATCAGTCGCCTAATCGTACCTGCTCTCTTTTTACTACCGGTAGAAGGAATGAAGATCATCCCTGGAGGAAGGCCACCTGCTGACATCCTCCCTTGGCATCTTCGTGCCGTAATAAAAAAAATAATAAATGCTGGACTGTGTCCCACACAGCCCTGACACAGCCACTTACACAAGTCTGTTGCAATCCCCCGTTTTCACATCATTATTCCCTTTTTAAAACATCATTCCACATTTCCATTTTCTCGCTTTCATTTCCACATATCATTCACTCATATCATTTCCATTCTCGCACATTACTTCTATAAAATATATATATAACATAATGCTTTGATTATGATCCAGACATCTCTTTCATATTCTGCAATCAAATATACTTTTATATTCATAAAATATTCCGTCTATTTTAAGAGTAATGAATGATAATCAAATAATATTTATTAAACCACTGATATTCAAAAAGAACATTTTTAATATAGTATTATAAACCATATAACCCTAGATAACAACTGATATCATTCTTTTATTTACTTTAGATAACAACTAATACCATTCTCTCTTATTCTCTTAATCATAAGGCATGTTCACTTCATGCATAACCATCTCTATACATATCCATCTCATACTCATATTCATATTCATATACATTTTCGTATATCTTTCTTTTCAATATCAATACTCAAGGAAGACAATTTCTTCACAATATAGTAATAATAGCATCACATATATATTCCATGAAATCAAGTTTCTTTGTGAAGATAAGTAGCTTTACAAGTAAGGATAGAAGAAATCTTGCCTCGGTTTCGGTATCCTGACAGTATGGTTCGTTCCTCTTCCGGAGTTTCTATAAACACAAAAGGACCGTCGTTAGAATACCACTTCTCTTACTCACTACACTCTTGTATAACATTACCTTTGAAACTTTAATATATGTTTAACGTATCACTATTACCCCAAAGGTTCAAGAACTTAACCATTTAAAACCTTAATCGAAGTTTCAGGGGTTTTCACCATTTCCCCTAACGATCACACTTAACTGTAAAAATTCTCAGAAAATATGGATTTCGAATTTTATCACAAGGTCAACTGGTAACAACTCTTTGAATACCTTACTACACTATCCCAAAGTTTCATAATTTTTAAAAATGTTTAAGTATGGTAGTCATTGCCTCAAAGTTGACGCAACTACGTTTTCTCGGTTTCTGAACCGCTTTCACTAAAACTGACTTTTCTCCTAAACCGTACGTCAGATTTTAACGTACCTTATATCAAAACGATCTATGAACTAAGCTCTATCATCTCATGATCACTTGGGAGTCTGGATAGTAACCTACCGTACGGGTACAGGGGGTCCAAAACAGGGCAATTCAGATTTTAACGTACCTTATATCAAAACGATCTATGAACTAAGCTCTATCATCTCATGATCACTTGGGAGTCTGGATAGTAACCTACCGTACGGGTACAGGGGGTCCAAAACAGGGCAATTCACATCCTAACGAAAATCGGGCATTATAACGGCTATAATTTCGTACTTTCCATAAATCCAACTCCTCCAAATCAATTATCAAACACAATAATCATCACCTACACCATGTGGTCTTCATTACCGGCCATAGTTACAATCCCAAACACTTTCATATTCAACTTTAATTACTTACAAACACATGAATCATCATAATCTTAACATTTACACCACTTAATCACTAAACCAAACAATATCCATCATAAATATAAAAGAGCAAGCATGATTATACCTTCTTGAAGCTTTGATAACCCTTAACAAGCCTTGGTAACCCTTAAACAACCTTACACTAGCTTGGATTAACTAAAAGAACCATGAAAATCAAGTTAGTTTCTTGAAAACTACTATTCATCACTATTCACCTTCAACTTCTATGATTTTATTACCTTGCTAAATGATGATGGTTTGCCTTGAAACTTTGTAAATG
Source organism: Saposhnikovia divaricata (assembly GCA_036435485.1). Taxonomy (NCBI): domain Eukaryota; kingdom Viridiplantae; phylum Streptophyta; class Magnoliopsida; order Apiales; family Apiaceae; genus Saposhnikovia; species Saposhnikovia divaricata. The sequence goes on from CM071600.1 coordinate 165,456,813, forward strand.
ATCCTTCCTAACCTCCAAGAAGCTCCATAAATTTCCTCTTGATTTGTTATTGAAGAGAGCTAGGGTTTTTGTTTTGAAATTTTTTTTTTCTTTTCTTGGAAATGGCCGAATGGAACAATGGCAAGGGGAGAGAGTTTCTTGCTTGTTTTTGTTGATCTTATCTTGCTAATCTCTTGTTAATCTAGTGTATGGTGGAAGCTTGGAAGATATTTGTGATTAAAAGCCATGCTAAAGTACTAATTTACCCTTAAAACTAGTTAGTGGAAAGTGAGGTCATTAGTGATGTCATTAGGATGATCTAATATTTCTCATTTCCTTATTTTCTAAGTATTATGCTAATAATCTTGGATAATCATAATGTGGTATGCATCCTTGTTAGATTACTAATCTTGGTTGCTTGGTTTCCATACTCGTCTAATCGTGGTTCGTTTCGAGTATACCTCATTATCTCAGTGGTTTTCGAAATCATTTACAAATCCAATTTCCTTTGGTATTCTCTTAACTTAATAATCCCTTGGTTTAATCTAAATTCACTAATCCCTCAATATATAATTCTTATAGGGTTTCTATGCTCCCTAATATCAAAAAGAAGCTTATTCGAAATCAAAATCCTAAAAATCCATATTCAGGAATTTCTGGAATCTATCGTCATTTCGAGTCACTTATTTTCAATGTACAACACTAATATGGTTTCTATTTATTCATTTTCCATCTCCAATATAGAGTACCTACATACCATTTCCCTAAATCCTCAAATTTTACTATTCATGTGATCACTGTAGCATTGCTAAAGTTAGGGTTATTACAGTCTTCCCCCCTTAAAAGGATTCCGTCCCGGAATCATGTTGGAAATGTCCATAGGTATCTTTTTCATTCACACCTTCTAACTTCCACCCTATTTCCTCTATCCTTTTCCTTTCATAATATCTCTATCTTGTTTGCGCAGAAATACACCAATATCACTTCCTTGTCATTCATCAACATGCCATTTAGTTTATCAATAGCAGTACTTTTACTGTCTTTTCCTTACAATTTCCATCCTGTTTCCAGTCATTCCATGTTATTTCGTCTCTCCTTCCACTTTTGACGAAGATATCCGCCACCACATTGGCCTTTTCTGAATGGTAGTGTATCTCACTTATGGTTTGACCATCTTCTGATCTCTATCATGACATAAATATTAACACCTCAATATTCCTATAGCTCCTCTCTGTAAAATTTTCCAGAAAATAAGCTCTAATACTATTCTTTAAAACAATTGTAAGAAAATACTACCTATAATATATATTTCCTGTTCATCTCAACGAGCTTGTGTTTTCCCAAAACACTCCTACTTTTCTTTACATAACGTTTCCTAGCCCTTAACAGATACTGATTTTCCTTATCTATATTATTAACTTATTTATTCCATTAATTGATTAAGTCGATCCTTAACCAAAGACTTACACACAAAATTTAAATCGAAAAACAAGTACCTGTATCTGCATCTGGTTTCGTCAACGCTTCCCCTAAGGTAATGTTGTACACTCTAGCAGTAGGCCTATTTGAAGTAGTCACACTCTGTCCTGGCGCGTATGACCCACCGGAACGGCAATCTCTAGCAATGTGTCCTAATTTCCCACACTGGTAACACTTAACATCTCTTTTAGGGTTTGTATCAGTTGATGGGCACTGGTTAAGGTAGTGCCCTTTTTGTCCACACTTAAAACAAGTTACTCCCAGCACCCTACAGACTCCTATATGCTTCTTACCACACGTGTCACAATATGGTAATGGTGGTCGTGATTGATTGGACTGAAATGTTCCTGAAGATTTACCACCCTGATTTACCGTCTCACTAGTAGTCTTGTTACCCCCCGACTTCCCACAAATTGAGATTTTTGTCCTCTACCTCCTTTGTTAAAGTAGTTTCCCTCACTCGAACCTCCTTTCGGGCTCTCAAATCTTCTTTTCTTATTCTCTCGACCTATTTGAGCCTGTTCACTCTCGGCCTCTATAATAGATGCCTTTTGAACCACTGCAGCATAATCAGTCAACTCAAATGAGGCCACTCTCGTTCGTAACCAGGGTTTCAATCCTTGTTGAAACCTTTTCGCTCATTGTTCTTCAGTACGCACAAACTCGGGAACAAACCTCGACAGTTCTGTAAATTTAGTTTCATACTCTGCCACTGTTAGGTTATCCTGTTTTAACTCCAGAAACTTTATTTCCATTTGGTTTTCTAAATACCTAGGAGAATACTTTTCTAGGAACACCCTAGTGAAACGCTCCCAGGTTATCACTCCCGCTTCTTCTAGGTTCTTCTTAGCTTCCCACCAGTAATTTGCCTCTCCCTTTAAGAGATAGGCTGCAAAGACTGTTTTCTGATCTTCCTCTATCCTCAGTATTTCGAAAGCTTTCTCCATTTCTTTTAGCCATGCCCTGGCTACTACTGGGTTAGTGGTTCCCTCAAATTCTGGGGGCTTTAATGACTTAAAGGCACGAAAGGAATTAGCTGCCTGATTGGGGAGAACAGGTGGTGGTTGAGGATTCTGTGGATTCGCTAAATTCTACCTTAATAAGTCCATGAATTGGGCAAAGGGATCACCTCCCGGATTCCTTTGTTGGCCAGTTGATTCCTCTTCTTCTTCTTCATGATTTTCTTCATTATGGGCATTTTCGTTCAGTCTAGTACCTTCTATATTTCGACTTCTTTCGTCTCTCTCATTTTCCCTTGCATTCGCTCTACTATCACGTCTAGGCGGCATAGTGCTGTACATAACAATAGTCCTTATTAATTACCCGAATTTGGGTTACAATATACATCATTTCTATATACACAATTATATCATTAATTAACTCATTTGCACATCACAATATTCTTATCACGCGATTTGCATCTAGTTATATTATAACTTTAGTAGGTAAGTGTATCGCCCTTAACACGATAGCCTTTTCATTAAGTCAATCACCTTTTATACATCAATGTTTTTGAGTCTCAACATTTATTATCAAAAATGCAGCAAAAATTTATATAGAAATGCACAAACTTCATTAATTTACATAAATATTTTACAACTTGGGTACATCGTCTTTTACTACTAATATTATACATCATAGAGTACAAGGTTCAAAACCCCAAAACATAACTGTACATACTAATATGCTATAACAAAAGTACTACTAGCCGTCCTCTAATCAGACTGGGATTAAGACAGTGAACACCTAAACTAATCCCCAAAATGACATCAACGAGATGACTAGTCTGATTAGTGACCAAAACTACTACCCCGAATCACGGTAACGCCGCTCTGACAACATCCCTGATCTACACTACCATAGAGGTGACCGTGTCTACTATCTAAGCTCTCCATGCTGGGTCCCCTCTATCTGCCAACAACCTCCTAATATCACCGAGTGCTCGCAACTCAATACTAACTAAGCCCAAAGACAAACCATCGGGAATAGTACCTCCCCTCCCTCTGTCCGATCTCTGTAAAAGAGTATCTATCATCCTACGGGACTCCTCCAACTGACCCTGTAGGGCAAAGTACTCCATCAACAGAATGGCTGGTAGTGAGTCACCTGTCGGTAAGGGTGCCTCCTGAGGGGGCACAACAGCTGGGGCAGGTGCCTGCACAGGTGGAGGTGGTGGAGGTGCAAATGGTGGGGATGGAGGAATGGACTCTGTCTCCGCATCCTCAGATGGGTCCTCCTCCAACTCATCCTCTGCAAAGATAAAGTGTCCCGGTGGAGTGAACTGCTCTGCTGGGTCCTCTAAAGGATCAGGGCTCGGTAGAGGAGATGGAACTGGTGATGGCACAGGGACAGGTAGGACAGGAGTAGGAATCATGTGAATGTCCCTCCACTCAGTCTGCTCCTCAGCTATAACCGATAACCTAGGCCTCTTACGTAATGGCCTCTCCTCCTCCGGAATCTCCAATCTCACTCTGGAAGGACCTGCCTCATCAGATCCTGTAGAAGGTCTACCCATATATGGCACTATGGCCACAGCATCTCTCCGTTTCTGCTCCTCTGCCTCCTCTCTCTCTAATCTCTCTCTAGCCGCCGCCCGGCGTCTCTCCCTGAGGTCCTCAACTGCATACTCGGGGACCTCTACCCCGGCCAGCTGAAGATCTAATAGCTCCTGCTCTGACATCCTTAGCCACTGGGGGTCCTGACTCGGCTCACCCATCTCCGCTCCCTATAATAAAACATAAAATTCTATTAGTAACAGTCTATTATAATATATGCTTAAAGTAAAAACTACCTGCGATATACCACCCCTGAACTTGATGGAAGTTCACAATTTATATTATAACTGATACATTTATTATTATCACTTTTGTTCTTGAGCATTATGACTCTTAGCTCTGATACCATCTGTGACGCCCGTAGATCCGGGGTCAAGGATCCAGGTCATCACGGTCCAATTTCCATTCAATATCAATATCTCTTGAGTTGTTTTTTTATATTTAATAATTAAGCTATTGACCCCATACTAATACACACACACACACCCCAGTCATATGCTCAAAGAACAACATTCACAATATTAAAAGTTTAAAGTTAACAGTTATTACAAACCCAGAATTCTAGTAAGTACATTGTTGAATAATACTTCTACAGGAAACATTTCAACAACCAAAAGTTTATTACAAACTTACACCCTTAATTTATATAAGTCTACTAAGCCCCTTTCGCTTGTCACTACCTCGGGGATGGTCGCCAGCACTCGCTCAAAAGGTCGCCTTTCCCTTACCCTCTTGCGGGGTGTAGTGCGTAGTATCGGCATGGGACCTAGCTGCTATATACATAAGTAGCAAGAGTGAGCTATAATAGCTCAGCAAGATAATATTGTAACCTAGAATTTAGAACGTGAACAGGTATACATATATGTATATGCATATATAATAGCAGAAACAATTAAAAGCCTTAAGGAAGAGTAAAGCTCTTATTTAATAATACATCATCCACTTACTATTATAAGAAAGAAATCTAAAATAATATAATATCAGTTTTTCTTCATCTGTAATCATAATTTCATCATCTCATATCATTATTCAGTTTTCAGTATAGACATCTGAAAACCATTGTCAACACTTTCTTTTCAAAAACATTGGGGATATCTGCTGTCGCCTAATCGTACCTGCTCTCTTTTTACTACCGGTAGAAGGAATGAAGATCATCCCCGGAGGAAGGCCACCTGCTAACATCCTCCCTTGGCATCTTCGTGCCGTAATAAAAAAAATAATAAATGCTGGACTGTGTCGCACACAGCCCTGACACAGCCACTTACGCAAGTCTGTTGCAATCCCCCTTTTTCACATCATTATTCCCTTTTTAAAACATCATTCCACATTTCCATTTTCTCGCTTTCATTTCCACATATCATTCACTCATATCATTTCCATTCTCGCACATTACTTCTATAAAATATCTATATAACATAATGCTTTGATTATGGTCCAGACATCTCTTTCATATTCAGGAATCAAATATACTTTTATATTCATAAAATATTCCGTCTATTTTAAGAGTAATGAATGATAATCAAATAATATTTATTAAACCACTGATATTCAAAAAGAACATTTTTAATATAGTATTATAAACCATATAACCCTAGATAACAACTGATACCATTCTTTTATTTACTTTAGATAACAACTAATACCATTCTCTCTTATTCTCTTAATCATAAGGCATGTTCACTTCATGCATAACCATCTCTATACATATCCATCTCATACTCATATTCATATTCATATACATTTTCGTATATCTTTCTTTTCAATATCAATACTCAAGGAAGACAATTTCTTCACAATATAGTAATAATAGCATCACATATATATTCCATGAAATCAAGTTTCTTTGTGAAGATAAGTAGCTTTACAAGTTAGGATAGAAGAAATCTTGCCTCGGTTTCGGTATCCTGACAGTATGGTTCGTTCCCCTTCCGGAGTTTCTATAAACACAAAAGGACCGTCGTTAGAATACCACTTCTCTTACTCACTACACTCTTGTATAACATTACCTTTGAAACTTTAATATATGTTTAACGTATCACTATTACCCCAAAGGTTCAAGAACTTAACCATTTAAAACCTTAATCGAAGTTTCAGGGGTTTTCACCATTTCCCCTAACGATCACACTTAACTGTAAAAATTCTCAGAAAATATGGATTTCGAATTTGATCACAAGGTCAACTGGTAACAACTCTTTGACTACCTTACTACACTATCCCAAAGTTTCATAATTTTTAAAAATGTTTAAGTATGGTAGTCATTGCCTCAAAGTTGACACAACTACGTTTTCTCGGTTTCTGAACCGCTTTCACTAAAACTGACTTTTCTCCTAAACCGTACGTCAGATTTTAACGTACCTTATATCAAAACGATCTATGAGCTAAGCTCTATCATCTCATGATCACTTGGGAGTCTGGACAGTAACCTACCGTATGGGTACAGGGGGTCCAAAACAGGGCAATTAACATCCTAACGAAAATCGATCATTATAACGGCTATAATTTCGTACTTTCCATAAATCCAACTCCTCCAAATCAATTATCAAACACAATAATCATCACCTACACCATGTGGTCTTCATTACCAGCCATGGTTACAATCCCAAACACTTCCATATTCAACTTTAATCACTTACAAACACATGAATCATCATAATCTTAACATTTACACCACTTAATCACTAAACCAAACCATATCCATCATAAATATAAAAGAGCAAGCATGATTATACCTTCTTGAAGCTTTGATAACCCTTAACAAGCCTTGGTAACCCTTAAACAACTTTACACTAGCTTGGATTAACTAAAAGAACCATGAAAATCAAGTTAGTTTCTTGAAAACTACTATTCATCACTATTCACCTTCAACTTCTATGATTTTATTACCTTGCTAAATGATTATGGTTGGCCTTGAAACTTTGTAAATGATCCTTCCTAACCTCCAAGAAGCTCCATAAATTTCCTCTTGATTTGTTATTGAAGAGAGCTAGGGTTTTGGTTTTGAAATTTTTTTTTTTTTTTCTTGGAAATGGCCGAATGGAACAATGGCAAGGGAAGAGAGTTTCTTGCTTGTTTTTGTTGATCTTATCTTGTTAATCTCTTGTTAATCTAGTGTATGGTGGAAGCTTGGAAGATATTTGTGATTAAAAGCCATGCTAAAGTACTAATTTACCCTTAAAACTAGTTAGTGGAAAGTGAGGTCATTAGTGATGTCATTAGGATGATCTAATATTTCTCATTTCCTTATTTTCTAAGTATTATGCTAATAATCTTGGATAATCATAATGTGGTATGCATCCTTGTTAGATTACTAATCTTGGTTTCTTGGTTTCCATACTCGTCTAATCGTGGTTCGTTTCGAGTATACCTCATTATCTCAGTGGTTTTCGAAATCATTTACAAATCCAATTTCCTTTGGTATTCTCTTAACTTAATAATCCCTTGGTTTAATCTAAATTCACTAATCCCTCAATATATAATTCTTATAGGGTTTCTATGCTCCCTAATATCAAAAAGAAGCTTATTTGAAATCAAAATCCTAAAAATCCATATTCAGGAATTTCTGGAATCTATCGTCATTTCGAGTCACTTATTTTCAATGTACAACACTAATATGGTTTCTGTTTATTCATTTTCCATCTCCAATATAGAGTACCTACATACCATTTCCCTAAATCCTGAAATTTTACTATTCATGTGATCACTGTAGCATTGCTAAAGTTAGGGTTATTACAGTAAAACCCCTTCCCCTCCCCGCTGTTTTCCCCTCCCTTCCCTGTTATTTCTCCCCCGCTGTTGTTTCCTCTCGACTGCGTGTGAGTGTGTGTGTGTGTGTCCTGTATTTACTGTGTGTGTGTGCGTGTAATCGTGTATGTATATAGTGATTGGTTCGTATTTTGTTTATGTGGTTCCGAGCTGTGCAGTTTGCTTTCGTTATGTTGGTCGTAGGTGGTGTTAAAGATTGATAGAGGAGAGGATGATGGTTTCTGAGCCTAACAAATTGTTTATAACTTAGTAATGTGCTAAGATTTGAACTTTGTTTGCTAGTTCGTGTATGGGTGTATAGCTCATATCCGAAATTTATGATGTATATGATTGTTAGTGTTAATTAAAGATTAATAGATAATGTTTAAGAGTTAATTAGTTCGATTTGATGGCTATTGATAGAAGTAGTTATTTTTCAGATTAATTAGAAAAGAAATTGATATCAATTTGATTGTTATGATTTAAATGAATCTAAGTATATGATTTTCAATTTAGTGTTAGTAACCTATTAAGATGGATTGTTGGTAGGAAATTGTATTTCAAATGATGATTATTGATTGGTTGTGTCGGTTATGCTCCGACTGGTAGTCACCCGTATAAAGGGGATGCTGTCAAAATTTTCTAAAAATTTTAATTGTATTTTCTTGAGTATATGTATATATATATGTACTACTAGTATAGAGTGTATTTGAATTATATCTTATTTATGTGATTTCCTGCTAAATGTTTATTGATTGTAATTATATGTGTATGTCAGTGGCCTATGGTTGATGATGATATATGATTATAGTAAGTTAGTTTAGGGATTATCGTAAGGGTAGATTAAGATTAGACATTCAAATGATGAACGTCGATTATTGAATAGAATTCTGAAATAGTGTTTTATATGTGTAGATTCAAAGGACGTAGATCTCAGGAATAAAGGAAAAGCAAAGGCTGAGGGTTTTTGAACTAAGTGACTAGCGTGGAAATATTTGGTTAAGGCAAGTAACTCGAACCTGGTATCAAAGTTTAGATCTCTTCAATTATACATGAACTGTTGTTTAAATTTTGATAACTTACTGTTGTTCCTTTCAAGTTAATTATCGAATCTCTTGTATTATACTGTTAAACCATACTAACTATTGCTTAATCCTTTATACCTTCGTGTTTACCCTTATAGACTGCTATTTAAACTATTGCACTTCCCTACTTATTTTAACTCTTGTTGAACTGAAAACCTTATTTTATGACATGCCTTTTGTGCTAGCTTAAACCTTATGTCATATTTATTTCCTTAATCCACACTAGCTTATCTATACCTTGTAACTCTTAAATTAAACTTTAAATCCCTAATCCTTGTTTTATTCTCAATTAATTAGTAATCCTTGTTGTTTATATTCCTACTTTTCCCGAGCCATAACATATTTGATACCACCTTGTATTACCCCTCTAAATTGACAACAGCTTGATAAACCCTTATTGTTAAATACGTGTGAATGACACTTGAACTCTACCTTGTGAGCCTTATGCACTTAAATCGAATTATTTATTTGACCTTTAGCCATTTGTCCTTCAAGTAAACAGAAAATTTCCCTGCTCTGAATTTTTGTATAAGAAATTCTTTTGTTGAAACTTGACCCATTTTACATATATTTAATTAAGTATTTTGAATTTAGCGTAAGAGGCTAGGGTGGTCCTAGTCCAGCAATAAAGGCCAATGTGTTGCCTAATTGGGAACCCAATTTTCAAAGTCCAGAGGGACCTAGTGTCCGGTATGGGGACCTTACGTGGCTGATCACCCATATTGTCCGGTTTTAATAAAAGGGCTTAATTTATTTGAAATGTTTAAAAGGTGAATATATGATATAAAAAGAGAACTTGATTTCTCTCTCTCTGTCTCTCTCTCTCTCCCCCTATCTTTGGAATGAATTATAAATTGTCAAAATTTGGAAGAGCTCAAAGAATTATTCTTATATCGTTGTATCCATACTCCTATTGTTGATTTTTTTTGCATCTATATTGTTACTTGCTGAGCATTTGGCTCACTTATTGTTGTTTATAACCCTTTTTCAGTTAATGAAGAAAAGGATACGACTTAGGATCTATATCAGGAGAAGAACTTGTTGTGGACTGTAGACAGACTAGTTTGGCCCTAGTAAAAGGTTGGACTTTTGGATAGCAATCAAGATTTTTAAATTAGTGCCAGCTAGTTGTATTTATATTTGTGGTGTGTATGTAACTTTTGATTAAGGATTTAGTATTGTAATGTAATAACTTAGTTAGTAGTTGCTTGTTTCATACCACTACCTGCTAGAGATCCAGGTTAGTAGTGGGGTGTTGTAATATGTCTTAATGTCTGGTTATCAGTGTTATGTATTTAGTTTTGATTTGTGGTGCCCTGATCTGGTTCCTTGATCGGGAGGTCATAGTAGTTTGGTTCACCTGATCGGTTAGGACAGGTTGAACTTGTGCTGGTTTTTCTTAAATAGTTGGAATTGTCATTTTTTTTATGAAATTTGGTTGGTTCAAAATACAGGTGGATAGTCCACGTGACACCCCTAAATCCGAGGTCAAAGATTCAGGTCGTCACATCACCATCCAACCATATCATACCTGTATTAACTTTACAACTCAACAATACATCCATCCAGACCTCAATCTCACGTACAAACAAGTTAGAGCCTCAGAAACGATAATCAAAAGTAACACTAAATATTACAATTCATCTGTACAATCCAGAGTCTTACGCACTTCCACTTATACAACTACACTTGAAGGCAAGTCTTACTATTACAGTTGAAAACCTATCAGACTTACTCTGTAGTATTTGTCAGGAACTAAATCATCTCCGGGGTAAATCTTCTACTCCTCTTCTGCTGGTACGGAGTTAACCGACCAAATTCTTCTCTTTCTGAAAAGTTTATATAAAGCAAGAATGAGCTACATAATGCTCAGCAAGTTCACCATTTTGAAAAATAATAATGTGGTTTATTTCGTAAACATCCCCAACTATATGGGTATATGCCTCAGATTTCAAAACATTATTGGACATTATATATGTCCGAGTTTGAATAAAACATCTATACTCACTAAGGAGCTTTAAGAATTACATATGAACCCTTTATAAGGTTCCCATTTCAATATATCTCAAGTTTGAAAATATATACATATGAGTATATCATTTTTGGCAAAACACTCTACGGTTAACATACTGTACGGGGAATACATCATTTCAAACCTCTTTCCTTCCATTAGCTTAGAAGGTTTCTCATTCAAAAACATTTCATTCTTTGAAATAATTGCAAGGGTGCACTAACACGTGCCAATCTTTATAGAAAATCTTGCAGTTCTAGATACTGCACGATGTCAATATTTTTCGTATAAAAAACCACACTATCGGCAACTTGGCACTTAGGCCCAAGAAGCAGTGTTTGAGTACTTTTCCAAAGTGGAGGATGGGACTGGAAGAGAACATAAAAACCAGACAAGGATTGACGTTGATCAGTCGCCACATCCAAGTCCAATAATCCGCGGGTCTTCTCTACCGGTAGAAGGATAGAAACTACATCCGTAACTATCCTCGGGTGAAAACTACATCCGTAATCACCCTCGATGAAAACTACATCCGTAATCATCCTTCGGCAACACCTGGGCCGGAATAATAATTGATGGACCGCCTGGCTCACGGCCGCTTACACATCCCGGGAATCGTTCGTCAACGGTTCCCACACCTGCCAGAGTCCCTTTTTCTTTTTCTTTTAAAAACTTGAATTTGAATGAAAACTGAGTAGTGGAGGTCCGACATCAGTCGACCGATGATTCTTGAAATCGTACAAGAAGCAAAACCTGACCGGGGGTTTTCGAAAATGTTTTGAGTTCGAAAGAGTTCGAGTTTGAAAGTGCTAAAGGTATCTTGGATTAGCTTTGTCTTTAAAATAATGAACAATAATTAATAAATGGTATTTTAAGATTTAATATTAATAATTAATAAAATAATAATTAAATTAAATTAGCTTTTAATCCAAGATAGGTATTTTTGAGTATTTATGATGATATAAAAATAATTACTTAAGTATACGATACTTCCCGAATGACCCTTCGGGTTTTCGCAATTTAACTACGATATAATAATATACCGCTCCCCGGTCAATGGTATATATGGACCGCTACGACCTCTATTGCTAGAGTCGTTGTCCGAAGAAAACATTTCATTCTAAGTTCAAGGGGTGCAAACATATATGTACTTATATATCTCAATTTCATCATTACTTCAATAAGCATAAACATATGATACGATTGAAAACTACAAACACAACAGTGAAAGTCTATATGTATGTAATTTTTGAAAAGTAAACTTGCATAGGTAGAATCAGGAACATAATATCTTGAAAATAAATGCTTAGGGTTGGAAAACTTGCCTTGGGAAGGTTGGGGTGGTTGGGCTCGTGGAGTGGAGCGACAATCTATAAATATCCAATATTCGCTCGATAGTATCTTAGCAACACCACTTAATCATAATGTTTTAAAGAATACAAGGCCATCTTAGTGACTCCACCATTTGACCCACTAACACTCCTATATGACCATGTCATCACATTATCACATTCTTTACCCATTCGACTCAAATCTATTCCTCAAACTCGAAACTCAAGTGAATACTCTTAAAACTACTTTAAACTAATCTCCTAAGTGGTTTTTCACTTGCGCGAATTTTACTCTAACATTTTTATAAAATTGAAAAATACATATTTTAATCAAATTCTTTTTGGGTAGCCTTCACCGCTGCACTTACTAGCTCCCCTAATTTTTCCATGATCCTACATAAATATTTAGGGGTTTAAACAATGTTCACAAGTGGACCATTTAGTGCAGTTCGGATTCCAGAAACACTTTTCACTTCTCAGGCCATAACTCAAAATCTACACATCATCTAGTCATGAACCTTATATTTATGGAAACTACATTCAAATACCTCTCCAACAATATATATTAGGACTTCAGGGGACAAGATTTAGGGGTTCAAAACCCTCCTACAAGATAGTACAAGTTCCTGGAAAATTTACACAGCATGCTTTATCCACTTAACCATTCAAGAGTTCCATATAAACATCACAACCACCATCTAAACCACCAAGATCATACTCTCTAGCATACATGGAGTTACATACACTAGCCAGAAGCTTAAAAATCACAACCACAACATTTAAACTCAAGATCTACATCATCCATAACTTATATGTCCAAGATTCACACTAACATCCATGGATCTATCATTATACACCATAAATAATTCATAACCAAGAGGGGTTAGAGTTTTATACCTTCTTGAGTATCTAGGAGCCTTGGGTGAGCTTTACAAGTCTCAAGAACACTTAGATGAGCTCCTACAACCCTTAATCCTTCAAGATCTAAAAGATAAACACACTTGGTTACTATTCACTCTATCTTTAACAATTAATATCTCAAGATTGGATGGATAAAATGGTGTGAAATTCATAGCATACCTTCTTTATAGTGTATAGGAGACCTAGGATTTTTGCCTTGATTTGTAAGTGAGGGGAAGTTGAAGAAAATTCTTCTTCTTCCTCCCTTGAGAGCTTGGGCCGAGAGTTCTTGAACAAAGGGGGGGGGTGAGTTGTTTTGGTTGGGTAATGTGTTATGATATGTATTATGGTGTTATGTATTGATAAGTATTGGTAGTGCATCACATGTTGACACCCTAGGTAGTAGACTAGGCATGCACTATACTCCTTTGTCTCCTAGAATAATGCACCAACTAATTACTATTCATTGGTTGCTTTTGCATTTTCTAGTTTGCTTTTCTAACAATCTAGTTTCATGAGACTTGCATGTAATATCCTTCCTTGTATTATTATTCCTCCACCAATGCTTGTCACTTAATCCTCATTTCATAACGCATCTTAATTAAACTCCTCGTAATAATATTTTGTCACGTAGAGATTTCCTTGTAATTCCTTAAGTACTTAATTGTGTAAATTCGTTGAATATCCATAACCCCTTGTCATAGTCTCTTAAAAATCTTTTAATACTCTAATAACTCTCAAATCCCAAGTTTTATAAATCTTACTAGCAATAAGACTCTGGCCTTCAGCAATCTTCCCTTTTCCTTACACAGTGAATGTAACAACATAAATTTCTCAGATAATCCATTCCATTAAACAACATGGGTGACTCAAAAGGTTCCAAATTGACAATGTCATATGATATTATAAAAAATATTACAAAAATTAGGGTTCTTACAGCCTCCCCTCCTTAAAAGGATTCCGTCCCGGAATCAGGTTGAAAACAGTTGGGGGTACTTTTCACGCATCGTGCTCTCTAGTTCCCATGTTGATTCTTCGACATTCTGGTTCCTCCACAAAACTCTCACTAGTTTGACAACCTTGTTCCTTAGCATTTGTTCTTTCCTATCCATGATTTCCACTGGTTTCTCCACATAAGTCAAATCTGGCTGTAGGTCTATCTGGTCGTATTCTATCACATGTCGAAAGTCCGTGTGGTAGGGTCGTAGCATAGACACATGAAACACATTACGAATCTGCTGCAAGCTTGGGGGCAAGACTAACTCGTAGGCTAACTTCCCAATACGCCTCAAAATCTCAAAAGGTCCAATAAACCTCCGACTTAGCTTCCCTTTCTTACCAAACCGCATCAATCCTTTCCAGAGGGATACTTTTAGCATCACAAAGTCTCCCACCTCATACTCCTTTGATATCTCACAAAATTTGACCATTCGAAATAATGGGTTTCGTAATAAAAAAAAAACTAATGACTTCGTTAGAAAACTAAAAGAAAGCTAAAAGATTTCATCAAGGTCTAAAGCCATGGATACGTAGTAAGGTGGCAGTGTTTCAGTTAGAAAACTATGCAATGATGGTGGAGAAAGCTATGATTGTAGAAGGTGAAAGCGAACTGTATCAGAAGGAGAAGGCAGGGAAGAAAAGGAAGATAGAAAGTACCGAGGGAAGTCAGAACCCAAAAGGTAATAATAATAATAACAAGTTCAAGCCAAGGAATTAGGGTCGGGTTGACAGGAACCGAGGTTTTCAGAAACCTAAGAATGGAAACGGTGGTCAAGGTAAACGTCTTCAGAATAACAATCAGCAGCTTGCAATCAGACCAGCCTTACCTGAATGTACAACTTGTGGGAAGAAGCACTCGGGAGTTTGCCACAGACTAAGTATTACTTGTTTTAAATGCAACAAGAAGGGACATTACGCGGGAGAGTGCCCGACTTCAAAACCAGGGATAACATGCTACAACTGCGGGAAAATTGGTCATATTGCTAAGGATTGCAAGGAGGCAGTTTAGTCAGGAAATGTTTTGAGGATAGCCGGACCCCCATCGGCAAATGCCCTGAGGATAACTGGACCTCCATCTCAGACCCAGATGTCTCAACCTGGAGCCAGAACCTTTAACATGACTATGCAGGATGCTGTTCAGGAAATGGATGTTGTCGCAGGTACGCTTCCTGTGAATTCAATAGAGGCTAAAGTCTTAATTGACTCTGGTGCTACTAAGTCTTTCATTTCCAACAAGTTTGTTAGTAAATTGCAATGTGAAAATCGACCTTTAGAGCAAGCTTTAGTGATAGAGGTGGCAAACTAAGATAGAGTCCCTGTCAATCAAGTGTGTCCTCAGTGTAATATAGAGATAGGTGGTTACCTTTTCTATGCCAATTTGATACCCTTCGAAATGGGAGAATTCGATGTAATCTTAGGAATCGATTGGTTGGCTGATTATGATGCACAGACTGAGTGTAGAAAGAAGCAGGTGAGATTAAAGGTGGAGGTTGATAAGGAAGTGATATTTCAAGGACAAAGGCAGGTGAAGAAATTTTTGAGTATTATGCAAGCCAAGAGGTTACTTAGACAAGGTTGTGAAGCGTATTTAGCACACGTGACGGATGTAGAGAAGCAAGCACCGAAGATAGAAGATATACCAATTGTTAACGAGTTCCCCGACGTTTTTCCAGAAGAATTACCAGGTTTACCTCCAGATCGAGAAGTGGAGTTTGCTATAGACCTAGTACCTGGAGCAGAACCCGTGTCCAAAGCACCATATAGGATGGCACCTGTGGAGATGAAAGAGTTAGCAACACAATTACAAGAACTTTTAGATAAGGGAGTCATAAGACCAAGTGTATCACCGTGGGGAGCGCCTGTGCTGTTTGTCAAGAAAAAGGATGGTAGTATGAGATTTTGTATCGATTATCGAGAATTCAACAAGCTGACCATCAAAAATAGATATCCCTTACCTAGAATCGATGATTTGTTTGATCAACTTAAGGGAGCAGCTTATTTCTCGAAGATTGATTTAAGATCTGGCTATCATCAATTAAAGATCAAAACTGAAGACATTCCAAAAATGGCATTTCGCACAAGGTATGGACATTATGAATTCTTGGTTATGCCATTTGGATTAACCAATGCCCCAGCAGCATTTATGGATCTCATGAATAGAGTATTTAGGAAGCATTTTGGATAAATTTGTGATAGTCTTCATCGATGATATTTTGATATATTCTAAGACCCGGGAAGTGCATGCGGAACATTTAAGGATTGCGTTAGAGATCTTGAGAGCAGAGAAGTTGTATGCTAAGTTTTCAAAATGTGAGTTTTGGTTGGAAGAGGTACAATTTCTGGCTCACATAATCAGTAGTGAAGGAATTAGAGTTGACCCTGCGAAGATAGAAGCTGTAGTGAATTGGAGCAGACCGAAGACACCTACCGAAGTGAGAAGTTTCTTGGGACTGGCTGGTTATTATAGGAGATTTGTTCAAGATTTTGCTAAGATCGCCTCACCATTGACCAAGTTGACTAGGAAAATGAGAAGTTTTTATGGAATGAAAAGTGTGAGGAAAGTTTTCAGGAATTAAAGAAAAGGTTACTAACAGCACTAGTGTTGGTGTTACCCGACAGTCAAGGGAATTTTGTGATCTACAGCGATGCCTCGTACAAGGGATTGGGGTGTGTACTGATGCAACATGGAAGGGTGATTGCTTATGCTTCCCGACAATTAAAGCCTCACGAGCAAAAGTACCCGACTCATGATTTGGAGTTAGCAGCAATTGTATTCGCACTAAAGATTTGGAGACACTATCTATATGGTGAGAAATGTGAGATTTACATGGACCACAAAAGTTTGAAGTATATCTTCACTCAACGGGGACTTAACATGAGACAAAGGCGTTGGTTGGAGCTAATTAAGGATTACGACTGCACAATTAATTATCACCCAGGGAGAGCGAATGTAGTGGCTGACGCATTAAGTAGAAAGGAGAGACTAAACATGTTTACCATCTCAAAGGAATTGTTCAAAGAGTTTGAAAAGTTAAGATTAGAAGTCCAGATCTTGGAGCCTACCAGTGGTAAGTGTTATACCATGACCTTTCAACCCGAGTTACTTGAAAAGATCCGAAGATGTCAGGAGGAAATCATGAATCAAGATATGAACACATTGATAGGTGAAGAGATTTGCACTCAGAAGGATGATAAGGGTATCTTAAGATTTTCTTCGAGGATTTGGATTCCCAACGTGCCAGAATTAAAGAATGAGATTTTGCGGGATGCTCACAGTTCAAGATATTCAATTCATCCGGGGAGTAGAAGATGTACCAAGACTTGAAGGAACATTTATGGTGGTCTGATATGAAAAGAGAGATTGCAGAGTGGGTTAGTAAGTGTTACACATGTCAAAGAGTCAAAGCCGAACATCAAAGGCCCAGTGGACTACTACAGGCATTAGATATTCCTGAGTGGAAATGGGAGCATCTAGCTATGGATTTCGTGGCAGGATTACCAAGAACGAAAGCCAATCATGATGCGATTTGGGTGATCATAGACCGGTTGACTAAGTCTGCACATTTTCTTCCAATCAACGAAAGATTCTCACTAGATAAGTTGGTACAGCTGTATTTGAAGGAAGTGGTTATGCGTCACGGTGTGCCAGTAACTATTGTGTCTGATCGAGATCCACGTTTCAACTCCAGATTTTGGAAACAATTTCAAGAATGCTTGGGAACTGAGCTTAAGATGAGTACAGCCTATCATCCGCAGACAGACGGACAGAGTGAACGAACCATTCAAACTATTGAAGACATGCTACGAACGTGTGCATTGGATTTTAAAGGAAGTTGGGACGAGCACCTACCTTTGGTAGAATTCTCTTACAACAACAGCTATCATGCGAGTACTAAGACGGGTTGGCAAGAAAGGAAAGCTCAGTACGAGATACGTAGGACCTTTTCAGATCTTAAGACGGGTTGGAAAAGTCGCGTATGAGTTAGCCCTACCGCCACATATGAGTCATATCCACAATGTCTTCCATGTGTCAATGCTCAAGAAATATCATCCAGATTTGAGTCATGTGATCGAGTACGAGCCTATTGAGTTACAGCCAGACTTGTCTTATATAGAACAGCCTGTAGCAATTCAGGACAGAATGGATAGGAAGCTAAGGAATAAGACAGTTAAGTTGGTAAAGGTTTTGTGGAGGAACCCAAGAGTTGAAGAATCAACTTGGGAACTTGAGAGCGAGATGCTAGAGAATTATCCTCACCTATTTACTCAGGTGAGATTCTGGGGACAGAATCCCGTTAAGGGGGGAAGGATATAACGCCTTAGAAATTTTTGTAATATTTATAATTACTTATTTATTATTAAATGTGAATTATGACGTGAATAGTATTAAGGAGGTGATATATGTGTGATTTCGCTTTGTGGGTTTATTTGATGATTTATATGTGTCAGATAAGTTTACGTATTTTTTTTCTTTTATTTTTGGGGATTAAATTCTATTTAAATCATGTTTTATTTATCTTCTGAGAATTTTATAAAATCACCGGAATTAGTAAAAATTACTAAATCTTTTGCATTATTTACTATATTAGTTTATTTGAGTTTTAAAAATATTATGTAGATTTATTTTGACTTTTAAGGATTTTAAAATGATTTTTATGAATAATTTTACATTTTAGAGATTTATTCTTGTAAAATTCATATTTAATTCATTTTTGATCCTAAAAATATTTTAAAAATATGAGGATGAAGCTAATTTTATTCTTTACTTTTTAAAAATAAAATCATGATTTTTCTCAAATACTCTTCTTTAAATTTTTATTTTACAAAAGGAATTCATATCGTTAATTTTGAAATTCGAATATTACATTACTTTTCCCCTTTTATTCCTTAAATCCCAAAATTAGTTTTTCCCCCAAATCAAAACATCAATCTCTCGACTCTCCAGCACTCTCTCGAATTCTCTCACTCTCTCTCTCGCGGTCTCTCTCTCTCGGCTTTCTCTCCCTCTCCTTCTCGCCATTCTCTCGGTAAAACCCCTTCCCCTCCCCGCTATTTTCCCCTTCCTTCCCTGTTATTTCTCCCCCGCTGTTCTTTCCTCTCGACTGCATGTGAGTGTGTGTGTCCTGTATTTGCTGTTTGTGTGTGTGTGTAATCGTGTATGTATATAGTGATTGGTTCGTATTTTGTTTATGTGGTTCCGAGCTGTGCAGTTTGCTTTCGTTATGTTGGTCGCAGGTGGTGTTAAAGATTGATAGAGGAGAGGCTGATGGTTTCTGAGCCTAACAAATTGTTTATAACTTAGTAATATGCTAAGATTTGAACTTGGTTTGCTAGTTCGTGTATGGGTGTATAGCTCATATCCGAAATTTATGATGTATATGATTGTTTGTGTTAATTAAAAATTAATAGATAATGTTTAAGAGTTAATTAGTTCGATTTGATGGCTATTGATAGAAGTAGTTATTTTTCAGATTAATTAGAAAAGAAATTGATATCAATTTGATTGTTATGATTTAAATGAATCTAAGTATATGATTTTCAATTTAGTGTTAGTAACCTATTAAGAAGGATTGTTGGTAGGAAATTGTATTTCAAATGATGATTATTGATTGGTTGTGTCGGTTATGCTCCAACTGGTAGTCACCCGTATAAAGGGGATGCTGTCAAAATTTTCTAAAAATTTTAATTGTATTTTCTTGAGTATATGTATATATGTATGTACTACTAGTATAGAGTGTATTTGAATTATATCTTATTTATGTGATTTCCTGCTAAATGTTTATTGATTGTAATTATATGTGTATGTCAGTGGCCTATGGTTGATGATGATATATGATTATAGTAAATTAGTTTAGGGATTATCGTATGGGTAGATTAAGATTAGACATTCAAATGATGAACGTCGATTATTGAATAGAATTCTGAAATAGTGTTTTATATGTGTAGATTCAAAGGACGTAGATCTCAGGAATAAAGGAAAAGCAAAGGCTGAGGGTTTTTGAACTAAGTGACTAGCGTGGAAATATTTGGTTAAGGCAAGTAACTCGAACCTGGTATCAAAGTTCAGATCTCTTCAATTATACATGAACTGTTGTTTAAATTTTGATAACTTACTGTTGTTCCTTTCAAGTTAATTATCGAATCTCTTGTATTATACTGTTAAACCATACTAACTATTGCTTAATCCTTTATACCTTCGTGTTTACCCTTATAGACTGCTATTTAAACTATTGCACTTCCCTACTTATTTTAACTCTTGTTGAACTGAAAACCTTATTGTATGACATGCCTTTTATGCTAGCTTAAACCTTATGTCATATTTATTTCCTTAATCCACACTAGCTTATCTATACCTTGTAACTCTTAAATTAAACTTTAAATCCCTAATCCGTGTTTTATTCTCAATTAAATAGTAATCCTTGTTGTTTATATTCCTACTTTTCCCGAGCCATAACATATTTGATACCACCTTGTATTACCCCTCTAAATTGACAACAGCTTGACAAACCCTTATTGTTAAATACGTGTGAATGACACTTGAACTCTACCTTGTGAGCCTTATGCATTTAAATCGAATTGTTTATTTGACCTTTAGCCATTTGTCCTTCAAGTAAACAGAAAATTTCCCTGCTCTAAATTTTTGTATAAAAATTCTTTTGTTGAAACTTGACCCATTTTACATATATTTAATTAAGTATTTTGAATTTAGCGTAAAAGGCTAGGGTGGTCCTAGTCCAGCATATTGAATTTGCGTAAGAGGCTAGGGTGGTCCTAGTCCAGCAATAAAGGCCAATGTGTTGCCTAATTGGGAACCCAATTTTCAAAGTCCAGAGGGACCTAGTGTCCGGTATGGGGACCTTACGTGGCTGATCACCCGTATTGTCCGGTTTTAATAAAAGGGCTTAATTTATTTGAAATGTTTAAAAGGTGAATATATGATATAAAAAGAGAAATTGATTTCTCTCTCTCTCTCTCCCTATCTTTGGAATGAATTATAAATTATCAAAATTTGGAAGAGCTCAAAGAATGATTCTTATATCGTTGTATCCATACTCCTGTTGTTGATTTTTTTTGCATCTATATTGTTACTTGCTGAGCATTTGGCTCACTTATTGTTGTTTATAACCCTTTTTCAGTTAAGGAAGAAAAGGATACGACTTAGGAGCTATATCAGGAGAAGAACTTGTTATGGACTGTAGACAGACTAGTTTGGCTCTAGTAAAAGGTTGGACTTTTGGATAGCAATCAAGATTTTTAAATTAGTGCCAGCTAGTTGTATTTATATTTGTGGTGTGTATGTAACTTTTGATTAAGGATTTAGTATTGTAATGTAATAACTTAGTTAGTAGTTGCTTGTTTCATACCACTACCTGCTAGAGATCCGGGTTAGTAGTGGGGTGTTGTAATATGTCTTAATGTCTGGTTATCAGTGTTATGTATTTAGTTTTGATTTGTGGTGCCTGGTTCCTTGATCGGGAGGTCATAGTAGTTTGGTTCACCTGATCGGTTAGGACAGGTTGAACATGTGCTGGTTTTTCTTAAATAGTTGGAATTGTCATTTTTTTTATGAAATTTGGTTGGTTCAAAATACAGGTGGATAGTCCATATTACGAATACTTCATGCCGAAATTTTTAAAAATCCCCCTGTATCATATTCTATTTTATTTAATTAATTCCAATAATTGAGTATTTTATTATAAAAATTACATTATCAGTATTGGGAAGTCGGGGCGTTACACAAACTGTTAATGTCCAGGTAGGATTTGTCAAGACATGTTCGGAACGTGGCAGGTGGAATACCTACTGTTTCTAGGGAAGGGATACACGTTCATTTCATTAGTGTCCAGGGGTACAACAGGTGAACCCCAAAATTAGTAAAGGCTTGTTATTCTAAGGGGAAACATGGCATGGACACCTAATTGAACAACGAATGGCATGGATATTTCACTAGACTTGGCATGCAGAGGAAGGGACACCAAGTACTGAATTAAACGTGGGTTTGTGCATGTGCGTACATGTAAATTAACCACATGGCAAGCATACACTATGCAAAAGGATGAAAAACCCATAAAACAAAATCAAAAGTTTAGGCAAACCAAGTAAAGGGTTACATCTTGTGAGGCCTACAGAGGAGCCCACACCCTCAAAATAATCAATTCGTGGCAATCATTGCCAAAAGAGTTCAAGAAATGGTTTAATTAAAGGAGTTCATAGTAGGAGGATTATTGGATTGTCTTGGTAGGAGAAGCTGGTGGAGTCGCCTGAGCGGAAGAGGTCTTCGTGGCTTCAAGTTCAGATGGTTGGGTTATACTCGGGGGTGCACCTGTTGAAACCCCATCCCCTGCTTCAACTTCTGGATTATTCACTAGCTCCACCACCTCTTGAACGGTCGCATTAACAGGCATCTCATCAACTTTGTCCTGTGGGGGTTCATCCATGTTCACCTCTGCCACAACTGCAGCTTGCTCAGCCTTGATTAAGTTGATGGCATCAATTGCATCCTGACCCAGGAGGCTCCAATCGAAGTCTGGGAAGGCTTCATATGTGGAAGTCATGTAGTCCTTGATCCCAGCCTTATAACCACTTGAGTACTCCTTATCATCATGAACGGCTAGAGCAGCCTTGTATTTGGCAATCGCACCCCACAAAGACCTCACTTCGAGTTTAGCTTTCCCAAGTTCCTTCGAATGGGCAGCAGCCAACTCATCTTTCTCCTTGTCAAGTTTGATGGTCAAAGAATCTAGGGTCCCCTTCTCTCTTACTAGTTTATCACGCTCTTGGATCAATGCACCTTCACTCTCATATAGCTCCCTATTGGAATCTAGTAGCTTCTTCCGATCATCTTGGAAGGCTTTCAACTCTGAACGTACCCTGGCAAGCTCTTCACGCATCTTTGAATTTCCCTTTGCGGCTTCAGAAATCTGGCTGCTGTGCTTCAAGTACAAGAAGAGGCTCTCAGCGTTCACTATGGGTACCCTGCTTACGGATTCCTCAAAGCTTAGGTTATCCCACTCCAAAATAGACCGCATTGGAACCCTGTCCTTTATAGCATCAATGAAAGCATTGAGGGGAGCAGGGGAGATGATCTCTGGAGGTCTATGTTCGACCTCTTTCTTGGAACGTTTACCCACACGTGAGCCAGATGCTCCAGACATTTCAGGGGTACGATGTGAGGTCCTCTTTCTGGAGGAAGCATTCTTCTCAACTGGAGCTGGGTTGACATTGGCAGTTGGAACATGGGTTCTTTCAATGGAAGTGGGAGGTACAGGTGACTTGGAGGCCTTCTTCTGTGCTGAACGCTTGGTGATGAAGGAAGGTACTGAAAAAGACATATCTGCATTGCAAATGGAACATTAGTCAGATTATGACAACAACAGAGACATTTTTCACAGAGAAATCAAGTAAATCACATATGTAAAAGAGATATGAAGCATTTATGACTAAGGAAAAAGCAATAAAAGGGGGGTACGCCTGCAAGCAGGGGTACGAATATAAACTTGTCTCATTAGGGGTTACATCAACAGGATTTTCCTCAACAGGGGTACGGCTGTCCCCTGGAGACCTGGAGCTGAGTTTCTTGCAGAAACCCAAATGGATTAATTTTCTCTTAGTAAGCAGGCTAGCACCATCTCCTAGTTCTACACTTCTTCTCAAGGCTTTTCGGGCTCTTTTCAATTCTTCTCCCTCAAGAATGGTTTGGACGGGCATATCTGGATGGGGATTAAACTCCTTTCTATACTCTGGGCAATCATAGCAATATAGGAATTGTTTATTCCACCCTGACATTCCTTTCTTATTACCCTTTATACACTTCCCCTGATGAATATTCCAGGTGGTAAGATAGAAGAAGTCGGTGGTTTTCCCAGTCTCTTTGAGTTGGTAGAAGAAACCCAACTCACGAGCAGTCAGTTTAACTTAGAACATGGAGTCATATAGGATATACATACATATAGCCATACGGTAAGAATTTGGAGTTAGTTGTAGGGGAGCAAGTTTATAGGTGTCAAGGATATCAATGATAAAAGGGTGGAGAGGCAGTCATAACCTTAGTCTAAAAAACTGGGAAGACAAGACAGCACAAGGACTCATTTGATCTGGCTCGAAGTTGGAAGAATCATGACATCTCTCTTTTGGCTGGGGTACGACAAATGAACACCCAAGGTTACAGGCTTCAAGGAGGTTCTCTAGTTTTTGGTCAGTCATAGAGGTTCGTGTATTGGCACAGGAAAGCTGGGGTACGGGGGCAGTAGAGGCTTTGGCAGGAGAAGCCTTGTCCTGGCTTTCGCTGTTCTCGACATGAAAGGGTTCAGTCATTGGGGACAAGTGACCCAGGGAGTCAATTTCTTCCCCAGATTGCATGGAATCAGAACTAATGGTGGTAGGTACAGCTGAAGAAGGGTCTGAGGAGTAAGTTCTAATTGAAATTTGTGCAGCGATAGGGTCAAGGATTTTGACTTTGGAACTGGTGCGTCCACTGACCGTTGAGGTCAAGGGAGGGAGTTTAGATATAGGGCTAAATGAAGGGAATGAATCAGCTTTGTTAACTCGAATAACTTGTAGAAAGGGGGGTTGAATAGAAGTTATGTAATCGTGTCTGATTTTCGCTTGATTAGATAAACAAGAAAAAACGAATAAATCAAACCGTTTGTATTAATAAAATCAAATACAAACTCTACCAAAGGTGTACAATACCTTTAGCAGCTGCTGACAATACAAATCTCTCTCTGTTTGTTTCGAACTCTCGAAGACAAACCTTATAATGATATTGATAGAGTATTTATAATGCTACCTATCAACTAATAACAGAAAGTAATGATCTATACATGACGATGTTCTGCCGTGCAGTTGATAGTTTCCATCAATAGAAAATTCTTTCCTTCATGATATCTTCTTGCTTGTTCTTTAAAACAATGATCCTGTTTTATAGCACTTTCCAGTTTTTGTAGCATCCGTAATGACATCATCAGTATTATGACTGATATCAGGATTTCACCTTGCATCATGACTTGACATCCATCAGTATCTGTCTTGTCGTATCAAGATCTTCTGTCAGTTCCTGAAATGTAGTCCTTGATAGTGTTCCTGACATAACTCTACAGATTGCTATCTAACACATATATCTTATACAAAGTACTAAATCCTTTATAAGATCAGGATATACAAGAGGTATGTGCAAATTCTATTCTTAACATCACAACTCATGAATTATTCCAAACAATCTCCCCCTATTTATGCTTTAGAATCTGAAGCATAAATCTAAGTTTTAGAGGTCAAAACATATAACAATACAGTCAGAATAGAATTTATGAATGTAGGTTTCATGAAGTTAAGTACCTCCTTCTTCAGATGTAGACATAGTATCTAGTACTTAGAAGAAAGAATTCAACTATTTGATGCTTCTTTTCCTTTACCACTTCCCTGTTAAGATTCACCTCTATCACCATCAGTTCTTCCTTTATCTCTCCCAGTCTGTTGCCTCTGAATTGTTTTTATCTCCCCCTTTATGACATCAGCAACATTAATTCCAACATTGAAGTCGTGATTGAATATCAAATTGAGATTTCTGAATATCCTTTAGAACATCAGAATTAACTTCAAAGTTGGAAGTGCTTGTTGTATCTTCAGAATCAGATGCTGAAATAACCTTATCTTCAAGCCTTGTAGAAGAAGTTGCCTGTGTAGCATGCTCTACTGAAGTAGACTGATATTCAAGTAATAATACTTGAGTAGAATTACAAGCATCTTCACCTTTCTGATCTGAAACTGAAATATGATCATCCTGCCCTTCACCAGTATTCTGTGTACTAATATCTACAAAACCTGACTCCTCCTGAGAGTGATCAGATACTGTTGATGTCCCAATTCTAGCTGATATTGGAAGTACATACAAAGGAATACTAGGATCATTAGGAATATCTTCTGGTACATGTGGAGTAAGAGATTGTCTTAGCCTTTCACCTCTTCTGTTGATGATTCCTGCAAGCCTTTCTTTCTGTTTCTGTGCTTTAACTTCTGGCTTTGGATTGTGCTTTGCTAAGTCATTCTTCTCATACATTTTGATAAAAGAATAAGTACCAGCATCCATACCAAGATTATCAGACCAAGATTCAGGAAAAACCTGATCCCAGAAATCAAACGATGGTGGTTTCTTAATTTTCTCTTCCTCACTATGGAGTTGATCATCCATACTCTCATTCTCACTTTGACTTACTAAAGTCAACATTCTTTCTACCTTTCCTTTTGCCTGGTCAGGAGCCAGCCTCTCTGTTTGTGGATCTATGTCCATCTTTTCAAGTGTATCACTCAAATTTGGATAAGTGCTCTCATGACCTACAGAAAAATAGGGGTTAGGAGAAGTTGTTATACCTGAACTCACATGGAGAGAGGGTTCCTCATATGGTAAGGGGCTTGAGGTTTTCTCCAAGGAGTGAGCTGCTATAGTCTCTGAACCCTCACAAACATCTACTGTCATTTTAGAAATTATAGGCTCCAATATACCACTTTCAAGTTCTACACTAGACTTTAATGCCTTCAGTAATACTTCATTAGACATTACATTTTGTGTGTTACCGTCTTCAAGTGTTGTTTGCTGAGACTCACCCTCATGGTGGATAGACTCTGACTGAACAATATTTGTTTGATCTTCAGGAAAATCAATCAAAGTCATTCCTCCCTTATCATAGGGTATCTCACTTGCAGTTTCAGCCATCACAGAATGTGACGCCCCCAGATCCGGGGTCGGAGATCTAGGCGCTCACGGTCCATTTTCCATTAATAACATACCTGTTCTTGCACATAATATATAAAACAGCCATCGACCCCACAATAAAACTCACACCGCACACACACACACAGGTTAGAGTCTCAGAAACGTCATACACTTGATTAAGCAAAAGTAAAAGTTTCAGAGTTATTACAGACCGAATTAAATAGCATTTATGCTACCAGCAACACTTCGATATGAAGCGGTGTTGGCGGCTTGAATGTTTGTTACGGTACACTGCTTTGCACAGGTCATACTTATAAATAAAACGTACTAACAAAAGTTGCCAACCAATCCGGCTAATGGGGCCTACCGGTGGAATCTCAACTGCTGCCTCGGGTCTAGTCATGTGCTTTCGGGCAGTCTGTCTTGGTCTTGCCATTTCTCTTAACTGTTGTGTTTGTAAATTTGAAAACAAGCAAGAGTGAGCAACTATAGCTCAGCAAGAAATATATGTATAAGGTAAGCAATATAACATTACATGTGTTTAGCAGTTATTAAACTCGTTTATATTAATCAATTATAAAATCATTTGTCATCGTTGATAAATTTCAAAGGTGCACCAATACGTCCCCTTGTTTTCAAAGTAAACTTGCAGTTCTAGATACTGCATGGAGTCAACATCTTTCTCATCAAAATAGAACACTATCGGCAACTTGGCATATAAGCCTAAGAAGCAGTGTCAGAGCATTTTTCCAAAGTGGAGGAATGAGACTTAAAGAAAATATAAAACCTGACAGGGATTGACGATGATCAGTCGCCACATCCAAGTCCAATAATCCGCGGGTCTTCTCTACCGGTAAAAGGATAGAAACTACATCCGTAACTATCCCCGGGTGAAAACTACATCCGTAATCACCCTCGATAAAAACTACATCCGTAATCATCCTTCGGTAACACCTGGGCCGGAATAATAATTGATGGACCGCCTGGCTCACGGCCGCTTACACATCCCGGGAATCGTTCGTCAACGGTTCCCACACCTGCCAGAGTCCCTTTTCTTTTTCTTTTTTTAAAAAAAAACTTTATTTTGATTGAAAACTGAGTAGCTGAGGTCCGACATCAGTCGACCGATAATTCTTGAAATCGTACAAGGAGCCAAACCTGACCGGGGGTTTTCGAAAATGTTTTGAGTTCGAAAGAGTTCGAGTTTGAAAGTGCTAAAGGTATCTTGGATTAGCTTTGTTTTTAAAATAATGAACAATAATTAATAAATGGTATTTTAAGATTTAATATTAATAATTAATAAAATAATTATTTAATTAAATAAGCTTTTAATCCAAGATAGGGATTTTTGAGTATCTATGATGATATAAAAATAATTACTTAAGTATACGATACTTCCCGAATGACCCTTCGGGTTTTTCGCAATTTAATTACGATATAATAATATACCGCTCTCCGGTCAATGGTATATATGGACCGCTACGACCTCTATTGCTAGAGTCGTTGTCCGAAGAAAACATTTCATTCTAAGTTCAAGGGGTACAAACATATATATGCATATAACTCAAATTTCATCATTTCTTCGATAAGCATAAACATATGATACGATTGAAAACTACAAACACAACAGTGAATGTCCTTATATATGTAAGTTTTGAAAAGTAAACTTGCCTTGGTGAGGTTGGGGTGGTCGAGCTTGCGGAGTGGAATGATCTATACATAATCAATAACCGTTCGTTAGTACCTTAACAATATCTCTTTTAATTGCGAGGTTTTAGGGGGTACAAAATTAACTTAATGACTTCGTCTTATGACTCTCTAGCCCCACTATAGGTTCATTTCATCACTCGATTACGCTCGTCACTTATTCGACTTCATTTGGTTACCATATCCGAATCATATTCATTCCCCCTTAAATCACACTCCACTTACGACTTTTTCACTTGCGCGAATTTTACTCTAACATTTTTATAAAATTGAAAAATACATATTTTAATCAAATTCTTTTTGGGTAGCCTTCACCACTGAATTTACTAGCTCCTCTAATTTTTCCATGATCCTACATAAATTTTTAGGGGTTTAAACAAGGTTCACAAGGGGACCATTTAGTGCAGTTCGGATTCCAGAAACACTTTTCACTTCTCAGGCCATAACTCAAAATCTACACATCACCTAGTCATGAACCTTATATTTCTGGAAACTACATTCAAATACCTTTCCAACAATATATATTAGGACTTCAGGGGACAAGATTTAGGGGTTCAAAACTCTCCTACAAGACAGTACAAGTCCCCAGAAATTTACACAGCATGCTTTTTCCACTTAACCTTTCAAGAATCTTATATAAACATCACAACCATCATCTAAACCACCAAGATCATACTCTATAGCATACATGGAGTTACATACACTAACCACAAGCTTAAAAATCACAACCACAACATTTAAACTCAAGATCTACATCATCCATAACTTATATGTCCAAGATTCACACTAACATCAATGGATCTAACATTAAACACCATAAATAATTCATGGCCAAGAGGGGTTAGAGTTTTATACCTTCTTGAGTATCTAGGAGCCTTGGGTATGCCTTACAAGTCTCAAGAACACCTTGGATGAGCCCCTACAATCCTTACAACTCAAGATCTAAATGAAAACTAAACATAGTTACTATTCATCAAAACTTCAACAATTTATAACTTAAAAACTAGTGGATGAAAGGGGTTGGAATTCATAGCATACCTTTCTTATATGGTGTAGAGGACCTAGGATTTTTGTCTTGAGTTATGAGTGATGAGAAGTTGAAGAAAAGAATTTTTCTTCTCCTTCTTTGGTGCTTGGCCGAGAGCTTCAAGAGCTAGGGGGGAGAGTGTTTTGTTTTGTTTTTTTGGTGTTGGGTGAATAAAGTGAAGTGTGTTGGGTGATATGTATTAGGTGTATGTATATTGTATCACATGTTACAAGTCTAGTGCCTAGGCCAACCATACCTTCTTGTCTCCTTGGACAATGCACCATAACTAGTTACTATTCCTCTAGTTGTTTTTGCATTACTAGTTCTCGTAATAATACTTTGTCGCGTAGAGATTTCCCTTGTACTTCCTTAAGTACTTAATTGTTTAAATTCCTCAAATATCCATAACTCCTCGTCATAATTCCTAATAAATCTTTTAATACTCCAATAACTCTCAAGTCCCAAGTTTTATAATTCTTACTAACAATAAGACTCTTGCCTTCAACAACCTTCCCTTTATCTTACATGGTGAATGTAACAACATAGTTTCTCAGATAATTCAATTCCATTACACAATATGGGTGACTCAAAAGGTTCCAAATTCACAATGTCATATGATATTATATAAAAGAAAATATTACCAAAATTAGGGTTCTTACAGCCTCCCCTCCTTAAAAGGATTCCGTCCCGGAATCAGGTTGAAAACAGTTGGGGGTGCTTTTCACGCATCGTGCTCTCTAGTTCCCATGTTGATTCTTCGACATTCTGGTTCCTCCACAGAACTCTCACTAGTTTGACAACCTTGTTCCTCAGCACCTGTTCTTTCCTATCCATGATTTCTACGGGTTGCTTCACATAGGTTAAGTCTGGCTGCAAATCCACTTGGTCATATTCTATCACGTGCCGGAAGTCGGTATGGTAAGGTCGTAGCATGGACACATGGAACACATTATGTACTTGCTGCAAGCTTGGGGGTAAAGCCAATTCATAGGCTAACTTTCCAACTCGTCTCAAAATCTCAAAAGGTCCAATAAATCTTGTGCTTAGCTTCCCCTTCTTACCAAATCTCATCAATCCCTTCCACGGTGATACCTTTAACATCACAAACTCCCCTAACTCATATTCTTTGTCCTTGCGGGTCTGGTCCGCGTACTTCTTCTATCTGTCTTGGGCCGCTACCAGCCGTCCTCTTATGTGTTCGATAGTTTCTCTTGTCTGTTGGACCAGTTCAGGCCCTAAAATCTTTCGCTCTCCAACTTCTTCCCAACACAAGGGAGATCGACATCTTCATCCGTATAAAGCTTCATATGGGGGCATTCCTATACTGGCATGGTAACTGTTGTTGTAGGAAAATTGGATCAACTGTAAGTGGTCATCCCAACTTCCCTTAAAATCGATGGCACATACTCTCAACATGTCCTCTATGGTCTGGATGGTTCTCTCGCTCTGTCCGTCTGATTGGGGGTGGTATGCAGTACTCATGTTTAACTTGGTCCCCACAGAATCCTGAAAACTCCTCCAGAACCTGGAGTTGAACCTTGGGTCTCTATCAGATACAATGCTCACAGGAACCCCATGCCTAACCACAATCTCCTTTAAGTAAATATCCACCAGCTTGTCGATAGTGTATCTCTCGTTGATTGGAAGAAAATGTGCTGACTTGGTCAATCTATCGATAATTACCCAAATGGCATCATGATTAGTCTTGGTCCTTGGTAGTCCGACCACAAAGTCCATCGCAATATGCTCCCACTTCCACTCGGGTATCTCTAAGGGTTGCAACAATCCACTGGGCCTCTGGTGTTCGGCCTTTACTCTTTGACATGTCAAGAATTTACTTACCCATTCTGCCACGTCCTTCTTCATATTTGGCCACCAATAGTATTCCCTCAGATCTCTATACATCTTAGTGCCTCCAGGGTGAATTGAGTACCTTGAACTATGAGCCTCTTGCAAAATCTCGTCTTTTAATTCCTGAACGTTCAGGATCCATATCCTAGATGCGTACCTCATAACTCCATCCCCGTCCTTTTCACACTTAATTTCCTCGCCAGTCAAAATTTTCTCCATCGAATTCTTTTCTTCTTCTATCTTCTTTTCCTGGCATAACTTAATCTTTTCCAATAGCGGTGGTTGGACTCTTATTTCCCTTAGACTCTCCAGTTTCTCAAGGTCCTTGATCAACTCGTCCACTGACGTTATCATCTTGAGTTTCTCCTTTCGGCTAAGTGCATCGGCCACCACGTTGGCATTCCCTGGGTGATAATGAATCTCACAATCATAATCCTTGATTAGCTCTAGCCATCTCCTCTGCCTCATGTTTAACTCTTTCTGAGTGAATATGTACTTTAAGCTCTTGTAATCCGTGTAGATTTCACACTTTTCTCCGTAAAGATAATGTCTCCAGATCTTCAAAGCGAAAACTATCGCCGCTAATTCCAAATCATGGGTGGGGTATCTTATCTCGTACTCCTTAAGTTGTCTGGACGCATACGCAATCACTTTACTGTGCTGCATAAGCACACACCCTAAACCTTTATGGGATGCGTCGCTATAAATCACAAAATCTCCCTTATCATCGGGTAGGGCTAGTACTGGTGCTGTCACCAACCTCTTTTTCAACTCTTGAAAGCTCTCTTCGCATTTTTCAGTCCACAAAAACTTCTCGGTCTTGCGAGTTAGTCGGGTCAAAGGGGCTGCTATCTTGGCAAAGTCTTGGACAAACCTTCTATAGTAGCCAGCCAATCCTATAAAACTTCTCACCTCTGTCGGAGTGGTTGGTGTAACGCCCCAACTTCCCAATACTGAAAATATGTATTTTATAATAAAATAGACATTGACACAGGGAAATTTTAGAAGATTTCGGCATGAAGTATTCATAAATCGGACTCCACCTGTAATTCAACCCAAACCAAATTCCAATTTCACAATTACTTAATACACCAACGATTCCTCACCGGGATCGATTCCAGGTTATGGTATGAAACAAGAATCTAAACCATACAAATTATTACAATTTCTTCTACTATTCTGATTTCAATAACTATACCGTTTAATCTGTAGCTTAACTCTAATCCGTGCTTACCCGCTTTAGCTTCGAGATCTATCCTGTAAAGGCTGCCTCATTGCTCTCATATGACTCGTACGATGTAGACATCCACCCTTAATCCTAACTGAAAGATTAGAGAAAATGAAGCAAGAGTGAGCCAAAGAATGCTCAGCAAGTGAACAGTATAGTAAAACAATAAAACTACAATGATTCATTGATGAACATATCACTGACCAACTTATCTCAAAGGAATAATTCACAATTACAGAAGCTCAAGAACTTCAAAGATATAACATTTTATTTAATTCAGGAAATGGAATAGAATTGGACTATTTTGCATTTTATTAATAAAAACAATAAGGTTAGGCTGCTGATCAGTCACGCACTAACCCCGGACAAACGCACACAGCAATGTCCTTTAATGGATCCACGGCACACATTGGCCTTAATAACTTCTGACCACGAATCTGGTCCGACCCTTTACGGTCCACATTTAAAAAAAACAACAGTCCAATCCTATAATCTGAACGTCAGGTGTCGGAACAATCGACCACCTCGACCAGCCAAGCACCCTGGAAACTCACGTTCCAGGTTAACAACTCAAATCTCAAGAAGAAATGAGGTCTAGTAAAATTTTGACTTAGATATCGACAAGTTCGATATAGAGAAGGGTATTATTCCATAATAAATCAGTGAAACAGGGACAACAATTTCAGCACTATTGAATGGGGATATAATAAATAGCTATTCATATTTATTGAAAATTTAAGAGCAATAATATCAACGACAAATCGAATTAATATAATGATCAAGTGACGAAAAACATGGTTCATTTGAGTGAAATGATTTACTTGCAACATGAATAACAACAATTGTAATTATAAGATAAAGCAAGGGTATAGTCAAGTGCTAAACATTTAATAAATTTACCAACACATTGTCAAGTTGTGCTAAGCATTTAATAAATTTACCAACACATTGTCAAGTTGAATCAACAAAAGCGAATTAAGTAGTTTTAAAATGATCATTTGTAAAATAACTCCAAGAAAATAAAATTGTAGGACAGGCTGAAGAAAACCTCTCCTAAAGGGGTCCATTGGTGAAAATCCGTTACCAAGTTTAAATTAACATGAGAGATTCGAATAGTTTAAAACGAAGATTTAAGAAATTCTCAATTACTTAAGGTCTCACTCATGTCAGCTAAGCACTTATAGGCTTCAGCTGCCAGAACCGGCATGACAAATATGAGTTTAAATAATTAAGAAGATCTCAATTCATTCTTGGTTTTAACCGTCACTGAGCAACACATGCCTCAACAACAGTATAAACCTCGAATTAGTTTACAATAATTTGAAGAAAACGCTCTTTGAAGAATATTAATAATGACGGGAAATATTTATATAAAATAATTTTTGAAAGAATCAACATCTGAACAATAGGTGAAGAGAATAAACAATGACAGAATAATTTTGAGAATGAGTGTTTGTAAATTAATAGAAGAAGAATGTCACTGAAAGTAAAATAAAATAAAATAAAATAAAAGGGTATGGGCACTAGCAAACATGGTTTAAAAGAAATATCGTAAAATCAACAGAACAGGTTCACATTATTTAGAATAAATATGAAGAATATAATTGCTTGCAAGAAGGAATTTCGAAAGAACAATAAATAATACAAAAGGTTTCACATCACTTGAACAATAAGTGAGGAATAGTAAACTTGCCTCAATACACAGGGTTTCCATTTCCAATACTTCAACTCCTTATCACTTTACATCCATATCTACTTCTTTATATATTGTCCTCTACTCGATCCTACGTCCGTCTTTCTTTTATCACTTGTCAGCCACTATCCGGGCACACTCGCCAGCTCCGATAATTATTTCATTCCACAAGATTCCATCCTTACATACATAACTCCTAGCCGGGCCTTTTAGTCGTACCTATATAAAGGTAAGTACTACTTCAGAATGTAATCAACCGAAACCTCATTGTTGTTCTAGTCTACCCATACGTTTCCTAGTTCGAGTAAACACAATAACACGTATAACATGTAAGGTTATACTTATAAAAGACTCTTAGTATAACTAGATAACTCATGCGAATATATCACACATATAGTCACATAACATGTATTATGCACTCTTAGAATATAAGAGATTGTTTTATCGAAATAACTCTAAGAATTATGTATTGTTCTAAGGAAATTTCGACAGAGTTCCCTCTGTAATTCAAACTTTGCCAAGCTGTACCAATCAATCCAATACCAATACATGCTGCTATTAGAACTTTTCAACAAACTTTCGAACTTATAATATATACATCTCTAAACAGCTATCAAGCATTACCCCTTTAAATTAACATCTTGAGTAATTGTTACTCTAACTCTATATAACCACTATTTTAATCGTACAATTCGAACTACTACTCTGCTAACCACATAATCCATATTAACTCAGTTAAACTAAATATATACATCTATACATAATTCGAACTAAATCACACAACTTTTGCAAATTAACTATCACATTAGTTCACATATACAAATGATGTCTTTAATAACTACTAACAATCATTAAAACCAAATCGAATCAGAAGAAACATAATCAACCACCAATTTACAGTACCACAGCAACAACCAAGAATTGACAGAAGCCACCGATCTTGCATCACCCTTGACCATATACACGTACTCAATATCCAAACAAGCACACACGTATAAAACGAAAACAAAGCTTTGAGATTGGTATTGTTGTACCAGCAGACCTGCAGTCCTGCACTACCTCACACTCTCTTCATCCCAACCTTCGATTAACACTCACACATCTGCACTACCTCCATTCATTTCACCATCTCCACCTTCGATTTCCACTACCCCAGAACAAACACCCCATCTCTATTTCTTTCTTCCACTCATTTCCTCCTTCCTGCTACTTCCTCAATCTCTCGACCCCCTCTTTCTCCTCTTTCTCATTACCAAAAAAACATGCACAAACACACCTACACATATTCTTACACACGACCATATAGAGATATATACTCACTGCATACATCAACTAGCAACCAATTCACGCAAAACGGCCGAAAAGTTCCCAAAATCCGGCAACCAAACCAAAACTCAACCAACTCCAAAAATGAACCCAGAAATCTATTTGTAAATACTCGTTGGACCAAATTTAACATGACTAGCACCATCGTGACATCAACCAATGCAAACAATTAGTGAAAACCAAAAATACGAATAAGAACTTAATTTCCAATTTTGAAATCTTTACTCGAAACAATTCAATTCAAAACTCTACTAAACTAATATACCAATTCAAAGTTGAAGTGATATAACATTATGAATACGTAAGCAATCGCAAAGGATACACAAAAGGATCACCCGCCGTTGATCGGTCTTTTACGTGCAAGCCTCCAGAGTCGAGGTCTTGCCGTTATTCGACCCCCCTCCCAAACACCTCCCAAACACCTTTGTACTCTTCATCCATCAACTACAACATCAAAATCGCATAAACAATGAAACCCCCAAAGTTTGACACCAACAGCCCCCCCACAACTCCATGGTAGAACACACGAATACCCAATATATACATACAGGCTTGTTACATAAAGAAGGGAGGAGGAGGTGAGTAGAGATTTCCAGAGAGACAACCACGAGAGAGATTGAGAGTAAGAGAGAGATATTGATTAAGAGTGTTCTAGAGAATGAGAGAGACCATCGATGTTTAGTACTAAAAAAAAACCAACAAGAGCTGCGATTTTTTAATAATAAAGAAAAACAGGGAAAATTCTGAAATTATACAACACTGAAAATCAATTATAAATCTGATTTTTTTTTTTAATCATTTAAGATCGGATTTAAACATGAAATTAATAGAAAAATACTTTTAAAAAAAATTCTATAATAAAGGTTATGAAATTAAAAACATTCCCATATTTTTAAAATATTTTTAGGATCAACAATGATTTAAATATGAATTTTACAAGTTTTGAACTTTTAAATGCAATAAAATTCTTAAAATCATTTTAAAATACCAAAACACCCAATTAATACACCCAATAATTTTAAAAACTAAATAAATATACAAATATGATATTGCAAAGGATTTCGGGATTTTTAAATACTCCGATGATTTTAGAAAAATTTTCAAAGATCAATAATTCATAATGTAAATAGATTTTAATCATAAAAATTTTGAATAAAAATACACGGAGTCACATTTCACATAAACATCATCATATAAGCATGTAAACATGACGTCACATATATTCAATCCTAAAAAAAATCACCTCATATAATCCACATTCAATATTAAATAATAATAATTATAAGTACGATATTTTCTAGGGTGTTATATCCTTCCCCCCTTAATAGGATTCTGACCTCAGAATCGACCGTTAGAAAACATATGACGGTATTCTCAAACATTTCTTTTTTTTTTTTTTTTTTTTTTTTCCAATTTCCATGTCATTCATTCCACAACTGCATTCCTTTATATCAATTCAAAAATCGATAGGCTCATCTTGTAGGCCTTCGAATTTCCATAAACTTAATCCTCTAGTTTGTATGTCTCGTTAATTCTAGATACTGATCACTCGCACGTGATGATCCCCTTTCTACCGAAAATCGGTCATGACCTATTCGTATAATGGACTATGACCTGTACACAAACGCCTCGAGTACTAACTCAATCATCCATAATAATTCACATATATATATAATAGTAAGACGAAATCTGTCTCGACTGAAAATACATGATAACTAAATAAGTCTTTCAAAACGAAATCCATGCAACTAAAACAATTGGTACAACTTCCACGCTCCTACTCATAATCAGATTGGCTCAGATAAACTTTGAGTAAAATAATATCAAGAAATCCCCCAATCATTCTTACTCCCCTTTCAACGTACAATGTTACTCGAGGAGGGAATAACTGGGAACTTCTATCCATTCTCAATCCCATTGTTTTACTGAGTAATCTTTTCAAAACCAATAACCATTTACCTTGAAACGTATATATCATATTCGTAATACAACTATTCTGGGGTCACTGCCCCTCAATACCATTCAAAATCAAACTCCAACTCTAATATCCCCTAATATCAAAACTCGACTTCCGAACCATTACTCTACATATCTTACAAGTCGTTAAAATTTAAACTCTAAACATTATAACTCCCATATTTATCAATAACTCATTTCCTTGAACTATTTTATCTTCTGCATTGATCAGCTTCACCTTCTGCTTCCATCAACTTCGCATGGTACTTCCTTCTTTAATCTAATGATTCATTCGC
Source organism: Saposhnikovia divaricata (assembly GCA_036435485.1). Classification (NCBI taxonomy): domain Eukaryota; kingdom Viridiplantae; phylum Streptophyta; class Magnoliopsida; order Apiales; family Apiaceae; genus Saposhnikovia; species Saposhnikovia divaricata. The sequence continues at coordinate 165,494,686 of CM071600.1, forward strand.
AATAATCTAGACCTTTGGATCTTCCACCTATAACTTCCTAATTTCTTTGAACATTTCCTTGAGCACTGTATACCTATTTAATCTCTCATGGTTCATCCAGTTGCACTGATATTTAAGCGGTTTTCAATCTCTTCTTTGACTCCTAAAAGCTTTCTCCACTCTTATCCATTCATTTCTTGATTTATAGCCTTGTCCACTGCTATAACTATCTTGGTAAAAATTTGACAATCTAAGGAAATTCCTAGCTGATCCTTCAAAACTTTTGATCTCTGCTGGCATCTTCGGCCTTTCCTGATTCATTAATGCTTCCTCTTCTCGTAGTTCACTTTGATCCCTTCGTCATATCCTGAAGATTATAGTTCTTTCAATTCCAAAGCTCGTACTTAGAAATCTTATGCATGTTCTTCTTATATCCTCAAATATCTTGATATGTCTTCGGATCTTGAATCCTTGAAACTGATTACATTCCTGGTTGTAATTAATTAATCAACTTTATATCTCTGCCAGGTGATAACCCTGGTAATTCATCAATACCTTCTTCTGAGAAAATTTTAACCACTGAAATCTGCTTCACTCCACTTGTATGCTTATTGGTATATCTCCCATGGGTACGATAACCTAAAAATCTTGTTATAATAAGCTCTTAGTCTACATGATCATTAAAACTCCTTTGTCCACTTCCGACCTCATAACATAACTTACATATCACTTGAGAATCATAATTCCACTTCTTGTCTTCACAATTTGCATGTACTTTGTATTTAACTAATCAATCCACTCCTAATTCACACTTAACACTTTCTGACTGTCATCACATCCAGATGCTTAATAAGTTATATATAATCATATTGGGCTTCTAATTTCTAATTCGGTCACTTATTACCATACTATTATCTCTTGGTCAAATCTATTTTACTCTTAATATTCGTAATCCTTTGACTAGGTTCACCTAAATTGCTATCTCCAATACAATCCCTTTTCTCCTTTATCCAGAGTTCCAATTCCTGTTGACATCTCTAAAAAACAACTGTCCAGTTCTACTCTGCTCTGCTCAAACTTTTCCCACTTCGTTTCTAAAATTTCTATATCTGACAATTAATCTCAAAACATCCTTGTTTCCCTATCCAAAGTAAAATATGCATCAACAAGTTTTCCTCATCAATCTTTCCTTAATATAATTCTCATATTCTAACTATATCCATCATCACTCTACTTTCAAATTAAACAGAATTAATAATCCCGTGTCCTTGTTATCCGCTCATTATCTATACTTAGTTCTACATTTTATCGAATCTTGTACGTGTATTGTCAATCCACTACGTAATTTAACTTGATATTCCATCTCTGCTTTAACCTCAATTCTCAAGCCTGCTCATCCAATTCTCAGTAGACGTAAATGTAAATTCGACCACTTAGAATGTCATCATCTCTATCTTTACTGCTTTTAATCAATAATAATTTTAGGAATCGTAAGGGTTTATAACAAAAAGGAATCAATAAAATAGGCAGGTGCTAACATGTATGAGTACAAGATGAGTTTTGTTTGATAAAAAAAAATAACTGAGAGATCAATATGATCATTGAACTAATTTCAGGTTGCATTTGTCACTTAGGTCAACCACCACAGCACAAGAAGGGGGCCAGCCTTCTGTACTTTCATGGCAAACACAATCAGTGGCGTCCCACCAGACTTCTATCACATAGATAAGATGTCCCTGAATCCCCTATATACATAGGGTTGTTCATCCCAGTCAGAATAAATAAGGTTAAGGATTCAAAGAGAAACAAAAAGAATTCAAAAGTTTCAAAAAGTTTATAGATATACAATGTTGAATAAGCGATAACAATTATTCGGGGAAATTAGAAAGAATTCAAGGGTCTCAATAATTTATATGCATCATGTTGAATCAAGTGATCCCCTGAAAAATAGAGGTATCTAAAAAAAAATAGAAATGTGTTTAAATGAATTTGCAAAATTCGTCATCAATTGAAATATAGTTGATTATCAAAGGTGATGGGGTATTATCAAGATAAGAAGACACAGAAAGAAAGGTTAAATCTCCCTAATCAATAATTTAAATGAAATAAACTGCTAGTAATGAATAACCATGTCCTTGCTCCATCAAATGCCAGAAATCACATTTCGCATCTTGTTTACCGTCCTTTCGCACTTTCTATATCGTTCACGGGGTAACTAAAGTCGCAAAAGAAATTCTAGAACATACACGAAGGTCTACACGTAGCATCCTCCAAGCTGGTAACTCCGGTCGTCTATTTAACGTAGACGGCGCCGAATCAACTACCTCGTCCAAAGTCGTACCTTCGAATGAATCGAATTCTGACTCGCGCGATATGTCAAAATACTAACTAACGTCGCAACCGTCGTCCTAAAAACCTAAGGCGAATCTTATCCTAAATCATTCTATCTAATGTCCCACTTAAGTACATAAACCTAATCATCCTAACTTGTTTCAGTGACCATAACCTGTCGCTCTGATACCAACCTGTAACGCCCCAACTTCCCAATACTGAAAATATGTATTTTATAATAAAATAGACATTGACACAGGGAAATTTTAGAAGATTTCGGCATGAAGTATTCATAAATCGGACTCCACCTGTAATTCAACCCAAACCAAATTCCAATTTCACAATTACTTAATACACCAACGATTCCTCACCGGGATCGATTCCAGGTTATGGTATGAAACAAGAATCTAAACCATACAAATTATTACAATTTCTTCTACTATTCTGATTTCAATAACTATACCGTTTAATCTGTAGCTTAACTCTAATCCGTGCTTACCCGCTTTAGCTTCGAGATCTATCCTGTAAAGGCTGCCTCATTGCTCTCATATGACTCGTACGATGTAGACATCCACCCTTAATCCTAACTGAAAGATTAGAGAAAATGAAGCAAGAGTGAGCCAAAGAATGCTCAGCAAGTGAACAGTATAGTAAAACAATAAAACTACAATGATTCATTGATGAACATATCACTGACCAACTTATCTCAAAGGAATAATTCACAATTACAGAAGCTCAAGAACTTCAAAGATATAACATTTTATTTAATTCAGGAAATGGAATAGAATTGGACTATTTTGCATTTTATTAATAAAAACAATAAGGTTAGGCTGCTGATCAGTCACGCACTAACCCCGGACAAACGCACACAGCAATGTCCTTTAATGGATCCACGGCACACATTGGCCTTAATAACTTCTGACCACGAATCTGGTCCGACCCTTTACGGTCCACATTTAAAAAAAACAACAGTCCAATCCTATAATCTGAACGTCAGGTGTCGGAACAATCGACCACCTCGACCAGCCAAGCACCCTGGAAACTCACGTTCCAGGTTAACAACTCAAATCTCAAGAAGAAATGAGGTCTAGTAAAATTTTGACTTAGATATCGACAAGTTCGATATAGAGAAGGGTATTATTCCATAATAAATCAGTGAAACAGGGACAACAATTTCAGCACTATTGAATGGGGATATAATAAATAGCTATTCATATTTATTGAAAATTTAAGAGCAATAATATCAACGACAAATCGAATTAATATAATGATCAAGTGACGAAAAACATGGTTCATTTGAGTGAAATGATTTACTTGCAACATGAATAACAACAATTGTAATTATAAGATAAAGCAAGGGTATAGTCAAGTGCTAAACATTTAATAAATTTACCAACACATTGTCAAGTTGTGCTAAGCATTTAATAAATTTACCAACACATTGTCAAGTTGAATCAACAAAAGCGAATTAAGTAGTTTTAAAATGATCATTTGTAAAATAACTCCAAGAAAATAAAATTGTAGGACAGGCTGAAGAAAACCTCTCCTAAAGGGGTCCATTGGTGAAAATCCGTTACCAAGTTTAAATTAACATGAGAGATTCGAATAGTTTAAAACGAAGATTTAAGAAATTCTCAATTACTTAAGGTCTCACTCATGTCAGCTAAGCACTTATAGGCTTCAGCTGCCAGAACCGGCATGACAAATATGAGTTTAAATAATTAAGAAGATCTCAATTCATTCTTGGTTTTAACCGTCACTGAGCAACACATGCCTCAACAACAGTATAAACCTCGAATTAGTTTACAATAATTTGAAGAAAACGCTCTTTGAAGAATATTAATAATGACGGGAAATATTTATATAAAATAATTTTTGAAAGAATCAACATCTGAACAATAGGTGAAGAGAATAAACAATGACAGAATAATTTTGAGAATGAGTGTTTGTAAATTAATAGAAGAAGAATGTCACTGAAAGTAAAATAAAATAAAATAAAATAAAAGGGTATGGGCACTAGCAAACATGGTTTAAAAGAAATATCGTAAAATCAACAGAACAGGTTCACATTATTTAGAATAAATATGAAGAATATAATTGCTTGCAAGAAGGAATTTCGAAAGAACAATAAATAATACAAAAGGTTTCACATCACTTGAACAATAAGTGAGGAATAGTAAACTTGCCTCAATACACAGGGTTTCCATTTCCAATACTTCAACTCCTTATCACTTTACATCCATATCTACTTCTTTATATATTGTCCTCTACTCGATCCTACGTCCGTCTTTCTTTTATCACTTGTCAGCCACTATCCGGGCACACTCGCCAGCTCCGATAATTATTTCATTCCACAAGATTCCATCCTTACATACATAACTCCTAGCCGGGCCTTTTAGTCGTACCTATATAAAGGTAAGTACTACTTCAGAATGTAATCAACCGAAACCTCATTGTTGTTCTAGTCTACCCATACGTTTCCTAGTTCGAGTAAACACAATAACACGTATAACATGTAAGGTTATACTTATAAAAGACTCTTAGTATAACTAGATAACTCATGCGAATATATCACACATATAGTCACATAACATGTATTATGCACTCTTAGAATATAAGAGATTGTTTTATCGAAATAACTCTAAGAATTATGTATTGTTCTAAGGAAATTTCGACAGAGTTCCCTCTGTAATTCAAACTTTGCCAAGCTGTACCAATCAATCCAATACCAATACATGCTGCTATTAGAACTTTTCAACAAACTTTCGAACTTATAATATATACATCTCTAAACAGCTATCAAGCATTACCCCTTTAAATTAACATCTTGAGTAATTGTTACTCTAACTCTATATAACCACTATTTTAATCGTACAATTCGAACTACTACTCTGCTAACCACATAATCCATATTAACTCAGTTAAACTAAATATATACATCTATACATAATTCGAACTAAATCACACAACTTTTGCAAATTAACTATCACATTAGTTCACATATACAAATGATGTCTTTAATAACTACTAACAATCATTAAAACCAAATCGAATCAGAAGAAACATAATCAACCACCAATTTACAGTACCACAGCAACAACCAAGAATTGACAGAAGCCACCGATCTTGCATCACCCTTGACCATATACACGTACTCAATATCCAAACAAGCACACACGTATAAAACGAAAACAAAGCTTTGAGATTGGTATTGTTGTACCAGCAGACCTGCAGTCCTGCACTACCTCACACTCTCTTCATCCCAACCTTCGATTAACACTCACACATCTGCACTACCTCCATTCATTTCACCATCTCCACCTTCGATTTCCACTACCCCAGAACAAACACCCCATCTCTATTTCTTTCTTCCACTCATTTCCTCCTTCCTGCTACTTCCTCAATCTCTCGACCCCCTCTTTCTCCTCTTTCTCATTACCAAAAAAACATGCACAAACACACCTACACATATTCTTACACACGACCATATAGAGATATATACTCACTGCATACATCAACTAGCAACCAATTCACGCAAAACGGCCGAAAAGTTCCCAAAATCCGGCAACCAAACCAAAACTCAACCAACTCCAAAAATGAACCCAGAAATCTATTTGTAAATACTCGTTGGACCAAATTTAACATGACTAGCACCATCGTGACATCAACCAATGCAAACAATTAGTGAAAACCAAAAATACGAATAAGAACTTAATTTCCAATTTTGAAATCTTTACTCGAAACAATTCAATTCAAAACTCTACTAAACTAATATACCAATTCAAAGTTGAAGTGATATAACATTATGAATACGTAAGCAATCGCAAAGGATACACAAAAGGATCACCCGCCGTTGATCGGTCTTTTACGTGCAAGCCTCCAGAGTCGAGGTCTTGCCGTTATTCGACCCCCCTCCCAAACACCTCCCAAACACCTTTGTACTCTTCATCCATCAACTACAACATCAAAATCGCATAAACAATGAAACCCCCAAAGTTTGACACCAACAGCCCCCCCACAACTCCATGGTAGAACACACGAATACCCAATATATACATACAGGCTTGTTACATAAAGAAGGGAGGAGGAGGTGAGTAGAGATTTCCAGAGAGACAACCACGAGAGAGATTGAGAGTAAGAGAGAGATATTGATTAAGAGTGTTCTAGAGAATGAGAGAGACCATCGATGTTTAGTACTAAAAAAAAACCAACAAGAGCTGCGATTTTTTAATAATAAAGAAAAACAGGGAAAATTCTGAAATTATACAACACTGAAAATCAATTATAAATCTGATTTTTTTTTTTAAATCATTTAAGATCGGATTTAAACATGAAATTAATAGAAAAATACTTTTAAAAAAAATTCTATAATAAAGGTTATGAAATTAAAAACATTCCCATATTTTTAAAATATTTTTAGGATCAACAATGATTTAAATATGAATTTTACAAGTTTTGAACTTTTAAATGCAATAAAATTCTTAAAATCATTTTAAAATACCAAAACACCCAATTAATACACCCAATAATTTTAAAAACTAAATAAATATACAAATATGATATTGCAAAGGATTTCGGGATTTTTAAATACTCCGATGATTTTAGAAAAATTTTCAAAGATCAATAATTCATAATGTAAATAGATTTTAATCATAAAAATTTTGAATAAAAATACACGGAGTCACATTTCACATAAACATCATCATATAAGCATGTAAACATGACGTCACATATATTCAATCCTAAAAAAAATCACCTCATATAATCCACATTCAATATTAAATAATAATAATTATAAGTACGATATTTTCTAGGGTGTTATAGTTGGTCTCTCCCAATTTGATACAGCCTCTATTTTGGCTGGGTCCACTAGAATGCCTTGATCGCTAATCACATGCCCTATAAACTGAACTTCCTTCAACCGAAATTCACACTTCGAGAACTTAGCATACAACTTTTCTTCTCTCAATGCTCCCAATACAATCCTCAAGTGCTCTGCATGTTCCTCCTTCGTCTTGGAATAAATCAAGATGTCATCGATGAAGACTATAACACACTTGTCTAAGTACTTCTTGAAGACTCGATTCATTAAGTCCATGAAAGCTGCGGGGGCATTCGTTAACCCAAACGACATCACTAGAAACTCATAGTGTCCGTACCGGGTGCGAAAGGCCGTCTTTGGTATATAAGAACGAAACTTACTCAGTTATAATACCACTCAAAGTGGTGTCTGAGGAGGGTAGATGTACGCAGACCATGCCCCTATACAATAGGGAGGCTGTTTCCGAAGGACCCCCAGCCATTACAAATATAGAAATACAAATACAGAAAGGAAACCTAATACAAACTAAGAAACTCACACACACGCAGGAGTCGAACCACTGACCTCCTTCAAAGGAGGCCAGTAGCTCAACCACTGCACCAACATGTTGTTGGTATATCTTCTGGTTTAATTCTTAACTGGTGGTACCCGGTCCTCAAATCAATTTTAGAAAAATAAACTGCGTCCTTTAGTTGATCAAACAGGTCATCTATCCTGGGCAAGGGATATTTATTCTTTATAGTCACCTTATTCAACTCTCTGTAGTCTATACATAATCTCATACTACCATCCTTCTTTTTCACGAATAACACCGGGGCTCCCCACGGTGACACACTAGGTCTTATCATCCCTTTATCCAACAACTCTTGTAACTGAGTGGCCAGTTCTTTCATCTCCACTGGGGCTAGCCGATATGGGGCTTTCGAAATTGGGGCCGTACCAGGAACTAAGTCTATAGCGAACTCGATGTCTCTATCAGGTGGTAGTCCGGGAAGATCATCCGGAAATACGTCCGCGAACTCATTAACGACAGGGATTTCCTGTAGGTTTGGTGCCTCCTTCTTGGTATCCTTCACATAGGCTAAATAGGCTTCACATCCTTTACGTAACAGCTTCTTAGTTTGAATCATAGTCAGGAACTTTTAGTTTTGCCGTTTTCCACAAAACACTACTTCCTCGTCCCCTGGCAGTCTCAAACTTACTTTCTTCTTTACACAATCAATCTGGGCTCCGTGGGTTGTTAACCAATCCATACCTACTATTACGTCAAACTCTCCTAGTTTAAAAGGTATTAAATCTACCCGAAAGTGTCGCCCTCCTATCTCTAGGTCACAACCTGGACATACTTGGCTAACAGGGATAATTTCATGATTAGCTATCTCTACTTGCAGTCTGTCTTTCAATGGTTCAGCCTTAAGGCCTAACTGACATACAAAAGATAGAGATATGAAAGACTTGGTAGCTCCCGAATCAAATAAAACATTTGCCTTAACTGAGTTGAGTAGTAGGGTACCTGCAATCACATCCGTGTTCCTCACGGCATCTTGCACCGTCATGTTAAAAGTTCTTGCAGTAGAGGCCTTGTTAGAAGCAGTTCCACTCACTCTTGACGTAGCTGGCCCAGAGGACATACATTCCCTCATTCGGTGCCCTGGTTTCCCACACTTGAAGCAATTACCTCCGGCATTGGTGTTGTTACTAGTTCCTCGACAGGCGTTAGCATAATGTCCTGTCAGCCCACACTTGAAACACTTCACATCCTATAGGTTACACGCGCCCGCATGTTTCCTTCCACATTTATTGCAATCCGGGGGTAGGGCTCGGGATGGGGTAGAGTAAGACGATCCCTGTGGTCGGCCGCTCTGGCCCACACTCCAACTTTCAGCTCTCTTGGTTCCAAAGTTTCCGCTGGGTTGGGACATCGCCCCTCGCTTAAATTTGCTCGGAAAGCTCCCACCCGCAGAATTTCCCTTCCGACTATCAAACTTCCTCTTCTTTCCTTCCCTCTCCTTCTGTATCTGTTTACTCCCAGCCTCAACAATTGATGCCTTCTGTACCAGGGTGGCATAGTCTGTCAGCTCAAGAACCGCCACACTATTCTGAATCCATTGCTTTAGCCCCAATTGAAACCTTCGGGCCCTCTTTGCCTCAGAGTTCACATATTCCGGCACAAACCTCGACAGCTCAGTAAATTTGGCCTCATACTCGGCCACCGTCATGTTACCTTGCTTTAGTTCCAAAAACTTCAACTCGATTTGTGTCTCCATGAACCTAGGGAAGTACTTTTCCAAGAACAGCTCGCTAAACCTCTCCCAGGTCACCACACCTCTTCCTTCCAAATTCCTCTTAGCTTCCCACCAATAGTTTGCCTCACCCTTCAGGAGGTAGGTGGCGAAAACAGTCTTCTGCTCCTCAGCGACACCTAGTATCTCGAAGGATTTTTCCATTTCCTTCAGCCAGGCTCTTGCCTCAACCGGATCTGCAGTTCCTTTAAATTCTGGGGGTTTCAGGGATTTGAAGTTCCGGAAAGCATTTGCATTAGTATTGTTGGGTGGTTGCTGAACCGGGGAACGGTCCAAGTTCTGCCTAAGTAGCTCCATGAACTGTTCCATAGGGCCTCCCCTTGGACGTTCTACCTCTCGGGTGTCATCGCCAGCTTCTTCTTCGTCATACTCAGAGTCATCAAACAAGTTATGATCGTTGCCCTCATCCTCACTCAGGTTCACATTCTCCCCTTCATGGTTCTGGTGGCCTCCGGTCCCATGGTGGCTACCCTGGCCTTCAGAACTGACCGGGTGGGCTCGAGTGTTCATTCTTCTAGGTGGCATGATTCTGATAATGAAACAAGAAATGGGTTAGGGTTTTCTAATTACCTGACAGCGTTTACACGGGTCAGGAACGTATCGTTCCTCCTCATAAGGGTGGAAGTTGCAAAAGTTTTAATAACCCGATGCTGGAGATAAAACGCCAAAACATTTTTTTTTTAATTTATTTAAAAAATTTGTAGGAACATTTTGGGAATTTGTAGAGAACAATTTGAAATCGCATGTCGTAAATTTGAAACAGCATGGTTGCATTTGTGGCTTGTAGCAATTGTATATTCACAGTTGTATATCAAAACAGTAAAGCATGGCATCGGAAAGTAAGGTAGTTGAGACAATATCATGGAAACTGAAACAAGATAAATACGGTACAAGAGTTATCACAAAGTTTGGATGTTAGAGCCTAATACATAGTTCCGATGTCAAAGTCTAGCAAAAGTGGAACAATAACAAGTACATTATCTAAATAGTCAGGGCTACACAAAAGTAGGGCTACATCCATACATACTACTCGAAGTTACATCTACATATCTGTAGGTCAGTCTACTCATCCACTGGTCAGAAAGGATACCACTGCACAAGTCAACTATCCCGCAAAATCGACACACTAATGTCATGTGAACCTAGAGTACTGAGCTATCCGTAACACATCATGGTGCCGCACAGTGACGGAGCAAGGCCCTCACTCGGGAAAATGCACGACGCATAACACGCCTAGCATCCCTAGCCTGGACCACTCCGCCCCCGCGGACTCCTAAACCGATAATCCTCGCGCGACTCCTCCTCTCAATCCTATGGAGTCGAGCCCTAGTCCTCCTAGCAACAGCAGTCCTCATCTCAGCTTGAATCCTCAATCGCGCCTCGCGCTCCTCCACTAGTGCCCGCCTCGCCTCATTAAGTTTGGCCTCTGCAGAAAGTAGGTCTCGGGTGAGGAACTGCACCACGTAGGCGTGCTCAGTGCCCGACACTAGGGGTAGCCGGGTAGGTCCATCGGCGGGGGTGGTATGACAGGAACAGGAGCAGGTGCAGGAGCAGTAGCAGGAGCAGGAGCAAGGGTAGGGTCAAGCTCCTCCTCGCCAGAAGTATCATCCTCGGAGTCACCGTCCGATGAAACAGGGCTCGATGACTGCAGAGAGGGTGGGGGTGACACAACACGGCCCTCACCGGATCTCACACTCTCCTCGTTAGTAGCTACAGGAGAGGGGGTAACAGGTTCAGGCTCGGGCTCAAAGGGCTCCTCATCGGGATCCTCATCATCAGTATCTCCTATCAGCGTAATCCAGGGGCCAAGCTCAGGGTCAACACCCATATCCTCCTCAGGATCCTCGGTATCTCGCATCAGTGCCTCATCATGCTCTCTCTCAAAGGCCTCAGGGTCAGGTATCTCCGCCATCTACACAAGGGAAATAAGGTGGGTCACTAACCATAAAGAAAGGTTTAAGGAGTAGTTCCCTCATGGGCCTTAAAGTCAGGGCTATATCCGGTAACCCGACTGCAAACTCGATGAGAGTTCTAAGTATTATTAGGGTTGTTATTAGGGTTATTATTATTGTTATTATTATTAGGGTTGCTTTCTTAAATTACTATCGTTTCTGAGAACTGTAACCTCGCTTTGATACCATTTCTATGACGCCCCCAGATCCGGGGTCGGAGATCTAGGCGCTCACGTTCCATTTTCCATTAATAACATACCTGTTCTTGCACATAATATATAAAACAGCCATCGACCCCACAATAAAACTCACACCGCACACACACACAGAGGTTAGAGTCTCAGAAACGTCATACACTTGATTAAGCAAAAGTAAAAGTTTCAGAGTTATTACAGACCGAATTAAATAGCATTTATGCTACCAGCAACACTTCGATATGAAGCGGTGTTGGCAGCTTGAATGTTTGTTACGGTACACTGCTTTGCACAGGTCATACTTATAAATAAAATGTACTAACAAAAGTTGCCAACCAATCCGGCTAATAAGGCCTACCGGTGGAATCTCAACTGCTGCCTCGGGTCTAGTCACCTGCTTTCGTGCAGTCTGTCTGGGTCTTGCCATTTCTCTTAACTGTTGTGTTTGTAAATTTGAAAACAAGCAAGAGTGAGCAACTATAGCTCAGCAAGAAATATATGTATAAGGTAAGCAATATAACATTACATGTGTTTAGCAGTTATTAAACTCGTTTATATTAATCAGTTATAAAATCATTTGTCATCGTTGATAAATTTAAAAGGTGCACCAATACGTGCCCTTGTTTTCAAAGTAAACTTGCAGTTCTAGATACTACATGGAGTCAACATCTTTCTCATCAAAATAGAACATTATTGGCAACTTGGCACATAAGCCTAAGAAGCAGTGTCAGAGCATTTTTCCAAAGTGGAGGAATGGGACTTAAAGAAAATATAAAACCTGATAGGGATTGACGATGATCAGTCACCACATCCAAGTCCAATAATCCGTGGGTCTTCTCTACCGTTAGAAGGATAAAAACTACATCCGTAACTATCCCCGGGTGAAAACTACATCCGTAATCACCCTCGATGAAAACTACATCCGTAATCATACTTCGGCAACACCTGGGCCGGAATAATAATTGATGGACCGCCTGGCTCACGGCCGCTTACACATCCCGGGAATCGTTCGTCAACGGTTCCCACACCTGCCAGAGTCCCTTTTCTTTTTCTTTTTTAAAAAAAAACTTTATTTTGATTGAAAACTGAGTAGCTGAGGTTCGACATTAGTCGACCGATAATTCTTGAAATCGTACAAGGAGCCAAACCTGACCGGGGGTTTTCGAAAATGTTTTGAGTTCGAAAGAGTTCGAATTTGAAAGTGCTAAAGGTATCTTGGATTAGCTTTGTCTTTAAAATAATGAACAATAATTAATAAATGGTATTTTAAGATTTAATATTAATAATTAATCAAATAATTATTTAATTAAATAAGCTTTTAATCCAAGATAGGGATTTTTGAGTATCTATGATGATATAAAAATAATTACTTAAGTATACGATACTTCCCGAATGACCCTTCGGGTTTTTCGCAATTTAATTACGATATAATAATATACCGCTCCCCGGTCAATGGTATATATGGACCGCTACGACCTCTATTGCTAGAGTCGTTGTCCGAAGAAAACATTTCATTCTAAGTTCAAGGGGTACAAACATATATATGCATATAACTCAAATTTCATCATTTCTTCGATAAGCATAAACATATGATACGATTGAAAACTACAAACACAACAGTGAAAGTCCTTATATATGTAAGTTTTGAAAAGTAAACTTGCCTTGGTGAGGTTGGGGTGGTCGAGCTTGCGGAGTGGAATGATCTATACATAATCAATAGCCGTTCGTTAGTACCTTAACAATATCTCTTTTAATTGCGAGGTTTTAGGGGGTACAAAATTAACTTAATGACTTCGTCTTATGACTCTCTAGACCCACTATAGGTTCATGTCATCACTCGATTACGCTCGTCACTTATTCGACTTAATTTGGTTACCATATCCGAATCATATTCATTCCCCCTTAAATCACACTCCACTTACGACTTTTTCACTTGCGCGAATTTTACTCTAACATTTTTATAAAATTGAAAAATACATATTTTAATCCAATTCTTTTTGGGTAGCCTTCACCACTGCATTTACTAGCTCCTCTAAGGTTTCCATGATCCTACATAAATTTTTAGGGGTTTAAACAAGGTTCACAAGGGGACCATTTAGTGCAGTTCGGATTCCAGAAACACTTTTCACTTCTCAGGCCATAACTCAAAATCTACACATCACCTAGTCATGAACCTTATATTTCTGGAAACTACATTCAAATACCTTTCCAACAATATATATTAGGACTTCAAGGGACAAGATTGAGGGGTTCAAAACCCTCCTACAAGACAGTACAAGTCCCCAGAAATTTACACAGCATGCTTTTTCCACTTAACCATTCAAGAATCTTATATAAACATCACAACCATCATCTAAACCACCAAGATCATACTCTATAGCATAGATGGAGTTACATACACTAACCACAAGCTTAAAAATCACAACCACAACATTTAAACTCAAGATCTACATCATCCATAACTTATATGTCCAAGATTCACACTAACATCCATGGATCTAACATTAAACACCATAAATAATTCATGGCCAAGAGGGGTTAGAGTTTTATACCTTCTTGAGTATCTAGGAGCCTTGGGTATGCCTTAAAAGTCTCAAGAACACCTTGGATGAGCCCCTACAATCCTTACAACTCAAGATCTAAATGAAAACTAAACATAGTTACTATTCATCAAAACTTCAACAATTAATAACTTAAAAACTAGTGGATGAAAGGGGTTGGATTTCATAGCATACCTTTCTTATATGGTGTAGAGGACCTAGGATTTTTGTCTTCAGTTATGAGTGATGAGAAGTTGAAGAAAAGAATTTTTCTTCTCCTTCTTTGGTGCTTGGCCGAGAGCTTCAAGAGCTAGGGGGAGAGTGTTTTGTTTTGTTTTTTTGGTGTTGGGTGAATAAAGTGAAGTGTGTTGGGTGATATGTATTAGGTGTATGTATATTGTATCACATGTTGCAAGTCTAGTGCCTAGGCCAACCATACCTCCTTGTCTCCTTGGACAATGCACCATAACTAGTTACTATTTCTCTAGTTGTTTTTGCATTACTAGTTTGCTTTTCTAACTACCTAGTTGCATGGGACTTGCATGCAATATCTTTCCTTGTATCATTATTCTTCCACCAATGCTTGTCACTTAATCTTTAATTCGTATCGCATCTTAATTAAGTTCTCATAATAATACTTTGTCGCGTAGAGATTTCCCTTGTAATTCCTTAAGTACTTAATTGTGTAAATTCCTCGAATATCCATAACTCCTCGTCATAATTCCTAATAAATCTTTTAATACTCCAATAACTCTCAAGTCCCAATTTTTATAATTCTTACTAACAATAAGACTCTTGCCTTCAACAACCTTCCCTTTATCTTACATGGTGAATGTAACAACATAGTTTCTCAGATAATTCAATTCCATTACACAACATGGGTGACTCAAAAGGTTCCAAATTCACAATATCATATGATATTATATAAAAGAAAATATTACCAAAATTAGGGTTCTTACACAGAAGACCTTTCAGCATTAGCTATCACAGTTCCTGAGTCATCCAACCTCTGACTAGATGGTTCTTGTGTTGTAGTGACTGTGATCTGATCTATCTTACTATTCACCACTGGTGCAATAGTATCTCCTGTTGACTGCATTCCACTAACTACTACCTCCTTTTGTTCACCTTGAGCTGGAGCATCTCCAACAATGAAATCCTTGTGAAACAAGTATGTGTGAAGTGATTGAAGTGCAACATGCTTATAAAGTCCAAATGACTTGCGTAACTATTTTCTGATAGTTACATAGAAATATGTCTTCAATAACTCAAGTCTTTGATGTAAAAGTCCATATTCTTCAGGAAATGAAAGTCTTGGAACTCTTTCAGTCAGAAATTGTAGAACAGTCCTGGAAAGCTTCACTTTGATAAAAATAACTTCCATAGCTAGTCTGTATGTCAATGTAGTTTCCCATGAAGAATCAAGATTGGAGTCTCTTTTGTCAATTGCTGACTTGGTTATAGCTTTATGTGTAAAGACTTGCATAATGTTAGTTGGACTAGACTCTGTGTGTGTAGGTGACAAATGAATCTTTCTCCTTGTTCTCCTGGTATAGTGAGTAACAGATTTATCTTGGGAAGACTCAAGAGGTGTAGACACAGAAGTGATCTTGGGATGAGATCCTTTTTCAATAGACATAGTCTTTTGAGAGACAGTATCCAGTAACTGTTTTCCCTTTTTAATACTACAGCCTTTTGGGAGACTGCAGCCTGGCTGTGACTAGGTTGTACATCTCTTTGTCCTAGCTTAGAAAGTTGAAATGCAACCTTCAATTCTGCTCTCTCAGCAAGAGATATATTATCATCATCTTCACTAGAACTACTACTTGAAACAACAAATCTTCTCTTCTTTACAACTAATGTCTTTTGAAAAACCAGAAGTTTGTTTCTTTGGAACAATAGGTTGTGAATCAAAATTTGGTTCTTGAATTGTTTCAGAGACTGTGATGTTTTGGGTTACTTGGGTAGACACAGGGGGGTTCTCCACCAATTGAGATTCCGGAGTCATTTCACCACCAAAGAAAGAAGAATTATAGATAGTAGGAAGATGAGTTCTTAGAAGTACCTGAACATGTTGTGGTTAGTGAATTGTAGGTATTTCTTCTAGATTCTTTTCCCTATCCTTCTTTGTAATGTCAGAGAAAATTCTCTTTTGTTGTACATAAGAAGAAACACAATGTTCTCTACCAAATCTAGCTTCAACATCAGGAATAAAATGGTTAATTAACAATTGCATGAATCTGTGATAATAAACCATTTTCCTATCATGATCTCTTGACCCAAGTTTGATACACATCTGACTTAAGATAATGTGACCAAAATTAATTACTCTGTTATAAAGCAAACCATATGCAATGTGAGATGTAACAGCAGTAATTTGTTGAAAAGAACTACATTTACCAGTAAAACATTTAGCAAGTTGGTCAAAGAAGAAAGACCATTCTTTCCTAAGAAAGGATCTATTTAACTGGCTCATGTTATCAAGAGGTCCATTATGACCTAAATCAGATAACATAGTTCTTACATTTTCATCAGATGGTACATTCTCAAAATTCATACTAACAGTTAAGTGAAGTACTGAATTAACAACAGATTCAGTAATATCAAATGAGTCTTGTCCTAAGTGTAGAACAATCTTACCTGCTTGACCCTGAACAGAGTCAATTACCTCAGCACTCTCCCAAGCTTGTGAAACAGCAACTTGATTAATGTGTGGAGATGCTGTCAAGGCATACTTTACTGGTCCTTTCGCCATAAAGTCCATAATCGGGTGAAAATCAGTTGACACCCCTTCCTTGTTAGTGATTGCTGCAACATGATTGTTCATCATAAAATCAAAGTCACCAAACTTGAAAGCTACTGATTTGGGTAGTCTTCTTTGAGCTGCCATTTTGTTCTGAAAAGAACTTGAGAAATCTTGAAATTAATTAGTGATTTTGAGAACTCGAGAGTGTTTTTACTTTAGAAAATATGAATTTAGAAAAAGCAATACACAATTAGAGTTTCAAAACAAGTATATTTCAAAAATCCTTCAGACCCATTATCCCACGCTGACACGTAGGTTGATAGGTGTCAGTTCCTGAAAAATGCAGTTACCCATGATTTTTGGAAAATAAAATCCAAAATTGATTTCAATTAAATAAATCAGGGTATAATCAAGATAAAAATCAATACTGATCAGCTTCCTTTTCCTGATGTGATCTTCTCTTCAAGATAATCACAAATTGCAATGTGATTTATAAATAATGATATTCACAAATCCTGATGATCACACTTGTAGATCCTGATCAATATTATCCTGATTCCAGAGACTAAATGGAGTTTCCACGTGGCATTTTCTTTTAATCTGAAAAAGAAATAAACAATAATCTGAACAAAATCAATTGGTTAGATACGTTTAACATTTCTTGAAAATACAAGAAATACAGTCACGCGCAATAATAATGACTGACTACATTGATAATCTCCAAATGACTGTTCAGCTTCTCACGGTTTTCTATATAAAAACCTGGTGTCATTTGCCATACTCCAAAACCTTTCAATCTTTTCTCTGTAAACCACACCTTTACTAATGGCTTTCAACCCAAATACTCATATGAACCCTAACTTTTGGTTCATTTCCTCTGAGATGTTCTTTGCTCTTGAAGATCAGGAGCAAGTGAACTATCTCTTAGAAGATATGACTTTTCTCATCGAGTTAGATATGGTTGGTATCAACCAAAATGATATCCAAAAGTCTCCTCTAAAACATCTACCAGTTGAATAAAATCCTCCTCTAATCTCTTCACACCATGAGGATGAAGAATTTGGTGAAGAGTCTAGGGTTGATCTTGATGGAGATGCTATTCATTTAACCATCAGTCCTCAATGAACATGGGGTTGTACCAGCTGCTCTCATCCAAGTCGTCCTGAGAAGAACTTCAAGAGCAGATGGGACCGTTCAAATTCCCAAATGGATTTTGAGATGCTCCTTGTCCTATATCTTAGATGCATGAAAGAAGCAAGATCTAATATCCATAACATTAGACAAGAATAAGATTATCAGTAGAAGTTAGACAAAAAGAAGTTTGTATTTCATTTCCATGTGTGTAATGCTTTTGATTAATGAAAATACAAGTTTTCTTATTATCTAGTTGTCTATTGTTGTTTATTGAACTGATCTGAAAATAGTATAAATTATCAGTATGCATGTATTAAAACTTGCTAGCATAGACTTAACAAAACTCAGAATTGAACTACTGCATAAGATGAACTTCAGGATTTGAAACACTAAGTCACCGACTAAACAAATTTCAAAATCCTGAAACTGACACATAAATCCTGATGACATCAGCATCCTGATAGTAATCCTGATCCTGATGAATATTAACAAGTCTATCATACTGTAATTTATCAAAGTAAGGTGTTACAGCTTAAGCATTTAACTATCAAATATAAATCCTGACAAAATATCAAGTCTATAAGCTGAAACAACATACCTTGCTACTTATGCAGATGTTAAAGATCTAGAAATTTAACATTCCTAACTCACTAACCAATTTAATGAATGTAGCCTCATCAAGTGGTTTAGTTAGAATATCTGCAAACTATTTGTTAGTAGGAACAAAATGAAGTTCCACAGTATCATTCTCAATATGTTTTCTAATAAAATGATACTTGACATCAATGTGCTTAGTCCTTGAATGTTGAACTGGATTCTCTGCAATTTTGATAGCACTAGTATTATCATAGAACATAGGAATATTACTAAGTGTCATACCATAATCCATCAACTGATTTCTTATCCAAAGGAGCTGTGCACAACAACTGCCTGCTGCAATGTACTCAGCTTCTGCAGTTGAGGTTGAAACAGATTGTTGCTTCTTGCTTGCCCAAGAAATCAATCTGTTTCCCAAGAATTGACATGTACCTGTTGTGCTTTTCCTGTCTATTTTACACCCTGCATAATCAGAGTCTGAATAGCTGATTAGGGAGAAATCAGATTCTCTAGGATACCACAAACCAAGGTTTGGAGTTCCTTTGAGATACCTAAAAATTCTCTTCATAGCAATTAAATGAAATTTCTTAGGATCATTTTGGAATCTAGCACATAAACAGGTAGAAAACATTATATCTGGTCTACCTGCAGTTAAGTATAATAATGAACCTATCATGCCTCTATAGCTAGTGTAATCAACACTTTTTCCCTTAGGATCAGAGTCTAGCTTAGTGGCTGTTGCCATGGGTGTTTTTGCAGCTGAACAATCTTGAAAGTCAATCCTTTTTAAAAGATCTTTGATATACTTTGACTGATTAATGAAAATACCGATCTCAGTCTGTTTGACCTACAAACCTAAAAATTAATTTAGTTCACCCATCATGCTCATCTGATACTTAGACTGCATAAGCTTGCTAAACTTAGCACATAACTTTTCATTAGTAGAACCAAATATGATGTCATCAACATAAACTTGAACTAAAAGCAATTCACCTTTAATCTTTCTAAAGAATAAAGTTTTGTCAATTGTACCTCTTGTGAAACCATTTTCAAGAAGAAATTTAGACAAAGTCTCATACCATGCTCTTGGTGCTTGCTTTAGTCCATAGAGGGCCTTGTCAAGTTTATAGACATGATTTGGAAACTTTGGATCAACAAAACCAGGTGGTTGCTCCACATACACTTCCTCATCAAGCTTGCCATTTAGAAAAGCACTCTTTACATCCATCTGGTATACCTTGAACTTTGATTAAGCTGCAAATGCAAGAAACATTCTGATTGCTTCCAATCTTGCTACAGGGGCAAAGGTTTCATCATAATCAATTCCTTCCTCCTGAGAGTATCCCTTGGCTACCAGTCTTGCTTTATTTCTTACAATCATACCACATTCATCTAGCTTTTTTCTGAAAACCCATTTTGCACCAACAATAGATCTGTCTTTAGGTCTTGGTACTAATTTCCAGACTTTGTTTCTCTCAAACTCATTTAGTTCTTCCTGTATTACAATTACCCAATCAGGATACTGTAAGGCTTCATCAACCTTCTTAGGTTTATTCTTTGAGAGAAAACAACTGTATAAGCATTCATTTTGAATTGATCTTCTAGTTCGAACACCACTATTTGGATCACCAATAATCTAATCTTCAGTATGCTCCCTTATCCATTTTCTAACAGGTGGAAGATTACTCCTGCTAGACTCTCCCCATATGTTAGTGGTATCTCTCGTAGAAGAGTGTTCATTTCCTTCTAAAGCTCCCCCTTGATCAGTAGAATCAGTAGACTCCATACTGCTGCTAGTTTCTGATCTACCTTCATTAGTCTCTGAAGGATCAGTTCCTGATGGAGTAGACTCTGAATGACTAGTCTGCTCCTGACTAGTACTGTGCTCTCCTTGATTAAATTACTCCCCGTCAACAGTAGCATTCCTTTGAGAAGCAATAGAGATTTCTTCTGGAGAACCTTCACCATCAATGGAGAGAATCTCAGAATCCTTAGGATTTTCAAATTCCAATTTTTCATGGCTTTCATCAGTTTGCAAAATTCTAAACTTCTTATCATCAAATACAACATGAATTGATTCCATAACAATGTGAGTTCTGAGATTATAAACTTTGAAGGCCTTTGATGCTGAATATCCTAGAAAGATTGCTTCATTCGATTTGGATTCAAACTTTCCAAGTTGTTCTGGATGAACTTTCAGGACATAGCATTTGCATCGAAAGATGTGAAAGTATTTCACACTTGGTTTCTTTCCTTTGATCATCTCATAGGGAGTCTTTCCATGACTATTTATCAAGGTGCAATTTTGAGTAAAACATGCAGTGTTGATAGCTTTTGGCCAGAAATAGGTTGGAAGCTTTGCATCTGCAAGCATGGTTCTTACTGCCTCTATGAGAGTTCTATTCTTTCTTTCTACTACACCATTCTACTGAGGTGTTCCAGGTGCAGAAAACTGTTGAGTGATTCCATTGTCTGCACAATACTCCTTCATTATATAATTCTTGAATTCTGTACCATTGTCACTCCTAAGTACTTTAATTTTGTACTCAGAGCTATTCTGAATATTCTTGACAAGTTCAATGATTTGCTGAGGAGCTTCATCCTTTTTATGTAGAAAGAATACCCATGTGAACCTTGTGTATCCACTATAACTAGAGCAAATCTTTTCTTGTTGATAGACATAACTGGACCAAATAGATCAAGATGCAGCATGTGAAATGGTTTAGTAATTGAATTTTCAGTCTTGCTCTTGAAAGTGGTTCTTCTTTGTTTTCCAAGCTGACAAGCATCACAAAGTCCATCTTGCACATAATTTGCCTGAGGTAGGCCTCTCACTAGATTGTGCTTAACAAGTTAATTAAGCTTCTTGAAGTTAAGATGTGAAAGCTTCTTGTGCCGTTTCCAGCTTTCATCATTTGATGCCTTGCTGTAAAGACATCTGAAAATTCCTTTAGATGTGTCACTCAAGCTGGCTTCATAAATGTTACCATGTCTCTGACCAGTTAGAACAATGTCTCCATTCTTCATATTCAAGATTTTGTAACCTTCATTGTCAAAGATTGATTGGTAACCTTTATCACCCAGTTGAATTATGCTTAAAAGTGTGTGTTTCAGGCCTTCAACCATTGCTATGTTTTCTATGATGACATTCCCCAAAACAATTGAGCCATATCCCAAAGGTTCTCCTTTTTTTTCCATCTCCAAAAGATATTACTGGGCCAGCTTTCCTCTCAAACTTTGTAAGCAGGGACTTCTTTCCAGTCATATGTCCAGAGCATCCACTGAATACTTCCTTCCTATGCCCTTAACAGAAGATGGAGAAGTTTTCTTTGGAGATCCAGGTTTTTCTGAAGTATTTGCCATCAATGCAATGTTGTCATAATCAAATTCATCTTCAGAATCACTGGAATCAGCCCAATCCTTCTGTGTGACCATGAGTGCATTGCCATTTCCTGAATTCATAGGCTTCTTACACTCACTAGCAAAGTGTCCAAGCTCGCTGCAGTTAAAGCATTTGATCTTTGCCTTATCAAGCTTGACAATTGTACTTTTGCCCTTGTCATTCTTCTTCTCCTCTTTCTTTTGAAAAGGTCTTTTGCTAAATCTTCTCCTGTTGAATCTTCCTTTCTTGAAAGCTTTAGCAAACATAGCAAAGAGTTCCTGCATCTCTGATTCAGAATCACTGTTGTCAGAGTCTATATCTGTAGTCTCTGACTCAGAAATTTCTTTGATTTTCTTCTTCCTTGAGTCCTTTACAGTAGTCTCAATATTTTGTTCTTCTGGAAGCTTCTTTGATTCAGATTGAGCAGTAAGTGCAATAGTTTTCATCTTTCCTTCACCTCTGCTCTTCTTCTGCTGCCTGTCCAGTTCATAAGCCCTCAGTTTTCCATAAACTGCCTCTAATGATATTTCATCCAAATCATTAGCTTCCTCAATTACAAATATCTTCTCATTGAAGAAATCAGGCAAGGCTTTCGTGAACTTAGTATTCATATCCTCCAAGTCATAATATTTGCCGTGCATGGCCATCTCATTGATGAGTTTAGTAAACCTATCAAAGGTATCAGTAAGTGACTCACCAGACTTGGATTCAAAGTACTCATACTGTTGTATGAGAAGTGTCCTCATATTCTTCCTGACAGGTTTTGTTCCTTCACAATGAACCTTCAGATTGTCTAATATCTCCTTAGCAGTTTTACAAGAAAGAACATAGTTAGTGAGAACAGAATCAAGACTGTTGAACAGTATGTTTCTCACTTTAGGCTTCTCTGCTGTGTGTTCTGGAACAACTTTTCCTTCGATAGTTGCTTGAGGAAAACCCTTGTTGGAACGAAAGGCCCATCTCTAATTCTGTCAAGATAATCAGGATTTATTGCTTGCAGGTGATGCAACATCTTCACTTCCCATAGAGTATACTCGTTTCTCTTGAGCATAGGGATCTTAGTATTACCATCCTTGTAACCAGACATGATTGTAGATCTTTATTATTATTCGAAATCAACCTGCTCTGATAATAATTGTTAACTCGAATAACTTGTAGAAGGGGGGGTTGAATACAAGTCATGTAATCGTGTCTGATTTTTGCTGGATTAGATGAACAAGAACAGACGAATAAATCAAACTTTTTGTATTAATAAAATCAAATACAAACTCTACCAAAGGTGTACAATACCTTTAGCAGCTGCAGACAATACAAATCTCTCTCTGTTTGTTTCGAACTCTCGAATACAAACCTTATACTAAGCTTCACGTTTTCGTACTTACGAACACACTAACTCTTTTTACAATGATATTGATAGAGTATTTATAATGCTACCTATCAACTAATAACAGAAAGTAATGATCTATACATGACAATGTTCTGCCGTCCAGTTGATAGTTTCCATCAATAGAAAATTCTTTCCTTCATGATATCTTCTTGCTTGTTCTTCAAAACAACGATCCTGTTTTATAGCACTTTCCAGTTTCTGTAGCATCCGCAATGACATCATTAGTATTATGACTGATATCAAGATTTCACCTTGCATCAGGACTTGACATCCATCAGTATCTGTCTTGTCGTATCAGGATCTTCTGTCAGTTCTTGAAATGTAGTCCTTGACACACTGTTCCTGACTTAACTCTACAGATTACTGTCTAACACATATATCTTATACAAAGTACTAAATCCTTTATAAGATCAGGATATACAAGAGGTATGTGCAAATTCTATTCTTAACATCACAACTCATGAATTATTCCTAACAAGCTTCAGAGGCTGCCATGTTCAGGGATGTCCCTTTGGCTGTGGAGTCCCGGGATTCCATAGAAACAGTTTGGATCGACATCTGCACAAAGAAAAGTAGAGTGAGCCTTGAGTGTGTGGTGTAGTTATCAAAGTAGGGCAACACTGGTATGAACTAGAGTTTGAAGAAAGAATGGAAGAACACCACCCCTTATGGGGGTTCAGGCATGAGACCCCCATGTCATTTAAGACTACACCCTCTTTTGGGTTTCGGCAAGGAAGGGTCGATGATGTCAAACCGTATGTTGGGGGTTCATGTATAAGAATCCCTAGGTTGATAATGGTTGCAAGTTATGGGGGAAGAGGCGAGTAAAGCATTTCGCCTAGCGGGGTTAGTGGAAGTTAAGGCTAATCTGTCTAAGGAAGGCTAGGGGTCATGAATCCCTATTTTTGGGGAACTAAGGATAGAGTCAGACATGCGCAATTCAAGGTCAAGTGAAGCAAAATGTATTTAGGGATCAGCTAACACTAAGGACATGGGTGTTATTGGGCAATTGACTAGTGAAAACATGAACCAACATCCGAAAATGCTAAAAATGTGCATGCAATTAAAGGACACATTTTCATGCATAGCTATGTGTGTGAGTGAATGGGGATGGACAACATCACATAAGATGGGAAGATCTACTTAATTCAACATGCGTCTACAAACGATGGCAAGCAATCATCTAAGTAATGGCATGCAAGATGGATTAAACATAAAAAGAGCATAAATACGATGTGCAGATGCAAGTTTGTGTGCATTGATATACCTATAAACAAAGGGGCATGTGGTAATACAAAGACTGATATGAGAAGAGAAATAAGGGTACTTTTAACTTGGAGAACGATCGGAAGTTAGAGATCCTCGCCGGAATTGAGTCTTTGGAAATGGAGCGATTTGGGGATAAAGGGAGAGGGGTTTTGCGTTTAGTTTTTATGAAAAGGTGAAAGAGGAAAAGGCGTGAGGGTATGTGTATATATAGAGACATAGAGATACGTGTATATATAGAGACATAGAGATACGAACAGGTGGGACACTTGGCGAGCTCGCGTGCAGAAGTAAAGAAAAAATAATAGCAGGGATAATTATCAGCAATTTTTGGTAATGTAAGACATTGAATGCGGACGGATGGTAGGCCCGATGCATTGGTATCAGGAGGGGAGTGGGAGTGTTTATGTGGGATTGAAGTTTGAGCAATTACAATTCAAATGGAACTTAATTTATTATTAGGTTTATCGTTTTGGAGGAATATTTATCCAAATATAATGTTATGGGTTTTCGAGAAAATGGATATATACACGGAAGCTTATAACCTGAGGGGTTAAGGGGTGGTACCCCAGTGTAAAGGTGTATGAACCCCAGAGTGTAGGTCCAAAGGTACGGTTGTTAATACAGGGGCTTCATGGTCGAATTCCTTATTTCTTATGACGAGTACGCTCATGTAAGCTTAGTTCACCTGGAATGAGGGTATGACTAAAGGTACGAATGGCATTAGGTTCCTTTTGCATTTAAATGGCTGCAAGGAACTGGGGGTAGTTGTTGTGCCCAAAATCCGCATGGGCTTGATTCACGGCCCACTAAGGATATGGACTTGGATTATCTGAATCCGGAGGGATGAGTTGAACTAAGAAGGGAGCATGATGGTCTAATATGCCTTAGAAGCAAATTGGAAGATTGAACACTAATATCTAGCTTAGGGTTTTCGCATGTAAGGGTTCAAGTGCGTGAACCCCGGATAGGGGTAACGTTGTATGAAGGCTTGGCAGGGGTTCAGCTGGGAGGTAGGCTACAAGACTGGGGCTACGTGCATGAATCCCGAAGGTTTCCAGAAAATATACCAGCAATCTCAGAACTCCTTAAATCGCGGGGAATTGGATAAGGGACGTCCAAGCGGCCCAGTGGGTAGTTCCTAAACATCAGGAGCGGCCCATTGAAGGTACTTATCAAGGATAAACATCATATATACGTGGGATATGTATATATACGTATATATATGTGTTGATATATCATGGAAGCATGGATTAATCATGGAATAACAACTGAATAATTACATGGATGGAGATAAACGATCAAGGCAGGTTGGTTATGGAGGATTAAGCTTATCAAATCATGAGAGGTTATCAAGAACTACATGGGACTTGATCTCTTATAAATATAAGAGTATGTAGGCACTTTGCAAGGTTAGACACACATATACACCTCTAACACACGCTCTGAGCCGGTCTCTCTCGATTGAATAGGTTTTATTCAGTCACCATTGATCGGAGTGCTTGCAAACTCAGTCCAAATAATCATTATTCCTCCATTCGGATTAGGGTTTATGAGACTAGGGTTTTTGGCTTATTATTCGATTTATTTAATTGATATTCTTGGATTTTCTTGGTTTATTCTTGTAATTCTCTCATTGAAGTGTTGTACCAATTTTCCCTCACAACACGTATGTTCTTTTACTTTCGGTACTTGGTCATTCTAGACTTACACTCAACAGGTGCTTGGTACATAATTAAAATCACAGAATCATAGAATGGAAAACAAACTTGCATTAATAGTCGGAATGGGTTCAACCCTTACATGGATAACTACTGTCCTACTCGGGGTAATAAGCCCTGGAATGGTTTCATTGAACCTTATTTCTACTTCTCCTAATAAATAGCTAAAAAGCTAAGTCCTTGCTAGGATGGCTTAAACGTAATAAATCTTTAGGTTCAAGGCATGCCAAGTGCGAGGTACCTCGTTCCCGTCCAGTGTCTCCAACTTGTAGGATCCTCGTCCTAGTGTCTTCGTGATTCGATAAGGCCCTTCCCAGTTGGGGGCTAGCTTCCCTTTCTGGCCAACTCCAGAGGCCTCTATCTTCTTTAGAACCAAGTTACCTTGTCGAAAGAACCTCTCCTTAACCCTTTGGTTGTAATGGAAAGACGCCCTCTTCTGATGCTCCGCATTCCTCGCATTTGCTTCATCCCTGACCTCATCAATCAAATCGAGGGCGAGCCTCATGCCTTTTTCATTAGTCTCTGGTTCATATGCCTCAACTCGCGGTGAAGCATGCATAATCTCCAAGGGCACAACTACCTCGGCTCCGTAAGCCAGCAAGAACGGGGTTGCTCCAGTTGTCACTTTACAAGTGGTGCGATACGCCCAAAGTATAGGCAGCAACTCATCCACCCAAGTATTCCTTGAACGTTCGACCCTCTTTTTCAGTCCATCAAGGATAATCCGGTTTGCTACCTCTGCCTGTCCATTAGCTTGAGGGTGAGCCACTGAAGTAAAGTGAAGCTCAATAGCATTCTACTCACAGTACTTCTTGAACTCTTCATTGTTGAACTGTGTCCCATTGTCTGTCACAAGGATTCGCGGGATTCCGTATCTGCAAATTATGCTTTCCCAAAAGAACTGAACGACTTGCTTGGTGGTTATCTTGGCTAAAGGTTTAACCTCAATCCACTTAGTGAAGTAGTCAATAGGTACTATCAGAAACTTTCTTTGTGCTAAGGCTACGGGGAAAGGTCCGAGTATATCCATTCCCCACGATGCGAATGGGATAGGAGAGTTAATCAAGGTTAACATCCACTAGTACAAAATTGGCTTTTTACGTCGGTTAAATAGGTCTTATACGTCGGTTAAATGGCGACGTATAGAGGAGCGACGTATAAAGTCACGAGTCTTTTACGTCGGTTAAACAGGCGACGTATAAATTTTAATATACGCCGGTTAAAAAGGCGACATATAAAATTGAAGAAAGGCGACGTATAATGTCGAAGAAGGGCGACGTATATTGTCCAAAAAGCCGACGTATATAGTTATGCTTTATACATCGCCCATGTGGGAACCGACGTATATTGTCCACAAAAATTTTAAAAAAAAATATGTTTTTTTTGTTTCTCTATGCCCAGCCCAAAAACCTGGTAAACAATCAAAATAATCTGCTTTTAACAAAATTTTATACAATGTAAAACCTACAATAATTAAAATTTCCCAATTCAATTTGAACAAAAACATAGATTAAATAACATAATTACTGTTATACACTTAAAAAATACATCCAAAATGTTCACAGGCCAAGCATATCATGCACGATATATTGTACAACTAACACTGAGATAATGCAATAACAAAATTTAAAACTCTTCCACACAAGTTCAACGAAAAATGCTGCTTCATCCAAAAAAATCTCCATCCATCTCTCCTTTTATACTCTCCTGCCACCATCTCTATAATTATCACTGGAAAAATAAGATATGATCAACAATATAAAATAGTAATTCAGAATTAAGATAAAACTGCTAAGAATAAATAAATAAACATAACAGGGATTTGTAAAGAGACTGGACAGGACAAACAAGCACAGGAGAAATATAATAATATACAAAAATTACCGTAACAGTTTACAGATGCAATTGATTAACATTGTCTCTAAACTCTGGACAAGTCAAATATAATGTGATGGACATTTGGTTGTGAAGAATTCTATGCAGCTTAACATTTGTTTATGTACAGAATGTCATTTTCACACCGTTGTTGTTCGTGACCAAGTATTGCATATGGATATCTGTAAGTTGTTCCCTAGGCAAGATTTAGAGTATTCCCTTCTGGTTATCTCAGCATTTAAGTTCATAATCTCACAAATGTGCAAACTACACTTAAGAGTCTCATCTCACATTTTCAGAAGAAGTTTTAGGAACAAAAATTGAAATAAAAAAAAATCTGCAACACTAGTCTGTATAAAGGTATTTGTAAGGGAATACGTTACCTATTCACTAAATATGTGGAGCAGTAATGAAGCTGTAATGAGTAGATGTAATTACTAATTGGGGTACTTGAGCTTTTTGAAGCAAATCTTTTTTCAAAGGCTATGTTTGCCCGATCTAGTTAATAAAGATTTTTATATTGCTCTAGTAAATATAAATGCTCTTCAAGTCTTGTTCTCTATGTTTTCATAGGTGATTTAAAAAAATGTTATTTAGATTTTACAAAATCTCAGTTACTAGTTTTGTTTCTTTAAATTGGTTAAGATTTTTTTTTAAGAGCAAGGGTGAGGGAAGAATTTGTCAACCAAGATGTTAACAAAGGTAATTTTGTAATTTAGCATAAGACTCGATTTTTTTTATTTGGCAGTTTAAAATTTTCTACACCTCCGGCGGTTTAAAATTTTCTACACCTCCTAAAAGTGAAATAGGGGATTAACTTACACAGAAGGAGTTGCTATATCAAATATGAAATAAAAAGTAGCGAGACACCGATACTTGAATGAGCCAAAAGAAATTATGAATTTGTAGAACTTAAATGCAAACATTTAAAAAATGTGTGGTCTTAAATATTAAACTCATGTAATGTTTCGTTTGTTTAAGAAAGTCCATTCTGTCCGGATAAGCTGGTTGAGCTGGTCTTAAATACCATTAAGTTATTCTACAATGGAGATCAATATATTTTTTAAGGAGCAAATAGCAGAGACAACACCAAAAGTCAAAAAGAAGGCTTGTTCTTTTAGATAATTGCCATATTAGTTGGATAAAATTGAAATCAGGTTGCAAGAAGATGCAAGTACAATCACATATCAACTGTCTCAATCTGGGTGGACTATGATATATAAAGTTACACTAATTTATACCTTTAACATCTGAACCCCCTCTTGAAATGTAAGCCGTAAGGTTTTTGGCATGTACTGTATAATACAAAACAAAGCAAATCAGTGAAAGAGCAACTTTGAACAAAGAAAAGATACTTCACACCACTACATTATCTCTTCTACTTTCTCAATTCCAGCATAAAACAAGATGGTTGAATTTTGCTCTCTTGTTGTAAACAAGAATAGTTAATGCTGTAAATAAAACCATCTAGCAAGAAAACAAGTTAAACTAAAACCTCTAGAGGCTAAAAAGGATATTGCTTCCCAACTGCTTCAAGCTGGTCTTGGCAATTGTGTTTCAAATGGTCAAAAATCGCGACGAACATATGATCCACAATATCCATATCCTGCATGTAATAAAGCTCTTTAGTACAACTTCCTTTCAAATTTAAACTCCGGGTATACGAATTTAAGAAGGGTATACCTCAGAATAATGTTGCTTAATCTGCATCTCAACAACAAGACATGTAAACTCGCATAAATGTCTGTGTGTGGAAGAGTCCTCGGCCCTAAAAACTAGACCGATCTAAAAAACATGTCCAAAACAAAAAAAAACATATTGAATCGAGCAAACCATTTGCACCAAAACAACAAACACAATTTATATTTCCTGGCTTGCATCATCTTGGCTTCCCACAGCTAAATTCCACAAAACAAAACTCAATTACCACAAAACCCACAATTTCATCCACATCAATTCAAAAAAAAACCTCAACCAAACCCTAATTAACCCTAATCAACTAATTTCACATAATTCAAACATAATAAACTCAATTCACAACAAACACAATCACTCAATTAACAAACTCAAACACAAAATTAAAACAAAAAACAATAATCTAGGGTTTAAAACATTACTCCTTGAAGCTCGAGAAGAACGGCATCGCCAGGCCCACCGTTCGAAACAAACTCATCGTGAATCTTGTTGATAACATCTTCGATGACTTGGATGTACACGCCGCTCATCGTGAATCGAAAACTTCGAAGAGACTGAAACTTATAGAAGCAAATGATAGAGAGGGAGAGAGAGAGAGAGAGGAACAGATCTTCGTGAGAAGGAGGGGTGCGGCGACTAGCGTTGAGAAGGAGGAGTGGCGTTGAATATGGGGATTACGGAGAGATGGGAGAAATAAAAGAGTAAAATATCTGGGTTACAAAAAAAAAAGTTTATACATCGGGTGATAAAAAGACCGTCGTATAAATTATAATTTTATACGTCGGTTTTGAAAAAAGCTGATGTAAAAAGAGTTTATATATGTCGCCTTTTCCTCAATCGACGTATAATATCATCATATACGTCGCCTTTTCCTCAACCGACGTATATAATATCACTATATACGTCGCCTTTTTCTCAACTGACGTATATAGTAACATTATATACGTCGCCTTTCCCTCAACCGACGTATAATATTATCATATATGTCGGTTTTTTCTCGAACCGACGTAAAAAAAGGTTTAAAAATGTAAATATATGTCGCCTTTAGGCGGAACCGACGTATATAAGTGTTTTATACGTCGCCTTTGGGCGTAACCGACGTATAATAGGCGACGTAAAAGATCATTTTGGTACTAGTGATCTCAAGCGGCTGCCTTACAATCGGATCATGCTTCTGGCACCTGTCACACCTTTTGACATAATTCTGTGCATCGGCCAACATCTCAGGTGTAAGAACCCAGATTTTTGATAGAATTAAAACTTTTTATTATGTAATGATGTAAGAATGAACAGTGGTTACGGTTACGATGTAATAGTTGATCTTCTGAATGAATGAATGGAATTCGATTTAAATATTCATATGTCTTGAAGAATGCTAATGGTTGACAACTTAGATAAGAATAATCTATCTCCTAGGAGAATAAGATATGGCAATTCCAAGCAGGAGAATATTCTCATGTCATCCAGATCGATAACGATTAGTCCAGTGGTTCCGTGAAAGGGTTAAGGAACGCCCGAGAGAGGTCAAGGACATTGTCCTAAACATAGGGAATAAAAGAAAGAATAAAGAATGAATAGTGTTTTTGGTGGAAATGAGAATATTATTAGACGACGCTATATAGAAGTATTCGGAACGGATTTTCGAGTTCGTATTAGTGATCCAGGGGGAAAATAATTGTATGTAAAAGCTGTCGGATTCTGATAAACCGCACTTTTATATTTTCTGAGAATTCCTTGGACACTGATAGACTTAATGATTTAACGAATGGATTTAAGGAATTTAAATTTGAAAGTTAGTAAGAAGGATGGAGAATGATAGTATTAATATTAAGAAGGTTTCCGGTAAAACCCTAACTAGAAATCTTTGAGATATTCCTACGAACGATCAATTAAACTGAGCAATAACCGGATAAAGAAACGTACAAGCAACCAAGGATGCATCCAATATAGATAGTGGATTATGACATCATAACTTTATCAAAATATCTTGCACTAAAATGCATTTAACCAGGTACTTAAGTGCAAAAACACAAGAGTTAGGGACTTGGATGCAATTTCTAAGGATAAGGAAATCTAAAGAGAGCCATTAGAAGCTTGACACCTCACAAAAAGGAAGATGCATCCAAGGACATTAGATATATATCACAAGTATTAACATTATTGGCCATAACCAAGCAAACAAAACACAAAACTCCTTCTCTCCCCCCCTTTATGCATTCGGTTTTCCTCTTAAATCAAGATCCAAAGTCCAAGTTCCAACCATCAACCATTGCTCATATTTTGTAGGTATGATCCATATTTCATAACTAATATATGCTATGATTTTGAGATTTTAATTCCAAGCTTTGCCTAGGTAGAAAAATCCTCAAAGATGAGCAATGAATAGTGAAATCAAGAAACTAACTTTGTTTTCTTGATTTTATTTGATGATTCAAGTGGTGTTAAGGCTAAATAAGGATCATACAAGTCTTACTAGGTGATAATAACTCTCCAAGGAAGGTAACAAGCTCAAAAACCCTTAGTATCATTTTGAATTTTATGAGTTTTATGGGTGATTTAGTGTTAGTATGCTATGTTATGCTTAGATCTATGTTATTAGTTGATTATGATTGTTGTTTGGATTATGATCCATGAGATGGTTGAGATGATATGTTGTTAGACTAGTCATGATGTTATCATGTGTTAGAATTGATTGGGTGTAGTGCTTGATTGATTCACGGTGATGTGAAAACATTGGAAATCGCGTAAACATAGCCGTTATAATGCCCGATTTTACAAATACCATGTTTTGTATGCCATTTTTAGTATAAATGACCAACTGATCATGATCATGTTCTGCCATGTTTAGATAGTACATATTTTGAGGATCGTTTTGACACAAGAATCGTAGCATTTCGACTTACGGTTTAGGAGGAGCGTCCGTTTTAGTAAACGACGTTCGTTAAAACGAAACTATGAATTGTATGCAACTTCGAGGCTATGTGTAAGAAACCCCAAATTTTGGATATAATTAAAACTTTTTATTATGTAATGAGGTAATGGTGAATAGTGATTACGACTACGATGTAACGATTGAGATAATGAATGAAAGGAATAGATTTGGATTCAAATGTTTATATGCCATGAAGAATACTATTGGTTGACACTTTAGATAAGAATTATCTATCTCCTAGGGAGTTGAGATTTGATAATTCTAAAGGAGAAGATTATTCCTATGTCATCCAAATCGATATCTGTTATTGGTCCAGTAGGTCCGTAAAAAGGTTAAGGAACGATCGAAAGAGATTAGGGACAATTGTACAACCCTAAGAGGATGAGTAAAGAAAAATGGATGAATAGTGATTTTGATGGATTTAGGAATATTATGAGACGACACTATATAGAAGTATTCGGAACGGATTTCTGAGTTCGTATTAGTGATGCAGGGGGAAAATAAGTGTATGTAAAAGCTGTCGGATTCTGAAAAATAGTACTTTTATTTTCCCCGAGAATTCCCTGGACACTGAAAGACTTAAGGAATTTTTGAAGGGATTTAAGGAAAATAGGTTCAAGAATTATTAAAGAGAATGGAGGATGATAGTATAAATGTTGAGACGGTTCCCGGTAAAACCCTAACTAGAAACGAATGAGTTATTTCCTCGAACGATCAATGAATTGAGCAATAAACGGATACAGAAACAAGTAGGGAGTCAAGATACAAGCATGTGCAAGTGGATAAGGCCAAGTAACCAAATGAGTTACCAAGGGTAACTAGCAACATTAGAAATCAAACCATTAGTTGCTTAAACACATCATCCAAGCACTAACACACCACTTGCCCACTTGATTATTGCATCATCCATGACATCACCACTTTATTAAAGCCTGTTTATTCTAGATATTATCCAAGCAAGTCAATAATGCAAGAGATTAGATCAAGCACCAAGCAAAACTCCATCTCTTTCCCTTACTAGCACCATTCGACTTTTTCAAGAAATGCAAGGGGGAAATCCAACTTCCAACCATTGTTAAATCTCAAGAAAATTAAGGTGAGTCCTATATTTCAAAACTAAGATATCCTATGAATTTCATCTTCAAATTCCATACCAATATTGAGAGATAAAATCAAGAAGATGATGATGAATAGTAACTTTTAAGTATTAACTTTGTGTTCTTGTTTTCTTTTGATTGATTCAAGTATACTAAGGCTACTTAAGGATCATTCAAGGCTTAACAAGTGTTATTCACTCTCCAAGGAAGGTATAAAACTCAAGAACCCTTAGTACTACTTTGAGTTTATGGATCTTTTTGGATGGATATATGATGGAGAAGTGTTAGTATGTTTAGATCCATGTATGCATAATTGGTTGTTATTGATGTTTCATACTTGTTGGATTTGAGTTGTTCTTGATATATCATTACTTAAAATAGATGAAAAACTTTAGGTCTTGAATTGGTTGTTGTTGGAGTATGACTTGATGATGATAAAAAAATTTGGAAAAACGTGTAAACATAACCGTCATAATGTCGAATTTTTGTTAACACTTAGAAACTAAGCATGTCAGTTAATATAATTTCCTGACCTTGGTGATATTATGACTGATCCATGTAGATCTCGAGCCATAGATCGTTTTGGCGCAAGAATCGAAACATTCCGACTTACGGTTTAGGAGTTATGGTCAAATTACGAAAAGTAGTTCGAAACCGTAAACGAGAATTCGTAACTGAAATTGAATCCTCGTAAAATACGTAAGTCAGTGGCGAATCTTGGTAATTAAATACTAGAGGTAAAAAGGAAGGTGTGAGAGAAAACCTCATGTGAAACGGATCGTTTTCCGATTTTATAAAAATGTTTGAATCGAAGTTAAACGCGAACGAACCCCTAAAAACCCGCTTGATTATAACTTTGGTAAAACACTTAGAAAATAACAATAAAACTCGAGGTATAATCTCGGTTCGTAATCGATCAACTTTAGAACTTATACGACTTAAGTTTATACCGAGTGTGTGTATGATGACATGTCGTAATAACGAACAAATGTCAGATCGTATCAGTAATAAAAGAGTTACATTAAAAGGTGTATAACAAGATAATTCGAAAACGTGTTTCGATTTAAGCGAAGTTATACTTAGACTTTTAAAACGTGTTAAGTGGTTAATCTCGAGTGTTCTGATTGTTTATAGATCATCGAGCAGACCCAGGACCCGCTATCTCCACCCACACCCGATTACCAGGCAAGTGTTCAAAACTTTGAACCTGTTGTTGTGATAATATATATATATGTGATTGCCATTTTACATATGCCATAGCATGCATGCCTATTGTCAAATTATATTATGATACCTGTTCCCTGAATTGATATTGGCTTATGGACTAGATACGAATTATCAGTTATAAGCCGGATTGTTTTGATAAGACCCTTAGCGAATGGCATATGTTATTCATTCTTAAATATAGACCGGGAGTCGGTATTTTGAGATATAAATAGTCGTTGAAACCCGGAGGGATTCCGACGGCAGATTATTATTTATTTAAGGAATGTTATTATTAAACGTTATTTATATTTCCATAAAGTATCAATTACTTGGAAATATTTCGAGGAATGTTATTCGAGTATCATCTCAGTCGAGAGATATTAAATGAATATTAGTTTCGAATATTCATTTAGAGTTGATTATTTAATGAATATTATTTTGATATTCATTAGAATGTTATTTATTAAATGAATATTATTTTGATATTCATTAGAATGTTATTTATTAAATGAATATTACTTTCGAATATTCATTTAAGGTTTTATGTACTTGATGAATATTATTTTAAAATATTCATTGGAAGTTCTATTTACTTAAGGAATATTATTTCGATTATTCCTTTAAAGTTTCGATTACTAAATGAATATTATTTGGATATTCATTTAGAAGATTATTTATTAAATGAATATTATTTTCAAATATTCATTTAAGGTTTGATTTATTTATTGAATATTATTTTAAATATTTATTGGAGTTTATTTATTTAAGGAATCTTATTTCGAATATTCATTTAAGGAGGGATTTATTTAGTAAATAATTGTATATATTCATTCGAGGATTACTTACGAGCAATATTATGAGTTAATAATATTCCGTAATTATTATTGAGTTAATAAATATTCTTGAAATATTTATTTAATTCTTTTAAATTCTTTTTAAATTGATTTATATTATTTGGAGATTATCTTTCACCTCCAAATATTATATAAAATATTTCGGAGTCTTTTTACGACTATTTTATCAAGGAAAGGATTTAAATGCTCGCTCAAACTTCCATATTATAGGGGAACCTACTTGAGCAGTGTTATTTATCTTGTTGACTTCCCGGTCACAAATCTTGTAAAACTATTCTTTTCACTCGCAACTTGGTTGCTGTTTATCAATTGAATCTTTGAGTAACCTTCTCATCATTCGAGGGGTAAGATTATTGGAACAAGATGGTATCCTTTAACAAGCACCAGCTTGGAAGACATGATGTTGAATTTTCCTTTCCAACTAGATACGACTACTTTGTGGAGTCTTATCAACAAGTATTTCACTTGGGGAAGGGAGGACAAACTCTACATTTCAATGCTGTGGGTTCATCTCCCAAATTGGGAATTCCCTGCAACACGTATCGAAGAGACTTCTTTCAGGTTGACGGTGTCTTCCGCAACACGTATCGAAGAGACTTCTTTCAGGTTGTAGGACTTTGAAAAATGTTAATAACTGGAATTGCAATATTTTCCTTGCAAGTTCCTCCTTATATGATAAATGATAATATCTTGCTTATTTTGACTTAGCAGATATTTCCACAAAATAAATACTTTAAGTTACCTTGTAACTTCATCGTTCATATTATACTGGCATCATTTCCGTAAATGCATGGCATATGGTTTGAAAGATACTTTTGAACTGTTATATATTATCGTTCAGTTAAATATTATTGTTGGTGGGCTATTGCCCACCCTTGCTTTATTATTATATCACAACAACATCTAGACCAGATGGCTCGCACAAGGCGCACTCGACGCTGGCGAGGACGATGAGACTACCAGAGCCGAAGAGAAAGCTATTGGTAGGATAGATTCATTCTTTCAGTACCAAATATATGGACTAGTATGACTTATGTAAATGGATGGCAAAGAGTACGTATTCATATTGTAATTCTTTTTGGATTGTAAGAACTCATAATGTGATTAATAAAAGAGTACGGGTGTGTTTTATGTTATTGTTTTGGGTCACAAGGTTGTAATTTTTTATTTATGTTGAATTATGGATGGGAATTGAGTCGGTAACGACCAGATCCCTGACCCCGGATCTGGGGGTGTTACACTATGAATGAACCCCTTAAATGAATAAATGGGTTACGAAACTTTTATATAACATGCTAAGAGTGTCTAGGAAGACCCTCAAAAAGATTTCGTGTTAAAAGGGTTAATCGTCGATTTTATAAAATTGTCGGAGTCGAGCATGCGCAACAGAACTTATTAAAGTTTAACTTGAAAACATGCTTTGGTATAAATACAAGCGTAGCTTTCAAGCTTTAGAGTTAATCTCGGATATTTTGATTTTGTATAGATTACCGGACTACCACGAGACCCACTACCACTACTCAGTTACCAGGCAAGTTTTTAATCCTTTTTAAAGGTTGTTGTTGTGAATATATATGATTCGATTTTGTGCTACATATGCCATAGCATGCATGCCTACTTTCAAGATATATTGTGATACCTATTGTAACACCCTCACTAGCCAACATTAATATTATAAACTCTTATACTCAATTAAACATTAATATAGGAGAAATTTTAGAAATTTCGGCATGATGTAATCATAAACCGAACTAACCACCTGCTCAAACAACTAAGTAGAACTAAAACAGTCCACAAGCGCAAGTTATACTAAACCATAAGGAAAATAAAACCATAACAACCCAGACCGCTCACAGGTCACTATATGAAACAACTACCAATAGCTATTACAACCCAGAACTGAATCAAATAATATACAACCCATTTAATATGATAATCTGCCTACTAATACAGACATAATATAAACAAAGATATATGCTCACTACCCATCCAACCACCTCGACCCTCTGACTGCCTCGGTGACTACCCCAACCAGACGGGCCACTTCTTCTAGACATCTTCAGGCTTAGCTGAGGAAACAGAATTATCAAGCAAGTGAGCCAAAGTGCTCAGCAAGTATATATATATGAAATTAAAACATCAACAAATGACATGTCTGCAAGATTTTCAAGAATTAACAATCAACAATATATAAGCTCAATTGAAAGTTCATCTTTTGTCTGAATCATAAAATAGAAGCGGATTGGACTATCATGCATTTTATAAATAAAACAATTATAAGGTTAGGCTGCTGATCAGTCACGCACTAACCCCGGACAAACGCACACAGCAATGTCCTTAATGGATCCACGGCACACATTGGCCTTAATAATTTCTGACCACGAATGTGGTCCGACCCTTACGGTCCACATTTTAAAAAAACTAACAGTCCAATCCTAACTAAACATCAGGTGTC
Source organism: Saposhnikovia divaricata (assembly GCA_036435485.1). NCBI lineage: Eukaryota > Viridiplantae > Streptophyta > Magnoliopsida > Apiales > Apiaceae > Saposhnikovia > Saposhnikovia divaricata. The sequence goes on from CM071600.1 coordinate 165,533,154, forward strand.
GGAACAATCGACCACCTCAACTGCCAAACACTCTGGACACTTTCGTTCCAGGTCAACATCTCAAATCTCACCAAGTAGAATAAGGTCAAGTAATCTCTGAATTAAATATTGACAAGTTCGATATGGCGAACAGGGGTATTGATTTAAGTCAAGCTACTAAAAGGATCAACAAAAACGATATAATCAACTTGGGGTATAACAATTGAATATTCAAAATTAATGGAAATTATCAGAGTAGTTATATCAAGGATAAATCGAATGCATAAGAATCAGGTTATGATAGTCATAATTCGCTGGAAATATAAGTGAAGTGGTTTACTTGAAAGAGAAGTGGAATAATATACTTGCAAGGAATATGGATGTAAATCAATTCATTAATAGCATCAACAGCTCAGTAGAATCAATTTGGGGCTTAACGATTAAGTATTCGAAATTTCGGGAAATTAATGGAACAATTATAGCAAGAGTAATTCGAATAAACATATGAATCAGGTTTTTGTAATCATAACTCATTTAAAAGATAATTGAAGCAATTTACTTGCCTTAACTAGAAAATCACAGAATCCGAAGCGTCTTCACGTCCTCAGCTTTAGCCTTTCCTTTATCCACGGGATCTACACACAATATAACACTATTTTAGAATCCTGTTTAATACTCGCTAATCAATATAAACATTCCACTAGTCTACCCCTGCGAATAGTCCCCTAATTTGCATTTATATACTCATATAATAGCAATATATATATAAGCCACGTATAGCAGCATTTAATCATATTGGCACATTAACACATACCACATAGATTTAAAATATGAAGCCCGACTCACAACTCGTATAAATTGTATAATTATACAGACTCATTTTTAAGAAATGATTTTAATATAATTTTAGAAAAATTTTGACGGCATCCCCTTTATACGGGGGACTGCCAGTCGGGATACAGCCGACACAACCAACACAATTATCAATTACTAATCGAATCCATAATTATCATCCAATCCCAATTCACATTCCAATTCACTGATTCATAATCTAGTACAATTTAAGCAATTAATAACAACTCGAAAATAAATTACAATTTATTAGGTAATTAATAAATAATAAATATTAAATATTTTTGGCTCAGAAAATAATCATCATCGCCATATTCCATCGACTCAATTTATTTATTAATATCATTGTCGATGGGGCAAAGTTTCGAGGGTACCCGAAATTCGGATTCCCGACCCGAAACTTCACTCTAATTCAAATATATAATTTCCAAAATTACTTTGTAAAATCACGAAACCAATATCAGAAATTTCCGGAATTAATCGAACCAATATAATCAAGTATTCGAATCCCTGTTTTCAATTCCTGTCGAAACAGCAACAATGATAATCAAGATACACAGTCGGAATCAAGCACAATCACAACAAAACAGGCGCGGCAATGACAACACAATACCCAGCTGCAACAAATAGCTATACACGGCCACACCTGGTATACACTAGAACCACACACACACACGATTACTCTACACACACACACACGATTACTCTACACACACACACATGGTTCCTTCACAACTCACACACACCGCCTGGTACCCAAACTGTCGACCAAGCTCAAAGCAGGGGAGGGAAAGAACGAGCAGGGGGAGGGAGCTACTAACATCACCCACGCACACAGACAGCCACGAATTCACGCCACCAACACACACATCTCTTCACTTTAATCCACATACACACACTTACTCGACCACAACCACAACAACATCCCGGAGCAATTCACGGTTACAGAACAAAGGGAAGAAAACACAGGGGAATGAGGGAGATTAATTAACAACAAGGACCAACCAGAACTTACAAGCTTTAGTGAGAGCTGAGAGTTTAAGGTCGAGAGAGAGAGAGTACAGAGCTCGAGATTTTTCGCAGAAAATAGAGAAGAGAAGTCGCGTGAATGTTCGAGAGAGAGAACCGGGTGGAATGAATTGGGTATACCAATTTAGGGATTTAAAGAGAGGGATAATTGATTTGGGGAAAAAAATTATATAGAGAGTAAAATAATTTAAGAAGTATACATTCTGAAATAAACAAAACATTTCGTAAATCGACATCAATTATAAAAAAAATGGATAGGACATTAAATTTTAAAATTTTAAAATGAAGAATATAAAATTACGATCACCCACATATTTTTAAAATATTTTTAGGATTAAAAACGAATTAAATATGAATTTTACAAGATTAAATCCTTAAATTGGAAAATAATTCGTAAAATCATTTTAAAATCCTTGAAACCCAAAAATAATTCACCAAATATTTTTAAAAGTCATATAAATTAATAAAGTTATTAATGAAGAAGATTTCAGGATTTCTGCTAATCCCGAAGATTTTATAAAATTCAAAGAAGATAATTATAACACAATTAAATAGGAAATAAATCCCAAAAATATAATTAAAATAGTCGGGCTTACATAACACATATAAAATATCAATCTGACCTCCAAATATTATTCCACAATATAATACTTCCTCAACCAATTCACACACCACAGAATTTATATTTAATATAAAATAGATAACTTTTAGTAATTAAATATTCTGAAATTTCTAAGGCGTTATAACCTTCCCCCCTTAAAAGGATTCTGTCCCCAGAATCTCACCTAAGAGAATAATTGAGGATAATTCTCCAGCATATCGCTTTCCAACTCCCAAGTTGATTCTTCCACCTTGGGGTTTCTCCACAAAACTCTCACTATAGGAATTGTTTTATTCCTCAAAACCTTTTCTTTTCGATCTAGTATTTTGATAGGCTGCTCCACATAAGATAAATCTTGCTGAATCTCTATCGGCTCATATTCAATGACATGTTTAGAATCCAGATGGTATTTCTTAAGCATGGATACATGGAACACGTTATGGATATGCTGCATATGAGGCGGTAAAGCTAACTCGTAGGCGACTTTCCCGACTTTCTTCAATACCTCGAAAGGCCCAACAAATCTTGGACTTAATTTTCCTTTCTTGCCAAATCTTACCAATCCTTTCCACGAAGACACTTTCAACAGTACTTGTTCTCCTTCTTCGAACTCCATATTCTTTCTGGCCAAATCAGCATACTTTTTCTGTCGATTCTGAGCCGTCACTAACCGTTTCTGAATAAGTTGAACTACTTCCTTGGTTTGCTGAACTAACTCAGGTCCGAGTATCTTTCGCTCGCCAACTTCTTCCCAGTATACTGGAGATCGACACTTTCGTCCATATAACGCTTCATACGGCGGCATACCGATGCTAGCATGAAAGCTATTGTTGTATGAAAATTCCACTAACGGCAAGTGTTCATCCCAACTTCCTGCAAAATCCAATGCACAAACTCGGAGCATATCTTCAATTGTTTGAATCGTTCTTTCACTCTGGCCATCAGTTTGAGGATGGTATGCAGTACTCATTTTTAATTCGGTGCCCAAACATTCTTGAAAACTCCTCCAGAACCTCGAATTAAATCTTGGATCTCGATCTGAGACTATTGATACTGGAACTCCATGTCGCACCACAATTTCTTTTATGTATAAATGAACTAATTTGTCCAATGAAAACCTCTCATTTATTGGAAGGAAGTGTGCAGATTTCGTTAATCGATCAACAATTACCCAGATAGCATCATGATTAGCTCTCGTCCTTGGCAATCCAACCACAAAGTCCATTGCAATATGTTCCCATTTCCACTCGGGAATCTCTAATGGTTGTAGCATCCCACTTGGCCTTTGATGTTCTGCTTTTACTTCCTGACAGGTCAAACACTTACTTACCCATTCAGCAATATCTCTCTTCATATCCGGCCACCAGAAATTTCTTTTCAGGTCTCTATACATTTTCGTACTTCCTGGATGAATCGAATATTTCGAGCTGTGGGCTTCCTGTAGAATCTCATTCTTTAATTCTATCACATTGGGTATCCAAATACGTGAAGAAAATCTCAATATCCCCTTGTCATCTACCTGTGTGCATATTTCCTCACCTGTTAACTTGTTCACATCTCCACTCATGACCTCCTCCTGGCATCTGCGAATCTTTTCTAATAATTCTGGCTGAAACGTCATAGTGTACACCGTATCTATACTACTTGCAGGCATACACACCTCTATCTCCAATCTTTCAAACTCTTTGTATAATTCCTCAGGCATTGTCAACATACTGATTTTCTCCTTCCTACTTAAAGCGTCCGCCACCACGTTCGCCTTCCCGGGATGATAGTTGATGGTACAATCATAATCCTTGAGTAATTCTAACCATCTTCTCTGTCTCATATTTAGCTCCTTCTGGGTGAAGATATACTTCAAGCTCTTATGGTCTGTATAAATTTCACACTTTTCCCCATACAAATAATGTCTCCAAATCTTCAAGGCGAAAACAATCGCGGCTAATTCTAAGTCATGAGTAGGATATTTCTGCTCGTGAGGTTTCAATTGTCTCGAAGCATAAGCAATTACCTTACCGTGCTGCATTAGTACACATCCCAAACCTTTGTGAGATGCATCACTGTAGATCACAAAATTTCCTTTTTCATCTGGAAGTGTCAACACAGGTGCAGTCACCAATCTCTTCTTCAATTCCTGGAAACTTTCTTCACACTTCTCATTCCACACAAACTTTTCATTCTTCCTTGTCAACTTTGTTAGTGGAGTGGCTATCTTCGCAAAGTCTTGAACAAATCTTCGATAATATCCCGCCAATCCTAAGAAACTTCGAACTTCTGTGGGTGTTTTAGGTCTGTCCCAATTCATCACGGCTTCAATTTTAGCAGGATCCACCTTAATCCCTTCACTGCTGATGACATGCCCTAAAAACTGCACTTCTTTCAACCAAAACTCACATTTGGAAAATTTCGCATACAATTTCTCTTTCCTCAACGTTTCTAAGGCTATTCTCAAATGCCCTGCATGCTCTTCTTCGGTCTTCGAGTATATCAGAATATCATCTATAAACACAATTACAAACTTATCCAAATACTTCTTGAAGACTCTATTCATTAGGTCCATGAACGCTGCTGGTGCATTAGTTAGCCCAAAGGCCATTACTAAGAACTCGTAGTGCCCATACCTAGTCCGAAACGCTGTTTTTGGAACGTCTTCCGGTCTAATCTTTAATTGAAAAACCTGACCGCAAATCAATCTTCGAGAAACAAGTTGCTCCTTTCAGTTGATCGAATAAATCATCAATTCTTGGCAAAGGGTATTTATTCTTAATGGTCAACTTATTTAGTTCTCGATAATCGATACATAGTCTCATACTTCCATCCTTCTTCTTTACAAATAATACCGGAGCTCCCCACGGCGATACACTAGGCCTAATAATACCTTTCTCCAGAAGATCTTGCAATTGAACTGCCAATTCCTTCATCTCTACAGGTGCCATTCGATAGGGAGCCTTTGACACAGGTTCAGTTCCTGGGGCTAAATCGATAGTAAATTCTATTTCTCTATCCGGAGGTAAACCGGGAAGTTCATCCGGAAAAACATCGAGAAATTCATTCACCACTGGAATTTCCTCTATCTTAGGCACCTCTTGACTAGTATCCATGACATAAGCCATATAGCCCTCGCATCCTTGCCTCAACAACCTCTTTGTTTGAATGATCGATAAAAATCTCCTAGTCTGCCTCTGACCCCTAAAGGTAACTTCTACATTATCAGAGGGTTTAAGGATCACCTTCTTATTCTTACAATCAATTTGGGCATTATTCTTTGTTAACCAATCCATTCCTAAGATAACATCAAATTCACCTAACTGAAAGGGTATCAAATTAGCGTAAAAACAATGCCCTGAAATATCAATCTTGCAACGAGGACACACTTGAGTAACCGGAATTCGTTCTGAATTAGCTATTTCTATAACCATAGCTTCACGTAACATGCATATCTCACAATTTAACCTTTGAACAAATTCTTTGGATATAAAGGATTTCGTAGCCCCGGAATCAATTAACACTTTAGCTTGAACAGAATTTACAGGGAGCGTACCTGCTACCACATCCGAATTCTTAATAGCTTCGTTCAGAGTCATGTTGAAAGTCCTCGCCACTGGTCTGACACTTGCTGTTGGGGGTGCTTCAATTGCTTGCAGTATTGGATTAGCCAGAACTGGAGGTTTCACTACAGGTACTTTACAGTCTTTCATTATATGCCCTGGCTTCCTACAACGGTGACACACAATTCCTGCCTTGCATTCCCGAGCATAATGACCTTTTTGATTACATTTGAAACACGTCACCTCCAACTTTGTACACACCCCCGGATGCCTTTTCCCACAAGTCTTGCACTCTGCCAAGGGTGGCCTAATTAATTTCTGCTGACTCGCATCTTGAATTCTATTTCCTTGGCCCCCATTCCCTGATCCCGGCTTCTTAGGGTTCCCATACTTTCCTGGCTGGAATCCTGGCTTTTTATTTGGCACATTCTGAGAACTGCCTTGCTCTTGTCGTTCCCCCATTGACCCAGCCTTTTTTTTCTTTCCTTCTTTTTCCTTGAAGTATAATTCGCTTTCTCCTTCAGCTATCATGGCCTTCTGCACCACCGCTGCATAAGTCTCCAGCTCCAAAACTGCTAGTTTAGTACGAATCCATGGTTTCAATCCTTGTTGAAACCTCTTAGCCTTCTTCCTCTCCGTGTCCACATAGGCCGGAGCAAACCTAGCTAGTTCAGTAAACTTGGTTTCATATTCTATCACCGACATTTTCCCCTGTTTCAACTCCAAAAACTTCATCTCCATCTGGTCTTTCATATAGTCGGGGAAATACTTTTCCAAAAATAGCTCCGTAAACCTTTCCCAAGGAATCACCTCAGTAGCTTCCAACATCTTCACCGACTCCCACCAGTAAGTAGCTTCATTCTTCAAGAAATAACTTACATATTCGGTTTGTTTGTCTGCTGGGACCCCCACCAGTGCAATGGCTTTTTCCATCTCTTTTAACCAAGATCTCGCCTCCACCGGGTCCGCTGTTCCTTTAAACTCGGGAGGTTTAACTGCTTGGAAAGACTTAAAAGTAACCACCGGAGGAACAGGTGGCTGCTGCTGCTGCTGTTGCTGTTGTTGCTGTTGTTGCTGTTGAGCCAACAACTGCTGCTGTAATTGCTGCTGTTGCTGTGCCAGAGTAGCAGTCTGCTGAACAAGAGTTTGTAATATTTGTGCTAAGGCAGGGTCCATCTGACCAACAGGAGGTGGATTAGCTTGTTCACCCTGATCAGGGGTTCGGGTATTTTGTTTCTTCTTTTTGGGAGGCATATTTCTGAAATCAATGAACAATTATATTAGATTCAGGTTCAGAAAATAATAGCTCAAAATGATCCAACTTAAACAAGCAATGCATATATTACTCAAAAGTAATTCGAGGTCTCCAACCAATATTCCGGTCAACAATTGATTCACAGGGTGCAATAAGATATCAATCCAAGGTTACACAAGGTATTCACAAACGTTCAGTAGGTACCATAAAGAAACAATAGTCATAATGCTAAGGTCAAACATAGTATCGAAAGTAAAAACAATGCTAGAAGGAAATGGTGCTGAAGTAAATATGAAACGAGCAGTAAATAAGATGCTTAAGTAAATGACAGTATAAGGAAATTTAACACAGTTCTGCAAAAGTGATAATGATATATATAGATAGATCTGATACAAGCGTAAGAACAACGCTTCGATAAGGGTATAACATAATACTAAAAGAGGAGACTGCTAGCATCTAGTCACAGTACAACAGATATATAAAACAAAACTGGTTGCACTGCAAATCCTGACGTACTACTACTGCCATAACATGCCTCTAAATACCACATCATCATACTACCCTAATCATCACTGGTCATCATCGTCATCCGACTCTCCCCGCCAAGCTGATCCCAGAATGTTCTCCAGCTCTGCCGTCACCAGACCTAGAGTCACCTGCTGTGTCACAAATGCCGGCTCATCTCGGGATCTAATCCGTCCCCGCCTAATGACAACACGTCTAAGAGCTCGTACTCGCCTCCGGACATCCTCCAGCTCAGCTACCGCTCTATCTCGATCTCTAGCCCGGTCCTTCTCCCCAGCCCTCATAGCCCTCAACTCTGTCTTCTGCCCTAAGAGATAGTCCCTCTCTCGGGCCACTCGCTCGTACACATGATATGGAACAGGCTGAGGAGTGTACTGATATGCTGGCCCATTCACCGAGCCCTGCGATCCTACGAACGGCTGCATAACCCCTGGGGAAATCTGCTGCGGTACAGAAGCCCCTCCTTCCGGATCCTCGTCCGGGTCTGAATCGGAACCAGAAGCAGGTGCCTGAAGTATACATATATATATATAATTAGACTTCCTATCTCTCACGAAACAATCCTAACCTTTCTCATAACTCTACCCCGACTCCCCACCTAATTGTTTCAGTGACTGTGACCTGTGACTCTGATACTAACTTGTAACACCCTCACTAGCCAACATTAATATTATAAACTCTTATACTCAATTAAACATTAATATAGGAGAAATTTTAGAAATTTCGGCATGATGTAATCATAAACCGAACTAACCACCTGCTCAAACAACTAAGTAGAACTAAAACAGTCCACAAGCGCAAGTTATACTAAACCATAAGGAAAATAAAACCATAACAACCCAGACCGCTCACAGGTCACTATATGAAACAACTACCAATAGCTATTACAACCCAGAACTGAATCAAATAATATACAACCCATTTAATATTATAATCTGCCTACTAATACAGACATAATATAAACAAAGATATATGCTCACTACCCATCCAACCACCTCGACCCTCTGACTGCCTCGGTGACTACCCCAACCAGACGGGCCACTTCTTCTAGACATCTTCAGGCTTAGCTGAGGAAACAGAATTAGCAAGCAAGTGAGCCAAAGTGCTCAGCAAGTATATATATATATGAAATTAAAACATCAACAACTGACATGTCTGCAAGATTGTCAAGAATTAACAATCAACAATATATAAGCTCAATTGAAAGTTCATCTTTTGTCTGAATCATAAAATAGAAGCGGCTTGGACTATCATGCATTTTATAAATAAAACAATTATAAGTTTAGGCTGTTGATCAGTCACGCACTGACCCCGGACAAACGCACACAGCAATGTCCTTAATGGATCCACGGCACACATTGGCCTTAATAATTTCTGACCACGAATCTGGTCCGACCCTTACGGTCCACATTTTAAAAAAAACTAACAGTCCAATCCTAACTAAACATCAGGTGTCGGAACAATCGACCACCTCAACTGCCAAACACTCTGGACACTTTCGTTCCAGGTCAACATCTCAAATCTCACCAAGTAGAATAAGGTCAAGTAATCTCTGAATTAAATATTGACAAGTTCGATATGGCAAACAGGGGTATTGATTTAAGTCAAGCTACTAAAAGGATCAACAAAAACGATATAATCAACTTGGGGTATAACAATTGAATATTCAAAATTAATGGAAATTATCAGAGCAGTTATATCAAGGATAAATCGAATGCGTAAGAATCAGGTTATGATAGTCATAATTCGCTGGAAATATAAGTGAAGTGGTTTACTTGAAAGAGAAGTGGAATAATATACTTGCAAGGAATATGGATGTAAATCAATTCATTAATAGCATCAACAACTCAGTAGAATCAATTTGGGGCTTAACGATTAAGTATTCGAAATTTCGGGAAATTAATGGAACAATTATAGCAAGAGTAATTCGAATAAACATATGAATCAGGTTTTTGTAATCATAACTCATTTAAAAGATAATTGAAGCAATTTACTTGCCTTAACTAGAAAATCACAGAATCCGAAGCGTCTTCACGTCCTCAGCTTTAGCCTTTCCTTTATCCACGGGATCTACACACAATATAACACTATTTTAGAATCCTGTTTAATACTCGCTAATCAATATAAACATTCCACTAGTCTACCCCTGCGAATAGTCCCCTAATTTGCATTTATATACTCATATAATAGCAATATATATATAAGCCACGTATAGCAGCATTTAATCATATTGGCACATTAACACATACCACATAGATTTAAAATATGAAGCCCGACTCACAACTCGTATAAATTGTATAATTATACAGACTCATTTTTAAGAAATGATTTTAATATAATTTTAGAAAAATTTTGACAGCATCCCCTTTATACGGGGGACTGCCAGTCGGGATACAGCCGACACAACCAACACAATTATCAATTACTAATCGAATCCATAATTATCATCCAATCCCAATTCACATTCCAATTCACTGATTCATAATCTAGTACAATTTAAGCAATTAATAACAACTCGAAAATAAATTACAATTTATTAGGTAATTAATAAATAATAAATATTAAATATTTTTGGCTCAGAAAATAATCATCATCGCCATATTCCATCGACTCAATTTATGTATTAATATCATTGTCGATGGGGCAAAGTTTCGAGGGTACCCGAAATTCGGATTCCCGACCCGAAACTTCACTCTAATTCAAATATATAATTTCCAAAATTACTTTGTAAAATCACGAAACCAATATCAGAAATTTCCGGAATTAATCGAACCAATATAATCAAGTATTCGAATCCCTGTTTTCAATTCCTGTCGAAACAGCAACAATGATAATCAAGATACACAGTCGGAATCAAGCACAATCACAACAAAACAGGCGCGGCAATGACAACACAATACCCAGCTGCAACAAATAGCTATACACGGCCACACCTGGTATACACTAGAACCACACACACACACGATTACTCGACACACACACACGATTACTCTACACACACACACATGGTTCCTTCACAACTCACACACACCGCCTGGTACCCAAACTGTCGACCAAGCTCAAAGCAGGGGAGGGAAAGAACGAGCAGGGGGAGGGAGCTACTAACATCACCCACGCACACAGACAGCCACGAATTCACGCCACCAACACACACATCTCTTCACTTTAATCCACATACACACACTTACTCGACCACAACCACAACAACATCCCGGAGCAATTCACGGTTACAGAACAAAGGGAAGAAAACACAGGGGAATGAGGGAGATTAATTAACAACAAGGACCAACCAGAACTTACAAGCTTTAGTGAGAGCTGAGAGTTTAAGGTCGAGAGAGAGAGAGTACAGAGCTCGAGATTTTTCGCAGAAAATAGAGAAGAGAAGTCGCGTGAATGTTCGAGAGAGAGAACCGGGTGGAATGAATTGGGTATACCAATTTAGGGATTTAAAGAGAGGGATAATTGATTTGGGGAAAAAAATTATATAGAGAGTAAAATAATTTAAGAAGTATACATTATGAAATAAACAAAACATTTCGTAAATCGACATCAATTATAAAAAAAATGGATAGGACATTAAATTTTAAAATTTTAAAATGAAGAATATAAAATTACGATCACCCACATATTTTTAAAATATTTTTAGGATTAAAAACGAATTAAATATGAATTTTACAAGATTAAATCCTTAAATTGGAAAATAATTCGTAAAATCATTTTAAAATCCTTGAAACCCAAAAATAATTCACCAAATATTTTTAAAAGTCATATAAATTAATAAAGTTATTAATGAAGAAGATTTCAGGATTTCTGCTAATCCCGAAGATTTTATAAAATTCAAAGAAGATAATTATAACACAATTAAATAGGAAATAAATCCCAAAAATATAATTAAAATAGTCGGGCTTACATAACACATATAAAATATCAATCTGACCTCCAAATATTATTCCACAATATAATACTTCCTCAACCAATTCACACACCACAGAATTTATATTTAATATAAAATAGATAACTTTTAGTAATTAAATATTCTGAAATTTCTAAGGCGTTATACCTATTCCTTGAATTGTTGTTGGATTATAAGCTAGATATTGAATAATCAGTTATAAGCCGGTTGTTGATAAGTCCCTTAGAGAAGGGCATATATATCATATTCATTGAATATAGACCGGGAGTCAGTACTTCTTGATACATCGTAATTACTTTCGAGGGAAATATTTAAGTAAATAATTTTCCATTATTTGGTTGACGAATAATATTTAGAATATTCATCCGAGACTATTTAATTCACGATCATTACTTCAAATATTTATTTGAACATTATCTATTCAATGAATATTATTTTTCAATATTCATTCAAAGTCGACTCATTTATCGAATATTATTTCGAATATTCCTTTAAAGCTTGGATTTCTAAATGAATATTATTTTGCTATTCATTTAGAATATATTCATTAAATGAATATTACTTTGTGAATATTCATTTAAGTTCATATTTACTTAATGAATATTATTTTAAATATTCATCTGATGTTCTATTTATTTATTGAATATTATTTTAATATTCCTTTCAAGTCTTATTACTTAAATGAATATTATTTTGAATATTCATTTAAATATTTAATTATTCAATAAATATTTTCTCCTTATTTATTCGAGAAGTATTCTAAGAAATACTTCGATTTAAATATTCGTTCGTAGTTATAAGTCTTCTATAACTATTTCTGAAGCAATAAATATTCTCTGAATATTTATCCAATACTCTGAAATGACTTCAAATATTATCGTCGACCTTCGATTATTATAAAATTTCTTCGGAGTCGGATTATTATTAATATTATATCAAGAAAGGTTCTCAAAATGTCGTTCTTCCTTCGAATCTATCTTCCAAATAATAAGGGAACCTTACTTGAGAAATGTTATTTATCTTGTTGACTTCCCGGTCATAAATCTTTCGAAAAGTATTCTTTTCACTCGCAACTAGAATTGCTATCTATTGCATCTGTGTACCCTCTCATCATTCGAGGGGTAAGATTATTGGAACAAGATGGTATCCTCTAACAAGCAGCAGCTTGGGAGATATGATGTTAAATTTTCCTTTCCAACTAGATACGACTACTTTGTGGAGTATTATCAACAAGTATTATAGTTGGGGAAAGGGGGACGAACTTTGCGTTCAGAGTCATGAACTTCTTTTTGAACTTGGAGTCGTGTAAAAGGCCGAGTAGCGCTGGTCCATCCCATTGGCCCAACCGTTGGCCGGGGAGATCTAACAGGGCGGTAGACAAGTAAATCCGTCAGCTCTTCCTTCTACCGGTAGTAAATCTAAATTGAGCTGTACAATCTACGACTGATCATCGTAAGGATTGGAACAGCGGGCGCGGTGAATACTCCAGCATTAATTCATCATTCAGATTCATTTATTTTCTACAACATTATCATTGTTGGCAATATCGGAGAAGTATTCATAATTGGAATATATATATGTTTTGAGTTACCTTGTAACTTCATCATTACCTTATACTGGTATTATCTTCGCTAATTCATGGCATATGGTTTCAAAGATGTTTGAACTACTATATATATACATCATCATTGTTCAGTTATATTGTTGTTGGTGGGCTATTGCTCACCCTTGCTTATTTATTATGTCACAACAACTGCTAGGACAGATGGCTCGCGTCAGGCGCACTCGGCGCAAGAAGGTTACCCGACCCACTAGACTCCCCGCTGATATGCTAGCTGCCATTGCTGAGGTAGCATAGATAGACAGCTTTTGCTTCCCGCTTAACTATATGTATAATTAATGTAATCAACGGCAAAACTTTTAAACTTATGATGTTATCTTTTTGGCTTGTAATAACTTTTATTCGTAAACCCCTTTATGTAAGACTTATTTCAATTTCATCTCTGGGACTATAACTGTGTGTGTGTAAGTGGATATTATTGTGGGGTCACAGCATGCTACTTATTGATTTTGGACTCAAGTCAAGTATTATGTATGAATTATGAGACCGTAACGACCGATCCCCGACCCCGGATCTGGGGGTGTTATAGTGATGGTATCAGAGCGAGAGTTATATATCCCAAGAGATGATGCGACATTATATAATAATAAATTCATAATATAATAAGAACCCTTCCCAAGTTCACCTAAAACCCTTACGGGAACTTTTAAGTATGATGATAGTAACATAGTTCGTCTTGTGTAGGCGAGCGATTTGTCTGCCCAGGAGGCAGTTGCGAGACAACATGATGAGGACATGTTCCGAACTAGAGACCCGTATTATGAGCACTTGCCTGATGAGGACACTGTTGTGATTGAGTTTGAGGAGGAGGAGGAGCCTGAGGAGGTCCATGTTGATGCCAATACTGATGTTATTGAATCTGAGGATGTTGATGAGGATGAGCCAGTGGATGATGCTGTAGGGAGTTCCGGACTACGAGTGCCACCCCTCTCTGTTGAGAGAGCCCCTACCCCACCACCACTACCTGTGAGCCCATTTTTTGATGAGTTTGAGGAGCCTACCCCAGAGCCCCAGCAGGCAGAGACTGTAGCTCCAGCTGAGCCATCCACCCCACCCCATGTCCCGATAGGGGGAGTCCCAGTATATGTTCACAACTTGATTGTGAACGGGCTTTACAGAGAGTTGTCAGTGGTGGATGCTAGATTGGCAGAGTCTAGGAGGGAACTAGCAGCGGAGAGAGCCGCCTGGATGAGGTTAGAGGGCCGGAGGACGATCAGTGATCGAGCTGGGTATAGGGCTGTGACCCGCATCGAGCTGAGGGCACGAGTGAGGGTGCGACAGTTACCTACTGATGGGCATGCTATGGTATCCAGAGCAGACGCCGAGGAGATTTTCCATATTGCCATGAGGAGGGTTCGGATGATGTTTCGTCGTGGTGGCTGATTTCAGATGCAGTGATGCAGTAGTCTAGTTGTCTAGTCATGAACGGACGTAGTAGTGCCGGCATTTGTAGGTATGGTTTCATTGTACTTAGTTTCCATTTTTGCAGACTGGACAGACAGACAGCATATTTCACTTTTGACTTGTTGTCGTTGTTAGGATGGTTGTACTTTAAACTATCATTGTAACTCAGATGTTGTACCTTTTCGGTACCTTGTATATATTTGTTTCCCTTGCAGTTATTTCAATTTTGTTGGGATGCAATCACGAGTTTATTAGCATATGTACTGCTTTCGATTAAGTTGCCATGCGATATAGAACTATGGGATCCTAAATCCAATCATGTAACGAATTTTGCGAGGAGAAATCCTTTAAATCAGGTAAGTGAACGTAATGTATAATTGTCCAAATTTTCAGTAAAATGCCTCCAAGACGAATGGGCACTAGGGCTAACCCCGTGAATCTACTGACCAAGAGAGTCACAACCAACATGAGGAAAACCATGAATATAATGAAGAGCAAGATTAGGACTATAATGAGCAAGAAGATTCCCAGTATGGAGCAGAGGATGAACCCATGCACTCTAAAGACTTTGAGGAGGAAATAGAAGGGGGAGAAACTGAAGTGGAGCAGGAAGGGGAGAACCAGGGCGGAGACCCCATGGGTCAGTTTATGGATCTTCTTAGGCAGAATTTGAACCAATACCCCTAACCACCACCAGGAAACAACACTTCAGTGGCAAATTCCTTCAGGGCCTTTAAGTCCCTTAAGCCCCCAGAGTTCCACGGATCGGCTGATCCCGTTGAGGCGAGGGCCTGGATCAAGGAAATGGAAAAATATTTCGAGATTCTGAGTATCAATGAGGCTCAGAAGACTGTCTTTGCTACTTACCTACTAAAGGGAGAGTCCAATTATTGGTGGGAGGCCAAAAAGAACATGGAGACTGTTGCTATCGTAACCTGGGATAGGTTTAAACAGTTATTTCTGGAGAAGTACTTCCCGAAGTTCATGAAAACTCAAATGGAACTTAAGTTTTTAGAACTAAAACAGAACAATATGTCAGTAGCGGACTATGAGGCTAAGTTTACTGAGCTGTCGAGATTTGTGCCGGAATTTGTGGATACCGAAGAAAAGAAAGCTAGCAGGTTTCAACAAGGGTTGAAACAGTAGATCCAGAATAGAGTTGCGGTTTTAGAAATTACGGATTATGCCACCTTAGTGCAGAAGGCAACTATTATGGAAGCTGGAAGTGATCAAATGCAGAGAGAAAGAGAAAAAGGGGGAATAAAGATAAAGTATGCCAGTATGGGTGGAGGGTCCACTGGGGGAAAACCCCCAACCAAGTTTAACAGAGGAACCATTTCCCTACCTGGGAGAAGGGAAGTGTTTAAACCATCTGTGAGTGCAACGGTGAGCCAGGGCGGCTAGCAAATAGGAGTGTCCTGTTCCCATCAGTCTAGACCCCCTTACCATTATGTACTACCGGTGGGAAGAGGCATTCCGGTGTGTGCCACCTGAAGCAGATAAACTGCTATAAGTGTGGGCGAGCTGGGCACTATGCTACCTCTTGTACCACGATCATCCCTAATAGCACCACTTGTTTCCAATGCGGACAGCAAGAGCACATGAAGAAGGATTGCCCAAGGAACAAATCAGCGGCATCTGGGGCGAGCAAGGCTGCCTCCAATAGACCCCCAACTGCCAGGACTTTTAACATGTCACTGCAAGATGCCGTGAGGGACACGGATGTGATAGCAGGTACATTTTCTCTCAATTCAGTCAGTGCAAATGTCTTATTTGATTCGGGAGCAACTAAGTCTTTTATATCTAGAGATTTTGCGCATAAATTGAAACTTAAAACCCAGCAACTAAGGGATTCCTTACAAGTAGAGATAGCTAATCAGGAAGTCGTACTGGTTAATCAAATTCACCCCGATTGTAAATTAGAAATAGGAGGACGATCCTTCTATGTCGATTTGATTCCTTTTAAGCTAGGGGAATTTGATATCATTTTGGGAATGGATTGGTTGTCTAGCAATAATGCGTAGATAGATTGTAAAGGGAAAAAGGTTAAGTTGAAAACCCCAGGGAAGAAAGAAATATTGTTGAAGGGGATGCGACAGACCCAGAAAATTCTGACCATGGCGCAAACCAAGAGATTGCTACGAAAAGGGAACGTGGCTTATTTAGCTTATGTGATAGACACCCATAAGGAAGCGCCTAGATTGCAAAATATTTCGGTAGTTAATGAGTTCGAGGACGTGTTCCCACAAGATCTTCCCGGACTACCACCTGATAGGGTAATTGAGTTTGCCATCGAGTTAGCCCCGGGGACGGCGCCGGTTTCGAAGGCCCCGTACCGATTAGCCCTAGTAGAAATGAAAGAGCTAGCTAAGCAGTTACAGGAATTGTTGGATAAGGGTATGATAAGGCCCAGTGTGTCGCCTTGGGGCCCACCAGTGTTGTTCGTTAAGAAAAAGGACGGGAGTATGAGGTTATGCATCGACTACAGAGAGTTGAACAAGCTAACCATAAAGAATAAGTATCCACTACCCAGGATAGATGATTTGTTTGACCAGCTAAGAGGCGTTGAATACTTCTCTAAGATTGACCTGAGAACGGGATATCACCAACTGAAGATTAAACCTGAAGATATCCTGAAGACTGCATTTCGTACCAGATTTGGACATTATGAGTTCTTGGTGATGTCATTTGGATTGACCAACGCCCCAGCAGCTTTCATGGACTTAATGAATAGAGTGTTCAAAGAATATTTGGACAAATTCGTGATAGTCTTCATTGATGATATTCTCATCTACTCAAAGACAGAGGCAGAACACGCTGAACATTTGAGGATAACTTTAGAAATACTCAGGAAGGAGCAGTTATATGCCAAATTCTCAAAGTGTGAGTTCTGGAAAAATAAAGTGCAATTCTTAGGGCACGTGATCAATAGAGAAGGAGTGTTGGTTGATCCCTCCAAGATAGAATCAGTTTCAAATTGGGAACGACCAACTACTCCAACCGAGGTAAGGAGTTTCATCGGACTAGCCGGATATTACAGAAGATTTGTCAAAGATTTTGCGAAGATCGCAGCTCCGTTAACTCGACTTACCCGTAAAACTGAGAAATTTGAATGGACTGAAAAATGCGAGAAGAGTTTCCAAGAGCTAAAGAAGAGGTTGGTGACGACCCTAGTGTTGGCGTTACCTGATGGAAAAAGAGATTTCATGATTTACAGTGATGCTTCGCATAAAGGATTGGGATGCGTGCTTATGCAGCACACCAAGGTAATAGCATATGCGTCTAGGCAATTGAAGGATTATGAGGTCAGATATCCCACTCATGATCTAGAACTAGCAGTCATAGTCTTCGCTTTAAAGATTTGGAGACACTACTTGTATTGGGAAAAGTGCGAGATTTACACTGACCATAAGAGCCTCAAGTACATTTTCACTCAGAAAGAGATTAACATACGCCAGAGGAGATGGCTGGAGTTAATCAAGGACTACGATTGTGAGATTCTTTATCACCCGGGTAAAGCCAATGTGGTGGCTGGTGCCCTTAGTAGGAAAGAGAAGCTCAAGATGATAACTTCAGAGGAAGAGTTAATGAAAGATTTCGAGAAGTTGGAAATTGAGATTAAGCTACCCGAAGGGGGCCAGGAAAAGTTGATGGAAATTAGAATCCAACCTCCATTGTTAGAAAAGATTAGACTATGTCAAGAACGGATAATGCAGGAAGAAGAGAACTCCACGGAAGAGATAATGACCAGGGAAGAAATTAAGTGTGAAATAGACAAGGAAGGGATCATGAGGTGCACGTACAGGATATGGATCCCAAATGTTCAGGAACTCAAGGATGAAATTTTATACGAGGAACACAACTCAAGGGACTCGGTGCACCCTGGTAGCACCAAGATGTATAGGGATTTGAAGGAGTATTACTGGTGGCCCAATATGAAAAAGGACGTAGCAGAGTGGGTAAGCAGATGCTTGACCTGCCAGCGAGTGAAAACAGAGCACCAGAGGCCCAACGGACTTCTACACCCCTTAGAGATTCCATAATGGAAATGGGAACACATAGCCATGGATTTTATAGTAGGTTTACGAAGGACCAAAGCTAATCATGACGCCATATGGGTAATTGTAGATCTACTGACGAAGTCAGCTCACTTTCTCCCGATCAATGAAAGGTACACGGTCGACAGACTAGTGGATATCTACTTAAAAGAGATAGTGGCATGACATGGAGTCCTAGTCGCAATAGTATCTGATCGAGATCCTAGATTTAACTCCAGGTTTTGGAGAAGCTTTCAAGAATGTGTAGGAACCCGACTGAACATGAGCACAGCCTACCACCCCCAGACAGATGAGCAAAGTGAAAGGACCATCCAAACGCTAGAGGATATGTTGAGAGTCTATACTATAGACTTTAAAAGGAAATTGGGATGATCACTTGCCATTGATTGAGTTTTCCTACAATAATAGTTTTCATTCAAGTATAGGAATGCCACCTTATGAGGCCCTTTATGGAAGGAAATGTCGATCTCCCTTGTATTGGGATGAAGTTGGGGAGTGAAAGATGCTCGGGCCCGAAGTGGTCCAACGAACTAAAGATGCAGAAGATCTAATCAGAGGACGACTGGTAGCAGCCCACGATCGACAAAAGAAATATGTCGACTTAGCTCGGAAAGGCAAAGAATACGTAGTGGGAGACCTAGTGTTCTTAAAGGTGTCACCTTGGAAAGGTTTAATGAGATTTGGAAAGAAAGGAAAGCTGAGTCCCAGGTACATTAAACCATTTGAGATCTTAAGACGGATTGGGGGACTAGCTTACGAACTGGCATTGCCCCCAAATCTATAGCAGGTGCATAATGTGTTCCATGTTTCGATGCTAAGGAAGTATAATCTGGATGCCAAGCATATTGTAGAGTATGAGCAAGTGGACATGCAACCAGACTTGACCTGTGTAGAGCAACCTGTGGAAATCATAGACCGAAAAGAATAAGTGCTCCGAAACAAGGTCATTCAGCTAGTCAGAGTTTTGTGGCAGAACCACAATGTAGAAGAATCAACCTGGGAGTTTGAAAGCACAATGCAAGAGAAGTACCCCCATTTGTTTTCAAACTGATTCCGGGACGGAATCCTTTTAAGGAGGGGAGACTGTAAGAACCCAGATTTTTGATAGAATTAAAACTTTTTATTATGTAATGATGTAAGAATGAATAGTGGTTACGGCTACGATGTAATAGTTGATCTTCTGAATGAATGAATGGAATTCGATTTAAATATTCATATGTCTTGAAGAATGCTAATGGTTGACAACCTAGATAATAATAATCTATCTCCTAGGGGAATAAGATATGGCAATTCCAAGCAGGAGAATATTCCCATGTCATGCAGATCGATAACGATTAGTCCAGTGGTTCCGTGAAAGGGTTAAGGAACGCCCGAGAGAGGACAAGGACATTGTCCTAAACATAGGGAATAAAAGAAAGAATAAAGAGTGAATAGTATTTTTGGTGGAAATGATAATATTATTAGACGACGCTATATAGAAGTATTCGGAACGGATTTCCGAGTTCGTATTAGTGATCCAGGGGAAAATAAGTGTATGTAAAAGCTGTCGGATTCTGAAAAACCGCACTTTTATTTTTTTCAAGAATTCCCTTGACACTGATAGACTTAAGGATTTAACGAAGGGATTTAAGGAATTTAAATTCGAAAGTTAGTAAGAAGGATGGAGAATGATAGTATTAATATTAAGAAGGTTTCCGGTAAAACCCTAACTAGAAATCTATGAGATATTCCTACGAACGATCAATCAAATTGAGCAATAACCGGACAAAGAAACGTACAAGCAACCAAGGATGCATCCAATATAGATAGTGGATTATGACATCATCACTTTGTCAAAATATCTTGCACTAAAATGCATTTAACCAAGGACTTAAGTGCAAAAACACAAGATTTAGGGACTTGGATGCAATTTCTAAGGATAATTAAATCTAAAGAGAGCCATTAGAAGCTTCACACCTCACAAAAAGGAAGATGCATCCAAGGACATTAGATATATATCACAAGTATAAACATTATTGGCCATAACCAAGCAAACAAAACACAAAACTCCATCTCTCCCCCCCTTTATGCATTCGGCTTTCCTCCTAAATCAAGATCCAAAGTCCAAGTTCGAACCATCAACCATTGCTCATATTTTGTAGGTATGATCCATATTTCATAACTAAGATATGCTATGATTTTGAGATTTTAATTCCAAGCATTGCCTAGGTAGAAAAATCCTCAAAGATGAGCAATGAATAGTGAAATCAAGAAACTAACTTTGTTTTCTTGATTTTGTTTGATGATTCAAGTGGTGTTAAGGCTAAATAAGGATCATACAAGGTTTACTAGGTGATAATCACTCTCCAAGGATGGTAACAAGCTAAAAAACCCTTAGTATCATTTTGAATTTTATGATTTTTATGGGTGATTTAGTGTTAGTATGCTATGTTATGCTTAGATCTATGTTATTAGTTGATTATGATTGTTGTTTGGATTATGATCCATGAGATGGTTAAGATGAGATGTTGTTAGACTAGTCATGATGTTATCATGTGTTAGAATTGATGGGGTGTGTGCTTGATTGATTCACGGTGATGTGAAAACTTTGGAAATCGCGTAAACATAGCCGTTATAATGCCCGATTTTACAAATACCATGTTTTGTATGCCATTTTTAGTATAAATGACCAACTGATCATGATCATGTTCTCCCATGTTTAGATAGTACATATTTTGAGGATCGTTTTGACACAAGAATCGTAGCATTTCGACTTACGGTTTAGGAGGAGCGTCCGTTTTAGTAAACGGCGTTCGTTAAAACGAAACTACGAATTGTATACAACTTCGAGGCTATGAATGAACCCCTTAAATGAATAAATGGGTTACGAAACTTTTATATGACATGCTAAGAGTGTCTAGGAAGACCCTCGAAAAGATTTCGTGTTAAAAGGGTTAATCATCGATTTTATAAAATTGTCGGAGTCGAGCATGTGCAATAGAACTTATTAAAGTTTAACTTGAAAACATGCTTTGGTATAAATACAAGCGTAGCTTTCAAGCTTTAGAGTTAATCTCGGATATTTTGATTTTGTATAGATTACCAGACTACCCCGAGACCCACTGCCACTACTCAGTTACCAGGCAAGTTTTAAATCCTTTTTAAAGGCTGTTGTTGTGAATATATATATGATTCGATTTTGTGTTACATATGCCATAGCATGCATGCCTACTTTCAAGATATATTGTGATACCTGTTCCTTGAATTATTGTTGGCTTATAAGCTAGATATTGAATAATCAGTTATAAGCCGGTTGTTGATAAGTCCCTTAGAGAAGGGCATATATATCGTATTCATTGAATATAGACCGGGAGTCAGTACTTCTTGATATATCGTAATTACTTTCGAGGGAAATATTTAAGTAAATAATTTTCCATTATTTGGTTGACGAATAAAATTTTGAATATTCGTCCGAGACTATTTAATTCACGATCATTACTTCAAATATTTATTTGAACATTATCTATTCAATGAATATTATTTTTCAATATTCATTCAAAGTCGACTCATTTATCGAATATTATTTCGAATATTACTTTAAATCTTGGATTTCTAAATGAATATTATTTTGCTATTCATTTAGAATATTATTCATTAAATGAATATTACTTTGTGAATATTCATTTATGTTCCTATTTACTTAATGAATATTATTTTAAATATTCATCTGATGTTCTATTTATTTATCGAATATTATTTTAATATTCCTTTCAAGTCTTATTACTTAAATGAATATTATTTTGAATATTCATTTAAATATTTAATTATTCAATAAATATTTTCTCCTTATTTATTCGAGAAGTATTCTAAGAAATACTTCGATTTAAATATTCGTTCGTAGTTATAAGTCTTCTGTAACTATTTTTTATGCAATAAATATTCTCTGAATATTTATCCAATACTCTTAAATGACTTCAAATATTATCGTCGACCTTCGATTATTATAAAATTTCTTCGGAGTCGGATTATTATTAATATTATATCAAGAAAGGTTCTCAAAATGTCGTTCTTCCTTCGAATCTATCTTCCAAATAATAAGGGAACCTTACTTGAGAAATGTTATTTATCTTGTTGACTTCCTGGTCATAAATCTTTCGAAAAGTATTCTTTTCACTCGCAACTAGAATTGCTATCTATTGCATCTCTGTACCCTCTCATCATTCGAGGTGTAATATTATTGGAACAAGATGGTATCCTCTAACAAGCTGCAGCTTGGGAGATATGATGTTGAATTTTCCTTTCCAACTAGATACGACTACTTTGTGGAGTCTTATCAACAAGTATTATACTTGGGGAAAGGGGGACGAACTTTGCGTTCAGAGTCATGAACTTCTTTTCGAACTTGGAGTCGTGTAAGAGGCCGAGTAGCGCCGGTCCATCCCATTGGCCCAACCGTTGGCCGGGGAGATCTAACAGGGCGGTAGACAAGTAAATCCGTCAGCTCTTTCTTCTACCGGTAGTAAATCTAAATTGAGCTGTACAATCTGCAACTGATCATCGTAAGGATTGGAACAGCGGGCGCGGTGAATACTCCAGCATTAGTTCATCATTCAGATTCATTTATTTTCTGCAACATTATCATTGTTAGCAGTATCGGAGAAGTATTCATAATTGGAATATATATGTTTTGAGTTACCTTGTAACTTCATCATTACCTTATACTGGTATTATCTTTGCTAATGCATGGCATATGGTTTCAAAGATGTTTGAACTGCTATATATATACATCATCACTATTCAGTTATATTGTTGTTGGTGGGCTATTGCTCACCCTTGCTTATTTATTATGTCACAACAACAACTAGGACAGATGGCTCGCGTCAGGCGCACTCGGCGCAAGCAGGTTACCCGACCCACCGGACTCCCCGCTGATATGCTAGCTGCCATTGCTGAGGTAGCATAGATAGACAGCTTTTTCTTTCAGCTTAACTATATGTATAATTAATGTAATCAACGGAAAAACTTTTAAACTTATGATGTTATCTTTTTGGCTTGTACTAACTTTTATTCGTAAACCCCTTTATATAAGACTTATTTCAATTTCATCTCTGGGACTATAACTGTGTGTGTGTGACTGGATATTATTGTGGGGTCACAGCATGCTACTTATTGATTTTGGACTCAAGTCAAGTATTATGTATGAATTATGAGACCGTAACGACCCGATCCCCGACCCCGGATCTGGGGGTGTTACATCAGGCCAATAGAATCCTAGACGAGGGATCTTATGAGCTAGGGCTCTGCCCCCATGTGTTGCCCAGATATCCCTTCATGAACTTCTTCTAATGCTTCCTTTGCCTCCTGGGGCCTCAAACATCTCAGATATGGGATGACGAAAGACCTCTTGTAAAGGATGCCCTCAATCAAGGGATACCTCAATGCTCTCACCGATAGCTTTGGTGCCTCCTGGGCATCGTCAGGGAGCCATCCAGTTTCCAGGTGAGCTTTGGTTGGATCCATCCAACAGCTCCCTACATCAATTGGTGCCACCAATTTCGAGTTGATGGCCGGGGCCTTGAAGACTTGGAAGTAAACACTCCCTGCGTAGTTCTCTATTTCTGAAGAAGCAAATTTGGATAGGGCATCAGCCTTAATGTTCTCTTCTCTCGGAATGTGCTCCACATAGAACTCGTCAAACTGAGTCATGATAGCTTTCACAACTTTCAAATATTTTGCCATAGTTTCATCCTTGGCTTCAAACTCACCATTCACTAGCGAGACTACCAGTCTTGAGTTTCCACAAATTTTAAGGTTCTTGACCCTCATTATTTTGGCCAAGCCCAATCCGGCTATCAAGGCTTCATACTCGGCTTCGTTGTTGGTTGTTGGGAAGTCCAACTTTAAATCATACTCAACTTTGAACCCATCGGGGCTTTGCAAAACCATTCCTACACCACTAGATTTCGTTTTTGATGCCCCATCAAAATAGAGCATCCAATATTCCTTCTGATCAGGTAATAGCTCTTCATCTTTATCCTTACCTTCAGGGGTGGGTACCATCTCCTGCCCCCAGACTTCTTGGTTGTCAATGGTACATTCAACCACGAAGTCAGCCAATGCCTAAACCTTAATTGCTATCCGAGGCTTATATGTGATATCAAATTCTCCAAGTTCGATTGCCCACTTGATTAGCTTTTTACTAGCCTTCGGGCTATGCAGAATATTTCTCAACTGTTGGTCCGTCAGGATTTCGATCTTGTGCGACTGAAAGTATGGTCGTAGCTTCCTCGAAGCTGTTATCAATGCTAAAGCAAACTTCTTAATAGGAGAGTAATTCAATTCAGCTCCGTGCAACACCCTGCTCACATAGTAGATAGGTTTCTGAACCTTGTTCTCTTCTCGGATGAGTACAGCACTCAGGGCTTGTTCGGACACAGCCAGGTACAGATATAAGGTCTCCTCAGGACTAGGTTTGGCCAACAACAGGGCTTCAGTCATATACTTCTTCAACTGTTCAAAGGCTTCTTGGCTCTCAGGAGTCCGCTCAAAATTTTTCACCTTCTTCAAAGCTTGGAAGAAGGGCAAACACATGTCCCCAGACTTAGAGATAAATCTCCACAGGGCTGTTACTCTGACCGTCAACTTCTGTACATCTCGTATAGAACGGGGGGGTTCCATGTCTGAGATCGCCTTGATCTTATCGGGGTTGGCTTCTATTCCTCGCTTTGAAACCATCAAACCCAAAAATTTTCCTGATCCAACACCAAAAGCTTTGGCTGGATTCAACATCATCTTATGGTGCCTCAGCACTTCAAATGCCTCTCTGAGGTGCTTAATATGGTCTGCCTTGATGAGGCTTTTGACCAACATGTCATCAACATAGACTTCCATGGTTTTCCCAATCAGATGGGCGAATATCTTATTTACCAATCGCTGATAAGTGGCTCCTGCATTCTTTAGACCAAAAGCCATAACAAGATAACAGAAAACACCAAAATCAGTTATGAAAGATACCTTTGGGATGTCATCCTTATGCATCTTAATCTGATTGTAGCCGCTGAAACCATCCATGAAACTCAACAACTCATGCCCAGCAGTGGCATCTATCAGCGTGTCAATCCTTGGCAGAGGGAAACAATCCTTAGGACATGCATCATTCGGGTCAGTGAAGTCTATACACATCCTCCATTTTCCATTCGCTTTCTTGACCATCACAGGATTAGCCAACCACTTGGGGAACTGAATCTCTTCAATGAATCCAGCCTCTAGGAGCTTGTCAACTTCTTGCTTAATGGCTTCTTGCCTTTCAGGAGCAAAATTTCTCTTCTTCTACTTTATTGTCTTCCACTTTGGATCGACATTCAGCTTGTGAGTTATGAGTTGGGGATCAATCCCTGGCATGTAGCCGCTGTCCAAGCAAACACATCACTATTTTCTTGTAAAAAAGTCGTCAACCTGCCCTTCAAGGGTTCCTTCAAATATACGTAAACTTTTCGGGGTCTCCGAGATCTAGAGGTATAGGAACCAAATCTTCTGTAAGAACCCATATTTTTGGTAGAATTAAAACTTTTATTATGTAATGGAGTATGAATGAATAGTGGTTACGACTATAATGTATCAATGGTTTAATGAATGAATAATTAACAGATTTGGATTCAAATGTTTACATGCCATGAACAATGCAATGAGTTGACAACTTAGATTAGAATAATCTATCTCCTAAAAAGTAAGATAGGATAGTTCAAAGAGGAAGGGAACATTCTCATGTCATCCAAATCGATATCTGGTGGCTCATGTCATCCAAATCGATATCTGTTATAAGTTAAGTGGTTCCGTAAAAGAGATAGGGAACGCTCGATAGAGAACGAGGTCATTTTTCTCAATACAGGTAATAAAGAAAGAATAAGTGATGAATAGTGTTTTTGGTGGAAATAGGAATATTATTAGACGACACTATATAGAAGTATTCAGAATGGATTTCAGAGTTCGTATTGATGATCTATAGGCAAAATAAGTGTATGTAAACGATATCAGATTCAGAAAAATAGCACTTTTATTTTCCCCAAGATTCCCTGGACACTGAAGGAGTTAAGGATTTATTAAAGAGATTTGAGGAATTTAAATTCAAAGATTATAAAGGAGGATTGAGAATGGTAGTATAAATACTAAGAAGGTTTCCGGTAAAACCCTAACAAGAAATACTTGAGATATTCCTCCGAACGATCAATGAAATTGTGACGCCCTGACTTCCCAATACTGAAAATATACTTTTTATAATAAAATATACTTTGATACAGGGGAATTTTAAAAAAAATTCGACATGAAGTATTCGTAAATCGGACTATCCACCTGTAATACAACCCAACCAAAATTACAATTTAACAAATACAATTCAAAAATTAATACACCCACGATTCCTCACCGAGGATCGATTCTAGGTTATGGTATGAAACAAGAATCTAATTAATACAAATTATTACAACTTCTATATCTGCTCTAATACAAATTACTATACCATCTACTCTGTAGCTCAATCCCAATTTGTGCTTACTCGCTCTAGCTCCGAAATCTATCCTGTATAGAATGGCTCATCGCTCTCATTTGCAGGGATTAATGTAGTAGATCGTCCTTAAACCTAACTGCAAAGGGTTAGGTAAAACAAAACAAGAGTGAGCCAACAACGCTCAGCAAGTTAATAATATAGTGAAACGATAACATTTCAATGATTCATTGATAAACAATATCAATGACCAACTTATCTCAAGGAATAATTTAATTCCATCAAAGAATAAGACTTTCCATTTTTATTTAAATCATAAACGTTTCTTTCCATCAAAACAAACTTTTCATAAAACTTTTTAAAAGCATTTAAGTTGATTGTATTATTATCCTGATTACGGACAATACGGGTGATCAGCCACGTAAAGTCCCCCTTCCTTTGAAATTGGGTTCCCAATTAGGCAACACATTGACCTTTAATGCTGGACTAGGACCACCCTAGCCTCTTATGCTAAATAACAGTGCTGGACTAGGACCACCCTAGCCTCTTACGCTTTTCCAATTTCACTTTTTAGTCCTTAAACTCACTGATAACAGATCAGTCCAGTATAAGGAATTTAAAAAAAACATTTTTAATTAATAGTCCATTTTAATGAGTAACAACAAGGTTAAAATAAGGAATCATAAACAACAAGGAATCATAAACAACAAGGCAGTAAGATTAAAATAAGCAGGGTATAGTTCAGCAAAACAGAATCATATATCAACAAGGAACATGATAAATTAAATAACTGAACAATTATTTAGATTCTAGAAATGGAACAACAATTATAAAGAAAGCAGGGAATAAAGAAAATTCGAAGTTCAATAGAAGATTTAAGTTACTGCACTGGCTACACACTTATTTCAAGGATTATGAATTTATGAAATTACGCTGTAAAGTTTGAACAACCAGAATAGATTTGAATAGATTAAAATGAAGATTTAAGAAATTCTAAATTACTCAAGGTCTCACTCCTGTCGGCTAAGCACTCATAGGCTTTAGCTGCCAGAACCGGCAGGACAACAATGAGTTTGAATAATTAAGAAGATCTCAATTCATTCTCGGTTTTAACCATCACTGAGCAACACATGCCTCAACAACAGTTTAAACCTCGAATTAGTTTAAAATAATTTGAAGAAAATTGCTCTTTGAAAAATATTAGTAAAGACGAAAAATATCAAATTAAATTAATTTTAAAAAAAAATTCAACACCTGAACAATAGGTGAGGAACATAAACAATGACAGATAAATTTGAGAATGAGTTTTTGTAAATTAATAGAAGAATGTCACTAGAATAAAAATGAAATGTATATACACTAGCAAAAGGATTTGAAAGAAACATCGTATAATTAACAGAACAAGTTTATATTATTCAGAATAAATATGAAGAGTATAATGGCTAGCAAGAAAGGATTTCGAAAGAACAAATAAACAACATAAAAGGTTTCACATCACTTGAACAATAAGTGAGGTATAGTAAACTTGCCTCAATACATGAAGTTTCCCTTCCCATCACATCGATTTCTTTACTCGCTTTACAATAATCTCTATTTCTTTATACATTAACCTTGACTCGATCTTAAATCCATCTCTCTTTTATCATCTGCCTGCCTTTTCACGAGCATACCCGTCCAATTTGATAATTTTTCCATTCCTTAATATTCCATCTACGCTGGTGTTGGCTCTTAATTGGCCTCCTATTTGTACCTATAAAAAGGTAAGTACTGCTTCAGTACGCGTATAACCGTAACCATCTAACTCTATTCTACCCAACCGCGTCCTATAACACCTCACAACTTAGCACATACAACACGTATTAATCAAATTCTCAAAATAGTAATATGCAACCACATAATTCATATAACACTTAGCACGTACTTTCAACTTACACTTATATCTTATAACACATTTACATTACAGCATACAAGTAATTCATATCACCTTACTATATAAGTCAGAAATTAATTCTAATAATAAATAAAATAACAATAAAAATAAATAAATAAATAAATAACTAAATAACTAAAATTAATTAAAAATTAATTCTAATAAAAATTAGACAGTATCTCCTTTATAAAATGATTCTGACCGACTCAAAAGCACTTAAGCCATAAATCTTGAAATCAAGTATCAATGTCAACTTACACACCATTACAATTCATTCTAATATACACCATTCGCAAATTTCTGACAATCTACTTACGATACGTATTTTTAACAAGCGATACTATTTGCATTTACACGACCCTTACTAATTTGTTTGTCAACTCAAGATCAAACACGACCATTTATACATCTGAACAAAACAAGTTTTCAATCCAATACTCATTTAACAGCTAATTTAATGATATGCCGTCATATATAATCACTTAATCAACCGTAAAACTAATCAACAATTCCTCACAAACATAACCCATAATCACCGGCTCAAACGAATCATCATTGGCAGCTGACTCACATACACCATATATATAAATATACGAATAGCTCAGAACACACAAAACCAAGACTCACATTATCTACAAGTCCAAACAGGATTGTAATAGCAACATTCAGCTGGCGTTGAACTTATACAAGGGAGTAAAGAATCTGTATTGAGTTTTCAAAAAGATGGTGAAGAACTCATACACCCACACCACAACTTATGCTTAGACAGTCACATAAAAACCCCATCTTTCTTTTCTCTTTCAATCCCGCAATTCTCATCTCTCTTTTCTCTGCCAATTATCAATTCCCCCCTTAATTCCTCTGTTCCAAGAAACAACATTTCTTCCACTCCATTCCCGCCGTTCGTACCACTCCACCCCATTCCATTCGCCTCTCATCTTACAACAGCAAAACTCGAATTTCTCCTCTCAATTTCCCCGTTGCTCCTCTTTCTCCCTTCGAACCAACACCTCGACATACGCCCACGAACATAACACCAACACACTACTATACTACGTCCAACTTCTGTCTCCTTCATTCATCATTCTTGTACCAAAACATACACCACAACTTACATACTACTCAACAACCACAATGAACTATACAAATTGAAAAGCCCCGATTTTCAACCCACATCTCGAACACACAACAAAACGCAGCAGCCCAACACATCAATACCAGGGCCGGTCCTGAAAATTTATAGGCCTAGTGCGGAAAAAATTTAGGGGCCCTTGTGAAAATAATTTGTAAAACCAAAAGTGAAAAGTTGATAAATTCTTAAATGTGCAATAGCTCTCAACTGAAAATTAATTAAGAAACAAGATATATGAACTTCCAGAACAAAAACAAAACTAGTGTATTTAAAAAACCGGTTCTATAACTATTTTTTTCATTGGGATTGAATTAAAAAACCAACTTTTTTTCTTAGAATACCAAGCCTTTTTTGATAAAATAAGTACGACAAATCCCTTTTGTACAATCTCAAGTGAAAGGAGCATATAACTTTTTAATCTCTAATTTCAAAACATAAATTCAAACAAATGAAGAACATATATTTTATTATATATATCAGGAACGTAGATTGACTTAGACATCGGAACAAACACGTAATGAAATAAAGAGCATATGAATTGATAGCTAATACACAAAAAATCTCATCACAAACACGTTAATGTAATCATAATTTTTAATCAAACACATGTACGATATGTACAAGTTTTGAACCAAATTATTAAAAATAAGCATCGAAAACATTTATACAAGTATGTATATATTAAAGGCACAAATTTTATTTGGGGCCCCTGAGGTTAGTGGGCCCAGTGCGGTCGCACTGGTGGCACTGCCTCAGGGCCACCCATGATCAATACAATCGCCGAACAATCAGAGGGGAAAGAGGAGAGTTTAAATGACCACAAGAATCATTTCCTCTTTACTACCCACTTACTCTGCATAGACGCGCACCACAACTCACACACACGGCTGTTTACTCACACACACCCTTTCGCACACACCTATACACGCTCCTCTGCACACATATACACGCACACTGAACAAGCCGAGGGGAGAGAGATTGTGAGGGATATTGAGAGAGAAATATCGAGAGAGAGAGAAAAGGTTCGAGAGAGGGAGAGATTGAAAGAGATTGTAGAGAAAGGAGAGGAGAGTTATAGAGAGTGAAGGATACACAACTGAGCTTACTTGGGAAGAAAGGGAGAATAGCGGTGGGTATTTTGTGGCCCAAGGGCATTTTAGAAATTCAAATGCTGAAAATCAATTTAAATATTAATAAACAACTTCTATAAATTGAATTTAAATGGAGAAACATTGAAAATTAAAACTTTTTATTTTTAAAATAAAGAGTACAAAATTACGGACACCCACATATTTTTAAAATATTTTTAGGATCAAAAATGAATTAAATATGAATTTTACAAGTTTTAACACTTTAAATAAAATAAAACTCTTAAAATCATTTTAAAATACCGAAACACCCAAAATAATTCTTCCAATAATTTTAAAAACTAATTAAATATACAAAGATGCTATTACGAAAGATTTCGTGATTTTTAATAACTCCGTTAATTTTATAAGAAATTTCGAAGATTAATAATGCATAATTTAAATAGATTTAAATCATCAAAAATGCAAATAAAATACACGGACAATTCTGGCACACATGATTCACCATATAACATGTAAACATGACGTCACATATATTTTATCTAAAAAAATAAAATTTTCAAACCCTATAATCCACATTTAATATTAAATAATTAAATAATAAAAATAATAAATACGATATTTTCTAGGGCGTTATAGAAATTGAGCAATAACCGGACAAAGAAACAAGCAGAGAGCCAAGATGCATGCATATGCAAGTGGATATGATCAAGTAACCTAGCTAGGTACCAAGCTAACTAGCAACATTAGAAATCAAACCAACTAGTTAGCTTAATCTTATCATCAACACCTTTAAACACCAACACATGGCACATGATGATGCAAGAGATGACCAAATCACTTTAATAAAGTGACTTTATACTAGATATTATCTACACACCACAATAATGCAAGATTAGATCAAAACAAGCAAGCAACTCCACCATTCTCTCTTATTTGCTCCATTCGGCTATTTGCATAAATCAAGAACCAAAATCCAACTTCCAACAATTGTTAAATCTCAAGATTATTTTGGTGAGTATTACATTTCATATCATAGTTATCCTATGAATTTTATCTTCAAATTCAAATTCCTTCCTAGATAATAAAATCATCCAAGATGAAGGTGAATAGTAACTCTCTAGAACTAACTTTTGTTTCTTGAATTCTTTGGATGATCCATGCTAGATTAAGCTTATACAAGGACTATACAAGGTTTATTAAGGCTTATACACACTCCAAGGAAGGTATATCTCACATAAACCCTAGATCTTACTTTGAGTTTATGTATGTTCTTGGTGGTTTTTAGCTTACTTATGATTATGATGTTAATATAAGCATGATTTTGTAGTTGGTTTAGTTGATTTAAGAGATATGATGCTTATGATGATGAAGTGAGATGTTCTCGGACTAGTTAAGATGAATATCATGTGTATAAGATATATGGTATGCCCAGTGTGGCTTGGTTGTGATGTAACAAATTTGGAAACGTTTGATTTATAGCCGTCGTAATACCGAAATTTTGTTAACCCTTAAAAATTCGTGCATAACAGTAGGTGTAAGTCTCTGACCTTAATGATTATATGGACTGACCTTATAGATCTCGAGTCATAGATCGTTTTGGTGCGAGAATCGAAACAAAAGGACATACGGTTTAGGAGATATGGCCGATTTAGTAAAAGTGGTTCGAAACCGTAAGTACGAGTTTGTAACTGAAATTGAACCCCCTTAACATGAGTAATTCAGTTACGAATCATAATAATTAAATACTAGAAGTCATAAGGAAGGTGTGAGAGAAGACCTCATGTAAAAAGGATAGTTTTCCGATTTTATAAAAATGTTCGAATCGAGGTTAAATACGAATGAAACCCTTTGAGGAACACTTGGTTATAATTTTGGAAAACCACTTAGAAAACGATCAATAAATCTCGAGGTATAATCTTTGTTAGTAAACGACCGACCTTAGAACTTATATGACTTAAGAACCTACCAAGTGTAACTGTAATAACATGCCTTGCTAATGAGCAAGTGTCGGATCACAACGGTATTAATAACAGTTAACTTGAAAGCGTGTTTTAGCTTAAGTAAAGTATGTACTTAGCTTTTCAAAGTGGTAGGTGATTAACCTTGAATAATTTTGGTTATTTATAGATCACCGGACCGATCCAGGACACTCTACCCCTACAGAGCTTCCAGGCAATTTTCCAAACATTTTGAAACTGTTATTGTGATAATATATATGATTTGATTTTTGTTATACATATGCCATAGCATGCATGCCTGCTTTCTGATTATATTGTGATACTTGTTTCATGATTTGAAATTGGCTTATAAGCTAGATACGAGATATATTAGTTAAGCCGGATATTGCTAAGACCCTTAGTGAAGGGCATATGATCTCATTCTTGAAATATAGACCGGGAGTCAGTATTTCTTGATATATGGTGATTATTTTCTGAGGAAAATATTTAGATAAATATTTTTCCATTATTCATTTAATGAATATTATTTTGAATATTCATTTTGATTTATATTTATTTAATGAATAATATTTTGAATATTCATTTGAGTTTTATTTATTTAATGGATATTATCTTGAATATTCATTTAAGGTCTTATTTATTTATCGGACATTATTTTGAATATTGATTTAATTCTTTTAACTAGTTCTTAAAATAATTTATTTTATTCAAAAATTATCTTTGATCTTCAAATACTATGTAAATTACTTCTGAGTCTTATTATTATTATTTTTATCAAGGAAACCTTACTTGAGAGCTGTTATTTATTTTGAACTCCATTTTTCATTCAAATCTATCTTCCATATTATAAGGGAACCTTACTTGAGAGCTGTTATTTATTTTGTTTGACTTCCCGGTCATAATCTTTTAAAACTATTCTTTGCACTCGCAACTTGGTTGCTATTCATTAATTGAATCTTTTATTACTTCCTCATCATTCGAGGGGTAAGATTGTTGGAACAAGTTGATATCCATTAACAAGCAACATGTTAAATATAATTGATGTGGTTAATATCAGTGTTTAAGTTTTACAGGGAAAAATAGAGTTTAACTTGAAATAGGAAGCAGTCAGAGTTTAGTTAAACTCTGACAGTTGAAAGCTTGACAGAGTTTGCTATACGCTGACAATGGAAGCTCGACAGAGTTTAGTTAAACTCTGTCTGGAGGAAGCGATTCTCCAGTCAACAGTGATTAAAGATTAATTGAAGATAATTATGGAAGCAATATCTTTACAGATGGGATAGCTGTTAAAGAGATTGAGTTGACTTAGGAGATGTGTAGCAATCATAATTGATAACATTTGTATAGCTGATTTATAGGCGAATCAATTATCGATTGTACGTAGCTGTATATCTTTATAAATACAGTTAGGTTAACCCTAGAAGGGTATCGATCATGTAATACAATATCTTTCATTTTAACCTAAGCAGCTCTCTATGATATTTTACATCACTGAGAGAGAAGTTAATTCCAAACAGTTTTTAAAGCTTTTAAAGAACTTATTGTTATTCTCTCATACTTAGTTGATTATAAGTTTGTATTCGGCCTAACAATTGGTATCAGAGCTTAATCTGTTAATTTAATACAGTTTAAGATCCACACACACACAACTATAATCAATGGCAGAAATTCCTCCTCCAACAACAGGCTCTAGTTCTGAGAAGGCTCAACCTGCAACTGTGAGTCGATATGAGACAATCAGGGTTCCTATTCTTAAGCCAGCAGAATACTCAACCTGGAAGGTGAAAATGGCTATGTTTCTGGAGGCTACAGATCCAGAATATCTTGACAGAATTTATGAAGGCCCTCATAAGCCTACAAAATTATCTGTTGTTGCTGCTGGACAGGAAGCTAAATCAATTCCAAAGGAGAAGAAAGATTTGACTCCTGAGGATATTTCATCCATTGGTAAGGATGCAAAGGTTAGACATCTGCTTCATAGTTCATTGGATAATGTTATGTCTAACAAAGTGATCAATTGTAAAATTGCAAAAGAGATCTGGGATGCTCTAGAGGTTAGATGTCTGGGAACTGCTGCAATCAAGAAGAATAGAAGGAACATACTCACACAGGAGTATGAACACTTTGAGGCTAAATCTGAAGAATCAATGACAGAAACCTTTGACAGATTCTGTAAGCTACTTAATGATCTGTCACTGGTTAATAAAGAATATGATCTAGAAGATTCAAATCTCAAGTTTCTTCTTTCTCTACCTGAAAAGTGGGATGTTAAGACAACCACTATTAGAGATAACTATGATCTGGCTGATACTGATATTGATGAGATCTATGGGTTGCTCAAGACTCATGAACTAGAAATGGAACAGAGAAGAAGAAGATCAGGCAGAAAGTCAAAATCTGTTGCTCTAAGAGTTGAAGAAAGACCCTCAAAGAAGGAAGCATCAAGGAAGAAGGCAAAAGGAAAATCTTTGGTCATTCATTCTGAAAGTGAGTCATCAAACTCTGATGTTGACTCAAATACAGATGGATCATCTGATTCTGAAGATGATGAGGAAATGATGCAAATGGCTGCCTTGATGGTAAAGACCTTCAAGAAGATGGGATTCAAAAACTTCAAGAAAGGGAAGAGATTCTCCAAGAATGATTCAAAGTTTGACAGGAAGAATTTCAGCAAATCTGAAAGAAAGGATACCAAATCTGGGAAAAGAGACAAGTCTGAGATTCAATGCCACAAGTGTAAGGAGATGGGTCATTATGCTCCTGAGTGCAAGAAGGGTAAAACTGAGAAGGCACTCTTCACTAAAGGCAGAGATTGGTTAGACACCTCTGACTCAGATGAGGATGTGAACTATGCTCTCATGGCTACTACTGTTGATGAAGCTGAAGATTCTGAAAACAAGGTACCTGTAACTACCTATGCTTATAATACTGATGATATAACTGAATTAAGAAAATATCTTAAGGCTTTGCATATCAGTTATAGGGATCAGACTTTAGAGAATGAGAGAATCAAAACTGAGAATTCTTAACTCAAAGAGAGAAATAAGGTTGTAGAAGAGAAACTTGCTAACATGCAGCAAGTTCAAAAGGAGAGAGATGATGCTGTCTATCTTGAACAAGAGTTGTTAAGTAAGTATAAACAACTAGAATCTGAATTGGAAAAGGCAAATCACATTATTAAAACTTGGACTCACTCAGGAAAACACACTCAAGAAGTTTTCCAATCTGACACTGTAGGTCTAGGTTATTCTGAGGAAGATGAACTTAGGTTTCAGAATACAGTCAAGATTAGGCCACCTCTTCCACCTAAGAAATTTGGAACATTTGTTAATGGAATAAGTGAACCTAGGTTTGAAGGTGGAAAAGAAGCTGTTAAGAAAGAACAAGTAAAAACTAGTGTTAAACAGGTTAATATTGGTTTAATGACAGATAAACAACTTAAGCATAAGCTTAAGGAGTTAAAATCTGTTAAGAAACAGAAAGTGTCTAGAAAGAACAGAAATGGTAAAGTAGGCATCACTCAAGGTAATTATCCAATGCTTGCTACTTTAGCTCCAAGAAAGACATGTCATAACTGTGGTAGCACTAACCATCTTGCTAGTTTTTGCAGGAAGAACAAAGACATTAATTCTTTACCTTCCAAGTCTGAAGTTAAGAAAGATAATGTTAGAACTAGACCACAGACTTTATGCAAACACTGTGGAAGCACTTGGCATTCTATTTATACTTGCAGAAATTATCATGCTATTTATCATAATTACTATGAACTGAAACCTAATCTAAAATGGGTTAGAGTTAATTCTGCAAGTGTAAACTCTGATAAAGTTAGCTTAAATTCTGATAGTGTAAATTCCGCTGCTAAAGCTAACAAAATTAAGAAAGTCAAAGGATCTTAACAAGTCTGGATCCTTAAATCTAATCCTCAGTAATTGTTTATGATTGCAGGGCATCAGGGAAAGTATCCTAGTCGTGGACAGTGGATGTTCAGGACACATGACTGGAAATAAAGCCCTGCTATCAGAGTATGTGGAGAAGGCTGGCCCAAAAGTTTCCTATGGAGATGGCAACATAGGACATACTCTGGGATATGGCAATATTAATCTTGGAAGTGTCATCATCACAAATGTAGCTCTGGTTCCAGGACTCAAGCATGATCTGCTATCTGTGAGTCAAATCTGTGACAGAGGTTTTCATGTAGATTTTCAACCTGAATACTGTGAGGTTATCAGCAAAACCACAGGGAAAGTTGTTTTAATTGGACAAAGGCGCAACAATATCTATGAAGCAAGCTTGCTGACAAACTCTGATGGAAAAACTATGTGCCTGTCAACAAGAATGTCCAATGAAGAGAGTTGGAAGTGGCATAAGAAACTCTCTCATTTGAATCTGAACAACATCAATGAGCTGATAAGAAAGGATCTTGTTAGAGGACTTCCAAAGTCTTTGTTTTTTTTTTAAATAAATCGATGGTCTGTGTGATTCATGTCAAAAGGCCAAACAGAGGAAGACTTCTTTCAAGAGCAAGTCTGAATCTTCAATTGTTGATCCATATCATCTTCTACATGTTGATCTTTTTGGACCAGTAAATGTCTTGTCAATTGGAAGGAAGAAATATGCTCTAGTCATTGTTGATGAATATACCAGATACACTTGGGTGTATTTTCTAGCAAAGAAGGATGAAACTGCATTAAATCTGATGGAGCATGTAAAGCTACTGGACAAAGGATCAAAACACAAAGTCAAAATAATCAGAAGTGATAATGGAACTGAATTCAGAAATGCAACAATGGAAGAATTCTACAAGAACAGAGGCTTGAAGCAAGAGTTTTCTGCACCTGGTACACCACAGCAAAATGGTGTAGTTGAGAGGAAGAACAGAACCTTGATAGAAGCTGCCAGAACTATGCTTGATGAAGCAAAATTGCCAACCTATTTCTGGGCAGAAGCAGTTCAAACTGCTTGTTTTACTCAAAATGCAACACTGATCAACAAGCATGGAAAAACACCATATGAGATGGTGAGGGAAAAGAAGCCAAACCTGAAATATTTTCATATTTTTGGGTGCAAATGCTTTCTGTTGAAAAATCATCCTGAATAGTTGACCAAATTTGAGTTGAAAGCAGATGAAGGAATTTTTGTTGGCTATCCAGTGTCAACCAAGGCATTCAGAGTTTATAATCTGAGAACAAAGGTGATTATGGAATCTATTCATGTGCCATTTGATGACAAGAAAATCACTGGACTTGAAGATGTTGATGAACATGATCAGTTGTATTTCGAAAATGAAGATCTAATCTATGATGAAATAAACTCTGATGACACTAATCCAACAAACTCTGTTGATGCAAACTTTGAACCTCTACTGGTACACACAGAAGAAATAGTACAGCCAGAACAAAGAGGAGAACCAGTTGAGGGGGAGCATGATCATAGTGATGACTCAAACTCTGATAGTGAGTCAACTGAAAATTCTGGATCAAACTCAAACTCTGATGACTCAAACTCTGAAAGTCCAAATTCTGACAGTTCAAACTCTGAGCGATCAAATTCAGGGGGAGCCTCAAAGAATGAAGAAAGGCATCAAGATAATCAGGAGAACATTGATCAAGGGGGAGGATCAACTGTTGACAGAAGTCATTTACCTTCAGCTAGGAAATGGACAAAATCTCATACACCTGATTTAATAATTGGAGATCCAGATGCAGAAGTTAGGACAAGAAGTTCTACAACAAATGAATGTCTGTTTCATGCATTTCTATCCAAATCTGAACCAAAGAAAGTGGAAGAAGCTCTTCAAGATGCTGACTGGATAACAGCAACGCAGGAGGAGTTAAATGAATTTGAGAGAAATGAAGTATGGACCCTTGTACCTAGACCAAAGAATAGATCTGTTGTTGGTACTAGATGGATTTTCAGAAACAAAACTGACAGTGATGGGGTTGTTACAAGAAACAAGGCCAGACTTGTAGCCAAAGGCTATTCACAGCAAGAAGGCATAGAATATGATGAAACTTTTGCTCCAGTTGTAAGGTTGGAGGTAATAAGAATCTTTCTAGCATATGCTTCTCACAAGAAATTTAAGGTTTTTCAGATGGATGTGAAAAGTGCTTTTCTGAATGGAAAACTTGAAGAAGAAGTGTTTGTTGAACAACCACCAGGATTTGTAGATCCCAAGTAACAAGATTATGTCTACAGGCTTGACAAGGCACTCTATGGACTTAAGCAAGCACCAAGAGCATGGTATGAAACTCTGGCTCAATTTCTTTTAGAAAGTGGGTTCAACAGAGGTACAATTGATAAAACCTTGTTCTACTTCAATCTTGGTAGTGATCTGTTATTAGTTCAAATATATGTAGATGATATAAATCTTTGGATCTACTATTGATAAACTCTGTAAGAAGTTTGCCAAGCTCATGCAGTCCAGGTATCAAATGAGCATGATGGGAGAGCTCAGTTATTTTCTAGGGCTACAGGTGAAGCAAATAGATGATGGAATCTTTATCAATCAAGCAAAATATACCAGAAATCTTCTCAAGAAATTTGGCATGCTTGACTGCTCATCTGTAACAACTCCCATGGCAACAGCAACTAAGTTGGACAAAGACACAGGTTCACCAGTGTATATGACAAGCTATAGAGGGATGATTGGGTCTCTTCTTTATCTAACAGCTAGCACACCTGACATCATGTATGCAACATGTCTTTGTGCAAGATTTCAGGCAGATCCAAGAGAACCACATCTAACAGCTGTGAAGAGAATTTTCACATATCTTAAGGGAACCATAACTTTAGGATTGTGGTATCCAAGAGAATCAGACTTCAAGCTACTTGGTTACTCTGATGCAGACTTTGCAGGCTGTAAGATAGACAGAAAAAGTACCAGTGGAAGTTGTCAATTTCTTGGTGATAGACTTGTTTCATGGTACAGCAAGAAACAGAAATCAATCTCTACATCTACAGCTGAAGCAGAGTATATTGCTGCTGGTAGCTGTTGTGCACAGATTCTGTGGATGAAGAATCAATTACTGGATTATGGATTGAGGTACAGTAAAATACCTATTTACTGTGATAATCAAAGTGCTATTGCTATGACATGTAATCCAGTACAACATTCAATGACCAAGCACATCAGCATAAGGTACCATTTTATCAGAGAACATGTAGAGGAAGGGAATATTGAGCTTCATTTTGTGTCTACAGAACAACAGCTTGCAGATATCTTCACCAAGCTATTGAGTGAAGCTGTATTTACAAGGCTGGTAAATGAACTAGGGATGGTCTCTGGCTTGGGATGGTCTCTGGCTTTGACTAGAGATATTGGTTAGACTCAAAATTCTACTTATGTACTGTGTTGCTCATATTTCTATGGTATGTTAAACTCTGCTATGCAACCTCTGCTCAATGTCTGTTAAACTCTGTTAGCGTGCTCTGTAAGTCATACACTGTTGACATGTTGGATAAACTCTAATAAACTCTGAAAATGTTTTTGTCTAATACACTGTTGACATGTTTTTGTCTGAATGTTATTACCAATGAAGGAATCTGTATAAAGCATGATTCTCAGTAATTAATCATGAATCCTTCTAAGTTATTTGTGATCTAATCTTAGATTGTGCAGAAAATTAACACATCATGATACTGTTTCATATTTATAGCATTTCTTAGTTTATTTATCCTAAACTCTGAGCCTGTAAATGCTGTGTGCATTGCCTCTCATGAATAATTTCTGATGTTGATGAGCTCTAAACTCTATTAGTTATACACTGTTAAATTAGATTCTGTTATTACAATAACTCCAAAGATTATATATATATAGACTGTTAGAACTCCTTTGAGATGATGTTTGTAACTAGGACGACCCAGGAACTTACTGGTATATAGTAAGGGCTAAAATTCTCTAATTTTTGGTGACTAGTCGAAGACTAGGAAGATCCAAGAACTTATCAAATTGATAAGGGCTAAAATTATAGGATTTTTGGTGACTAGTTCCAACCTCTGATTACTGGAGAAGTTAAAAAAAAAATTAATTAAATATTACTGTATATAAATAGTTTACACAGAGTTTAGCATTCATCATATATTCAGTGTTTACTATGAGAGTTTGTGCATCAAGTGTTTACTGATTTATTTTATGGATTTTATGAAATACTAGATGCTCTAAATACTGATTTAGTAAACTCTGCTCTACACATACTTATATTCCCAACTGTGTAGTGTTTGAAAGGAAAACAGTAATTAAGTTGGAGAATTGATAAACACTATTGGATTCTATTGAGTACTCTAAGGTAATATTTTATTTCAGTTAGAGCATATACTTGGAGTACAAAGAGTTTTTGAAATTTGCATTTGATACGTGCCAATTGTTTAATGGTGTCGGACAGTTAAAGCTTATTGGTAATAGGAAAGAGAATAGCAGTAATAATAGGCATTATTACTGCGCGTGTACATGGTTGTTCCACTTGCTACGTGACACGTGTCCCACTCACACACTTAACAAGAAATTGGTTGCGTATTTAATGTCTAAAACGATTTGGTTTTTAATTTTCAATTACAGATCTAATCAAACTCATCTCATTATTCATTTTTTCACTTTTACACCCACGAACGCACAACATTACACACAATTTCTCTGTTATTTTCACTTAAGCATTTTCACAAACACTATTCCACACACTCTCTTTTCTCACAATCTCTAAACTGTTCTAATGGAATCCAAGACTTTTGTGGCTCAGGGATTATCTTTTGTTCCTAACAACTATGCAGCAATACTAAACACTGATAAAGCCCCAGAATCATTTCATTTGATTCAGAACTTCTTAAGAGATTCTGAAATTGGTCAAGCTCTTGTTCAACCAGAAAAACTCTCTGCCACACAAATCTCTACTTTCTGGAGAAACTCTGTTTATGATGATGGTGGAGAGAATGGGACTCCATCTATTACGTTTACTCATGAAGATCAAGAGTTTGTAATCACTCCTGCAACTATTCGAGATGTTATGGATTTTGATACTCACACCTCATACGCTATGGCTGGTGAGAATGAATTGAAAGAAATGTTACAGCAACTGCGGTTTTCTGGCCCTTTGGATAAGCTTGGGAATGTTAAAAGGCCAGGGCTCAGGAAGGAGTGGAGCTTTTTCTTTGACTGCATCACTCGAGCATTTGGAAAGAAAGTCACCAACTGGGATGCAATTCCCACTGATAGTCTTCAAATCGGGTATTCTCTTCTTAATGGGAGTAACTTTGATTTTGGTAGATTAGTTCTTATGAATTTAGGTGAAAAACTAGCAGAGTCTAATACAACTGTTTATTTCTCACGTTTTTCTCAATGTTTATTCTCTGCTTGTTTGCCTAATTTGGTAATCTCTGATGAGGATGTTATACAACCCTTTCAAGTCCATAAGAGAATGTTCTCTGACTTGACAAATAAATATGCTAACAAGGAACAAGTTCCAGAGTTCATCTATTCTCTTGCCCTCAGAAATTTTCTCAATCAACCACAGGAACCACAAGCACCAGAACTTGAACCTGTACTTGAACCTCCACAGTCACCTCCTCAACCCACAAACACTGAACCTCACATAACCATAAACACTGAACCTACCTCTAAACAGTATATTGCCTTTTGTCTTTGTGTGAGCCTAGACCACCCTTATTGTTTCCAACCTTACCAGACAAAGCTCTTCCATTAGAAAAATCCATAGAAACTCCAGATAATAGATTTGGATCATGAAGTGTTCCTTTCCCAAAAACTAATTGCAACTGAGAAGATAAAGGTCTAGACACAACTTGTGTAGCAACAGAGGTTGTGTTTTCTTTCTTCTGTACAACTTGTGTAGAAACAGAGGTTGTAACTTTCTTCTGTGAAATTTCTCCTTCAATGCCTTTCAGCTTGAGTTTAGCTTCTGCTGCTGTTGATTTCTTTGATAACTGTGATCTTTGACTAACATCAGCACTTTCCTTGATCACAATGCCTTTAAGAACAGGCCTAGGAGCTTTTCCTTTCTTTAACTTTCCAGACTTTAAAGCTTTGAGATGTTCTTCTTGTAAACTCTTTTCTTCAGCTTTAATGTCTTCAATTGTAGCTCCTTCCTCATTTTCTTCAATAAACAACTTAGCAGCCAACTCCTCATCAGTCTGTGGATTAGAAGATAATAGCAAACTCTTGGTCTTTGAAGTACCTTGAGTATTAGTGTTTATCCCAGCAAACTATGATTTAGAGGACTTGCTAGTTTTCAGAGTTTGAAGTTCTTCAGTTTTGCCCCTTCCTTTATTACTTGCTCCTCAATCTCCAGCATTATCCTTTCTGATCAGAGTTTGAGATTGCTTGCATTTGTCTTTAGCAACTCTCTCCCCCTTTTTGACATCATCAGGCATAAGAATAGATGTGATTAACTCCAAAGAGGTAGCAATAGAATCAATCTTTAAGGACATAGCATTCTGATTTTCGTCAACTTTGCTCAGCCTGTAAGACAAAGTTTCTTGATTCTGAGTAAGATAGTGAAATTTGTTCTTGTTGTCAAGTTTAATCATATCATCTCCTTTAACAACATCACCTCGAACATCAGAGATTGCCTTTTGACACAGATCAAACCTAGAATTAAGAGTCTTCACTTGTACAACTGTAGCCTTGAGACAAGATAGAATCTCTGGATTTGTAATTGTTCTGGAGGTTCTCTTGACAAATTCAGCTGCTCTTGCAGCAGGAAAGATACAAGTGTCCTTGTACCAGTCATTTGAAAATTGTTCAAAGTGTTCTTCTTCCGCATCTGCTTGATTTGAAGGACCAGCAAAATCCTTAACCTTAGCATCAGTCTGGACTGGTAAACTCTGAGAAGAGCTTGACTCAGTATTCCCTTCAGTTTCATCCCCAATCTCAGCTTCAACATGATGAGTTGATTCAGGAATTGGAATAGATGCATCAACAGTTTCAACAACATCCTCTGTAACAGTTTCAGCAGTAGGTTCAACAGTAGGCTGTATAACAGGCTGTACAATAACCTCTGCAGATTGCACAATAGGCGCAGAGTTTATCTCCTTAGGTGGTTGATCAATTTCCTCACCCTGTTCAATAGATTGGTGAGCATCAAAGATTAACTCAGTATGAGAAACCACTGTTTCTTCATGTACCAAGGTGGTTTGATTGACTGCATCAGTGGCCTCAGAGAATACAGCAGGTGAAGAGATTGGAATTTCCATGTTCTCAGAGAATGGGAACAATGGTTCAAGAATTTCATCCATTTGAGCATC
Organism: Saposhnikovia divaricata; assembly: GCA_036435485.1. Classification (NCBI taxonomy): domain Eukaryota; kingdom Viridiplantae; phylum Streptophyta; class Magnoliopsida; order Apiales; family Apiaceae; genus Saposhnikovia; species Saposhnikovia divaricata. The sequence continues at coordinate 165,577,779 of CM071600.1, forward strand.
AGCATTTCCATTTCTTTCTATCTCAACAGCAGGTATTTCCTTAGAAATATCCTCTGGAGCTTCAACATTCATATCTTCATCAGATTCATCAATAATTAATCTCATTCTCTTAGCTGGAGGATTCACTTCTGCTCTCTCTTCTGCTGAAACAAAATCATCAAGTATAGAAGGAGACTTAGGTTTGTTAGCCCGTTCCTTTCTAACCTTCTTTGGCTTAGAAGCTTCAGCCATCCTCTGTTTTCTTGATGGCCTTATAGCCTTGCTTTTCTTTGGCTTCTTAGGTTTTGATTGTGGTTAAGGTTGAGAGTGTGATGAAGATTGTGGTTGTGGAGATGTAGGTTTAGTGATTGGCTCAGTGTTTATGGTTTGAGGTTGGTCAGTGTTTGTGGGTTGAGGTGGTGACTGTGGAGGTTCAATGATTGGTTCGTTTTGTGGTTCTTGTTGTTCTTGTGGTTGGTTGAGAAAGTTTCTGAGGGCAAGAGGATAGATAAACTCTGGTATTTGCTCTTTGTTAGCATCCTTATTTGTCAAATCAGAAAACATTCTCTTATGACATTGGAAAGGTTGTATAACATCCTCATCAGCAATTGTCAAATTTGGTAAACAAGCAGAAAATAAACACTGACAGAAACGTGAGAAATAAACAGTTGTACTAGACTCTGCAAGTTTTTCACCTAAATTCGTAAGTACAAGACGACCAAAATCAAAGTTACTCCCATTAAGAAGAGAATACCCGATATGAAGACTTTCACCAGGAATTGCATCCCAGTTGGTGACCTTCTTGCTAAATGCGCGAGTAATGCAATCAAAGAAGAAGCTCCACTCCTTCCTGAGCCTTGGCCTTTTGACATCCCCAATCTTATCCAAAGAAGCAGAAAACCGTATTTGTTGTAACATTTCTTTTAATTGGCCCACACCAGCCACAGAGTATGAAGTGTGAGTGTCAAAATCCAAAACCTCACGAACAGTTGCAGGAGTTATGGCAAACTCTTGATCTTCATAGGTAAACACAATTGATGGAGTCCCATTCTCTCCACCATCATCATAAACCGAGTTTTTCCAGAAGATTGAGATTTGTGTGGCCGAGAGTTTCTCTGGTTGGACAAGAGCCTTACCAATTTCAGAGTCTCTTAAGAAGTTTTGAATTAGATGAAATGATGCTGGGGCTTTAGATCTGTAATTGAAAAACAAAACCCAATCGTTTTAAACATTAAACACGCAACCAATTTCTTGTTAAGTGTGTGAGTGGGACACGTGTCACATAAACAGTGGAACAGTTATTTACACGCGCAGTAAGAATGCCTATTATTACTGCTGTTCTCTCTCCTATTTCCGATAAGCTTTAACTGTCTGACACAATTAAACAACTGGCAAATATTACATGCAAATGTCAAAAACTCTTTGTGTACTCCAAGTATATGTTCTGTCTGAAATAAAATTTTACCTTAGAGTACACAACAAAATCCAACAGTGTTTATCAATTCTCCAACTTAATTACTGTTATCCTTTCAAACACTGCACAGTTGTGAATATACGTGTGTGTAGAGCAGAGTTTACCAGATCAGTATTTAGAGCATCTAGTATTTTATAAAATCCATAAAATAAATCAGTAAGCACTGGATGCACAAACTCTCATAGTAAACACTGAATATATGATGAATGCTAAACTCTGTAGTAAACAATTTATATACAGTAATAATTAACCTATAAATCCCAAATTTTTTTTTTTGGTTTTCTCCAGTAACTAGAGGTTGAAACTAGTCACCAAAAATCCTATAATTTTAGCCCTTATCAATTTGATAAGTTCTTGGATCTTCCTAGCTTTCGACTAGTCACCAAAAATTAGAGAATTTTAGCCCTTACTATGTACCAGTAAGTTCCTGGATCGTCCTAGTTACAAACATGATCTCAAAGGAGTTCTAACGATCTATATATTTTAGCATTGGGGTTATTCTAATAACAGAATCTAATTTAACAATGTATAAGTAACAGAGTTTAGAGCTCATCAACATCAGAAATTATTTATGAGAGGCAATGCACACAGTATTTACAGACTCAGAGTTTAGGATAAATAAAGTAAGAGATGCTATAAATATAGAACAGTATCATGCTGTGTTAACTTTCTGCACAGTTTAAGATTAGATCACAGATAACTTAGAAAGATTTATGACTAATTACTGAGAATAATGTTTCATACATGTATCTTCATCGGTGTTTATGTTCAGAAAGAAACATTATCAGAGTTTCTCAGAGTTTATTCAACAGTTAACAGTGTATGACTTAGAAAACATGCTAACAGAGTTTAACAGTCATTGAGCAGAGTTTGCATATCAGAGATTAACATACAACAAAAATATGAGCAACACAGTACATAAGTAGAGTTTTAAGTCTAACCAATATCTCTAGTCAAAACTAGAGACCATTCCTAGTTCATTTACCAGCCTTGTAAATACAGCTTCACTCAATGGCTTGGTGAAGATATCTGCAAGCTGTTGTTCTGTAGACACAAAATGAAGCTCAATATTCCCTTCTTCTACATGTTCTCTGATAAAATGGTACCTTATGCTGATGTGCTTGGTCATTGAATGCTATACTGGATTACCTGTCATAGCAATAGCACTTTGATTATCACAGTAAATAGGTATTTTACTGTACCTCAATCCATAATCCAGTAATTGATTCTTCATCCACAGAATCTGTGCAGAACAGCTACCAGCAGCAATATATTCTGCTTCAGCTGTAGATGTAGAGATTGATTTCTGTTTCTTGCTGTACCAAGAGACAATTCTATCACCAAGAAATTGACAACTTCCACTAGTACTTTTTCTGTCTATCTTACAGCCTGCAAAGTCTGCATCAGAGTAACCAAGAAGCTTGAAGTCTGATTCTCTTGGATACCACAAACCTAAAGTTATGGTTCCCTTAAGATATTTGAAGATTCTCTTCACAGCTGTTAGATGTGGTTCTCTTGGATCTGCCTGAAATCTTGCACAAAGACATGTTGCATACATGATGTCAGGCCTGCTAGCTGTTAGATAAAGAAGTGACCCAATCATTCCTCTATAGTTTGTCATATCCACTGGTGAACCTGTGTCTCTATCCAACTTTGTTGTTGTTGCCATAGGAGTTGTTGCAGATGAGCAGTCAAGCATGCCAAATTTCTTTAGAAGATTTCTGGTATATTTTGCTTGATTGATAAAAATTCCATCATCTGTTTGCTTCACCTGTAGCCCTAGAAAATAACTGAGCTCTCCCATCATGCTCATTTGATACCTAGACTGCATGAGCTTGGCAAACTTCTTACAGAGTTTATCATTAGTAGATCCAAAGATTATGTCATCTACATATATTTGAACTAATAACAGATCACTACCAAGATTGAAATAGAACAAGGTTTTATCAATTGTACCTCTGTAGAACCCACTTTCTAAAAGAAATTGATCCAGAGTTTCATACCATGCTCTTGGTGCCTGTTTAAGTCCATAGAGTGCCTTGTCAAGCCTGTAGACATAATCTGGATACTTGGGATCTACAAATCCTGGTGGTTGTTCAACAAACACTTCTTCTTCAAGTTTTCCATTTAGAAAAACACTCTTCACATCCATCTGAAAAACCTTGAATTTCTTGTGAGAAGCATATGCTAGAAAGATTCTTATTGCCTCCAATCTTGCAACTGGAGCAAAAGTTTCATCATAGTCTATTCCTTCTTGCTGTGAATAGCCTTTGGCCACAAGTCTGGCCTTGTTTCTTGTAACAACCCCATCACTGTCAGTTTTGTTTCTGAAAACCCATCTAGTACCAACAACAGATCTATTCTTTGGTCTAGGTACAAGAGTCCATACTTCATTTCTCTCAAATTCATTTAACTCCTCCTGCATTGCTGTTATCCAGTCAGCATCTTGAAGAGCTTCTTCCACTTTCTTTGGTTCAGATTTGGATAGAAATGCATGGAACAAACATTCATTTGTTGTAGCACTTCTTGTCCTAACTTTTGCATCTGGATCTCCAATGATTAAATCAGGTGTATGTGATTTTGTCCATTTCCTAGCTGTAGGTAAATGACTTCTGTCAACAGTTGATCCTCCCCCTTGATCAATGTTCTCCTGATTATCTTGATGCCTTTCTTCATTCTCTGAGGCTCCCCCTGAATTTGATCTCTCAGAGTTTGAACTGTCAGAATTTGGATTTTCAGAGTTTGAGTTATCAGAGTTTGAATTTGATCCAGAATTTTCAGTTGACTCACTATCAGAATTTGAGTCATCAATATGATCATGCTCCCCCTCAACTGGTTCTCCTCTTTGTTCAGATTGTACTATTTCTTCTGTGTGTACCAGTAGAGGTTCAGAGTTTGCAGCAACAGAGTTTGTTGGACTAGTGTCATCAGAGTTCATTTCATCAGAGATTAGATCTTCATTTTCGAAATGCAACGGATCATGTTCATTAACATCTTCAAGTCCAGTGATTTTCCTGTCATCAAATGACACAAGAATAGATTCCATAATCACCCTTGTTCTCAGATTGTAAACTCTGAATGCCTTGGTTGACACTGGATAGCCAACAAAAATTCCTTCATCTGCTTTCAACTCAAATTTTGTCAACTGTTCAGGATGAGTTTTCAACACAAAGCATTTGTACCCAAAAATATGAAAATATTTCAGGTTTGGCTTCTTTTCCCTCACCATCTCATATGGTGTTTTTCCATGCTTGTTGATCAGTGTTGCATTTTGAGTAAAGCAAGCAGTTTGAACTGCTCTTGCCCAGAAATAGGTTGGCAATTTTGCTTCATCAAGCATAGTTCTGGCAGCTTCTATCAAGGTTCTGTTCTTCCTCTCAACTACACCATTTTGCTGTGGTGTACCAGGTGCAGAAAATTCTTGCTTCACACCTCTATTCTTGCAGAATTCTTCCATTGTTGTATTTCTGAATTCAGTTCCATTATCACTTCTGATTATTTTGACTTTGTGTTTTGATCCTTTGTCCAGTAGCTTTACAAGCTCCATCAGAGTTAATGCAGTTTCATCCTTCTTTGCTAGAAAATACACCCAAGTGTATCTGGTATATTCATCAACAATAACTAGAGCATATTTCTTTCTTCCCATTGACAAGACATTTACTGGTCCAAAACGATCAACATGTAACAGATGATATGGATCAACAATTGAAGATTCAGACTTGCTCTTGAAACAGGTCTTCCTCTGTTTGGCCTTTTGACATGAATCACACAGACCATCAACATTTAGTAAAGACTTTGGAAGTCCTCTAACAAGATTCTTTCTTATCAGCTCATTGATGTTGTTCAGATTCAAATGAGAGAGTTTCTTATGCCACTTCCAACTCTCTTTATTTGACATTCTTGTTGACAGGCACATTGTTTTTCCATTAGAGTTTGTCAACAAGCTTGCTTCATAGATATTGTTGTGTCTTTGTCCAACTAAAACAACTTTCCCTGTGGTTTTGCTGATAACCTCACAGTATCCAGGTTGAAAATCTACATGAAAACCTCTGTCACAGATTTGACTCACAGATAGCAGATCATGCTTGAGTCCTGGAACCAGAGCTACATTTGTGATGATGACACTTCCAAGATTAATATTTCCATATCCCAGAGTATGTCCTATGTTGCCATCTCCATAGGAAACTTTTGGGCCAGCCTTCTCCACATACTCTGATAGCAGGGCTTTATTTCCAGTCATGTGTCCTGAACATCCACTGTCAACTACTAGGATGCTTTCCCTGATGCCTTGCAATCACAAACAATTACTGAGGATTAGATTTAAGGATCCAGACTTGCTTGGATCCTTTGGCTTTCTTAATTCTGTTAGCTTTAGCAGCGGAATTTTCATTATCAGAGTTTAAGCTAACTTTATCAGAGTTTACACTTGCAGAATTAACTCTAACCCATTTCAGATTAGGTTTCAGTTCATAGTAATTATGATAAATAGCATGATAATTTCTGCAAGTATAAATAGAATGCCAAGTGCTTCCACAGTGTTTACATAAAGTCTGTGGCTTAGTTCTAACATTATCTTTCTTTACTTCAGACTTGGAAGGTAAAGAATTAATGTCTTTGTTCTTCCTGCAAAAACTAGCAAGATGGTTAGTACTACCACAGTTATGACATGTCTTTCTTGGAGCTAAAGTAGCAAGCATTGGATAGTTGCCTTGAGTAATGCCTACTTTACCATTTCTGTTCTTTCTAGACACTTTCTGTTTCTTAACAGATTTTAACTCCTTAAGCTTATGCTTAAGTTGTTTATCTGTCATTAAACCAATATTAACCTGTTTAACACTAGTTTTTACTTGTTCTTTCTTAACAGCTTCTTTTCCACCTTCAAACCTAGGTTCACTTATTCCATTAACAAATGTTCCAAATTTCTTAGGTGGAAGAGGTGGCCTAATCTTGACTGTATTCTGAAACCTAAGTTCATCTTCCTCAGAATAACCTAGACCTACAGTGTCAGATTGGAAAACTTCTTGAGTGTGTTTTCCTGAGTGAGTCCAAGTTTTAATAATGTGATTTGCCTTTTCCAATTCAGATTCTAGTTGTTTATACTTACTTAACAACTCTTGTTCAAGATAGATAGCATCATCTCTCTCCTTTTGAACTTGCTGCATGTTAGCAAGTTTCTCTTCTACAACCTTATTTCTCTCTTTGAGTTAAGAATTCTCAGTTTTGATTCTCTCATTCTCTAAAGTCTGATCCCTATAACTGATATGCAAAGCCTTAAGATATTTTCTTAATTCAGTTATATCATCAGTATTATAAGCATAGGTAGTTACAGGTACCTTGTTTTCAGAATCTTCAGCTTCATCAACAGTAGTAGCCATGAGAGCATAGTTCACATCCTCATCTGAGTCAGAGGTGTCTAACCAATCTCTGCCTTTAGTGAAGAGTGCCTTCTCAGTTTTACCCTTCTTGCACTGAGGAGCATAATGACCCATCTCCTTACACTTGTAGCATTGAATCTCAGACTTGTCTCTTTTCCCAGATTTGGTATCCTTTCTCTCAGATTTTCTGGAATTCTTCCTGTTAAACTTTGAATCATTCTTTGAGAATTTCTTTCCTTTCTTGAGGTTCTTGAAACCAATCTTCTTGAAAGTCTTTACCATCAAAGCAGCCATTTCCATCATTTCCTCATCATCTTCAGAATCAGATGATTCATCTGCATTTGAGTCAACATCAGAGTTTGATGACTCACTTTCAGAATGAATGACCAAGGCTTTTCCTTTTGCCTTCTTCCTGAATGCTTCCTTCTTTGAGGGTCTTTCTTCAACTCTTAGAGCAACAGATTTTGACTTTCTACCTGATCTTCTGCTTCTCTGTTCCATTTCTAGTTCATGAGTTTTGAGCAACCCATAGATCTCATCAATATCAGTATCAGCCAGATCATAGTTGTCTCTAATAGTGGTTGTTTTGACATCCCACTTTTCAGGTTGAGAAAGAAGAAACTTGAGATTTGAATCTTCCAGATCATATTCTTTATTAACCAGTGACAGATCATTAAGTAGCTTACAGAATCTGTCAAAGGTTTCTGTCATTGATTCTTCAGATTTAGCCTCAAAGTGTTCATACTCCTGTGTGAGTATGTTCCTTCTATTCTTCTTAATTGCAGCAGTTCCCCGACGTCTAACCTCTAGAGCATCCCAAATCTCTTTTGCAGTTTTACAATTGATCACTTTGTTAGACATAACATTATCCAAAGAACTATGAAGGAGATGTCTAACCTTTGCATCCTTTCCAATGGATGAAATATCCTCAGGAGTCGAATCTTTCTTCTCCTTTGGAATAGATTTAGCTTTCTATCCAGCAGCAACAACAGATAATTTTGTAGGCTTATGAGGGCCTTCATAAATTCTGTCAAGATATTCTGGATCTGTAGCTTCCAGAAACATAGCCATTTTCACCTTCCATGTTGAGTATTCTGCTGGCTTAAGAATAGGAACCCTGATTGTTTCATATCGACTCGTAGTTGCAGGTTGAGCCTTCTCAGCACTAGAGCCTGATGTAGGAGGAGGAATTTCTGCCATTGATTATAGTTGTGTGTGTGTGTGGATCTTAAACTGTATTAAATTAACAGATCTAGCTCTGATACCAATTGTTAGGCCGAATACACACTTATAATCAACTAAGTATGAAAGAATAACAATAAGTTCTTTTAAAAACTTTAAAAACTGTTTGAATTAACTTCTCTCTCAGTGATGTAAATTATCACAGAGAGCTGCTTAGGTTACAATGAAAGATATTGTATTACACGATCGATACCCTTCTAGGGTTAACCTAACTGTATTTATAAAATATACAGCTGCTCTACAATCGATAATTGATACTCCTATAAATTAGCTATACAATTGATATCAATTACGATTGCTACTCGTCTCCTTAGTCAACTCAATCTCTTTGACAGCTATCCAATCTTCAAAGATATTGCTTCCATAATTATCTTCAATAATTCTTCAAACACTGTTGACAAGTAGACGCTTCCTCCAGACAGAGTTTAACAAACTCTGTCGAGCTTCCAACTGTCAGCGTATAACAAACTTTGTTCAGCTTCTATCTGTCAGAGTTTAACTAAACTCTAACTGCTTCCTGTTTAAACTCTGTTTTTCCCTGCAAAACTTAAACACTGATATTAACCATATCAATTATATTTAACATAATCAAATCATCATCAGATACCAGAGGGTGATACAACTCCTGATAAAGTCCTAGTGCTTGATTCATCATATCCTCTGTAGTGATAGTAGCCTCTTTCTCTTGTATTTTGCAGTAGATGATATAAGAGGTTACTGCATTCTCAAGAGCAATAACTTCCACAGTGGCTGTCCTCCAAAACTATTCTAGGAGATCTAGGTACAAAGTTGTGTTGGCTGAGAGTGCATCCTTGATGTATGACTCAGACATCCAGCGAACGAAGCACTTGAAGTTAGTATTGGGTGCTTCCACATCATTAGTAATAGCAATGAAGTTGGCGTGGTTAGGAATTGTGAGTTGGGTATTTTCCATTGTTACATAGAGAGACGAGAGAAGAGAATGAAGGTTGAAGAAGAAATTTAGCTTTTGAAGTTAAGGTTTTCAGAGGTTTTAGAACTTTAGATGCTTGAGAAATCGAATGAAATGAAACGAATAGATGTAAAACTGTATAAGTATGAAGTACTTGAATTGTCGATTAGATATATGTTTTGTTTCGACAAGTCAGGCATTCGAGAAGTAGAAATCAACTATTCGATAAGTCAAGAGAGGCTTAATCGATATCTCAAGCAGTTTGTAACTCACAGCTGGCTATTATCTAACTTAGAAATAATTCCAAAGTAAATAAAATATGTTTTTATGAGTGATTTAAAATTCTGAATAAAAATCCAAAAATGGTTAAGATTCAGCGAAAATTCATCCTTTTCAAATGATTCGACAACTCAAATGTTCTATTCGAGAACTCAGCCATTAGAGAACTCAAATGTCTTATTTGAGAAGTCAAGCAAGTCTCTGTTCGATTTCTCCAAAATGCACTATTCGAGAACTCAAGAGTGTTCCAAATAGACTTGTTAGAGAAGTCGACCATAGACATGAAAGTCATTAGAGAAGTCTGACTTATCGAGCTACACTTTCCACTCATAAAAGTTAATTTTCACTACCTTTTCAAAATTCACCAGAATTATTCAATGAAGAATATTCTAACAAATTAAATAGTGATAATCTTAAAATTTCATAGAAATTTCAAGCTAATACGAATATGATTTTCAACATATGCAACAGATTTGAAATATTTCTAAATCATATTTCAGCCAACACTTACTTCAAAAATATTGAGAATTTAGATAAAGTAAGTGTTTACTGCTGCAACAATCTATTTGATATTTTCACTTAGCCAGATTCTGAAGAATTCAGCATTCCAATCTCACTAACCAACCTTGTGAAGGTGGCTTCATCCAATGGTTTAGTGAATATATCAGCTAACTATTTATCTGTAGGGACATAATGTAACTCAATGGTTCCATTAGTTGCATGCTCCCTAATGAAATGATATCTGATGTCAATGTGCTTTGTCCTAGAATGATTGACAGGATTGGCAACTATAGAGATTGCACTTGTGTTGTCACACATGATTGGAATTCTTTCCAACACAAGTCCATAATCTCTAAGCTGATTTCTAATCCAAAGAACTTGAGCATAGCAACTTCCAGTAGCTATGTATCCAGCCTCAGCTGTGGAAGTTGACATAGATTGTTGTTTGATAAGTGGATTTTATATCCACTTGGAAAGTTCCATATCGGCTTAAATTGATTGTCTTGGACTCAAGTTTGTTGTAGTTTTGATATGTTTTCCTTAAATGTGCAGGATTGCTAGTTTGTCGATTAGGGCTTACGTTTACGTCGATTTTGGAATTGCATTGGAGCTTTCGAGTGAAGAATGGTGTAAGAACCCTAATTTTTGCAATATTTTCTTTTATATAATATCATGTGGCATTGTCAATTAGGAACCTTTCTAGTCATCCCTGTTGTTTAATGGAACTGATTGTCTGAGAAACTATGTTGTTACATTCACTATGTAAGATAAAAGGAAGATTGTTGAGGACAAGAGTCTTATTGTTAGTAAGAATTATAAAACTTGGGTGTTAGGTCCGATAAGATTGTAGAAGGGGGGTTGAATACAATCTTAACCTTTTTAACGAAATTTGTCCTTTAAATAAAATTTGATAAAGACAAATTTATGTGCGGAATTATTTAACACAATTTTTCAAGTTGAATATAACTGTATATTAACTTGATGTGGTGTTACAAAATCAGTATAACAACTTATCAAGATGTTAATAACTAATTAGAAAATTTGACATGAACTTTTCTAATTTAGTTAATAATAATCAAGATAAGAACTAGGAAACTTAATTCGCTAGTAGTACAAGAATCACAAATAAACAAGTTCTAGCGGATAGAATATTACAAAGATGAAGAACTTGAATTTCTGGGAATTGTTTAAGCTTTGGTGTTCTTGATGTTCTTGAGAGAGAAATCTGTTTTGGATATTATGTTTTCTGCTGTGTTTCTTCGTTATGACCTAATCTGCTCTGTTCTGTTCTTTAATATCAGTAACAGGTCTTGCTGGCTTTCTGTAAGATATTTAACTGCTCCAGCATGACTTAAACTGCTACCAAGACTTGATTTTTCTTCATTAAGACTTACACAAACCTCCATTAAGACATAAAACTTGTCGGTATGACTTAATCAGAAGTTTGGTACGACTTAAAACAGCTGGCAGAGGTCGGTATGACTTAATCAGGTCGGTAAGACATAATCTTGAATGGCTACTGTCGGTATGACTTAAATTTAGGTCATACCGAATTTTTCTTCTCCAAGACATAATCCAACCTTCTTTCTTTATGTCATATTGATCTATTTAATTAATTAATGATTAACTAATTCATATTTAATTGATACAATAATTAATTTAATAAATTAATTAATTCTTCCAGAATTAATTCATTTAATTAAATCAACTAAATGATTTATATCAATTATAAATGAATTTAATTAAATCAATAAATAATTAATCTAATTCTTACAAACCACTGAAGGTAGTAAAGAATTACCACTGATTTGTGTTGACGTTCGATGTACTGTCTGGTTCATGAACGACTAACTTCAACGATGCTTCTTCACTTTTGACTTTAGGTTGTGGTTTGTTTCTTCTCTCAATTCTCTTGTACTGTAACTGATATTCAAACTATCACTCGAAAAATCTCTGTCACTGTTCAAATGAATCCATTCACTTCAATGCTATACTGGGGCTTGATCAGATAACTGAATCGTCTTCTAGTGTACGACATCAAAACTATAGATTGACTTTTCTTCTTTCTTCTGACAGATAATACTTCTTGAGATTCCTGTGACAGTTCATATGTATATTTACTTATTACAATTTGGTTTAAGTTGATTAGGATCCTCTAACTACAAATAGGCTGAGTCATATGCCTTTCAATCTCCCCCTATTTGTTTGTTAGACAATAACAAGCAAATTCCTAGAGGATACCTAAACTAATCCAACTTAACCAAATGAAAGATAAAACTTTAAATACTAAGTAAATATGAAAAAAAAAGTTCTGGTTTATATTTAACATTTGCCAGATTCAAACATGAAAGATAAATACAAGATAGATGATCCTCTAGACTGATCATATGATACAAATTCCTATTAAGATTTATCTAAGCTCTAAAGATATAACATGTAGAGCAATTCTTTTTCTTCAGTTGTCTTCCCTTCTGAATTCTCCTTCTTCTGGCTCATCTGTGACTTGAAGTTTCATGTGTAAATCAGAATCAACAAGACGTTCTCTTCTTGATGACAATCCTTGAGGTAAGACTAAAGGAATTCCAAGCTTCTTTCTCAGTTCACCTTGAAATTTCTTGTAATCTTTTATGTTCGTTTGTGCATAGGATCGAATGTGATCTGCAACTATTACCTTTTCTTCAATCAAGAATCCATGATTTCTGAGAGCATATTCAGTAGATACCAAGTGTTTTGCATGATGGTCATATAACTCATCTGTCTGAAGATTGATTGAATGAAGTACCTCTCCCTTAAGAAATTTTACTTGTGGAGGATCCTTAATCACTTCTGGTCCAGCTCTTTCAGCAAATTCTTTGAACTTCTCATGTAACAACACACATAGCTCAGAAGATGTTCTTACCTTAGGCCTAAGTACCCAAATCTCTGTCAGTGATCTATCATAAAAGAACTGAATAGATACTCTGAAAGTTCCAACTTTATGACAATCCACAAATATTACCAGCTCATTAGATTTGGGTTCAAATGCAGTAGTTATCCTGATGACTTCTACCTTTAAGGCCTTTACATACATATCATGAATTGGATTTGCCAGTTTGAATTCCTCGAGAATTTGTCCAAGAGGACGATCTTCATAATCAGAACTCTGAGGTGAATCAATTGCTTTTTGAGCACGTTCCCATTTGTCACCGCTCTTTAGTCTGATATATGTCTTTCTTTTCTCAACATTTATAGCATGTAATCGTTGTAATGCTTGCTGTTCAGCTTTCTGAAGTTCTTCATTTCGTGCAATTTTCTCTAATGACTTTTGAAGCTTTTCTTCTCTCATTAGCAAATTAGCTTCCCTCTGAGCAAATAATTCTTCAGATTCTTTCTCTGCTTGTTGAGCTTCATATTCAGATGTCACTGGTCCTTCATCTTCCCAGTGACTAAGATCAGGTTCAGGAAGTTCTTCACCTTGATCAGGGAATTCAAGATCAGCAAAAACATCGAAGTTATCCGGTTCACCCGTGTAATAATAACCTGTGTTCTTGTCTTGAATTTCTTCTTCAGTTTCTTCAACTACTTTCTTCCTCTTATCTCTCTTATCTTCACTTTGGTCAGATTTTCCCTCTCCTCCCTCTCTTTCTTTAGTTTTATCTTGTGACCCCTTTGATTTCTCCCCCTTAGTTGAGGAATCCTCTACAGATTTATCAGTTCCCCCAGCTTCAGGATCTTGTTCATCATCATCACCACCCTTACTCGTAAAGAATTCAATTTCTTCATATGTAGGTTTGCGACTTTGACTTACAAGATTAAACAGATGTCTTAACCCTTTAGCCTGGTGTGCATTTTGCTTTTCGATCTGGTCCAGACGAGAATCAGTAGATTCCTGATTGTGCTGTACCTCTGAATGTAGAGTGTCAACTTTCACGGAAATTTCAGAAATTAACATGTCTTGAGCAACAGTAATATCTCCAGAGTCATCAAGTGCCTTTTCATGAGAGAGTTCGAGAGAATCTATCTTCTTGGTGAAAGATGTCTTTAAGTAGTTTATCTCCTTCTTGATTCCAGCAAGCTGACTGTTGACAGAGGTGGATGAAGAAGATCGCTCACCCACTTGTGCTTTAAGGATTTCTGTTTCAGCCTTGCTGACTGCAAGTTCTTTCTCTAAAGCAGTTATCTTTTCTAATAGTGAGAGAGTGTATGTGTCAGTGTGTGCGCTCACCTGACGTTCACTTTGAGATCCACTCACCTGAAGTGCATGTGTTTCACTCAATTTTATGGTATTCCTCACATCACTCCTCTCAGATTCCTTAGCTGCTTCCAGATCTGTACCTGCATGTAAAATCACCCTAGCCTCCTCTGGGAAGGTCAGTGGTGGTGCAATGGGAGTTCGCAAATCCCTGTCCTTAATCAAATCTACTTGAACATTTGAAATTGTTGACTGAATTGCTTCAGTAGTAGATTGATCAAGTTGCCTTCCACTTTCTCCAGTCGAAACTGCGAGTGGAAAATCCCTTGAGGGAGCCAGGAGTGTTTGTCCTGGGAGGGGAGATGATGGTTCTATTAAAGTTGGCTGAGAACCAAGATTTCCCTCTAAAGCCTGTGAAGACTCTTCTACCGTAACTATGGTAGGCACTGTCACATTTTCTACGTGCTCTCCTTGCAGTGTGTCCTGAGACTCATCTAAAGGTATGTCGTCCCCCATTGTGAGTAATAGGGGTGTGCTTGACTCACTACAAGGTGCCACGGCCCTATGGCGAATTTCAATAGAAACATCCTGTTAAGAAGATGATTCTAGTAACTGTGTAACGGCCATATCAACTTCCATATCCTGTTGGAGGATATAGACGGGCTTACAGTTGCCTCAATTTGAGTTCTACTTTTCTTTTCTAGAGGCAGAGCTGTGGGTTCACTCATACTACCACTACTGATTCGACTTCTTTTAACTTGCAATTTCTTTCTGGAGTGAAATGATATGAGTTTTGTTGGTTGAGTATTTGGCTCTACGACCTTGGTTAGAGGTTGTGGTACTACAACCCCTTGGTCAGACCTACCAACCACTTGGGTTCCAGAAAGTAGTTTGAGGAACAGAAGGCAATACCTGGTCAGCTGATTCCGCAACAATCTCTGATAAGATTGGTTGATCTGATTCAGGTTCAGGGACAGATGCAGTTTCTTGCACTGGATGTTCAACAGCAAGTGCAGCTGGCTGAGGAACAATTTGCTGAGCAGGTTCAACTTGTTGATTGCCTTGATCTTCATTATCAACAAGTATGTTTTCCACTGGTGGTTCAGGGTTTTGTTCAGGTTGTTCAGGTTCTGGTACATGTTCAATGACAGGTAGTTGTATATAGTTTGACATGTATTGGGTGACAACTACAGGTATGTTTGTGAATTTAGGCTTGTTGCTGTACTCAGTGAACAATCTGGTAGTAGGTTTACCTGACGCCAGTGATTCTCCATTCAGGAATTGGGCTTGATTTTCTAGTTCCACTAGATGATTAAAAATCAATGACAAGAATCTTGGATAATAGCATGATACTTTTTGTCCATTATCAAAATTCCTCTTTGCATTAATGATTCTTCTAACCATCGGAACACACAGTAGTCTACCAATATTAATTCTTCGGTTGTGTGCAACTGCATATCCAATATGCTGCAAGAAGGATGGTAATACCCCGAAGTTCCCTTTAGTAAAATTGGCAAAGACTCTACCTAATGTGTCAAACAAATAGTCCCATTCCTGAACGAAGTTCTTTTTATTCCAGACAGTTTGATCAGGACTGTCTTGATAGAATACACCATTCAAAAAATTTATCAATTCTTGATCTGATGGTAATTCTTCGAAATTTTCAGTTGGAAAATTTAAGACCGTATTTATTGTATTTTCATTCACTGTGTACTGATTGTCTCCTACAGAGAAGACAAATGATCTGTTATCATTAGAAATGACAGCAGTAGTACACATGATTCGCAAAGGTTCAATTTTCAATGGAGCATCCAAGCTCAAAGCAGTGCGAACTAGTGAATTTTCATTTAAAAAATGAATCCACGGTCGAAAACGTTCAATTGAACATTTTTCTGGATCAAAATAACCGATTAAATTATGTTTAATAATTTCAAATCGATCAGCCATTTTAATCAAGATTTAATTTCTTTGAAAATTTCAGATTTTACAAAATTATGATTTAAAAATTAATTTTTCGAATTAATAATTAATTAAAAATTCGAAATAATTAACTTTTCTCCAAAAATTCTGAAAAATTCACACAATGATCCTTGTATACACACAAACAACCGTATATTTTTAGTTTTTCAAGAATCAAAACCAGTTGCTCTGAAAATCAGATCTAAAAATCGATTTTTCGAACAACAAATTCTTCAAAAACGGAACCAAAACACGATTTTAAACACTCAAAACGTAGATAATCAGACAAGGAGTCGAGTTATGTGATTAGTTCGTGATTATCAGCAAGATTTGAGACAAAAATCGGACATGAACGATTGGTATGTTTGTGTATATATGTATGTATCTATTTAGTTCTCTAAGACTTAACTTGAGAGAATGACATAAACCAAAATATGACTTAACTCAACTAACTACTATATATATATACTGAATACACGAATAAGACTTAAAAAAATAACTAACAATACTTAACTAAAAAGACTTAAAACTGTTACCTGTTTTATATATATATAAACTGATTAAGACTTAAATTTATTATAGACAATAAGACTAAAACGAATAGGACTTAAAATTATGTTAAAACTCAGTAAGACTTAAATGTCTAAGACTTAATATAAACAAAACTAGTTAAGACTTGAATGGAATAAGACTTAAATTTAAAAACCTCGTTAAGACTTAAATTTAAAAACCTCGTTAAGACTTAAATATTAACAGACTCGTGAATATGACTTAATCTAACAAAAACTCGGTAAGACTTAACCTGTTTAAGTCATACCGATTTTAAGTTAAGTCATATTGATAGTTTTTCCTAATTTTAAGTCATATTTACTTTAAACAAACATTAAAAACACAATAAAATATACAATTAACTTATAAAAATAATAAAAATATTATTGAAAATTAAACAAATAATAAAAATAATTATAAATACCATATGCTATCCTATTAACGAAAACAAAGCAATATTAACAGGACAAACATTACAAAACATATGATAAATTAATTATTAAAATAGAAATGAATATCTACAAATATTCTAAAAATACAGAAGTATGAAGTATTAAATAATATGAATAAACAGAGTGAAAAATAACTAAACAAGCAAGAAAATCAGATGGTAAAATAATAATTCAAGTGATTTCAAACAACAAATATTCACAGAATAATCACTTGCAAAATTATTAAAGATCAAATTTCAGATATTAACAGTATTAATTACTAGGACTGTTTAACATACCCAATTCACTAACAATTTTAGTGAATGAGGATTCATTAAGCGACTTAGTAAAAATATTTGCAGTTTGATCTCCAGAGCCTACAAATAGTAGTTGTACTGTACCATTCATTACATGCTCTCTTATAAAATGATACCTTATGTCAATGTGCTTTGTCCTTGAGTGCTGCACAGGATTGCTGGCGATTGCTATGACACTTGTATTATCACATAAAATAGGGATATTTTCCAATACAATGCCATAGTCCATTAATTGATTCCTAATCCATAAGATCTGAGCACAACAGCTTCCAGCAGCTATATATTCAGCTTCGGTTATAGAGTTGGAAACTGTTTGTTGTTTCTTACTGAACCAGGATACCAATCTTCCACCTAGGTATTGACAACTCCCAGATGTACTTTTCCTGTCTACAACACTTCCTGCATAGTCAGAATCTGTATATCCAATTAAATTAAAACCAGATTCATTAGGGTACCAGATGCCTAAATTAGGCGTACCCTTTAGATATCTTAAGATTCTTTTGACAGCAGTGAGATGGATTTCTTTAGGGTTCGCTTGGAACCTTGCACACAAGCATGTGGCAAACATTATATCTGGTCTACTAGCAGTTAGGTAAAGCAATGAGCCAATCATACCTCTATAGCCTGTGATATCTACCTTGGCAGAACTTTCACATAAACCAATTTTGACAGCTATAGTTGATGGTGTCTTTGCTGATGAGCACTCCTCCATGTGATATTTCTTGAGGAGCTCCTTAATGTACTTGGATTGACAAATAAATATTCCATCTTGTCTCTGACTTATTTGTAATCCAAGAAAGAATTTCAGTTCTCCCATCATGCTCATTTCAAACCTACCCTGCATTAATTTAGAAAACTTCTTGCATAGAAGCTCATTAGTAGACCCAAATATAATATCGTCCACATAGACTTGGACTAGTATTATACCATTCTTATGTCTTTTAGTGAAGAGAGTTTTGTCTATGACACCTCTTATAAAACCATTTTCTAATAGAAATTCAGAAAGAGTGTCATACCATTTTCTTGGGGCTTGCTTAAGACCATAGTTAGCTTTGTAAAGAAAGTAGACATAGTCCAGATGATCTTGATCTTCAAAACCAGGGGGCTGTTCTACATACACTTCTTCATCTAGCTTACCATTCAGAAAGGCACTCTTGACATCCATTTGATAAACTTTGAATCTTGAATAGGATACAAATGCCAAGAATATTCTGATGGCCTCAAGTCTTGCCACTGGAGCATAGGTCTCGTCATAATCAATGCCTTCAGCTTGAGAATAACCTTTAGCTACCAGTCTTGCTTTGTTTCTTATCACAGTGCCATCTTCATCTAGTTTGTTTCTGAATACCCATCTTGTGTCCACCACTTTTCTATCTTTAGGTCTGGGTACCAGCTTCCATACTTCTAGTTGCTTAAATTGATTGAGTTCATCTTGCATAGCAATCACCCAATCAGGATCAGATAGAGCTTCTTCTACTTTCTTAGGTTCCATAACTGACAAGAACCCAGAATAGTTACATTGATTCTGATAAGCTCTTCTTGTTTTCACAGCAACATCTGGATCACCAAGTATCAGCTCAAAAGGATGAGCTCTATTCCAAACAGTTTGTCTGGGAAGAATTGATCTTGACGATTTGCCTTGATCTTCTATATGATGTTGAGTATGACTTGTTGACCCTCCATTATCTCCCCCTGAGTTGTTGCCAGTTTGACTTGTTGATGGTTCAAGAGTATCAGTGGTGTCTTGAAAATTATCATTGTTTTCACCAGCATCACCTTGATCATTACCACCAACATTTGGATTATTATTATCAGCAACAACGTCAGGTTGGTTGTCATCATCTGAATCTGAGTCTGACATATCATCAAACTTAAGCTTTTCAGATGGATCTTCATTTTGGATATTTGGGAGTTTTGTGTCATCAAATGTAACATTGACACTTTCCATAGTTTTCTGTTGATCAATAAGATACACCTTGTAGGCTCTTCTAGTATAACCAATCAATATTGCTTCATGTGCTTTTTCTTCAAATTTACCACCTTGATCATCTCCTTCTTTCAGCACAAAGCATTTTGTCCCAAATACATGGAAGTACTTGAGAGTTGGTTTCTTGTCATGTAGAGCTTCATATGGTGTCTTCATTAAGTCTTTATTGATAAGTGTTCGATTCTGGGTATAGCATGCAGTGTTGACAGCTTCAGCCCAAAAGCTCAATGGAAGCCTTGATTCACTTAGCATAGTACGTGCAGCTTCAATCAAGGTTCTATTCTTCCTTTCAACTACCCCATTTTGTTGAGGAGTTCTGGGAGCCGAGTACTGTCTAGTTATACCCTTTTCAGTGCAAAAATCATTCAGAACTGCATTCTTGAATTCAGTTCCGTTGTCTGACCTTATAGCTCTTACTGGACGATTAGAGTCCAGCTCAATTAACTTAATGTGATCAACTACCAGTTGTGGAGTTTCATCTTTTGAGTTCAGAAATAGTACCCATGTGAATTTTGAGAAATCATCAACAATCACTAGAGCATATCTTTTTCTTGACATGGACATCACACTAACTGGACCAAACAAATCCATATGGAGAAGTTGTAATGGTTCAGTTATTGATGATATGTTAGTGCTCCTGTGAGTTGCCCTTTTTAACTTCCCTTTTTGACAAGCATCACATAGACCTTCCTGAGTAAATTCAATCGAAGGTAAACCTCTCACCAACTCTCTTTTCACTAGAGAATTCATTGTTTTGAAGTTTAGGTGAGAAAGTTTCTTGTGCCATAACCAACTTTCATCAATGGATGCCTTTGAATAAAAACATCTAATTTCTTCTGTGCTTCCAGAGTTCATATTGGCTATGTACAAGTTTCCTTTTCTTACTCCAGTCAATTGTGGCCTTTCATTTCTCTTGTGTGATATTAGACAATTCTTCTTGTTGAAATGAACTTCATAACCTTTGTCACAGAATTGACTAATACTGAGCAAATTGTGCTCAAGGCCGTTCACAAAAGAGACATCTTCAACGATAACATTTCCAGCTTCTAATCTGCCATATCCATCAGTTTTACCTTTGCTGTTATCTCCAAAGGTAACGACTGGGCCGGCCTTCTCCACCACATTTGTCAGCAGGGCTCTATCTCCGGTCATATGCCTTGAACATCCACTGTCCAGAATCCACATGACTCGTTCAACCTGTTTCAAACCCTGCAATGACAAATTGGTTAGACTTTCTTCGGAACCCAAATTTGATTGGGTCCGGAATACTTAAAGAATTGGCCTTTATCAGGCAAAGCAACACTTTTTATTTTAACAACATTTTCTTCAGGTACTGGACATTTAACCCTGTAAACAGCTTTAACTTGTTTTGGTTTCAGCTTGGGTAACCATGTCTTTACCATATCCTGAGAAGGACTTGGAGTCCTAATCTTAGAATTAGGTGGTGTTACAGTCCTGGATCTAACATGTTTATTTCTACTCATATGTTGTCTAGGAACATTCTTATCAACACATGCATGATTACCGTTAAAGTAAGCAGACATTATATTAAAAGCACAAGACATGCAATTAACAGCATTGCATTTCTTATGAGCAGTATCAATAACAGGAATAGCATGCATGGTAGATATGTTGTTGCATTTATTCATGTTGTTACTTCTACTACTAGTTTTCGAGGAACTAGTAGACTAGCCAACTCTTTCTGTTTTCTTAAACACAGAATTTCTATCTTCATCATTTTTAACAACTTGATTACTTTCTAAGACTACGCCATTAGC
Source organism: Saposhnikovia divaricata (assembly GCA_036435485.1). Taxonomy (NCBI): domain Eukaryota; kingdom Viridiplantae; phylum Streptophyta; class Magnoliopsida; order Apiales; family Apiaceae; genus Saposhnikovia; species Saposhnikovia divaricata. The sequence continues at coordinate 165,598,752 of CM071600.1, forward strand.
TAAATCCTCAATGCGCATCTCTTCCTTAATGATTAAAGATGTTGTATCCAAAGGTTCTGCTATGGATGTCTTAAAGAGTGGGTTACTAATACCCTTAAGCACTATTGGGATACCCCTTTCTACAGCACTGACACGATTAGGGGTAATAATGCTTTTTCGTCCAATAGCTTCATTATAATCAAACCCAATTCCTACGGTTTGATTAATAGCTTGTTGGTTAAACAACTCTTTAGCCACTTTACATGAATTAGAAGTAGCCCTAACCCTTATTTCTAGCTCAGCTATTGTTTCACGTTGTTGAACAACTATCAACGCTAGAGACTTCTCAAGTTCTTTTAGAATTCTTATTTCTGATTTTTGTTTATCATGGCAATTTTGTACATCGTGTAATTCTGATAATTGATTACTAAGATCTGTATTTAACAAATTGATCCTTTCAATCTCTCTATTAGCATTACCTAGTGTATCACTAAGTTGATAAATATATTGACTTTCAGTACATGATACCTCAGATGAAGTACCACTGGAGTTATCAGATTTTGCCATCAGGGCAAGATTGCCATACTCTTCATCTTCAGAGTCTGTATCATCCCAACTCTTTCCAGCAGCCACATAGGCTTTACCTGTCTTCTTCTTTTCAGATCCAAAGTCTTTTCTTTGGTTTTGTTTTGGCTTCTGACATTCAGTAGCGAAATGTCCAAGTTCATTACAGTTGTAGCATCTAATTTTACTTCTTTCAACTATTCCAGTTTTGTAACCTCCTCTGTTACTTGAGGATGAAGAACCTCCTCTCTGGAACCTGTTATAGTTAGATTTGTACCTGAACTTGGGATTCTTCCTGAATCTGAAGTTACTGAATTTCCTTACCAACAAAGCCATGGACTTATCTTCCAACTGATCTAGCTCTTCTAACGAATAGAAGTCTCCTTCATCTGGACTAGCATTCGTTTGACCAACTTCAACTTCAAGCTTGACACTGTCAACACTACAAGATTGAATAACCTTATCTTCCACTTCCTGTTTGTTCTCAACAATAAGAGCTGTAGAAGTATTAGCAACTCTTCCTTTTCCATAAATCATCTTTTGTTGAGATTGTTCCAGTTCATAGGTTTTTAAAACACCAAAGAGTCTTTCTACAGTAATTTCATTTAGATTCCTCGACTCTCTGATAGCTGTAATCCTATGTTCTAGATGAACAGGCATTGATAGTAGAAATTTTCTGTTGATCTCTTTCTGAGTGTAGTACTTGCCATGCATCTGTAAATTGTTGACAAGTTTGTTATATCTTTCAAACACATCTTGAATACTTTCATTGTATGCTGATCGAAAGTGTTCATACTCAGATGTCAGAATTTCTAGACGATTCTCCCTAACTTCCTCTGTTCCTTCATTCACAGTTTCAATGGTTTCCCACATGTGCTTTGCTGTCTTGCAGTTAATCACATGACTGTACATCACAGAGTCTAGAGAATCTATTAAGATCAGTCTTAAATTAATGTCAAGTCCAGCTTCTTCTCTTTCAACAAGAGTGTACTCAGAAGAATCTTTGTGTACAAACTTTGCAGGGGAAATAACTTTTCCATCAGTAACAACTTCAGGAATTAATCCAAAAGGTATTATTGGTCCTTCTGATAAGACTTTCATGTATTTAGGATTTGCAACCTCGAGGAACATTAACATTTTGTTCTTCCACAAATCATAACTGTTTTTGTCATATATGGGAATTTTCACAGTTCCAACTTTAGAAGACATGATGAATTTTTTAAGAGAGTTAAAAAATTCGGGGATGATTTTTAATCGAGTAAAATGGGATCTTTGATTTGTGTATCAATCAATCGGCTCTGATACCAATTGTTAGGTCCGATAAGATTGTAGAAGGGGGGGTTGAATACAATCTTAACCTTTTTAACGAAATTTGTCCTTTAAATAAAATTTGATAAAGACAAATTTATGTGCGGAATTATTTAACACAATTTTTCAAGTTGAATATAACTGTATATTAACTTGATGTGGTGTTACAAAATCAGTATAACAACTTATCAAGATGTTAATAACTAATTAGAAAATTTGACATGAACTTTTCTAATTTAGTTAATAATAATCAAGATAAGAACTAGGAAACTTAATTCGCTAGTAGTAAAAGAATCACAAATAAACAAGTTCTAGCGGATAGAATATTACAAAGATGAAGAACTTGAATTTCTGGGAATTGTTTAAGCTTTGGTGTTCTTGATGTTCTTAAGAGAGAAATCTTTTGTGGATATTATGTTTTCTGCTGTGTTTCTTCGTTATGACCTAATCTGCTCTGTTCTGTTCTTTAATATCAGTAACAGGTCTTGCTGGCTTTCTGTAAGATATTTAACTGCTCCAGCATGACTTAAACTGCTACCAAGACTTGATTTTTCTTCATTAAGACTTACACAAACCTCCATTAAGACATAAAACTTGTCGGTATGACTTAATCTGAAGTTCGGTACGACTTAAAACAGCTGGCAGAGGTCGGTATGACTTAATCAGGTCGGTAAGACATAATCTTGAATGGCTACTGTCGGTATGACTTAAATTTAGGTCATACCGAATTTTTCTTCTCCAAGACATAATCCAACCTTCTTTCTTTAAGTCATATTGATCTATTTAATTAATTAATGATTAACTAATTCATATTTAATTGATACAATAATTAATTTAATAAATAAATTAATTCTTCCAGAATTAATTCATTTAATTAAATCAACTAAATGATTTATATCAATTATAAATGAATTTAATTAAATCAATAAATAATTAATCTAATTCTTACAAACCACTGAAGGTAGTAAAGAATTACCACTGATTTGTGTTGACGTTCGATGTACTGTCTGGTTCATGAAAGACTAACTTCAACGATGCTTCTTCACTTTTGACTTTAGGTTGTGGTTTGTTTCTTCTATCAATTCTCTTGTACTGTAACTGATATTCAAACTATCACTCGAAAAATCTCTGTCACTGTTCAAATGAATCCATTCACTTCAATGCTATACTGGGGCTTGATCAGATAACTGAATCGTCTTCCAGTGTACGACATCAAAACTATAGATTGACTTTTCTTCTTTCTTCTGACAAATAATACTTCTTGAGATTCCTGTGACAGTTCATATGTACATTTACTTATTACAATTTGGTTTAAGTTGATTAGGATCCTCTAACTACAAATAGGCTGAGTCATATGCCTTTCATTGGGATTTGAGAATTATTGGAGTATTAAAAGATTTATTAGGAATTATGACGAGGAATTATGGATATTCGAGGAATTTACACAATTAAGTACTTAAGGAATTACTAGAGAAATCTATACGCGACAAAATATTATTACGAGAGATTAATTACGATACGATACGAATTAAAGATTAAGTGACAAGCATTGGTGGAAGAATAATGATACAAGGAGTAGTATTGCATGCAAGTCCCATGCAACTAAGTAGTTAGGAAAAGCAAACTAGTAGTACCAAATGGACAAGAGGAATAGTAACTAGTTGCATGATAAGTGGATTTTATATCCACTTATTATGCGCTAAATGGACCTATATTGATGGTTTATCCTTAAATTTGTTGTGTCTTTTAATTCGTTTTTGTTGTTTAATTATTTATTGTGCAGAGCTCGCAAATTCAGGTATCTAGGCGATAAAAGGCTAAAAACGGTGGATTTCTGGCTCAATTTTATCAAGTGAACTGGTTACGAGAAAAAAGAATTATCATAAAGGAATCTTGAATGATATATTCTTAAATCTGGAATCCCGGTTGGAATTGATATATTTTTCGTTAAGGAAAAGGAGTCCGGTTTTAGGCCCTCAATTTGCCGCAGTTTGGGACTTGAAAATTTATTTACATTAATAAATACTTTATTTAATTAGAAAATTATATTTATAAATATCTATTAATATTAGATATTTATTTTTATAAATTCGGAATTAAATTAATTATTTATTAATTAAATATATTTTATTATGCAAGTTGAATAAACAAAAGAAAAGAAAAAAAAATAAAAAAAAATAAAAAAACAAAAAAGGAAACGAATTGTGCAGGTTGTGTAGCAGGTGGCCAGGTGGTGTGTGCACTGAGTAGTGTGTCGGCATTATTTAGCAAATAAAAGAGTTGGTGATCAAAGCTGTCGGCCAGGTCCTTTACTGCAGTTCACGCGCCTGGGATCTGAGTGGCTGTCACGCGCCATTTAACTGGCTGAATTCCTGCGCGTGCCGCGCAAGCGCCTGGGGCGCGGCTGGCCAATTCGAAGACAGCTTGCAGGGAGAATATTTGGCAGAGTATTTCCAGCATGTTTTGGGCCAGAGTTGTATTGAGATTGCTTTCGGCTGTTTAAAAAATGGGAGGGCTGCTGCATTATTTGATTTGTAATTATTTTTATTTCTTTTTTATTTCTTTTTAGTTTTATTTTATTAAATGGTGTGCTAGAATTTTCCTATAAATAGGCCTAGTTCTTGGTCTATTTCTACACAACATTTTGGAGAGTATCATTCTCTCTTGTAATTCTCTCTATATTTTCTTTGTAATTTTAGTGTGATTTATACACTTAAAATTTCTACAATTTTAGCATAAGTTTTATTTTGGTTGAAGAAATTACGGGAATTATTTGGAGTGCTCTTCTCTTCCGGTGGAAGCTATTTCCGTTTTATTTTCTAATTTCTTATTTTACAGGGAATTATCGGAGTGCTCGTTTCTTCCAAGTGGAAATTATTTCGGTTTTAGTTTCTAAACTCTTATAATTCTCATATTTAATCTATCGTAATTTTTAATTTAGTATTATTATTAGTATTATTATTATTGTTATTATTATTATTATTGTTATTATTATTATTATTATTATTATTATTATTATTATTATTATTATTATTATTATTATTATGATTTCAATTAATCCCATGATGACGATTCGTTTAATTATGAACTAATCGCCGTCATGGGATTCTAATGAATTTATTTACGTAATTTAGTAATTCGATGCCTTAATAAATTGTGTATGATAAAAATTTCCGATTGCCTTACGTGGTTGTGCTTAATTTATTAGATGCGTAGCTATCATCTAAATTATTAATTCTTAATGAATGCGAAAGTGGATTTGAGAATTTAGAATTTGCCATGTTAGCACAGGTTCGTAATTTTCATATATAATTACGATTAGTGGTAGGGTTTTGAATCACATCGCCCTGTGTAGCCAAAAATAAGGAATTTATTCGTAAACCAGTTATGTTTTCAAATCTTATAGACATATAGGGTCTAGACATAAATGGTGTCCACACAACTTCTATCTTTTTAAGTGGATGTTTGTATGGTTTGATATAAGTTAAGGCTGAAAGGCGCTTATATTAGTTTCGTGTTCCCGGCTAGCTTTCATAATTATCAGAATCACTTTACATTAAGGCATCAATTCTAAATGAAATAAATAATGAAATTAGAATCCCATGTTTATCTCATATATAAAATCTTTATCATAATTATTTTTAGTCGTTATTTCATTAATTAATTGTGATTTGAACAAACCAACCATTTCGTTGTTCAGGCTTCTATAATTAACCGAACGTTGTTGAATAAACATATTTATTTAAATACACCAAGTCTTCGTGGGAACGATCCTTATTTCCCTATATTGCTTTTGGACTGCGTATACTTGCGTAGAGAAAATAGCGAACAAGTTTTTGGCGCCGCTGCCGGGGACTCGGTGTTATTTTGTTTATGTGTTTTACTACAATAGAAGTTAATTTGTTTGACTTGAACATTTGATCTTATATTTTGAAGTGATTATTTGTGTTCAGATACTTGGATTTTTATGCTAACACGTGCTAAAGCATTAAAAGCCAAGCAAGTACTTAAACTAGCAAATACTCACAAGATGGACGGAGAAGCCGAAGTAGTTGCACCTGCAGCAGCAAGGGCTTTAATGGACTACTCACAACCGAAGATTGATGACATTCAGTCAAGTATCATTCGTCCAGCAATTGCGGATCCTACATTTGAAATTAAATCCAGCACTATTCAGATGGTGTAGAATCAAGTACAGTACGGAGGAACTGCAACGGAAGATCCTAACTTACACATCAGGAACTTCATAGAAATATGCGACACATTTAGATTCAACAATGTGTCAGATGATGCTGTGAAGTTGAGACTCTTCCCGTTTTCCTTAAGAGACAAGGCCAAAAGTTGGTTACACTCTCTGCCGCCGGGATCTATCACCACTTGGGCTGATCTAGCTCAAAAGTTTCTTAGCAAATTCTTCCCCATGGCAAAGACTGCAGCTATAAGGAATGCTATCACGCAATTTTCTCAACAGTCTGGAGAATCTTTATGTGAAGCGTGGGAAAGATACAAGGAAATGCTTCGACAATGCCCTCATCATGGCATGCCAAATTGGATGGTCATAAATTGCTTCTATAATGGACTAGGAATACAATCAAGGCCAATGGTAGATGCAGCTTCAGGGGGAGCATTATGGGCTAAAAGTTATGAGGAGGCCTACGATCTTATCGAGATGATGGCAGCTAATGAATATCAAAATCCAACTCAGAGGATGCCACAACAGAAGGTAGCAGGAATTCTTAATGTCGACACAGCCACTTCTTTAGCAGCTCAGCTAGAGGCATTGAACTTGAAAGTAGACTCTTTGACAGCACGAGGATTTTATCAAGTTGCCAGTGTTTGTGAGTTGTGTGCGGGTGCACATGAATCAAACCAATGTGCCATCTCAAACGAGTCGGTTCAATTCGTAAGCAATTTCCAAAGACAGCAACAGCCAGCTCCAAATTCCTACCATCCGAACAACCGAAATCATCCAAATTTCAGTTGGAGCAATAATCAAGGAGGAGCGCAACAATCAAATCAGCCCTACCAACAATTTCAAAATCAGCAGTTTGGAGCTAGGCCATATAATCCATCTGGATTCCAGCAACAGCAGGGGTACCAATATCAGCAACAATATGCCCCACGACAATTTCAACCCCCAGGATTTCAACAACAATCCTATGGGAATTCTGGGCAATCAGCTTCTAGTGAAAAGACAGAATTGGAGGAGTTGAGGTTGGCGTCCAAAAGCCAAGCGGCTTCTATTAAAAATCTGGAAACTCAATTGGTACAACTCGCTAGTTTCATGATGAGCCGACCACAAGGAACACTCCCCAGTGATACTGAAGCTAATCCAGGAAGAAAGAACAACCAAGAGCACATTAAAGCCATCACTTTAAGATTGGGGAAAGTCACAGAAGGCATTGAATTGGAAAGAGCAAATAAAATTCTGCCCGATGAAGAAACGGAAAAAGTGAACTTGGGACACACCGAGGACAAGAGTAAGGCTCCAATTTCAAGCACGGAGGTAGAAGAAAGTGTACCACCTCCTAAACAATCAGTCCCTGCACAGAAAGAAGCAGAAGAGCATGTCTATCCACCTCCGCCATTTCCTCGACGTTTGCAAAAACAGAAACTGGACAAGCAGTTTGGCAAATTTCTTGAAGTCTTTAAGAAATTACATATCAACATTCCATTTGCTGAAGCCCTGGAGCAAATGCCGAGTTATGCCAAGTTTATGAAAGGCATTCTATCGAGGAAAGTAAAAGTAGAGGAATTAGAAACTGTTGCTTTGACAGAGGAGTGTAATGCGGTATTGGAACAAAAGTTACCGCCTAAGCTAAAAGATCCTGGAAGTTTCACCATACCATGCACCATTGGGAATTTGTCTTTTGACAAATGTTTATGTGATTTAGGAGCAAGCATCAACCTCATGCCATACTCAGTTTTCTTACAGCTTGGCCTTCCTGAGCCAGCCCCGACGAACATGTCACTTCAGTTAGCTGATCGCTCTATCACTTATCCTCGGGGAGTTGTTGAAGATGTCCTAGTAAAAGTAGACAAACTTATCTTCCCAGCTGATTTTGTCATACTTGATTTCGAAGAGGACAAGAAGATTCCGATCATTCTTGGTAGACCATTCTTGGCGACAGGACAAACACTGATTGACGTCCAAAAGGGGGAACTTACAATGAGGGTGCATGATCAAAATGTCACTTTCAACGTTTTTAAAGCCATGAAGTTTCCAACAGAAGAAGAACAGTGTCTGAAGGTAGACTTGATTGAGTCTACGGTACAAGAAAAGTTGGATCACATGTTCATGAATGACACTTTGGAAAAGGCCCTTAGTGGAAGGTATTCATTAGATGAAGATAACATAGATGAACAATTGCAATATCTGGATCCTTTGCCGTGGCAAAGAAAATTTGAAAGACCAGTTGAATCATTGAATCTGCCAGAACTAAAGGGGCCGCATCAGCAAATGAAACCATCTATCGAGGAAGCTCCAACTCTAGAGCTCAAACCACTTCCTAATCACTTAAAGTATGCTTCTCTTGGTGAATCATCTACCTTACCTGTGATTATATCTGCTAACCTTTCAGATTCTGAGGAAGACAAGCTTTTAAGAGTCCTGAGGGAATTCAAAACAGCCATTGGTTGGACACTAGCGGATATCAAAGGCATCAGCCCAGCTTATTGTCAACATAAAATTCCATTGGAAGAAGGTAGTAAACCAACAGTGGAGCATCAAAGGTGGCTAAATCCTCTTATGAAAGAGGTAGTGAAGAAAGAAATCATCAAGTGGCTGGATGTAGGGATTATCTATCCCATTTCTGACAGTGCATGGGTGAGTCCAGTGCAATGTGTGCCGAAGAAAGGAGGCATGACTGTGATTACCAATGAAAAGAATGAACTCATCTCTACTCGCACAGTCACCGGTTGGCGAATCTGCATGGACTACCGAAAGTTGAATAAAGCCACAAGGAAGGATCATTTTCCCCTTCCTTTCATTGATCAGATGCTAGATAGACTAGCCGGCCATGATTATTACTGCCTCCTGGATGGTTATTCGGGATATAACCAAATCTGCATTGCTCTTGAGGATCAGGAGAAAACAACATTTACATGCCCGTTCGGCACTTTCGCCTTTCGGCGGGTTTCTTTTGGCTTGTGTGGAGCACCTGGTACTTTTCAAAGGTGCATGATGGCCATCTTCTCAGACATGATTGGCAAGACTGTTGAAGTCTTCATGGATGACTTCTCTGTATTCGGTCTATCTTTTGATGAATGCTTGCAAAATCTTGGCTCGGTGCTGAAAAGATGCGTGGAAACTAACCTAGTGCTCAATTGGGAGAAGTGCCACTTTATGGTACAAGAAGGAACTATTCTCGGGCACAAGGTGTCAAGGAAGGGTCTAGAAGTGGACAGAGCAAAGATAGAAGCTATTGAAAAGGTGCCGCCGCCTAATTCAGTGCGAGGGATTCGCAGTTTCCTTGGGCACGCAGGTTTCTACAGGCGTTTCATCAAGGACTTCGCAAAAATTTCCAAACCTTTGTGTCAGCTGCTGGAAAAAGATATTCATTTCAAATTTAACGAAGAATGTATCACAGCTTTCGAGACTCTGAAGAAGAAATTGATTTCAGCACCCGTGATCATTGCTCCAGATTGGAGTGAGCCTTTCGCTATGATGTGTGATGCTAGCGATTACGTAGTTGGGGCCGTTCTTGGCCAAAAGAAAAATAAAATGTTTCATGTCATCTATTATGCAAGCAAAACCCTCAGCGATGCTCAATTAAACTACACTACCACTGAGAAGGAGCTGTTAGCCATAGTTTATGGTTTTGAAAAATTCCGTTCATACTTGCTTGGCACGAAGGTGACTGTGTACACTGATCACGCGGCTATCAGATATCTGCTCTCTAAAAAGGACTCCAAACCTAGGTTGATTCGATGGATTCTCCTGCTGCAAGAATTCGATGTGGAGATCAAGGATAGAAAAGGGACAGAAAACCAAGTAGCCGACCATCTCTCACGATTGGAAGACCTTGGGAAGACATCCCAAAACAAAACCGTCATTAATGAATCCTTTCCTGATGAACAGTTGTTTGGGATACAAGAAGAAGAGCCTTGGTTTGCAGACATTGTGAACTTTCTGGTGAGTCGAGTGATTCCTCCCGAGCTCTCTTTTGCACAAAGAAAGAAATTCTTGCATGAAGTCAAATGGTATCGTTGGGACGAACCATATCTGTTTAAACAAGGAGCCGATCAGGTGATTAGGAGATGTGTGCCATACAGTGAAACAGAGGCTATTCTAAGGGATTATCACGCCACGACATATGGTGGCCATTATGGAAGTGAAAAGACCTCAACTCGAATTCTTCAAGCGGGATTTTATTGGCCATCCCTTTTTAAGGATGCCCATCAGTTTGTGCTAAAGTGTGATCGTTGTCATCGTGTTGGTAACATATCTAGGAGGGATGAGATGCCCCTCAATATAATGCTAGAAGTGGAAATCTTCGATGTTTGGGGCATTGATTTCATGGGACCATTCATTTCTTCATGTAGCAACCAATACATCTTGCTGGCCGTTGATTATGTTTCCAAATGGGTTGAAGTCAAGGCACTTCCGACCAATAATGCCAATGTCGTGCTCAAATTCCTTCACAAAAACATCTTCACAAGATTCGGCACTCCTCGAGTAATCATAAGCGATGAAGGTACTCACTTTTGCATTCGCAAGTTTACTAATCTCATGGCAAGGTACAACATCAACCACCGGGTAGCTACGGCATACCACCCGCAAACCAATGGCCAAGCCGAAGTATCTAATCGCGAGATTAAGCGCATTCTGGAAAAAGTGGTGAATCCTTCGAGAAAGGATTGGTCTTTAAAACTCGATGAAGCCGCATGGGCTTATCGTACAGCATATAAAACGCCCTTGGGTATGTCACCATATCAGCTTGTCTATGGGAAGGCTTGTCATCTACCTGCCGAACTAGAGCACAAAGCTTATTGGGCGCTGAAGAAGTTGAACTTTGACTTATCGGCTGCAGGTGAGAAAAGAATGCTTCAGATTAATGAACTGGATGAGTTTCGGCTACAGGCTTATGAAAATCATAAGTTATACAAGGAGGAATTCAAAAGATGGCATGACAGACGTTTGGTGCAAAAGTCTTTTGTACCGGGACAGTTAGTCTTGCTTTTCAACTCTCGTCTCAGACTCTTCCCAGGGAAACTTAAATCGAGATGGTCAGGGCCATTTGTTGTCAAAACTGTGTTTCCACACGGAGCGGTGGAAATCTTTGAGAAATCACCCGATCAATCGTTCAAATTGAATCGGCAGAGATTGAAACCCTATTTTGGTGGCACGGTGAACCGTGAGGCCGATACCACCAAGTTGGCCACCACATGATTCTCAGTATAATCGTCAAGCTAGCGACAATAAACAAGCGCTTCATGGGAGGCAACCCATAGGTTTGGTGTTTTTATGTGTGGTTTGATTTTGTTTGATTTGGTGTGATTTTGTATAGTATTATGTCGAGAGTGCAGGTCAATGACGAGTCACAGGAGCTGGCTTTGCAAAAGATACAATTTTCTTTCGAGGTAGACTGGCCTCAGTTTGGAGCTCATGCAGCATTTCCACCTGATTCACCACCCAAGGAGGGTAACGATGCCGATAGTTAGGGGAGTTCTCTGTTATCCTTTATCTATACCTTCAATGAGGACATTGAACATTTTAAGTTTGGGGGAGGTTTAGGATAATTGATCTATCGAGTCATAGTATGCATACAGTTTCATGTAGTTCATAATATATCATGCTAGTATAATTTCATATAATTCATATATATGTATATATAAAAAAAAAATTCATGATTAGTTGCATATCATATTTTCCTTGATCCCGTAGCGCTTGGCGATTCCGTTTAGTAGTCAATGATGAATTTGAGTGTGATAATGATGGATAGAGGGCTGATTTAAATACTTAAGAAGTGACGTGCATGTTACAGAAACACAATCTTACACAACTCTTCGGTTACTTTTGGGCTAGGTTAAGGTCATGCTTGTTTGGTTGTTGAAATTTAATCACCTGATTATATTTGGAATTTTCTTTATTCCCTTGATAGCGTAGAATCACTAAAATATAAGTTTGGGGGAAACCAGGGTTCATGCTAGTTGTGTGAAATTGTTAATTGATAGGTGTCAATTGGCTAGTAGCCAGCTCATATTTATATGAGTAGTCTAGGGTTGGAAATGAGAATTCTCATTCCAGATTGCATATAAAAAAAAGTGAAAAACAAAAAACAAATGAAAAAAAAAATGTTTGTGAGTATGTATGCAAAATTGATCAGAGTGAGCTCTGTAATACTCGAGCAATTAAGTTCTAGGGGACTCAAGCCTAGTGACCTAAGACTTTGCCGGTCTGGGATCCACTAACCTAACGCTCGCTACATGGGTATTATTGTATAAGCCTTTTGGGGTCTCATCCATTGCACGGTCAAATAAGCATGTGTGTTGTGTATAGTATTATGCGGCATAGTTGTTAATAAAGCATGAATTCCTGTCTAACTCAAATGATGATAAAAGTGTTTCTAGGTTATGAAGTGTCTAGCGTCCATTCTATTTATAAACTTGTGATTGTTATGACGAAGAATATGTATGGTTTTGATCTAGTGCTAAGAGTAATTCTGATGAGTATTGCACACACGCACGTTTCTGTACTTGTAAATGTTAATATGCTGATTTTTAATCGATCTCTATTTGGAGTTATCACATTCTCTGACACACTCTGCTAAATTGGTTATTGCTTTGCTTATGGGATCTTTGCGTCGTTTGCATTCATGCATTTAGAGGTAGACGAGTCTGTTTTCGCTTGAGGACAAGCTTCAGTTTAAGTTTGGGGGTGTGATAAGTGGATTTTATATCCACTTATTATGCGCTAAATGGACCTATATTGATGGTTTATCCTTAAATTTGTTGTGTCTTTTAATTCGTTTTTGTTGTTTAATTATTTATTGTGCAGAGCTCGCAAATTCAGGTATTTAGGCGATAAAAGGCTAAAAACGGTGGATTTCTGGCTCAATTTTATCAAGTGAACTGGTTACGAGAAAAAAGAATTATCATAAAGGAATCCTGAATGATATATTCTTAAATCTGGAATCCCGGTTGCAATTGATATATTTTTCGTTAAGGAAAAGGAGTCCGGTTTTAGGCCCTCAATTTGCCGCAGTTTGGGACTTGAAAATTTATTTACATTAATAAATACTTTATTTAATTAGAAAATTATATTTATAAATATCTATTAATATTAGATATTTATTTTTATAAATTCGGAATTAAATTAATTATTTATTAATTAAATATATTTTATTATGCAAGTTGAAAAAACAAAAGAAAAAAAAAATAAAAAAAATAAAAAAACAAAAAAGGAAACGAATTGTGCAGGTTGTGTAGCAGGTGGCCAGGTGGTGTGTGCACTGAGTAGTGTGTCGGCATTATTTAGCAAATAAAAGAGTTGGTGATCAAAGCTGTCGGCCAGGTCCTTTACTGCAGTTCACGCGCCTGGGATCTGAGTGGCTGTCACGCGCCATTTAACTGGCTGAATTCCTGCGCGTGCCGCGCATGCGCCTGGGGCGCGGCTGGCCAATTCGAAGACAACTTGCAGGGAGAATATTTGGCAGAGTATTTCCAGCATGTTTTGGGCCAGAGTTGTATTGAGATTGCTTTCGGCTGTTTAAAAAATGGGAGGGCTGCTGCATTATTTGATTTGTAATTATTTTTATTTCTTTTTATTTCTTTTTTATTTCTTTTTAGTTTTATTTTATTAAATGGTGTGCTAGAATTTTCCTATAAATAGGCCTAGTTCTTGGTCTATTTCTACACAACATTTTGGAGAGTATCATTCTCTCTTGTAATTCTCTCTATATTTTCTTTGTAATTTTAGTGTGATTTATACACTTAAAATTTCTACAATTTTAGCATAAGTTTTATTTTGGTTGAAGAAATTACGGGAATTATTTGGAGTGCTCTTCTCTTCCGGTGGAAGCTATTTCCGTTTTATTTTCTAATTTCTTATTTTACAGGGAATTATCGGAGTGCTCGTTTCTTGCAAGTGGAAATTATTTCGGTTTTAGTTTCTAAACTCTTATAATTCTCATATTTAATCTATCGTAATTTTTAATTTAGTATTATTATTAGTATTATTATTATTGTTATTATTATTATTATTATTATTATTATTATTATTATTATTATTATTATTATGATTTCAATTAATCCCATGATGACGATTCGTTTAATTATGAACTAATCGCCGTCATGGGATTCTAATGAATTTATTTACGTAATTTAGTAATTCGATGCCTTAATAAATTGTGTATGATAAAAATTTCCGATTGCCTAACGTGGTTGTGCTTAATTTATTAGATGCGTAGCTATCATCTAAATTATTAATTCTTAATGAATGCGAAAGTGGATTTGAGAATTTAGAATTTGCCATGTTAGCACAGGTTCGTAATTTTCATATATAATTACGATTAGTGGTAGGGTTTTGAATCACATCGCCCTGTATAGCCAAAAATAAGGAATTTATTCGTAAACCAGTTATGTTTTCAAATCTTATAGACATATAGGGTCTAGACATAAATGGTGTCCACACAACTTCTATCTTTTTAAGTGGATGTTTGTATGGTTTGATATAAGTTAAGGCTGAAAGGCGCTTATATTAGTTTCGTGTTCCCGGCTAGCTTTCATAATTATCAGAATCACTTTACATTAAGGCATCAATTCTAAATGAAATAAATAATGAAATTAGAATCCCATGTTTATCTCATATATAAAATCTTTATCATAATTATTTTTAGTCGTTATTTCATTAATTAATTGTGATTTGAACAAACCAACCATTTCGTTGTTCAGGCTTCTATAATTAACCGAACGTTGTTGAATAAACATATTTACTTAAATACACCAAGTCTTCGTGGGAACGATCCTTATTTCCCTATATTGCTTTTGGATTGCGTATACTTGCGTAGAGAAAATAGCGAACATTGCACCACTTTCCAAGGAGACAAGAGGACATGGAGGCCATACCTAGACTTGTACCATGTATTACATACACTAATACATGTATCACCCAACCACTTAACACAATTATTCAACCAACCACAAAAGCAAAACACAAAAACACTCTCCCCCCCCCAGAACAAAAGCTCTCGGCCCAAGTAAGAAAACAAGGAAGAAATTTTTCTTTCTTCCACTTCTCCTCATTCATAATTCAAGGCATAATTCCTAGGCTCTCTACATTATCTAAGAAAGGTATACTAAGAATTCCAAGCCCTTTCATCCATTAATTTTCAAGATATTAATTGTTAAAGTTATTGTGAATAGTAACATTGTTAAGTTTTCTTTTAGATCTTGGATTATAAGGAGTGTAGAAGCTCATTCAAGGTGTTCTTGAGATTTGTGAGGCTTACCCAAGGCTCCTAGATACTCAAGAAGGTGTAAAAACCCTAACCCCTCTTGGCCATGTAGTGTTTATGAAGTTTAATGATAGATCCATGTGTATTTGTGTTAATCTTGGATATATAAGTGATGGATGATATAGATCTTGAGTTTTAGTGTTGGGGTTGTGATTTTGATGCTTGTGGATAGTATATGTATCTCCATGAATGTTATAAAGTATGAACTTGGTGACTTAGATGTTGGTTGTGTTGTGGAAGTAAGAATCTTGGTTGATTTAAGTGAAACAAGCATGCTGAGTTTTTCCAGGAACTTGACCTGTATTGTAAGATAGTTTTGAACCCCCAAATCTTGTCCCCTGAGGTCCTACCATATATTGTTGGAAAGGTATTTGAATTTAGTTTCCAAAAATATAATGTTCATGACTAGGTGATGTATGGATTTTTAGTTATGGCCGGAGAAGTGAAATGTGTTTCTGGATTCCGGACTGCACTAAATGGCCCTTTTGTGAACCTTGTTTAAACCCCTAAAAATTTATGTAGGATCATGGAAAACTTTGAGAAGCTAGTAAATGCAGTGGTGAAGGCTACCCAAAAAGAATTGGATTAAAATATGAATTTTTCAATTTTATAAAAATGCTAGAGTAAAATTCGCGCAAGGGAAAAAGTCGTTTAGTGGAGTATAATTCTAGGGGTAATGGACGTGACTCGGATATGGTAACTAAATTAAGTCGAATAAGTGACGAGCGTAATCGAGTGATGACATGAACCTATAGTGGGGCTAGAGTGTCCTAAGACGAAGTCATTAAGTTAATTTTGTACCCCCTAAAACCCCGTAATTAAAGAGATATTGTTAAGGTACTAACGAACGGTTATTGCTCATGTATAGATCATTCCACTCCGCACGTTCGACCACACCAAGGCAAGTTTACTTTTCAAAACTTACATATACAAGGACTTTCACTATTGTGTTTGTAGTTTTCAATCACATCAAATGTTATGTTTATCGAAGTATTGATGAAATTGAGATGTATAAGTACATATATGTTTGTACCCCTTGAACTTAGATTGAAATGTTCTCTTTGGACAACGACTCTAGCAATAGAGGTCGTAGCGGTCCGTATATACTATTGGCCGGGGAGCGGTATATTATTATATCGTAACTAGATTGCGAAAACCCGAAGGGTCATTCGGGGAGTATCGTATACTCAAGTAATTATTTTTATATCTTCGTAAATACTCAAAATACCTATCTTGGATTAAAAGCTTATTTTATTAAAAGCTTATTTTATTAATTATTAATATTAAATCTTAAAATATCATTTATTAATTATTGTTCTTTATTTTAAAGATAAAGCTAATCTAAGATACCTTTTGCACTTTCAAACTCGAACTCTTTCGAACTCAAAACATCTTCAAAAACCCCCGGTCAGGTTGCTTCTTGTGTGATTTCAAGAATCATCGGTCGACTGATGTCGGACCACAATTACTCAGTTTTCAATCATAATCAAGTTTTTAAAAGAAAAAGAAAAAGGGACTCTGGCAGGTGTGGGAATCGTTGACGAACGATTCCCGGGATGTGTAAGCGGTCGTAAGCCAGGCGGTCCATCAATTATTATTCCGGCCCAGGTGTTGCCGAAGGATGATTATGGATAGACCTGGCAAAATGGGTCTGGATCCGAAAAACCGAACCGAAATATCTTGAACCGAATCCGAAATTGGATCCGAAATAGATTTTCCGAAATTGTATCCGAAACCAAAACAATCCAAATCCGAACCGAAACCGGTTCAATTTAATCAAATCCGATAACGATCCGAAAACCGATTTGACCCGATCCAAAAATTAACCGAACCGGAAATTTAACCAAAAAATATCCGAAATACTGTATCCAATGATGACCATGTATCCGATTATAATCAGAACCGATCAAATCCGAATAAAAATTTACCCGAACCGAATATGACTTGAATCCGATGTAAATCCGAAACTAAAAATAACTAAATCGAAAAATATTCGATAAAATAATTTTATATAGATTAATATTTTCTTGATCTTTATTTGTTTAGTTTTGTCAATTTTTATATTTTCTGATTTGCTATATATATTTATTATTGTCGTTGAATATTGCTTACGATATTTCGTATATAATAATATTTTAATTCAATTTGCAAATATAAATTAATAAATTCTACACATAATTAGCAAAAAAAAAATAAATAAATAAATTCTGCATATTCTGGGCAGAAATTAAAGTGCATTCACTTATATAGTTCTTATTGAAGCGCGGTCTAAGTGAGTGAATTCACTTCCATAGTGCTTATGGAAGCGTTATATAAGTGATATATCTAATTTTGACATATTCTGTCTTATTTAATAAATTTTGACACATGTATTTTTTTAAAAATATTTTTTATTTTTTGAAAATTTGGAAATATCACTAAATTAGATATATCTTGACATCCGTACGGTTGGATCGTCGAGAAATAATTTTTAAAAAATAAAATCAACAATCCGTGACAAAGCACTAGTTACGAGTACTAGTCAATTCGGTAGTTGACTACTAAGATCTCCAACCAAATTAATTTTTTATTTTTTGAAAATTTGGGAATGTAACTAGATTAGATATATCTTGAGATTCGTACGGTTGGATCGTCGAGAAATAATTTTTAAAAAATAGAATCAACAATCCGTGACAAAACACTAGTTACGAGTACTAGTCAATTCGATGGTTGACTACTAAGATTTTAAACCAAATTAATTTTTTAAACAAATTCGAGAATATCACTAAATTAGATATATCTTGAAATCCGTACGGTTGGATCGTCTAGATATATTTTTTTAAAAATAGAATCAACAATCCGTGATAAAACACTAGTTACGAGTACTAGTCAATTTAGTAGTTGACTACTAAGATCTTCAACCAAATTAATTTTTTTTTTTTGAAAATTTGGGAATATCACTAGATTAGATATATCTTGAGATCCGTACGGTTGGATTGTCGAGAAATAATGTTTAAAAAATAGAATCAACAATCCGTAACAAAGCACTAGCTACGAGTACTAGTCAATTCGGTAGTTGACTACTATAATCTCCAACCAAATTAATTGTTTATTTTTCAAAAATTTGGGAATGTCACTAGATTAGATATATCTTGATATTCGTACGGTTGGATCGTCGAGAAATAATATTTAAAAAATAGAATCAACAATCCGTGACAAAACACTAGTTACGAGTACTAGTCAATTCGGTAGTTGACTACTATGATCTCCAATCAAATTAATTTTTCATTTTTTTGAAAATTTGGAAATATCACTAGATTAGATATATCTTGAGATCCGTATGGTTGGATCGTCGAGAAATAATTTTTAAAATAGAATCAACAATCCGTGACAAAGCAATAGTTACGAGTACTAGTCAATTCGATAGTTGACTACTAAAATCTCCAACCAAATTAATTTTTTATTTTTTAAAAATTTGGGAATATCACTAGATTAGATATATCTTGATATCCGTATGGTTGGATCGTCGAGAAATAATTTTTAAAAAATAGAATCAACAATCCGTGACAAAGCACTAGTTACGAGTACTAGTCAATTCGGTAGTTGACTACTATGTTCTCCAACCAAATTAATTTTTTATTTTTTTGGAAATTTGGAAATGTCACTAGATTAGATATATCTTGAGATCCGTACGGTTGGATCGTCGAGATATATTTTTTAAAAAATAGAATCAACAATCCGTGATAAAACACTAGTTACGAATACTAGTCTATTCAGTAGTTGACTACTAAGATCTACAACCAAATTAATTTTTTTTTTTTGAAAATTTGGGAATATCACTAGATTAGATATATCTTGAGATCCGTACGGTTGGATCGTCGAGAAATAATGTTTAAAAATAGAATCAACAATCCGTAACAAAGCACTAGCTACGAGTACTAGTCAATTCGGTAGTTGACTATTATGATCTCCAATGAAATTAATTATTTATTTTTTGAAAATTTGGGAATGTCACTAAATTAGATATATCTTGAGATTCGTACGGTTGGGTCATCGAGAAATAATATTTAAAAAATAGAATCAACAATCCGTGACAAAACACTAGTTACGAGTACTAGTCAATTCGGTAGTTGACTACTAAGATCTCCAACCAAATTATTTTTTTATTTTTTTGAAATTTGGAAATATCACTAGATTAGATATATCTTGAGATCCGTACGGTTGGATTGAGAAATTATTTTTAAAAAATAGAAACAACAATCCGTGACAAAACACTAATTACGAGTACAAGTCAATTCAATAGTTGACTACTAAAATCTTCAAGCAAATTAATTTTTTATTTTTTAAAATTTGGGAATATCACTAGATTAGATATATCTTGAGATCCGTACGGTTGGATCGTCAAGAAATAATTTTTAAAAAATAGAATCAACAATCCGTGACAAAGCACTAGTTAGGAGTACTAGTCAATTCGGTAGTTGACTACTAAGATATCCAACCAAATTAATTTTTTATTTTTTTGAAAATTATGGTATATCATTAAATTAGATATATCTTGAGATCCGTACGGTTGGATCGTCGAGATATATTTTTTAAAACATAGAATCAACAATCCATGACAAAGCACTAATTACGAGTACTATTCAATTCGGTAGTTGACTACTAAGATCTCCAACCAAATTAATTTTTTATTTTTTGAAAATTGAGAATATCACTAGATTTGATATATCGTCGAGAAATAATTCTTAAAAATAGAATAACAATCCGTGACAAAACACTAGTTACGAGTACTAGTCAATTCGGTAGTTGACTACTAAGATCTCCAACCAAATTAATATTTTATTTTATGAATTTTTTTGAATATTACTAGATTAGATATATCTTGAGATCCGTATGTTTCGATCGTCGAGAAATAATTTTCAAAAAATAGAATAACAATCCGTGGCAAAACACTAGTTACGAGTACTAGTGAATTCGGTAGTTGACTACTAAGATTTCCAACCAAATTAATTTATTTATTTTTGAAAATTTGCGAATATCACTAAATTAGATATATTTTTACATCCGACAGTTGGATCGTCGAGAAATATTTTTTTTAAAACGAAACAAAAAGCCGTAACAAAGCACTAGTTACTAGTACTAGTCAATTTGGTTGTTCATTGCTAAGATCTCAAGCCAAAATAATTTTTTGGTTTTTGGAAAATTTGGGTACATCAAAAAATTAGATATATCTCGACAATCCGATCCGAACCGAATGTTCCTACGTCCAAACAAAATCCGATCCGAACAGTAAAATCCGAAAGAGAATTGAACCCAATTTGATCCGATCTTAATCCAAAATTTATCCAATTTTAATCCGAATTTTACCCGAACCGAATCAGGTCCGATCCGAACCGAACAGGCTCTAAATAGTACCTTAACCGAAAGTGGATCCGAACCGAATCAGATCCGATCCGAATCGAACAGGCTTTAAATAGTACCTTAACCGAAAGTGGATCCGATCCGAAGCAGATCCGATCCGAAACCGATCCGTTTACCCGATTTGCCAGGTCCAATTATGGATGTAGTTTTCATCGAGGGTGATTATGGATGTAGTTTTCACCCGGGGATAGTTACGGATGTAGTTTCTATCCTTCTACCGGTAGAGAAGACCTGCGGATTATTGGACTTGGATGTGGCGACTGATCATCGTCAATCCTTGCCAGGTTTTATGTTTTCTTTAAGTCCCATTCCTCCATTTTGGAAAATGCTCTGACACTGCTTCTTAGGCTTATGTGCCAAGTTGCTGATAGTGTTCTGTTCTGATGAGAAAGATGTTGACTCTATGCAGTATCTAGAACTGCAAGTGTATTTTGAAAACAAGGGCACGTATTGTTGCACCTTCAGAATTTATCAACAATGACAAGTGATTTTATATCTGATTGATACAAACGAGTTTAATAACTGCTAATCATATGAAATGTTATATTGCTTACCTTATACATATATTTCTTGCTGAGCTATAGTTGCTCACTCTTGCTTGTTTTCAAATTTACAAACACAACAGCTAAGCGAAATGGCAAGACCTAGACAGACTGCCTGAAAGCAGGTGACTAGAACCGAGGCAGCAGTTGAGATTCCACCGGTAGGCCCCATTAGCCGTGTATAAGTATGACCTGTGCAAAGCAGTGTATCGTAACAAACTTACAAGCCACCAACTTCGCTTCTTATCGAAGTGTTGCTGGTAGCATAAATGCTATTTAATTCGGTCTGTAATAACTCTGAAACTTTTATTTCCGCTTAATCAATTGTGTGACGTTTCTGAGACTCTAACCTGTGTGTGTGTGTGCGGTGTGAGTTTATTGTAGGGTCGATGGCTGTTTTATATATTATGTGCAAGAACAGGTATGTTATTAATGGAAAATGGACCGTGAGCGCCTAGGTCTCCGACCCCGGATATAGGGGCGTCACAGAAATGGTATCAGAGCGAGGTTACAGTTCTTAGAAACGATAGTAATTTAAGAAAGCAACCCTAATAATAATAACAATAATAATAACCCTAATAACAACCCTAATAATACTTAGAACTCTCATCGAGTTTGCAGTCGGGTTATCGGATATAGCCCTGACTTTAAGGCCCGTGAGGGAACTACTCCTTAAACCTTTCTTTATGGTTAGTGACCCACCTTATTTCCCTTATGTAGATGGAGGAGATACCAGACCCTGAGGCTTTCGATAGAGAGTATGATGAGGCACTGATGCGAGATACCGAGGATCCTGAGGAGGATATGGGTGCTGACTCTGAGCTTGGCCCCTGGATTACGCTGATAGGAGATACTGATGATGAGGATCCCGTTGAGGAGCCCTTTGAGCCTGAGCCTGAGCCAGAGCCTGTTACCCCATCTCCTGTAGCTACTGATGAGGAGAGTGTGAGATCCGGTGAGGGTCGTGTTGTGTCACCCCCACCTTCTCCGCAGTCATCGAGCCCTGTTTCATCGGACGGTGACTCCGAGGATGATACTTCTGGCGAGGAGGAGCTTAACCCTACCCCTGCTACTGCTCCTGCTCCTGCTACTGCTACTGCACCTGCTCCTGTCCCTGTCATACCACCCCCGTTGATGGACCTACCCCCAGTGTCGGGTACAGCACGCTTACGTGGTGCAGTTCCTGACCCGAGACTTACTTTCTGCAGAGGCCAGACTTAACGAGGCGAGGCAGGCACTAGTGGAGGAGCGCGAGGCGCGCTTGAGGATCCAGGCTGAGATGAGGACTGTTGTTGCTAGGAGGACTAGGGCTCGACTCCATAGGATTGAGAGGAGGAGTCGCGAGAGGATTCTTGGTTTAGGGATCCGCGGGGGCGGAGTGATTCAGGCTAGGGATGCTAGGCGTGTTGTGCGTCGTGCATTTTCCCGAGTGAAGACCTTGCTCCGTCGCGGTGCGGCCCCATGATATGTTACGGATAGCTCAGTCCCCTAGGTTCAGATGACATTAGTGTGTCGATTTTGCGGGATAGTTGACTTGTACAGTGGTATCCTTTCTGACCAGTGGATGAGTAGACTGACCTACAGATATGTAGATGTGACTTCGGGTAGTATGTATGGATGTAGCCCTACTTTTGTGTAGCCCTGACTATTCAGATGATGTACTTGTTATTGTTCCACTTTTGCTAGACTTTGACATCGGAACTATGTATTTGGCTCTAACATCCAAACTTTGTGATAACCCTTGTACCGTACTTATTTAGTTTCAGTTTCCTTGATATTGTCTCAACTGCCTTACTTTCCGATGCCATGCTTTACTGTTTTGATATACAACTATGAATATATACAATTGCTACAAGCCACAAATACAACCATGCTGTTTCAAATTTACGATATGCGATTTCAAATTGTTCTCTACCATTTCCAAAATGTTCCTACAATTTTGAAAATAAAATTTTTTTTCAAAAAAAAATTTTTTTTTTTTTTTGAGGTTTCGAAATCTTGAAAACTCTTGCAAATGTTTTCGCATCCCATAGAGATTTTTTCCAAAAATGTTTTGACGTTTTATCTCCAGCATCGGGTTATTAAAACTTTTGCAACTTCCACCCTTATGAGGAGGAACGATACGTTCCTGACCCGTGTAAACGCTGTCAGGTAATTGGAAAACCCTAACCCATTTCTTGTTTTATTATCAGAATCATGCCACCCAGAAGAATGAACACTCGAGCTCACCCGGTCAGTTCTGAAGGCCAGGGTAGCCACCAAGGGACCGGAGGCCACCAGAACCATGAAGGGGAGAATGTCAACCTGAGTGAGAGTGAGGGCAACGATCATAACTTGTTTGATGACTCTGAGTATGACGAAGAAGAAGCTGGTGATGACACCCGAGAGGTGGAACATCCAAGGGGAGGCCCTATGGAACAGTTCATGGAACTACTTAGGCAGAACTTGGACCGTCCCCCGGTTCAGCAACCACCCCACAATGCTAATGCAAATGCTTTCCGGAACTTCAAATCCCTGAAACCCCCAGAATTTAAAGGAACTGCCGATCCGGTCGAGGCAAGAGCCTGGCTGAAGGAAATGGAAAAATCTTTCGAGATACTAGGTGTCGCTGAGGAGCAGAAGACTGTTTTCGCCACTTACCTTCTGAAGGGTGAGGCAAACTATTGGTGGGAAGCTAAGAAGAATTTGGAAGGAAGAGGTGTGGTGACCTGGGAGAGGTTTAGCGAGCTGTTCTTGGAAAAATACTTCCCTAGGTTCATGGAGACGCAAATGGAGCTGAAGTTTTTGGAACTAAAGCAAGGTAACATGACGGTGGACGAGTATGAGGCAAAATTTACTGAACTGTCGAGGTTTGTGCCGGAATATGTGAACTCTGAGGTAAAGAGGGCCCAAAGGTTTCAATTGGGGCTAAAGCAATGGATTCAAAATCGTGTGGCGGTTCTTGAGCTGACAGACTATGCCATCCTGGTACAGAAAGCATCAATTGTTGAGGCTGGGAGTGAACAGATGCAAAAGGAGAGGGAAGGAAAGAAGAGGAAGTTTGATAGTCGAAAGGGAAACTCTGCGGGTGGGAGCTTTCCGAGCAAATTTAAGCGAGGAACGATGTCCCAACCCAGCGGAAACTTTGGAACCAAGAGAGCTGAAAGTTGGAGTGTGGGCCAGAGCGGCCAACCACAGGGATCGTCTTACTCTACCCCATCCCGAGCCCTACCCCCAGAATGCAATAAATGTGGAAGGAAACATGCGGGCGTGTGTAACCTACAGGATGTGAAGTGCTTCAAGTGTGGGCTGACAGGACATTATGCTAACGCCTGTCGAGGAGCTAGTAACAACACCAGTGCCGGAGGTAATTGCTTCAAGTGTGGGAAACCAGGGCACCGAATGAGGGAATGTATGTCCTCTGGGCCAGCTGCATCAAGAGTGAGTGGAACTGCTTCTAACAAGGCCCCTACTGCAAGAACTTTTAACATGACGGTGCAAGATGCCGTGAGGAACACGGATGTGATTGCAGGTACTCTACTACTCAACTCAGTTAAGGCAAATGTTTTATTTGATTCGGGAGCTACCAAGTCTTTCATATCTCTATATCTTATATGTCAGTTAGGCCTTAAGACTGAACCATTGAAAGACAGACTGCAAGTAGAGATAGCTAATCATGAAATTATTCCTGTTAACCAAGTATGTCCAGGTTGTGACCTAGAAATAGAAGGGCGACAATTTCGGGTAGATTTAATACCTTTTAAACTAGGAGAGTTTGACGTAATAGTAGGTATGGATTGGTTAACAACCCACGGAGCCCAGATTGATTGTGTAAGGAAGAAAGTAAGTTTGAAACTGCCAGGGGACGAGGAAGTAGTGTTTAGTGGAAAACGGCAAAACCAAAAGTTCCTGACTATGATTCAAGCTAAGAAGCTGTTACGTAAAGGATGCGAAGCCTATTTAGCCTATGTGAAGGATACCAAGAAGGAGGCACCAAACCTACAGGAAATCCCTGTCGTCAATGAGTTCGCGGACGTATTTCCGGATGATCTTCCCGGACTACCACCTGATAGAGACATCGAGTTCGCTATAGACTTAGTTCCGGGTACGACCCCAATTTCGAAAGCCCCATATCGGCTAGCCCCAGTGGAGATGAAAGAGCTAGCCACTCAGTTACAAGAGTTGTTGGATAAAGGGATGATAAGACCTAGTGTGTCACCGTGGGGAGCCCCGGTGTTATTCGTGAAAAAGAAGGATGGTAGTATGAGATTATGTATAGACTACAGGGAGTTGAACAAAGTGACTATAAAGAATAAATATCCCCTGCCCAGGATAGATGACCTGTTTGATCAATTAAAGGACGTAGTTTATTTTTCTAAAATTGATTTGAGGACCGGGTATCACCAGTTAAAGATTAAACCAGAAGATATACCAAAGACGGCCTTTCGC
This sequence comes from Saposhnikovia divaricata, assembly GCA_036435485.1. Classification (NCBI taxonomy): domain Eukaryota; kingdom Viridiplantae; phylum Streptophyta; class Magnoliopsida; order Apiales; family Apiaceae; genus Saposhnikovia; species Saposhnikovia divaricata. Next base: position 165,624,430 of record CM071600.1, read on the forward strand.
ACCCGGTACGGACACTATGAGTTCCTAGTGATGTCATTTGGGTTAACGAATGCCCCTGCAGCTTTCATGGATTTAATGAATCAAGTCTTCAAGAAGTACTTGGACAAGTGTGTTATAGTCTTCATCGATGACATCTTGATTTATTCCAAGACGAAGGAGGAACATGCAGAGCACTTGAGGATTGTATTGGGAGCATTGAGAGAAGAAAAGTTGTACGCTAAGTTCTCGAAGTATGAATTTTGGTTGAAGGAAGTTCAGTTTTTGGGGCATGTGATTAGCGAACAAGGCATTCTAGTGGACCCAGCCAAAATAGAGGCTGTATCAAATTGGGAGAGACCAACCACTCTGACAGAGGTGAGAAGTTTTATAGGATTGGCTGGCTACTATAGAAGGTTTGTCCAAGACTTTGCCAAGATAGCAGCCCCTTTGACCCGACTAACTCGCAAGACCGAGAAGTTTGTGTGGACTGAAAAATGCGAAGAGAGCTTCCAAGAGTTGAAAAAGAGGTTGGTGACAGCACCAGTACTAGCCCTACCTGATGATAAGGGAGATTTTGTGATTTATAGCGACGCATCCCATAAAGGTTTAGGGTGTGTGCTTATGCAGCACGGTAAAGTGATCGCGTATGGGTCCAGACAACTTAAGGAGTACGAGATAAGATACCCCACCCATGATTTGGAATTAGCGGCGATAGTTTTCGCTTTGAAGATCTGGAGACATTATCTTTACGGAGAAAAGTGTGAAATCTACACGGATCACAAGAGCTTAAAGTACATATTCACTCAGAAAGAGTTAAACATGAGGCAGAGGAGATGGTTAGAGCTAATCAAGGATTATGATTGTGAGATTCATTATCACCCAGGGAAGGCCAACGTAGTGGCCGATGCACTTAGCCGAAAGGAGAAGCTCAAGATGATAACGTCAGTGGACGAATTGATCAAGGACCTCGAGAAACTGGAGATTGAAGTGAGGTTACCAGGAATTGGACAAGAGAGTCTAATGGAAATAAGAGTCCAACCACCGCTATTAGAAAAGATTAAGTTATGCCAGGAAAAGAAGATAGAAGAAGAAAAGAATTCGATGGAGAAAATTTTGACTTGCGAGGAAATTAAGTGTGAGAAGGACGGGAATGGAATTATGAGGTACACATCTAGGATATGGATCCCGAACGTTCAAGAATTAAAAGACGAGATTTTGCAAGAAGCCCATAGTTCAAGGTACTCAATTCACCCTGGAGGCACTAAGATGTATAGAGATCTGAGAGAATACTATTGGTGGCCAAATATGAAGAAGGACGTGGCAGAGTGGGTAAGTAAATGCTTGACATGTCAAAGAGTAAAGGCCGAACACCAGAGGCCCAGTGGATTGTTGCAACCCTTAGAGATACCCGAGTGGAAGTGGGAGCATATTGCGATGGACTTTGTGGTCGGACTACCAAGGACCAAGACTAACCATAATGCCATTTGGGTAATTATCGATAGATTAACCAAGTCAGCACATTTTCTTCCAATCAATGAGAGATACACTGTTGACAAGCTGGTGGATATTTACTTAAAGGAGATCGTGGTAAGGCATGGGGTTCCTGTGAGCATTGTATCAGATAGAGACCCAAGATTCAACTCCAGGTTCTGGAGGAGTTTTCAGGATTGTGTGGGGACCAAGTTAAACATGAGTACTGCATACCATCCCCAATCAGACGGACAGAGTGAGAGAACCATCCAGACCATAGAGGACATGTTGAGAGTATGTGCCATCGATTTTAAGGGAAGTTGGGATGACCACTTGCCGTTGATCGAATTTTCCTACAACAACAGTTACCATGCGAGTATCGGAATGCCTCCATATGAAGCTTTATACGGACGAAGATGTCGGTCTCCCTTGTGTTGGGAAAAAGTTGGAGATCGGAAGATTTTTGGGCCTGAACTGGTCCAACAGACAAGAGAAACTATCGAACTCATAAGAGGACGGCTGGTAGCGGCCCAAGACAGACAGAAGAAGTATGCGGACCAGACCTGCAAGGACAAAGAATATGAGGTAGGAGAGTTTGTGATGTTAAAGGTATCACCGTGGAAGGGATTGATGAGATTTGGTAAGAAGGGGAAACTAAGTCCAAGATTTATTGGACCTTTTGAGATCTTGAGACGAGTTGGAAAGTTAGCCTATGAATTGGCTTTACCCCCAAGCTTGCAGCAAGTACATAATGTGTTCCATGTGTCCATGCTACGACCCTACCATACCGACTTCCGACACGTGATAGAACATGATCAAGTGGATCTGCAGCCAGACTTAACCTATGTGGAGCAACCCGTAGAAATCATGGATAGAAAAGAACAGGTGCTGAGGAACAAGGTTGTCAAACTAGTGAGAGTTTTGTGGAGGAACCAGAATGTCGAAGAATCAACATGGGAACTAGAGAGCACGATGCGTGAAAAACACCCCCAACTGTTTTCAACCTGATTCCGGGACGGAATCCTTTTAAGGAGAGGAGGCTGTAAGAACCCTAATTTTTGCAATATTTTCTTTTATATAATATCATGTGGCATTGTCAATTAGGAACCTTTCTAGTCATCGTTGTTGTTTAATGGAACTGGTTGTCTGAGAAACTATGTTGTTACATTCACTATGTAAGATAAAAGGAAGATTGTTGAGGACAAGGGTCTTATTGTTAGTAAGAATTATAAAACTTGGGATTTGAGAATTATTGGAGTATTAAAAGATTTATTAGGAATTATGACGAGGAATTATGGATATTCGAGGAATTTACACAATTAAGTACTTAAGGAATTACTAGAGAAATCTCTACGCGACAAAATATTATCACGGGAGATTAATTACGATACGATACGAATTAAAGATTAAGTGACAAGCATTGGTGGAAGAATTATGATACAAGGAGTAGTATTGCATGCAAGTCCCATGCAACTAAGTAGTTAGGAAAAGCAAACTAGTAGTACCAAATGGACAAGAGGAATAGTAACTAGTTGCACCACTTTCCAATGAGACAAGAGGACATGGAGGCCATACCTAGACTTGTACCATGTATTACATACACTAATACATGTATCACCCAACCACTTAACACAATTATTCAACCAACCACAAAAGCAAAACACAAAAACACTCTCCCCCCCCCCTAGAACAAAAGCTCTCGGCCCAAGCAAGAAAACAAGGAAGAAATTTTTCTTTTTTCCACTTCTCCTCATTCATAATTCAAGGCATAATTCCTAGGCTCTCTACATTATCTAAGAAAGGTATACTAAGAATTCCAAGCCCTTTCATCCATTAATTTTCAAGATATTAATTGTTAAAGTTATTGTGAATAGTAACATTGTTAAGTTTTCTTTTAGATCTTGGATTATAAGGAGTGTAGAAGCTCATTCAAGGTGTTCTTGAGATTTTTAAGGCTTACCCAAGGCTCCTAGATACTCAAGAAGGTAGAAAAACCCTAACCCCTCTTGGCCATGTAGTGTTTATGAAGTTTAATGATAGATCCATGTGTATTTGTGTTAATCTTGGATATATAAGCGATGGATGATATAGATCTTGAGTTTTAGTGTTGTGGTTGTGATTTTGATGCTTGTGGATAGTATATGTATCTCCATGAATATTATAAAGTATGAACTTGGTGACTTAGATGTTGGTTGTGTTGTGGAAGTAAGAATCTTGGTTGATTTAAGTGAAACAAGCATGCTGAGTTTTTCCAGGAACTTGACCTGTCTTGTAAGATGGTTTTGAACCCCCAAATCTTGTCCCCTGAGGTCCTACCATATAATGTTGGAAAGGTATTTGAATGTAGTTTCCAAAAATATAAGGTTCATGACTAGGTGATGTATGGATTTTTAGTTATGGCCGGAGAAGTGAAATGTGTTTCTGGATTCCGGACTGCACTAAATGGCACCCTTGTGAACATTGTTTAAACCCCTAAAAATTTATGTAGGATCATGGAAAAATTTGAGAAGCTAGAAAATGCAGTGGTGAAGGCTACCCAAAAAGAATTGGACTAAAATATGAATTTTTCAATTTTATAAAAATGCTAGAGTAAAATTCGCGCAAGGGAAAAAGTCGTTTAGTGGAGTATAATTCTAGGGGTAATGGACGTGACTCGGATATGGTAACTAAATTAAGTCGAATAAGTGACGAGCGTAATCGAGTGATGACATGAACCTATAGTGGGGCTAGAGTGTCATAAGACGAAGTCATTAAGTTAATTTTGTTCCCCCTAAAACCCCGTAATTAAAGAGATATTTTTAAGGTACTAACGAACGGTTATTGCTTATGTATAGATCATTCCACTCCGCACGTTCGACCACCCCAACCACACCAAGGCAAGTTTACTTTTCAAAACTTACATATACAAGGACTTTCACTGTTGTGTTTGTAGTTTTCAATCATATCAAATGTTATGTTTATCGAAGTATTGATGAAATTGAGATGTATAAGTACATATATGTTTGTACCCCTTGAACTTAGATTGAAATGTTCTCTTCGGACAACGACTCTAGCAATAGAGGTCATTGCGGTCCGTATATACTATTGACCGGGGAGCGGTATATTATTATATCGTAACTACATTGCGAAAACCCGAAGGGTCATTCGGGGAGTATCGTATACTCAAGTAATTATTTTTATATCTTCGTAAATACTCAAAATACCTATCTTGGATTAAATGCTTATTTTATTAAATTATTATTTTATTAATTATTAATATTTAATCTTAAAATATCATTTATTAATTATTGTTCTTTATTTTAAAGATAAAGCTAATCCAAGATACCTTTCGCACTTTCAAACTCGAACTCTTTCGAACTCAAAACATCTTCGAAAACCCCCGGTCAGGTTACTTCTTGTGTGATTTCAAGAATCATCGGTCGACTGATGTCGGACCACAATTACTCAGTTTTCAATCAAAATCAAGTTTTTAAAAGAAAAAGAAAAAGGGACTCTGGCAGGTGTGGGAATCGTTGACGAACGATTCCCGGGATGTGTAAGCGGCCGTAAGCCAGGCGGTCCATCAATTATTATTCCGGCCCAGGTGTTGCCGAAGGATGATTACGGATGTAGTTTTCATCGAGGGTGATTACGGATGTAGTTTTCACCCGGGGATAGTTACGGATGTAGTTTCTATCCTTCTACCGGTAGAGAAGACCTGCGGATTATTGGACTTGGATGTGGCGACTGATCATCGTCAATCCTTGTCAGGTTTTATGTTTTCTTTAAGTCCCATTCCTCCATTTTGGAAAATACTCTGACACTGCTTCTTAGGCTTATGTGCCAAGTTACTGATAGTGTTCTATTCCGATGAGAAAGATGTTGACTCTATGCAGTATCTAGAACTGCAAGTGTATTTTGAAAACAAGGGCACGTATTGTTGCACCTTCGGAATTTATCAACAATGACAAGTGATTTTATATCTGATTGATACAAACGAGTTTAATAACTGCTAATCATATGAAATGTTATATTGCTTACCTTATACATATATTTCTTGCTGAGCTATAGTTGCTCACTCTTGCTTGTTTTCAAATTTACAAACACAACAGCTAAGCGAAATGGCAAGACCCAGACAGACTGCCCGAAAGCAGGTGACTAGACCCGAGGCAGCAGTTGAGATTCCACCGGTAGGCCCCATTAGCCGTGTATAAGTATGACCTGTGCAAAGTACTGTATCGTAACAAACTTACAAGCCGCCAACTTCGCTTCTTATCGAAGTGTTGCTGGTAGCATAAATGCTATTTAATTCGGTCTGTAATAACTCTGAAACTTTTATTTCCGCTTAATCAATTGTGTGACGTTTCTGAGACTCTAACCTGTGTGTGTGTGTGTGCGGTGTGAGTTTATTGTGGGGTCGATGGCTGTTTTATATATTATGTGCAAGAACAGGTATGTTATTAATGGAAAATGGACCGTGAGCGCCTAGGTCTCCGACCCCGGATCTAGGGGCGTCACAAATGGAGTCTTGTTGAAGACCACCATAGTGATCCTTTAGATAGAGAATTGAAGAAGGAAGCTAATGCGAAAAGAACGGAAGCGTTTGGAGTCAAAACGAAGCGAAACGAAGCGAAACAGTAGAAAACAGGGAAATTCCAGAATGTTGGTGGGCAGACTGCGCCCTAGGTGCACAGACTGCGCCCTTGAACAGAATTGGACTGCGTAGGCTGCGCCCTAGCTGGGAAGACTGCGCCCCTGTGCTACCAGAATTGCTGAAATTTGACTGTTTTGCCCTAATTCGAGTTGTAAACGTATTTTTGGCAGTTTCCTGTACCAAGTCAATTTCTATTAGTTTTGTAAGGTAGTTTCTTGTGTAGCAAGGCTTCAAGGGCCAATTTAAACACCTTGTATCATTGTAATTTGTATCATAATTACATATCATAACATAGAATTGCAAGGGAGAAAAGGGGAGAAAGATCAAACGCTCGTGACAAGCAACGGATCTCGATCTACTTCATCTTTTGTGTTCTTTTCTTAGGCGTTATTCTGGATTCTAGATTTGTTTTCTCAACTCTTTGTTTTAATAATATTCTTATTTTCATTCATATTTTGTTTCATACCATGTTTTCATCAAATCCCATGGTGACGAACGGCTCAATTATGAACTAATCGTTGTCATGGGATTCTAACGGATTTATCTATTTAGCTTAGTAGTGTGAATGCTTTAAAGATCTGTGTGTGATGAATTCTTGATATCCTTGTATGGTCAATCTTAATGCTTTTAGATGCGTAGCTAGCATCTAAATTGAATTTTTAATCTCTTGTGAAGTGAAAGTGGATCTTGAGATTTAGAACTTTCCATGCTAGCATAGGTTCATAATTGGTTATCAATATGATTCGTAGTATAAGATGAAAATACTTATATTGCCCTATGTGATCAATATGAGTAACTTGTTCTTCAAACTTTATGTTTTCAAATTCTATAGACATATAGGGTCTAAGCATAATTGGTGTCTATTCATCTTCTATCTCTTTTATGGATGTATGTGTAGTTTGGTATACGTATGCTGACAGGTAGCGTGTACTTGTTTCGTGTTATTCGATCAGTTATCAAAATCATCACATGCATTGATTAAAGGCATCAACTCTAAGTGAAGTATATAATAAAGTTAGAATCCCATGTTTATTCTCATATATAAAAATTAGTTTAAATCACTTTAGTTAATTAATTTTTAGTTGATAATTTGCATCTTAGTTAAAATTAGATAATCAAAACCCAATCTTGTTTTTTGTCTTAGCAGTGAATAAAAACCATACATTGTTGCATAGGTACATGAACTGAATTGAAACCTAACCAGATCTCTGTGGGAACAAACTTGACTTATTCATATACTACTTGTGACCACGTACGCTTGCGTGATTTAGTGCAAACAATTTTTTGGCACCGCTGCCGGGGATCATCGGTGTTTTATTTTTAGTTTATGTGCTTGTCATCAGTGGTCGTTAGAGTTCGCTGACTCAGATTTTTTTTCTAACCTATCCTGTGTAGTTCGTTGGTGTTTCAGGTACGTGTGTAGCGATAGCTATAGCAGCTCAGTTGAAGGCATTGAATTTGAAGATGGATTTTCTAACTTACTATGGAGTTCAGCATGTGGCTAGTGTTTGTGAGCTATGTGCGGGCGCACATGAGACGAATCAGTGTGCCATCTATAGTGCATCAATGAGTTGGAGCAACAATCAATGTGGTATGTTGCAACCACAACAGCCTTATCAGCAGTTTCAAGGTCAACAATATGGAGCACAACCTTACAATCACCAGAATTTTCAGCAGCAGCAAGGGCAGAATTTTCAGCAAAAGTATGCCCCGTGGCAATTTCAACCTTCGGGTTTCCAGCAACAACAGTCATATGCTGGTTCTGGGCATTCCACTTATGACAAATCTGAATTCGAAGAATTGCGATTGATGCTTAAAAGCAACGCTGTATCGTTTAAGACCTTGGAAAATCAGATTGGGCAGATTACTAATGCTTTGTTGAGTAGGCCACAAGCGACTCTTCCTAGCGACACGGAGGCTAATCCAGGCAAGTGGTAAGTCGAAGAGTAGGTGAAAGCAGTTACTTTGAGATCTGGAAAGGCTACAAACGATCAGAAATCAGCAGCTACGGAAAACGAAGAAGTTCATTTTCAGCAGGTTGAGGAATCTACAGTGCCAGAAATTGAGAAATCTGATTTGGTAGCTGAGCAGTTGGACGGTGAAGTGGAAAAGAGTATGAATCCTGTTCAAAAAGTTTCTCCAGAGCATTCTACAAATAGCAATCAAATCTACCCGCCTCATCCATATCCAAAGAAATTCTTGGAATTTCTGGCAGAGGAGGAAGAGTGTTTTGGCAAGTCGGATCTAGTAGAAGTTGCTTTACAAGGAAAGTCCGATACGGAAGATGAGGAACTAGGCTTGGCTGATCTCTTGAATTCTAAGGTGTTGGTTGATGAGGTGGTTTCATGGTCAAATCTTGAGGATAGTGCAATTGAGTCTTTTCTTGAGGAAGATGTTTTGATTGAGGGTAATGAGGATCTTCATGAGTTGTATAGGAATTTTACTTCTTATGAGATGTTAGAGGAATTGAATGCTATTTGTTCTAAGCATGAAATTCAACTTGAGGAGAGTTCTTTTGATCCTAAGTCTGTTGTGAAGACTTCTGTTGGTGAACCACCCACTTTCGTTCCTAGTCCGTTTATTTCCACTCTGGGTCAGCCTTTGGTAGTAAATCATCTTGTTGAAGAAGTTTACAAACTCGAGCTTAAACCACCAGATCATTTGAGGTATGTATATTTGGGTCAATCATCTGCTTTGCTTATTATTATTGTTGCTAACTTGTCAGGTAGTGGAGTGAACATTGTTACTGAGACTTTTGAGGAGTAAAGAAGGCTGAAATTTGTCATCAAGGCTGTAGCTCCGGAAAAGATAATTAAATGGCCATATAGAGATACGGTGTCGAAATTTTCAAGAGAAAATCCATTGCCATGTCTAGCTAAAGACTTTAAATGACAACGCTTCGTGGGAGGCACCCCATGTGTTAGGTATGTTTTCAACTATCACTTGTATTACCTTTCCATTCAATGAGGACATTGAATATTTTAAGTTTGGGGGTGGGTTGGGGATAAGTAGTTGTTTGTAGTAGTTATTGCATTCATGTAGGATATCATGCTTTGCATTTTAGTTGTAATTCATGCATGTTTTGTTCGTGTTATTATCATATGAGTCCATAGTAGTTTGCATTTGCACCCATGCTTGATAGGAATTTTGTGTTGTTGACGCTTTTGATTGAGAAGTGATATGCTTTGTTCTTGTGCACACACATACACTAGTAAGTTGAAACTAGTAAACTTATTGAATGTTGTGAGTAATTAGAAGGACATGAATGTGTGCAAGATGATTTAGTTTGCATGCTTTGAATACAAGTAGGTGCATTAGAGAGATTTTTGCTTGGGATTGAGTATGTTTTTCCACCAAGTGAGCTTTTGAGCCTTATTGCATATTTGTTGCAATTTTATTCGTTTGCTTGAGTGTCCCCAGATTGTTTGCATTGCTAGCAGTTGTTTGAGGTCTTTCTTGAAACGCATGACATTAATTGACGATTAAAATGATAAAGGTATTTAGGAATAACCACATTTTTTCCCATATTACCACACCATATTTACATGATCAATTAGTTAACCCGTTGAACTTAATCCTATTTTTCGGTGACATACCACATTAGTTGCCTAGACCTTTTTCTTGTATTGGCCTTACATTAAATTGAACCCACATTGTCAATGGCTAGTAGAGTGCTTAAGGGAGTAATAAGGTGTGCAAGGAGGGGTTATTGTTGGTCATACTTTTGGGGGAAATATTGAACATTGGGTTTGGTTGTTTACTTGATAGTCGGCATGTGTAATAAAATCATGGGATCATTGTTATTTTGTATATTATTGTTCTTGTTATATTTAGCTCTCGGAAAAAAAAATAGAAAAAAAAGAAAAAAAAATATATTATGAGAGCAGAGTTGTGTTTGTTGTGATCCTTCTTTAGTCGACTAGTTGAGTGTTTTTGTTGGAAGAAAAATAGTAAAATTATGTGCGGGGGGGGGGGGGGAATAGGGCGTTGTGTATGACTCATTATAGTTCCTACTAGCTTTTGACACTTCACCTGATTTGGCTTATTTGACATACCTTGTCCCTAGCCCCGTTACAACCCAATTAAAGACCTTTTGATTATCGTCATTGATGTATGTTATGTTAAGAGTTAGATTGATACCAAATGCCAAGCATGCTTATGATTTTGTTGGAATTGAGTGATACACTTACCCCTGTTCTTGAGTGAATATTCTTTTGTGAGTGGATTATGAGTGTTTACTTGTTTTTGCGTATGAGATCCCGAGTTTTGTCTCAAAGATGTATTCTTGTGGGCTTAGCATGGTTACTAACTTATTCTTACACTTGACATGGACTTTTGAGAACTTATGCATGTTCATTGAGTAGACGATGTGAATACTTGCACCTTCGACACCAAGACATTGCGTTATTTCTTTGATTCTTAAGTTGATATGGCATGAGAGGATTTGAAGGTATGGTGGTGTATTAGTATTAAATCATTTGCATTTTCATATTAGTTGCATTCATGCATTGCATTGCATTGGATTTTGTGGGTACATTCACTATAGGTCCTCACAAGACCTTACTCGTCCACTAGGGCTGCCTAGGGGTTTAAAGGGCATGTTACATATGCCAAACGCAACCGTGATCACCTACGGAAGTGGTACTAATTAGGTAGTGTTAGTTGTTTATGCTTGAGGACAAGCATCAGTTTAAGTTTGGGGGTGTGATAAGTGGATTTTATATCCACTTGGAACGTTCCATATCGGCTTAAATTGATTGTCTTGGACTCAAGTTTGTTGTAGTTTTGATGTGTTTTGCTTAAGTGTGCAGGATTGCTAGTTTGTCGATTAAGGCTTACGTTTCCGTCGATTTTGGAATTGCATTGGAGCTTTCGAGTGAAGAATGGAGTCTTGTTGAAGACCACCATAGTGATCCTTTAGATAGAGAATTGAAGAAGGAAGCTAATGCAAAAAGAACGGAAGCGTTTGGAGTCAAAACGAAGCGAAACGAAGCGAAACAGCAGAAAATAGGGAAATTCCAAAATGTTGGTGGGCAGACTGCGCCCTAGGTGCGCAGACTACGCCCTTGAATAGAATTAGACTGCGCAGGCTGCGCCCTAGCTGCGCAGACTGCGCCCCTGTGCGGCCAGAATTGCTGAAATTTGACTGTTTTGCTATTATTGAGTTGTAAACGTATTTTTGGCAGTTTCCTGTACCAAGTCAATTTCTATTAGTTTTGTAAGGTAGTTTCTTGTGTAGCAAGGCTTCTAGGGCCTATTTAAACACCTTGTATCATTGTAATTTGTATCATAATTACATATCATAACATAGAATTGCAAGGGAGAAAATGGGAGAAAGATCAAACGCTCGTGACAAGCAACGGATCTCGATCTACTTCATCTTTTGTGTTCTTTTCTTAGGCGTTATTCTGGATTCTAGATTTGTTTTCTCAACTCTTTGTTTTAATAATATTCTTATTTTCATTCATATTTTGTTTCATACCATGTTTTCATCAAATCCCATGGTGACGAACGGCTCAATTATGAACTAATCGTTGTCATGGGATTCTAACGGATTTATCTATGTAGCTTAGTAGTGTGAATGCTTTAAAGATCTGTGTGTGATGAATTCTTGATATCCTTGTATGGTCAATCTTAATGCTTTTAGATGCGTAGCTAGCATCTAAATTGAATTGTTAATCTCTTGTGAAGTGAAAGTGGATCTTGAGATTTAGAACTTGCCATGCTAGCATAGGTTCATAATTGGTTATCAATATGATTCGTAGTATAAGATGAAAATACTTATATTGCCCTATGTGATCAATATGAGTAACTTGTTCTTCAAACTTTATGTTTTCAAATTCTATAGACATATAGGGTCTAAGCATAATTGGTGTCTATTCATCTTCTATCTCTTTTATGGATGTATGTGTAGTTTGGTATACGTATGCTGACAGGTAGCGTGTACTTGTTTCGTGTTATTCGATCAGTTATCAAAATCATCACATGCATTGATTAAAGGCATCAACTCTAAGTGAAGTATATAATAAAGTTAGAATCCCATGTTTATTCTCATATATAAAAATTAGTTTAAATCACTTTAGTTAATTAATTTTTAGTTGATAATTTGCATCTTAGTTAAAATTAGATAATCAAAACCCAATCTTGTTTTTTGTCTTAGCAGTGAATAAAAACCATACATTGTTTGCATAGGTACATGAACTGAATTGAAACCTAACCAGATCTCTGTGGGAACAAACTTGACTTATTCATATACTACTTGTGACCACGTACGCTTGCGTGATTTAGTGCAAACAATTTTTTGGCGCCGCTGCCGGGGATCATCGGTGTTTTATTTTTAGTTTATGTGCTTGTCATCAGTGGTCGTTAGAGTTCACTGACTCAGATTTTTTTTCTAACCTATCTTGTGTAGTTCGTTGGTGTTTCAGGTACGTGTGTAGCGATAGCTATAGCAGCTCAGTTGAAGGCATTGAATTTGAAGATGGATTTTCTAACTTACTATGGAGTTCAGCATGTGGCTAGTGTTTGTGAGCTATGTGCGGGCGCACATGAGACGAATCAGTGTGCCATCTATAGTGCATCAATGAGTTGGAGCAACAATCAATGTGGTATGTTGCAACCACAACAGCCTTATCAGCAGTTTCAAGGTCAACAATATGGAGCACAACCTTACAATCACCAGAATTTTCAGCAGCAGCAAGGGCAGAATTTTCAGCAAAAGTATGCCCCGTGGCAATTTCAACCTTCGGGTTTCCAGCAACAACAGTCATATGCTGGTTCTGGGCATTCCACTTATGACAAATCTGAATTCGAAGAATTGCGATTGATGCTTAAAAGCAACGCTGTATCGTTTAAGACCTTGGAAAATCAGATTGGGCAGATTACTAATGCTTTGTTGAGTAGGCCACAAGCGACTCTTCCTAGCGACACGGAGGCTAATCCAGGCAAGTGGTAAGTCGAAGAGTAGGTGAAAGCAGTTACTTTGAGATCTGGAAAGGCTACAAACGATCAGAAATCAGCAGCTACGGAAAACGAAGAAGTTCATTTTCAGCAGGTTGAGGAATCTACAGTGCCAGAAATTGAGAAATCTGATTTGGTAGCTGAGCAGTTGGACGGTGAAGTGGAAAAGAGTATGAATCCTGTTCAAAAAGTTTCTCCAGAGCATTCTACAAATAGCAATCAAATCTACCCGCCTCATCCATATCCAAAGAAATTCTTGGAATTTCTGGCAGAGGAGGAAGAGTGTTTTGGCAAGTCGGATCTAGTAGAAGTTGCTTTACAAGGAAAGTCCGATACGGAAGATGAGGAACTAGGCTTGGCTGATCTCTGGAATTCTAAGGTGTTGGTTGATGAGGTGGTTTCATGGTCAAATCTTGAGGATAGTGCAATTGAGTCTTTTCTTGAGGAAGATGTTTTGATTGAGGGTAATGAGGATCTTCATGAGTTGTATAGGAATTTTACTTCTTATGAGATGTTAGAGGAATTGAATGCTATTTGTTCTAAGCATGAAATTCAACTTGAGGAGAGTTCTTTTGATCCTAAGTCTGTTGTGAAGACTTCTGTTGGTGAACCACCCACTTTCGTTCCTAGTCCGTTTATTTCCACTCTGGGTCAGCCTTTGGTAGTAAATCATCTTGTTGAAGAAGTTTACAAACTCGAGCTTAAACCACCAGATCATTTGAGGTATGTATATTTGGGTCAATCATCTGCTTTGCTTATTATTATTGTTGCTAACTTGTCAGGTAGTGGAGTGAACATTGTTACTGAGACTTTTGAGGAGTAAAGAAGGCTGAAATTTGTCACCAAGGCTGTAGCTCCGGAAAAGATAATTAAATGGCCATATAGAGATACGGTGTCGAAATTTTCAAGAGAAAATCCATTGCCATGTCTAGCTATAGACTTTAAATGACAACGCTTCGTGGGAGGCACCCCATGTGTTAGGTATGTTTTCAACTATCACTTGTATTACCTTTCCATTCAATGAGGACATTGAATATTTTAAGTTTGGGGGTGGGTTGGGGATAAGTAGTTGTTTGTAGTAGTTATTGCATTCATGTAGGATATCATGCTTTGCATTTTAGTTGTAATTCATGCATGTTTTGTTCGTGTTATTATCATATGAGTCCATAGTAGTTTGCATTTGCACCCATGCTTGATAGGAATTTTGTGTTGTTGACGCTTTTGATTGAGAAGTGATATGCTTTGTTCTTGTGCACACACATACACTAGTAAGTTGAAACTAGTAAACTTATTGAATGTTGTGAGTAATTAGAAGGACATGAATGTGTGCAAGATGATTTAGTTTGCATGCTTTGAATACAAGTAGGTGCATTAGAGAGATTTTTGCTTGGGATTGAGTATGTTTTTCCACCAAGTGAGCTTTTGAGCCTTATTGCATATTTGTTGCAATTTTATTCGTTTGCTTGAGTGTCCCCAGATTGTTTGCATTGCTAGCAGTTGTTTGAGGTCTTTCTTGAAACGCATGACATTAATTGACGATTAAAATGATAAAGGTATTTAGGAATAACCGCATTTTTTCCCATATTACCACACCATATTTACATGATCAATTAGTTAACCCGTTGAACTTAATCCTATTTTTCGGTGACATACCACATTAGTTGCCTAGACCTTTTTCTTGTATTGGCCTTACATTAAATTGAACCCACATTGTCAATGGCTAGTAGAGTGCTTAAGGGAGTAATAAGGTGTGCAAGGAGGGGTTATTGTTGGTCATACTTTTGGGGGAAATATTGAACATTGGGTTTGGTTGTTTACTTGATAGTCGGCATGTGTAATAAAATCATGGGATCATTGTTATTTTGTATATTATTGTTCTTGTTATATTTAGCTCTCGGAAAAAAAATAGAAAAAAAAGAAAAAAAAATATATTATGAGAGCAGAGTTGTGTTTGTTGTGATCCTTCTTTAGTCGACTAGTTGAGTGTTTTTGTTGGAAGAAAAATAGTAAAATTATGTGCGGGGGGGGGGAGAATAGGGTGTTGTGTATGACTCATTATAGTTCCTACTAGCTTTTGACACTTCACCTGATTTGGCTTATTTGACATACCTTGTCCCTAGCCCCGTTACAACCCAATTAAAGACCTTTTGATTATCGTCATTGATGTATGTTATGTTAAGAGTTAGATTGATACCAAATGTCAAGCATGCTTATGATTTTGTTGGAATTGAGTGATACACTTACCCCTGTTCTTGAGTGAATATTCTTTTGTGAGTGGATTATGAGTGTTTACTTGTTTTTGCGTATGAGATCCCGAGTTTTGTCTCAAAGATGTATTCTTGTGGGCTTAGCATGGTTACTAACTTATTCTTACACTTGACATGGACTTTTGAGAACTTATGCATGTTCATTGAGTAGACTATGTGAATACTTGCACCTTCGACACCAAGACATTGCGTTATTTCTTTGATTCTTAAGTTGATATGGCATGAGAGGATTTGAAGGTATGGTGGTGTATTAGTATTAAATCATTTGCATTTTCATATTAGTTGCATTCATGCATTGCATTGCATTGGATTTTGTGGGTACATTCACTATAGGTCCTCACAAGACCTTACTCGTCCACTAGGGCTGCCTAGGGGTTTAAAGGGCATGTTACATATGCCAAACGCAACCGTGATCACCTACGGAAGTGGTACTAATTAGGTAGTGTTAGTTGTTTATGCTTGAGGACAAGCATCAGTTTAAGTTTGGGGGTGTGATAAGTGGATTTTATATCCACTTGGAACGTTCCATATCGGCTTAAATTGATTGTCTTGGACTCAAGTTTGTTGTAGTTTTGATGTGTTTTGCTTAAGTGTGCAGGATTGCTAGTTTGTCGATTAGGGCTTACGTTTCCGTCGATTTTGGAATTGCATTGGAGCTTTCGAGTGAAGAATGGAGTCTTGTTGAAGACCACCATAGTGATCCTTTAGATAGAGAATTGAAGAAGGAAGCTAATGCAAAAAGAACGGAAGCGTTTGGAGTCAAAACGAAGCGAAACGAAGCGAAACAGCAGAAAATAGGGAAATTCCAGAATGTTGGTGGGCATACTGCGCCCTAGGTGCGCAGACTACGCCCTTGAACAGAATTAGACTGCGCAGGCTGCGCCCTAGCTGCGCAGACTGCGCCCCTGTGCGGCCAGAATTGCTGAAATTTGACTGTTTTGCTATAATTGAGTTGTAAACGTATTTTTGGCAGTTTCCTGTACCAAGTCAATTTCTATTAGTTTTGTAAGGTAGTTTCTTGTGTAGCAAGGCTTCTAGGGCCTATTTAAACACCTTGTATCATTGTAATTTGTATCATAATTACATATCATAGCATAGAATTGCAATGGAGAAAAGGGGAGAAAGATCAAACGCTCGTGACAAGCAACGGATCTCGATCTATTTCATCTTTTGTGTTCTTTTCTTAGGCATTATTCTGGATTCTAGATTTGTTTTCTCAACTCTTTATTTTAATAATATTCTTATTTTCATTAATATTTTGTTTCATACCATGTTTTCATCAAATCCCATGGTGACGAACGGCTCAATTATGAACTAATCGTTGTCATGGGATTCTAACGGATTTATCTATGTAGCTTGGTAGTGTGAATGCTTTAAAGATCTATGTGTGATGAATTCTTGATATCCTTGTATGGTCAATCTTAATGCTTTTAGATGCGTAGCTAACATCTAAATTGAATTGTTAATCTCTTGTGAAGTGAAAGTGGATCTTGAGATTTAGAACTTGCCATGCTAGCATAGGTTCATAATTGGTTATCAATATGATTCGTAGTATAAGATGAAAATACTTATATTGCCCTATGTGATCAATATGAGTAACTTGTTCTTCAACCTTTATGTTTTCAAATTCTATAGACATATAGGGTCTAAGCATAATTGGTGTCTATTCATCTTCTATCTCTTTTATGGATGTATGAGTAGTTTGGTATACGTATGCTGACAGGTAGCGTGTACTTGTTTCGTGTTATTCGATCAGTTATCAAAATCATCACATGCATTGATTAAAGGCATCAACTCTAAGTGAAGTAGATAATGAAGTTAGAATCCCATGTTTATTCTCGTATATATAAATCAGTTTAAATCACTTTAGTTAATTAATTTTTAGTTGATAATTTGCATCTTAGTTTAAATTAGATAATCAAAACCCAATCTAGTTATTTGTCTTAGCAGTGAATAAAAACCATACATTGTTGTATAGGTACATGAACTGAATTGAAACCTAACCAGATCTCTGTGGGAACGAACTTGACTTATTCATATATTACTTATGACCACGTACGCTTGCGTGATTTAGTGCAAACATTGTTTCTTGCTGTACCAAGAGACTAACCTTTGTCCAAGAAACTGGCAGCTACCTGAGGTACTTTTCCTATCCACTCTTCATCCAGCATAATCAGCATCAGAATAACCAACCAGATTGAATCCTGTGTCCTTAGGATACCATAAACCCAATTTTGGAGTGCCCTTCAGATATCTAAAGATCCTTTTTATATCAATCAAATGTGACTCTTTTGGATTTGATTGAAACCTTGCACACGGACATGTAGCAAACATGATGTCTGGCCTACTTGCAGTGAGATAGAGTAGAGAACCAACCATGCCTCTGTAGACTGAGATATCTACTCTCTTGCCTTTGACATTTCATCCAATTTGGTGGCAGTGGCCATGGGTGTCTTTGCAGAAGAACAGTCTTCTAAGTCAAACTTCTTTAATAAATCCTTGATGTACTTGGTTTGATTGATGAAGATACCATCCTTCCTCTGACTAACTTGCAATCTAAGAAAGAATGTTAACTCTCCCATCTTACTCATCTCATATCTGCTTTGCATGAGCTTAGAGAATTTCTCACATAGCTTCTCATTTGTAGAGCCAAATATGATATCATCCACATAGATCTGAACTAGAATAATATCATTACCATGCTTCTTGTAAAACAGTGTCTTGTCCAATGTGCCTCTAGTGAATTGATTTTCAAGAAGAAATTGTGATAAAGTGTCATACCATGCCCTTGGAGCCTGCTTAAGTCCATACAATGCCTTAAGCAATCTGTAGACAAATTCTGGGAAATGTGGATCCTCAAAGCCAGGTGGTTGTTGCACATAAACTTCTTCTTCCAACTCCCCATTCAGAAATGCACTCTTGTCATCCATTTGATAGACTTTAAAGTTTGAATAAGCAGTAAATGCCAAGAAGATTTTGATGGCTTCCAGTCTAGCAACAGGAGCAAATGTCTCATCATAATCAATGCCTTCCTATTGAGAGTATCCTTTTGCAACCAACCTTGCTTTGTTTCTTACTATTACAGCATCTTCATCTATCTTATTCTTCAGAACCCATTTTGTTCCAACAATGGTTCTGTTCTTTGGTGCAGGCACAAGTTCCCATACTTTGTTTCTTTCAAATTGATTCAGCTCCTCTTGCATAGCAATAATCCAATCTGGATCCAACATTGCATCATCAAGTTTCTTAGGCTCAATCTAAGATAAAAAGCAACCATAGAGGCACTCATTTTGAGTTGCTCTCCTAGTTCTCACTCCTGCATTTGGATCTCCAATAATTTCCTCTGCAGTGTGTGACCTATCCCATTTCCTTGAGTGCTCAGTTTGATTTCTCAACCTTGATGTTGCTTCATCATCCAAGTCATGATCATTTTCATTTCCTCCCCCTATGAAGTTGCTACTATTCACAGGTATGTCTTGGATGCTAGTCTCTTCACTGTTGATTGGATCAGATTCTTCTCTTGTTTCATCATTCACTTGAGTTTGTTGAACTAGATTTTCAACTTCAGTTTCAATCTCTTCATCAGAATCATCTATATTTTCGAAGTTTAATAGATCTCTATCTTCATCATTGGCTTCTTCTAATCCAGGTAGTTTGCTGTCATCAAATGTCACATCTGTGCTTTCCATAACTTTCTTTTGACTGATGACATAGACTTTGTATGCAATTCTCTCCATAGAATAGCCAAGAAAAATTCCTTCAAATGCCTTTGCATCAAACTTCCCAACATATTCTGAATTGTCTTTCAACATAAAGCATTTGCTTCCAAAAGTATGAACATACTTTAGAGTAGGCTTCTTTCCAGTCATCAAATTGTAATGTGTCTTTCCAGTGTTTTTGTTAATGAGGGTTCTGTTCTGGATATAGCATGCAGTGCTCACAGCCTCAGCCCAAAAACATGTAGGCATCTTTGCATCAAGCAACATTGTTCTAGCAGCCTCAATTAGAGTTCTATTCTTTCTCTCAACTACTCCATTTTGTTGTGGAGTCCTTGGAGCTAAGAATTGTTGAGAAATGCCATTCTCTTTGTAAAATGCTTCAAGTAAGGCATTTCTGAACTCTGTTCCATTATCACTTCTCAATGCAATCACACTTGCATTGTTGGCTTTTGCTTCCTTATCAACTTTCTTTATGTGCTCAATGATTACTTGTGGAGCCTCATCCTTTGATGCTAGAAATTCCACCCATGTATACCTTGTGTAGTCATCAACCATCACTAGGGCATACTTCTTTCTTGAGAGTGACATAATATTGACAGGCCCAAACAAATCCATATGAATTAATTGCAGAGGCTTGGCGATTGATGTCACTGTCTTTGACTTGTGGCTTGACCTTTTCATCTTTCCTTTTTGGCAAGCCTCACACACTCCTTCTTGACAGAATTCAAGTATGGGCATGCCTCTCACTAACTCTCTTTTGACTAGAGAATTAATGGCCTTGAAGTTCAGGTGTGATAACTTCTTGTGCCATAGCCAATAATCTTCATTTAATGCTTTTGAGTAGAAGCAACAAACTTTGTCCTTGTTTGCAGAGTCCATATTGGCTACAAACAGGCTTCCTTTTCTTACTCAAGATAGAGCAAAATCACTAGTCTTCTTGTGGGTGATCAAACATTCATCTTTGTCAAAATTTACCTTGAATCCTCTATCTGTAAACTGACCAACACTTAACAGATTATGCTTGAGACCCTTGACTAGTGCTACATCTTCAATGATGACATTACCAACCTTTAACTTGCCATATCCCAATGTGTTACCCATGTTGTCATCTCCAAAAGCAACCATTGGGCCAGCCTTCTCCTCATATTGTGATAGCAGGGCCATATCACCAGTCATGTGATTTGAGCATCCACTGTCCAAAATCCACATGACCTTCTTTTCACTTTCTTTGCCCTGCATGCACAAAGGTATTACTTTTTCTTTGGTACCCAAACAAGTTTGGGTCCACTTGGCTTAGAAACAAATTTATCAAAAACAACATGCTTATCAACTTTATTAGGACTAGTCTTTTTGTCACTGTTAGAAGTCTTAGAATCTGAATTCTTAGACTTAGGTGACAGAGGTACCTTCCTAACTCTAGGAGGACTTGAAGACTCTGGCCTTGTGTAGTGTGTGTGAATGTTGTGACTGATGCAACCATCCATGAATTGTCTTCTCAAATTAAAACAGCTAGTCATAACATTCATGTTGCATGGCATACAGTCAAGTTTATCACAGAAAGGTGAATCTCTATGTCTTAAAGGCACATAGCAATCATAGAAAGGCTTAGCTACACTACCAGTTGGTTTCTTGCATGCATGAGTTAAGTGATTAGTGCTAAAACAGTTTTGACAAACTTTCCTAGGGGCATTTTGGCACATAAGCATAATTATTATTCTTGTTTATCCCTAGCTTCCCATTCTTGTTTTGTTTCTTATTAGCCACTTTCTTCTCAGATTCATTTTTCCCAGCTGAAACAAATTTCACAAACTTCTCAAGTCTAGGTCTACCTCCTACTGGCTTCTTGGCTTTTGCCTTGACACTCTCACTCTTAGAGGATGCTGGTTGTTCACTAGACTGTGCCTCATCCTCATCATTCAACATTTGCTTAATGAGTAAGGCATCTTCATCAATTTCAAATGTTGGTTCTTTAAAAATTGGAGACTCAGTCTGTAACACCCCCAGATCCGGGGTCAGGGATCTGGTGGTTACGGTCTTACATCCGTTCATAATACTTGACTTGAGTCCATAATAAATAAATCACATGTTGTGACCCCACAATAATTTCCACTCACACACATACAACAGTTATAGTCCCAGAGATGAAATTGAAATAAGTCTTACATTAAAGGGTTACGAATAAAAGTTATTACAATCCCAAAAGGATAACATCATAAGTTTAACAGTTTTGCCGTTGATTACATTAATTATACATATAGTTAAACATGAAGCAAAAGCTGTCTAACTAAGCTACCTCAGCAATGGCGGCTAGCATCTCAGCGGGTAGTCCGGTGGGTCGGGTAACCTGCTTGCGCCGAGTGCGCCTGACGCGAGCCATCTGTCCTAGCTGTTGTTGTGACATAAAGTGAACAAAGCAAGGGTGAGCGAACGCCCACCAACAATAATATATAACTGCACGATACTATATAACAGTTCAAAAGTATCTTTTAAACCATATGCCATGCATTTACGGAAATGATGCCAGTATAATATTAACGATGAAGTTACAAGGTAACTTAAAGTATTTGTTTGTAGAAATATCTGTTACATCAGAAGTAAGCGAGATATTCTCATTGTTATTAAGAAGAGGAACTTGCATGAAAAGGTTGCAATTCCAGTTATGAACACTTTTCCAGCTCTGCCAACAGTAATCATGTTGCAGGAAATAAATAAGTTTGGATGATGAACCAATGATGGAGTATTCACCGCGCCCGCTGTTCCAATCTTGATGATCAGTCGAGATCGTACAGCTCAATTTAGATTTACTACCGGTAGAAGGAAGAAATGACGGCTTTACTTGTCTACCGCCTTACTAGCTCTCCCCGGCCAACGGTTGGGCCAAAGGGGATGGACCGGCGCTACTCGGCCTCTTACACGACTCCTAGTTCAAATAGAATTCATGATTCTGAATGTAACGTTCGTCCCCCTTTCCCCAAGTATAATACTTGTTGATAAGACTCTACAAGGTAGTCGTATCTAGTTGGAAAGGAAAATTCACCAATAACTTCCAAGCTGTGGCTTGGTATCGAATATCAACTTGTTCCAACAATCTTACCCCTCGAAAGATGAGGAGGTAAACAACGACTTAATAAGTCAACAGCACCCGAGTTGCGAGTGAAGAGAATAGTCAACAGCACCCGAGTTGCGAGTGAAGAGAATACTTTATGACCGGGAAGTCGACAAGATAAATAACATTTTCCAAGTAAGGTTCCTTTATTATTAGGGAGATAGACTCAAAGAAGAGTGATGTCTGAGAACCTTTCTTGATATAAGATTAATAATAATATGACTTCGAAATATTTTTCGTAATAATCGAAGAAGACGAACCTTATTGAGATTATTCTAAGTATGAAATAAATATTCAGAGAATATTTATTGAGTTAAAAATATTTAAAGAATATTTAGGAATATGAAAGAATATCTTTAATCAGAGTAATTTCCAAAATAATCCCTGAAGAAATATCAGGAGAATATTTATTGAATAAATAAATATTTAAATGAATATTCAAAATAATATTCACTAATTAATAGGACCTGAAAGGAATATTTAAGACAATATTCATAATTAATTAGGAATTTAAATGAATATTCAAAAAGTAATATTCATTTAATGAATAATATTCTAAATGAATATCAAGTAATATTCATTTAGTAATCCAAGCTTTAAAGGAATATTCGAGATAATATTCGATAAATAAATCAAGCTTCAGATGAATATTAAAATAATATTCATCAAGTACTTAATATCCTAAATGAATATTCAAAAGTAATATTTATTTAATAAAATAACATTCTAAATGAATATCCAAATAATATTCATTTAGTAGTCTCATCTTTAGAAGAATATTCGAAATAATAATCGATAAATAATTCGACTCTGAATGAATATTAAAATAAATATTATTTGTCGAATAGTTACGTTCAAATAATTATTTGAAGTAAGGATCGTTAAAATAAATAATCTCGAACGAATATTCAAATACTATTCGTCGCCCGAATAATGGAAAATATTTACTTAGATATTTTCTTTCGAGGTAATCTCGATATGTCAAGAAATATTGACTCCCATTCTATATTTGATGAATAAGATGTATACACCCTTCTCTGAGGGTCTTACAATAACCGGCTTATAATTGATACGATAGCTATCTAATTTATAAGCCAATAACAATCAGGGAACAAGCATAATGATATAACTTGAAAGTAAGCATGCATGCTATGGCATATGTATCACAGAAAACATATATATATATTTATTCAATCACAACAACAGCCTAAAAGAAGGGAATTGAAACTTGCCTGGTAGTCGAGTACGGTAAGGGGTAGTGGTAGCGGGTCCCGGTTCAGCTTGGTGATCTATAAATAGTCAAGGCATTCGGGATTAATCACTTAACATATTAAAAGTTAAGTTATACTTAAATCGAAACACGTTCTCGAGTTATCTCGTTATACCCCTTTTAGTGGATTCCTTTTTATCACTGATCCGACCCGACATTCGTTCGTTAATACGACATGTCACTATACTTATACTTGGGACATACTTAAGTCATATGATTTCTAAGGTCGATCGTTACGAACCAATATTATACTCCGAGTTTTATCGCCCGTTTTCTAAGTGTTTTACCGAAGTTATAAAGAGTCGTCTTATAGGGGTTCGTTCGCGTTTAACCTCGACTCGAACATTTTTAATAAATCGAAAAATGATCCTTTTGACATACGGTTTTCTTTCACACCTTCCTTTTTACCTCTAGTATTTATTTACCAAGATTCGCCATGACGTTACATAGTTTACGAGGGTTCAATTATAGTTACGAACTTTCGTTTACGGATTCGAACTACTTTTAGTAAATCGGTCATAAATCCTAAACCGTAAGTCTGTTTCACGTGATCTTTATATCAAAACGAAGCTTAGAACATTACCTATCCTATCATGGCAGATAAGGTCTCTGGACAGTAGGGTTTTGATATGGAAAATGGCGTACAAATCATGGTATTGTAAAATCGGACATTATAACGGCTGTAAATCGAATATCTACCAATTTCGAATCTTCCCATAAACATGGTATCCAACCCAAACAACATATACATGATTTATATACATGAACTGAGGCCAAGCAATGCCTTTCCGTTCATCTAACTATTTTCATCATTTATCCAAGATCCATACATAATCATGCTTATAATCTTAACATAACCATAACTAAGCTATATCTATCATAAACATACTTAAATCTCAAACAAGGGTTAGGGTTTCAAGAGCTTTATACCTTCCTTAGATAGTGATATAGCCTTACTAAGCCTTGTATGGTCCTTAGGAGTGATTAAGCTTGCTAGATCAACCATGAAAAATCAAGAAAACCAAGTTAGTACATGATGAACACTATTCACCCTCCTCTTGTTTGATTTTTTTTGAAAATGGAAACAAAGGAGTTTGGTGCTAAGATTTTGAGGAGATAAGTTTTATGAAATATAGGTCTCACCTTAAAATTTTCAAGAACAAACAATGGTGGGAAGGTTGAGTTTGGATTTGGAATTATGGTTAGGGCCGAATGGAATATGCAAGGGGGGGGGAGAGTGTTCTTGCTCTTCTCTTGCTTTGTTGGTGATAAAATGAATTGTTAATGATATGTGTAGATAATATCTATCATAAAGCTACTTTAATAAAGGTGGTTATGTCATGGATGAGGTATTTCAAGAGACAAGTGTTGGTTTTTAGTGGATTGATGATGGAATGAGCTAAGTACTTGGTTTTGATTCTAAGTGTGCTAGTTGCTTAAGTAACTACTTGGTTGCTAGATATTTTCTACTAGCACATGCATGTATCTTGATTCCTGGCTTGTTTCTGTGTCCGGTTATTGCCCGTTTCGATTGATCGTTCGTAGGAATATTTCACGGATTTCTAATTAGGGTTTACCGGGAATCCTTCTTAATATTAATACTATCATTCCCCATCTTTCATTCTAACTTTCCAATTTATATTCCTTAAATCCATTCGTTAAATACTTAAGGCTATCAGTGTCCAGGGAACTCTCGGAGAAAATAAAAGTGCGGTTTTTCAGAATCCGACAGCTTTTACATACACTTATTTTCCCCCTGGATCACTAATACGAACTCGGAAATCCGTTCCGAATACTTCTATATAGTGTCGTCTCATATTATTCTATACTCCCACCAAAACACTATTCATTCTCTATTCTTTACTTGTTCTCTTAGGGTTGTATAATTTTCCGTATTCTCTTTCGATCGTTCCTTAACCTTTTTACGGAACTACTGGATTAATCGTTATCGATCTGGATGACATGAGAGTATTCTCTTGCTTGAAGTTGCCATATCTTATTCCCTTAGAAGATAGATTATTCTTACCTATGTTGTCACCCTTTAGCATTCTTCAAGACATAAACATAATAAAGTCGAATTCCATTCATTCTTTCCAAATATCAATTATTACATTGTAGCCATAACCACTATTCGTTCTTACATCATTAAATACATAAAAGTTTTAATTCCACCCAAAATCTGGGTTCTTACAGTCTCCCCTCCTTAAAAGGATTCCGTCCCGGAATCAGTTTGAAAACAAGTGGGGGTACTTCTCTTGCATTGCGCTTTCAAGTTCCCAGGTGGATTCTTCTACATTGTGGTTCTGCCACAAAACTCTGACTAGCTGAATGACCTTGTTTCGGAGCACTTGTTCTTTCCGGTCTATGATTTCCACAGGTTGCTCCACATAGGTCAAGTCTGGTTGCATGTCCACTTGCTCATACTCTACAATATGCTTAGCATCCGGATTATACTTCCTCAGCATCGAAACATGGAACACATTGTGCACCTGCTGTAGATTCAGGGGCAATGCGAGCTCATAAGCTAGTTCCCCAATCCGTCTCAAGATCTCAAATGCTCCAATGTATCTGGGACTCAGCTTTCCTTTCTTCCCAAATCTCATTAAACCTTTCCAAGGTGACACTTTCAAGAACACTAGGTCCCCTACTTCGTACTCCTTGCCTTTCCGAGCTAAGTCGGCATATTTCTTTTGTCGATCCTGGGCTGCTACCAACCGTCCTCTGATTAGATCTACTGCATCTTTAGTTCGTTGGACCACTTCGGGCCCGAGCATCTTTCGCTCTCCAACTTCATCCCAATACAAGGGAGATCGACATTTTCTTGCATAAAGGGCCTCATAAGGTGGCATCCCAATGCTTGAATGATAACTGTTATTGTAGGAGAACTCAATCAATGGCAAGTGATCATCCCAATTTCCCTTGAAGTCTATCGTGCAGACTCTCAACATATCCTCTAGCGTTTGGATGGTTCTCTCACTTTGACCATCTGTCTGGGGGTGGTAGGCTGTGCTCATGTTCAGCCGGGTCCCTACACATTCTTGAAAACTTCTCCAAAACCTGGAGTTAAATCTAGGATCTCGATCGGATACTATTGCGACTGGGACTCCATGTCGCGCCACTATCTCTTTTAAGTAGATGTCCACTAGTCTGTCGACCGTGTACCTTTCGTTGATCGGGAGAAAGTGAGCTGACTTCGTCAGTCGATCTACAATTACCCATATGGCGTCATGATTAGCATTGGTCTTTGGTAAACCTACTACGAAATCCATGGCTATGTGTTCCCATTTCCATTCTGAAATCTCTAAGGGATGTAGAAGTCCGCTGGGTTTCTGGTGCTCTGCTTTCACTCGTTGGCAGGTCAAGCATCTGCTTACCCATTCTGCTACGTCCTTTTTCATGTTGGGCCACCAGTAATACTCCTTCAAATCCCTATACATTTTGGTGCTACCGGGGTGCACTGAGTATCTTGAGTTGTGTGCCTCATTTAAAATCTCATCCTTGAGTTCCTGAACGTTTGGGATCCATATCTTGTACATGTACCTCATGATCCCCTCCTTGTCTCTTTCACACTTAATTTCCTCCCCGGTCATTATCTCTTCCGTGGAGTTCTCTTCTTCCTCCATCATCCGCTCCTGGCACCGTCTAATCTTTTCTATCAATGGAGGTTGGATTCTAATTTCCATCAACTTTTCTTGGCCCTCTCCAGGTAACTTAATCTCAATTTCCAGCTTCTCAAAACTTTTCACTAGCTCTTTCTCTGAAGTTATCATCTTGAGCTTCTCTTTCCTACTAAGGGCGTCAGCCACCACATTGGCTTTGCCCGGGTGATAGCGAATTTCACAGTCGTAATCCTTGATTAACTCTAACCATCTCCTCTGGCACATGTTAAGCTCTTTCTGCATGAAAATGTACTTGAGGCTCTTATGGTCAGTGTAAATCTCGCACTTTTCCCCATACACGTAGTGTCTCCAAATCTTTAAAGCGAAGACTATAGCTGCTAGTTCTAGATCATGCGTGGGATATCTGACCTCATAATCCTTCAATTGCCTAGATGCATATGCTATTACCTTGCCGTGCTGCATAAGCACGCATCCCAGTCCTTTATGCGAAGCATCACTGTAAATCACGAAATCTCCTTTTCCATCAGGTAATGCCAGCACTGGGGCTGTCACCAGCCTCTTCTTTAACTCTTGGAAACTCTTCTCGCATTTCTCAGTCCATTCAAATTTCTCGGTTTTACGGGTAAGTCGAGTTAATGGAGCTGCGATTTTCGCAAAGTCTTGGACAAATCTCCTGTAATATCCGGCCAGTCTGATGAAACTCCTCACCTTGGTTGGAGTAGTTGGCAGTTCCCAGTTTGAAACTGCTTCTATCTTGGAGGGGTCAACCAATACTCCTTCTCTATTGATCACGTGCCCTAAGAATTGTACCTCATTTTTCCAAAACTCACACTTGGAGAACTTGGCATATAACTGCTCCTTCCTGAGTATTTCCAAGGTTATCCTTAAATGTTCAGCGTGTTCTGCCTCTGTCTTTGAGTAGATAAGAATATCATCAATGAAAACTATCACGAATTTGTCCAAATATTCCTTGAACACTCTATTCATTAGGTCCATGAAGGCTGCTGGGGCGTTGGTCAATCCAAATGACATAACTAAGAACTCATAATGTCCATATCTGGTACGGAATGCAGTCTTCGGGATATCTTCAGGTTTGATCTTCAGTTGGTGATATCCCGTTCTCAAATCAATCTTAGAGAAGTATTCAGCGCCTCTTAGATGGTCAAACAAATCGTCTATCCTGGGCAATGGATACTTATTCTTTATGGTTAGCTTGTTCAATTCTATGTAGTCGATGCATAACCTTATACTTCCATCCTTTTTCTTAACAAACAACACTGGTGCGCCCCAAGGCGACACACTGGGCCTTATCATGCCCTTATCCAACAATTCCTGTAACTGTTTAGCTAGCTCCTTCATTTCTACTGGGGCTAGTCGGTATGGGGCCTTCGAAACCGGCGCCGTCCCCGGGGCTAACTCAATGGCAAACTCAATTACCCTATCAGGTGGTAGTTCGGGAAGATCTTGTGGAACACGTCCTCGAACTCATTAACTACCAGAATGTCTTGCAATCTTGGCACTTCCTTCTGAGTGTCTATAACGTAAGCTAAATAAGCCTCGTTCCCTTTTCGTAACAATCTCTTGGTTTGCGCCATGGTCAGAATTTTTTGGGTCTGTCGCATCCCCTTAAACACTATTTCTTTCTTCCCTGGGGTTTTCAACTTAACCTTTTTCCCTTTACAATCTATCCGCGCATCATTGCGAGACAACCAATCCATACCCAAAATGACATCGAATTCCCCTAGATTAAAAGGAATTAAATCGACATAGAAGGATCGTCCTCCTACTTCTAGCTTACAATCGGGGTGAATTTGATTAACCGGTACGATTTCCTGATTAGCTATTTCTACTAGTAAGGAATCTCTTAGTTGCTGGGTTTTAAGTTTCAACTTATGCGCAAAATCTCTAGATATAAAAGACTTAGTTGCTCCTGAATCAAATAAGACATTTGCACTGACTGAATTGAGAGAAAATGTACCTGCTATCACATCCGTGTCCCTCACGGCATCTTGTACCGACATATTAAATGTCCTAGCAGTTGGTGGCCTATTTGAGGCAACCTTGCTTGCTCCTGATGCTGCTGGTTTGCTCCTTGGGCAATCCTTCCTCATGTGCCCTCGCTGTCCACACTGGAAACAGGTTGTGCTGTTAGGGATGACCGTGGTGCAAGAGGTAGCATAGTGCCCAGCTCGCCCACACTTATAACAGTTTATCTGCTTCAGGTTGCACACCCCGGAGTGCCTCTTCCCACAAGTAGCACACAATGGCAATGGAGGTCGAGAAGGGTTGGAACGGGACATTCCTGATTGATGGCCGCCCTGGCTCACACTTACACTCGCAGATGGTTTAAACCCTACATTCCTCCCAGGTAGGGAAACCGCTCCTCGATTAAACTTGGTTGGGGGTTTTCCTCCAGCGGATCTTCCGCCCATACTAACATGCTTTCTCTTTATCCCCCCTTTCTCTCTCTCTCTCTCTGCATCTGATCACTACCAGCCTCCACAATGGTTGCCTTCTGCACCAAGGTGGCATAATCTGTAATCTCTAAAACCGCCACCCTATTCTGGATCCACTGCTTCAGCCCTTGTTGAAACCTGTTAGCTTTCTTCTCTTCTGTGTCTACAAACTCTGGCACAAATCTCGATAGCTCAGTAAATTTGGCCTCATAGTCCGCCACTGACATATTGTTCTGTTTCAGTTCCAAAAACTTAAGTTCCATCTGGGTTTTCATGAACTTCGGGAAGTACTTCTCCAGGAACAATTGTTTGAACCTTTCCCAGGCTATGACAGCATCAGTCTCCATGTTCTTCTTGGCTTCCCACCAATAATTGGCCTCTCCCTTTAGTAGGTAAGTAGCAAAAACAGTCTTCTGAGCCTCATTGAT
This sequence comes from Saposhnikovia divaricata, assembly GCA_036435485.1. NCBI lineage: Eukaryota > Viridiplantae > Streptophyta > Magnoliopsida > Apiales > Apiaceae > Saposhnikovia > Saposhnikovia divaricata. The sequence continues at coordinate 165,654,338 of CM071600.1, forward strand.
ACTCAGAATCTCAAAAGATTTTTCCATTTCCTTGATCCAGGCCCTCGCCTCAACGGGATCAGCCGATCCGTGGAACTCTGGGGGCTTAAGGGACTTAAAGGCCCTAAAGGAATTTGCCACTGAAGTGTTGTTGCCTGGTGGTGGCTGGGGGTATTGGTTCAAATTCTGCCTAAGTAGATCCATAAACTGGCCCATGGGGTTTCCGCCCTGGTTCTCCCCTTCCTGTTCTACTTCAGTTTCTCCACCCTCGATTTCCCCCTCAAATTCTTCAGAGTACAGGGGTTCATCCTCTGCTCCATACTGGGAATCTTCTTGCTCATTATAATCCTGATCTTGTTCTTCACTACTTTCATGGTTTTCCTCGTGTTGGTTGTGACTCTCTTGGTCAGTAGATTCTCGGGGGTTAGCCCTAGTGCCCATTCGTCTTGGAGGCATTTTACTGAAAATTTGGAAAATTATACATTAGGTTCACTTACCTGTTTTTAAGGATTTTTCCTTGCCTAATTCTTTACATGATTGGGTTTAAAATCCCACAGTTTTATATCTCATGGCAACTTAATCGAAAAGTAATACATATGCTAATAAACTCGTGATCACATCCCAACAAAATTGTAATGACTGAAAGGGAAACAAATATATACCCGGTACCGAAAAGGTACAACATCCGAGTTACAACAATAGTTTAAAGTACAGCCATCCTAACAACAACAACAAGTCAAAAGTGAAATACGCTGTCTATCTGTCTAGTCTACAAAAAGGGAAAACAAGTACAAGAAACCATCCCTACAAAAGCTGGCACTACTACGTCCGTACATGACTAGACAACTAGACCACTGCATCACTACATCTGAAATCAGCCGCCACGACGAAACATCCTCCGAACCCTCCCCATGGCGATGCGGAAAATCTCCTCAGCCTCTGCTCTGTCTACCCTACCATGCCCATCAGTAGGCAACTGTCGCACCCTCACCCGAGCCCTCAGCTCGATGCGGGTCACAGCCCCATACCCAACCCTGTCACTGATAGTCCTCCTGCCCTGCAACCTCAGTCTCAACAACATCTGTGTCAGCATCAACCTGGACCTCCTCAGGGTCCTCCTCCTCAGACTCGATCACATCAGTATCAGCATCAACCTGGACCTCCTCAGCGTCCTCCTCCTTAGGCTCAGTATCCTCCTCAGGCAAGTGCTCATAGTACGGGTCCCTAGTCCGGAACATGTCCTCATCATGCTGTCTCGCAGCTGCCTCCTAGGCCGACATGTCGCTCGCCTACACAAGACGAACTATGTTACTATCATGATACTTAAAAAGTTCCCTTAAGGGTTTTAGGTGAACCTGGCAAGGGTTCTTATTATATTATTGAATTTATAAATATATAACGTCGTATCATCTCTTGGGATATATAACTCTCGCTCTGATACCATCTCTGTAACACCCCCAGATCCGGGGTCAGGGATCTGGTGGTTACGGTCTTACATCCGTTCATAATACTTGACTTGAGTCCATAATAAATAAATCACATGCTGTGACCCCACAATAATTTCCACTCACACACACACAACAGTTATAGTCCCAGAGATGAAATTGAAATAAGTCTTACATTAAAGGGTTACGAATAAAAGTTATTACAATCCCAAAAGGATAACATCATAAGTTTAACAGTTTTGCCGTTGATTACAATAATTATACATATAGTTAAACAGGAAGCAAAAGCTGTCTAACTAAGCTACCTCAGCAATGGCGGCTAGCATCTTAGCGGGTAGTCCGGTGGGTCGGGTAACCTGCTTGCGCCGAGTGCGCCTGATGCGAGCCATCTGTCCTAGCTGTTGTTGTGACATAAAGTGAACAAAGCAAGGGTGAGCGAACGCCCACCAACAATAATATATAACTGCACGATACTATATAACAGTTCAAAAGTATCTTTTAAACCATATGCCATGCATTTACGGAAATGATGCCAGTATAATATTAACGATGAAGTTACAAGGTAACTTAAAGTATTTGTTTGTAGAAATATCTGTTACATCAGAAGTAAGCGAGATATTCTCATTGTTATTAATAAGAGGAACTTGCATGAAAAGGTTGCAATTCCAGTTATGAACACTTTTCCAGCTCTGCCAACAGTAATCATGTTGCAGGAAATAAATAAGTTTGGATGATGAACCAATAATGGAGTATTCACCGCGCCCGCTGTTCCAATCTTGATGATCAGTCGAGATCGTACAGCTCAATTTAGATTTACTACCGGTAGAAGGAAGAACTGACGGCTTTACTTGTCTACCGCCTTACTAGCTCTCCCCGGCCAACGGTTGGGCCAAAGGGGATGGACCGGCGCTACTCGGCCTCTTACACGACTCCTAGTTCAAATAGAATTCATGATTCTGAATGTAACGTTCGTCCCCCTTTCCCCAAGTATAATACTTGTTGATAAGACTCTACAAGGTAGTCGTATCTAGTTGGAAAGGAAAATTCACCAATAACTTCCAAGCTGTGGCTTGGTATTGAATATCAACTTGTTCCAACAATCTTACCCCTCGAAAGATGAGGAGGTAAACAACGACTTAATAAGTCAACAGCACCCGAGTTGCGAGTGAGGAGAATACTTTATGACCGGGAAGTCGACAAGATAAATAACATTTTCCAAGTAAGGTTCCCTTATTATTAGGGAGATAGACTCAAAGAAGAGTGATGTCTGAGAACCTTTCTTGATATAAGATTAATAATAATATGACTTCGAAATATTTTTCGTAATAATCGAAGAAGACGAACCTTATTGAGATTATTCTAAGTATGGAATAAATATTCAGAGAATATTTATTGAGTTAAAAATATTTAAAGAATATTTAGGAATATGAAAGAATATCTTTAATCAGAGTAATTTCCAAAATAATCCCTGAAGAAATATCAGGAGAATATTTATTGAAGAAATAAATATTTAAATGAATATTCAAAATAATATTCATTAATTAATAGGACCTGAAAGGAATATTTAAGACAATATTCATAATTAATTAGGAATTTAAATGAATATTCAAAATGTAATATTCATTTAATGAATAATATTCTAAATGAATTTCAAGTAATATTCATTTAGTAATCCAAGCTTTAAAGGAATATTCGAGATAATATTCGATAAATAAATCAAGCTTCAGATGAATATTAAAATAATATTCATCAAGTACTTAATATCCTAAATGAATATTCAAAAGTAATATTTATTTAATAAAATAACATTCTAAATGAATACCCAAATAATATTCGTTTAGTAGTCTCATCTTTAGAAGAATATTCGAAATAATAATCGATAAATAATTCGACTCTGAATGAATATTAAAATAAATATTATTCGTCGAATAGTTACGTTCAAATAATTATTTGAAGTAAGGATCGTTAAAATAAATAATCTCGAACGAATATTCAAATACTATTCGTCGCCCGAATAATGGAAAATATTACTTAGATATTTTCTTTCGAGGTAATCTCGATATGTCAAGAAATATTGACTCCCGGTCTATATTTGATGAATAAGATGTATACACCCTTCTCTGAGGGTCTTACAATAACCGGCTTATAATTGATACGATAGCTATCTAATTTATAAGCCAATAACAATCAGGGAACAAGCATAATGATATAACTTGAAAGTAAGCATGCATGCTATGGCATATGTATCATAGAAAACATATATATATATATATATATATATATATATATATATATATATATATATATATATATATATATATTTATTCAATCACAACAACAGCCTAAAAGAAGGGAATTGAAACTTGCCTGGTAGTCGAGTACGGTAAGGGGTAGTGGTAGCGGGTCCCGGTTCAGCTTGGTGATCTATAAATAGTCAAGGCATTCGGGATTAATCACTTAACATATTAAAAGTTAAGTTATACTTAAATCGAAACACGTTCTCGAGTTATCTCGTTATACCCCTTTTAGTGGATTCCCTTTTATCACTGATCCGACCCGACATTCGTTCGTTAATACGACATGTCACTGTACTTATACTTGGGACATACTTAAGTCATATGAGTTCTAAGGTCGATCGTTACGAACCAATATTATACTCCGAGTTTTATCGCCCGTTTTCTAAGTGTTTTACCGAAGTTATAAAAGAGTCGTCTTTTAGGGGTTCGTTCGCGTTTAACCTCGACTCGAACATTTTTAATAAATCGAAAAATGATCCTTTTGACATATGGTTTTCTTTCACACCTTCCTTTTTACCTCTAGTATTTATTTACCAAGATTCACCATGATGTTACATAGTTTACGAGGGTTCAATTACAGTTACGAACTTTCGTTTACGGATTCGAACTACTTTTAGTAAATCGGTCATAAATCCTAAACCGTAAGTCTGTTTCACGTGATCTTTATATCAAAACGAAGCTTAGAACATTACCTACCCTATAATGGCAGATAAGGTCTCTGGACTGTGACATCCCTAGATCCGGGGTCAAGGATCCAGGTCATCACGGTCCAATTTCCATTCAATATCAATATCTCTTGAGTTTTTTTTTTACTTAATATTTAATACTTAAGCAATTGACCCCACACTAATACACACACACCAGTCATATGCTCATAGAACAACATTCACAATATTAAAAGTTTAAAGTTAACAGTTATTACAAACCCAGAATTCTACTAAGTACATTGTTGAATAATACTTCTACAGGAAGCATTTCAACAACCAAAAGTTTATTACAAACTTACACACTTAATTTACATAAGTCTACTAAGCCCCTTTCGCTTGTCACTACCTCGAGGATGGTCGCCAGCACTCGCTCAAAAGGTCGCCTTTCCCTTACCCTCTTGCGGGGTGTAGTACGGAGTATTGGCATGGGGCCTAGCTGTAGTATAAATAAATAGCAAGAATGAGCTAAAATAGCTCAACAAGATAACTTCTATCTACTACCATAAAAGGGAAAATAAACCTTTACATATATATATATATATATATATATATATATATATATATAAATGGGAAAATTCATCATAGCCATTAAGAAAAGAAATAATTCTTATCTATCAAATGCACCATCTATTCCACTTTGTACGAAAAGTAATATATAGTATTATAATATTAGTTTCTCTTCTTAAATAATATAATAATCCATACTTCGTTTCCGTACAATTTTCCAAAAATAATATTCCATTTGAATAAGATCTCGCAATAATATCCTTCTGTTTCTTGTATACGACAACCATATACAAATAATATAAAATCAGTTTCTCTTCATTCCATATAAATAATTCCATCACCTTATCTCATTTTCTTGGTTTCAGCATATAACTCTGAAAACCATTGTCAACCCTTTCTTTTCAAAAACATTGGGGATATCTGCTGTCGCCTGATACATTAGGACGATGATCAGTCACCTAATCGTATCTGCTCTCTTTTTACTACCGGTAGAAGGAATGAAGATCATCCCTGGAGGAAGGCCACCTGCTAACATCCTCCCTTGGCATCTTCGTGCGGTAATAAAAATAATAAATGCTGGACTGTGTCGCACACAGCCCTGACACAGCCACTTACGCAAGTCTGTTGCAATCCCCCTTTTTGTCACATCATTATTCCCTTTTTAAAATATCATTCCACATTTCCATTTTCTCGCTTTCATTTCCACATATCATTCACTCATATCATTTCCATTCTCGCACATTACTTCTATAAAATATATATATATATATATATATATATATATATATATATATATATATATAACATAATGCTTTGATTATGATCCAGACATCTCTTTCATATTCAGGAATCAAATATACTTTTATATTCATAAAATATTCCGTCTATTTTAAGAGTAATGAATGATAATCAAATAATATTTATTAAACTACTGATACTCAAAAAGAATATTTTTAATAGTATTATAAACCATATAACCCTAGATAACAACTGATACCATTCTTTTATTTACTTTAGATAACAACTAATACCATTCTCTCTTATTTTCTTAATCATAAGGCATGTTCACTTCATGCATAATCATCTCTATACATATCCATCTCATACTCATATCCATATTCATATCCATCTCATACTCATATCCATATTCATATACATCTTCGTATACCTTTCTTTTCAATATCAATACTCAAGGAAGACAATTTCTTCACAATATAGTAATAATAGCATCACATATATATTCCATGAAATCAAGTTTCTTTGTGAAGATAAGTAGTTTTACAAAGTAAGGATAGAAGAAATCTTGCCTCTATCTCTATATCCTTGCAGTATAGCTCGTGGCTCTCCCGAAGTTTCTATAAACACAAAAAGGACCGTCGTTAGAATACTACATTCCTTTCTCACTTTACTCTTGTATAACATTACCCTTGACACTTTACATATGTTTAACGTATCACTACTACCCCAAAGGTTCAAGAACTTAACCATTTATAAGTTCAATCGAGGTTTCAGGGGTTTTCACCATTTCCCCTAACGACCACACTTACTGTAAAAATTCCCAGAAAATATGGATTTCGAATTTTACTACAAGGTCAACTGGTAATGACTCTCTGACTAACCTACTGCAATGTCCCAAAGTTTTATAATTTTTAATAATGTCTAAGTATGGTAGTTATAGCCTTAAAGTTGGTACAACTACGTTTTCTCGACTATCGAACGTCTTTCACAAAAACTGACTTTTCTCCTAAACCGTTCATCAGATTTTAACGCACTTTATATCAAAACGACCTATGAACCAAGCTCTATCATCTCATGGTCACTTGGGAGTCTGGACAGTAACCTACCGTACGGGTATAGGGTCCAAAAACAGGGCAGATTCTTGGTCTAACGAAAATCGGACATTATAACGGCTATATTTTCATACTTTCCAAAGTCAAACTCCTCCAAATCAATCATCCACCTTATACACCATCACCTACACCATGTGGTCTACATCCCAACCATGGTTACAAGTCCACAACACAAAATTTCCATATCAAAACAAACCATTTATAACACATAATCATCATAAACTAGACATTAACATCACTTAACTACTAACCAACTCAATTTCCACCATAAATACAAAAAGGGCAAGAGTAGTTATACCTTCTTGAAGCTTTAAAGATCCTTAATAAACCTTGGGCACTCCTTAAACAACCTTAGATTAACTTGAATCAACTAAAGAAATCATTAAAACAAAGTTAACACTTGAAAATTAATATTCATTCACTATTCATCTTCAACTTTTATGATTTTATTACCTTGCTAAATGATGTTAGTTTGCTATGAAACTTTGTAGATGATCCTTCCTAACCTCCAAGAAGCTCCATGAATTTCCTCTTGATTTTTAGTTGATTCTAGCTAGGGTTTTGAAATTGATTTTTTTCTTGATGAATAGTGACCTACGAATTTTGATGAAATGAAGAAGATGAGATTTGTTTTGTATTGGTTAGATCTTATCTTGGCTAATATCTTGATAATTCTATAGTGTCATGGAAGCTTGGAAGATATTTGTGGTTAAAACCATGCAAAAGTACTAGTTTGCCCCTTAAAACAAGTTAATGGAAAGTGATGTCATTACAATGATCTCATAATCCCTTTTTCCTTATTTTTTCTAAGTATTATGCTAACACTTTTGGTAATTAACAATGTGGTATGTATCCTTGTTATATTTCTAATCTTGGTTGCTTGGTTCCCCTAATCGTCTAATTGTGATTCGTCTCGAATATACCACATTATCTCAGTGGTTCTGAAATCATTTAACAATTCAAATTCCTTTGATATTTCCTTAACTTAATAATCCCTTAATTTATACTAATTCCCTAACTCCTCAATATATAATTCTGTTAATATCTCCATGCTCCTTGACATCCAATAGAAACTCATTCGAAACCAAAATCCTCAAAAATCCATATTCAGGAATTTCTGAAATCTATCGTCATTTCGAGTCACTTATTTTTATAGTATATCCCTAATATGGTTTCTGTTTACTCATTTTCTGTTTCAAGTATTGAGTACTTACATACCATTTCTTTAAATCCTCAAAATTTACTATTCATGGGGTCACTGTAGCTTTGCTAGAATTAGGGTTATTACAGTCTTCCCCCCTTAAAAGGATTCCGTCCCGGAATCATGTTGGAAATGTCCATAGGTACCTTTTTCATCCACACCTTCTAATTCCACACTTCTTCCTTTATCTTTTTTCCCTTCATAATATCTCTATCTTGTTTGCGCAAAAATACACCGACATAAACTTGCTTGTCATTCATCAACATGCCATTTAGCTTATCATTAGTAGTACTCTCACCATCCTTCCTTGAAAATCTCCTCTTATATATCGTCATTCTATTTTATCTCACCTCTCCTTCCTCTTTTGCCTAAGGATATCGGCCACCACATTGGCCTTCCCTGAATGGTAGTGTATCTCATTATGGTTTGGCGATATTATGATCTCTATCATGACATAAAATATCAATACTTCAACATTTTTATATATCATCTCTGTAAAATTTTCCAGAAAATAAGCTCTAATAATATTCTTTAAAATAATTGTAAGAAAATATTACATATAATATATATTTCCTGTTCGTACTTAAACAAGAACGTACTTCTCCTTTATCCTTGAAAAATATGTTTTCACACTTTCCCTCATACTCTTAATCTCCTTTCTATAGAATTCTCTGACCCTTAACAGATATTGATTTTCCTTATCTAGATTGTCAACCTACTTACACCATTCATTGACTTAGTCGATCCCTAACCAAACATTTACACTTAAATAGTTAAATTAGAGCGTACCTGCAATTTCCTCCGGATACCTTATCCCATATGTCTATTGTTCACTATACCCTCTTTACATCTTGCTGATCCACCTTAGTTCCTTCATTATATACTATCTACTCCACCTCTGAAATTTCCCTTTGTTATTCTCATTAAAATCTTTACCTCAAGTTTTACTCATTCACACCTTTTGGATTAATCCTTTGAATACTAAACATCTTTAATCTCTCTCTGCTACTTAGGGTATTAGTCACAATATTGGCCTTCCCTCACTAATAGTTATTGCACCTCGAATCCTTCATTAATTATCCCCACTTCCTTTGTTTATCCTTATTCTGACTCTATCCTCAAAATACCCTTACTCTCAATAGTAAATCTCAATTATACCTTAAAATTCCTCATATTCTTTTCTCTTACTAATAATCAAATATACCCATTTCTCCTCACGAAATTCCTTCCTCTCTTATATTGAAACGCTTCTAGCTCTAATTATTTCTTAACGAAGTTTCCCTTGGAATCTCGAGTTTCCTCGTATAATCACGTATACTATAAACATTGCTTCCATCCATTAATGAAATCTTCTATTTTCAAAAAAATTAATAGAATTTAAGGGACTTTGAATTGAAACGAACCCAGAAACAAGCAAGGGTCCCACAATAATTTATAAAATTAAGAGTTTTAAATAACCTTTATTCAAAACAAAAGAATATCTGAGAAATCAATATAATGGAAGAACCCGTATGTCACACAAAGGAGGGCGTCCCCTCCGACTTTCAATCACACAGACAGATCGTCCTTGTGTATACATATAGGGTTGTTCCTCTTAGTTGTGGTAAAAATATAAAGAAAAATTTAAATCAAAATGATCAATACCATCTTCCGAAAGTATTCTTAGAGGAATATTTTGACTAAGATAGATAAAATAAAATTTTGAAACACATCCCCAAGGGTACCAGAAAGTTTTTTAAAAGATGCCGGCACTTAATGAATAATTACCCACCAGTTGAGGAAAATTTGAAACTCAATAATGTAATTTAGCAGGGCTGTAGGAGCTTGAAAATAGGTACTGTTAATAGCCTCTGCCCAATTGAAAATCCCAATAATGGAAGGTTTTCCTCAAATACTATTTATATCTTAGGCTGCGTACTCTCCAAAATTTCTTAAATTTGGCACTCACCATGTAGCCTTAACCTATCGTCTGCTATTCCCAATTATCTTCATTTACCTAGTCGTGACTTGGCTCGATACTCTCTGCCTTTATTCATAATAGAACAAAACCTTCTAATCGATATACTTACGTAATGTTGATCGTCTTATCCTGACAATGCTCCGGTATCAAAGACCATTTTAAAACTATTCTTTATAATTGTATATTCTAACATACCACTTATACTCACGAGATTGTCTAACGTACACTTCCCAATACATCAAATATTCCCTTTTTAAAATCAATCCTGTGTGCTACATAAGTTTAACACTTTTAGCATAATAACCTTTTCATTTAAGTCAATCCCGAGACCTCTCAGTCTGTCTTGGTCCTTAAGGTATATCTTGGCTTTACCGACCAATCTCAGTTTCACCATTTCATCTCCGCAATCAATTGAAACAATCAGTGTCTATTCACCAATCCACTTACAATATTACTTCAAATTCCCTTCAGCTCAAGAAGATTTAAATACCCTTAACTTTGGCTTACCAATCTCCTCTTCCTATACTAAAACATAAACGTTTATTAGTAATAATCTATAAAATTATAATCACTACTTAGAATAAACGCTTCGTTCAACCACCCTTGAACTCGATGTGAGTTCATATTTTATATCATTACATATATATCTATATGTGTATATTATTATCACTTTTGTTCCTGAGCAATATGACTCTAAGCTCTGATACCAACTGTGACATCCCTAGATCCGGGGTCAAGGATCCAGGTCATCACGGTCCAATTTCCATTCAATATCAATATCTCTTGAGTTTTTTTTTTACTTAATATTTAATACTTAAGCAATTGACCCTACACTAATACACACACACCAGTCATATGCTCATAGAACAACATTCACAATATTAAAAGTTTAAAGTTAACAGTTATTACAAACCCAGAATTTTACTAAGTACATTGTTGAATAATACTTCTACAGGAAGCATTTCAACAACCAAAAGCTTATTACAAACTTACACACTTAATTTACATAAGTCTACTAAGCCCCTTTCGCTTGTCACTACCTCGAGGATGGTCGCCAGCACTCGCTCAAAAGGTCGCCTTTCCCTTACCCTCTTGCGGGGTGTAGTACGGAGTATTGGCATGGGGCCTAGCTGTAGTATAAATAAATAGCAAGAATGAGCTAAAATAGCTCAACAAGATAACTTCTATCTACTACCATAAAAGGGAAAATAAACCTTTACATATATATATATATATATAAATGGGAAAATTCATCATAGTCATTAAGAAAAGAAATAATTCTTATCTATCAAATGCACCATCTATTCCACTTTGTACGAAAAGTAATATATAGTATTATAATATTAGTTTCTCTTCTTAAATAATATAATAATCCATACTTCGTTTCCGTACAATTTTCCAAAAATAATATTCCATTTGAATAAGATCTCGCAATAATATCCTTCTGTTTCTTGTATACGACAACCATATACAAATAATATAAAATCAGTTTCTCTTCATTCCATATAAATAATTCCATCACCTTATCTCATTTTCTTGGTTTCAGCATATAACTCTGAAAACCATTGTCAACCCTTTCTTTTCAAAAACATTGGGGATATCTGCTGTCGCCTGATACATTAGGACGATGATCAGTCGCCTAATCGTACCTGCTCTCTTTTTACTACCGGTAGAAGGAATGAAGATCATCCCTGGAGGAAGGCCACCTGCTAACATCCTCCCTTGGCATCTTCGTGCGGTAATAAAAATAATAAATGCTGGACTGTGTCGCACACAGCCCTGACACAGCCACTTACGCAAGTCTGTTGCAATCCCCCTTTTTGTCACATCATTATTCCCTTTTTAAAATATCATTCCACATTTCCATTTTCTCGCTTTCATTTCCACATATCATTCACTCATATCATTTCCATTCTCGCACATTACTTCTATAAAATATATATATATATATATATATATATATATATATATATATATATAACATAATGCTTTGATTATGATCCAGACATCTCTTTCATATTCAGGAATCAAATATACTTTTATATTCATAAAATATTCCGTCTATTTTAAGAGTAATGAATGATAATCAAATAATATTTATTAAACTACTGATACTCAAAAAGAATATTTTTAATAGTATTATAAACCATATAACCCTAGATAACAACTGATACCATTCTTTTATTTACTTTAGATAACAACTAATACCATTCTCTCTTATTCTCTTAATCATAAGGCATGTTCACTTCATGCATAATCATCTCTATACATATCCATCTCATACTCATATCCATATTCATATCCATCTCATACTCATATCCATATTCATATACATCTTCGTATACCTTTCTTTTCAATATCAATACTCAAGGAAGACAATTTCTTCACAATATAGTAATAATAGCATCACATATATATTCCATGAAATCAAGTTTCTTTGTGAAGATAAGTAGTTTTACAAAGTAAGGATAGAAGAAATCTTGCCTCTATCTCTGTATCCTTGCAGTATAGCTCGTGGCTCTCCCGAAGTTTCTATAAACACAAAAAGGACCGTCGTTAGAATACTACATTCCTTTCTCACTTTACTCTTGTATAACATTACCCTTGACACTTTACATATGTTTAACGTATCACTACTACCCCAAAGGTTCAAGAACTTAACCATTTATAAGTTCAATCGAGGTTTCAGGGGTTTTCACCATTTCCCCTAACGACCACACTTACTGTAAAAATTCCCAGAAAATATGGATTTCGAATTTTACTACAAGGTCAACTGGTAATGACTCTCTGACTACTCTACTGCAATGTCCCAAAGTTTTATAATTTTTAATAATGTCTAAGTATGGTAGTTATAGCCTTAAAGTTGGTACAACTACGTTTTCTCGACTATCGAACGTCTTTCACAAAAACTGACTTTTCTCCTAAACCGTTCATCAGATTTTAACGCACTTTATATCAAAACGACCTATGAACCAAGCTCTATCATCTCATGGTCACTTGGGAGTCTGGACAGTAACCTACCGTACGGGTATAGGGTCCAAAAACAGGGCAGATTCTTGGTCTAACGAAAATCGGACATTATAACGGCTATATTTTCATACTTTCCAAAAGTCAAACTCCTCCAAATCAATCATCCACCTTATACACCATCACCTACACCATGTGGTCTACATCCCAACCATGGTTACAAGTCCACAACACAAAATTTCCATATCAAAACAAACCATTTATAACACATAATCATCATAAACTAGACATTAACATCACTTAACTACTAACCAACTCAATTTCCACCATAAATACAAAAAGGGCAAGAGTAGTTATACCTTCTTGAAGCTTTAAAGATCCTTAATAAACCTTGGGAACTCCTTAAACAACCTTAGATTAACTTGAATCAACTAAAGAAATCATTAAAACAAAGTTAACACTTGAAAATTACTATTCATTCACTATTCATCTTCAACTTTTATGATTTTATTACCTTGCTAAATGATGTTAGTTTGCTATGAAACTTTGTAGATGATCCTTCCTAACCTCCAAGAAGCTCCATGAATTTCCTCTTGATTTTTAGTTGATTCTAGCTAGGGTTTTGAAATTGATTTTTTTCTTGATGAATAGTGACCTACGAATTTTGATGAAATGAAGAAGATGAGATTTGTTTTGTATTGGTTAGATCTTATCTTGGCTAATATCTTGATAATTCTATAGTGTCATGGAAGCTTGGAAGATATTTGTGGTTAAAACCATGAAAAAGTACTAGTTTGCCCCTTAAAACAAGTTAATGGAAAGTGATGTCATTACAATGATCTCATAATCCCTTTTTCCTTGTTTTTTCTAAGTATTATGCTAACACTTTTGGTAATTAACAATGTGGTATGTATCCTTGTTATATTTCTAATCTTGGTTGCTTGGTTCCCCTAATCGTCTAATTGTGATTCGTCTCGAATATACCACATTATCTCAGTGGTTCTGAAATCATTTAACAATCCAAATTCCTTTGATATTTCCTTAACTTAATAATCCCTTAATTTATACTAATTCCCTAACTCCTCAATATATAATTCTGTTAATATCTCCATGCTCCTTGACATCCAATAGAAACTCATTCGAAACCAAAATCCTCAAAAATCCATATTCAGGAATTTCTGAAATCTATCGTCATTTCGAGTCACTTATTTTTATAGTATATCCCTAATATGGTTTCTGTTTACTCATTTTCTGTTTCAAGTATTGAGTACTTACATACCATTTCTTTAAATCCTCAAAATTTACTATTCATGGGGTCACTGTAGCTTTGCTAGAATTAGGGTTATTACATGGACAGTTGGGTTTTGACATGGAAAATGGCGTACAAAACATGGTATTGTAAAATCGGACATTATAACGGCTGTAAATCGAATATCTACCAATTTCGAATCTTCCCATAAACATGGTATCCAACCCAAACAACATATACATGATTTATATACATGAACTGAGGCCAAGCAATGCCTTTCCGTTCATCTAACTATTTTCATCATTTATCCAAGATCCATAAATAATCATGCTTATAATCTTAACATAACCATAACTAAGCTATATCTATCATAAACATACTTAAATCTCAAACAAGGGTTAGGGTTTCAAGAGCTTTATACCTTCCTTAAATAGTGATATAGCCTTACTAAGTCTTGTATGGTCCTTAGGAGTGATTAAGCTTGCTAGATCAACCATGAAAAATCAAGAAAACCAAGTTAGTACATGATGAACACTATTCACCCTCCTCTTGTTTGATTTTTTTTGAAAATGGAAACAAAGGAGTTTGGTGCTAAGATTTTGAGGAGATAAGTTTTATGAAATATAGGTCTCACCTTAAAAATTTCAAGAACAAACAATGGTGGGAAGGTTGAGTTTGGATTTGGAATTATGGTTAGGGCCGAATGGAATATGCAAGGGGGGGGGGAGAGTGTTCTTGCTCTTCTCTTGCTTTGTTGGTGATAAAATGAATTGTTAATGATATGTGTAGATAATATCTATCATAAAGCTACTTTAATAAAGGTGGTTATGTCATGGATGAGGTATTTCAAGAGACAAGTGTTGGTTTTTAGTGGATTGATGATGGAATGAGCTAAGTACTTGGTTTTGATTCTAAGTGTGCTAGTTGCTTAAATAACTACTTGGTTGCTAGATATTTTCTACTAGCACATGCATGTATCTTGATTCCCGGCTTGTTTCTGTGTCCGGTTATTGCCCGTTTCGATTGATCGTTCGTAGGAATATTTCACGGATTTCTAATTAGGGTTTACCGGGAATCCTTGTTAATATTACTACTATCATTCCCCATCTTTCATTCTAACTTTCCAATTTATATTCCTTAAATCCATTCGTTAAATACTTAAGACTATCAGTGTCCAGGGAACTCTCGGAGAAAATAAAAGTGCGGTTTTTCAGAATCCGACAGCTTTTACATACACTTATTTTCCACCTGGATCACTAATACGAACTCGGAAATCCGTTCCGAATACTTCTATATAGTGTCGTCTCATATTATTCTTTACTCCCACCAAAACACTATTCATTCTATATTCTTTACTTGTTCTCTTAGGGTTGTATAATTGTCCGTATTCTCTTTCGATCGTTCCTTAACCTTTTTACGGAACTACTGGATTAATCGTTATCGATCTGGATGACATGAGAGTATTCTCTTGCTTGAAGTTGCCATATCTTATTCCCTTAGAAGATAGATTATTCTTACCTATGTTGTCACCCTTTAGCATTCTTCAAGACATAAACATAATAAAGTCGAATTCCATTCATTCTTTCCAAATATCAATTATTACATTGTAGCCATAACCACTATTCGTTCTTACATCATTAAATACATAAAAGTTTTAATTCCACCCAAAATCTGGGTTCTTACACAGTCTTTTTCAAAATGTGAGGCACTTCATCCTGAACAACTATGTCATCTTCAATGACATCATAGCCTTTCCTCTGTTTAAGAGTGCCATAGTCAAGTCCAATGGCAACCTTGGGTTTAGCTTGGTTTTTCTCATGGTAGGACTGCAATAGACTAGAGGAGTTCTTAAAGGTTTTCAGTTTGAATTCATTTTCAGCTAGTTCATCCCTAAGAGCCTTCTCAACCTGACTAGCACATAGAACCTTATTCTGCAGATATTCAACTTCTTTCTTAAGGTTATCTACTTGCATAGCAGTTAGCTCAAGTTCCTCATTCTTCTTGTTTAACAGTTCATTCTTAGTAGACAGTTTAGCAATCTCTTCATTAGAAGTAGTCATACTAGTATGAATATTAAACATTTCAATAGATAGTTGTTCAACCATGCATTTATACTCAGAAACAGACATATCTATGGTAGTGAGAGATGGTACCTGAGAGTCAGACAGAGATTGTTCATCCTTGGAATCAGCCATCAAGGCATAGTTACAGAATTCTTGCTCCTCTCCATCACTATCAGATTCATCCCAACACTTCCCTTCAGCTATGTAGGCCTTGCCTTGTGTTTGCTTTTTCAGAAGGGCCTCATACTTAGCTTCAAGCTCTAGAAACTCCTTATCCTTCTTTTTAGGATTCTTGCATTCACTAGCAAAATGCCCTAGGTCATTGCATCTATAACACCTTACAGATGACCTATCCACATGGCTGGTTTTGAATTTATTCTTATTTGCTTTCACAGGTGCCTTGCTCTTATTGAATGAATGGTTTTGGGGTCTAGGTTTGAAGGGTTGGTTCCTCTTGAATCTGATGTTTGGAAACTTTCTGGCCATGAAAGCATATGAAGTGTTTTCCATGCCATCTAGCTCTTCAAGAGTATAGAAATCTTCTTCTTCCTTCTCCTCAACAGGTTCAGTCACTTCACCTTCATTTTCTTCATCATCTACTATCTCTTCTATCATCAGCTGACTTGTAGATGCTTCTAAGTCTTTAACAGATTTACTGACAATCAAGGCACATGATGTGTTTACCATTCTGCCTTGGTTGGCTTGGATAGCCCTCTTTTGAAGCAACTCAAGCTCATGAGTCTTTAAAAACCTCGTAGAGCACATCATATGTGACTTTGTTCAAATCTCTTTCTCTTAGAGAAATGACCCTTTGCTCTAGATGGTTTGGTGAGGAAAATAGAAACTTCATGTTCAACTCCTTCGTACTATAAACCTTCCCATTCATCTATAGCTCAGTCACCAGCTTGTGAAACCTTTCAAACATGTTAGTAATGCTTTCCTTGGTCTGATCCATGAAAGCTTCATACTGTGTGACCAGTATATGTTTCTTGTTTTCTTTAACCTCCTCTGTTCCTTCACATAACACCTAAATATGATCCCACATCTCCTTTACTGTTTTGCAAGAGGCTATGTTAGCAAACACTGACATTTCCATAGAATCTATGATTAATAACATGAGATGACTGTTGAGAGCAACCATCTCCTTTTCTGTTTCTGTCCATTTGGATGGTTCTTTAGCCACATAGGATCTTGGAATGGTTATAGTTTCAACAGTCTTTTCAAGAATCTCCTGTTGTGGAACAAAGGGACCATTCTTGAGTATCTCAGGATATAGAGGGTTGGCAGCTTTGATGAACAACAGCATTTTAATCTTCCAGAGGTTGTAATTCTCTTTGTCAAACTTAGGGACCTTCACTGTTCCTGTAGTCTTTGGTGTATTCATGATCTTTTACTATTTTTTAATAAACAGCTTGCTCTGATACCACTTGTTGAGTATTGAATATACCGAAGAGAATACAGAGGGGGGTGAATGGATTCTCAAACTTTTCTTCTGATAAGTGTTTTAGGTGAAGGTTGTTATAAAGGTTTGAATCTGGTTGTGTAACAAAGTGTGTGTTTGTGTTTAACAGATTATGTAAGTACGGAATATAAACACAAGAACACGATCACTCACTTTAATCTAATATTGTATTAGATAAAGATTTGCTACAATCTTTGAATACAAATGTTAGTATTCTCAGCTTCTTTCTCAGAAAGATATTACTTGTAAAAACTATTGATCACTCTTTTGATACTTGCTAAAGAAGTAGGGTTGTTCACTTATATCATGTGAATAACTTGCTTATAACAAATAAGGTAACAAACAAATTTGCTTTCTAATGTGTCTATCCTATTTGAGTAAATATCCAAACTGCTACAGATTTGACTTCTTAGAACTCTGTTCAGATCCACTTCTTTAGCTCTTTGTCTCTTGTACTATCTCTCCAAGCTTCTTTGTAGGCTTTCCAACGTGCTTTACAGTATGTGGTCCATAAAGCGTCTTGGCTTATTGCAGGTTTCTGACTTGTACAATTCTTCAGTATTTTGTCTCAAGATTGCAGTCGAGAAGTAACTCTGTTGGTGATTCGAGAACTAGAATTGGCTTAATCGATAACTCTGAGTTCTCGAATACTGTTGAGCTGACATATCGAATCACTTCTCAAATAAGTCTTTTCTCCCGGAATCCTTGAGATATCGAATAGAGCATTTTACTTATCGAATCCCTGAGATATCGAATAACTTCCTGAGTCCTTGAGATATCGAATGGAATATTGACTTGTTGACTACTAGAGAACTCGAATGATACTTTGACTTGTTGACTTTCTGAGTTCTCGAAAAGAGTAGTTGACATATCGAATCTCTGAGATATCGAATGAGATATCGAACAGTGCATTCAGAGATATCGAATAATGTCTTTTGAGATATCGAATCCCTGACTTCTCGAAGGCTAGACTTCTCGAATATAACAAACATACTTCTCAAATTTGTACTTAGGCAAATCTTCATTCTCCAAAATCTAACTGTGTTTATTTTGACAGTCTTGATCTTCAAGCTTGAGGCATGATCCTTGGAACTTCTTTCAAGCATTATTCTCTGACTTTTAATTACAATTACATAGATAGAAATTGATGCCTATTACAAGTACTACAACAAGTAGAAACTCTACAACTAGAGGTTCCCTCAGTTAAGAGGTCATGTAGGTAATGCAAAGCATTACAGACAATTAGGCTTGTTATTAAATGTATACATGCATGCCTCTGTGACTAACATGTGCTTAATACCAGTGCAAAGCACGATAACTTTTATTTTATATAATTTAAATATTTAATGTTTTATTTTGAATTATTTTAAAATTTTACTTATTTATTTTTCAGAATTTTTTTATTTACTATATTGTGTCAATATATTTTAACATATTTATTTTATTAAAATGATTACTTGCTTTTTGTTTACATGCATATTATAAAAATTTAAAATATTATTTTTGAATATTTTCTATTAGTTTTATTTTTATTACAACATTTAAATGTTTTCTTTTATCATTATGACTTATATTTCTTAAAATATTTTTTAATTATATTTGTTAGTCACAGAGGCATGCTTGTATACATCTAATAATAAGTATAATTGTTTGTAATGCTTTGCATTACTTACATGACCCCTTAATTGGGGGAACCTCTAGTTGTAGAGTTTCTACTTGTATTTAGTACTTGTAATAGGCATTAAAATTCTATCTGTGTAACTGTAAATAAATCATGAAATAATGCTTAAAAGAAGATCCAGAGATCATGCCTCAAGCTTGAAGAACAAGGCTTTAGAAATAAACACGGTTCGATTTTGAAGATTGAAGATTTGCCTAAGTACTAATTCGAGAAGTATTTTGTTCTATTCGAGAAGTCTAGCCTTCGAGAAGTCAGAGATTCGATATCTCAAAAGGCACTATTCGACATCTCAAGGAGTCAACAAGTTAAAGTCTCATTCGATAACTCAGAGATTCGACATGTCTAATGCTCTATTCGAGAACTCAAGAAGTCAACAAGTCAAAGCATTATTCGAGTTCTCAAAGAGTCAACAAGTCAAAGCTACATTCGATATCTCAAGGACACAGGAAGCTATTCGACATCTCAAGAATTTCATAAGTTAAAAGCTCAATTCGACATCTCATGGATTCCATAAGTTAAAAGCTCTGTTCGCTAAGTCAAGGATTCCTGAAGAAAAGATTAATTCGAGAAGTGATTCGGTATGTCAATAATACAGTATTCGAGAACCCAAATTTATCTAATAAGTCAATTCTAATTCTCGAATCAATCACTTTGTTACTTCTCGAATGGATTCTTGAAGACAAAATACTGGAAATTGTAAAAGTTAGTGATCGTGTTCTTGTGTTTAGATTCCGTACTTAAATATTTTGTTAAACTTAAACACACACTTTGCTACACAAACAGATTCAAACCTTCAAACAATCATTCTTAATATTCATATTTGAAGAAAAGTTTGAAAATACATTCACCCCCATGTATTTTCTTGTCTGTGTATTCCATACTCAACAAGTGGTATCAGAGCAGGCTGTTGATCAAAACAGAAAAAGATCATGAATACACCAAAGACAACAGGAAAGGTGAAGGTCCCTAATTTTGACAAAGATAACTTCAACCTCTGGAAGATAAAGATGATGTTGTTCATCAAAGCTTCAAACCCTCTGTATCCTGAGATTCTCAAGAATGGTCCTTTTGTTCCACAACAAGAGATTCCTGAGAAGATTGTTGGAACCACGACCATCCAAAGATCCTATGTGGCCAAGGAACCATCCAAATGGTCAGATACAGAAAAGGAAAAGGTTGCCCTTGACAGTCATCTCATGTTGTTGATTATAGATTCTATGGATATGTCAATGTTTGCAAATATAGTATCCTGTACTACTGCTAAGGAGATGTGGGATCACATTGAGGTTCTCTGTGAAGGGACAGAGGAGGTCAAAGAAAACAGGAAACAGATACTGGTCAAACAACATGAAGCTTTCATGGCACAGCCCAAGGAAAGCATTACTGATATGTTTGAGATATTTCACAAGTTGGTTACTGAGCTACAGATGAATGGAAAAGTCTACAGCACCAAAGAACTTAATATGAAGTTTCTACTCTCTTCACCAAACCACCTAGAGCAGAGGGTCATTTCTCTAAGGGAAAGAGATTTGAACAAAGTCACATATGATGTGGTTTATGGTGTGTTAAAGACTCATGAGCTTGAGCTGTTGCAGAAAAGGGCTATTCAAAAAAACCAAGGCAAGATGATCAACACATCATGTGCCTTGATTGTAAAGAAATCTATACAGGACCTTGAAGCCTCTACAAGCCAATTGAGGATTGAAGAAATAGTGGATGAAGAACCAGTAGTGGAGCTGCCTGAGATTGTTGCTGAGGAACAGGAAGAAGAAGGAGATGAGTTCTACACTCTTGAGGAGTTAGATGCCATGGAAAATACTTCATATGCTTTCATGGCTAGAAAATTTCCGAACATTAGATTCAAGAGAAAGCAACCCTTCAAACCTAGACCTCAGAGTCATTCATTCAACAAGAGTAAAACACCTGTGAAACCAAGCAAGAATAAATTCAAAACTGGCTATGTGGATAGGTCATTGGTGAGATGATATAGATGCAATGACCTAGGGCATTTTGCTAGTGAATGCAGGAAGCCTAAAAAGAAGGATAAGAAGTTTCTTGAGCTTGAAGCTAAGTATGAGGCCCTTCTGAGAAAGCAAACACCAGGCAAGGCCTACATAGCTGATGGGAAGTGTTGGGATGATGCTGACAGTGATGAAGAAGAGCAAGAATTCTGTAACTATGCCTTGATGGCCAATTCCAAGGAAGAAACATCTTTATCAGACTCTCAGGTACCATCTCTCACTACTATAGACATGTTTGTTTTTGAATACAAGATTATGATTGAACAATT
This sequence comes from Saposhnikovia divaricata, assembly GCA_036435485.1. Classification (NCBI taxonomy): domain Eukaryota; kingdom Viridiplantae; phylum Streptophyta; class Magnoliopsida; order Apiales; family Apiaceae; genus Saposhnikovia; species Saposhnikovia divaricata. The sequence continues at coordinate 165,675,996 of CM071600.1, forward strand.
ATCTATTGAGATGTTTAACATTCGTACAAGTATGACTGCTGCTAATGAAAAGATTGCGAAATTAACTGCTAAGAATGCACTGTTAAACAAAAGAAATGAGGAACTTGAGCTAACTGCTATGCAAGTAGAAAACCTTAAGAAAGAGGTTGAATATCTAGAAAATAAGCTTCTATGTGCTAGTCAAATTGAGAAGGCTTTTAGGGATAAATTAGCTAAGAATGAATTCAAACTGAAAACCTTTAAGAACTCTTCTAGTCTATTGCAATCCTATCATGAGAAACATCAAGAGAATGCAAAGACTGTAATTGGTTTTGACTATGACACTCTCAAAAAGAAGAAAGGCTGTGCTGTCATTGAAGATGATAAGGTTGTTCATGAGATTGTGCCTCATATTTTGAAAAATGGTAAGACACCTATCTTTAAAGAATCAACAATTGAGATTGATGAGGAGGCCTTGCTCATCAAGAAAATGTTGAATGATGAGGATGAAACACAATCTAGTGAACAATCAGCACCCTCTAAGAGTGAGTTTTCCAAGTTGAAAACCAAGAAGCCTGTTGGAGTTGGACCTAGAACTGAGAAATCTGTTAAGTTTGAACCAGCTAGAAAGAATGAATCTGTGAAGAATGTGGCTAAAAAGAAAAAAAAACAGAAATGGCAAACTATGGATTAACAAAGATACCAACTATGCTTATGTGCCTAATGCCCCTAGGAAAACTTGTCAAAATTATTTTAGCACTAATCACTTACCTCATGCTTGCAAGAAACCTGTAGGTAGTGTGCCTAAACCTTTTTATGATTGTTCTGTGCCTTTAAGACATAAAGATTCTCCATTCTGTGATAAATTTGACTGTATGCCATGCAAAATGAATGTTATGACTAGTTGTTTTAATTTTAGAAGACAATTCATTGATGGTTGTATCAGTCACAACACTCACACACACTACACAAGGTCAAAGTCTTCAAGTCCTCCTAAAGCTAGGAAGGCACCTCTATCATCTAAGTCTGAGAACTCAAGTTCTAAGACTTCTAGCTGTGATAAGAAGACTAGTCCTAAGAAAGTTGATAAGCATGTTGTTTATGATAAAACTGTTTCTAAGCCAAGTGGACCCAAACTTGTTTGGGTACTAAAGAAGAAGTAATACATTTGTGTTTTCAGGGCAAAGAAAAGGAAAAGAAAGTCATGTGGGTGTTGGACAGTGGATGCTAAAACCATATGACTGGTGATATGGCCCTACTATCACAGTATGAAGAAAAGGCTGGCCCTATGGTTGCTTTTGGAGATGACTGCATTGGCAACACATTGGAATATGGCAAACTGGAAGCTGGTAATGTCATCATTGAAGATGTAGCACTGGTCAGAGGGCTCAAGGATAATCTACTGAGTGTTGGTCAGTTTACTGACAGAGGTTTCAAATTGAATTTTGACAAGGATGAATGTTTGATCACTCACAAGAAGACCGGTGAACTTGCTCTATCTGGAGTAAGAAAAGGATGCCTGTTTGTAGCCAATATGGATTCTTCAAGCAAGGTTAAAATTTGTTGCTTTTACTCAAAGGCATCAAATGAAGATTGTTGGCTGTGGCATAAAAAGTTATCACATCTGAACTTTAAAGTCATTAACTCTTTAGTCAAAAGAGAGTTAGTGAGAGGCATGCCCACACTCGAATTCTATCAAGAAGGAGTGTGTGAGGCTTGTCAAAAGGGAAAGATGAAAAGGTCAAGCCATAAGTCAAAGAGAGTGACATCAATAACCAAGCTCATGTAACTAATACATATGGATTTTTTTGGGCCTGTCAACATCATGTCACTTGCAAGAAAGAAGTATGCCTTGGTGATGGTTGATGACTTTACAAGGTATACATGAGTGGAATTTCTAGCATCAAAGGATGAGGCTCCACAAGTAATCATTGAGCACATAAAGAAAGTTGATAAAGAAGCAAAGGCCAACAATGCAAGTATGATTGCATTAAGAAGTGACAATGGAACAGAGTTCAGAAATGCCATGCTTGAAGCATTATGCAAAGAGAATGGTATTTCACAATAATTCTCAGCTCCAAGGACTCCACAACAAAATGGAGTTGTTGAGAGAAAGAATAGAACTCTAATTGAGGCTGCTAGAACAATGTTGCTTGATGCAAAAATGCCTACTTATTTTTGGGCTGAGGCTGTGAGCACTGCATGCTATATTCAGAATAGAACTCTCATCAACAAAAACACTAGAAAGACACCTTATAATTTGATGACTGGAAAGAAGTCTACCCTTAAATATGTTCATGCTTTTGGAAGCAAATGCTTTGTGTTAAAGGATAATTCAGAATATGTTGGTAAATTTGATGCAAAGGCATTTGAAGGAATATTTCTTGGCTATTCATTGGAGAGAACAGCTTACAAGGTTTATGTCATCAGTCAAAAGAAAGTTATGGAAAGCACAAATGTGACATTTAATGACAGCAAACTACCTGGACTAGAAGAAGCCAAGGATGAAGATAGAGATCCATTAAGGTTTGAGAATATGGATGATTCTGATGAAGAGATTGAAACTAAAGTTGAGACTACAGTTCAACAAACTCCAGTGAATAATGAAACAAGAAAAGAGTTTGTGCCAATCAACAGTGAAGATACAAGCATCCAAGGCACACCTGTGAATGAGAGCACCTTCACAGGGGGAGGAAATGAATTTGTTCACAACTTGGATGATGAAGCAACATCAAATTTGAGAAATCAATCTGAGCATTCAAGGAAATAAGATAGATCACATACTGCAGAGAAAATTATTGGAGATCCAAATACAGGACTGAGAACAAGAAGAGCAACTCAAATGAATGTCTATATGGCTACTTCCTATCCCAAGTTGAACCTAAGAAACTTGATGATGCACTGTTGGATCCAGATTGGATTATTGCTATGCAAGAGGAGCTAAATCAATTTGAAATGAACAAAATGTGGGAACTTGTACCTACACCAAAGGATAGAACCATTGTTGGAAGAAAATTGGTTCTGAAAAATAAGATGAATGAAAATGGTGTGGTTATAAGAAACAAAGCAAGGTTGGTTGCAAAAGGTTACTCTCAACAGGAAGGCATTGACTATGATGGGACTTTTGCCCCTGTTGCTAGATTGGAAGCCATCAGAATTTTCTTGGTATTTGCTGCACAGTCAAATTTCAGAGTTTATCAAATGGATGTCAAGAGTGCATTTCTGAATGGAGAGTTGGAAGAAGAAGTATATGTGCAACAACCGCCTGGCTTTGAGGATCCACATTTCCCAAACTTTGTCTACAGATTTCTTAAGGCACTGTATGGACTTAAACAGGCTCCAAGAGCATGGTATGACACTCTGTCACCATTTCTTCTTGAAAATCAATTCACTAGAGGCACATTGGACAAGACACTGTTTTACAAGAAGCATGGTAAGAATATTATCCTAGTTCAAATCTATGTGGATGATATCATATTTGGCTCTACAAATGAGAAGCTGTGTGAAAAATCCTCTAAGATCATGCAAAGCAGATATGAGATGAGCATGATGGGAGAGTTGACATTCTTTCTTGGATTGCAAGTTAGTCAAAGGAAGGATGGTATCTTCATCATTCAAACCAAGTACATCAAACATTTATTGAAGAAGTTTGATTTGGAAGATAGCTCACCTGCAAAGACACCCATGGCCACTGCTACTAAGTTGGATGAAGATGCTAAGGGCAAGAAAGTAGATATCTCAGTCTACAGAGGCATGGTTGGTTCTCTACTCTATCTCACTGCAAGTAGGCCAGACATCATGTTTGCTACATATCTGTGTGCAAGGTTTCAATCAAATCCAAAGGAATCACATATGATTGCTATCAAGAGGATCTTTAGATATCTGAAGGGCACTCCAAACTTGGGTTTATGGTATCCTAAGGACACAGGTTTCAATCTGGTTGGTTATTCTGATGCTGATTATGCTCGATGCAGAGTGGATAGGAAAAGTACCTCAGGTAGCTGTCAGTTCCTTGGATAAAGGTTAGTCTCTTGGTATAGCAAGAAACAACAATCTGTGTCAACTTCCACAGCTGAGGCTGAATACATAGCTGCAAGAAGTTGCTGTGCTAAAGTGCTTTGGATTAGAAATCAACTTAGAGATTATGGACTTGTGTTGGAAAAGATTCCTATCATGTGTGACAACACAAGTACAATCTCTATAGTTGCAAATCCTGTCAATCATTCTAGAACTAAGCACATTGACATCAGATATCATTTTATCAGGGAACATGCAACTAATGGAACCATTGAGTTATATTATGTTCCCACAGATAAACAATTAGCTGATATATTCACTAAGCCATTGGATGAAGCCACCTTCACTAGGTTGGTTAGTGAGATTGGAATGCTGAATTCTTCAGAATCTGGCTAAGTAAAAATATCAACCAAATTGTTGCAGCAGTAAACACTTACTTTATCTAAATGCTCAATATTTTTGAAGTAAGTGTTGGCTGAAATATGATTTATAAATATTTCAAATCTGTTGTATATGTTGAAAAATCATATTTTGCTAACTTGAAATTTCTATGAAATTTTGAGAAAATCACTATTTAATTTTTAGAATATTCTTCATTGAATATTTCTGGTGAATTTTAAAAGATAGTGAAAATTGAATTTTATGAGTAAAAAGAATATTTCGATAATTCAGACTTCTCTAATGATTCAATTTATGTCAATGCTCGACTTCTCTAACAAGTCTCTTTAGAGTACTCTCGAGTTCTCGAATAGAGTCTTTTGGAGATATCGAACAAAGGCATACTTGACTTCTCGACTATGGTATTTGAGTTCTCTAATGCCTGACTTCTCGAATATAGTATTTGATATAGTTCTCAAATCATTTGAAAATGGATAAATTCTCGCTGAATTTCAACCGTTTTTAGATTTTTATCTAAAATTTTAATTCACTCATAAAAACATATTTTATTTAATTTGGAATTATTTCTAAATTAGATAAACTGCCAGCTGTGAGTTATAACCTGCTTGAGTTATCGAATAAGCCTCTCTTGACATATCGAATAGTTGTTTTACACTTCTTGAATGCTTGACTTGTCGATACAAAACATGTATCTAATCGACAATTCAAGTGTCTCATACTTATACAATTCCACGACTATTCTATTCACTTCATTCGATTTCTCAAGCATCCAAATATCCTAAACCTCTGAAAATCCTAATCTCAAATTCTAAATTTCTTCATCGATCCTCATTCTCTTTTCTCTAATCTTCTACACATGGCCACTAAAAAATTCAACACCAATTTCATTGCTATCAACAATGATGTCGAAGCACCAAATGAAAATTATAAGTGCTTTATAAAATGGATGTCTGAGTCCTACATCAAAGGAGCACTTTCTGCCAATCCAACTCTGTATCTAGACATTCTAGAACAGTTTTGGAGCACTACTATCACTGAGTCAATTGCTCTTGAAAATAGAAGTCTGGACTACATTACCAATTGCACTGTTCTGGGCAAGGAATTCACTATCACCTCTGAAGATATGAGCAAAGCACTAGAACTGAATCAAGCTGAGTATAATGGCCTTGTGACTGATGCCCAACTGGAAGAATTCTTTGACTTCATTAGGTATTCAGACACAATCAAGGTTGGGAACTTAAATAGGAAATTTCTAAGGAAGGATTGGAGCTATGTGTTTGTAACACTACTGCAAGTCTTCACTGGGAGAAAATCAAGCTTTGATCATTTGAGTGCACCAGTTCAGCAGATTGGGTACTCACTGGCCTATGATAGAAAGATTGATATTGGAAGACTCATAATGCAAGAGCTATATGGAAAGCTTGGTAAGAACACAACCAAGCGAGGTAATGATATCTTCTTTCCCAGATTCATTCAGTATGTTCTTAATTACTTAGATGATAAATTGACTGAATTACCTGGTTTGGATAAAAATATAATAGGCTATCCTAAGTCCTTGACCAAACTCATTTTTGGTAATTTGGACACTAGGAATGATGTGGATGTGAGACTTGAAATTACCCCTCATATGCAGAGGTTATTTGAGGCTTACCCCCACAATATGCCAATATTTACCTCTAAATCTGAGTTAGCTAGGCCCAAGCAAGTTGAACAAAATGCTAACCCAGGGCCTGCTAACCAACCCCCTCAACCAAACACATTACCAAATACCGAGCCAACTGCATCCTCCTCTCAAAAGGGTGATGCTAGTAAAGAGAAGAGAAAGGAGACAGCTTTTGAACCCTTAAAAATCTTAACAGAAGCAGCATTGCATGCTGAGATAGGTTTAGAAAGTGAGGTACAAGAGTCACCTTTACAGAGGCCAAAGAAGAAGAAAACAAAAATCACCTCTTCAGTCACACAAATGGCTGAAGTTGTAAAATTAGGGGCAAACAGCTCACTAGATGTGCCCTCTCAACAGGGTGCATCTATAGAATCAAGCATTCTCCCCAATGCACCTTCTTGTAAAGAGTCAGCACATGGGAGTGATAAGGCTGGCACTACACTGAGTGGAGAGCACATCACACTTAAAACTCCCTCTATTTCTCAAGGGGAGTTGCCAAAATCTATTCTACAAGACACTTCTCTTCCAGAATCTACAACTTAAATTTCTTTGCAGCCTGCAACTCAAGTAATTGAGGAGCAAGGCATTGATCACCAAGAATTTTCTTCCCTTGGTGAGCCAATGGATTCAAGTGACTTAGTGCAAGACACTTTGCTCACCACCCAGGACCTATATTTAGATGGTGAGGGAATGCATGCTGGGGCATCTCCTAATGACACCATTAAAAACACAAAGGCTTCAATAGATTCACTAGAGACTCTGTGCCTGTGTCATCTACTGTTGTAACTTATCCCACTTCTGTGGAGATAATAGTAGTAGAGTAATTCCATCCAGTTACATAAGTTGCATCTGTAACTGAGGGGTCTAGCTTGCCTAGCTCTAGCTCTGACTTCTTGTCACAATGGCCGAAGCCTGTGCAACATGACAGTGCTTCAGGATCAGGGTCTGTTCCATAATAATTGACGATTGAAGCACTACAAAGTCTTCATGTGGATCAGATTCCTGAGTTTGTAAAAATAGCTCAAAACCTTGTCACATCCAATCTTCCAAATCCAGACTATGAAGCCATTCTTCTATGTCACAAAGAAGATATGGAATTGCAAAAAGATAAGATTGTTGAAGAATGTGAAAAAGATGGTAATGTGGATGCTTGGATGCAAGGGGCAGGTAGTGTAACCTTGAATGAAGCTCTTCAGTATCTGAGAGAGGAATACATCACTTCACTGGGATCAAATGCCAAATCTCTATCTTCTGGTGAAGTGTATGAAGCTATAAATGATGCATACAAGGGAAGCTTGAAGGCTGCTCACTACCTTGGCAAATAAGTTAAAATAGAAATTAATGAAGTGTGCAAAGCCACAGTAAAGGTAGTGAGTGAGGTTAAGTTTGAGTTCTCTGCAAAATTCCCATCTCGGGAAGCTGTTTTTAGAAGTGTCAAGGAATGCAGAACCACCTGCATATCTCTGGATAATCGACTTCCCATGGTTCAAGACTCTCTTAATAAACTTGTAAATCAAGTGCAAAATCTTACCACACAAACAACCGATGCCAATGCTCAAATCAAAGTTCTATTTGATAATCAATATAGAGACAAGGCAGTCACAGACGTTCCTATTCATGATATGAGCAAATTTGAGGTCCTAAGGCTCAAAGAACAATCACTTTCTAGCTTCAAGGCTGCACACTTGTTGAACAAAGTGGACAACTTGGAATCAGAAGTGAGTTCTTTAAAAGTTCTCAATGCTGATCTCAAAGATTCTGTTGCCATTCTAAATGAAAAGTTGGACACTCAGGCAACTACTACTACTAAGGTTCTTCTTCACCAACAACAGATGATTTATGCCACGATGCAATACATGGGAGTCCCTCAACTTGTAAACCTGTCCACTACTCCACAACCACCAGCCTCTACTTCAAACCCAAGGGCCCCACTAAAGACACATGTGCCTGAGAACAGGCGTAAGGGGGAGAAGAAAGTGAAATCTAAATCTAAGGTGGAAAAGGGTATTGTCATCTCTAATCATCTAAAACCTTCGAAGTCTACAACGCCTCAAGTTCAAATCCAAGGCAAAGGCAAAGCTAAAGTCACTGAGACTCAAACCTCTAAACATGTCAAGCCTATCACCTCTCTACCAACTATCACCCTACCAACTGTGCACATCACTACTCCAAGTGGTTTGCGGAAATCAATTACATCTACAGTGGTAGCAGGTTCAATGCCAACTGATCAAGCTAATCCTTCCAGTCATGAAGATGATCAGCCAGTTGAAGTGAGTATAGTCACAGAGGCCAAACTGATAGAAGTTGCAAATTCAGAGATATATCATGATGCTACTTTCTTGAAGTTTTTACAAGCCTCAAGGGCAAATATTGGAGGAGATACACTACTATACAGGAGGAGTCTCAAGGAACAAATCAAGTACTTAAAAGTGATCCCAAGGAAGCTAAATCAAATCTTTCTCAAGGAGATTATGATGGTGACCAATTGCAAAATATGGCACCTATCTTATGACACCTTAAAGGACTTAAAATTCACTGAGATTGATGCTATCCTGGAGCTGATTGAGAAAGGGGGAGAAAACAATAAGAGTCTCTATTCTGACCTAAGGAATGGCTAACATGGTAGACTGCCTGAAGTGTGTGCACAACCAAGAACTATTTTTTATCAGTCTGGTACAAGAATTGAAGATGTTGATCAACTAGTCATCCCAAAGCATCTTACCCCTCAGAACACAAGGTTGATTCATGCAATCATTGATCAACTTAACAAGAAGAAAGGTTGTAGGTCAGCTGAAGAATTGGAGGCCCTGTCATATCTCAAATCATATCTAGCAACTGGCATTGTCCCTGAATCTCCTAATGCAAGGAGAGATAAGGATGATGATGATGATGATGATAATGAAGATAAAAGTGATAGGAGAGAAAGGCATCACAAGAGTGATAAGGATGATAAAGAGAAGAAAAAGAAATATGAGAAGAACAAGAAGGGAGGTGATGGCAAAGATGAAGGGAAAGTGTATGAAAGAAAAAGTGGAAGACAGCAAGCCATGAACATTACTAATGACACTCCTACCACAACACAAGGCTCAATGTCTAGGGTGGATGTCACTGGTAATGATTCATCAAAATCAATTTCTAAGGCTTCTGAAACTGTCTTGCCATCTCTACCAAAGGAAACTAAAATCAAGAAACCATCTGTATATCTCCAAAAGCAAACTGCCAATGGTGTACTACAATGGTCAAAAAACAAAGGCTTCAAGCTACTCTCTAGTGACAAGATGCAAAAGCTGAAAATCAAACATATGGCCAGAAAGGCAAGGAAAGTGAAGACATCTACCTCTCAGGCTCTCACAATTATTCCAGGATTAGACTTGCCATCTCTAGATGAAGATCAACTGCTATTCCTAAGGGCTCAAAGAATTTATCATGTTGCCATTGTTAATGATTGCCTTGAATTTAAATACATTGATGGAAGACAGAAGAAATTCAAGCAAGGAATGTGTCAGCATTGGGGTAAACTATATGATATTGAGAGGATAATAGTAATATTGAATTTTGAAGATAAGGTGGAGAGAGTGTGGAAGCTGGAATTGGCAAATTTTGTAAAAATGAAGAGAAATTATCAGGCAGAGGAGAAAAGGAAGAGTAAGGAGCTGTTGAAGAAAAGGATGGAGGAGCTTGATGCTTTTGAAGCCAAATCAGAAGTGTTAAGGGATAAAGGATTGTGCAGAGTTCAACTCAATCCCTATGTTGTGAAATATAGAAGGAGAAATGGTGATAATGTCAATTAAAGAATTGACCTGGTCAATCATTACCCTGAAAACATACTAAATCGAGTACTTGAAGATTTTAAGGATTCACCTATGATTCAAGAACTCAATGCTATGGTGGACGTCTTGAATGCAATAAAAGAAAACAAAAGGAAGGCAGAAGAGAAGGAACAGGAGAAATTGAATGAGTATCTAGCTAAGACACAAGGGAAAAATGCTAAAGAACCGGATAGTCTTCAACTGTAAGAATGCCTACTTTTGTATTCAAGATTCAATCAATTTCATACATGAACTGTTAATGTTTTATCTTTATGTATACATCAATTTCATACTAACAATTTGGGGGAGATTGTTAGTCATAGAGGCATGCCTGTATACATCTAATAACAAGTCTAATTGTTTGTAATGTTTTGCATTACTTACATGACCCCTTAACCGGGGGAACCACTAGTTGTAGAGTTTCTACTTGTATTTAGTACTTGTAATAGGCATCAAAATTCTATCTGTGTAACTGTAAATTAAGTCATGAAATAATGCTTGAAAGAAGATCCATAGATCATGCCTCAAGCTTGGAGAACAAGGCTGTAGAAATAAACATGGTTGGATTTTGGAGATTGAAGATTTGCCTAAGTACTAATTCGAGAAGTATTTTGTTCTAGTCGAGAAGTCTAGCCTTCGAGAAATCAGAGATTCGATATCTCAAAAGACACTGTTCGACATCTCAAGGAGTCAACAAGTCAATGTCTCATTCGATTACTCAGAGATTCGACATGTCTAATGCTCCATTCGAGACCTCAAGAAGTCAACAAGTCAAAGCATTATTCGAGTTCTCAAAGAGTCAACAAGTCAAAGCTACATTCGATATCTCAAGGACTCATGAAGCTATTCCACATCTCAAGGATTCCATAAGTTAAAAGCTCTAGTCGACATCTCAAGGATTCCATAAGTCAAAAGCTCTGTTCGATAAGTCAAGGATTCCTGAAGAAAAGACTAATTCAAGAAGTGATTAATACAGTATTCGAGAACCCAGAGTTATCTAATAAGTCAATTCTAGTTCTCGAATCAATCACTTGGTTACATCTCAAATGGATTCTTGAAGACAAAATACTGGAAATTGTACAAGTCAGAAACCTGCAACAAGACAAAACATTTTCAGGACCACAGTATTGTAAAGTGCTTTTGGAAAGTCTACAAAGAAGCTTAGAGAGTTGTTACAGGAGACATGCTGCTAAAGAAGTGGATCTGAGCAGATTATAGAAAAGTCAAATTACAAGTTGCTTGGATGTTTACTCGAATAGGGATAGACAAATTAGAAAGTAATTTCGTCTGTCTTTACATTTATAGTAAGTAGGTTGTACACATGTTCTATAATGTACAACCTCACTTCTCTAGTAGTAAGAAATTTTTAAGAAGTGTTCTCATAACAACTTAGAACATCTCTCTGAGAAAAACGCAGCTGAGAATACTAACATTTGTATTCACAGTTTGTAGCAAATCTTTATCTAATACAATATTAGATTAAAGTGAGTGATCGTGTTCTTGTGTTTAGATTCCGTACTTAAATATTTTGTTAAACACAAACACACTCTTTGCTACACAAACAGATTCAAACCTTCAAACAATCATTCTTAATATTCATATTTGAAGAAAACTTTGAAAATACATTCACCCACCTCTGTATTTTCTTGTCTGTGTATTCCATACTCAACAATATTTAATATCATGTGCTGATATGTTGTTATATTATAATTTTCTTAAATAGTTATATAAAATTTTATTAAAATATTTGTAAATTTTAAGAATATTAGAATATTATTAATAATGTGCATTTGTTTTTTTGGTAAAACGAAGTAGTATATATTAAAAATTTCAGGCAATCCTGGCAAAAGATCCAGTACAAAGACAAATCACAAATTCCTGAAAACCTAGTAAATAAAACCTCTGAATAGATAGACTAAACATGAACTAAAGAATCAATCTATTACCACTTTCTTGAAGCTTTTTGAAATACGCACGAGAGATCCATTATCTATCAGCTCAACACTTAAGTCCAATATGTGCTTGTTGAGCCTTTAAATTGGCCAGACCATGCTAGAGAATCCACTGCCTCATTTAGCTCACGAGGAACGTAATTGAGAATAAATCTATGCATCATTGTGTCTATGTTTAAGTTCCCCACTTTAGTCTTGACATTATTCAAACTCCCTTCCCTGACTATATTAATCGCTTGGGTCGAGTCTGAGCAAATGACCACTTTCGAATTAGTGAATCTAGGCATACAAATTATATTTACTATATGCAGTATCGCCTCTATTTCAGTCTCCAGGCTACTATCAACAACGCAGACCCTGAAAAAACATATACCAATCTCATATTTTTGTCTGTGATATTACCTCCAATCCCACCTGTGATTCTGCTAGAAGATGTAGATCCCCATGCCCCATCTACTGTACAAACGTAATCATATGCATTTCCTCTTGTTGCCTAGTAGTTTACACTGAGTGAGTGATAGTATGTTGCAATGGCTCCTTGAGGGTTAGTTCTCCATAGTGAATCATTGCTGAAATTAAGACATTTCAATGCTTGACCCCATTTGCTGACCCTTACAAAGATAAGGAATTCAAACGATCTCTTATCCGCTCTTGTTTGCTAAAAAATCCACTCGTTCATTGCTAACTAAATTGACCATCAAGTAGCAACAACTACCATTCTCCAAATGTGGTTTGGTTTGAGATTTTTTTGAAGTCCTAACAATGTCTCTAAAGAGAAATGAGTAATCTGCTGACATTTCAATTTAATGCTCCACCAATTACTCACAAAATCTCAACCCCATTTTCCTAAAGTACAATCCCAGAAAAGATATTGGAGTGTTTCTTCTACCACTTCACACCAATAGCAGATAGGATTATAATCACTCCCACATAACCGCCTTTGTAGAAAGCTCTTTGTAGGGAGTATGTTCCAGTTCAATTTCCAGAGAAAGATATTTATTTTGGGGGCACTTTAGTGCTCCAAATTATAGACCACCCACCTCTTTGCGACGAGCTTGTAAGGGTAAGAAGTTTGCAAAATGCTTTGGTACAGAACTGATCATTATCTGGCTTCCACATTAGAGAGTCTGGTCTATTATTCAGGGATATGAAGGTTATGATCAGATGTAAGAAATTCAAACTTACTTCATCTCTGCTGTTGATCAGACATTTCCAAAGTGACTGATCTGAAGGTGTTGAAGAGTTCCATGCTTCGATAAAAGTTTTCTTCGTAACATGTTGCAGATTAGAGATCCTATACAATCTTGCAAACTGATGTTCCAACGTTCCTCTAGCTTGCCAATTGTCCCCCAAAAAATATATCGTTTCTCCATTATTGACATTCCAACAGAAACAATTCCTCTGCAGCATGTTCCCATCAACTGAATCCTTTAATGAAATAAAACTTTTGACTATATGAGAGAAGTCATTTCTATTGTTCACAAAGCTGAGGTCATAGTTGAAGCAGTTGCCATATTTCTGTGTCAAAATTCTGTTCCACAGTTTATCCCTTTCAACATAACTTCTCCACCACCACTTTGTCAACATTGATTTGTTTCTATCAATAAGTGACACTATTCCTAGACCTCCCTCGAATTTTGGTCTACACAGCTTTTCCCGTTTGAGTAGATGTAAATTGTTTCGAGAACCTTCAATCACCCCCTTCTTTCCCCACAAGAACTGTCTCCTGATTAATTCCAATTTTGCAATCACAGTCAGAGGAATCCTATATAAATTAAACCAATAAGTCGAAATGCTATCAATAGATGCTTTCAAAAAGACTAATCTCCCTGCCATTGAAATTTATCAGCATTCCACGACATAAGCTTATCCTTCACCTTTTCGATCATAGGATTCCATTGAGAGATTGACCTTGGTGACGGACCAATTTCCGTGCCTAAATACGTAATGGGCTCTTCCCCCACCTGACACCATAATATGGATGCCCATCTTTGCATATCTTCTAAACTTTCCGAATGACCAAAGATACTGCTTTTATGAAAGTTAATTCGCAGTCCTGACATCAATTCGAAGCATTGTAGGACTCTTTTAACTTCTATCACTGATTGATCTTCATTACGGATGAAGAGGATCACATCATCAACGTATTGAAGATGTGATAAAGGAGTGCTACAATTAGGTAGAGAGATACCGTGAAATATTCCAATATTTTCTACTTTAATTAAAAGTTGTACCAGCACTTCTCCGACAAGATTAAACAATAGTGGAGATAAAGAATCTACCTGCCTAAGTCCTCTTCTAGGTGAGAATTCCTCCGTAAGGGACCCGTTGACCAATACTGAAATTTTGGTTGATTCAAGAATTTTCTTTAACCACATTGATCCATCTGTTGTTAAAATTAATTTTCGAGAGAATATCAAACAAGAAGTCCTCCGTAGTGTACATTACTATTTTTACTAAATAGTATTTTTAATGGGATCCGAGTGACGACCAAATCAAACCACCTAAAGTGCCTTACGCTATTATATAAAGGACTAGTTTTATATACGTGCAATGCACGGTTTACTTTATTAATATTTTTTAATATTTTTTTTATTATGATTTCTTTTTGTCAAATGTAATTTTTCTAACATTTTGAATTATTTTTTTATTTTTAATGATCACAAATTAATAATTTGTATGTATTTTGTACTTATATATATACTAAAATTATTACGGAAAATATGTTAACTTATAATAATAATTAATTAAGTTGATGATGAATATTTTATTAGTTCTATTCTTTATTAATTTACTTTAAATTTTACTGTTGATGTAATATAATATTTTTATAACTTTTAAATTATTAAATTATTATAGGATTTTTGTGGTTATAATATTTAGATTAACTATAAATTATTTAATTTTGGATTTTCGGATTGTTTTTTAATTTATTTATAACTTTACTACCGAATCCAGAATCTTTGCAAAATAAAAAAAATGTTAATTTACTGATTTTTGTTGACTTTTGTTAGTATAAATTTTAAAAATATGTTTGTTGTAAAATCTAAAAATAAATTTTTTTTATGACTTTAAAAATTAGGTTTTCTTGAAACTCTTTTATATGGTAAGATTTTTTAAAAATTATATTTTAAACTTTAGTCTAAAATATCTTTGTATTAATTTTAGTTAAAAATAATTTTCTCAACTTTAATTTTTTTTTTTTTGTTTTATCATGTGTTATTTTAGTGCATATCTACATATTTGTTAAATTGAAAATAGCATTAGTCACTCGGTTGCATAGTTTTAACTAATTTTTTAAATCAATATTCTGACCCAAGTCGTTCTCTGACACATATTTAATTTCTAATCAAATTTCTTTTAATCTTGATTACCAAACGATCACAACCACGTCAATATAAATTTCTGACATGTAACACCCTAATCCCTTACCAGGAATCCGGGTGTCACAACCTTAACCATACACATATATAACTTTGCGGAATATTCAATCACCTGTTCACAATATAATCTACAACAATATACATAATAAACTCCATAATCTACTCTACGGGTTATAGTCTTAGAACAAGTACTTACTAATCCAAAAGTGTTTACACATCAGGATATCCTCCAGAATCTTATTAAAACTTCAAAATAGTAGATAATAGAGCATTAAACAACTACTTTCCAGCTCACACCCTTCTCGGATACTATAAGGCTAATGCGCTGAATTAGTTGCTTTTCCCCTTTCCTTTATCCCGGTTCGCCACACTAGTGTCAGCTCCGGACGCCACTGTTTTAGAATATTTAAAATAGCAAGAATGAGCCAAAAATGCCCAGCAAGTTTTATATCACCAGAATATATGTAGAAAAGGTATATTTTGATTACCAACAACATAATTTCCAAAAGATGCTATTTAAAAAAAAAATTCCGCCATTTACATACACAGGTTGCATAATGCACTCCTATGTTCTCCACCCTTGTTGAATACTACTTATATATATATATATATATATATATACATCAATACATATATACATCAATACTTCTTAAGAAATGAACCCTTGGGTTCTCCGCCATACTGAATATTACCCATATACATTGGACAATTATAAACTTTCATTACTACTGATGGACCCTATTTAAGAGATTTCCCTCGTCTTCTATCCATAAAGGATGATCAGTCCTATTACAGCTGCTGTTTGCTACCGGTGGAGGATGAGTACGCCTCCTCACCCTATGTGATCCTGGTAGATGATGAGTATGCCTCCTCACCCTAAGATATACTGGTAGAGGATGAGTACGCCTCCTCACCCTAAGATATACTGGTAGATGATGAGTACGCCTCCTCACCCTAAGATATACTGGTTCGGCCATCTCCTATCTCTTACGCTAATTATTATGATTGATATCGGTAGAGGATGAGTACGTCTCCTCACCCTAAGTGCTACTGGTAGAGGATGAGTACGCCTCCTCACCCTAAGATATACTACTATCATCTATATTATCCGGAAGAACAATTTGAACAATAAATAAAATACATGCATTTAATTTCATCAATATCGGAATTTAACAACTAGATAGAATACTAGCAATTATGGATCGAAAACTTAATCAATATATTTCCTACATTTCATATATATATATATATATATATATATATATATATATATATATATATATATATATACTCTGAATGATAGAGTATGCATAAGTAAACTTGCCTGGTACTCTGGATGCAGTACGGGCTCGTGACGGTGTCCGACAATCTAAACAAGTCAAAGAAAACACTCAATCAATCCCCTATATGATCCATTTATAACTCAACGTTTAGACACTTAAGCCAGTCACAAACAAGGAACTAAGGGGTCCCTCTAGACTCGTACTAAGCCCATGTTAATCAACGAACTCTTAAGTCGTAAGTTTAATCCAAAATCCCTCCTCAAATTCGAGTTATACTTAACCATTTATAACTTCATTCTTTACACCAATATGTTGCCTTGATAATTCTTAACAAGTCTCGTGTTTTAGTCGACTGGAAATTCCTCTTTTAGCTTAGCCAAAACGGATGGTCAAAGTAGATCCTCTAGAGTTGACTTTCCTGAAAATTACTATTCCTAGACTCGAACTCCAACACTTTTAATAAATCACTGGAAACGTATTTAAATACGAAACCACTTCTAAAATCATCTTTGGTATTTGTAATATTTATCATAAAAATCTTGATTTGAAAACACGGGTCTAGATAGGTAAAATGAATTTTCGAAGTTAGGTCAATTGCAGATTCTTACTATTTGCACCACTTTTATTAAAACCTTCATAACTCGATAACCGTTAGCTCAAATGACGCAACGTTTTTGCGTACACGATCTAGAGAATGTCTAGAAGGTAACTAGCTCAAGATTTGGCTCTGGTCAAAAGACCTATTTTTCGTATTTTACAAAACAGGGGAGGGGGTTTGCAATGAATAATATCCTCCCTAAAAGGTTTTTCCACTTGCGCAACCTCGGCTGACGCATTTTTATAAAATCAGAAATAATGTTTTTAACTCGAAACCTTCAAATAAACCTTTCTAACTGACCTTATTATTTATCCTCAAAATTTCATATTATAAATCGACTCTTAAGGGTCTCATTCATAGCCTCAAAGTAGGTACATTTCTGCAGTTCCATTCCTCGGACAACTTTCACTAAAATGGTTATATCTCCTAAACCGTAAACTCTTTTAATGCGATTCTTGCGGCAAAATAAACTAGACAACCATACCTACACAACCATATGCAATGGTAAGTCCAGAAACAATTTTATGGTTTCGGGGTTTCATTGTTTTTAAGCGCTAACAAAATTTCGCCATTACGACGGCTATAACTCGGACATTTCCATTTTACAAACACTACAACCAAGCCATACCAGGCAAACCAATCATCCTCAAAATCAACAAACATCCATTATACATCTCTAGGACCAGTGGTGAGGTCCCAAAACCAACACCCATCATTTTACACATTATACAAAGCCAAACAATCATAAAACCACTTAACATGATCTTAACTTTACACTAACATCAAAACTCCATCCAAACTCACAAAAACTCAAAGTAGGGTTTAGGGTTTTACCTTCCTTAAAGCTCTAATAACACTAACAAAGTTTGATACCCCTTATAATAGCCTTGGGTAGCCTTAACAAAGCCTTCTAATCTTCAAGGGATTTCTTTTGAGTCCTAGCTCATCACCAGGGGATGCTTGAGGCTCGACTTATTGATTTTCTAAGATGAGAGGTAGAAACTGCCATGGACTGGACATTTTTGATTCTCCAACTTGGAGGAGGGATTGACTAGGCTATCCTCCTTTGATATCCATGAAATTTTAAACTTATGTTCTACATATAATGATGAAGCTATGGTTCAAATTTGGTGATTTATGAATGGGTAGAAGTGGAGTTATGAATTTTTCTTTCATAGTTGCTCATGCTGGGCTGTTTGGAGAGAAATGGAAGGGGGAGAGGTTTTGTGTTCTTTTTGCTTGGATAATGAATTAATCTTGCTAGATATTTCCTTGTGCTAGCTGGTCCTTAGCTTCTCTTGAGCTCCTCCACACATGTGTCAAGAATTAAGAGAGTTTAGGTGTTTTTGTTGCTTGGTTTTTAGATGAACACATCACCCTTGCACTATTCTTAAACCACTCGGTAATCTAGCTTGGTTTCACACTAATTCTCTTGATATGTTGCACTTAAAAATCTTGCATGATATTTAATCTTGTCACGTGTTCAATCCATAATCCATAATTCATTCTCTTAATCTCTTAATATCGTTATAAAGTTCTAGCGATTCCTAGAACGTTCGTTGCGCTAACTCAGGAATTTTCGTTCTAACTCCTTAAATCAGCTTAAATAGAATAATAAATATAAAATCCTCAAATCCTCAAATTAAATGTATCACTTGTCTTGATCGCATTGAAATGTTCCTTACTGCCCGGTCATAAAAATAAAGTTTGGAATTTCTGAATTCCGATCGCGTTTACATACACTTATTTACCTCGTGGATTACTAATATATCTTCAAAATATCCATTTCCTATCCCGTGCATAGGGTGACATGAAAAATTTCTTAGTCCTCAAAAATACTATTTATCCATAAAACACTATTCATCTATGCAAATCACTATTCATCCCTCAAATGAAAATTTTTCTCAAGTACAGAAATTAGGGTTATTACAGTCTCCCCTCCTTAAAAGGATTCCGTCCTCGGAATCAACGTAGGCAATAACTTTGGTTGCTTATCTCGTACCCTGCTTTCCAATATCTTCTCATCACTCTTTATAATCTATCATGCTATACCGTCTACTCCGTCTCTGTCATTCCTCTCTCCTTCTTTAACATACCTCTATTTTCATATCGGCTCATCGTTTATATACGCATTTATAATATTAAAAAAATGTGTACCTTCTATCTCATTCATCTCTCTCATGCCATCACCCATCGTCATATTAAAAATCCTAGTAGTTGATTGGTTGCTATTAACTCCAATTCTTTGTCATGATGCCGCTGGTACCGTCACTAATGCCTTACAACCTCTAGACCACGGTTATAACGCCTACCTTCCATTTTGCACATACTCTCATATGCTTTTTCCCACATGCCTATTTTAATCTCTCTTTCCTACTTAGGGTATTAGCCACCACATTGGCCTTCCCTGACTAGTAATTATTACAACTCGAAATCCTTCATTAATTATACCCACTTCCTTCGTTTATCCTTATCCTGACTCTATCCTCAAAATACACCTTACCCTCAATAGTAAATCTCAATTATGCCTTAAAATTCCTCATATTTTTTTCTCTTACTAATCATCAAATATACCTCTTTCTTCTCATCCTTATCCACCTGAATCAATTCACTCTCAGCCTTTACCATGGTTGCTTCTTATACCCATATCACATAGTCCCTTATCTAGAACACTGCATCATTATATTCAATCTATTGTTTCAATCCCTGTTGAAATATTCTAGATCCTTCCTCCTCCAAATCCATACATAATACCATCATACTCTTCTTGTTTTGTTTCCATCTATAAAAATCCACTCTATCTATCTCTCCTACACTTCTCCAAAAGTCTCAGCTTACTCGATTCAACTTATCCCAATATTGTTTAGTATAATAAAACGGCATACCCATGAAATATTCACTTATAAAAACAAAATAGTATATACATGCACATAAATATATATATATATATATATATATATATATATATATATATATATAAAATCCATATAACTATATGTTCATTTAACCCCTTCAATAATCATGGATACACATTTTTCGTCACCATCGATCCTACTATTGGTATTGACCATCTTGCCTCCACCCTAACTACCCCTTGAGGTCCTACTATATAACTTCCATATCGGTTTCCGTGTTTCTAACTCTCCTTCTCTTCTCTTGAGGGTTTCACATAAACAATCCCTATCCTTATCGACTCATATCATCTCTAAAGAATTCCATAACTACCTTTCTCAACCACTAAGGGTCTTACTTAACTCATCTTTGGTACTACCCCAGTAGTCCAGCCACAAATTCTACCTAAGATCTTTCGTCACTTTCTTATCTCGTCATAACTTCTCATACCCTTGTTCTAAGGTTTATAACCTACTGCTCTGATACCATCTCTGTAACACCCCCTAATCCCTTACCAAGAATCCGGGTCATCACAACCTTAACCATACACATACATACCTTTGCGGAATATTCAATCACCTTCTCACAATATAATATACAACAATATCCATAATAAACTCCATAATCTACTCCACGGGTTATAGTCTTATAACAAGTACTTACTAATCCAAAAGTGTTTACACATCAGAGTATCCTCCAGAATCTTTTTACAACTTCAAAATACTAGATAATAGAGAATTAAACAACTACTTTCCAGCTCACACTCTTCTCGGATACTATAAGGCTAATGCGTTGAATTAGTTGCTTTTCCCCTTTCCTTTATCTCGGTTCGCCACACTAGCGCCAGCTCCGGACGTCGCTATTTTAGAATATTTAAAATAGCAAGAATGAGCCAAAAATGCCCAGCAAGTTTTATATCACCAGAATATATATAGAAAAGGTATATTTTGATTACCAACAACATAATTTCTAAAAGATGCTATTTAGAAAAAAATTCCGCCATTTGTATACGCATGTTGCATAATGCACTCCTATGTTCTCCACCCTTGTTGAATACTACTTATATATATATATATATATATATATGGCCACTGCTACTAGTTGGATGAAGATGCTAAGGGCAAGAAAGTAGATATCTCAGTCTATAGAGGCATGGTTGGTTCTCTACTCTATCTCACTGCAAGTAGGCCAGACATCATGTTTGCTGCATATCTGTGTGCAAGGTTTTAATCAAATCCAAAGGAATCACATATGGTTGCTATCAAGAGGATCTTTAGATATCTGAAGTGTGACAACCCCAGATCCGGGGTCAGGAATCCAGGCCATCACACTCAACTTCCCTTTATTAGCACTATCATTTTTTTAAATATTTTATTATCATTTAATGACATTATACTCTTGACAATTGAATATAAATACTTGCTAATACTCACACAATAGACCCCACACTATAACATTACACACCAGTCATATGCTCAGAGAACAACACCATTAATAATAACAGTTTAAAGTTAAAAGAGTTATTACAAACCCAGAATCTTACTTAAGTAGTGTTGTTGAATATTACTTCGAGAGGAAGCATTTCAACAACCAAAAGTTTATTACACACTTACACACTTAATTTACATAAGCTACCAATACCCATCTACCTATCAGCTACCTCAGGGATAGGTGCCAGCACTCTCTCAAAAGATCGTCTTTCCCTTACCCTCTTGCGGGGTGTAGTGCGGAGTATCGACATTTGACCTAGCTGTTATATACATAAGTAGCAAGAGTGAGCTATAATAGCTCAGCAAGATAAATTTTGTAAACCAGTATCAAAGAAAACATATATATATATATATATATATATATATATATATATATATATATATTTATAAACAGAAGGCCCATCATAATCATTAAGAAAAGAATTAATTCTTATTTATTAAATAAACCATCTATTTATCTTTATAAGAAAAGAAATATAGAATAACATAATATCAATTTCTCTTCTAATATGATATAATATTAGTTTCTCTTCTAACCATAAAAATAATTCCATAATTTTATACCATTTTTCCTTTTTCAGTATGTCAATCTGTAATCATTATCAATTCTTTCTTTAATTACTTTGGGGATATCTGCTGTCGCCTGATACGTTAGGAAGATGATCAGTCGCCTAATCGTACCTGCTCTCTGTTTACTACTAGTAGAAGGAATGATCCAACCTGGTCATCATCCCTGGAGGAAGGCTCTCCGCTACATCCCCCTTCGGCATCTCTTGGGCCGTAATAAAATATTGAGTGCTGGACTGTGCCGAACACAGCCTCTTACGCTTGCTGTTGCAATCCCCCTTTTTGTCAAATCGTTATTCCATTTATAAAACACCATTCCAAATTTTCCATTTTCCGTTTCCATTTCCATTCACATATATCATTTCAATTTCCATTTCCATTCACATATATCATTTCCATTTCCATTTCCATTTATCATCATCTTTAAAATACATACATCATAATACTTTGATTATAACTCCGACATTTCCTCCGTATTTAATAAAGTCAAATATGCTCTTATATACAAAATATTTCAACTATTTTAAAGTATTAAATAAAAATCAAATAATATTTATTAAATCACAAATGTTTAAAGATTATCTTTAACATAATATCCTAAACCATATAACCCTAGATAACAACTGATACCCCCCTTTCATATCTTTTTAAGCCATAAAGTATATTGGCTCTCTTCATATTCATATCCACAATCCATATCATATATTGATATAAGATTCATATATTATCTAGCAAAACCACTTTTCTTTAAACATAAACAATTTATCAAAATAAGGGTGAAAGAAATCTTGCCTCGATCTCTAAATCCCAGAGGTATTACCCGGTGTTCATCTTGAGTTTCTATAAGAACGAAAAGGATCATCATTAGCATATGCCCCATTATAATTATTATTACTAACAACACTTATCCTAACCATTTAACTCACCTGATCCCCTAATCTTTTTAGCTTATCAAACACACCATAACATAACTCTTATTAATACCGCCACATGACACTTAGTACATTATCAAGGTATGTCATTATCTTATACACTTAGTAGATATTTAAGTTTTAAAGACTTTTAAATCGACCATTAACTCAAGAAACTTATCCTTCATCCGTTTAAGGGGTATTCCATTAACGTACCCTTGATCTAAACATTTTTATAAGATTGAAAAATTATTCGTTCGACATGAGACCTTCTCCTATACCTTCCTTATGACCTCTATTATATAATTATCAAGATTCGTAACGAAATCACTTAGGTTAAGAGTGTTCAATTGAAGTTACGAACTCGTACTTACGTTTTTGAACCACTTTTAGTATTTTGGCCATATTTCCTAAACCGTTCATCAGATTTTTACGTACTTTATATCAAAACGATCTATGAACTAAGATCTATCCTATCATGACTAGTGGTTATGCCCTACTGACCTTGATAGATTCGGGATTGCTCTGTTTTTAACATGTAATTACTGTTTTAATAAAAATTGGGCATTATAACGGCTATATTTTCATACTTTCCATAATATAACTCCTCCAAATCCAACATCCAACACATATACCAAACCCTACACCATGTGGACATCATACCAACCATGGTTACTAGCACCCACAACACCTCTATGTTCAATCAATCACTTATAAACATACATATAATCATGATTTCATGCCTAATACTCATTCAACCACTAAACTAACCATAAACCATTATAAACTCAAGATAATACTAAGGGTTCTTGAACTTTATACCTTTCTTGGAGCTTGAACAACACTTAATAAGCCTTGGTTAGTCCTTAATTAGCCTTAAAGTAGCTTGGATCAACTAAAGAAACCATAAAAATAAAGTTAATTTTAGAAAGTTACTATTCATCACTATTCATTCATAACTTTGATGAATTTATTACCTTACCAAATGATGTTTGTTAGCTATGAAACTTGGTGCTTGTCTTTGTAACACCCCGACTTTCCAATACTGAAAATATACTTTTTATATTAAAATACTCAATTATTGGAAATTATTTAGATAAATCAAACTTTAATACAGGGGAATTTTAAAAAAAAATTCGACATGATGTGTTCGTAATTCGAACTATCCACCTGTAATATCAAACCAATCCAAACTTCAACCAATTACCAAACAACAATTCCAAAAACCAATACAGGTTCAAACTGACAACAAAATAATAATACATAATATAGCAACCCACTATTAACCCGGATCTCTAACAGGTAGTGGTATGAAACAAGCAGCTACTAACTAAGATATTACATTACAACACTAAAACCTTAATTAAAAGTTACATACACTCCACAATATAATTACAACTAACTGGTACTATTGTAAAATTCTTGACTAATATCCAAAAGCCCAACCTTCTAGCAGAGCAAATCTAGGTTGTCTATGGTCCACAACAAGTTCTTCTCCCGATATAGCTTCTAATTTGTATCCTTTTCTTCTTTAACTGAAAAAGGGTTAGAAACAATAGCAAGGAGTGAGCCAAATGCTCAACAAGTGATAAAAATGGAAATAAAGAATCCACAACTGTACACTGAATACAACAATATAAAGGTGCCAAAGAATACTCAGGATGTTCTGATTTTAATTCACAATCTCACGATGGGTCTGTCTGGCAGTACAGTATTCTGTTTATGACATTTCAAAATCATCCTTTGAAAGTTTCTAAAAATCTTTTCATTGATGGCAGAAAATCATCAATTCTCTTTTTAAATAAACTTTCATTTTTAAAACATTTAAATTTGATTGGAGGTTTTTCCCGACTCCGGACAATACGGGTGATCAGCCACGTAAAGTCCCCAGCCCGGACACTCAGACCGTCTGGACATAAATTGGGTTCCCAATTAGGCAACACATTGGCCTTTAAAAGGTGCTGGACTGGTCCCACCAGAACTACAGCACAAAATAAAACATGCTGGACCGGCATCACCCGGCCTCTTATGCTCTCCAATCTGAAGGAATCCGTGGAAAACATTTTAACGGAATTCCCCCACTTCAAATCTTTAAAATCTTTAAAACATTTCATTTTTCAGTCCTTAAACTCACTGATAACAGATCAGCCCAGGTTAAGGAATTTTAAAACATTTTTAAATAAGTAAGCCATTTTAATTTACATTTATAAAAGATTAGGGGTCAGGGAAACGTTTAGTAATAATTGTATAAAGTTTTTAAGATAGGAATTGAAGTGTGGTTAAAAGGTATTTAAGGATATGGTTTTGTCAAGCAAATAATAATATTAGGAGGTGATGTGAAAGAAATATTTAATCAGCTCAGGTAGGTTTCAGAAAAAACAGGATTAAATCAAATAAAAGTTCACGAGCTAATGAGGAATAACGTAAATGTTAAGGTTCTAGAATTAAGGTTCCAGGGAATTATAAGTAGGATTTTATTTTGGTAATTAAGGAATTAAGTGTAAATAAAGGGTTTGTGACAGAGCAAGGCATAAATTATGAATTAAAGTTTATAGTTTAACAGGAATTAGTGTGACAGTAGGGTACAGAAAGTTTAAACAATTATTCATGACATCAACGATAAGGTATAAGGGTTTAAACAATAATTCATAAAGATAAATAACATGGTACGGAAGTTTAATTAATTATTCAGAGGTACAAGCTTAATTAATCCCCTTTATACGGGTGACTGCCAGTCGGAACATAACCGACACAACCAATAATAATACTTACAATTAAAAATCCATATCAAGTACCCACCAATTCAAACCATCACAATTCCATTCCGATCAATTCATTGCATACTAGATAAAATTATACAAATCCGATATACAACTCAGAAATTACAATACAAAATTACAATTAAAAATTATCACGAAATTTTGAAAATTAGATTGGCTCACGTAATCATCATCGCCAATTTGCCCTCGACTCAAATTAAATCATCGTCGAGGGGGCAAAATCCCGAGGGTACCCAAAATTTGGGTTTCCAACTCGAAACCCCGCACAAAATACTTATACGAACAAATTAACAGCTTCCATCACAAACCACTACATAACCCATGACATTAAACAATTACTAATCGGAGTTTACAAAACCAGGTAACCGGTTTAAGAATCATTGCCGAAAGAAGGCAGCTCGCGGGTGGAGCTCCCGATTGGGGCTTCAACACCCGGAACCGACCGCAATCTGCTCAGCCATAACCACGAAGCAATAGCATAAAATGTATTAAACGGAGCACTGAACTGTAACAACAACGCAGACACAGGAGTCACAACCCAGAACGAAACAACATAACTTATCTTCATCGATTAACTTAGCCAAACTCGTAAAAATAGAAAGCCCCAACTGCGATTCACCACCCCGACCATTAACACACACACACACACAGTTCGACTCTATACACACACACACATATACACTGATGATTTAATCACACACATACCCACTGTTAATACACACACACCACCATCTTCACACGCACACACCCATAATTATATACACTCAGTCAGGCCAAGAACAAAGGGGGGAAAGAAATTAGATTGCTCCCATGAACCAATAAGAACACAGACCGGAGATTAAAGAGGTCGAGAGTAACCAAGAGAGACTCGCGAGATAGGGAGAGGATGGGAGAGAGATTTCGAAAGAGATTGAATTGAGAGAAAGGGAGAGATTGTTCGAGAGTCTTCTTGTAAAAAAAACCGACTGAATGAATTGAGGATTACCATTGTTAACTAATTTAGGGATTTAAGGAAGTAATAGAAGTTTTCTTATTTTACTAACCCGATTTCTGAAAAAACAATTTAAAATTACTCTGTAAAATGGAAATTAAATAGGTAAAAGTTGAGAAAAATCTCAAATTAATTTTTAAAATATAGAAAATGAAATTATCTATCTCCGTATATTTTTAAAATAGTTTTAGGATCAAAAATGGATTTTATATGAATTTTACGAATATAGATCCTTTAAATGAAATAAAACTCTTAAAATCATTTTAAAATCCTTAAAAATCAAAATAAATCCATCTAATATTTTTAAAACTCAAATAAACTAATAAAGTTAATAATGCGAAAAATTTCATAATTTTTACTAATCCTGATAATTTTTATAAAATCCTCAGAAGATAAGTAACACATGATATAAATAGAATTTAATCCCCAAAAATAAAAATAAAAATACGTAGACTTATCTGACACATATAAATCATCAAATAAACTCACAAATAGGATATCATACATATTTCACTTCCTCAACAATATTCACGTCATATAATTCACATTTAATATTAATTAAATAATTATAAATATCAAAATTTTTCTAAGGCGTTATATCCTTCCCCTCTTAATAGGATTCTGTACCCAGAATCTATCTTAGGAAAACGTAGTGACGGTAATACTCAACCATTTATCTTCAAACTTCCAAGTCATCTCTTTCATTCTAGAATTCCTTTATATCATTTCACATATCGACAGGCTCATCCTGTAGGCCTTCGAATTCCCAACATAAACTTAAAACTTTTGTTTGCATATCTTGTTAATTCTAAGTACTTATCTCCCGCACGTGACGATCCTTTTCTACCAAAAATTGGACATCACCTATTCGTATAATGGACTATGCCCTATACACAATGCCTCTAGTATAGATCCTAATCATCCATGAACAATTCATTCATATACAATACTAAAACAAAACCCGCCTTGACTTGTAGCAAACATATAAATAATTAAATCTTTAAAACGAAATCCACATGACTAAAACAATTGATTCCACTTCTACGCTCCCATTCATAATTCAGGTTGCCCCAGATAAAACTTTGAGAAAAAGAATGTCAAGAAATCCCCGAATAATTCTTACTCCCCTTTCAACGTACAATGTTACTCGAGGAGGGAATAATTGGGAAACTTCTAATCATCCTCAAACCCATTGTTTTACTGAGTAACCTTTTCGAAACTAATAACCATTTACCTTGAAACGTGTATATCCTATTCGTAATACAAACTATCACAGGATCACTGCCCCTTAATACCACTCAAAATCAAATTTTCAATCCAATTAAGCTCTAACTCTAATATCCACTAATATCAAAGCTCGGCTTAACCTAAGTAAATCCAAGTATATTTCACCCATAATTGACTTACAACCTTCAAAACTCATTTGAACTTCACTGTACTAAATTCGCGAGAAATCATCTTCATTGACTCCTGAAAGCTTTCTCCACCTTTATCACTCCGTTTCCTAATTTGTAGGCTTGTCTACTGTTGTAGCTATCTTGGTAATACCTTTGACAACCTTTGATAATTCCTAACTGGTCCTTCAATGTTTTCAATCTTCGTTAGCGTCTTAAGCCTTATGACTCCCTTATCCAAAAGTTCGTGTAATTGTGCTACTAACTCTTTCGTCTCTACAGGTGCCATCCTATATGGTGCTTTGGACACGGGTTCTGCTCCAGGTACTAGATCTATAGCAAACTCCACTTCTCGATCTGGAGGTAAACCGGGTAATCCTTCGAGAAAATGTCAGGTAACTCGTTAACTATGGATATGTCTTCTATCTTTGGTGCTTGCTTCTCTACTTCTACCACATGTGCTAAATACGCTTCATAACCTTGTTTAAATATTCTCTTGGCTTGCATAATACTCAGAAATTTCTTCATATGCCTTTGTCCTTGAAATATCACTTCCATATCATCCTCAATCCTTAGTCTTACCTGCTTCCTTCTACACTCAATTTGTACATCATAATCAGCCAACCAATCCATTCCTAAGATTACATCAAATTCTCCCATTTCGAAGGGTATCAAATTGACATAGAAAAGGTAACCACCTATCTCTATATTACACTAAGGACACAACAAATTAATGAGGACTCTATCTTGATTTGCCACCTCTATCACTAAAGTTTGCTCTAAAGGTCAAATTTCGCATTGCAATTTACTAACAAACTTGTTGGAAACGAAAAACTTGGTAGCTCCAGAATCAATTAAAACTTTAGCCGCTAGGGGAGTGTACCTGCGACAACATCCGTTTCCTGAATGTCATCCTGCATTGTCATGTTGAAAATTTTGGCCCTAGGTGAAGACATCTGGGTCTGGGCTGGGGGTCCAGCTATCCTCAAAGAATTTGCCGATGGGAGTCCGACTATCCTCAAAGCATGTGCTATTTGCACTGGTTCTTCACAATCTTTAGCAATATGACCAATTTTCCCGCAATTGTAGCAGGTTATATCTGGTTTTGAAGTCGGGCACTCTCCCGCGTAATGTCCCTTCTTGTTGCACTTGAAACAGGTAATACTAAGTCTGTGACAAAATCCCGAGTATTTCTTCCCACAAGTTGTACATTCAGGTAGAGCCGGTCTGATTGTAAATTGCTGATTTGTATTCTGAAAACGTCTACTATGACCACCATTTCCATTCTTTGGCTTCTGAAAACCTTGGTTCCTGTCAAACTGACCCTCATTCCTTGGCTTGAACTTGTTATTATTATTATTACCTTTTGGGTTCTGATTTCCATCAGTACTTTCTATCTTCCTTTTCTTTCCTGCCTTCTCCTTCTGATGCAATTCGATTTCACCTTCAACAATCATACCTTTCTCCACCACCATTGCATAATTCTCTAACTGAAATACTGCCACCTTACTACGTATCCATGGCTTTAGACCTTGTTGAAATCTTTTAGCTTTCTTCGCCTCAATATTGACATATTCAGGAACAAACCTTGCTAACTCTGTGAACTTTACCTCGTATTCCTCCACACTCATGTTCTCCTGGTTTAACTCTAGAAATTGAATCTCCAGCTGATCTTGCATATACCTTGGAAGATACTTCTCGAGAAATAACTCTGTGAATCGCTGCCATGTAATTACTCCTTCACCTTCCAGCAACTTTGTTGACTCCCACCAATAGTATGCTTCAGCTTTCAAGAAGTAACTCGCATATTCGGTCTTTTGATCTTCTCCAACCCTTACCAAAGCAAAAGCTTTCTTCATCTCATTTAGCCACCCCCTAGCTTCTATTGGGTTAACAGTACCTTTAAACTCTGGAGGGTGCACAGCTTGAAAAGCTTTAAATGTCACAGTTGGTTGAGCGGGTCGTTGTTGAGCTAGTGCAGCTGTTTGTTGTTGAATGTTAGGAATAATTCGTAAGTTGTGATGTTAAGAATAGAATTTTGCTAATACTTCTTGTATATCCTGATCTTATAAAGGATTTAGCACTTTGTATAGGATATATGTGTTAGACAGTAATCTGTAGAGTTTAGTCAGGAATAGTGCGTCAGAGACTATATGTCAGGAACAGTGTATCGAGGACTACATGTCAGGAACAGAGGAACAGATCCTGATACAGCAAGTCAGATCCTGATCAAATACTGATGGGATAATTAGATCCTGATGCAATGGGAAATCCTGATATCAGTCGTGTTACTGATGATGTCAGTCGTGTTACTGATGATGTCATTATGGATGCTACAGAAACTGGCAAGTGCTATAAAACAGGATCTTTGTTTTGGAAAACAAGCAAGAAGATATCGTGAAGGAAACGAATTCTCTATTGATGGAAACTATCAACTGGACGGTAGAACATTGTCATAGATAGATTATAATTTTGTTATTAGTTGATAGGTAGCAATATAAATACTCTCTCAATATCATTGTAAAAAGTGTGTTTGAGCAAGTAAGTTCGTAAGATTTGTATTCGAGAGTTCGAAACAAACAGAGAGAGAGATTTGTATTGTCAGCAGCTGCTAAAGGTATTGTACACCTTTGGTAGAGTTTGTATTTGATTATTTTAATACAAACAAAGTTTGATTCATTCGTTTATTCTTGTTCATATAATCAAGCAAAAATCAGACATGATTATATAACTTGTATTCAACCCCCCCTTCTACAAGTTATTCGAGTTAACAATTGGTATCAGAGCAGGTTGATTTCGAATAATCATCTGCAATCATGTCTGGTTACAAGGATGGAAATACTAAGATCCCTATGCTCAAGAGAAATGAATATACTCTATGGGAAGTGAAGATGTTGCATCACTTAGAAGCATCAGATCCTGATTATCTTGACAGAATCAGAGATGGGCCTTTTGTTCCAACAAGGCTTGTTCCTCAAGCAACTGTCGAAGGAAAAGTTGTTCCAGAACATACAGCAGAGAAGCCTAAATCCGAATGGACAGATAAGGAAAAGGAGAAAGTTCTTAAGGATGCTAAAGTGAGAAACATACTATTCAACAGTCTTGATTCTGTTCTCACTAACTATGTTCTCTCTTGTAAAACTGCTAAGGAGATATTGGACAATCTAAAGGTTCATTGTGAAGGAACGAAACCTGTCAGGAAGAATATGAGGACACTTCTCATACAACAGTATGAGTACTTTGAATCCAAGTCTGGTGAGTCACTTACTGACACCTTTGATAGGTTTACTAAACTCATCAATGAGATGGCCATGCATGGTAAATATTATGACTTGGAGGATATGAATACGAAGTTCATGAAAGCTCTTCCTGATTTCTACAATGAGAAGATATCTGCAATTGAGGAAGCTAATGATCTTGATGAGATATCATTAGAAGCAGTTTATGGAAAATTGAGAGCTTATGAACTTGACAGGCAGCAGAAAAAGAGCAGGAGTGAAGGAAAGATGAAAACTGTTGCACTCACTGCTCAATCTGAATCAAAGAAGCTTCCAGAAGAAAAGTCTGAATCTACTGAAAGAGACTTGAGGAAGAAGAAGAGCAAAGAAAGTTCTGAGTCAGAGACTGAAGATATAGACTCTGAAGATAATGATTCTGAATCAGAGATGCAAGAACTCTTTGATATGTTTGCTAAAGCTTTCAAGAAAGAAAGATTCAACAGGAGAAGATTTAGCAAAGGCACTTTTCAGAAGAAAGGGGAGAAGAAGAATGACAAAGGCAAGAGTACAATTATCAAGATTGATAAAGCCAAGATCAAGTGCTTTAACTGCAGTGAGCTTGGACACTTTGCTAGTGAGTGCATGAAGCCTAGGAATTCAGGAAAGAGTAATGCACTCATGGTCACACAGAAGGATTGGGCAGACTCTAGTTATTCTGAAGATGAATTGGATTATGACAACATTGCATTGATGGCAAGTGCTTCAGACAAGCCTGGATCTCCAAAGAAAACTTCTTCATCTTCTGTTAAGGTATCACTTCACTCTCTTGATTCGTTTAATAGCTTAGATTCTGATGATATTAAATCTATTCATGTTGAGTTTAAGAATCTTATGACTAATTTCAAAATTCTTGCTAGTGAAAAAGAAGAACTCAAGGCTAAGAATGATGAATTAGTTAGTAGAAATAATTTTATTAAATCTGAGTTAATTCAAATGGAAGAATGTAAGTTAAGTTCTGATAAAGCTAAGCATGATTATGGTGTTATTCTTGAGGCTTATGACTATGTCAGAAAAAAACTAGAGGAAGAGAGAGATGTGATTAAAACCATTAACAATTCTGGTAAAAAGACTCAAGAAATCATTGAAAATCAAATTTTGGGTAAAGTTAATGGTTTAGGTTTTGATAGGGCTAGGCAAGAAAATACAGTAGCTATTGTCAGTGATGATAGTAAAACTGAAGCTAGCACATCTAAGTCTGAAGATAAGAGGATAGTTTCTGAACCTAAACATGTTAAATTTGTTGATTCTAAAGGTACCCCAGTTGTGCACAAAAGAATTAACAATAGTAATTCAGATGAGAGAGTGTTAGAAAAACCTAAGAATGTCAACATAGGTTTTCTGTCTAAGTCTCAGTTGAAACAGAGACTAGAAAGTATTTCAGAGTCTAGCAAGATCAGAAGAAATAGGAATGGAAAGAAGGTAATAACAAAGAAAATAATTACAAGAATGTACCTGATGCACCTAGGAAGAAATGCTATAAATGTGGACATCATAATCATTTAGCCCTAGACTGCAATCAAAAACCTTCTTGGAAAACTGAGTCCAGATTCCCCAAGACTCAGAGAATTAAATACCAACCACAAGAATCCTGTTATCATTGTGGTAGTTTACTTCATTCCATTTATATGTGTAAGGAATATCATGAACTGTATTATGACTATTATTCTCTGAAATCCGAAACTCCTAGTCACAAACAGTTTGTGAAATCTAAGTCTAAGGTTGACTCTGCAACAGGTAAATCAAAAGCAAAATCTTCAAAGCCTGTTGGTTCAAAAGTTAGTAAGAAAGGATCCAATCAAAGTTTGGTCCTAAAAAAATTCTAACTAGCTACTTTTTGTTTGCAGGGCATTGGAAAGAAGCATTCAATTATCTTGGACAGTGGTTGCTCTGGACATATGACATGAAAGAAGTCCCTGCTTACAAAGTTTGAGAGGAAAGCTGGACCAGTAATATCCATTGGAGATGGCAACAAAGGAGAAACTCTGGGATACGGCTCAATTATTTTGAGGAATGTCATCGTAGAAAACGTAGCACTGGTTGAAGGCTTGAAACACACACTTTTAAGCATAAGTCAACTGGGTGATAAGGGTTACCAATCAATCTTTGACAGTAAGGGATGCAAAATCTTGAATATGAAGAATGGAGACATTGTTTTGACTGGTCAGAGACATGGTAACATATATGAAGCCAGCTTGAGTGACACATCTAAAGGAACTGTCAAATGTCTTTACAGCAAGGCATCAAATGAGGAAAGCTGGAACTGGCATAAGAAGCTCTCACATCTCAACTTCAAGAAGCTTAATCAACTTGTTAAGCATCATCTGGTGAGAGGCCTACCTCAGGCAAACTATGTGCAAGATGGACTTTGTAATGCTTGTCAGCTTGGTAAACAAAGAAGAACCACTTTCAAGAGCAAGACAGAAAATTCAATTACTGAACCATTTCACATGCTGCATCTTGATTTATTTGGTCCAGTGAACATTATGTCTATTAATAAGAAAAGATATGCTCTAGT
This sequence comes from Saposhnikovia divaricata, assembly GCA_036435485.1. Classification (NCBI taxonomy): domain Eukaryota; kingdom Viridiplantae; phylum Streptophyta; class Magnoliopsida; order Apiales; family Apiaceae; genus Saposhnikovia; species Saposhnikovia divaricata. The sequence goes on from CM071600.1 coordinate 165,709,897, forward strand.
TATAGTGGATGACTACACAAGGTTCACATGGGTATTCTTTCAACACAACAAGGATGAAGCTCCTCAGCAAATCATTGAACTTGTCAAGAATATTCAAAATAGCTCTGAGTACAAGGTCAAAGTGCTCAGAAGTGACAATGGTACAGAATTCAAGAATTCTACAATGGAGGAGTATTGTGCAGACAGTGGAATTACTCAACAGTTTTCTGCACCTGGAACACCTCAGCAGAATGGTGTAGTAGAAAGAAAGAACAGAACTCTCATAGAGGCAGTAAGAACCATGCTTGCAGATGCAAAGCTTCCAACCTATTTCTGGGCAAAAGCTATCAACACTACATGTTTCACTCAAAACTGTACCTTGGTAAATGGTCATGGCAAGACTCCCTATGAGATGATCAAAGGAAAGAAACCAAGTGTGAAATACTTTCACATCTTTGGATGCAAATGCTATGTCCTGAAAGTTCATCCAGAACAACTTGGGAAATTTGAAGCCAAATCGGATGAAGCAATCTTTCTAGGATATTCGGCAACAAAGGCCTTCAAAGTATACAATCTCAGAACTCACATTGTTATGGAATCAATTCACGTTGCATTTGATGATAAGAAGTTTGGAATTTTGCAAACTGATGAAAGCCATGACAATCTGGAATTTGAAAATCTTAAGTATTCTGAGATTCCCTCCAGCGATGATGAAGGTTCTCCAGAGGAAATCTCTATTGCTTCTCAAAGGAATGCTACTGCTGAGGGGGAGCAATTCAATCAAGGAGAACATAGGACTGATCAGGATCAGACTGGTCATTCAGAGTCTACTTCATCAGGAACTGATCCTTCAGAGTCTAATGAAGGAAGATCAGGAACTAGCAACAGTACTGAATCCACTGATTCTACTGATCAAGGGGGAGCTTTTGAAAGCAGAGAAAGTTCTTCTACAAGAAATACCACTAACTTAGGGGGAGAGTCTAGCAGGAGTAATCTACCACCTGTTAGAAAATGGATAAGGGATCATACTGAGGATTTGATAATTGGTGATCCAAATAGTGGTGTTCGAACTAGAAGATCAATTCAAAATGAATGCTTGTACAGTTGTTTTCTCTCAAAGAATGAACCTAAAAAGGTTGAAGAAGCCTTACAGGATCCTGATTGGGTAATAGCAATGTAGGAAGAATTGAATGAGTTTGAGAGGAACAAAGTTTGGATACTGGTACCAAGACCTAAAGATAGATCTATTGTTGGTGCTAAACGGGTTTTCAGAAACAAGCTAGATGAATCTGGTATGATTGTAAGAAACAAAGCAAGACTGGTAGCCAAGGGTTATTCTCAGGAAGAAGGAATTGACTATGATGAAACCTTTGCACCTGTAGCAAGATTGGAAGCAATCAGAATGTTTCTTGCATTTGCAGCTCATTCAAAATTCAAGGTATACCAGATGGATGTAAAGAGTGCTTTTCTAAATGGCAAGCTTGATGAGGAAGTATATGTGGAACAACCACCTGGTTTTGTTGATCCAAAGTTTCCAAATCATGTCTACAAACTTGACAAGGCACTCTATGGACTGAAGCAGGCACCAAGAGCATGGTATGAGACTTTGTCTAAATTTCTTCTTGAAAATGGCTTCACAAGAGGTACAATTGACAAAACTCTATTCTTTAGGAAGATAAAAGGTGATTTGCTTTTAGTTCAAGTTTATGTTGATGATATTATATTTGGTTCTACTAATGAAAAGTTATGTGTTAAGTTTAGCAAGCTTATGCAGTCTAAATATCAGATGAGCATGATGGGTGAACTAAATTACTTTTTAGGCTTGCAAGTCAAACAAACTGAGACTGGTATTTCCATTAATCAGTCAAAGTATATCAAAGATCTTTTAAAAAGGTTTGACTTTCAAAATTGTGCAATTGCAAAGACACCCATGGCAACAACCACTAAGCTAGACTTTGATCCTATGGGAAAGAGTGTTGATAACACTAGCTATAGAGGCATAATAGGTTCACTGTTATATTTAATTGCAAGTAGACCAGATATAATGTTCTCTACCTGTTTATGTGCTAGATTCCAAAGTGATCCTAAGGAATTTCATTTAATTGCTGTGAAGAGAATTTTTAGATATCTCAAAAGAACTCCAAATCTTGGTTTGTGTTATCCAAGAGAATCTGATTTCTCCCTAATTGGCTATTCAGACTCTGATTATACAGGGTGTAAAATAGAAAGGAAAAGCACTACAGGTACATGTCAATTCTTGGGAAACAGATTGATTTCTTGGGCAAGCAAGAAGCAGCAATCAGTTTCAACCTCAACTACAGAAGCTGAATACATTGCAGCAGGCAGTTGTTGTGCTCAACTCCTTTGGATAAGAAATCAGTTGAAGGATTATGGTATGACACTTAGTAATATTCCTATGTTTTGTGATAATACTAGTGCTATCAAAATTGCAGAAAATCCAGTTCAACACTCAAGGACCAAGCACATTGATGTGAGGTATCATTTTATTATAGAACATATTGAAAATGGTACTGTGGAACTTCATTTTGTTCCTACTGACAAACAGCTTGCAGATATTCTAACTAAACCACTTGATGATGCCACATTCATTAGATTGGTTAGTGAGTCAGGAATGTTAAATTTTTAGATCTTTAACATCTGCACAAGTAGCAAGGTATGTTGTTTCAACTTATAGACTTGATATTTTTGTCAGGATCTATACTTGGTTGTTAAATGCTTAAGCTGTAACACTTTACTTTGATAAATTACAGTATGATAGACTTGTTAATAAACATCAGGATTGCTATCAGTATGCTGATGTCATCAGTATTGACATCAGGATTGTATCGTCAGTATCAGGATTGTGAAATTTGTGTGTCTTACTGTTCCAAATTCTGAAGTTCATGTTATTTAGTGGTTCAATTCCGAGTTTTGTTAAGTCTATGTTAGCAAGTGTTATCACATGCATACTGATAATTTATATCATTATTCAGATCTGTCGATAAACAACGATAGACAAGTAGATAATAAGAAAACTTGTATTTTCATTAATCAAAAGCATTACATACATGGAAATGAAATACAATTCCTCTTTTTGTCTAACTACTACTGATGATTCTGTTCTTGTCTAAAGTTGTTGCTACTTCAATTCTCAACGATCGACTTCAGGACAAGGAGCATCTCAAGATTGGATTCCTTGTTTGGGCGACTTGAATGAGAGCAGCTGACTCATCTTCATGCTATTGAAGAAGATGAATAGCATCTCCATCAAGACCAACCTCAGACTCTTCATAAAATTCTTCATCCTCAAGGTGTGAAGAGATTAGAGGAGGGTTGTATCCAACAGGTAGATGTTTTAGAGGAGATTCGTGGAAATCATCTGGGTTAAGATTAACCATATCTGACTTGATGAGAAAAGTCATCTCTTCTGAGAGATAGTTCACTTGCTCCTGATCATCAAGAGTATAGAACTTCTCAGTAGTAATGAACCAAAAGCTAGGGTTCATATGAAGGTTTGGGTTGAAAGCCATAATGGAAAGAGAAAAGAATGAAAAGGTTTTGGAGAATGGCATAAGGCGTTGGTTTCTTTTATAGAAAGACGTGTGAAGCTGAACAGTCATTTGGGAGATATCAATGCATTCAGTCATAATTATGTGTGACTGTATTTATTGTATTTTCAATAAATATTGAATGAATTTAACCAATTGATCTTGTTATTTCTTTTCATGTAAAAGAAAATACCATGTGGAAACTCTATTTAGTCTCTGGAATCAGGATGATATTGAAAATATAATGAAAAATATAATGAAAATATACTTTTTATATTAAAATACTCAATTATTGGAAATTATTTAGATAAATCAAACTTTAATACAAGGGAATTTTAAAAAAAAATTCGACATGATGTGTTCGTAATTCGAACTATCCACCTGTAATATCAAACCAATCCAAACTTCAACCAATTACCAAACAACAATTCCAAAAACCAATACAGGTTCAAACTGACAACAAAATAATAAAACATAATATAGCAACCCACTATTAATCCGGATCTCTAACAGGTAGTGGTATGAAACAAGCAGCTACTAACTAAGATATTACATTACAACACTAAAACCTTAATTAAAAGTTACATACACTCCACAATATAATTACAACTAACTGGTACTATTGTACAATTCTTGACTAATATCCAAAAGTCCAACCTTCTAGCAGAGCAAATCTAGGCTGTCTATGGTCCACAACAAGTTCTTCTCCCGATATAGCTTCTAATTTGTATCATTTTCTTCTTTAACTGAAAAAGGGTTAGAAACAATAGCAAGGAGTGAGCCAAATGCTCAACAAGTGATAAAAATGGAAATAAAGAATCCACAACTGTATACTGAATACAACAATATAAAGGTGCCAAAGAATACTCAGGATGTTCTGATTTTAATTCACAATCTCACGATGGGTCTGTCTGGCAGTAAAGTATTCTGTTTATGACATTTCAAAATCATCCTTTGAAAGTTTCTAAAAATCTTTACATTGAAGGGAGAAAATCATCAATTCTCTTTTTAAATAAACTTTCATTTTTAAAACATTTAAATTTGATTGGAGGTTTTTCCCGACTCCGGACAATACGGGTGATCAGCCACGTAAAGTCCCCAGCCCGGACACTCAGACCGTCTGGACATAAATTGGGTTCCCAATTAGGTAACACATTGGCCTTTAAAAGGTGCTGGACTGGTCCCACCAGAACTACAGCACAAAATAAAACATGCTGGACCGGCATCACCCGGCCTTTTATGCTCTCCAATCTGAAGGAATCCGTGGAAAACATTTTAACGGAATTCCCCTACTTCAAATCTTTAAATCTTTAAAACATTTCATTTTTCAGTCCTTAAACTCACTGATAACAGATCAGCCCAGGTTAAGGAATTTTAAAACATTTTTAAATAATTAAGCCATTTTAATTTACATTTATAAAAGATTAGGGGTCAGGGAAACGTTTAGTAATAATTGTATAAAGTTTTTAAGATAGGAATTCAAGTGTGGTTAAAAGGTATTTAAGGATATGGTTTTGTCAAGCAAATAATAATTTTAGGAGGTGATGTGAAAGAAATATTTAATCAGCTCAGGTAGGTTTCAGAAAAAACAGGATTAAATCAAATAAAAGTTCACGAGCTAATGAGGAATAAAGTAAATGTTAAGGTTCTAGAATTAAGGTTCCAGGGAATTATAAGTAGGATTTTATTTTGGTAATTTAGGAATTAAGTGTAAATAAAGGGTTTGTGACAGAGCAAGGCATAAATTATGAATTAAAGTTTATAGTTTAACAGGAATTAGTGTGACAGTAGGGTACAGAAAGTTTAAACAATTATTCATGGCATCAACGATAACGTATAAGGGTTTAAACAATAATTCATAAAGATAAATAACAGGGTACGGAAGTTTAATTAATTATTCAGAGGTACAAGCAAGAAGGTACAAGGGTTTAAACATCAATTCATAAGAGCAAGTACTAAGGTACAAGAGTTAAGCAATTATTCAAAAGGATAAGCATGGTATAAGAGTTTCAACAATAATTTATAAGGAATGAATAACAAGGTACGCGAGATTCAACAATAATTTAAAAGAAACAACAGTAAATTATACAAGTTTGAACAGAAATTCATAAGCAGTTGTTGGAATCTGAACTTCAACATAAGGTTCGAGTCACTTGCCTTAACAAGGTGCTTTCACACTAGTCACTTAGCTCAAAATCCCTCAGCCTTTGCCTTTCCTTTATCCCTTGAGCCTACGTCCTTCAAATCTACACATATAAAAACACTATTTCAGAATTCTATTCAATATTCGACGTTCCTCTTCGAACGTCTAATCTTAATCTACCCTTGCGATAATACCCTAAATTTATGTACTTAAATCATATAACATCAATCTCTGACCACTGACATAAATAAATAAATAAATAAATAAATAAATATATAATTAGAGCTGACAACATTTAAGAATTAATCACGTAAACAAAATGTAATCCAATACCACTTCGTACTAATAATACATACATATATACTTATACTCGAGAAAATAAAATTTAAGATTTTTTTTTATAAAATTTTGACGGCATCCCCTTTATACGGGTGACTGCCAGTCGGAACATAACCGGCACAACCAATAATAATACTTACAATTAAAAATCCATATCAAGTACCCACCAATTCAAACCATCACAATTCCATTCCGATCAATTCATTGCATACTAGATAAAATTATACAAATCCGATATACAACTCAGAAATTACAATACAAAATTACAATTAAAAATTATCACGAAATTTTAAAAATTAGATTGGCTCACGTAATCATCATCGCCAATTTGCCCTCGACTCAAATTAAATCATCGTCGAGGGGGCAAAATCCCGAGGGTACCCAAATTTGGGTTTCCAACTCGAAACTCCGCACAAAATACTTATACGAACAAATTAACAGCTTTCATTACAAACCACTACATAATCCATGACATTAAACAATTACTAATCGGAGTTTACAAAACCAGGTAACCGGTTTAAGAATCACTGCCGAAAGAAGGCAGCTCACGGGTGGAGCTCCCGATTGGGGCTTCAACACCCGGAACCGACCACAATCTGCTCAGCCATAACCACGAAGCAATAGCACAAAATGAATTAAACGGAGCACTGAACTGTAACAACAACGCAGACACAGGAGTCACAACCCAGAATGAAACCACATAACTTATCTTCATCGATTAATTTAGCCAAACTCGTAAAAATAGAAAGCCCCAACTACGATTCACCACCCCGACCATTAACACGCGCACACACACACACAGTTCGACTCTACACACACACACACACACACACACATACACTGATGATTTAATCACAAACATACCCACTGTTAATACACACACACCACCATCTTCACACGCACACACCCATAATTATATACACTCAGTCGGGCGAAGAACAGAGGGGGGAAAGAAATTAGATTTCTCCCACGAACCAATAAGAACACATGCCGGAGATTAAAGAGGTTGAGAATAACCAAGAGAGACTCGCGAGATAGGGAGAGGATGGGAGAGAGATTTCGAAAGAGATTGAATTGAGAGAAAGGGAGAGATTGTTCGAGAGTCTTCTTGTAAAAAAAAACCGACTGAATGAATTGAGGATTACCACTGTTAACTAATTTAGGGATTTAAAGAAGTAATAGCACTTTTCTTATTTTACTAACCCGATTTCTCAAAAAAAACAATTTAAAATTACTCTGTAAAATGGAAATTAAATAGGTAAAAGTTGAGAAAAATCTAAAATTAATTTTTAAAATATAGAAAATGAAATTTTCTATCTCCCTATATTTTTAAAATGGTTTTAGGATCAAAATTGGATTTTATATGAATTTTACGAATATAGATCCTTTAAATGAAATAAAACTCTTAAAATCATTGGAAAATCCTTAAAAATCAAAATAAATCCATCTAATATTTTTAAAACTCAAATAAACTAATAAAGTTAGTAATGCAAAAGATTTCATAATTTTTACTAATCCCGATAATTTTTATAAAATCCTCAGAAGATAAGTAACACATGATATAAATAGAATTTAATCCCCAAAAATAAAAATAAAAATACGTAGACTTATTTGTCACATATAAATCATCAAATAAACTCACAAATAGGATATTATACATGTTTCACTTCCTCAACAATATTCACGCCATATAATTCACATTTAATATTAATTAAGTAATTATAAATATCAAAATTTTTCTAAGGCGTTATAGTCTTTATATATCCTCAAGTAACCTCCATGATTTTTCTCTTGATTTTATGTTGCTTGAAACTAGGGTTTGGATTTTCTTTTTCTTCTTTTTTTTTCCTTGGAGCCGAATTGAAGAAGATGAGGAATGGGGAGAGATTTTTGTGTTGCTTGCTCTTATCTTGGCCAATCTTGAGAGTTCTAGAGTCTTGTAGCATGTTATAGATAATTACATGGTGAAATTACTAATTAACCCTTGATTAAAGTTAGTGGAAAGTGATGTAATTAGTGATGTCATGTTAGACAATGCTAGAAATCTTGGTTCTTGATTTCCCAAATAATGTTTTAATGAATCTAGCAAATAATGTGGTGTGTATATCCTTGTTATGATATTTAGCTTGGTTGTTTAGTCTCCATATTTGTCTAACTGCAATTCGTTTCGAATATACCTCGTTATCCAAATGGTTTTGAATTCGTTTAACAATCCAAGTTCCTCTGGCATTCCCTTGAATTAATAATCCCCTGTTTTAACCTAATTTCACATGTTCCTCAAAGTATACACCCTTTAATATTTCTATACTCCTTCATATCACATTCCATAGAGTCTCAACTGAAATTGAAAATCCTTAAAATCCGAATTCCTGAAATCCGTCATCGTTTCGAGTCACTTATTTTCATAGTACATCACTAATATGGTTTCTGATTATTCATTTTCTGTTTCAATGGTAGGGTACCTACATGCCATTTCCCTAAATCCTCAAAATTTACTATTCATTTAAGCATTGTAGCATTTCTAAAGTTAGGGTTATTACATGAAGGGCACTCCAAACTTGGGTTTATGGTATCCTAAGGACACAGGTTTCAATCTGGTTGGTTATTCTGATGCTGATTATGCTCGATGCAGAGTGGATAGGAAAAGAACCACAGGTAGCTGTCAGTTCCTTGGATAAAGATTAGTCTCTTGGTATAGTAAGAAACAACAATCTGTGTCAACTTCCACAGCTGAGGCTGAATACATAGCTGCTAGAAGTTGCTGTGCTAAAGTGCTTTGGATTAGAAATCAACTTAGAGATTATGGACTTGTGTTGGAAAAGATTCCTATCATGTGTGACAACACAAGTACAATCTCTATAGTTGCAAATCCTGTCAATCATTCTAGAACAAAGCACATTGACATCAGATATCATTTTATCAGGGAACATGCAACTAATGAACCATTGAGTTATATTATGTTTCCACAGATAAACAATTAGCTGATATATTCACTAAGCCAATGGATGAAGCCACCTTCACTAGGTTGGTTAGTGAGATTGGAATGCTGAATTCTTCAAAATCTGGCTAAGTAAAAATATCAACCAAATTGTTACAGCAGTAAACACTTACTTTATTTAAATGCTCAATATTTTTGAAGTAAGTGTTGGCTGAAATATGATTTATAAATATTTCAAATCTGTTGCATATGTTGAAAAATCATATTTTGCTAACTTGAAATTTCTATGAAATTTTGAGAAAATCACTATTTAATTTGTTAGAATATTCTTCATTGAATATTTCTGGTGAATTTTAAAAGATAGCGAAAATTGAATTTTATGAGTAAAAAGAATATTTCGATAAGTCAGACTTCTCTAATGATTCAATTTATGTAAATGCTCGACTTCTCTAACAAGTCTCTTTAGAGTACTCTCAAGTTCTCGAATAGAGTCTTTTGGAGATATCGATTATGGTATTTGAGTTCTCTAATATCTGAGTTCTCGAATATAGTATTTGATATAGTTCTCGAATCATTTGAAAAGGCTAAATTCTCGCTGAATTTCAACCATTTTTGGATTTTTATCTAAAATTTTAATTCACTCATAAAAACATATTTTATTTTATTTGGAATTATTTCTAAATTAGATAAACTGCCAGCTGTGAGTTATAATCTGCTTGCGTTGTCGAATAAGCCTCTCTTGACATATCGAATAGTTGTTTTACAATTCTCGAATGCTTGATTTATCGATACAAAACATGTATCTAATCGACAATTCAACTGTCTCATACTTATACAATTCCACAACTATTCTATTCACTTCATTCGATTTCTCAAGCATCCAAATATCCTAAACCTCTGAAAACCCTAATCTCAAATTCTAAATTTCTTCTTCGATCCTCATTCTCTTTTCTCTAATCTTCTACACATGGCCACTAAAAAATTCAACACCAATTTCATTGCTATCAACAATGATGTCGAAGCACCAAATGCAAATTATAAGTGCTTTATAAAATGGATGTCTGAGTCCTACATCAAAGGAGCACTTTATGCCAATCCAACTCTGTATCTAGAACAGTTTTGGAGCACTACTATCACTGAGTCAATTGCTCTTGAAAATGGAAGTCTGGACTACATTATCAATTGCACTGTTCTGGGCAAGGAATTCACTATCACCTATGAAGATATGAGCAAAGCTCTAGAACTGAATCAAGCTGAGTATAATGGCCTTGTGACTGATGCCCAACTGGAAGAATTCTTTGACTTCATTAGGTATTCAGACACAATCAAGGTTGGGAACTTAAATAGGAAATTCCTAAGGAAGGAGTGGAGCTATGTGTTTGCAACACTACTGCAAGTCTTCACTGGGAGAAAATCAAGCTTTGATCATTTAAGTGCACCAGTTCAGCAGATTGGGTACTCACTGGCCTATGATAGAAAGATTGATGTTGGAAGACTCATAATGCAAGAGCTATATGGAAAGCTTGGTAAGAACACAACCAAGCGAGGTAATGATATCTTCTTTCCTAGATTCATTCAGTCTGTTCTTAATTACTTAGTTTGGATAAAAATAGAATAGGCTATCCTAAGTCCTTGACCAAACAAATTTTTGGTAATTTGGACACTAGGAATGATGTGGATGTGAGACTTGAAATTACCCCTCATATGTAGAGGTTATTTGAGGCTTACCCCCACAATATGCTAATATTTACCTCTAAATCTGAGTTAGCTAGGCCCAAGCAAGTTGAACAAAATGCTAACCTAGGGCCTGCTAACCTACCCCCTCAACCAAACACATTACCAAATACCGAGCCAACTGCATCCTCCTCTCAAAAGGGTGATGCTAGTAAAGAAAAGAGAAAGGAGACAGCTTTTGAACCCTTAAAAATCTTAACAGAAGCAGCATTGCATGCTGAGATAGGTTTAGAAATTGAGGTACAAGAGTCAGCTTTACAGAGGCCAAAGAAGAAGAAAACAAAAACCACCTCTTTAGTCACACAAATGGCTGAAGTTGTAAAATCAGGGGCAAACAGCTCACTAGATGTGCCCTCTCAACAGGGTACATCTATAGAATCAAGCATTCTCCCCAATGCACCTTCTTGTAAAGAGTCAGCACATGGGAGTGATAAGGCTGGCACTACACTGAGTGGAGAGCACATCACACTTAAAACTCCCTCGATTTCTCAGGAGGAGTTGCCAAAATCTATTCTACAAGACACTTCTCTTCCAGAATCTACAACTCAAATTTCTTTGCAGCCTGCAACTCAAGTAATTGAGGAGCAAGGCATTGATCACCAAGAATTTTCTTCTCTTGGTTAGCCAATGGATTCAAGTGACTTAGTGCAAGACACTTTGCTCACCACCCAGGACCTACATTTAGATGGTGAGGGAATGCATGCTTGGGCATCTCGTAATGACACCATAAAAAACACAGAGGCTTCACTAGTTTTCATTAGAGACTCTGTGCCTATGTCATTTACTATTGTAACTTATCCCACTTCTATGGAGACAACAGTAGTAGAGTCATTCCATCCAGTTACAGAAGTTGCATCTGTAACTGAGGGGTCTAGCTTGCCTAGCTCTAGCTCGGACTTCTTGTCACAATGGCTAAAGCCTGTGCAACATGACAGTGCTTCAGGATCAGGGTCTGTTCCACAACAATTGACGGTTGAAGTACTACAAAGTCTTCATGTGGATCAGATTCCTGAGTTTGTAAAAATAGCTCAAAACCATGTCACATCCAATCATCCAAATCCAGACTATAAAGCCATTCTTCTATGTCACAAAGAAGATATGAAATTGCAAAAAGATAAGATTGTTCAAGAAAGTGAAAAAGATGGTAATGTGGATGCTTGGATGCAAGGGGCAGGGAGTGTAACCTTGAATGAAGCTCTACAGTATCTAAGAGAGGAATACATCACTTCGCTGGGATCAAATGCCAAATCTCTATCTCCTGGTGAAGTGTATGAAGCTATAAATGATGCATACGAGGGAAGCTTGAAGGCTACTCACTACCTTGGCAAATAAGTTAAAATAGAAATTAATGAAGTGTGCAAAGCCACAGTAAAGGTAGTGAGTGAGGTTAAGTCTGAGTTCTCTGCAAAATTCCCATCTCTGGAAGTTGTTTTTAGAAGTGTCAAGGAATGCAGAACCACCTGCATATCTCTGGGTAATCGACTTCCCATTGTTCAAGACTCTCTCAATAAACTTGTAAATCACGTGCAAAATCTTACCACACAAACAACCGATGCCAATGCTCAAATCAAAGTTCTATTTGATGATCAATATAGAGACAAGGCAGTCATAGATGTTCCTATTCATGATATGAGCAAATTTGAGGTCCTAAGGCTCAAAGAACAATCACTTTCTAGCTTCAAGGCTGCACACTTGTTGAACAAAGTGGACAGCTTGGAATCAGAAGTGAGTTCTTTAAAAGTTCTCAATGCTGAGCTCAAAGATTCTGTTGCCATTCTAAATGAAAAGTTGGACACTCAGGCAACTACTACTATTGAGGTTCTTCTTCACCAACAATAGATGATTTCTGCCACGATGCAATACATAGGAGTCCCTCAACCTTCAAACCTATCCACTACTCCACAACCACCAGCCTCTACTTCAAACCAAAGGGCCCCATCAAAGACACCTGTGCCTGAGAACAGGCATAAGGGGGAGAAGAAAGTGAAATCTAAATCTAAGGTGGAGAAGGGTATTGTCATCTCTAATCATCCAAAACCTTCGATGTCTACAACTCCTCAAGTTCAAATCCAAGGCAAAGGCAAAGCTAAAGTCACTGAGACTCAAACCTCTAAACATGTCAAGCCTATCACCTCTCTACCAACTATCACCCTACCAACTGTGCACATCACTACTCCAAGTGGTTTATGGCAATCAATTACATCTACAGTGGTAGCAGGTTCAATGCCAACTGATCAAGCTAATCCCTCCAGTCATGAAGATGATCAGCCAGTTGAAGTGAGTATAGTCATAGAGACCAAACTTATAGAAGTTGCAAATTCTGAGAAATATCATGATGCTACTTTCTTGAAGTTTTTGCAAGCCTCAAGGGCAATGTTGGAGGAGATACACTACTATACAGGAGGAGTCTCAAGGAACAAATCAATTACTTAACAGTGATCCCAAGAAAGCTAAATCAAATCTTTCTCAAGGAGATTATGATGGTGACCAATTGCAAAATATGGCACCTACCTTATGACACTTTAAAGGACTTAAAATTCACTGAGATTGATGCTATCCTGGAGCTGATTGAGAAAGGGGGAGAAAACAACAAGAGTCTCTATTCTGACCTAAGGAATGGCCAACATGGTAGACTGCTTGAAGTGTGTGCTCAACCAAGAACTATTTTTTATCAGTCTTGTACAAGAATTGAAGATGTTGATCAACTAGTCATCCCAAAGCATCTTACCCCTCAGAACACAAGGTTGATTCATACAATCATTGATCAACTTAACAAGAAGAAAGGGTGCAGGTCAGCTGAAGAATTGGAGGCCCTGTCATATCTCAAATCATATCTAGCAACTGGCATTGTCCCTGAATCTGCTAAGGCAGGGAGAGATAAGGATGATGATAATGAAGATAAAAGTGATAGGAGAGGAAGGCATCACAAGAGTGATAAGGATGATAAAGAGAAGAAAAAGAAAGATGACAAGAACAAGAAGGGAGGTGATGGCAAAGATGAAAGGAAAGTGTATGAAAGAAAAAGTGGAAGACAGCAAGCCATGAGCATTACTAATGACACTCCTAACACAACACTAGGCTCAATATCTAGGGTGGATGTCACTGGTAATGATTCATCAAAATCCATTTCTAAGGCTTCTGAAACTATCTTGCCATCTCTACCAAAGGAAATTAAATCAAGAAACCATCTGTATGTCTCCAAAAGCGAACTGCTAATGGTGTACTACAATGGTCAAGAAACAAAGGCTTCATACTACTCTCTAGTGACAAGATGCAAAAGCTGAAAATCAAACATATGGCTAGAAAGGCAAGGAGGGTGAAGACATCTACCTCTCAGGCTCTCACAATTATTCCAAGATTAGACTTGCCATCTCTAGATGAAGACTATGATGAAGATCAACTGCTATTCCTAAGGGCTCAAAGAATTTATCATGTTACCATTGTTGATGATTGCCTTGAATTTAAATACATTGATGGGAGACAAAAGAAATTCAAGCAAGGAATGTGTCAGCATTGGGGTAAACTATATGATATTGAGAGGATAATAGTAATGTTGAATTTTGAAGATAAGGTGGAGAGAGTGTGGAAGCTGGAATTGGCAAATTTTGTAAAAATGAAGAGAAATTATTAGGCAGAGGAGAAAAGGAAGAGTAAGGAGCTGTTGAAGAAAAGGATGGAGGAGCTTGATGCTCTTGAAGCCAAAGCTGAAGTGTTAAGGGATAAAAGATTGTGCAGAGTTCAACTCAATCCCTATGTTGTGAAATATAGGAGGAAAAATGGTGATAATGTCAATATCAAAATGGACCTGGTCAATCATTACCCTGAAAACATACTAAATCGAGTACTTGAAGATTTTAAGGATTCACCTATGATTGAAGAACTCAATGCTATGGTGGACGTCTTGAATGCAATAAAAGAAAACAAAAGGAAGGCAGAAGAGAAGGAACTGGAGAAACTGAATGAGTATCTAGCTAAGACACAAGGGAAAAATGCTAAAGGAACCGGATAGTCTTCAACTATAAGAATGCCTACTTTTGTATTCAAGATTCAATCAATTTCATACATGAACTGTTAATGTTTTATCTTTATATATACATCAATTTCATACTCACAATTTGGGGGAGATTGTTAGTCATAGAGGCATGCCTGTATACATCTAATAAAAAGCCTAATTGTCTGTAATGCTTTGCATTACTTACATGACCCCTTAACCGGGGGAACCTCTAGTTGTAGAGTTTCTACTTGTATTTAGTACTTGTAATAGGCATCAAAATTCTATCTGTGTAACTGTAAATTAAGTCATGAAATAATGCTTGAAAGAAGATCCAGAGATCATGCCTCAAGCTTGGAGAACAAGGCTATAGAAATAAACATGGTTGGATTTTGAAGATTGAAGATTTGCCTAAGTACTAATTCGAGAAGTATTTTGTTCTATTCGAGAAGTCTAGCCTTCGAGAAATCGGAGATTCGATATCTCAAAAGACACTGTTCGACATCTCAAGGAGTCAACAAGTCAATGTCTCATTCGATAACTCAGAGATTCGACATGTCTAATGCTCTATTCGAGACCTCAAGAAGTCAACAAGTCAAAGCATTATTTGAGTTCTCAAAGAGTCAACAAGTCAAAGCTACATTCGATATCTCAAGGACTCAGGAAGCTATTCCACATCTCAAGGATTCCATAAGTTAAAAACTCTATTCGACATCTCAAGGATTCCATAAGTTAAAAGCCCTGTTCGATAAGTCAAGGATTCCTGAAGAAAATACTAATTCGAGAAATGATTCGATATGTCAATAATACAGTATTCGAGAACCCAGAGTTATCTAATAAGTCAATTCTAGTTCTTGAATCAATCACTTGGTTACTTCTCAAATGGATTCTTGAAGACAAAATACTGGAAATTGTACAAGTCAGAAACCTGCAGCAAGACAAAACATTTTCGGGACCACAGTATTGTAAAGTGCTTTTGGAAACTCTACAAAGAAGCTTAGAGAGTTGTTACAGGAGAAAAGCTGCTAAAGAAGTGGATTTGAGCAGATTATAGAAAAGTCAAATTACAAGTTGCTTGGATGTTTACTCGAATAGGGATAGACAAATTAGAAAGTAATTTCGTCTGTCTTTACATTTGTAGTAAGTAGGTTGCACACATGTTCTATAAGTGTACAACCTCACTTCTCCAGTAGTAAGAAATTTTTTAAGAAGTTTTCTCATAACAACTTAGAACATCTCTCTGAGAAAAACGCAGCTGAGAATACTAACATTTGTATTCACAGTTTGTAGCAAACTTTATCTAATACAATATTAGATTAAAGTGAGTGATCGTGTTCTTGTGTTTAGATTCCGCACTTAAATATTTTGTTAAACACAAACACACACTTTGCTACAAAAAGAGAGTTAAACCTTCAAACAATTATTCTTAATATTCATATTTGAAGAAAACTTTGAAAATACATTCACCCACCTCTATATTTTCTTGTCTGTGTATTCCACACTCAACAATATTTAATATCATGTGCTGATATGTTGTTATATTATAATTTTCTTAAATAGTTATATAAAATTTTATTCAAATATTTGTAAATTTTAAGAATATTATTAATAGTGTGCATTTGTTTTTTTGGTAAACGAAGTAGAATATATTAAAAATTTCAGGCAATCCTGGAAAAAGATCCTGTACAAAGACAAACCACAATTTCCTGAAAACCGAGTAAATAAAACCTCTGAATAGATAGACTAAACATGAACTAAAGAATCAATCTATGACCACTTTCTTGAAGCTTTTTGAAATACGCACGAGAGATCCATTATCTATCAGCTCAACACTTAAGTCCAATATGTGCTTGTTGAGGCTTTAAATTGGCCAGACCATGCTAGAGAATCCGCTGCCTCATTTAGCTCACGAGGAACATAATTGAGAATAAATCTATGAATCAATGTGTCTATGTTTAAGTTCCCCACTTTAGTCTTGACATTATTCAAACTCCCATCCCTGACTATATTAATCGCTTGGGTCGAGTCTGAGCAAATGACCACTTTTGAATTAGTGAATCTAGGGATACAAATAATATTTACTATATGCAGTATCGCCTCTATTTCAGTCTCCAGGCTACTATCAATAACGCGGACCCTGAAAAAACATATACCAATCTCATATTTTTGTCTGTGATATTACCTCCAATCCCACCTGTGATTCTGCTAGAAGATGTAGATCCCCATGCCCCATCTATTGCACAGACGTAATCATATGCATTTCCTCTTGTTGCCTAGTAGTTTACACTGAGTGAGTGATACTATGTTGCAATGGCTCCTTGAGGGTTAGTTCTCCACAGTGAATCATTGCTAAATTAAGACGTTTCAATGCTTGACCCCATTTGCTGACCCTTACAAAGATAAGGAATTCCAACGATCTCTTATCCGCTCTTGTTTGCTGAAAAATCCACTCGTTCCTTGCTAACTAAATTGACCAGCAAGTAGCAACAACTACCATTCTCCAAATGTGGTTTGGTTTGAGATTTTTTTGAAGTCCTAACAATGTCTCTAAAGAGAAATGAGTAATCTGCTGACATTTCAATTTAATGCTCCACCAATTACTCACAAAATCCCAACCCCATTTTCCTAAAGTACAATCCCAGAAAAGATGTTGGAGTGTTTCTTCTACCACTTCACACCAATGGCAGATAGGATTATAATCACTCCCACTTAACCGCCTTCGTAGAAAGCTCTTTGTAGGGAGTATGTTCCAGTTCAATTTCCAGAGAAAGATATTTATTTTGGGGGGCACTTTAGTGCTCCAAATTATAGACCACCCACCTCTTTGTGATGAGCTTGTAAGGGTAAGAAGTTTGCAAAATGCATTGGTAGAGAACTGATCATTATTTGGCTTGCACATTAGAGAGACTGGTCTATTATTCAGGGAGCCATTATTGACATTCCAACAGAAACAATTCCTCTGCAGCATGTTCCCATCAACTGAATCCTTTAATGAAATAAAACTTTTGACTATGTGAGAGAAGTCATTTCTATTGTTCACAAAGCTGAGGTCATAGTTGAAGTAGTTGCCATATTTCTGTGCCAGAATTCTGTTCCAGAGTTTATCCCTTTCAACATAATTTCTCCACCACCACTTTTCCAACATTGATTTGTTTCTATCAATAAGTGACACTATTCCTAGACCTCCCTCGAATTTTGGTCTACACAGCTTTTCCCATTTGAGTAGATGTAAATTGTTTCGAGAACCTTCAGTCACCCCCTTCTTTCCCCACAAGAACTGTCTCTTGATTAATTCCAATTTTGCAATCACAGTGAAAGGAATCCTATATAAATTAAACCAATAAGTCGGAATGCTATCAATATATGCTTTCAAAAAGACTAATCTCCCCGCCATTGAAATTTATCAGCATTCCACGACATAAGCTTATCCTTCACCTTTTCGATCATAGGATTCCATTGAGAGATTGACCTTGGTGACGGACCAATTTCCGTGCCTAAATACGTAATGGGCTCTTCCCCCACCTGACACCCTAATATGGATGCCCATCTTTGCATATCTTCTAAACTTTTCGAATGACCAAAGATACTGCTTTTATGAAAGTTAATTCACAGTCCTGACATCAATTCGAAGCGTTGTAGGACTCTTTTAACTCCTATCACTGATTGATCTTCATTACGGATGAAGAGGATCACATCATCAGCGTATTGAAGATGCGATAAAGGAGTGCTACAATTAGGCAGAGAGATACCGTGAAATATTCCAATATCTTCTAATTTAACTAAAAGTTGTACCAGCACTTCTCCAACAAGATTAAACAATAGTGGAGATAAAGAATCTCCCTGCCTAAGTCCTCTTCTAGGTGAGAATTCCTCCGTAAGGGACCCGTTGACCAATACTGAAATTTTGGTTGATTCAAGAATTTTCTTTAACCACATTGATCCATCTGTTGTTAAAATTAATTTTCGAGAGAATATCAAACAAGAAGTCCTCCGTAGTGTACATTACTATTTTTACTAAATAGTATTTTTAATGGGATCCGAGTGACGACCAAATCAAACCACCTAAAGTGCCTTACGCTATTATATAAAGGACTAGTTTTATATATGTGCAATGCACGGTTTACTTTATTAATATTTTGTAATATATTTTTTATTATGATTTCTTTTTGTAAAATGTAATTTTTATAACATTTTGAATTATTTTTTTATTTTTAATGATCATAAATTAATAATTTGTATGTATTTTGTACTTATATATATACTAAAATTATTACGGAAAATATGTTAACTTATAATAATTAATTAAGTTGATGATGAATATTTTATTAGTTCTATTCTTTAATAATTTACTTTAAATTTTACTGTTGATGTAATATAATATTTTTATAACTTTTAAATTATTAAATTATTATAGGATTTTTGTGGTTATAATATTTAGATTAACTATAAATTATTTAATTTTGGATTTTCGGATTGTTTTTTAATTTATTTATAACTTTACTACCGAATCCAGAATCTTTGCAAAATAAAAAAAATGTTAATTTACTGATTTTTGTTGACTTTTGTTAGTATAAATTTTAAAAATATGTCTGTTGTAAAATCTAAAAATAAATTTTTTTTTATGACTTTAAAAATTAGGTTTTCTTGAAACTCTTTTATATGGTAAGATTTTTTAAAAATTATATTTTAAACTTTAGTCTAAAATATCTTTGTATTAATTTTAGTTAAAAATAATTTTCTCAACTTTATTTTATTTTTTTTTTGTTTTATCATGTGTTATTTTAGTTCGTATCTACATATTTGTTAAATTGAAAATAGCATTAGTCACACGGTTGTATAGTTTTAACTAATTGAAAATATTTTAATTGCTATAGTAATATTTTTAAATTTTATCTACAACAATTTAATTACTATTGTAATACAATGACGTTTAACTCTTTACACAAGATAATCACTCTCATATTGTTTGTTCTATCTTTTCTGAAACTGATACGAATTCTGTAGTACATACAATGTAATTAAAAAGTAAATTACATGTATTAATGTCGAAAGTACTTAGATATAACATTGCTTGTGTTGTCCCCTATTTACTTCGTTTGCAGATCAGCTTCTTATAGCTTCCAGTATATGCCTAATTTATGTAACATACCAGAAGCCACTCCCCAGAAAGTAATTTCTGCAAACAATATGTATAACAAAGTTTCTACTCTCTCCGAGTGCCAAACATCATTAAACACGTGTTCTTGAATCCAATTAACCTGATCACAATATCATTTTGAGTTGTAACTTGATGGTCTTCTGTCTAAATGTTTTTGAGATATGTAAGAGACATAGGAACTTACTAGATTGTTATCCGGGTTCTTGTAGTACCATCCATTGATGAATCTTGCGAATATACCTTGTGCTGCCATTACAAACACCAGCATTGCACTTAAGCCTATCCATTCCAGGAATAGGAATGGAGTCCGCAATCCCCAAATATCAATCTGTTCATTTGAGGAAGAAAACACCAAGAAGAATTAGATTGATACATTTATTGTTAACTTTAGCTCAAAAATTACGTTAACCTCATCAACAGATTCTTGGTAAATATTAGCAATCATGCATGCCTGCATATATATAGTGACTGATATGAGAAAGCATTACACAGAGCATGAATAAACTGGACAAGTGAGATTGAGGTAAATTGTCAAAATCCACGCTTGCCTAGTTTTTTCTTGTATTGTGGGATGGTATTTAGCCTCTCATTTACAAAATTGAAGATTACCAATATTGTTGGATTTGTCAATGCATGTGTTCACCACACCCCTATATGTGTACTAATGAGAGCTTAAATGATAGTGGTGCAATATCATACAGTTACAATCGGTATTCCTGTACACGATATTGATAGATACTTCTGAAACCTGCTTGTCGGAAAGCTATTTGTTTCTTGTAGCCAAAGTTGATAATCTAACTCAACAGTGGTATTAAATATTGAACAGATATCAAACTTATAGAGGAAACAGTATTCCAACGGGAAAGTAACATAATGCCTATTCGTTCTTTTCTCTTATAATCTTCGTACTGTAGGTGTATAGCTATACTTCTATATATAGCTTTATTAAATATTGTTTATCAAAAATAATCTGTAACTAAATTTCTCATGGCTCTGTTCGTATCTTTCTTGCTACTTATGTCTTAAGAATCTATAGTCATCCCATTTTGCTAAACCATAAAAGTACCAGCTTCCAACTATAACATAACATAGGTCAGAACATAAACTATTATAATACCCTAGTACTAAGATGACTTACGGTACAGCTTACACTTTTATAAGATTATGGATATCCTTAGCTAAAATTCCTGCTAGTATCCCTGTGATCAGGGTAACCTAATTTCTAGTATTCCCTAGAAGTCAGAGTAGAGATTGTAGTAGCAAGAGGACTTCATTACAGATTTTAGGTGGACTGAAATCCTTTTCATTGGCATTGCCAAATATTTAAGTCAGGATCTTATTTGAGAGATTTTTACCTAGGAAAATGCTTAAAATTCTTTAAGTACCATGCATTTTGTGAAAATCTTTTGTTACTTTGTGAAAGTAGTTTGCCAAGACTTGTGATGCTCTCACTGTAAAGCTTCATCGTTAGAGTATTTATTTTATTTTATTTTTTTCTATTATGTTCTTTACAGGAACATGGTTTCTTTGCAAAAGTGCTGACCATGGCGTTAGTGCTCAGAAATAAAAATTATGGTTCTCGAGATGAAAACAAGATTGGCCTACTTGGTTTGTTGGTTAATCTTGATGGCTTATTCTTCGGTTAAATTTATGACACTAAGCTTCTAGACATTTTTTAGAGTTTTCTATGGCTTAAGAGTCTTTTAAACACAGTGCTATGCTGGAACGAATTGTAACTGACTCAGTGTGCTGGCAAGTCCTTATAAATTAAGGACGGCTCATGACAACAAGTTTGTCCTATTTATATAGTTATACTTTGGTAGAATTTGACTATCATTTATAAATTTAGCAAAAAAAAATATTTATAAATCATTTGATAGTTGATTCACGTATTATGGCCTTATATTATACATAAATTCGGAACTCAATACTTTATATGCTTAATTGACATACTTTATATATGCAAAAGTAGATCAATTCCAGCTATAGCATAACATAGGTCAGAACATAAACTATTCTTATTTGCTCCTATCATTTGTATGGCTATCTATAGTGCTGGAAATGTTGTTTTGCAAAATAATACAAGATATTAGGTGTTCACATGCTACTACCAACCTTACCAGCCAATGTTAAAGAATCAAAAGCTCAGCCAATGATTCTCATTGTATCTTTCAGGAAGTGTCACAGGAGCTATGTACAGCTGCAGACAAAGCAAGATAAAATTAGTATTAATTTCTATTAAAAATGAAATCATTTATTAGTCCAATTTCAGATACAGGGGAAAAATAAATTATTTATTAACAGAATATGATGATTCTTCATGCCAAACAACTATATGGTTGTTCCTCACAAGTCTGAAGTGAAGGATGCTAAGGAAAACTAATTATAACTCTATACAATTCCAACAATACATCCATTCCAGATTGAATACATCCATTCCACCGCAAAAATAGCATAAAAATCAAGACTTTTATGATAAATAAGCAAAAACAATCCTCATTCTAAGTCTCGTCTTTCAAGATTGAATTACCTCAATTAAACTAATTTATTTCACACTCTTACGAGTTACCTCATTACAATTCCAACAAATTACGAACAAATAGCATTCCAACAAGGAATTAACAGAGCACACAAGAGAGAGGGGGAGAGAGAGAGAGAGAGAGAGAGATAGAGAGAGAGAGAGAGGGGGGAAAGAGAGGGGGGAGGGACAGAGAGAGAGAGAGAGAGACCTATTTAGCAGCAAGTAGATGACCACACTCTTGCTTAAGAAACACCAACTTATCCTCAATCTTCTTTATCCGAGACACCAGCTCCATTGGATTCACTTATACAAACACAAACATTACTCCTAAAAACATACACAAAAGAGACAAATGAACAAATTCAAAAGAAATAAGAGTTTAGAACATACATTTTGGAGATACATTTTTGGAAACTCCTTCTCGAGTCGATTCTCGACAACATTTAGATCGTGATTTGCAATTGTGAAAAGATTAAGGAGATTATCTACTGCTTCATGATTCATCATCTTACTATGTGTGTTTTGCAGTTGTGTATATCAATATTTTCAAATTTTGAAACCCTAGATCTAATCGATTTGGGGTTTTGCGATTTGAATTAGAGATTTGAGAGAGGTGTGAGCGAGAGATTGGTGAGAGAGATGAGTGAGAGAGATGAGAGAGGGAGAGATGGTCGAGAGAGGTGAGGTCCATGAGAGAGGTGAGGTCGAGAGAGATGAGTTTGAGAGAGTGTGAGATCTGAGAGAGGGAGTAATGTTTTTGTGTAATAAAACATTACTTTTGTGTAATAAAATTTTTGGCACCAATTTTTTTTGGCAAAGCCCACGCGCACCGCACTGAAAAAATTGAACTCCCGCTTATAATTTCGGTCAAGTTGACCAAAGTGTTGCAAAATTGATTTGTATATTGTAACGCTTTTTCTAAAGTATTGCAATTGTTATAAAATTTCAAAATGATCATTTTGCTTGCAACACATTTTGTATTTCTTGCAACATTTCAGAAAATATTGCAATAGACTACCAAGTTTTGTGTTTATTGTAACACTTTTTGTAACACAAATACATTTGGTGTTACACTAAGCCATATTTGGTGTAGTGTCCGTAACCCTTAATCTCGTAACTCGAAATAGGTAGTTTATCAATTTTATTTTAGGATCACTAATGTGTCTATGTGTGTGTGTGTGTATATATATATATATATATATATAATTTTGCAGTAGCGAGCTCGACGATCTCCCTCTCTTGTACCTTTCGATAGTTCAGACTCCGATAATGATTATGATGTTTATCTTTCCAGTCTCAGGGTCATGTTATTGGTCTAGATATTGGTAGTTCAAGTGGTATTGCTAGATCTCCTAGGTTCTCATCTCCTTATGTCCCAGATTCTCCTCCAGGTTTAGGGATAGCTGGTGTCGAGGCCCGATTCCGATCCACTTGTACTGTCCAGGGAATTGCTTTAAGTTCTACTTCCTCAAGTTCTCTCGAGATGGTCCCGGTATCCGTGTATTCAGCATTGTGTGCAGAGTGTGATAACCTACATGCCCATAATAACCAGCTTCGAACATTGATGGATGCTTACACAGCTGGTTTGAGTGCGCAGACTGAGGATCCAGCCATTGTTACTCGTCTTCGAGCTTTAATCCAGGTTGTTACCAGTCGAATAGACAAGATGCCTCCACTGACTAACGTGAGGTATGGTTAGGGACGTATTGTATGCCATCTAGTGATCAATGAGCTTCAAAGGATAGTGGATCAGCTTCAGATGTGATCAATGTTGGTGTTTGTTATGAGGACTTGGACTAGTGGATAGTCGTGCTATCTTTTATTATCATTTTATCGCTATGTGGGAATTTATTTTATCGAATTGTAGACCTATGGTTGTGGGATTTTGAATCGGATTATATTTATCGTGTGGCAGTGTTGCCATTATTTATATGAATAGTTGTTCTAATATTTGCATCTTTATATATTGCGTAGCATATACCTACTATCCATTGCCTATACCTTGTGATTTACCATTTAAACTGTTGATACCATGATTGTCATTCACCTTATACATACATATCATCACTATTATAAACATGTTTTTAATTTCTAATAACTACTATCAGATTATGCCACCAAAGAAAAAGGGCGGAAAGACTGCCAGAACTCCAGCTCATTCTACTACAAGTTCAAACCAACATAACCAAGATAACCTTGAAAATCCAGAAAACCAGAATACAGTAGACCTGAGTCAACTTGTAAATCTTTTACAACAGCAGACTGCTACACTTGCACAACAGCAACAGATTATCCAACAACAACAATAACAATTACAATATCAGCCACCTAATCAGCCTGTAGTGAACTTTAAAGCATTTCAAGCGGTTAAACCTCCCGAGTTTCAAGGTTCGACAGATCCAGTTGAAGCCCAGAAGTGGTTAAAAGAGATTGAGAAAGCGTTTGAGTTGATCCAGGTTAGTGAGGAACAAAAGATGAAGTGTGCTGGTTACCTTTGGAAAGGTGAAGCCAATTACTGGTGGGAATCAACTAAGGCTTTAGAAATAGAAGTAGTGATACCATGGGATAGATTCAAGAGTGTGTTTTTAGACAAGGTTTTTCCTAGGTATATGAAAGCTCAGATGGAATTGAAGTTTTTCGAGTTGAAGCAGAACAACATGAGTGTAGATGAATATGAAAAGAAGTTTATAGAATTGGCAAGATTTGTGCTAGAGTATGTGGATTCAGAAGAGTAGAAAGCAAGGAGATTTCAGCAAGGTCTGACATCATGGATTAGAGGAAGAATAGTAAGTTGGAACTGAATACTTATGCCGAGGTGATTATAGTAGAAGGAGAAAGTGAGCAAGGTTAGAAGGAAAGATTTGACAGAAAAAGGAAGTTTGGACAAAAAGATAAAGGACCTGGGTTTCAATCAAATAGTGGAGTAGGAAATTTTCAGAGGAATCCAAATAACAATAGGAATCAAGGGAATAGAATGGAAAATCAATGGAATCAAGGACAACAACAGAGGACCCAACAAGTGACTATTCCAGAGTGTAAGATTTGTTTGAAGAAACATACGGGAGTATGTACGAAAGCCGGAGTTGTTTGTTATAAGTATAATACTAGAGGACATTATTCCAAAGAATGTCAAAATGCGAGTCAAATTCAGAGGCCAAATGTGACAAGTTTAAAGTGTCAAAAGGTGGGGCATATTTCTAAGGATTGTAGAGTTCCGGTGAAGAATACAAACTTGATGAGGTTAGCAGCAGCTCCAGTACCATATATGATCCAACCAGCTCCTTCGATGATGAGTTATGAATCGATAGCTCAAGTTCCCGAATAAAGACTTCTAGGATATCAGACTCCTATCTTCTCAGACCAGGTCAAGACTTTGAACATGAATATGAGAGAGGCAATACAGAATCCCGAGGTGGTAGCAGGTACACTTCTTGTAAATTCTACTCTAGCGAAAGTGTTAATTGATACCGGTGCGACTAGGTCTTTTATATCAAGAGAGTTTGTAGAGAGATTGGGATGTAAAACCATAAGATTAGAGGGAATATTGAGAATAGTATTAGCTAATCAGGAGCAGGAGCAAGTAAATCAGGTTTATCCGAATTGTGAGGTTAGCATAGGAGGTTATCTTTTCCCTGTTACGTTGATACCTTTTCAATTAGGAGAATTTGATATTATATTAGGAATTGATTGGTTAATTGAGCATAATGCGCAGATTGATTGTAAGAATAAGAAGGTAATTTTGAAGATGTCAAAAGGTAAGGAGGTGATTTTTAAAGGCCAGAAGCAGAATAAATTATTTCTTACTGTGATGCAAGCTAGAAGGTTAATGAGACATGGGTGCGAAGCTTATCTTGCGTGTGTAGTAGACAAGAGTAAAGAAGAACCTAAGTTAGAAGATATTCCTATTGTCAACGAGTTTCCAGATGTGTTTCCTGATGAGTTACGAGGTTTACCTCCAGATCGACAAATTGAGTTCTCGATTGAGTTAGCTCCAGGTACAGAACCGTGTCGAAAGCCCCGTATCGTATGGCCCCAGCGGAAATGAAAGAGTTATCGTTATAGTTACAAGATTTGTTTGATAAGGGAGTTATAAGTACCAACATCTAATTCATGTTGTTTAGTTATATGATGATTACCTGTTAATGCATATATCATTTTAGTTTCAATACTTATTACTTTACTACCTTGTGGCATTTTTATTCCTTCTAATTTATAATATAGGGTTAAAGCTAATTCTTTATGCTCATCTTTTAAAGATATACTAAAATCTGGTTGTATAGTAAATTTTAATTTCTGATATATTAAATTTCCTTTAATTACTAATATTAAGGCATCTTGTAAATTTCCTAGTATTCTATCATCTAGTATATATATTTGTATAGGGGTATCTATATTTTTCTAAAAATATGCTTTTATTGTAAACTCTACTGCTCCTAAATATATATTTCTATATTTATTTGCTTCTTTATTAGATAATTTTCGTAATTCTCTTTTTATAATTTCATTAGTTATAAGACTTATGTACTCCTTCTTCATATGTTTGTGACATTCCTTCTTCATATGTTTCCATTTGGTAATATGTTTCATTAGATTCTTCTGCTAATTCTTTACCTTTATCCATGACAAATTTTATTTACTTTATTCTTAATTTTTCTTTTACGTTTTTCAATCATTTCATTTAAAAGTTCTATAGCCTGTTCTTTATAAACTTTCGAGTATGGCGAGTTACTACCATTATATTTTCCATTTGTTATTCTATTAATCCTTTTTCTAATAATTTCTATATCCTTTTCTATTTCTTTAATTTTATTCTTTGTATTTGCTCGGTATATAAAATAGGATTTATCCATAGAAATAAATATTTGTTTTTGTTTCTAATCTCTTTTTTATTTCACTAGTATATTCTCTAAGAATATTTATTCTTTCTTGGTCTTCTATTTTTTGCTTTTCAGGTCCATTATTCTTTTTAGATTCTAAGTATTTTAATATTTTCTCATAATGTTCTAATCTTTCAAAGGTTCCTTTAACCTCTTCTTTTATTTCTGATTTATATACAAAATATGATTTATCCATGGTAAATAATTTATATATCTGTTTTTATTTCTTTCTTTATATCGCTTATGTATCTTTTAAGGAAATTAATATTATGTATTAAATTTTCATGGTTAGCACAATTTTCTGTTTTATTAAGACTTTTTTCATAATCTTGCATTATTTTAATTTTTTCTTTTATCTTTGACTTATATATAAAATAAGATCTTTCCATTTTATCCAGTTAAATTTGCATCTTCTAATAATCTTTCATGATACCATTTTATATCTATTCTATTTGCTCTATATCTTTCCCATATTTTACCTAATCTCTCGTATAATATTATTCTTTCTAAATGAGTTTCTTCTATCCATTCTATTTTATTAAGTTCAATTTGAATTTTTTCCATTTCTTGCTCCATTTTTTCTCCAGCTTTTATATAATATTTAAAAATTTCAAATCTTCTCTTTATTGTCATTTTGTCTTATTTAATTTATTAGCTAAATCATTTATTAATTTATATTGTTCTTCTATAACCTTTCTTAATTCTTCTGTTTCTTTATTTTTTCTCATTATTAACGTTAAATTCTTTTCTTCTAACATACTTATCTGTCCATCTCTATCAGCTAACATATCTCTTAATATTTTTATTGTGTCTTCTCTTTGATCTATTATTCTCAAACTAATTTTACAACTTTCAATATGTTGATTTATATCTTTGTAATAAGTAGGAGTTTTAGCTGCTATTTTCTGAATTCTTTCTAGATCCATTTTTTAAACTAAATATTTTTTAATAAGTTTTTTACACATCTTTTGTGTAGATTTATTATTTGATTTATACATTATTAATAGGGTTGCAATTATACGTGAGTTATATTCTTTCCTAAATTTTGAGTTAATAGGAGGTCTCATGTTTTAATTTCATAAGTCTGGCACTTCTTCTTTTTATGCATGCCGTGTACTTTTTTCATATATAAACTTGACTACACATTTCACTCCTTTTGTTTACAGGCTCTGATACCAAATTCAGAGGGGCAGGTTTATTACAGTTTCTTTATAAGGTTTATTACAGTTTCTTTATAATAAACAGTATTATAAAGAGCTTTAAAAATATAATAAGCTGTAAACATATCATAATAAACATCATTTTAATAATAAAACGTAAATTTATTATAATAAATGTCAATTTGAATCTCATTATATATTAACCCTAAAGAGGGAAGGAGCATAAATAATATGGTTAGCATAAAATAAAACAGTAGTTAAAACAAAATTAATTAAAACAGAATTCATTTTTAATTTAAAACTTCTATAATTCCTTACCAAAACCCTAGCATCATAATCACAGAAATAATCACTTTAACTTTAATTATAAACAGTAAATACTAGTCCAGAACCTTACCTTATAAACAGTATGTCAGACCATAATAGTACCTCAGATCACCGGTATGCTCACCCTTCCACACTACGCCTAACTGCATCCATGCTTCACGGCGTCTTACATGGCCAGGCTTTACGAGCTTCAACGGAATATCCTCCAAGATGCTACTTACTAATCATAAATATTGTTTTTAGATAATAATTAATGGACTAACAGATACTATTTATAATCTAAAGTAATAATTCTGAAAATATGATACTATATTCTTGGCAGAAATTATAGAAGATAAGAGAGTTTAGCTAGACATTAAGAGAGTATAAAAACTTCAGAAATTTATTGCTAGAAAACTTTCGATATCTTACATCTTACATTCAGCTCCTTTTATAGGCAGCTTCTATCATTACCACTTACAACCGGTTCTTCACCGTTTCTATTTAGTACATGCTTTTCAAAATAATACAACAAATTTTTATCTTCATTTGTCTACCACGAGCTGTCATCTTTACTTGTCTTTTTTCCAACTTCTTTCCACTTTTTCATGATCTGACATCTTCTTTATCCAACTTTTGAATTTGCCTTCAAATTGATTTGTCATATTGCTTCTTTTTCTAATATTCCATCTTTTACTTTTTATCTTGTCTTCAGCTATTGAAGATTCCATCTTATTTTCATCCGTCCAGCTGTTTCTTCTTGCTTGTAGTATAGTAATATAATGATATCATGGACCTGCTGTAGCTTTACTACATTTGGCCTGTTATAATTTCATGGGCCCTAGTAGATGAACTACATCGGGTTTATCAATATTATTGAAAGGGATCAGTAGATCCTTCTTCTTTTATGGTAATATTTGTATTATTAGTACCACTGACAGTACTGAGAACAGGCCTTTTTCTTTGACCTGCGATTACCTGATAATGTTCTATGGTTTGTTTTGTATGAGTATGTTGGAGACGAACAATTCTGTCTCGCATTCTTTCCAGCTCCATGGTATCTCTTGATATGGTTTCATTGTCATAATAAATAGTAATAATTTCTTCAACAGCTCCACCTTTACTAGTACTAATGACTTTAGCTTTTCCAGCTCTTATCATATCATCAATTTTATTTTTCAAAGTAGATAAACCGATAGCACGTTTCATGCACAACCATTCCTGGAGATTTGAAAGGGTACAAGGTGGTGGTAGGGTTAAATCAGAATAATCACCTTGTATTTATTTCTTTCCCATCCTGAATAATTGACAAATTACTATAGGTTTGCCTGTTAAATTTGTAGTGGCATCAAAGATTTGTACTCCAAAAGTTCCATTTCCATATGCATCTATCATAACTTTAACAGATTCCAAAATAAGTGATGGTAATTTGGAAATACTATACAGGGTATCATCCACCATTATTTTGTCAATGAATCCATATGTAAATAGCTTTTCTACCACCTCTGGTTTTGCTTTTTCACTGCATAAATATCTGGGATATTTACTAAGTTTCAAACTTCTCAAGATATTCATATTTGTTTTATAATCATAAAATTTCATGATTTTCTCATAAGCTGTCAAAACTTCAGAAGGGTATTTAAGCTTATCACTCATGGTTATTTCAGGTGATATTGAAGGTGATATCTGGGAGGTATTTTGTAACGCCCCGACTTTCCAATACTAAAAATATACTTTTATAATAAATTATTGGATTTAATTAGATAAAATGGATTTTTAATACAGGGAAATTTTGGAAAATTTCGGCATGAAGTATTCGTAATACGGACTATCCACCTGTATTTTGACCCAACCAAAATTCATAAAAAGAAAACAACTGCAATTCTAACTACTTAAGAAACATAAACACCTGTTCAACCTGTCCTAATCGATCAGGTGAACCACACTACTATGCCCTCCCGATCATAAAACAAGATCGGGGCACCACAACCAAAATTAAATACATATAAGCTGATAACCAGACATTAAGTCATAATACAACACCCCACTACTAACCCGGATCTCTAACAGGTAGTGATATGAAACAAGCAGCTACTAACTAACTAACTATTACAACTGAAAGGCATATGACATAGCCTGTTTGTATTTCGAGGATACAACTCAACTCAAACAAGAATGTAATAGTAAATAGTATATGTACTGTCATAGGGATCTCAAATGTATAATTGTCAAGAGAAAGAAGACAAAGTCAATCTACCGTTTTGAGGTATACTACACTTGAAGAAGTTCATTCAGTTGATCAAGCATCAGTGGAGTAATCAAGACAGTGGGTTCTATTTATAGTGACAAGAGGTTCTTACAGTGACAGAATATAGATTATAAAGGTTTGAAAAAGAGTGAAGAAAAGGAAGACATGAACCAAAACATAGAGTCAAAAATAAAGAAAAGCCGTTGGAGTTAGTCGCTCATGAACCAGACCGTGCATCGAGCGTCAACAAAAATTCGGTGGTAATTCTTTATTACTTCCAGTGGTTCAAGAAAAAGATTTCGGTTGTAAAAAGATTTATATATTAATTCTCACTTAATTAATATAATTATGTAATTGGTTTAATTTAATAAATTAATTCATATCGAATTAATTTATTTATTAAATTAATTATCATGTTAATTAATTTTGAATTAATGTATTAATCTGAATTGATTTAATTAATTAATAATTATTTATTTTAATGATTAATTGATTAAGTATTTAATTAAATTAAATTCATAAGAAACAAAAGAAAAGGAAAAAAAACTGTGAAAGAACGAAAAGAAAAAAAAGAGTTTGACAGTTTTTTTTGAGAGGAAGAAGGTCGACAGTTTTGTTGCTTAGTTGTAATGTCGACAGAGGAATAAAACCTGGTGTTACATGCATGTAAAGAATAAAAGAAAAAAATCAGACAACACATGCACATGGAGGTCAGTCTGTCGGACAAAAGTGTAACGCGCGTGGCACGCACGCGCCTGGAAAAGGAAAAGAAACAGCCAGCGCGTGTCTTGCAATCTCCTTCCTACGACTGGGTTTCGTTTCAGCAGAAATCATTTGTTTTGTTTTGTTACAAACAAATCAGTACAGTCGTGTATCAATTGTTTTGTTCAGCAAATTGTTAAGTCATACCGACACAAATTATTAAGTCATACCGAGCCATATGCAAGTCATATTGGTTTATTTCTAAGTCATATCAAGGAGATTTGTGTCAGATTATGTCATACCGATCAGCCTCAATATCCAGATTATGTCATACCGAAGGTTTAATATGACCAGCTAAGTCATACTGAAGCAAAGAGGATTAAAAGAGGCAGAAGGATAAATACAAGACAGGCAGCAAAGCAGCTAAAAACTTCACAACATTCTTCACTTCTCTTCATCAGACAGAGCCGAGAGAAAAGAGAGAGACCAAGAGAGAAAATGTTCTTGAGCTTAAATTAAATCTTGTAAATTATTTCTGGCTTGTATCATTAAATCTAAACCGACAGAAATTTTTTACTTGCACTTGTGGAACTATCTAGCGAATTAAGTTTCCTAGAATCTCTCGATCTTTTTATTACAAATATAGAAAAGTTCATGTCGAATTTTCAATAGAATTTGTAATAATTAATTTCGATCTTTTTATTTACAAATATAGAAAAATTCATGTCGAATTTTCTATAGAATTTGTAATAATTAGTTTGGTCATCAAACCTTGTAATTTGTACCCGTGCATTAAGGCACACCCCATCAAATTTAATATAATTTTATATTCAACTTGAAATATTGGTATTCGTTTTATTCCGCATCAATTTGTTCTTGATTTAATATTTTAAGAAAAGAGCAAATTCGATTAAACAACATAGTTTGTATTCAACCCCCCTTCTACAAACTATTTTGGACCTAACAACAACATATCATTAAAACCTTAATTAAAAGCTACATACATTCCACAACTAAATACAACTAGCTGATACTATTATACAAGCTTTAACTGATCTTCAGATGTCCAACCTTCTAGCAGAGCAAATCTAGGTTGTCTATGGTCCATAACAAGTTCTTCTCCCGATATAGCTTCTAATTTGTATCTTTTTCTTCTTTAACTGAAAAAGGGTTAGAAACAATAGCAAGAAGTGAGCCAAATGCTCAGCAAGTAACAATATAGATGCAATGGAATCAATAACAGAAATATGGATATAATATTATAGGGATCATTCTTTGAGCTCTTCCAATATTTGACAATTTATAATCCATTTCCAAGGTAAGGAGAAAGAGAGAGCAATCAATTCTCTTTTTATAGCATATTTCCACCTTTAAAACATTTTAATTAAATTAAGCTTTTTATTAAAACCGGACAATACGGGTGATCAGCTACGTAATGTCCCCATACCGGACACTAGGTCCCTCTGGACTTTAAAAAAAAATTGGGTTCCCAATTAGGCAACACATTGGCCTCTGTTGCTGGACTAGGACCACCCTAGCCTCTTACGCCAAATTAAAGTGCTGGACTAGGACCACCCTAGCCTCTTACGCTAATTAAAATAATTAATTAAATGTCAATATAATAAAGCAATTTTCGATGGATAGAATTCTTATGCAATAATTCAGAGCAGGGGATTATTCTGTTTAATTTCAAG
Organism: Saposhnikovia divaricata; assembly: GCA_036435485.1. NCBI lineage: Eukaryota > Viridiplantae > Streptophyta > Magnoliopsida > Apiales > Apiaceae > Saposhnikovia > Saposhnikovia divaricata. The sequence goes on from CM071600.1 coordinate 165,743,235, forward strand.
AATAAATGATTAATAGTTAAGGGAGCGATCCAGTTTAATTGTATAAGGTTCGCAAGGTAGGGTTGAAGTGTGATTCACAAGTATTTAAAAATAAAGATTTATCAAGCTCTTGTCATTTTAGAGGTGTAATACAAGGTGGTATCGAACATGGCTCGGGGAAAAATAGGAGTATAAGCAATAATGGTAATTAATTAATTAAGGACATAACAATGGTTAGGGATTTAAAGTTTAATTCAGGGATTACAAGGAATAGTTAAACTAGTGTGGTTTAAGGAAATGGATATGAAATAAGGTTTAAGCTAGTACAAAAGGTATAGCACACAACAAGGTTTAAGGATTTAAAGATTAATCAAGGGTTATAAGGTATAGTAATGCTGGTGTGAATTAAGGGAATAGATATGAAATAATGTCTAAGCTTATGCAAAAGGTATGTTATACCACAAGATTTGCAGTTCAACGAGAAATAGAATTAGCAAGGAGGTACAACAGTTTAAACAGTAATCTATGAGGGTAAATGAGAAGGTACAAAGGTTTAAGCAATAGTTTATACGGATTAACAATATAGTACAAGAGAATTGACCGATAACTTGAAAGCAGTAAGTTATAGGAATTTAAACAACAATCCATGAATAATTGAAAGAATCTGAACTTCGGTAGAAGGTTCGAGTTACTTGCCTTAACAGAATACTTTTACTCTAATCACTTAGTTCCACAAGTTCTCAGCCTTAGCCTCTCCTTTACTCCTTGAGTCTACGTCCTTCGAATCTACACATATAAAAACACTATTTCAGAATTCTATTCAATATTCGACGTTCCTCTTCGAACGTCTAATCTTAATCTACCCTTGCGATAGTACCCTAAATGTATTTACTTAACTAATATAATATCAGATATAGACCACCGACAGAACGTAATAATAAAATCAGTAAACATTTAGCAAGTAATCAAATAAATAAAATATAATTCAAATATTAATTCAACTTATAGCGTATATAAATATAACTCGAGAAATATACAATTAGGGGTTCTAGAAAATTTATAATTTTTAGAAAAATTTTGACGGCATCCCCTTTGTACAGGTAGCCTACTAGTCGGAACATAGCCGACACAACAACCAACAATCACCAAACTCAGAATAATATTCAAAACTACCACGTACTAACAACTCAAGCCACAATACACCCAAAATGACTATTATACTTAAAAATCTGCTATGACAAGTTCTGAAAGAAACTCATTTTACTATATCAAGATGATCCTAAATTAAAAAACACAGAACACAACATTTGAAGACAATTCCGAGACCTTTCCAAAATGATAGGCCTCATTAAAAACGGATAAGTAATGAATTCAGAAATAATAAAGATGTGAACTGTTAAAACAGAAACAGAACCTGTGCACTCTAGTATTTTGACATTTAACCAACTAAGATTACAGAACTTGACCATGGAATGTAAATGAAAAACATAGGTTTTGAAAAGAGCTTTCCAGAATGCTATTGCCCAGAAAATTTGAAGGTATGCTCAATTTACTATGCATTTTTGAAAACAAGACTCTCAATGACCAATCATTCTGGTAGAATTTTAAAGTGCAGAAAACTGATACTTCTGAGTGGAATTTCAGAAAACACAGAACATGAAACTTGTAGATAACTGAAATACCTTTCTACGGATTCAAAAAAACAACCCCATCCGATCATTTTTTGATTTTATATAAATTTTACAAGATCACAGACCTGGACATCTAAGCAATCCAAAATTTAAATGCGTACTACTAATACTACTACACAAGTCAAGAGCAACAATTAACATCATTACTAAACCAAGTAAACACTTCTTATCATATGACACTAACACAATAGACTTACATAAAATCTTTAGTACACTAACCCTTGATACTTACAAGTACTAACATCAATATAACAAGTACTTGGCATATACATCACTTATTTACTAATCAAGATCTTTAACTAGGCTACTTATAAATCAAACAAACACCTTACCCAAACACACACATACTCTTGGCACATACCATGTATATATACACAATAATCAATTTTATCACAATTTAATTTACAAAGTATCCCCAAGAACACACATACATATAACATGATTTCCCCCATTAAAACTAACCACACACCTTCAAATACTCTTATACATATACTTAAACAAATCTGAATTTTTATAAAACTAACCCAAAATTGACATTCAACTCAATTCATTTCACAAAAATCATCAACAACATCATCCTATTACTAACCCATATCAAACTCATGATTTACAAAGTTACAACTCAAAACCTTTAACAAGAAATTAACATACAATACCTCCAAACTCAATTTAAATGTTAACCCATCACTAATTAACATCAAATAATATCATACTTGAATGTAAGTTTTAAGAGCTCTATAATTTGTACATACATATACACACGCACAAACACACATATATACTCACAACTATCAATCAAGCACTCATCCACTTATACTTAACAATCAATCTTCAAGAAAATAACAAGAATCACAAGAAAGCTTGACTAAAAGATTGAAAATGGAGAAAATAAGGGAGAGAGAGAGAGACTCACGTAGAGAGAGAAGAGAGGGGGAGGGAGTCTGCCAGAGAGATTGAGAAAGAGACGCGAGAGAGAGATTAGGTAAGAGAGATTGAGAGCCATCAAGAGAGATTGAAAAGAGATTGTGTGGGAGATGAGGGAATGTTCGAGAGAAATCTCCCGAGAGAAACAAGAACAGGGCTGGGCTTTAAGATATGAAAATAAGGGCCTTTTTGAATTTACAAATTCTGAAAAAACTTTATTTAAAATAATTAATCACCCATCTAAAATTCGATATAAAATATAAAATGGGGTGGAAAAATAAACTTTTCATTTTTAAAATAAAGAGTGTAAGATTAAGAACACCCACATATTTTTAAAATATTTTTAGGATCAATAATGAATTAAATATGGATTTTACAAGAATAAATCTCTTAAAATGTAAAATTATTCATAAAAATCATTTTAAAAATCCTTAAAAATCAAAATAAATCCACATAATATTTTTAAAACTCAAATAAACTACTATAGTAAATAATGCAAAAGATTTCATGATTTATACTAACCCCGATAATTTTATAAAACTCTCAGAAGATAAATAAAACATGATTCAAATAGAATTTATTCCACAAAATAAAATTAAAAATATGCAAACTTACACGACACATATAAATCATCAAATAAACCCACAAAAATGATATCACACATATTTCACCTCCTTAATACTATTCACGTCATAATTCACATTTAATATTAAATAAATAATTATAATTACCAAAATTTTCTAAGGCGTTATATATTTGATGAAGATGGTATAGTTGCCAGTTTGGATGTAAAGGATTGAGGTTTTGTAGTAGGGCTTTGTAGGGTTTTCATTCTATTTTTTATGGCTTCATTCAAGGATTCCAAAAGATGTTTATTTTCTTGTACTTTGGTATATATCTCTTTATGTAAATAAGCAATGGTTTCATGGTTCTTTGTAATTGCAGTGATAACATCTCTAATATATTATTCAAAGTTTTTATTTGCCATCTTTGTACCTGCTAAGAAAATCAGCTAGAATATACTTAGTACCAGATATATTTTTAACAATAAAATCATAACAACAAAAGAATGATTGCCATTTTCTTCTTTTATTTAATTCTGGTAACAAATCAATTTTATTAGTAATAAATGCCTTTACCTGAGTATTATCAGTTCTAACTATGAATTTTACTGGTAATAAATGATAATGAAATTTCTTTATTCCAAATTTTACTGCTAATAATTCTTTTTCATTTATATTGTAATTCATTTCATTAGGTTTCCATGTTCCTCCTGCATATCCACAGATAAGGGGTTTTTCTTTATCAATATCATTTTGTTCATATGCTATGAAGACTGCTCCCCATCATATATCACTTGCATCTGTGAATAATTCTAATTGATCAGTTTCTATAGGGATTCTATGCTTTGGTAAATTCTTCACCTTTTCTTTAAGGGTTTTAACAGCTTTATCATGTTCTTCCATCCACTGAAAGGGTTTTTTATTTTTTGTTAATTCATGTAAAGGTTTTCTTAATTGTGATAAATCTTTTATATAATCTGATGCATAATTAATTATTCCTAAAAATTGTTGAACTTCTTTCTTGTTTTCTAATTTATCTTTAAAATTTTGTATTTTTGATACTATATGATTTTGTAATTGTAATCCTTCTTTATCAATAATATATCCTAAATATTCTATTTTATTCTTAAATAATTCTGATTTCTTTTCAGAAAGTAATATTCCATGTTGTTTTACAATTTCTATAAATTGATCTAAATGTTTTATATGATCTTCTAGGGTTTCACTATATATTAATATGTCATCTACATAAACTATACAAAAATCTTTTAATTTTCTAAATACTTGATCCATTCTTCTTTGAAATATTTGTGGGGCATTTTTAAATCCAAAAGGAAGTACCATCCACTCGTAGTGACCTTGAGGTGCACTAAAAGCTGTTAGAGGTCTTGATTCTTTTGTTAATTTTATTTGCCAAAATCCACTTTTACAATCAATTTTACTAAACCATTTTTTATTTCCAAGAATGTTAATAAGATTTCTTTTATATGGTAAAAAGTATCCATCAAATACAGTCTTTTTATTTAATTCTCTATAATCTATTACCATTCGAGCATTACCTCTTTTTTGTTCACTATGTTTTCTTACTAAAAAGGCAGGACTACTATGTGGACTTTTACTTTCTTGTATTATTTTCATTTCTAGTAATTCATTTATTTGAATTTCAAATTCTTTTTGATCACTTGGGCTATATCTAATAGATTTAGATCGTACTATATCGTTAGGGTTTATTAGTTTTATTTCAGCATATATTTTTTCTTTATCCCATAATTGTACTGGATTTTCTCCAAAATTTGGTTTTAATAACTCCTTATATTTAGCTATTAATTCTTGTAGGTTATTATTTCTATCAATCATTAGGTTATTTATCCTTTTTATCCCTAATGGTAATATTCTTTTTAATACTATCCATTTATTACATGGAGTTTGTAAACTTAAAGTATCTGAAGTTACTACTTGAGTTTTAAAATGATCAAAGAAATTATTTCCTAATAATATTGATTGTTTCATATTATTTTCTTGATATATCAAGGGAAGTTTAAATATTGTTTTATTTAATAATATTTTCATATTTTCTGCAATTGTATCTAATTCTTTTCTTTGTTCATTAAATCCTATTACCCTAGTTCTATGTAATTTTGATCTTTTCCATCTATGTTGAATTAATACTCCTTCTTTAGCTAAGCATAAATCTGCTCCGCTATCTATGAATATTTTTTGTTTTATCAATTTTTCAGGTTTATATTCTACATATGCTTCTACATAGATTGCTACCATTATTCTGAGTTACTATCTGTAGAATAGTAATTTATATTTTCTTGTTCTGTTTCACTATTATCAGTTTGACTTACATAAAAATCTTCATATTTATACCATTTATCATTATCCTCTTTTATTTGTTCAAGATTCATTATAAATTGTGATGAATTAATATACTTTACACCTTTTTCTTTTAATTTGGGGCACTTATTAGCATAATGTCCTTTTTCATTACAATTCCAACATTTACATTCACTTATTTTATCTTTTCCTTTATTATTAGGTTTTCTTCTAAACTTTCTTTTATTTTTAAATTTATTTCTAGTATTATTAGTATTTCTAAATCTCCTAAATTTTTTCCTTTTATACTTATTATAATAAGGATTATAATTTTTAGGTTTATAATCTTTACCATAACCTTTATATTTTTGAGTCTTTCTTCTATATTTTTTCTTATACTTTTTATAAGGTTTTTTATCACATCCAAATACTAACCTTTTTTCAGTCAATCCACATATTTCCCTTAATCCTAATTTTTTATCTTTCTTTACTTTCTGTTGTATTATATATTCTTCACATTTTCTCATAAGATATCCTCTTAATACTCTTATTTTTTCTCCTAAAGTATTTTCTCTTGGTTCTAATTTATTATATTCTTTTGTTATTTCAGTATTATATGGACTTGGTAAGTGATCATAATATAATTGTTGATATACTAGACTTTCTTCAGGTAGAAATCTAGCTTCATAAAAGAATTTAGTAAAACTTATTGTATATTCTGGTAATTTATTTATTTTACAACATTTCATATTATTTAAATTCATTATTATTTCTATTTTTCTTTCTACTAATACTTGATCTCTAGCTACTATCCAAGGTTCTCCTAAAAATTCTCGTTTTAATATCATATCAAATATTTGTAGCATAGATTTCCAATCTCCTGCACTTCTCATTACTTCCATTCTTAATTGATAATCAATAGATTCTATCCAATATGCAACCTTTCCTATTAATGTTTTAGATATTAAATCATAAATATATTCTAAATTATTAGTATGTGTAGAACCCATTAAAGCTATATAAGTTCCAAGATTCCAATCTGTAATTCTTCTACTAATTTCTTGTTCTTCATATACATTATCTAGGTCTAAAAAATAACCATTTAGATTAACACCTTGTGACATTGATCCTACAAATTCTTTGAATTCTGCATGTTGTCCAATTGGTATATGTTTGGGAATTTTATTACTACCTTTTGTTATTATTTCTAAATTTGGGTCATATAATTCTTCTTCCTGATAATTATCTATATCTTCTTTCATTGTTTCATCTGTTTCCATTTCTGTTTCTATTGGTTCATCACTTTCAGGTTCTTCTTTTATTATTGCACTTACGTTATCCATTTTTCTTAAAGCTTGCATTATTTGATTATTCTCCTTTTCTACTTCTGATCCTCCTTCACTTTCTGATTCTTCTATAAAATTTACATATTTTTTATTAGAACTATCATTTGAACTTTCTGAATCACTAGTTGTATTTTCATTATTCCTTTGAGAACTTTCTCCAATAATTATCGATTCTTTTCCTTTAAATTTCCTAATTTCTTCTTTTAAGAAGTTTCATTCTTTTTTAGTTTCTTCTATTTCTTGATGTAATTCATATGTTACCTGTTTTAATTCTCTTTTAGTTTCTTTTAGCTGTTTTTTAACAGTTTTATATTTGTCTTTATATTTTTTATATTTATTAAACCATTCTTCATTAGTATTTTCTTTAAGTTTATTATTTTCCTCTTTTACTTTCTCTAACTCTTTTTCTTGTTTTTCTAATTTTAATTTTAAATATTCTATAGTTTCTTTTTCTTCTTTAGTAATATTAGCTTCTATATTTTTTGATTCTCTTCTTATTGGTTCATACTTATATCTGTCTCTTTCTAATATTTCTTTTCCATGATTTCTCAGAAATGTTATTACATTATATTCTTGTTTGTCCATTTAAAATTTTCCTTCTTTTTGTAATAGAGATAAAATTTTTTAATACTTTATCTGCTGATTCTGATATTTTAGGTTTCATTTTACTTATATTTACCATAATAGGTTCCTTAGTTCTTCTTTAAGCATTTATGGGTACCATTTCTGATTGTTCATTACTATCTTCATTTTTTATTATTTGTACGTTTGTTTGCTTTTCTTTTTCTAATTTGGCTAATTTATCTAATATTATTTTAAATGTTGGTATTTCAGATATATTCCAGAAATCAGATAATTCTTCTCTTATTATCTTTCTTATTTGAGCTTGAACATTTCTAATTTCATCTATTATTGTTACTATATTTTTTAAATTTTCTTTTACTATTATTTCTTCCCATAATTCTTGTATTTTATCAAAATTATTCGGATTATTCATTCTTTTGGTATATTAATGCGTTTTTTCCATCCATTTCCCATATCTATCCATATTTTCTTAGATTTTGTTTCTTCTTTTCTTATTATATTTTCTAATTCTTTAATATCATTTTCCAGTTTAATTTCTTTTTCACTATATTCTAAATATTTTATTTGTGAATATATTTCTTCATTTAAAGCATCTTTTATTTTTTGTAGTTTTACTTTCTTATTTTCCAATTTCTCTTGTATATTCATAGTTTATTAATAAATCTAATCTTTCCTTGATCATTTATTTCAATTCCATTATTATTGATCTTATAATTTATCATAGTTAAAAAGTCACTTCCTAATAATAATTCATTAGAACTATCATATTCTATGACTCCTATATTTATATTATATTCTAAATCTTGTATTTTAAATCTTAAGTTAACACTTTTAGTAATTATTATTTCTCTTTCATTTTCAGGATAATTATAAGTTTGTGGTTCTATTATACAACAATCATTTTCATTAATCTTATTTATATGTATAAAACTTTTAATAGCTCCAGTATTTATTTCAGCTATGCAATCTTTTGCTATAATTCCATCAAATATTATTACTTTAATTTTTAATCTATCTGTTCTTATATCTATTAAATTTATTCTTCTAGGTAAACTATATTGTCGTGTTATCATTTGTTGTCTTGAGGTTGATGGTTCTTTTCTAAAACTTAATCTTGAACCTTCTATTCTTGGTATTATTTTATTAGGTGGTCTTATTGTTCTTGTATTAAAATCCATATATATATTTCTTCAGATATAGTTATTTGAGAGTTTTCTTTATGTTCTATTTGTTCTAATATTTCTTGATACATTTTTGGTACTAAAACATCTAATTCATGTAAGAGTTATCGTTATAGTTACAAGATTTGTTTGATAAGGGAGTTATAAGGCCAAGTACGTCACCGTGGGGAGCTCCAGTTCAGTTCGTGAAGAAGAAAGATGGAAGCATGAGATTGTGCATTGATTATCGTGAGTTGAATAAGTTAACCATTAAGAATAAGTATCAGTTACCAAGGATCGATGACTTGTTTGATCAGTTAAATGGAGCAACAAATTTCTCGAAGATTGATTTACGCTCAGGATACCATTAACTGAAGATTAAACCAGAAGATGTGCCAAAAATAGCATTCAGGACAAGATACGAACATTACGAGTTCTTAGTGATGGCTTTTGGATTAACAAATGCACCCGCAGCTTTCATGGATTTGATGAATCGAGTGTTTAAGAAGTATTTAGATAAGTTCGTGATAGTCTTCATCGATGACATATTGATTTATTCTAAGACTGAAGCAGAGCATGCAGAACATTTGAGATTAGCCTTGGAAATTTTGAGGAAGGAGAAGTTATATGCGAAGTTTTCTAAGTGTGAGTTTTGGCTTAAGGAAGTGCAGTTTCTAGGACACATAATTAGTCGTGAGGGTATTAAAGTTGATCCAACCAAGATTGAAGCCGTAACAAAATGGGAAAGACCAAGGACACCGACAGAAGTCAGAAGTTTCTTAGGATTAGCCAGGTATTATCGAAGATTCGTGAAGGATTTTTCAAAGATTTCTGTGCCAATAACGAAGTTGACTCGAAAGAATGAAAAGTTTGAATGGAATGATAAGTGTGAAAAGAGTTTTCAGGAACTTAAGCAAAGATTGGTAACTGCCCCTGTGTTAGTTTTATCGGATGATAGGGGAAATTTCGTAATATATAGCGACACGTCACTCAAAGGACTTGGGTGTGTTTTGATGCAACATGATAAGGTGATCGCATACGCCTCCCGACAGCTCAAGCCATATGAACAGAGGTACCCTACGCATGATTTGGAATGAGCAGCTATAGTGTTTTCAGTGAATGTGGAGACATTATCTTTACAGAGAGAAGTGCGAAATCTACACGGACCACAAAATCTTGAAGTATATTTTCATGTAGAAAGAGTTGAATATGAGACAGAGAGGATGGTTAGAGCTAATAAAAGGTTATGACTGTACTATTAGCTATCACCCAGGAAAAGTGAGCGTGGTTGCAGACGCGCTAAGTCGAAAAGAAAGATTGAATGTGTTGACGGAGACTAAAAAATTACTAAAGGAATTTGAGAAATTGGAAATAGAAGTTTGTCAGTCAGGTGCTGTGAATGATATGAACTATAAGATGACGTTTCTGCCAGAATTACTCGAGAAGATTAAGAGATGTCAAGATGAAGTGATGGATCAAAGGATGAATGAGTTAACAGGAAAAGAGATTTGTACTCAAAAAGATGACCAAGGAATTTTGAGGTTTGGCTCTAGGATTTGGATTCCAGATGTACATGAATTGAAGACAGAGATATTACACGAATCGCATAATTCTAAACATTCTATTCACCCCGGAAGTACCAAGATGTATCATGACTTAAAAAGGAATTTCTGGTGGCCAGATATGAAAAGAGAGATATCCTCAGTTGTTTTATTTAGCTTGATTCTGGGGACAGAATCCTTTTAAGGAGGGTAGATTGTAATAGACCGATATAATTCTATAATATTTAAATCTTAATGACGTGAGTAATTGATCTATTCTGTTTATTTATATATTAAGAGGTCATATCTTGAATAAAAATGTAATATATCTGGTAGTTGTGACTACGTGAATTATTTGTGGTATCTACGTGGATAAATTGTTTTTGTAGATTGTAGTTAATTTTAAAAGCATTTTGTTGTATTGTTTTATTTTTATAAAATCATTAGAGTATCTAAAAATCATAAAGTCTTCTTTATGATGTGTCTTTTATATTTAGGGACTTTTAAATGTATAAGCTAATTTCAGTTAGGCTCCAATGATTTATTACGACTTTTAAAGTATGATTTTCCATTTAGAGGATTTAATTCGTAAAATCTCTAGTTAAATATCTGTAAGTCGTAAAAATATGATTTTTATATATATGTGTTTCTAATTTTATATTTTTGGTTATATAAATGAGAATTTATTTATTTTGGTGTTAAAGATTTTATATATCAATTTTCATCTTTAAAACCTATTCTTGTAAAATCCATATCTCTATATTTATAAGCCCTAAAAATATTTTAAAAATAAGCTTGTGAACCTTATTGGGTACATTTTATTTTAAAAATATAAAATTTCAGAATTTTATTTGAACCCAATTATTTTGATATTAAATAAGTTAGTAGAATATTGTTTATTAATTTTAAGAGAGTAATTGTCTAAATTATCCTAAGGGTGTTAAAACTCCCTTTCCCTTTTTTTTTTCATTTCACCGAGCACTCTCCTCTCTCTTTTTCTCTCTCACGTATGCTCTCCTCTCTCTCCCCTTCATTTCTCAATTTTTGATCTCTTATTCACCTTGTTAATTGATTTCTTGAGAGATTATGTTAGTTTCAGTGTTAAATGAGAGTGGGTTGTAATTTTTTTCAAGTTTTGGTTCTTGCATGTATGTATATATGTGTATGTGTGTATATATAGAGGTTTGAGTGAGTTTAACTTACATGCAAGTATGGATTATGGCTTGTTTGATGGTGTTGATACATAATAGACTCGATAGATTTTATGTCATCCGAATTATATTAATTCGGGTCAGGCCTAAGAATAGTTTGAGTTTACTGGATTCAATTATGTCAGTTTAGGCTGACAAACCATTATTGTCCGTTCGGATGGCTCATTAAGTTATAATTAGCCCAGTCGAAATACATCATTATCCATTCGTTCCACCGCCACAAGTATATAAATTTCAAGGCAAGTATGAATATTATTATGGAAGGAAACTTGTCAATCAAAGCGTTACTTGCGCATGAAGAATAATCCATTACTTGCGCGTGAGGAATAATTAAAGGCGGTGGACGAACGAACCCTAGAACTACGTGGGCTTGATTTCCTATATAAAGGATACGTAGGCACCTTGAGAGATCACTCAGAATCCCATACACTCGGATAATACCTCTCAAGCTCAGCCCCAAATTCATAAAACCCTATTCTATACGCTCAACCCTAATTATAAAATCAATTTAAGGCTTACTAAAATTAGCCTTAACATTTGGCGTCATCTGTGGGAAGGCGTATAGAAATCTTAAACCTTTTCATCAAACACAATTTACAATTATGGCTCAACCAACCAAAACTCCAATCACCTTGCCTTTCTCTACAAACTTCATCGAAGGGGAGACCTCCACATGTCTTCGCTCAACCATCACCCAGGGTGAAGCAGATGCTCAGAACCACCCGATCTATCTAAGTGCTCAGGCCGCTTTTAGTGATGATCGTCGTGAAGCATTGAACCGAACAGTCGCACGAGAGGAGTAAAGAATTCGTCATGATCCAAGCCCTATTAGGGGTCGCAATTTAGAGAGAGCCTTTGATAGAGAGCGTGATAGAACTCTTAATGAAGATGAAGATCAACTCCAGGAGCGGATGAGGGCATTGGATGAGCAACAACGAGAAATTACTCGAGAGCGTGAACGCTTGGAATGAAGGTTAGTTCGAAGAGGCTCACCACCCAGGAGATCTCCTCCGAGAATTTCATCCCCGCGAAGATCTCCATCCCCTAGGAGAAGGTCCAGAGACAGATCGCCTAGAAGGGGAGAAGGTGGAGGAAGAGGAGGACGTTCTCTTTCGCGTGATCAATCCCGACCTGGTGATGATGGTCGAAGGGACAACGATGGTCATAGGAGGAGCGAACGAAGGGAGTATGATGATCGAAGGTATGATAAGGATGGAACACGTGATGATCGATACTATGAGCACAGATATGACTGTCACGCTGATGAGTCTACAATACTGAGGGAGAAGTTAGAGAATATGGAGCGTGCTATGCTTGGAGGAGGCACCAGTCATTATTCGACTGAGTCTCCCTTGGTCAGATACGTTCGTGAATATGTGCTGGCAATTTGACGAACTATCCCCAAGATGACATACTATAATGGTAAAGGCGATCGATACGAGCACGTGACCCAGTATGAGAGACAAATGAGGCTAGCTGGACATGATGAGACTACCATGTACCAGATGTTTGAAGTTTACCTAAAGGATGGTGCTCAAGGGTGGTATCGTACTCTGTAGCCTAACTGTATTACATCGTATGAACAGATAAGGAGCAAGTTCTTGAAGCACTTTGATTACAATAGGAGGACTGGACAACTGACCGGTTCACTTGTCAATGTGAGGGAGAGGTCAAACGAGTCATTGGCTGCATACATGAAGCGCTTTAAACAAGAATGTGAGAAGGTGTCGTCATTGGACGAATCACAGGCAATGGGTTTCTTCTACAGTGGATTGGACAGCATACAGAGACGCAAACTGCTCTCTTCCTTTTATAAGATTGTTCCACAGAGTCTTAATGATATGTACCAAAGGGCTAAAAATATACATCGAAAAGAGGAAGCTCTAGGCACTCTTCTATATAGCCCGGAAAAGGAGACACATGACATTAAGAAGGACAAAGGAGTTGACTCTTCTAAAAAAAGTGAAAATAAATGAAGCAAAGTCTATCAAGAAAGAAACCATCAAGGAAGCTGATATGATATACACTCTACTTAATACCACTCGGTCCAGAATACTTAATTAGATCAAGAACAAACCCGGGTTCGAACGTCCTCCAAAAATGAATGTGCCCAGTAATAGGAAGAACCAAAAGAAGAACTGCGAGTACCATGAGGATACAGGTCATACAACCGAAGACTGTTTTAACCTTAAGCGGCTAATTAAAAAGTTGGTTAAGGATGGAGAGCTGAGAAAATTCATCGCTAAAGATAAGGAGGAACGTCAGGAGTAGAAGGAGAAAAAGAAAGAGGTCAGAGTTGAGATTAACACTATCTCAGGAGGAACCATCCTTGGAAAAAGGACTAAAACAGCTAAAAGGAAATATGCCGGAGAGGTTTACAATCTTTATAAGCAGGTCGACCGACCAAAATAGCTACTCCCTATCTCATTCATGGAGGACGATTATGAGGGAGTCACCTGGCCGCATGAAGATCCTTTTATGTTCACATGCATGCTTCATAATCATAAAATCCGCAAGGTATTGATTGACGGTGGAAGTGCGGTGAATGTCCTGTTCAAGAATGCTTACGATAGAATGGTATTGGATGGAGAATAGATGGAAACTTGTAATGAGCCACCTTTGTTCGGTTTTGGTAACCAACCTGTTTCGATCGCAGGAATGGTAATGTTTAAAGTTGAAATTGGGACTAACCCAAGGATGGCAGAAAAAGAGTTGAAGTTCTATGTGGTAGATGTTGATTCGCCTTATAACATGATTTTGGGACGACCCATTCTCACAGCCTTCCAGGCGACCTACTCATTGCCACACTTAAAGATGAAGTTCCCCACAGAAGATGGAATCGGAGAGGTTAGAGGGGGTCAGACTGCTGCCCGAACTCTAACTCTTGAATAGATGAACGAACAATATGCAAGAGTGGATAAAGAGGTAGAGCCAAGTGACCAAGCCATTACTAAAGGTACGGGCAGTCGAAAGAAGGGTAGAGCTATGGTTGATCAGATTGGGGGAAAGAAAATGACAATGAATATTGAACTTGAAAGATTCGATGCTGATTTGACAAAGTTAAGACTGGAGCCATCCAATGAAGTAGAGCATGTGGAGTTAGAACCCAGGAAACCCGGACGGACGGTGTTCATTGGTAAAGATATTCCAAGCTTCATCAAAGCGGAGTTGATTGCCACTTTGAGAGAGTATAAAGAAATCTCTGTCTGGGGGCCGGAGGATATACCAAAGACTTCGTTCATCACTCACAATGGGACATACCAATACATCATGCCCTTTGGGATGTTAAATGCAGGGGTGACGTACCAGAGGATGATAAATAAGGTATTTGCAAATCAAATTGGGAGAAACATGGAATGCTATGTAGATGATATGACCGTACAAGGTAATTGGGATGCCAAGGGTAAGAACGTGCAAACTAGCTACCCTGGATGGCCAACCGATTAAAAATAATTGGAATGCATCCAGACTCAAGAAATACTACCAATAGGTTGGTGACATTTGTATCTATTTACTTATCTATTTACTTATTGAAGGACATGTTGTCCCGCATATAGGATTATTGTTAAAGTTTTGTTTTCATGTGTTCCCAACATCGAACTCAGTTAAATATTTCCTATTATTAATAAAATTTTGAGGTTTTTCTTCATATGTTATTGATATTACATGTGTTTTAGAACTACTTCTTAACCTTCCTTAGACTAGTGATCTTCTAGCAGTTTAAGTAGAACGATCACTGGGGGGATAAGGTATGAACGATCATAAATTTGTTTAGATAAGCAACAAAATATTGTGCTAACACTCGAAAATGAGCACGTATAGTAAAACAATGTTTTACTAGCTTAAAACAAAACAGTGCAAGTAGAATCAAGCATGACTTGGGCCCAAATCGAATTGCTTGATGCTTGGAAACTAGGGCATTAATCATAAAACCTCTCACGGATGTTAATTTATGAAAAATGCTAATAGGAGAAATACCTTATGTAGGTGTATCCTATCGTCTATGTACACAAAACGATTAAATGCTTGGTTATTAGGGATCTCCCCTAGAAATACTGAGAGAGTAAATCATGCGTACGAAATAGAACAAAATTCAAAGCTAGGATAACTTATGAAAGTTTTTAAATAAGTTAGGCCTGGATGGGCGAACAGCTAAATAAAAGCTTGCAAACAATAATCCAGTTACATACGGGAAAATTAAACTAGTCAGAGTTTAATCCAATCGAACTAAAGTAAATACAGAAAGGAGAACTATGACTCGTCCCCTTGCTCTTCGGGGGTATCCTGAATAGGATCTACCTCATCCTCAAAAAGGAAGTCCGTGTACTTGGCCCCTACGATTGATCGAACTCTGAGTAGGCGATCCTTCAACCCTTTGGCATACCAGATTTCTTGAGCTTCCACTTCGCTCTTCTGGGCCCTAGCTACCTCTATCTTCAATTCTTGAAGAGAAGTAGTAGCTTCTGAAAAGGACTTTTGTAGGTCATCCTTCGCCAGGTTTACCTCAGTTAGCTTTGTTTCTGCTATGATCTTGAGCTTGCGTTCCTTCTCCAAATCCTCTTGAAGCTTGAGTTTTGCTTCGCTCGCCCGTAAGGATTCCTTCGCCTGAGAGGCAATCCACATCACAGTCTGGGAAAAGTAAGGAGTACTTAGATATGGCAAGTATATGACTTAATCAAGACAAGAAAGGTGAATAAAAAGTATACCTGAGTAGCATGGGCGAGCGCTTTCTCATTACCTACCGAAAGAGGAAGATCCCTCTTATCCTGGTTGTCTGGAAGGCAGATGAGGGAAGAAACCTGATGACCGAAGGTAACGGAGGAAGAGTTGGCCGAAACCTTCACCAATCCTAAGGAATTTGGACACAAAACCTTCAGCTGTTAAATCCATAACATCCCTGTGCCGCCTCCTGCTCTGCACTGCCTCTGTAGCCTCTATGTGAGATATGTCTCGATCATCCGTTTAGTTGTCAGTTGATGCTACACCCAATGCTTTGTCAATAGCAAGTGATGATTGCTTTGCAAGTGCTTTCGCTTTTATGTTGGTTCTCATCTGTTCTTTCTTCTTCTCAAGTTCAACATTTCGTCCGGACACTGAAAAAGAAAGCCAGAAAACAAATTAGTCATGGCAATAGTCAGTAAGTCAATAAGGACGTATGCACATGCAAGAGAACAAAGGAAACAAGAGAGCATAGTAGATAAATAAAAAGCAAAAGCTGACTCTAAGGTATGTACGAGCGACTCCTTTTACCATGAATTTTAAGTAAGTGATGTTCGTCTACAGCTTCGGACGCTGACATGATGTCATCTTCCGTCCAGTCCTCAAGGAGTTTTGCATATTCAACTTTCTCATCGTCCTCCAAAGAGTATTTTGGGATGGGTATTGGTTCAGCCGCCCAGTTGTTAAGCCCATCTAATCCAGGACCAAACAAGTAAACCCACCCCGTGTAAGCAGTTTTGTTATTTGAGACGGTGTATATCCATTTTTGTCTTTTCGGATGAAGCCCGATAGCATAAAATTCAGGACATTTATTTGAGCCGGTTAGATTGAAGTGATTCCAGAATAGTCGGGTGGATAGTTCAACACCTTTAAGTTTACACCTATAGATTAAGGCATTTATATGATAAAAGCTATTGGGTGCAATTTGACCAAGAGCCAATCCGGTTTCAAGAATAACTTTTCGGACGAAAGGATGAATGGGGACTCGAAGGCCACAGGAGAAGGACGGGCGAGAAATTCCTAACCCATTAATATTATGATACCTTACCTCGGTATACACCTTATTGTCAGCACCAGGCATCATAACAAAGTACTCATTTGCAAAGTTAAAATCATCACCCATCCTATCAAATTTTTATGGTTTAATTTTGCTTCGTCGATTGAAGCTAGAAAATCGACTAGCATTACCAACTATGTCTTCGTTCAAAATTACCGGATGGCTAGGTCCAACTTCATGTATGGTTGGGGTTGGCACTAAAGTCATGGAAGGATTATCTTTCATCCGTTTGGAAGTTATCTGCAAGAAAGAGTCAAAGTGAGCCCGAGCGAAGCACAAAAAATATTTACAAAAAATATTTAAAGTAATCGTCCGGGGACTTGACATATCACCTAAGGGATAAGCCCAAAGGATTGCACGACAATTTCCAGACGAATGGATGGGATGTACGGGCATGAGGATTCTGTCTGAATAATTACTCTATCTCACCTCTACAAGGTGTAAAACAATTGGTGGGGCATTAGATTATTTGCTGGACACACAAAAATCCACATGAGTGGGTGATAATTACCGGGCGACCGAATGATTAAACAAGCATGATGCCTCTGTTAATATTAAATGGACATGGGAATTTGATTTCTATCAAAATTATAAACTCAGCATTAAGTGCGAACCAAAGCCTATTCCTATCTTTTTTCTTTCAATGAGTACGAGTCGGGCGAGCGGGACGCTTGAGCCAGGCGAGCGAACGATGTTGCAAAAAAAAAAGGAAGTTTAAAGTCTTCATTCAATATGCAGCAGTGAAAGACGATATAAATTTAAAGTATGTATATACACATATCCTACAAGTAGCCGGGAAATTCAGAAACTCGCCAGAAAATTCAAAAACTCGCTAGAAAATTTACAAGCTTGCCAGGGAAAAAACGAGTTGTTTATGTTCACTGAAACAACTCTAATAATAACCTACAATACTGGTTATTCAGAAAGTAGCTCGTCGGAATATCAAGAAGACAGAATTTTAAGTTCCTAAATATGAGCAAGCTACTTGATGAAAGTAAAAACAAAGACTTACTTGAGAAAGCCGAAAGTCAAACAGCTCAGATCTACTAGCTTTCAAATCAAGTGTTTGTTGAAATTCTGGTTGGATTCAGCTCCGGTTAACCATAAATTGCCTTCATTTTCCTTTGCTCTGTTGACTGACTACTAAATAAAGGTACACACTATACTCGTTTATTCAGCCAACAAGGCATTAAGAGAAAAGTCAAAACCAAAAGTTAGTTATAAGTATAAAAGGTACTTGTTCAAAATAATTTAATATATTAATAAAACAAGCTCCCGTGGGAAGCTTGTATAGTTTGGTTTATGTGCTATATATTTTAGTAATAGTTTATACTAGTTAATAGTCCACTTGATTTAACAACTTTATAAAGCAATTGATTAATTTAATATATTGACACCAAAATGCATTAAGAGCATCCACAATGCAAGGCCGGTTTAAGCATTGGGACACTAAAAGTGGACTTGGGCACTGGACATTTGCTATTTTTGCGTTGGAGCTGGCCAGGAAAAACAGGGCAGGCCCTCTATGGTGGCCATGGCCAACTCTGTAAACTTGTCAGTTTTATTACTTTCTGTTTTAGTTAGCTGCATTGTAGTTGTATTTGGTAATAAAAAAAACATTAAAGTCACCCACTAATTACTTAACTAGTGGCCACCCGGTAGCTGCATTGGAGAACAAATTAATTTTCTTTGGCCATCCCACTTCCTTCCTACGTGGCACTGAATTCTGATAAAAATAAGAGGCAACGGGCCTAAGCATTGGAGATGCTCTAAGTTGTACTTGTAGTTAGTGCTGGCCATTCGTGAGGGCCGTGCGAGCCGGGCCGGGCTTTGCACGGTTCCGGTTCACAGATGAAGAATTCGTAGCCGGCACTCAAGTACTGCGGGCCGGGCTCGGGCCGGGCTCGGTTCACATAACACAAGCACGGAACCGGCACGCGATTCATGTCCTTGCAGGCTATTACTTTATTACTCTGGCTATTACTTTAGTACTTTATTACTTTTTTAAGACAAGATTCCAAGAAAAGATATAAGGCTTAGTTTTCTCCCCCATCCCTTGTCTTTATATAAATACGGGCATATGGGTTTTGAGTGTATAGTATGTATACATATAATATACATACAATATTTTTTATCAAATGAATGTGTGGGGGACGGCGAGGGAAGATCTAAATATAAGGAGAGAGAGGAGTTTTAGAGAGCTACAAATTGTAAGTTTGGTTGAATTTATATACATACATAAGGGCTGTATGTATGTATGTATATGATTCATAAATATTAACAGTTTTACTTATTCATCCCAGGCTCGTGCGGGCCGGTTGGTTACGGGTCGGGCCGGTTCCGGTCCCGGTTTTGCATATTTCGGACCGATTTATTTAGCGGGTTCGTGCCGGTTCGTGCCGGTTCGTCACGGGCCGAATAAATCCGGTTAATTTCCCGGTCCGGTCCCGTGCGGTCCGAGCCGAACCGCACGGTTGGCCACCTCTACTTGTAGTACTAGGGTAGTCAGGTGTTATGCATGCATGTGCCAATAATATGTTTTTGTTGGTTCGCCCGCCATGTACTTCACAAATCTTTCGTTTGCCCAGCAATATACTACAATTGAAGGACGAGCAATATTAAATCCAAGAGAGAAAAAGACGAATATAAAATTGAAGAAAAGTAATTTAAAATTACTTTGAATAAATTTTATAGTCTTACAAATTTAATTTTTTTATAGAACCAATTCTAAAAAAAACTGGGGATTTGTTAATATAGGATAGACTCGATAGATTTTAGGTCATCCGAATTATATTAATTCGGGTCAGGCCTAAGAATAGTTTGAGTTTACTGGATTCAATTATATCAGTTTGGGCTGACAAACCATTATTGTCCGTTCGGATAACTCATTAAGTTATAATTAGCCTAGTCTAATTACATCATTATCCATTCGTTCTACCACCACAAGTATATAAATTCCAAGGCAAGTATGAATATTATTATGGAAGGAAACTTGTCAATCAAAGCGTTACTTGCGCATGAAGAATAATCCGTTACTTGCGCGTGAGGAATAATTAAAGGCGGTGGACGAACGAACCCTAGAATTACGTGGGCTTGATTTCCTATATAAAGGATACGTAGGTACCTTGAGAGATCACTCAGAATCCCATACACTCGGATAATACCTCTCAAGCTCAGCCCCAACTTCATAAAACCCTATTCTATAGGCTCAACCATAATTATAAATTCAATTTAAGGCTTACGAAAATTAGCCTTAACAGATGGGTTGTGAGAAAATCGGAGTTTAGAGGAGTAGCAGGCTAGTGGTGCCGGATTCCGACCACCACCGAACCTCCCACCGCCGGAGATGACTGTAAAGGGATCTGGTGGGTTTGATTTTCATGTTTAATTGTTTGTTGTGATGATCTTTGTAGCTAATAGTGGTTGCATGTCAATTTTTAGTTAAGCGTTTTAAGATTTTAAAACTTGTAAATCATGTTTATGATATGGGTTAGCTTTGTGTTAATTGTTTGTATTGATTTTGTAAAGGGAATTGAATTGCATGTTATTTTTGATTAATTTTATAAATTTTCAGATTTATAAAGTTTATAATTTGAATTGAATAAGTGAGTTTTAATGGTGTAGAGTCAGATTTTAATTGGAGAAACTTTATGGTATGTATATGTGTTCTTGGGAGTATATGTTAAGATTGAATTATGAGAAGAAATTGGATTCTTTGAAGGAATATGTGTGTATGTGTACCAAGGTTGTGTTGTTAATTTAAACAAGATAGAGTATGTAGTGAGTAATAAGTGTTTAAGCTAAGGAATGTTTAGAATTACTTGTCTTAATCATTGTAAAATGGATATAAAATAGAATATTGGTCGGAGAGTCTAGAGTCATTAGAAAGGTATTTCAATTATCTACAAGTTCCGTTTTATGTGTTTTCTGAAATTCCACTCCGAAGTATGAGTTTTCTGCACTTTAGTAAATCGGACAGAATTGCTTGAGCATTGAGAGTTCTGTTTTCAAAAATTCATAATAAATTGATCATACATTCAAATTTTCTGAGCAATATCATTCTGGAAAGCTCTTTTCAAAACCTACATTTCTCATTTATATTTCATTTCCAAATTCTGTGATCTTAGTACGATAAACTTAGAAATACTAGAGTAAGTTGGTTCTGATTCTGTTCTAACAGTTCACTTTTTAATTGTTTCAGAATTCATTACTTATCCGTTTTTAACGAGCCTTACCATTCTGGAAAGGTCTCGGGATTTCCTTCGAGTTTCATGTTCTGTAATTTTTAATTTAAGGTCATCTTGATAGTGTAAATTAGGTGTCTTTCCAGGCTGGTCATAGCAGATTGTTAAGGATAATGGTCATTTTGGTGTATTATGAATTGTGGTTGTAAGTATGGTTGTAAGTAATGTCAAATAACTATATTAGTAAGTTGAATGCTTGATTATGTTATGAGTATGTGACTTGGTTGTTGTTTGTGTCAGTTGTATTCCGACTGGGAATGTAGTATAAGCGGGGAAGTGCTGTCGAAATTTTCTAAAATTCCCTAATCTTTTCAAAACATTATCGGCACGCTCTACTGCTAGTTATTATATAACCAATCGAAATACTTTGGGTGCTAACTGCTATAGGAGATATTCTAAGTCATTAAAACTGTTATAATAATATAGTATATATATAATATAGTAATTTAGTATGTGTTATGTGTATATGTATATGCTTATATAGATGATGTGTTATACATTAATATATAGAGTCTAATATTATATATATATATATATATATATATATATATATATATATATATATGATTATAGGTCCAAGCATTAGCAGGAATGGTAAAGAGCCAGTAGTGAAGTCAGTGAGAAAATCCGAGGGTTTTAGTAAAGCAGCTCGTCAAGGCAAGTGTTAACCTCCTTCTCTTGTTTAAACCTTGCAGATTAAACTTTATTGATTATTGAGATTACTCTTGTGATACCTTTGTAATGATTAATACATTTGCTATACTTTGAACCCAATCACGATTAATATTCTATTGAAACCTTTGATCGACCATTTCAAATTGATATAATACCTTTGATCACTACCTTGAATACATCTGACCAAGTTATTCAGATTTATATTTATCGATTGTGGAAAAGTACAATTTTCTTTTTATAACTTAAATTTCCTTATGCTAGGCTGATCTTTTATAAGTAAGTTTGAGGATTGTTTTAAATACTCTGATATTGAAATTGTTGATTTATGATCAACTTGATTTTTAAAAAAGAACTAAGTGGGATAAAAATAAAATGTTTTAGACCGTGATGCCGGTCTGTAATTATATGGCTTTATGCCATGGCCAATGTCAATAAGAGCCACCATGATCCTACAATAAAGGATGAGTCACATGTACGGGTGTGATATCCGGAGCTATTCGCGGGCTGAACACCCGGCTAGCTCGTAACGTTCAAGTTGAAATCCCAAGTTTTTGTAATGTTTTTAAATTGATGTTTAAAGTTGTAAACTCTTATCTTGATATCTCATTACTTATGATTCAGTTCTTCAGAATTTAAACCAGATTTGCATATTGCTCAAAAGATATGGATTTAAACCAGAAGAACCTTGTCTGAGCTATGGATTATGGCTCAAAAGATATCACATAATACTGAGCTGAATGTGTTGTATGAACAACTCAAGGTGTTTGCTCGAAAGGCCAGTCCAAAAATAATTCGTCTGACTTATCAAGTTAAATTTCTAAAGAAAGACATACTTCAAACCATCATCTGTGATTCTGAGCACATGCCTCTTTATGATGCTAAGCATTTAGTGTGGGTTATAAAAATGCTAAGGAACACTGGTTTCAATACCAAAGAAAAGAAAGATGATACTGACTTCATTCAAACTTACTGTGTTAAAAATATTCCAAGGTATAAACAGGAGGTGAACAGACAAAATGGATTTCAAACTCAACCAGTCAGACCTGAAGGGATAACAACTGAACATGAACGTATTTTTGATGTTGTATTAATATCAAATCTGAAGCCCCTCAATGATAAGACAGTAGAAGATGAATTTGAACCTGGAGAGATAAGGGAGGAAGACACTTCGAAGTGAAGAACAGCTCTACATGTTATATTTTTAGAGCTTAGATAGATCAAGATAGGATTATGTTAAATATGATCAGGCTAGAGGATCATCTATCTTGTATTTATCTTTATGTTTGAATCTGGAAATTGTTTATAAATACCAGAACTATTTCATTATTTACTTAGCACTTGCAGTTTTATCTTTTACTATTTTAAGTTGAGTTAGTTGAGTTATCCTCTAGGAATTTGCTTGTTATTTTCTAACAAACAAATAGGGGGAGATTGAAAGGCATATGACACAGCCTATTTGTAGTTCGAGGACTCAACTCAACTTAAATTAGATTGTAATAAGTAAATAATTTAAACTGTCACAGGAATCTTAGAATGCTATCTGTTAGAAGAAAAACCAACAAGTCAATCTAGAGTTTTGATGTTTTACACTGGAAGAAGTTCAGTCTGCTGTTCAAGCCTCAGTATAGCATTAAACAAATGGATTTATTTTTAAGTGACAGAGATTTCTGCAGTGACAGGTTCAGACAGAGTACAGCTGAATACAGAAAGAGATATGAGAAGAGAAATGGAATCACACTGTAATATGAAAAATAAAGGACAGTCATTGAAGTTAGTCGTTCATGAACCAGACCGTGCATGGAGCGTCAACAGAATGTTCAATGGTACTTCTTTATTAACTCTAGTGATTCAGAAAAGAATTAAGACAATCTAAGGATTTATAATTATTCTTCTTTAATTAATTAAATCAAGTAGTTAATTTAATTAATAAATTAATTCTTCTAGAATTAATTTATTTATTAAATTAGTTATTAAATTAATTAAATTCGAATAATTATCTAAGTAAGTTTGAATTAAAATGATTATTGATTTAATCAAATTAATTTAAAGCTGAAAAATGAACTAGTAAGACAATCTGAGATTGTATTGCCGATTATCTTGGCAGTACAGTTGAAGTTTGTCTTGGAGTGTTAGATTGTATTGGCAAGTCAGAATATCCATAAATATCTAAGAAGACAGATTGTATTGGCGACTGTCTTAGTAGCTTTCAATTGTCTTGGTGGCTCAGGAATGTCTTGGCGATTGTCATGGCAAGGGTAAACTGATTGTCTTGGTGAGCCAGAATGTCTTGCTGATTGTCTTTGATGTGCAATTTGTTCAGAAAGAGGCAGTAGCTTTTGAAGACAAATTCAACAAAAAGAAAAAGCTACTAAGTCAAGAAACAAGGCAGTAGACACCACGAAATATCAGATCAAAAAACAAGAAACCCAACAGACATCTCTCTCATCTTTATTACCTTCATTCAAGAGCAATAAATTTGTAGAAAATCAAAAGCTTAGTGTTTGTAATATTCTATCCGTTCACGCTTGATTACTTGTGACTCTTGTACTATTAGCGAGTTTTTACTCATAATCAATATCTTGATTTTTATCAACAAATCTAGAAAAATTCATGTCGAATTTTCTAATTTGTTTTTATTTACTAAATATTACTCTGTACTGATTTTGTGACAACCCTCAAGTTTTATATATTGATATATTCAACTTGAACTTTGTTTCATTTAATTCCGCACTAATTTGTCTAAATTGAATTTAAATCCAAAGGACAAATTTCGATAAAAAGTACTGTTTGTATTCAACCCCCCTTCTACAAACATATTGGACCTAACACCTTCACTCTTTGGAATCGGCTGGTTTGGCTTATTTGCAGTCTTTCCAGCCTATTTTGAAAGATATGGCGTAGCCACATGGACACTGCTCTTCTTGCCATCTGCAATAACAAGGCATCAATATAACAAATATAACCTAATAGCCTAAGACAAATTCATATAGCAATCAAATTTATGAAGAACACTGCATCAAATAAATTAAATAGACATACGTAGTATCAGACATACCAAACAAACCATTTTCAAAAAAAAGATAGAACATAAAATAATTATAAGATAAAAGGAACACAAAATAACAGGAAATGCTAATCATGTATTGATGTTCCCCAGTACTTGATGGTAAAAGAGATCTTGTTGCAGATTCTTCTTCATCATAAGCCCCTCATAAAAGAGATCGAAAACATACTACTCGATCAGTCCAATTTATCCAAATCTACTGCGATTAAAAAGTGAAACAAAGAAAAGACTGATATATATATATATATATATATATATATATATTCTACTTACCAAGGTAGACCAAGGTACACTGTTCCATGCCGAATACAGAAATGCCCCCAAAGAAAAAATGGAAAAACAGATGCGCGTTAGTAATCAATAGTTATATGACAAAACACATATTTATATGAGATGACGTGATATCTAACCTTGTTTGCCCTTCTTTCTTTGTGTTACATTCCATGAACCTTTGTCCCACAAATGAGCTTCATATCGTCTAGTCCACCTATGTCTGTGATAGAAATAACATCCTTTTAGCATAACCACCCCATAAACTTAGCATACAAACAAGTTTCATGTGTGTTCATGTGTGTATCAAATCAACCTAGACCTGCTGACACCGCGAAATCTTGAACTTCTCTTGACAGTAGTAGTAGTCATAATAGCAGCAGCAGTAGGTGGATCAGCTAGTGGTAGCCTTGGAGGCTTACCTTGCTGTTGTTCAACACCTTGAGCTAGTGAAGGTGATCTTCGTCGTCTTTTAACACACTTGGTCATCGAAATATCACTTTCCACATTGCACAAGCTCCTGCTTCCACTGCCTACAAATCAAGCAGTTACATAACATGTTTTAGATATGATCGTTATCCCTGTTTCATTCATACCTATATTTGCTCCTGGTAATTAGCTCGACTCAATGCACAATTAACTAGTTAATTTAGATATGCTTCTAAATTACATGGTTAATATCTCTAAGTTAATTTTTATCTCTGAACCTAGTCATCCACATGATCCTACTCTGCAACCCATAACATTTCCTTATCATCCACGGGAAGAACATGAAAATCAATTAAATTTTCAATATAATGCAATAATACATTGAGTTTTGCAAATTCAGTAAACAAGCTGACATCTATTAAAAAATCAAAATCAAATATAATCAGGTAAGAGTAACTGGAATGTACAACACATGAAATGATTAAACTAGTAGTTTTACATCACTTTTCAATCCTTTAGTCCATTACAAATCTATCAAAAATCTGCGAAAATTTCATCGGTGAGGTGTGCAAACCAATATGTCGAAAGATTAAACATGAAGATAATGCTATTTTGTTTAAAATTATGACCGGCACGAAGAAGAAGGAGAAATCATACCAAAAAAACCCACATTTTCAACAACTTACTCAGCTATTAAACATTCAGTCAAAGTTGACATAAACCAGTAAACATCTTACCATTGAATTAGTAACAGTAGTAGCAAAATAAAGCTACAAATTAAATTAGATAGAGAGATAAAAAGAGAGAGGAGGGAGAGAGGGACAAACAGAGGGAGAGAAACATGAAAATAACAACAAATTAAAGTAGAAAAAATTTGGTGCGTGCAAAACATATTAACACTAAAAATTAAAAAATACAAACTAAAATTGAGAAAAATACCTAATTATGTAAAGAAGCCCTATTTCAACTCAATGTAAAATCCTCAAATCAGACCCATTTGAAACCCTAATTGAATCGAACTGTAGAAACCCCAAATCGTTATGTTTGAGAGTGAGCAGCTGATGTGTGGTGATGTGTTTGAGAGTGTGTGTTTAGAGAATGAGTGACGCGGCAAAGAATAGAGCGAGTGGTGTTTCGTTTGATTTTTTCGCCAAATCTAAGGCGCCAATTTTGCCGCTCATCACTTGGCAAAAAATTCCTTCCTACTTTTGCAAAAGAAGAAGTGACCCTGAGTCCGTGACTTTCCAACCTACATAAGCTATATGTAATTTTAATTATTTTTTTAATTTACTTTCAAAAAAAAATTATTTTATTTAATTTAGTCATTTGGTCAATTTTAAAATTTAGTACAAAAATCTTATTTTTGTATACATATTATAATTCAATCCAATAAAGAATTCTTAATTTTGTAAAATTAAAATTAAATTATTTTTCCAGAATTTTATTCAATTCATGTATAATACTTTTTTTATTTAAACACTTATTTTTTTATGGTTTAGTCTTTCAAATTAGTAAAAAATATTTCACTTTCATAAGAAGATATGTTATTTTTATAAAAATGTTTTATTTTATTTCAATAATGCATACAAAGTTTTTAATATCAAAATTAACATTATTTCTCAAATTTTATTCATCTTCTATAAAATTAAATTTTTAAAATTTAAAATTTAATATAATTTTCAAATTATAAAAAAAGTTATATTTTATAAAAGTGTCAGTGTTAACTCTAATAACAAACTTCGAAAATTTAAATTATATATTTTCCAAATTAATTAATTTTAATTAACAATAATTAATTATTTCAATTTTTTGTTAAAAAATTTGTGTTTAAAGCATATTAACGGCAACACTTCACCAGGGTTGCAACTTACTACGTTTCTTATAGCTACGGCAACACATGTTTATGTACACAGCGACATAAAAAAAACAATGTTGCAGTAGGCATCAAGTTTAGAGCTACTATAACGGTTTTCAAGGCAACACCAAAAAAAAGGTTGCTGAAAGCCATCTATGGCGTAGTGTATTTATAATATTTGATCATAAAGATTACGTTTGTAATGTAATTGCTATTTCTTGTGTTTATGATATCTTTGACATTATCAAAATTCCAGATATACAATGAGAGCATTATACCAACTAATGATTTAATGAGGTGTTGATTTTAAAAAATGTTATTTAGTTATATTTAATATTTTTTTATCATAAAAATTAAGTTCGTATTGTAATTATTATTTTTTAATGTTTATGATATTTTTAATATTATCAAAATTTTAGATATATAATAAAATTATGATTCCAATCGATGATTCATGTAAATTGTTTTAAATCAATTTTTTCAGAAAATTCTTAAATTAATACCTATTTATTTTTTATACCTAAAATTAAAAAAATATTAACCACGTGAAATGCTGTTAAATTAGGTAGTCTAGTTTATAATTTCTAAAAATTTATTCTAAAATAATATTGGTGAATGGGATAAAAATAATTAAAAATTAAATGATATTTATTTAACAAAATTTTAGTAATTATAATTTAATAGATGATATTAACCAAATTATATGTTTGATGATATAGGTTATACGAAAATTTTATTTACATATTTTTAATAAAATGTTATATTTTCACAATTAATTTAATTATCAAAAACCTCATATTTTTAAAGAATTCACTCCACTTCCCACAAGAACTCGAAAAAATGACAAAATAACTTCTTCCAAAGAATTTTTAACGAAAATGACCACTTCTAATAAAGTGGCCAATTATACCGGTTCCAATACCAAACCAGTAAATGCGTATTCAGTGTATTGAAGTATGGGGTTAAGTATCAAAGTAGTCACTGAAGTCAGTGGCATGTATCAAAAGCTTCACTCTAGTTTTAGTGGTATCAAAAGGACAACTCTAGTAACAAGTAATGACACATTGTTAACTTTTTCCAGTTGACCTGACGGAAATCGTCTTGACTAGAGACGTGTATAGATGATGTGTTTATCTGACCACTATTTAACATACACATTAGCACTAAGAATTTATACAACGGTTATAATTCTCATCATACCCATATTTTTCAGCATACTCATGTAAATCACGAGACGATAACAAATCAGTATCAAACCCAGGAATTACTTCGACCTTAGCACCAATATACTTTAAATTTGGAGAACTAGTAAAATCCCCATGGTGGTGAAGATATATAGTAACATTACTCGTAGACATGCTGTTAAAATGAACAAACACACATGTATAAAACGATGTTGATAATATATACATTCAAGTTTATAACATAAACACATTATACACACAAAGACATAGACGGTATACACATGTAATGTGAGAGATCAAAATCACATACCTCTAAGACGGTGTTGATCAAAAAGTTTCAAGTTGTATTCAGTTACCAGCTTCGATTTGTATGAGCTAATCGAGATATCTTCCCTCGATTGAACACTTTAGGTCATTTTCCCCGAAATTGCTCTGCGGCTCGCTTCTCTTATTCACAAAATTAGGGATTCAATTATCCCCAAATTGTTATATACATGTCTTTATATTAGTCAGCCGCCAAGTGGATGTCCACGTTCGCATTAGTTAGCGGACACCTGTTAAAATTTTAATATACATAAAAGTCAAGACGGTTTTCATCAGGTCAACTGGAAAAGTTAACGGTGTGTCATTACTTGTTACTAGAGTTGTCCTTTTGATACCACTAAAACTAGAGTGAAGGTTTTTATTCATGCCACTGACTTCAGTGACCAATTTGATACTTAAACCTTGAAGTATGTTGCTTTGTAGTAATTGACTATTGTGCTCACCGGTAGTTGCAAAGGAATAAAGATGGATAAAAGTGTGCACGTGGTCATGTGGGGGCTGATTCTTATCGTTTCACATAGAAATTATGTGTTGAGTTACCTTTTTAACTTATAGAAATAACAATTCGTGAGATGCGTATTCAGTTGCATACTCCATCATCAAATGCGTATTTCTTGCTGCATATTACACAATACTCCATTTTATAATGCGTATTTTATTTTTTAAAAAATAAAAATTACACTTTCTAATTTTCAATTAATATTTTAAATTTTTATTGATATATCCTTTGGGGTTAAATAGATTTTAATTGGGGTTCAACGGGTTCTATTTAGGATTTAGTAATATTCAATTTTTTAATTTTATCTATATTCCCTTAGGGGTTCAACAGTTAACCTTTGGGGTTTCATGTTTCCATATTGGGTTTTAGAAATATTCAGAATGAAGAATAAACCGTATACGGATTTAAGGTTTAGGGATTAGGGTTTAGGATTTACAACCATAAACTTTAGACCCAAAACCCTAATTTAACCTGATTTTTAAAAAATCGGGGCTGGTCCCCAATTTTATAAAAATCAGGCCGCCGGACTCAGTAATAAAAACAATTTGAATTTATCATATTTGAATTTGAATACCCTACAATAGAATGCGTATTTGGTTTTGTTTTGTAAAAATGTTTTAAATTTAAGGATACCCATATTTTTTGACAAAAAAAGGATATCCATATTTCAATTGCATATTGTAGTTATATTCCAATAGAGAATGCGTATCAATCATAACACCCCAACGGGGAATGCCTATTGCAATATAAAAAAGTAGATTCAAATCATATGTTAGAGCCACTAAAAAAAAAGAAGTGGATATAAACCAAACATGTGTAACGGTGTACAAAAGTCATGAGAAATTGTACACAAAAGTTAAAATTTAATACTTGTTATGCCCAAAATCTCGCGCGGGTATTTTAGTCTAGATTCGGGTCAATATTGGGTTTTAATTTCGGGATTTTATAGAGTTAATTAGGGTTTTAGTGAGAGTGTGAAGTGAGGACGCGCCCTAGATGGTTAGGGCGCACCCTCGATCATAAAAGGTGATTAAATGGCTTCAGACTATTGATTTGCAAAGATTATTGAAGAATTCCATCCTGGGGTATACCAGGATGGGGATGTCCGTCGTAGAAGGCCTCCAAGGGTATTCCTGGATTCAAGGGCCCTTTCTTATACACAGAGGGCGCGCCCTCATGTGGAAAGATGGGTACTTTTTGGTGTGTGCTTTGGAGCTCTGTTCTTGTTATCAATGGGCGCGCCCTCATTGGGGAACTTCGGGATAATCATGCACTTTGTACCCAAAAGCTCTGGATTACTTGTCCTGCTATCTGGTGGGTGCTTCTCATTCGGGGGACAAGGATGCGTCCATACTTGGGGTAAACCATGGTTATACCTACATCCGTGAAATCAAGAAATAGCTGGTAGTGGAAAGGACTAGTCCACGACGGGAAAATTTTCCTTATCTAGTGAAGTCTTGAGATCATGGATGGGCCTTGGTGGTTAGGCCTTATAGTGGAACATTTTAGAAGCTGGATCGTCAATCCAAGCCCAATTAGGTTTCTTACTTTCCAAGAAGTACGTGGGCTTGATCCCTATAAATATAGGGGTATGTAGGCACATTGAGGGAGATGGAAGCGAAGAGCTCTTTGAGCCACCACCAAAAACCCTCTCAATCCCAACCCCCAATTCATCACAACCACTACACTCCGATGACTTTTCCGGTGAAGAACCATCGTCATAGATCTTCATTCCGGCGATGAACCTCAAACTTTGTTGTTACCAAATTTCTCCGTCAACAAATTGGCGCTAGAAGGAGGGCTGTTGATCAAGATCATAATCCAAGGAGGATGAATTTCTTACCACGATGAAGGTTCTTCTTATGAAGCATCAAGCGAGATCCGAGGGGTAGTCCTCAATAAGGTTGCAGATTTGTGGCAACGGAGAAGATCCAAGGATGGCGATTTATGGCAGGGGGGTCGAGCAAGATCTGAAGGATTATGATGTTCGATGGCGACAATTTTCGATCAGCAACGTTGAACTAGGTTTCTGGTGAGGAGATTCCAAATAGGATTCGAAGAAGGATGTTCCAGGGAAGAGGCACAATTAGCGGGATCTCGTCCTCATTATCTGGACGCACCCTCACTATTAGGATGCGCCCTCAAGGTAATAATTAACTTGATTTCCCATATTTGTTTTTTTAACTTTTGCAAGAAGGAGATTGTGAAGGAGAATCCCGAAGAACTTGCAGGGCGCATCCCGAGGGTGGTAGCCGAGGCTCAAATGATTTCGAACTTCTAGTAGAATTCGATGGTTGAACACATCCACATCTCCAGTATGCCTCCTTCGGGTAATATTTATTGTTTCTATTAATTGAGTTATTGTAGGTGGGATATCTATTTCAGAAAAGATCTAAAGAATTTGTCGAGTACAACATTCCAATTTGTGAGGATGCTCCTTCAGAATGTTAGATATTCCCGAGAGGCATGTCCCTCTGAGGGTGCCCTCAGGTAACATAGATCAGGGCGCACCCCCGGTAAAATCCGGCAAGATGAGGAGAACCTTGCTGAAAAGAGAAGGCCTCAAGGGATTTTCCTGATGAGAAGGCCTACAGGGGTTTGCCTGACGCGAAGGCCTCCAGGGGTTTGCCTGATGCGAAGGCCTCCAGGGATTTGCCTGGTGTGAAGGCATCCAGGAGTTTGCCTGGTGAGAAGGCCTCCAGGGGTTTGCCTGGTGAGAAGGCCTGCAGGGGTTTGCCTAACTAGAAGAAATGAGAACACTTGGAATCGAGGCCCCGTCATCCACAGAGAGTGCCCTCAGATTCTGAGGGAATTACTAGTCGAGGCCCCTTGGACATGAGTGACCCCTTCCTTGAGTTCTCGTTGGAAGATAATGAAGCCAAGGATGTAGGAATAACATTGTTTGGCCTAATCACCAAGTGATGAATAGTCCTCGACATGTTTCTTAGAGCGCACCCTCTATAGAGAGAAGCCCTACAATTGTTCCCTTGATTTCTCATAATGCGACTAGTGGAAGATAAGGTAAGAATCCTCGACTTCAGGAAAATATTCCAACGTAGGACGCGCCGTCAAGGAACTCTCCTTCAGAGGACCTTTTCAGTTAGGGCTCGCCCTCAAGAAAAGATACTGATGCTCAAATAGACTCCAGTGCTTACGAGGATAATTTACTACTTGGATTCCAGAAGGAAAAAAGCTGTTAAATTGCGACTCCATGAACCATAGAGAGTGCCCCTTGATCATCAGGTTGAGGGCCCAAGGTTGTAAGTGAGCTCAAAGCCTTGCTACAGAGGATGCATCTTGAACTTATCAGCCTCATGTTATGGCTTCGTCTACAAGTATGATCACAACGATCCACGGATTATCTTTTGCTTGAAGAAAATTGTATTGATGTGCGGCCCCATGGACCTTAGAGTGCGCCCCCTGCTAGGTAGGTTGAGTCCCCAAGGTCATGAGTGAGCCCCTCTACATAAAAGAATAACATTCTAAAATGGAGCATTCATCATGATTATCATCAAGACATTCATCTGGACTAGAAGAGGCTTTGCTTTGCTTTGCTATTGCCCTCGTCCAATGGCTCTCTCCTAAAATTCCCCTCTTGGGATGCCTCTTAAGAGACGCTTCTTTAAGGAATGATATTCTAATGCTGGGGGGTAGTACTGATGCACCTTCTTAGCCCTACATATATATGTATTTCAGGACAATTTCTGTGAACGGAATACCCCTACGGGGATGCCTCTTCGTGAGATGATGTTTGAAGCTACTATTGACGCCTATTATGTACCCCTTTGCTGAACAGAAATGCTAAGATGACTTCTAGAGAGATGTCCTTCGCTTGATGCCTCCTAGTGAGATGCCTCTTCGAGAGATGTCATTCATATGTTGCCTCATTGAGATGTCCCTTCCTGGGATGATATTTGAAGAAGTCCATGATCGAAGAGTGCCGCCTAACATTTTGTAAAACGTTTAAGGATGAGGCCCCCAAATAGTCATGTAAGCGGCTGATAGAGTATTTTTAATAAGGTGAGGCTCATGCCCCCATTATGAACAGAGTGATACTTTAGCTCCCCATTCTACCACTAGTTGATTGAAGTACGGCGATACCTTAATAGTAGACTACAAGGTAAATTAATTACCTCCTAGTCTAGGGGGGTAGTCCATGTACACTTTCCCTAGTCTTAGTTGAGTGAAGTTTTCAAATTTTTTGAGAATGCTTTTAAGGCGCGCCCTTGAGGGTGAGTTTGCATAGTCCCCGTACAATGGAGGACGCGCCCTCGATTAGAAGATGCGATGCAAAACTTTTCCTTATAAGCATGTAAGCATTTCCTCTTTTAAAGATGCACCCTTCATCTCCATAACATTTTGAAGCCCCAGTAAAATTCTCTTAGATTTAATGGTTGCAGCCTCCTAAACCCTGAAGTCATCAATCCACTTGATAATATCTTGACCAAATTTGGAAAGCCAATCAATATCTTCATCTTAGAAGGAAAAGATGTCTCACAATCAAGGTGGAGGTTTTCATGAAAAAGATGGTTATGATTCTGAAGATAGCTTGGGGGTAACCAAGCTCATCATGAAGCTTATATTCCGGATGAGATCTCTACTCCCCTACACCACCATGGAACTCCGGCTACCAGCGGATAGCCGTCCATTCTTATCAGAAACGCGGAGTTAATAGACCGGTTGTATCATATGGGAACTGCCATAAATAACTTTGGGGCAAGATTGGATTCGGTGGAGCAAGAGCAAAGAAGTAGGAGAAAATCTAAGAGTATCCCACAAAATCACCATCGAATAGGGAAAGCTCTTCAGGTTGAAGAAAGCTCTCGAAGAGGTGAAGAAGTGCAAGGAAAGAGGTTTCAATTGGTGACTCCTCGAAGGTTAGATTATTCTGATCCTATTATTGAACATCCAAGTGAAGATATTTATGATCACAGGTTGCCAGATGTTCAAGAGAAGGCGCACCCTCATCCTCAACCGCTCTAGGCATGCCACTAGTGAAATTCAACGGGATGAAGAGAGGATGGCCAGGGAGAAGAAGGACTTTGTAAGCTTAAAGGAACGCCTAGGAATAAGGCTTAATGACGAAGATCTAAGGATGATACTCCTTGGGCATCAGAAGAAGTACTTGGAATCGAGGCTCCATGATTCATAGCGCGCGCCCCCTGATTATAGGTCGAGGCCCCTTGGACATGAGCAAGCCCTTCCCCGGGATGATGATCCATAGTGAGCGCCCATTGATTACAGGTCCCCTGATTACAGGTCGAGGCCCCTTGGACCTGAGCAAGCCCTTCCTTGAAATGATGCTGGAAGAGGAAGTAGCCGAGATCATGGAGATTGGAGGATAGAAAAGTATCGAGGAGATAGGTGACTTCATAACAATGAGGACGCGCCCTCAGGAGGTAGGTCTCCTTGTATCACACATGTTCCTTCAAGCACCTCTAGTAAAGTGAGGTCGAGGGTGCGTCCTCCCTCAAAGGGAAAACATTAAGGAGGCTCTCAGGGGAATCCACAGCCTCAAGGAAATATACAAGTTGAAGGAAACCAGCAAACTCAGAATTAAGGAGAGAAGCAGAATCAAACTGAACTCAAGAGGTGATTCTCACACAACCTTATGCTGGAGCTCCAGGAAATACTCAGACGATAACTCAACCTCCACCCTTGGGGGGTACTCAGGCAGTTGTGCAACCGAATATCCAAAATAATCCTGGGGTAGGAACTTTCAATGTGGATGACTTGAAGAGGCTCCATGTTCATTTGGATGGTGGAAGGATATCTGCCACAGCACAAACTCCTTCTCCATTTTTATTAGAAGTTAGAGGGGCACAACTCCGTACTGGATATAGGGCCATGACTAATGATCTACGCTTTCATGGAAATGCAGACCTTGTGGAATTCTTAGGACATTTTGATATTGAGATGGATGTCTATCAGGTGACCGAATTGGCAAGATGTCGCTTGCTGGTAGCAACTTTTAGGGAAAGTGCTCAACAATGGTTTCAAAAGCTTGGACCAGGGGTGATCACTTCTTGGGAGACAATGAGAACTTTATTCTTGACTAAGTTTCAGGTATCCGTGAAGTATGCTCCTCCTGTCATAACTTTAGCCAAGACCAAGCAAAAGGAAGGAGAAAGTCTTCAATCATGCTTCAAGAGGTTCAGTGCTGACTCTACTTTGGTTAGAAGAGTTATGGATGAGACATTCAAGAGTTTCTTGATAGCTGGGTTGCAGGTAGGAACAGATTTCTGGAAGCATCTTCAGGGAAGAGACCCAACTACTTTGGCTGATGTGTTTGCACAAGCTAAGTCCTTTAAGATAAGTTGAGCAATCCTTGGAGGATAATCGGAAGACAAATACTCGAGGAAACTCCAAAGGGAAGAAAATTAAGAAAAAGGATTGGTCCATGAGTCCTGTCTATCGCACTGGAATTAGTGAAATCGAGTAAATGCAACTGGTGTTGGAAGAGATTGGGGACCTCCAGACACTTACACATATGACAGGAGGCCAAATGGTTATACTCTTCTAGCGACTTCAATTGAACACAACTTCAAGGTGAATAAGAACAAAGGACTTTTCCGAAAGCCAGAACCTTTGTCTGCTTGGCAGAGCAATTATAAGAAGAACTATTGCGAGTATTATGAGTCTAAAGGACATAACACTTACGAATGTCGTCAGCCAAAAGATGAAATTGAGGGTTTAACCAAGGAAGGGTATTTAACTAATTTGATTTTCAGAGAAGCTAGGAAGTACATGGAGAATGCTGAGAGGAAGGATAGAGGGCGCGCCTTCATTGAGAGTAATTATGAAGGAATCATGAATAACATCAAGGGAAAAATACAGGCTCGTTATTTTGTTCAAGAACTAGAAGATGAAGAAGAGCCTACCCAGAGGGCACGCCCTCAGGTACATGTCTCTGATGACTTTCAAGAAGGGATTCTAGAAGAAATTGAAGAAGAAAGTCCTGATGATATTATATCAATCAATATTAAAGGAGAGCGGATTGA
This sequence comes from Saposhnikovia divaricata, assembly GCA_036435485.1. Lineage (NCBI taxonomy): Eukaryota > Viridiplantae > Streptophyta > Magnoliopsida > Apiales > Apiaceae > Saposhnikovia > Saposhnikovia divaricata. The sequence goes on from CM071600.1 coordinate 165,779,875, forward strand.
TGGAAGAATGATGCTATTGGAAGGTTTTGGCAAATGCCCTTATCGAGGAAGACTTCCCTCTTAACGAGGATGTGCCCTCCAAGGATGATTCCATAGTTGAAAGCCCTCAGAGTTTTGATTTTGATCTTGATCCAAGAGTACCTCTACCTGAAGGAAAGATCAAACTCTGTCATATCAAGTATACATACATACATGAACTCAAGAACACAAGCATAGTAAAAAAGCAACATGGACATATACAAGCTTATTTTGGTCATAATACATGGTAAAATTGAAGAACGAGAGTATGTTCTAAGAAAGAGAAAGTAAAAGTGAGGAAGTGAGAAAGAAGAAGGGCTTTAAGGGAGGATTAAAAGGAGGTGTTAGGTGAAACACGTGTTAGTCATCGGGTGGAGTAGTACAATTGATTAGACCACTGTGCAGGGATATACGTATAAGGGTGTATCTATATTTACATAAATTACTCCATTTTTGAATTTAGGACAGCTGAAGGGGTCCCTACATCTTAATATCATAAGGCATGCCCTCTATGAATGTATATTTTGCTTTACTACGAGCCCTGTGAGAGGAATAAATCTGTGCATAGTCCTTCCTGTTTCTTACGCCGAGTTAGCTCATATAAGCTTAGAGGTGTGATGCATAGGTGTTATCCCTCTTTAAACATTAAAGTTGTAAAAGATGTATAATCAAGGAATTAAATGACGAGCCCTCCGTGCGGAACAATGAAAGTAAAGAAACACAAAGGCGCGCCCTGGAAAAGAAAAGCTACAAAGATTTTTGTGTTGTTTAAGATTGAAATTCCATGCTTCATCTTTGATTTTACATGGAATTGGGGGGTAGTTGTTATGCCCAAAATCTCGCAAGGGTATTTTATTCTAGATTCCGGTCAATATTGGGTTTTATTTGGGGATTTTATAGATTAAATTAGGGTATTGGTGAGAATGTGAAGTGAGGACGCGCCCTGGTTGGTTAGGGCGAACCCTGGATCATAAAAGGTGATTAAATGGCTTCAGATTATTGATTTTGCAAAGATTATTGAAGAATTCCCTATTGGGGTATACTAGGAGGGTGATGTCCGTCGTAGAAGACCTCCAGGGGTATTCCTGGATTCAAGGACCCTTTCTTATACACAGAGGGCGCGCCCTCATGTAGAAAGATGGGTACTTTTTGTTGTGTGTTTTGGAGCTCTGTTCCTGTTATCAATGGACGCGCCCTCATTAGGGAATTTCGGGGTAATCCTGCACTTTGCACCCAAAAGCGCTAGATCACTTGTCCTGTTATCTGGTCGGTGCTTCTCATTCGGGGGACAAGGATGCGCTCCATATTTAGGTTAAACCATGGCTATACCTACGTCCATGAAATCAAGAAATAGCTTGTAGCGGAAAGGACTAGTCCTTGACGGGGGAAGTTTCCTTATCTGTGAAGTCTTGAGATCATGGATGGGCTTTGTGGTTAGGCCTCATAGTGGAACATTTCGGAAGCTGGATCGTCAATCCAAGCCCAATTGGGTTTCTTGCTTTCCAAGAACTACGTGGGCTTGATCCCCTACAAATATAGGGGTACGTAGGCACTTTGAGGGGGATGGAAGCGAAGAGCTCTACGAGCCACCACCCAAAACCCTCTAAATCTCAGCCCCCAATTCATCACAACCACCACACTCCGACAACTTTTCCGGTAAAGAACCACCATCATAGATCTTGATTCCTGCGACGAACCTTAAACTTTGTTGTTACCAAATTCCTCCGTCAACAATACTTAAATATCAAAGTCAAAAAGGTACAAGAAAACTAACAAAAGAATTGGAAATGAGACTTCCTATTAATTCAAGATTTTGAAAACAATATAATTCACGTATAATAGCAGCTCTTTGAATGATGTTTAAATCAAATAATGACACTACACAAAAGATGTGTAAAAAACTTGTTAAAAAAATACTTAATTTAAAATGGATTTAGAACGAATTCAAAAAATAACAACTAAAATTCCTACTTATAATAAGGATATTAATCAACATATTGAAAGTTGTATAATCAGTCTAAAAATAATAGATCAAAGAGAAGACACAATAAAAATATTAAGGGACATGCTAGCAAATAAAGATGCAGAAATAAGAATGTTAGAAGAAAATAATTTAACAATATTAACAAGAAAAAATAAAGAAATAAATGAATTTTAAAAAGTTATAGAAGAACAATATAAATTAATAAATGATTTAGCTGAAAAAATGAACAAGCTTAAATGACAATCCAGAGAAGATTTAAACACTTCAAAAATTTTATAAAAGATAAAGAGAAAATGAAAAAGGAAATGGATAAGATTCAATGTAATATTGATGCACTAGATTGGACAGAAGAAAATAGAGTACAAAAAATAAGATCATACCAAAAATTAGGAAAAATGATTGAAATATATAGAATTGACAGAATAACCATATAATGGTATCATATCCAACTATTAGAAAATGCAAATTTAAGTGGATAATATGGAAGAGTCTTACTTTGCATATAAATCTAAGGCAAAAAATAAAATTAGAAAGAAATTTTAAAAGATAGCAACCTATGAAAAAAGAATTAAAAGAATAAAAAGTAAAGACCTAGTACTAGAAAAGGGTATAATAAGCAACCTTTAAGATTTCTTAAAGATATGATCAAAGAAGATAAAGTAAAAATTAGTACATAAGCAAATATTAATTTATATGGATAAAGGAAAAGAATTAGCAGATGACTCTAATCATATTACCAAATGGAAACTTATGAAGAAAGAACATCACAAACATTAAGTTTAAACCAGAAACTTACCAAAAAATACAAAATGAAAAAGAAGAATTATTTGTTAAGAAAATATTTAAAACTAACTGATTTGAAAAAATAAATAAATTAGGTATATAGCACAATAACATGAAAATATAATAGATACTACTAGTGTAAATGGTAGAGCAAAAATAAGTTTAATAAGATGAAATAATAAAAAGAGAATTAAGAAAATTATCTACTAAGGAAGCAAAGAAATATAGAAATATATATTTTGGAGGTGTGGAATTTACAATAAAAGCATATTTCCAAAGAAGTATAGATACACCAATACAAATATATATATATATATATATATATATATATATATATATATATATATATATATATATATATATATATATATATTAGATGATAGAATATTAGACAATTTACCGGATGCTTTAATATCAGTAATTAAAGACAATTTAATATATCAGAAATTAAAATTTACTGTACAACCAGATTTTAGCATATCACTAAAAGATGAACATAAAGAATTAGCCTTAACCTTATATTATAAATTAGATGGAATAAAAATCCCACCTGAAAGTAAAGTGATAAGTAATGAAACAAAGATGATTTATACCTTAACAGGTAATCATCATGTAACTGAACAATATTAATTAAAAATTTTAGTACAAAAAATGTATCAAGAAATATTTAAACAAATAGAACACAAAGAAAATTCACAAATAACTATAGTAGAAGAAATATATATAAATTTTAATACGAGAAAAATAAAAACATCTAATAAAAGAATACCAAGAATAGAAGGATCTAGGTTAAGTTTTAGAAAAGAACACAACCAAAAATGTTAAGACAATATAGTCTACCCAGATTAATAAATCTAATAGACATAAAGAAAGATAGATTAAAAATCAAGATAATTGTATTTGATGGAATTACAGCAAAATATTGCATAGCAGAAATTAGTACTGGAGCTATTAAAAGTTACAAGTAAAATTAATGAGAATGATTGTTCTACAATAGAACCACAAACTTATAATTATTCTGAAAATGACAGAGAAATAATAATTACCAAGAGTATTAATTTAAGATTTAAAATACAAGACTTAGAATATAATATAAATATAGGAGTCGTAAAGTATGACAGTTCTAATGAATTATTATTAGGAAGTGACATTTTAGCCATGAAAAATTATAAAATTAACCATAATGGAATTGAAATAAATGATCAAGGAAAAACTAGATTTATAAATAAAATATGAATATACAAGAGAAATTGGAAAATAAAAAACAAAAATTACAAAGAATAAAAGATGCTTTAAAAGAAGGAATATATTCATAAATAAAATATTTAGAATATAGTGAAAAAGAAATTAAACTAGAAAATGATATAAAAGAATTAGAAAATATCATAGACAAAGAAGAAAAGAAAACTAGAAAAATATGGATAAATCTGGGAAATGGATGGAAAAACTTATTAATAAAACTGAAAAATGAATAACAAAAATGATCTTGTAAAATTAACTATTGACAAAATACAAGATTTATGGGAAAAAATAATAATAAAAGAAAAAATATAAAATATAAAAATAATAATAGATGAGATAAAAAAAAGATCAAACTCAAACAAGACAAATAATAAGAGAAGAATTAACTAAATTATGGATTACTTCTAAAATACCAACATTTATAATAATATTAGAAAAGTCAACAAATCTAGAAGAAGAAAAATCAAAAAACATACAAATAATAAAATTATATGAAAATATTACTAAACAACCAAAATTTGTGCCAATAAATGCTTGGGGAAGAACTAAAGTGTTGTAATATGGATGTCCCTAGAGCTTTCTAGAGCAAAACTCTTGGCTTTCAAGTTCATATAACTTATGACTTTTAGCTTTTCAAATTCTTGTAACTTACTTTTAGTGAGCCTATAAAAGGGCATCATGTTCCAACTTGTAAGTACACACTTGAATGAAAAACAAGTTCACAGTTTATTCTCTCTCAAATATGTTCTACATATAATATTATATATATACCTGAAAATGTTCGCGTATAATGTAGCGCTTGATATAATGATGGATCCCGAAGATCTTGAACCAAATTCTGTCGATGAATGTCGACGTAGAAAAGATTGTCCACAATGGAAAGAAGAAATTGAAAAAGAATTGTGCTCACTTAATAAGCATAATGTTTTTGGACCTATAGTCCCAACCCCTGAAAGGACTAAACCAGTAGGTTGTAAATGGGTATCTGTATGAAAAAGAAATGATAAAGATGAAGTTGTAAGATACAAAGCATGTTTGGTTGCTCAAGGTTTTTCACAAAGACCAGGTATTGATTATGAGGAAACTTATTCCCCTATGATGGATGCTACAATTTTTCGCTATCTTATTAGCCTGTCAGTCATTGAAAATTTACAAATGCGATTGATGGATGTCGTGACAGCATATTTGTATGGTTCCCTTGAGAAAGATATATATATATATATATATATATATGAGGATCCCTGAAGGATTTCAAATTCCTGAAGCATCTTGTTAGGTCCCAAAGTATCGTAGAAGGGGGGATTGAATACGATACTACTAAAAAAATTAATTCTGAGAATATATCTTTGTTGATAATAAACTCGAAGGGGTGTTACAACTTCTAATCCAATGGATTAGCTTCAAAACCTGAACACTCCTAAGGATAGTTTAGGCACGAGGACATTCTACCCGACACTTCCTGAAAGCGGGCTAAGCCGACTTTCCTACTAGATGGACTGTCTAGCAGCTTACACTCCTAAGGATAGTTTAGGCACGAGGATCTTCTACCCGACACTTCCTGAAAGCGGGCTAAGCCAGCTTTCCTACTAGATGGACTGTCTAGCAGCTTACACAGAGAAGATATAAGAGAGAGAAGAGAGAGTTGTGTGTTGAGGTGTGTTTTGAAATTAAATACAACATGCCTATTTATAGATTATAGAAAGTCACTATTTGACACTATTCCAACAACCCCCAAATAGTAACCGAGCACTATTCCAATAACCCCCACATAGTAATCGGACACTATTTCACCAACCCCAAATAGTAACCAGGCACTATTACACCAACCCCAAATAGTACTATTCATATGAATAGTGAGTTCGGATACTAATTATATGAATAGTAATTTCAGTTACTATTTATATGAATAGTAATTTCGGATACTAATCATATGAATAGTAATTTCGGATACTATTCATTTTCCTCTTAATTTTACATCCTTAAATATTCAGCTTCCAACAAACTAGAGGATATCAATACTGCTATAAACTCAATCATACCTCTTGAACAATTTTTCTGAGTTAGATACTTCGATTCTTTTATGAAGTGTTGACGCCTAGTGCAACTTGTCTGGTTTACAGACGACTAACATTCACTCGTAGTCTTCATATCATGTCTTTAAGAACACTGCTCAGAATTGTGCAATCATAAAAACTTTATCACTGGAATCTTTTGGCCCTTCAACTGAATTGTCTGTACATCTTATTTTGCCACTGAGGCTTGATCATGTTAATGAACTTCTTTCAGTGACTTGATCCTTGTTGATGCCTGTTCTTCAAATTTCACGATCCCTGTATAGAGTTAATATTATTTATCTTTTATCCTAGTTGAGTTATATATGTCCTCTATTACATATTACATTACATTATGCTTTACAATCTCCCCCTATTTGATTGTTAGGGTTTGACAAGCAAATTCCTAGAGGATAACCCAATTGATACAAAAAACAAAAATGAAATACAAAGATAAATAATATTAAAGCGCATTCTGGATCATATATACATTTTCCAGATTTCTAAAATTTGAACAGGTACAAGACAAATTGTTCCTCTAGGCTAAACATATCTTCAAGTTTGCCTTGCTTTCTTTCCACATAGCACTAATACTCCCATTAGCTTTTCGTTTCCCAAAATAAATTAATTCCGTGTCAACAACCTTTTCTTTGCCCTTACGCCTAGTAGATTTTTCTTGATCATCCAACTTCTCCCCCTCAGTTGGGTTATCCTCCAGAGTAGTAGGATGTGGAGTTAGTAAATTAGACGAAGATGGTTTTACCAAGGAGTTGATTGCATCATTTCACTGGGTTGCCATGGTATTCAATTGAACCTGGAATACACCATGTTGAATAAGTTGCAATTTTTTGATTTCTGCAATGGACTTACAGATATTTTGCAACTCTTTCTCTATTGTTTGGACCCGTGTAAGGAGTCTGTTGTATTCCTTTCTGGTTACATGTGCATGTGGTTGAGTAGGTTGCTCACTCATACATTCTGCATGTGTTTCACTCAACACTCTTTATTCACTGGGTTTAGTGGTTTGCGTTACACTTACATGTTCTGTTCGTGTTACCCTCAACTCTCCTCCAGAGCTTCCACCGATATGTGTACCTACAAACGAAATCATCCTAGCCTCTTTGTCAGAGGTCACGGATGGTGCAATTAAAGTTTGTGAGCTTCCGTCCTCGCGTGAAGTGAGTTGCCGACCATTGGTAAAGAGTGGTAAATCTTGAAAGAGATCCAGAGATTTTTGCTCTGGGAGGTTAAACTTGAATCGATTAAATGGTGCAAAACCCAAGTTTCCCTCGACTGTTTGTGAAGACACTTGGTTCATAAAAGAACCACCTACCGATGGATCTTTCCATAAAATGGAAGATTCACCAGCAGTTATTGAGGTAGGTAATTCCACCTCGGATGCCTGTGAAGGCATTTGATCTTTAGAAAGATCATCAACCACTCTTATGTTCCGTGAAATGGAACTCAAGATAGTTGCTCCCATTAATTCAACCTTATTTACATTTGCACTCATTGGATAAGAAAGAATTGTTTCACTAACAGTTGCCGTTACCTCAGGTTCATTGGGTTTACTCCATTTAGAATGAGGTAGAGCGGTTGATGTAACTAACTCCTTATGTGGTGCTGCTGAGGCACTATCTCTCTCAAAAGTGTTGATGGCTGGTCATTTAAGTGACAATTGAGGTGTAGGAGTTTGTTGTGTTTGTGTTTGCATTTGTAGAATGGGCTCTTCGACTTGTGTTAGAGTCGGTGAGATTTCCTGCTCTTGATCGAGTAAGATGGCCACTAGGGGCTGTGAAAACTGTATTTCCTGTGACACAACAGGGAATACACAACAGGGAATACAGAGGTGGGAATAGCAGGGATTGAAATATTACCTTGTCATATACATGCTCTCACTGGTCTTGGTAACAACGGAAGTGGGACAGTCTTTAGATATTCAGTTAGGACTATAGGCACATCCGTATAGTTCTTTTTGCTTATTTAATTAATTACATTCGTCTTCATGTAAGAACATTCCACCTTTCGACCATTTTCCAAGCGTACCCTGTCTTCATCATTCAAAAAATCATTTAATATTAGCTGTAGAAACCTTGGATATAGACATTTGACATTTTGAGTCCGAACATCTCTTCTTCCCAAGTGTTTCATCTTTAAAATGATTTGACCAAGCACTATTTTTCCAAAATTAATCCTCAAATTATTGGCGACCGCATACCCTATTTTTTGAATAATTGCAGGTATTCGATCTTGATTTGTTCTATCTGAGGAAAAAACATGGTTAAGAGTGTGAAAGAAGAAATTCCAGTACTGGGTTAGAAACGTTCTAGAAAGATTACCAGTATTGAAATTGCCATCTTGGTACCTTATAAAATGAAAGAACATTTCAATCTCTTCAGGTGTAGGATCAGAAACAAGATTTTCCATAGGAAAATGAAGAATTCGATTAACATCTCGTTCAATGACCCTAATCGACCTACCAAATAGTCGATATGTGATTGCACACCCGTCCTATCCAGAAGTGTTAACCGCACTGCAATATAGTTCACGCAATGCATCATGGTTAAGCTGCACTGGTGTAACTAAAGCATAGCGAATTAATGAAAGTTCATTCAGAAATTGTGTCCATTCCCGAAATTGCTCATCCAGAATGGTTTCGATTTGCTGAATGGAAATAGGATTAACTTTAGCAATTAAAAAGCTTCCCTGCAATGCCATTTTCAAAACTTTGAGAAAATTCAAAAACATGGGTTAGCTTTTATAAAGGATGATGTATAAAGCAAGAATATGAAATCTGATCTAAAAACCACCAGCTAGATTGAGAGATCTTTCCGATCAAAGCTCGAAATATTCAGCAATTGTGTGTATATGCTCTGTATATCTGAAAAATGATAATGTTAAACACAAACAAAAACTCATCATTTATAAGGTTTCAAGGATTAGTGGGTTAGGTGTGATAGTGACAGGTTATGTTTAAAGTCTAACACCGCTCAATAATTTCTCATCTAACAACCTAATTAGCCGAAAAACATCTTATCACCGAAACCTGTCAGCCGAAAAAAACATCTTATCACCGAAACCTATCAGCCTATACACATATTTAATATTCTAATTATTATGGATTTAAAAATAATCACGCAGTAAATCAAGAATTAATCCACAATAATCAGATAAACTCACAATTAAATAAAATATCATTAATTGATATATGTCAATAAAATATTTATTTAATTATGCTACAATGATATTGTTTACACAATATCACGCAAGTATACGTGGTCACAAGTAATACAATTAAAGTTCGTTCCACTGAGATCTGGTTAAGTTCGTTTCAGTTAATGCACCTATTCAACAATGTATGATTTTATTTCACTGCTAAGACAATAAATAAATTGAGATTTTAATTAACTAAATTAAGCTAAGATGCAAGGTAAAAACTAATTAACTAATGAGAATTAAATCTGAATTACTTATAAGAATGAAAACATGGGATCCTAAATTCATTATCTACTACACTTAGAGTCGATGCCTTTAATCAATACATATGATGGTTTTGATATCTGATCGGATAATACGAAACAAGTAAAAGCTACTTCTCGGTATACTAATACCAAACTACGCATGCATCCACAAAAGAGATAGAAGATGGGTAGACACCAAATATGTTTAGACCCTATATCTCTATAGAATTTGAAAACATAAAGGTTTAGGCACAAGTTATCCACTTAGATCACATAGGGTAGCATAATATCTCTATTTACGCCACAAATCATGATGTTAAAACATCAACCTATCCTATGCTAGCATGGCAAGTTCTAAATCTCAAGATCCACTCTCGTTTCGCAAGAGATTAATAAATTAGATGTTCGCGACGCATCTAAATACATGAAACACAACCATATGAGGATATCAAGAATTCACCACACATAAATCTTTAAAGCATACAAACTACTAAGCTACATAGATAAATTCGTTAGAATCCCATGACAACGTTTAGTTCATAGTTGAACCTCTCGTCATCATGGGATCTGATGAAACCATGATATAAAACAAGATATGAATGAAAGATGTAATAATATTAATGAAACAAAGAGTTAAGAAAACAAATCTAGAATCCAGAATAACACAAAAGATGAAGTAGATCTAGATCCGTTGCTTGTCACGAGCGTTGAATCCTTCTCTCCTTTTCTCCCTTGCAGATCTAAGCTATGATACAATAATAAAAAATCTCCTAATTACAATGCTAGGATGCATTTAAATAGGCTCTAGATTTCTTGCCCAGCAAGAAATTACCTTCTATTACAATTAGAATTCGATTTAGGTACTAAAAACTGCCCAAAATACAATTAGAACTTGAAAAGGTCAAAACAGTAATCTTTCAGCCTTGCTTCACAAACAACACGTGCGCGAATTTTAACTACACGCTTCCTGCACCTGCTATCTGTCCCAGGTTGTAGAAAATCTCCCAAGCTTCGTGTGAGCTGTAAGATCGCTGAAAACGGACTTCTAGAACTCCAGATATGGCCAAAATAGTGTAGACTGCGCAACCTTCCCGAAAAATCCGAATTTTAAACAATTTATCCTCCAAAAACGATAGAAGCATCACCCATAATCGACATTCTTGTAAATCTATACAACTAAGCAAAACACATCAAATCTACAACAAACTTGAGTCCAAGACAATCAATTTAAGCCGAATTGAAGCGATCCAAGTGGATATAAATCCACTTATCAGATATCTTCAGAATAATCATGTAGATAAGCAAATAAAACAAACAAAATCCAGAGAATGAAATTCACTGGCTGCAAGCAAATTGAACAGACATTTTAAAAGATCATGTGAAATTTAACATACCAAGCTCACTTACCAACCTTGAAAAGGTTGCTTCATCCAAAGTTTTAGTAAAAATGTCTGCCAACTGTTTTTCACTAGGAACAAAATGCAGTTCCACAGTGCCTTTCATCACATGCTCCCTGATGAAATGGTATCTGATGTCTATGTGCTTGGTTCTAGAATGCTGCACTGGATTCTGTGATATTACAATTGCACTAGTGTTATCACAGAAAATTGGGATCTTTTCAACTTTAACTCCATAGTCAAGTAGTTGATTTCTCATCCATAGAATCTATGAACAACAACTCCCAGCTGCTATGTATTCAGCCTCTACAGTTGAGGTAAATACTGAGTTCTGCTTCTTACTGAACCATGAGACCAGCTTGTTTCCCAAGAATTGACAGGTTCCTATGGCACTTTTTCTGTCCATTTTGCAACCTGCATAATCTGCATCTGAGTAACCAATTAGATCAAAACCAGAATCTCTAGGGTACCAAATGCCAAGGTTTGGTGTTCCCTTGAGATATCTAAAAATCCTTTTAATAGCTACTAAGTGAGATTCCCTAGGATCAGCTTGAAATCTAGCACATAAACATGTAGCAAACATAATATCAGGTCTACTAGCTGTTAAGTATAAAAGCGATCCAGCCATGCCCCTATAGCTTGTCATGTCCACCTTCTTTTCCTTAGTATTCAGTTCAAGCTTAGTGGCAGTGGCCATGGGTGTTTTTACAGAAGAGCAATTTGCTAAATTAAACCTTTTTAAAAGATCATAAATGTATTTTGTTTGACTTATAAAAATTCTCTCATTCACTTGTTTAACTTGTAAACCAAGAAAATAAGTTAATTCACCCATCATACTCATTTCATATCTACTTTACATGAGTTTGGAAAATCTCTTGCAAAGTTTCTCATCTGTACACCCAAATATTATATCATCTACATAAATTTGGACAAGTATCATAGAGCCATTGACATTTCTGTAAAAGAGAGTTTTATCAATAGTACTTCGAATGAAGTGATTCTCTATAAGGAACTGTGAGAGTGTGTCATACCAGGCTCTAGGTGCTTGCTTCAGGCCATAGAGTGCTTTGGGTAGAAAGAACACATATTCTGGAAAGTCTGAATCTTCAAAACCAGGCGGTTGACTAACATACACCTCCTCCTCCAGAATACCATTCAGAAATGCACTCTTGACATCCATTTGATAGACTTTGAAATTGGCATGCGCTGCATAGGCCAGGAAGATCCTTATTGCTTCTAACCTTGCCACTGGAGCAAAGGTTTCTTCAAAATCAATTCCTTCCTCTTGACAGTTGCCTTTAGCAACTAATCTAGCTTTATTCCTTGTGACTATGCCATTCTCATCCATCTTGTTCTTGAATACCCACTTAGTGCCAATCACTGATTTGTCTTTAGGTTTGGGTACAAGTTTCCATACTTCATTTCTTTCAAACTGGTTTAGCTCTTCTTGCATTGCTAAAACCCAGTCTGGATCCAGAAGAGCATGTTCAACTCTCTTTGGTTCCTCTTTGGATAGAAAACTGCTATATAAGCATTCTTCTTGAGTTGCTCTTCTGGTTTGGACCTTTGCATTAGGATCTCCAATGATAAGCTCAAATGGATGATCCCTGGTCCATTTTCTTTGTGGTGGTAAGTTTGACCTTGATGAAGTGGCTTCATTTTCTCTATGTTGATCATTGTGAGAAACTCCCCCTGAGTATATGGCCCTCGAGATTGATGGAGTACTTGCAGATTCATCAACAGATGCTTCTCTTTGATTTCCAACTGATGGTGTAAGTTGCTCTTCAACAGGTGGTTCATTCTGCACTTCAACTAATGATCCTTGTCTGTTTCTCACACCATTTGATCTCCATTCTTCATCATCATCTTCACTTTCTTCACCACTTCTCTCATTCTCAAATGAGAGAGACTCATGAAAACCTTCATCTACTAGACCAGATATTTTCTTGTCATCAAAGACAACATGTATGGACTCCATTACAATGTTTAGTCTTAGGTTGTAGACTTTATAGGATTTTCCAGCTGAGTATCCAACAAAGATAGCTTCATCTGCCTTTGAATCAAATTTTCCAAGATGCTCACCATGATTTTTCAGTACTAAACATTTGCATCCCAAGACATGCAGAAAGTTGATTGTTGGTTTCTTGCCTTTGAGAAGTTGATAAGGTGTCATGCCTTTTGCTTGATTGGCCAAAGAAATATTCTGAGTGTAGCATGCAGTGTTTATAGCTTCTGCCCAGAAGTTTGTTGGTAGCTTAGACTCTTCAAGCATTGTTCTTGCAGCTTCAATTAGAGTTCTGTTCTTTCTTTCCACTGCACCATTTTGTTGAGGATTTCTTGGTGTAGAGAATTCTTGGATAATTCCTTCTTCTTCACAAAACTCTCTTATTACAGAATTCTTGAACTCAGTTCCATTTTCACTTTTGATTCTCCTTACTTTGAGTAAAGGATTGTTGTTGACTATCTTGATGTGATTTATAATGACTTCACCCGCCTCATCCTTAGAGTGCAGAAAGAATGTCCAAGAGAATTTTGACAAATCATCAATAATCACAAGACAGTATTTCTCCTTTGAGATTGACAACACATTGACTGGTCCAAAGAGATCCATATGAAGTAGTTTCAAGGGTTGATTAATTGATGACATTGACTTTGATTTGAAAGAGGCCTTCTTCTGCTTCCCTTTCTGGCATGCATCACACAATCCATCCTTGAAGTAATCAAATTTTGGAATACCTCTAACCAAATCCTTCTTTACCAACTCATTCATTGCTTTAAAACTCAAGTGTGACGGTCTTTTATGCCAATGCCAACCTTCATCTACACTTGCCTTTCTGAGAAGACATGTAGTCATGTTTGCATTTGTTGAATTGAAGTCAGCAATGTACACATTTCCTCTTCTATCTCCTATCAACACTACCTTGTTGGTAATTTTCTTGAAAATGACACAAGCTTCAGATGTGAACCAGACATTCTGGCCTTTATCACACAGTTGGCTGACACTTAGCAAGTTATGCTTAAGTCCATCAACCAGTGCTACTTCTCAATGACAACATTCCCTTGTGAAATCAAGCCATATCCTCTAGTATATCCTTTGCTGTTGTCTCCAAAGGTAATGCTAGGGCCAGCTCTCTCCTCAAGCTTAGTGAGCATGGTAGAATCTCCAGTAATATGCCTAGAACAACCGTTGTCCAGATACCAAATATTCTTTCTGTTTCCCTGGTTGCTTGCTGAGCTAGCTTCTTCATCAGTTTCATTTGCCATGAGTGCAAGATTGACAAACTCCTCTTCTGCATCTGAGTCACCTCCAGTAGCCCAGTCACTGTCTTTTGACACGAATGCTCTCCCTTGTTGTTTGAGAAGATCAAAATATTTCTTCTTGTAATCAACAGTCTCAAACTGTTTCTTCTCTTTCTCAGCTTTGGATTTTCTGCATTCATTGGCAAAGTTACCAGCAACTCCACAGTTATAGCATTTGATCTTTGATCTTTCAACCACATCCTTGTTCGGTTGATAGCTTTTCTTGAATTGCCCAGCTCCTGCTGGATTCTTCTTGAATCTTAGCTTCGAAAATCTCTTTGACAGAAATGCCAAATACTCATCTAGATCTTCAGCTTCATCCTCACTTAATGCATCAGGTTCTTCAATCATCTTTCTTTTACCTTTACTAGTTTCAGCTTCACCTTCACAAGTTTTTGAACTTAGTATGGCTTCTACACTCTTCATTCTTCCACCACCTTGGATTGTTGGAATATTGGCCACCAAGGCAACAGATCCACCTTTCTTCTGGATTTTCTCCACTTCCTCATCTTGCTGTATTTCAAGCTCATAGGTCTTCAGGATGCCATACAGTCTCTCAAGTGTAAAAGCTTTGTAGTCCTGAGAGTTCCTCAACGAGACTGTCACTGGCTTCCATTCCTTAGGAAGAGATCTCAGAAACTTTAGGTTGGAGTCCTTGGTTTCATATTTTCTCCCATACAACTTTAGACAATTCAGTAACTTTTGAAATCTACTGAATATATCTGTTAGATTTTCACCAGAGGAGTAGTAAAAATGCTCATATTGTTGTATTAAGAGCTGTATTTTGTTCTCTCTGACCTGCTCAGTTCCTTCACAGATGGTTTGGATAATGTCCCACACTTGCTTAGCAGTGGTGCAGTTAATGACATTATCAAACATATCTTGATCGATTCCATTGAACAAAATGTTCATGGTCTTCCTGTCTTTGTGAATCTCCTCCAAGTCTTCATCTGTGTACTCAGCTTGATTCTTTGGAATAGGCCTTCCAGCAGCTACAGTGCCAGCATCTTGACCAATCCCAGAGTTGGCCTTCATTGGAACATGAGGTCCTTTCTCTATGCAATCTACGTAGCCTTCATCGATGGCTGAGAGATGAAGGTGCATTTTTACTTTGCAGTGAAAGTAATTATCTTTGTCAAGCATTGGAATCTTCACACCTGTATCCATCCTTCCCATGGTTTTGATCTTTAGACTTCTTGTATGCTAGAAGTTTGCTCTGATACCAATTGTTAGGTCCCAAAGTATCATAGAAAGGGGGGTTGAATACGATACTACCAAAAAAATTAATTCCGAGGATATATCTTTATTTATAATAAACTCGAAGGGGTGTTACAACTTCTAATCCAATGGATTAGCTTCAAAACCTAAACACTCCTAAGGATAGTTTAGGCACGAGGACCTTCTACCCAACACTTCCTGAAAGCGGGCTAAGCCGACATTCCTACTAGATGGACTGTCTAGCAGCTTACACGCCTAAGGATAGTTTAGGCACGAGGACCTTCTACCCGACACTTCCTGAAAGCGGGCTAAGCCGGCTTTCCTACTAGATGGACTGTCTAGCAGCTTACACAGAGAAGATATAAGAGAGAGAAGAGAGAGTTGTGTGTTGAGGTGTGTTTTGAAATGAAATACAACAGGCCTATTTATAGATTATAGAAAGTCACTATTTGACACTATTCCAACAACCCCCAAATAGTAACCGAGCACTATTCCAATAACCCCCAAATAGTAACCGGACACTATTTAACCAACCCCAAATAGTAACCAGGCACTATTATACCAACCCCAAATAGTACTATTCATATGAATAGTGATTTCGGATACTATTCATATGAATAGTAATTATAGTTACTATTCATATGAATAGTAATTTCGGATACTAATCATATGAATAGTAATTTTGGATACTATTCATTTTCCTCTTAATTTCATATTCTTAAATATTCAGCTTCCAACTAACTAGAGGATATCAATACTGCTCTAAACTCAATCATACCTCTTGAACAGTTTTTCTGAGTTTGGTTCTTCGATTCTTTTGTGAAGTGTTGACGCCTAGTGCAACTGGTCTGGTTCACAGATGACTAACATTCACTCGTGGTCTTCATATCATGTCTTTAAGAACACTGCTAAGAATTGTGCAATCATAAAAACTTTATCAGTAGAATCTTTTGGCCCTTCAACTGAATCGTCTGTACATCTTATTTTGTCACTGAGGCTTGATCATGTTAATGAACTTCTTTCAGCGACTTGATCCTTGTTGATGCCTGTTCTTCAAATTTCACGATCCCTGTATAGAGTTAATATTTTTTATCTTTTATCCTAGTTGAGTTACATATGTCCTCTATTACATATTACATTACATTATGCTTTACACATCTAGATCACATTCTCGCCATCTTTTTTCGATTAAATTGCAAAAATCCATATGTGGATTAAAACAGTCTGGTCGAATGTGGTATAAAAGATTAAGTGAATATTTATTAAGGGAACAATACAAGAATGACCCTATTTGTCCATGTGTTTTTATAAAGAAAACAAGATCTTCATTTGTTATAGCTGCTATGTATGTTGATGACATAAATATTATTGGAACTCCTAAAGAGCTTCAGAAAACAGTGGATTATCTCAAAGCAAAGTTTGAAATGAAAGATCTTGGGAAAAGGATGATTTGCCTTGGGCTAGAAATAGAGAATCTATGTGATGGAGTTTTTGTACATCAGTCAACATATACCGAGAAAGTCTTAAAACATTTTTACATGGATAAATCACATCCATTTAGTTCTCCAATGGTTGTTCGATCACTAGATAAAGAGAAGGATATCTTCTGACCTAGAGAGAAAAATGAAGAAATTCTTGGTCCTGAAGTACCTTATCTTAGTGCTATCAGTGCATTGATGTATCTTGCTAATAATACAAGGCCCGATATAGCATTTTTAATAAATTTGTTAGCAAGACATAGTTCTGCTCCTACTCAAAGACATTGGTTTGGAGTAAAACATTGGTATCTTCGAGGTACAATTGCTATGGGCTAATTTTATTCTAACAAATCCAAAAAAGTTTTAATAAAATATTGAACATTTACATTGAAATATAATTATAATATTTAAAAAATTTAAATATTAAAAGTCCAATTAGTCTCGCGAACCTCTCGATAAAGTACTTAAATAGCTAAATCTCAGTGAATTAATTGTACTTTTAATATTTAAAATTTTTAAATATTATAATTATATTTCAATGTAAATGTTCAATATTTTATAAAATTCATATATTTATCAAGTTAAACCCGAGTCGAACGCGAGTCGAACCATTTATATTCAAACTTTTTTCAAATAGGTTAAATCGATTTGAGATTTCAAGTTTTATGAGTCAAGTTTGGAGGTTAAAATTAAAGGAACAATTGAACTTGAGCTCGAGTTCAAGCTTCACGGAACTTTTTAGCCGAGTTTGAGCTCGAGTGTGGCAATGTTCGACTCGACTCGATTCGATTACTCTGTAGTGTGGTGTGGGTATTAGTCGAATATTGGGATGAAAGAGTTGGGGTGTCCAAGTGTATGGTTTGCGTGGTCTGCCTGTACTACGAATTCAAACTCTATTTTTGGTTTTCACGAGTGTGTGTTCGTGTGTGTGAGTATCTATGTGCATGGGTGTGTGCTTTCATTTCTATATATGTATATGTGGTACCGTATGTGGGTGCTTTGGGGTATGGGCAGAGGTGTGAAGGGAGAATTGAAGAGGGAGGTGCAAGGAGATGTGTGGGTTGTAGGTGGTAGTGTGAGAGATTTAGCTGTTGATGAGGGTGTGTCTCGGTGAAAAACATAGAGCATCGATAGGAGGGAGTGGTATAAACGCAGGGATTGAGGAAGGAAAGAGGAGCAGGGGAGAGTAGGAGATGATATTGGAGAATGGGTAGGAGGCAGCCTTGGTTGTATGTTGGAATGCCAAACAGGAAGAAAATAAAGGTGGTGTTGTATATCCGAAAGAGTGTGTGTGGGAGTGTACCTGATGCAGGTTAGAAAGGGCTGTGAGAGATGGTTATGTGTGTTCAAAGAAGCAGGGCGGTTGGTGTGTTAGTGTTGGGCTGCATAAGGTTGATTGATAAGTGTTGAATTATAAAAGGGTTTCATAAACTTATGGCCATTTTTAGAGGTAAAATAATTGTGGCTGGGATACTGGAATCCTATAATTATTCTAGATTGGATTTTATGTGATAATTAATTTTATTAGTAAGTATTATTTGTGTATAAAGGATTTTCAATGTTAAAGGTCCAAATGGAAATGTGGTGGGGTAAGTGTAAGTTCAAATTTCATGATTTAAAGAAGCTTGGTATTCGGCTTTTGGTTTAATTACATATTAGGGTCGAATTAGAAATTAAAATTAATAATTGGTTGAATTATTAATGTTATTAAATTGGGATGTTTTACCGGAGCATGTCAAGAGTAGTAAGCAGAAATTGTGGGATTAAGGTTCGATTATAAGTTGAGTTGTTATTAAAACCGAAGGTTTTTAAATCGCTTGTTTGGGTCGGTTGTATTCCGATGGGTTAGGCTATATTACAGGGGAAGTGTTGTCGAATTTATTAGAATTATTAAACGATTCTTATAGCATTTCAATAAAAATTATATGTATATCTATGTTATATGTGGATTGTAAATCATAAGTATTAATTGATATTTTGTGCTAAGTGCTTATGTGATCGATACATGCTATATGCTATTTGTGTTATGTGTAAAGCGTTATAGGACGCGTATGGGTAGAATAGAGCAATCAGTAAGGTTCTGATTGGTTTGGTACTGAAGTAGTACTTTACCTTGTATAGGTACGAGTAGGAGACCCGGTCAAGAGCAGTGCACGAGTAATTGGAATTTCGAGCAGGAAGATATTTATCGAAGCCGGCGAGTGTATTGACATAAAGATTGATGAATTATGAAAGAAAGATGGAAGTATAGCCGAGTAAGAGGCCATTGTGGAAGGAAGTAGAGACTAACGTGAAGTTGAGCAATGGATCAAAGTTTTAGG
The DNA here is from genome assembly GCA_036435485.1 of Saposhnikovia divaricata. Classification (NCBI taxonomy): domain Eukaryota; kingdom Viridiplantae; phylum Streptophyta; class Magnoliopsida; order Apiales; family Apiaceae; genus Saposhnikovia; species Saposhnikovia divaricata. Next base: position 165,799,128 of record CM071600.1, read on the forward strand.
ATCGAGAACTTTCTGTTTCGAGGCAAGTGTCATTACTCCTCAATTATTGTTCAAGTGATGTAAATCTGTGTCGAGCATTTATAAAATGATTCTGTCAAGTCATGTTTACAAAGCGACGTCCTTCTTCAAATGACGTGCAATTGTTTATATTGTCCACCTATAGCTCAAGTGCAAATTTTCAAATAATTTTACAAATACCCTTTTTCTTCAGAGATATTTTAGATTATGGTATGTCATTGGATTCCTCAGTAAAGTGCCATTTCTTTTATTTTCTTCGAAAGTGTTTAAGGAACGTTCTAAACAGAGGAAATCCAGGATTTTAAATTCTTTTAAAAATCTTTTAGCAAAATTCCTGATTTTAACATATTTTCACTCGATGGACCCTCTTTAGGGGATGTTTTTCTTCAAATTGATTTATAATTAATTATTCTAGTTTATTTTACAAATGTTCATTTTGAACCATTTAACTGACTTAATTTAGTCCAAACTTTACAATGTGTTGGAAATTTTTTATTAAAGGTTTAGCACTTGACTATATCCTCATTTTATCGTATATTTTCAGTTGTGGTTAATCATGTTGCCAGTAAAATTATTTCTTCGATTCATTTAATGATGTATGATCCTAATTATTCGTATCGAACTTGTCGATACCCTTTGAGATTGTTCTTTATTTATCACCCCTTTTATCGTGTCGAACTCGTCGACACCTATTGATATTATTATTCTTTATTTAGCCCTGTTGTTGGGTTGATCTGATTGATACCAGCTGATGTTGATATTCATCAGTGATTCTTAATTATGAATTGTTATTGTGGAATATTTTTTACCGAAAGGTTGGAACATATCGTGGTCGTTGTAATAACCCTAACTTTAGAAAGGCTACAGTGCCCAAATGAATAGTGATCTTGAGGAATCCATGGAAATGGTGTGTAGGTACTCTATACTAGGGATGGAAAATGAGTAAACAGAAACCATATTAGTGTTGTACCTTGAAAATAAGTGACTCGAAATGACGATGGATTTTAGAAATTCCTGAATTTTGATTTTGAGGATTTGAGCTCGAACGAACTTCTATATCTTGGATATTAAGGAGTATAGAAATATTAAAGGAATTATATATTGAGGGATTAGTGAATTTAGATTAAACCAAGGGATTATTAAGTTAAGAGAATAATAAAGGAAATTGGATTCGTAAATGATTTCGAAAACCTCTGAGATAATGAGGTATACTCGAAACGAACCACAATTAGACGAGTATGGAAACCAAGCAACCAAGATTAGTAATTTAACAAGGATGCATACCACATTATTATTATCCAAGATTATTAGCATAATACTTAGAAAAACAAGAAATGAGAATTATTAGGTCATCAAGATGACATCACTTTCCATTAAGTGTTTTTAAGGGTAAATTAGTACTTTTGCTTGGCTTAAATCACAAAAATCTTTCAAGGATTCCAAGGTAATCTAGAATACACAAGATTAAGGTAGATAATTATCAAAGAAACACAGAAATCTCTCCCCACCTCCTCCATTACTACAATCGGCCATTTAGGAAAAAAAGAAGAAAATAAAAACAAAAATCCTAGCTAGCATCAAGATAAAATCAAGAGGAAATTCATGGGGCTTCTTGGAGATTAGGAAGGAGCATATACAAAGTTTCAAGGCCAGCCATCATCATTTAGCAAGGTAATAAAATCATGGAAGTTGTTAGAAAAGATGATGGATAGTGTTTTCAAGTGTTAACTTTGTTTTAATGGTTTCTTTTAGTGATTCAAGCTAGTATAAGGTTGATTAAGGATATATCAAGGATTTTTAAGGGTTATCAAAGCCTCAAGAAGGTATAATCATGCTTGCTCTTTTATATTTATGGTGGATATTGTTTGGTTTAGTGATAAAGTAGTGTAAATGTTAAGATTATGATGTTATATGTGTTTGTAAGTGGTTTGAGTTAAATATGGAAGTGTTTGGGATTGTAACCATGGCTGGTGAAGAAGACCACATGGTGTAGGTGATGATTATGGTGTTTGATAATTGATTTGGAGGAGTTGGATTTATGGAAAGTACGAAATTATAGCCGTTATAATGCCCGATTTTCGTTAGGATGTAAGTTGCCCTGTTTTGGACCCCCTGTATCCGTACGGTACCCTACTGTCCAGGTTCCTAATTAACTATGAAATGATAGATCTTAGTTCATAGATCGTTTTGATATAAGGTGCGTTAAAATCTGATGAACGGTTTAGGAGAAAAGTCAATTTTAGTGAAAGCGGTTCAGAAACCGAGAAACCGTAAATGTATCAAACTTGAGGTTACAATTACCATACCTTAACATTGTTAAAAGTCACGAAATTTTGGGATATGATAGTAGTGTGGTCAAAGAACTATTTCCAGTTGACCTTACATTAAAATTCGAAATTTAAAAATTATAAGAAATTCTGCAGTCGAGTGTGGTCGTTAAGGGAAATGGTGAAAACCCCTGAAACTTCGATTAAGGTTTTAAATGGCTAAGTTCTTGAACCTTTGGGGTAATAAGAATACGTTAAACATATATTAAAGTTTCAAAAGGTAATGTTATACAAGAGTGTAGTGAGTAAGAGATGTGGTTCTAACGACTGTCCTTTTGTGTTTATAGAAACTCCGGAAGAGGGACGAGCCATACCGTCAGGATATCGAAACCGAGGCAAGATTTCTTCTATCCCTATTTGTAAAACTACTTATCTTCACAAAGAAACTTGATTTCATGGAATATATATGTGATGCTGTTATTACTATATTGTGAAGAAATTGTCTTCCTTGAGTATTGATATTGAAAAGAAGAGTATGCGAAGATGTATATGAATATGACTATGAGTACGAAAATGAATATGAATATGGATATGAGTATAAGATGTATATGAATATGAATAAGAGTATGAGATGGATATGTATAGAGATGATTATGCATGAATTGAACATGCCTTATGATTAAGAGAATGGTATCAGTTGTTATCGAGGGTTATATGGTTATAATATTATATTAAAAATGTTCTTTTTGAGTATCAGTGGTTTAATAAACATTATTTGATTATCATGCATTACTCTTAAAATAGATGGAATATTTTACGAATATAAAAGTATATTTGATTTCCGAATATGAAAGGGAGGTCTAAACCAAAATCAAAGCATTATGATATCTATATATATTTTATAGAAGTAATGTGCGAGAATGGAAATGATATGAGAGAATGATATGTGGAAATGAAAGTGAGAAAATGGAAATGTGGAATGATATTTTAAAAAGAGAATAATGATGTGATAAAGAGGGGGATTGCAACAGACTTGTGTAAGTGGCTGTGTCAGGGCTGTGTGTGACACAGTCCAGCATTTATTATTTTTATTACGGCACGAAGATGCCAAGGGAGGATGTTAGCAGGTGGCCTTCCTCCAGGGATGATCTTCATTCCTTCTACCGGTAGTAAAAAGAGAGCAAGTACGATTAGGCGACTGATCATCGTCCTAACGTATCAGGCGACAGCAGATATCCCCAATGTTTTTGAAAAGAAAGTGTAGACAATGGTTTTCAGATTTCTATACTGAAAACAGAATAATGATATGAGATGATGGAATGATAGTTACAGATGAAGAAAAACTGATATTATATTATTTCAGAGTTCTATACGGAAAACAGAATAATGATATGAGATGATGGTATTATGGTTGCAGATGAAGAAAAACTGATATTATATTAATTTAGATTTCTTTCTTATAATAGTGAGTGGATGATGTATTATTAAATAAGAGCTTTACTCTTCCTTAAGGATTTTAATTGTTTCCTGCTATTACATATGCATATACATATATGTATACTTGTTCACATTTTAAATTTTAGTTACAGTATGATCTTGCTGAGCTATTATAGCTCAATCTTGCTACTTATGTATATAGCAGTTAGGTCCCATGCTGATACTACGTACCACACCCCGCAAGAGGGTAAGGGAAAGGCGACCTTTTGAGCGAGTGCTGGCGACCATCCCCGAGGTAGTGACAAGCGAAGGGGCTTAGTATACTTATGTAAATTAAGTGTGTAAGTTGTAATAAACTTTAGTTGTTGAAGTGCTTCCTATAGAAGCTTTGTTCAACAATGTACTTAGTAAATTCTGGGCTTGTAATAACTGTTAACTTTAAAACTTTTAAATATTGTGGTTGTTGTTCTATGAGCATATGACTGGTGTGTGTGTGTATTAGTGTGGGGTCAACTGCTTATTTATTTATTTATTTATTTATTTATTTATAAAGAAAAAAAGGACTACAGAGATATTGATATTGATCGCAAATTGGACCGTGATGACCTGGATCCTTGACCCCGGATCTAGGGGCGTCACAGATGGTATCAGAGCTAAAAGTCATAATGCTCAAGAACAAAAGTGATAATAATAAATGTATCAGTTATAATATAAATTGTGAACTTCCATCAAGTTCAGGGGTGGTATATCGCAGGTAGTATTTACTTTAAACATATATTATAATTTATTAGACTGTTATTAATAGAATTTTATGTTTTATTATAGGGAGCGGAGATGGGTGAGCCGAGTCAGGACCCCCAGTGGCTAGGGATGTCAGAGCAGGAGCTATTAGATCTTCAGCTGGCCGGGGTAGAGGTCCCCGAGTATGCAGTTGAGGACCTCAGGGAGAGACGCCGGGCGGCGGCTAGAGAGCGATTAGAGAGAGAGGAGGCAGAGGAGCAGAGACGGAGAGATGCTGTGGCCCTAGTGCCATATATGGGTAGGCCTTCTACAGGATCTGACGAGGCAGGTCCTTCCAGAGTGAGATCGGAGATCCCTGAGGAGGAGAGGCCACTGCGTAAGAGGCCTGGGTTGTCAGTTATACTTGAGGAGCCGATTGAGTGGAGGGATATTCAGATGGTTCCCACTCCTGTCCGACCCGTCCCAGTGCCGTCACCAGTTCCATCCCCTCTACCTAGTCCTGACCCCATAGATGATCCTTTTGAGCAGTTTACCCCTCCCGGGCATTTTGGTTTTTTTGAGGAGGAGGAGGATCCTTCAGAGGATGCTGAGACAGAGTCGGTTCCTCCATCCCCACCCTTTGCACCTCCACCACCTCCACCTGTGGATGCACCTCCCCTAGCTGTACCCCCTTAGGAGGCACCCCTACCGACGGGTGACCCACTTTCAGCTACCTTATTGACCGAGTACTTTGCCCTTCAGGGACAGTTGGAGGAGTCCCGCAGGACTATAGACACCCTTCTACAGAGGTTAGAGAGAGGGAGAGGAGGGGTTATCCCGGATGGGATGTCTCTGGGGATGATCAGGATTGAGCTACGAGCATTAGGAGATATTAGGAGGTTGTTGGGTGATAGAGGAGACCCGGCATGGAGGACCCAGATAGTTGATACGGTTACTACCATGGTAGTCCAGATACGGGATGTTGTCAGGGCAGGGCTGTGAGCCGGGATAGTAGTTTCGTCACTAATCAGACTAGTCATCTTGTTGATGTCATTTTGGGGATTAGTTTAGTTGTTCACTGTTTTAATCCCAGTCTGATTAGAGGACAGCTAGTAGTACTTTTGGTGATATCAGATTAGTATGTACGGCTATGTTTTGGGTTTCGAACCTTGTATTAGATGATGTATATTATTAGCAGTAAAAGATGTTGTACCCAAATTGTAAAATATTTATGTATATTAATGAAGTTTGTGCATTTCTATCTAAATTTTTGCTGCATTTTTTATATAATAAATGTTGAGACTCAGAAATATTGATGTATAAAAGGTGATTGACTTAATGAAAAGGCTATCGTGTTAAGGGCGATACACTTACCTACTAAAGTTATGGTATAACTAGATGTAAATCGCGTGATAAAGATATTGTGATGTGCAAATGAGCTAATTAATGATATAATTGTGTATATAGAAATGATGTATATAGTAACCCAAATTCGGGTAATTAATAAGGACTATTGTTATGTACAGAACTATGCCGCCTAGACGTGACAGTAGAGCGAATGCAAGGGAAAATGAGAGAGACGAAAGAAGTCGAAATATCGAAGGTACTAGACTGAACGAAAATGCTCATAATGAAGAAAATCATGAAGAAGGAGAAGAGGAATCAACTGGCCAACAAAGGAATCCGGGAGGTGATCCCTTTGCCCAATTCATGGACTTATTAAGGCAGAATTTAGCAAATCCACAGAATCCTCAACCACCACTTGTTCTCCCCAATCAGGCAGCTAATTCCTTTAGTGCCTTTAAGTCATTAAAGCCCCCAGAATTCGAGGGAACCACTAACCCAGTAGTAGCTAGGGCATGGCTAAAAGAAATGGAGAAAGCTTTCGAAATACTGAGGATAGAGGAAGATCAGAAAACAGTTTTTGCAGCCTATCTCTTAAAGGGAGAGGCAAATTACTGGTGGGAAGCTAGGAAGAACCTAGAGGAAGCGGGAGTGATAACCTGGGAGCGTTTCACTAGGGTGTTCCTAGAAAAGTATTCTCCTAGGTATTTAGAAAACCAAATGGAATTAAAGTTTCTGGAGTTAAAACAGGATAACCTAACAGTAGCAGAGTATGAAAATAAATTTACAGAACTGTCGAGGTTTGTTCCCGAGTTTGTGCGTACTGAAGAACAACGAGCAAAAAGGTTTCAACAAGGGTTGAAACCTTGGTTACGAACGAGAGTGGCCCCATTTGAGTTGACTGATTATGCTGCAGTGGTTCAAAAGGCATCAATTATAGAGGCCGAGAGTGAGCAGGCTCAAATAGGTCGAGAGAATAAGAAAAGAAGATTTGAGGGCCCAAAAGGAGGTTCAAGTGAGGGAAGCTACTTTAACAAAGGAGGTAAAGGACAAAAATCTCAATTTGTGGGAAAGTCGGGGGGTAACAAGACTAGAGTGAGACGGTGAGTCAGGGTGGAAAATCTTCAGGAACATTTCAGTCCAATCAATCACGACCACCATTACCAGATTGTGAGACGTGTGGTAAGAAGCATATAGGAGTCTGTAGAGTGCTGGGAGTAACTTGTTTTAAGTGTGGACAAAAAGGACACTACTTTAACCAGTGCCCATCAACTGATGCAAACCCTAAAAGAGATGTTAAGTGTTACCAGTGTGGGAAACTAGGACACATTGCTAGAGATTGCCGTTCAGGTGGGTCATACGCGTCAGGACAGAGTGGGGCTGCTTTAAATAGGCCTACTGCTAGAGTGTACAACATGACTTTAGGGGAAGCGTTGACGAAACCAGATGCGGATACAGGTACTTGCTTTCCGATTTAAATTTGTGTGTAAGTCTTTGGCTAAGGATCGACTTAATCAATTAATGGAATAAATAAGTTAATAATATAGATAAGGAAAATCAGTATCTGCTAAGGGCTAGGAAACGTTATGAAAAGAAAAGTAGGAGTGTTTTGGGTAAACACAAGCTCGTTGAGACGAACAGGAAATATATATTATAGGTAGTATTTTCTTACAATTGTTTTAAAGAATATTATTAGAGCTTATTTTCTGGAAAATTTTACAGAGAGGAGCTATAGGAATATTGAGGAATTAATATTTATGTCATGATAGAGATCAGAAGATGGTCAAACCATAAGTGAGATACACTACCATTCAGAAAAGGTCAATGTAGTGGCGGATATCTTCGTCAAAAGAGGAAGGAGAGACGAGATAACATGGAATGACTTGTAACAGGAGGAGATTTGTGAGGAAAAGACAATAAAAGGACTGCTATTGATAAACTAAATGGCATGTTGATGAATGACAAGGAAGTTATGTTAGTGTATTTCTGTGCAAACAAGATAGAGATATTACAACAGGAAAAGGATAAAGGAAATAGTGTGGAAGTTAGAAGGTGTGGATGAAAAAGATACTTATAAACATTTTCAACATGATTCCGGGACGGAATCCTTTTAAGGGGGGAAGACTGTAATAACCCTAACTTTAGAAAGGCTACAGTGCCCAAATGAATAGTGATCTTGAGGAATCCATGGAAATGGTGTGTAGGTACTCTATACTAGGGATGGAAAATGAGTAAACAGAAACCATATTAGTGTTGTACCTTGAAAATAAGTGACTCGAAATGACGATGGATTTTAGAAATTCCTGAATTTTGATTTTGAGGATTTGAGCTCGAACGAACTTCTATATCTTGGATATTAAGGAGTATAAAAATATTAAAGGAATTATATATTGAGGGATTAGTGAATTTAGATTAAACCAAGGGATTATTAAGTTAAGAGAATAATAAAGGAAATTGGATTCGTAAATGATTTCGAAAACCACTGAGATAATGAGGTATACTCGAAACGAACCACAATTAGACGAGTATGGAAACCAAGCAACCAAGATTAGTAATTTAACAAGGATGCATACCACATTATTATTATTATCCAAGATTATTAGCATAATACTTAGAAAAACAAGAAAAGAGAATTATTAGGTCATCAAGATGACATCACTTTCCATTAAGTGTTTTTAAGGGTAAATTAGTACTTTTGCTTGGCTTAAATCACAAATATCTTTCAAGGCTTCCAAGGTAATCTAGAATACACAAGATTAAGCTAGATAATTATCAAAGAAACACAAAAATCTCTCCCCACCTCCTCCATTACTACAATCGGCCATTTAGGAAAAAAAGAAGAAAATAAAAACAAAAATCCTAGCTAGCATCAAGATAAAATCAAGAGGAAATTCATGGGGCTTCTTGGAGATTAGGAAGGATCATATACAAAGTTTCAAGGCCAACCATCATCATTTAGCAAGGTAATAAAATCATGGAAGTTGTTAGAAAAGATGATGAATAGTGTTTTCAAGTGTTAACTTTGTTTTAATGGTTTCTTTTAGTGATTCAAGCTAGTATAAGGTTGATTAAGGATATATCAAGGATTTTTAAGGGTTATCAAAGCCTCAAGAAGGTATAATAATGCTTGCTCTTTTATATTTATGGTGGATATTGTTTGGTTTAGTGATAAAGTAGTGTAAATGTTAAGATTATGATGTTATATGTGTTTGTAAGTGGTTTGAGTTAAATATGGAAGTGTTTGGGATTGTAACCATGGCTAGTGAAGAAGACCACATGGTGTAGGTGATGATTATGGTGTTTGATAATTGATTTGGAGGAGTTGGATTTATGGAAAGTACAAAATTATAGCCGTTATAATGCCCGATTTTCGTTAGGATGTAAGTTGCCCTGTTTTGGACCCCCTGCATCCGTACGGTACCCTACTGTCTAGGTTCCTAATTAACTATGAAATGATAGAGCTTAGTTCATAGATCGTTTTGATATAAGGTGCGTTAAAATCTGATGAACGGTTTAGGAGAAAAGTCAGTTTTAGTGAAAGCGGTTCAGAAACCGAGAAACCATAAATGTATCAAACTTGAGGTTACAATTACCATACCTTAACATTGTGAAAAGTCACGAAATTTTGGGATATGATAGTAGTGTGGTCAAAGAACTATTTCCAGTTGACCTTACATTAAAATTCAAAATTTAAAAATTATAAGAAATTCTGCAGTCGAGTGTGGTCGTTAAGGGAAATGGTGAAAACCCCTGAAACTTCGATTAAGGTTTTAAATGGCTAAGTTCTTGAACCTTTGGGGTAATAAGAATACGTTAAACATATATTAAAGTTTCAAAAGGTAATGTTATACAAGAGTGTAGTGAGTAAGAGATGTGGTTCTAACGACTGTCCTTTTGTGTTTATAGAAACTCCGGAAGAGGGACGAGCCATACCGTCAGGATATCGAAACCGAGGCAAGATTTCTTCTATCCCTATTTGTAAAACTACTTATCTTCACAAAGAAACTTGATTTCATGGAATATATATGTGATGCTGTTATTACTATATTGTGAAGAAATTGTCTTCCTTGAGTATTGATATTGAAAAGAAGAGTATGCGAAGATGTATATGAATATGACTATGAGTACGAAAATGTATATGAATATGGATATGAGTATAAGATGTATATGAATATGAATAAGAGTATGAGATGGATATGTATAGAGATGATTATGCATGAATTGAACATGCCTTATGATTAAGAGAATGGTATCAGTTGTTATCGAGGGTTATATGGTTATAATATTATATTAAAAATGTTCTTTTTGAGTATCAGTGGTTTAATAAACATTATTTGATTATCATGCATTACTCTTAAAATAGATGGAATATTTTACGAATATAAAAGTATATTTGATTTCCGAATATGAAAGGGAGGTCTAAACCAAAATCAAAGCATTATGATATCTATATATATTTTATAGAAGTAATGTGCGAGAATGGAAATGATATGAGAGAATGATATGTGGAAATGAAAGTGAGAAAATGGAAATGTGGAATGATATTTTAAAAAGAGAATAATGATGTGATAAAGAGGGGGATTGCAACAGACTTGCGTAAGTGGCTATGTCAGGGCTGTGTGCGACACAGTCCAGCATTTATTATTTTTATTACGGCACGAAGATGCCAAGGGAGGATGTTAGCAGGTGGCCTTCCTCCAGGGATGATCTTCATTCCTTCTACCGGTAGTAAAAAGAGAGCAAGTACGATTAGGCGACTGATCATCGTCCTAACGTATCAGGCGACAGCAGATATCCCCAATGTTTTTGAAAAGAAAGTGTAGACAATGGTTTTCAGATTTCTATACTGAAAACAGAATAATGATATGAGATGATGGAATGATAGTTACAGATGAAGAAAAACTGATATTATATTATTTCAGAGTTCTATACGGAAAACAGAATAATGATATGAGATGATGGTATTATGGTTGCAGATGAAGAAAAACTGATATTATATTAATTTAGATTTCTTTCTTATAATAGTGAGTGGATGATGTATTATTAAATAAGAGCTTTACTCTTCCTTAAGGATTTTAATTGTTTCCTGCTATTACATATGCATATACATATATGTATACTTGTTCACATTTTAAATTTTAGTTACAGTATGATCTTGCTGAGCTATTATAGCTCACTCTTGCTACTTATGTATATAGCAGTTAGGTCCCATGCTGATACTACGTACCACACCCCGCAAGAGGGTAAGGGAAAGGCGACCTTTTGAGCGAGTGCTGGCGACCATCCCCGAGGTAGTGACAAGCGAAGGGGCTTAGTATACTTATGTAAATTAAGTGTGTAAGTTGTAATAAACTTTAGTTGTTGAAGTGCTTCCTATAGAAGCTTTGTTCAACAATGTACTTAGTAAATTCTGGGCTTGTAATAACTGTTAACTTTAAAACTTTTAAATATTGTGGTTGTTGTTCTATGAGCATATGACTGGTGTGTGTGTGTATTAGTGTGGGGTCAACTGCTTATTTATTTATTTATTTATTTATAAAGAAAAAAAGGACTACAGAGATATTGATATTGATCGCAAATTGGACCGTGATGACCTGGATCCTTGACCCCGGATCTAGGGGCGTCACAGTCGTGATAAAATGTTTTTGACCGTAAGGTTGGACCAGATTCGTGGTCGGAAGTTAATAAGGCCAATGTGTGTCGTGGATCCATTATAGGGCATTGCTGTGTGCAATTGTCCGGGGTGAGTGCGTGACTGATCAGCAGCCTAACCTTATTGTTTTTAAAATATATAAAACTCCAATTCTAATCTATACATTGAGATTGGGTTGCTTTTAAGCCTGATTCCTTTGAATCTTGTGATAATTATCTTTGGTTATCACAACTTTGTCAGGTTTCATTGTTGACACATTTTGTCCTAACGGAGCACTGTTGGCTCATCTTTGTACACGATATTTAATTTCTTCAGCTGTTTTCTTTCACAGTTTATGATGATTATTCTTGTTGTTCAGAACCCATATTTGTTCTTGACATTGATTTATAACTGTATACGCTTGCTGAGCATTGTTGGCTCACTCTTGCATTGTTGTTCATTTTCTCCAGTTATGAGAGAAGATTAGCGGACCTTGGGGTCAGTTGAGTTTCCCTGTTCCAGCAACGAGAGGTGACGATCGAGTGGTTGACTTCGTCGGGTAGTGGTTTTGATTTGTAAAAGGTTGGTTAACTAGTTCGACAACGAGCGTAGTTGTGATTAATTCGTGTAATCATTTATTTTGAGATCGGTTTGTAATAATATATGTCGATAGTTGTTTCATACCGTAACCTATATGCGATCTTGGATCAGGGGTATTATATTTGTATTTTTGGTTTTTATCCAATCATGTATTATGATGATTGTGGTTAGTGGCCCCAAATCTGTACCCCGGATTATGGGATGCCACACGTTTTAACTGGTCAACAATTCCCATGTCGTCGATAAGGGTATCGATTCTCGATGCTATATGTAAGATATCATACGATCACCCTCTTTTACGACTAACACCAATCGTTCATGAGGCCTGCATGCTGTTGAGATTCCTAATAAACTTCATTAGGTGGTAATCTCGAAGGATTATTAAGATATATATTTATGCATCCCTTGCTACAAGGTGTCTTTTACACATTGCGTCTCTCCACGTGCGTCAATCCTTGTATGCTAAGTAAGCTTGACATTATCGCCATGATATTTCTTTCTTTCTTGTCCATCTCGCTTCCATGTTAGTTTCCTCTAGGGATATGCCTTACGTCACAATCTATTTGTATTTCTTGGAGCAGAAAAAGGCTTGGTAACTCCAGAATTCATTAATATAACATCCTGACAACGTTTAGTAGGAGCGTACTCTCAATCACCTCATCATTTCCTATAACATTCCTTGCAATCATATTAATGGTCCTTGTGGTATGTTCCGACATGTTATACCTACTTTAAATAATTACTCGGCATAACGCTCTGGCTGCACAAATACGGCAATTGATTTTCAATCTCATAGTGGTGCAACGGTTCACAATTGTACCTCCCGTTCACCTTAGAGTAATCACTTTTGAAATGGAATGGTTTCGAACACCAATGTCATAAAAATTTCAATAAGAATTTCCACATTAGGAGTTTCAAGGATATTAATGAATCCCGAATGCTAGGAGTCTCACTGCTCAAATGAAAAAGGAGGGATAGATAAAACGCAATAAGGTTTATTCTTCCATGCCCTTATAATTTTGTAAAATGCTGTCATGGAGAATGTTGCACGAGGGCAATGATTGTTGGATACAAATGCCATATAGACGGTCTTTATAAAATTCTCACATCGGGTGAATACTTCTCCTCTTGAATAATTAAGAGGAAATCATGAAGTCTTATTGATAAAATTCAACCAATATAAGCAATTCTACTCTATGACAATTAAAGAATGAAGTAGCTTATCATTCAAGTAGTCAATGATTTCAAATGAATCTTCATTATATGATTGAAAGAATAGAATATTCAAGTGACATAAAGTCTGATAATAAGATGGGTAAGAATTCAAGTTAAGTGGGCGACCTTGCTAGGTCTCAATCAAATTATTCGTTGAAACTTTCATCATCATACTTTACTGCATACAAAATGCATTACGGAATTGCTGAATGAATTAATTTGGAAGATGGACCAGTGATATAATAACTAGTCCTTTTCAAGAAATACTAGCAACTAGCTAAACAAAGTTTTCTAGTTCACTAGTTTGAGACATCACCACTAGCTAGGACAATTAGCTAGATGTTCTTCATAACGTCGCAATTTTGACTAGCCGGAACAATCAACTAGTCATTCATATTGACATATCAACTAGCCAGTTTCAATTGGCTAGAACGGAATTTCAACATCGTAGCCACTGAAGAAACTTTAGGCTATCCGGATAGCAAATTGAAATAAGAAGTTATTAAGTTTTGATCGAAAAAGGAAAATAAAAAATCTGGATAAAATGTTCTTGGTATCGGAACAATCGATAACCTCTCATCAAATATTACTTATCAGTGAAACGGTCCACCTAAGGGTGCCTCCGTACACATACTTTATCAGATCCTACAATAGAATTAAATTCGTAATACCAATATGATATCCTTACTATGATTTCTGATAGAGTGTATTATATATATATACTTTATAGGATTTTGTTCCCACATTTACAGTGCTTTTGTGAATAATCGTGTGGATTTAATTAGTTTTTGATGTGTTTTGCTTAATTGTGCAGGTTTGCAAGAATGTCGATTAGGGATGAATTTTTCGTTGTTTGGAGTTGATTTATGATATGGAATGAAGAATGGAGTCTTAATATCAACTACCAAGAGGGTTATGATTCAAGGAATTGAAGACAGGAAGTTCGTGCAAAAAGAACGGAAGAAAACGGCTCAAAAACGAAGAAAATGGGGGAAAATCAGCCTCGGGCAGAAATTATGTGCGGCTGGAGCACACAAATGTGTGCCTGGAGCGCGTGGAACAGAAATTTTGTGCGCCTGGAGCACACAAATGGGTGCCTGGAGCGCACAAAGTCGTTGGAAAAAATCCTAGAATGTCCGTTTTGCCCCTATTTCGAATTCTAGTTGTATTTTTGGTTCCCAAACCTAATTCTAATGGTAAATTAGGATATTTTCTTGTTGGGCAAGACTTGGAGTGACTATATAAACACATCTAGGGTATAGTTTTGGGGATCGGAAAAATTGATTGTACACACTACAATTTTGTAAGCATCTTTTGGGAGAACTATTATATTTCTTTGAAGATTGAAGATTGAAAGTTTTTCTCTATTCTTATAATTATGTGTTCACTTTATAATTCTTGTTTTGTTAATTCAATTATGAGTGAGTAGATTATTAATCTAGGGTTAAGTAGAACCCTAGTTATGATTGATGTGTGAATTTCCCAATTCCCCCAATTTGATTGTTTAATTGCTCTTGCTTATTGAGTTGTTTAAATTAATGTCAAAATTTATACATATATAGGCAGAATATAGACAGATATTGAACACAAGAGGTGCAGTGAACTGTGTGTATATCTTATACTACTACTTCTGCTGCATTTTCTGTTATATTGTGTTGTTATTACAAGGGAGACTAAGCCTCTTTATATAGATAAACTTAGCTTCCTCCTTACACTAGATACTTGGTTGGTGAACTTGGTTGGTGGAATTGGTTGGTGAACTTGCCATTGCTTACCTCACTTCCTAGGTTATGTCATTACTTACCTCACTTTCTAGGTTATATTTAACACGCCCCCTCACTCGAAATCCCATATTCGGATGAAAGACCTATCTTGCGATTGAAGAGTGGACACTAGTAGCCCTTAAGCTTAATCTGAGCGTCCAACTATACCCATTTTTAGGATCGACCGATCTTGAGTTTATTGAGTCTTTTGGGATACCGGTTATCGAAATTTCAACCACACAGTATATTTTAGGCCGTCAAAAATACAGTAAGTGTTGATGCAAGTGCTATAGTAGATAGCCACCTTATTAAGGGTTTTTCACCCCTTTACCACCGGCAAGGGCCTGACCTGAGTATGCAGGAGCAGCCCATGTTATTTTTGGATCTGGTTTGGGGGTCAGAAGTGTAAACAACTGAATCTGGACAGAATGTTACCATGGAAGAAAAACAAGACCCCGGGACTAGAAAGCTTGAGTTTCCCTTGAAAAACCCTAAGCATAAATGAAAAGGCTCTACTTTAATAAAAACCCTCTTGAATCTGGATAGAAGTTCCCTTAAGAACTTGAGTTTGAATGGCTAAATGATTGAAAAATCAAATCTGGGCAGAAAATGACGCAAGTTCCCTTAAGAACATTGATTTTTTAACAAGAAAAAACACTGATTTCTCTACATAAACGAACCCGCTCTGATACCATGTCAAAATTTATACATATATAGGCAGAATATAGACAGATATTGAACACAAGAGGTGCAGTGAACTGTGTGTATATCTTATACTACTACTTCTGCTGCATTTTCTATTATATTGTGTTGTTATTACAAGGGAGACTAAGCCTCTTTATATAGATAAACTTAGCTTCCTCCTTACACTAGATACTTGGTTGGTGAACTTGGTTGGTGGAATTGGTTGGTGAACTTGCCATTGCTTACCTCACTTCCTAGGTTATGTCATTACTTACCTCACTTTCTAGGTTATATTTAACAATTAACAATTACAAATCAGACGTGATTATGTGTATT
Organism: Saposhnikovia divaricata; assembly: GCA_036435485.1. Taxonomy (NCBI): domain Eukaryota; kingdom Viridiplantae; phylum Streptophyta; class Magnoliopsida; order Apiales; family Apiaceae; genus Saposhnikovia; species Saposhnikovia divaricata. The sequence continues at coordinate 165,815,144 of CM071600.1, forward strand.
GTTTGAACCAATATCTAATTATCAGCGAGAGTTTGATTTAGATGGTTGTGATTTATCAAATAAGAACATGAAATTCTCCATGAGAATAGGTAGAATGGATTGTTAGGAAATTAGGATGCTGTGATTAATGTCTCTAAATTACATGATACCATGAGAATAGGTTTGATTGTATTTGAGAGAAGCAATTAATACTCGAGAGGGGTTATTGGTATTTATAGGGCGCATCTTTCCTTTTGAGTAATATATCTGATTAATTGGGGAGGAAATTCACGATCGCATTAATTCATGCTAGTGGGGATACTTAATTCTGGATGTTTTTAATACTTGATTAATATAAACACAATTCTCTTTAGTATAAAATTAGTTTAATAATTTCTCAAAATTTATTGTGTTACTTGCTTAGCCGAATTAAATCAGAAATAACTGGTGATTGATACGTTTGTCTCTGTGGGATCGACTCTGACTTACCCTACTACATAGTTAGAAGGATTCGTTAGAAATTATTATTTGATAGGCACGCGACGGCCTTGTCAAATTTTTGGCACTGCTGCCGGGGACAAAGCAGTGTTAGATTAGTTAATTTTTGAATTGATTTAGCTAAGTTGTTTAGTTGAGCTGCTTCGGCTATTATTCCCTTGTTATTTGATCATTGTGTCTGGTTCTCTTGTTGCATGCACACTCGAAGTTCAGGTACTGAAAATTTAATTGCTCTTGATCCTAAAATTGAAGCTACAGCAAGAAGGCAAGCAGGCAAACGAAGGAAAAACAAGAACAAGGAAGTTATGGGTGATGCACCAGCTAAAGCTCTCAGGGAGGATGGTATGCCAGATGCTACAGGCGTACTCTCAAGCATAGTCAGACCAGCAATCACAGCTACAAACTTTGAACTGAAGCCTCAGTTCATCCAATTCATCTTTAATGATTCTTTCGCAGGATTGTCCACTGAAAATCCTATTGATCATCTTGAGAGTTTTCTGGAGAAGTGTGATACGATAAAGATGACCAATGTAAGTGATGAAGCTGTTAAGCTGCGATTATTTCCATTTTCTCTTCGAGATGCAGCAAAAGATTGGTTGAAGGATGAAGGACCAAATACATTCACTACTTGGGATAGTCTTGCGAAGGCTTTTCTATTAAATATTTTCAGTCAGAAGAAGACTTCTAAGCTCAAGAATGAGATATCTAATTTCCGTCAAGATGATGACGAGTCACTTCATGATGCTTGGAGAAAATTTAAGCGACTTCAAAGACAATGCCCTCACCATGGAATTCCTGACTGTTTGTTGATCCAAACGTTCTACAATGGGTTGACACAAGAGTTCCGAAACTTTGTAGATGCTTCTTCTGGAGGTTCTATTATGAAGAAGAGTACTGAGGATGCGAAAGCTTTGTTAGACGAGATGGCATCTAATGATAATTATCCATACAGTGATCGAAATCATCCTAAGAAGGGTGGTAAGTATGATGTTGATGCTTTAACCATGTTGAATACTACTATGCAGGCTATGGTCAAAAAGATTGAGCAATTGGATGCCAGAAGCACTCCATCTACTGTTGCTTCATGTGAGATATGTGGTGTTGTTGGACCCACCAAACTTGCTTGTCAATACAATCCTTCTGGAATGGCAGTTGAACAGGCGAATGCTCTTTACAATCAGAATCAAAGGCCGCAGTATAATCCTTACTCCAACACGTACAATCCAGGTTGGAGAGATCATCCAAATCTCTCCTACAGGAACAATCAGGGTCAAGCTCAATCTTCATAGAATAATTTTTCTCAGCCTCCTGGTTTTCAACAAGCTCAGCCGCAGAAATCCCACTTGGAAAGTCTTATGGAAGGATTTATCTCTACGCAATCGAAGAAGAATGAGCACTTTGATTCAAGTATCAATGAGATAAAGGCTCACAAAAAATTGATGGAAAACACGATCACTCAAATTTCTCAACAGTTGAGCCAACTTAATAAGCCTTCAGGCCAACTTCCTGGTCAAACTGAGCAACCACCAAGGGGTCATATCAATGCTGTAACTTTGAGAAGTGGTAAAGAATTGAAAGATCCGGAATTTAATGCGAGCAAAAATGTTGTGAAGGCTAAGGAATATGAAGAGGAGATTGCAACTGAGAAATCGGTAGAACCAGAGATTGTGGAAAAAGAAAAGAAAGAATCAGAAGTTGTTCCTCTTAAACCGTATGTGCCACCTGTTCTTTTTCCACAAAGGTTGGCACAAGCTAAGCTAGAGAAGAAGTATGGTAAATTCCTTGAAATTTTGCAGAAGCTACATATCAATATCCCATTCATGGATGCTATTACTGAGATGCCCTCTTATGTGAAATTCCTTAAAGATATTTTGTCAAGAAAGAGAAAAATTGAAGAAAGCTCTACCATCTCATTAACGGCAGAGTGCAGTGCCATCTTGCAAAATGATCTTCCAAAGAAGTTAGCGGATCCTGGTAGCTACTCTATCCCTGTCAAGCTAGGGGATGTCGAAATCAAAAGAGCTTTGTGTGATCTTAGAGCAAGTGTCAGTTTGATGCCTTTATCAATTTGTGAAAAGCTTCAGATGGGTGAACTGAAACCCACACGTATCACTCTACAACTGGCAGACAGAAGTGTGAAATTTCCACTTGGAATTCTTGAAGATGTGCCCCTTAAGGTAGGAAAGTTTTATATTCCATGCGATTTTGTTGTCATGGAAATGGAAGAAGATGCAAATATTCCTATCATTCTTGGGAGACCTTTCTTAGCAACAGCTGGAGCTATCATTGACATGAAAAATGGAAGAATTTCTTTCGAAGTAGGCAAAGAGAAGATGGAATTCAAGCTGCAAAGTACAATGGGACATCCTTCTATGGATGAGACTGTAAACAGGGTAGATGCACTAGAAGAAGTTATCGACATGAAAGCCAAAACTTTATCATATGAGGATCCACTTCAAGCTGTTCTTAATGGTAACATGGATGAAGAGAATGAAGAATGTAAGGGTTACCAGAAGCTCTTGGATGCAACACCTAAAATTAAACTTGGACATTCTAATGTGCTGCATCATGAGGAAGTCAAGGAGAGTTCCATGCCTCCTAAGGTAGAACTGAAACCCCTACCTGCATCTTTAAAATACGTGTTTATGGGCCCTAATGAAACATATCCTATCATCGTTAGTTCTGAGCTTGATGACATTCAAATTGAGCATTTGCTCACGGTCTTGAGAAAGTATAAAAATGTTATAGGGTATTCCATTGATGATATTAAGGGCATTAATCCATCTTTCTGCATGCATAAAATTATTCTGGAAGATGAGCAAGCTTCTTCTATTGAGCCTCAACGGAGACTCAATCCTAATATGATGGAGGTGGTCAAAAAGGAGGTTTTAAAACTTCTTGATGCAGGTATAATCTACCCTATCTCAGACAGCAAGTGGGTTAGTCCAGTACATGTAGTGCCGAAGAAAGGAGGAATGACCGTGGTGAAGAATGATAAGGGTGAATCTATATCTACTAGAACTGTTATAGGGTGGCGAATGTGCATTGATTACCGGAAATTAAATAAAGCCGCAAGGAAAGATCATTTTCCTCTCCCTTTTATTGATCAAATGCTTGAACGGTTGGCGAAACATTCTTACTTCTGCTTCTTAGATGGATATTCAGGTTTTTTCCAGATTCCTATCCATCCGAATGATCAAGAAAAAACAACTTTTACATGTCCCTATGGTACATTTGCATACCGCAGAATGCCGTTTGGTCTATGTTGTGCTCCTCCCACCTTTCAGCGATGTATGATGGCAATTTTCTCAGATTTAATGGAAGACATTATGGAAGTTTTTATGGATGATTTCTCAGTTGGTGGAACTTCTTTTGATGCATGCTTACATAACTTGGAGAAGGTGCTTCATAGATGTCGAGAAGTTAATCTAATTCTCAATTGGGAAAAATGTCACTTTATGTTACAAGAGGGAGTTGTTTTGGGTCATGTTGTTTCAAAAAGAGGCATTGAAGTCGATAAAGCCAAGGTCGAGGTTGTTGAGCGCTTACCACCCCCTACTTTAGTCAAGGGGATAAGAAGTTTTCTTGGTCATGCGGGATTCTATCGCCGTTTCATTAAAGATTTTTCGAAGATTGCTCGACCTCTAACTGAGCTTTTAGGTAAGGATGTACCTTTTGTGTTTAATGATGCTTGTGTTGAGGCTTTTGAAACGTTAAAGAAAGCTCTTGTCTCTGCTCCAATCATACAACCACCGGATTGGAAATTACCATTTGAAATCATGTGTGATGCTAGTGATCAAGCTATTGGTGCAGTCTTAGGTCAGAGGAAAGATGGAAAGCTTCATGCTATTTACTATACAAGCAAGACCTTGGATGGAGCTCAGATTAAGTATGCAACAACGGAGAAAGAATTGCTAGCAGTGGTGTATTCTATGGAAAAGTTTCGATCCTATCTCATCGGTTCGAAGGTAATTGTTCACACGGATCATGCAGCTTTGAGATATTTGATGAGTAAGAAGGATGCTAAACCTCATTTGATTCGTTGTATTTTACTTCTTCAAGAATTTGATTTAGAGATTAAAGACAAGAAAGGGGCCGAAAACGTGGTTGCTGATCATCTTTCCCGCCTTACTTTAGATGACGATGATGGTAAAAATATTCCGATTAATGATTCTTTTTCTGACGATCATCTACTTTCTCTTGCAAGGATAGAGGTTCCTTGGTATGCTATTATAGCTAATTTCTTAGCTAGTGGTACTGTTCCTCATGGTTACTCATTGCAACAAAAGAAGAAGTTTTTCTATGATGTGAGGAAGCACTTTTGGGATGATCCTTTTCTTTATAAATCTTGTGCAGATGGAGTCATTAGAAGATGTGTTCCGGACAATGAATTTGCTGCTATAATCTCGCATTGTCACGATTTGCCAAGTGGTGGTCATGCAAGTACTACGAAAACTGCTGCAAAGATTCTTCAGTGCGGTTTTTATTGGCCAACTCTTTTTAAAGATGTCCACCAATATGTTCATTCTTGTGACCGTTGTCAATGAACTGGAAATATTTCAAGACGCAATGAGATGCCTCTCAATAGCATTCTTGAAGTGGAGCTTTTCGATGTTTGGGGAGTAGATTTTATGGGACCATTCCCTCCATTTTTTAAGAATCGGTATATCTTGGTAGGTGTGGATTACGTCTCAAAATGGGTTGAAGCCATTGCATCACCCACTAATGATGCTCGTGTAGTGAGCAAGTTCTTTAAGAAGACGATTTTTCCTCGATTTGGAGTGCCAAGGATTTTAATTAGCGATGGGGGAAAGCATTTTCTCGAAAATCGTTTTGAAGCTATGTTGAATAAATATGGAGTTTATCATAAGGTGGGACTTTCTTATCATCCTCAAACTAGTGGTCAGGTGGAGATCTCTAACCGTGAAATAAAGACTATCTTGGAGAAGACAGTTGCAAAATCAAGGAAAGATTGGTCTACGAAGCTTGATGATGCACTTTGGGCATATAGAACTGCATTTAAGACACCTATGGGGACAACTCCATACAGATTGGTTTATGGAAAAGTATGTCATCTTCCCGTTGAGTTGGAGCACCGTGCATTTTGGGCTATCAAGGGTCTGAATTTTGATATGTTAGCAGCGGGTGAGAAAAGACTTCTACAACTTAATGAGCTAGATGAGCTTCGTTTGGAGGCTTATGAAAGTTCTAAGCTTTACAAGGAGAAAACAAAGAAGTGGCATGACAAAGGGTTATTACGAAGAGAATTTAAGGAAGGGGAGCTAGTTCTTCTATTTAATTCAAGGTTGAGACTTTTTCCCGGAAAACTTCGTTCTAGGTGGTCGGGTCCGTTCAAGGTACGCAAGGTTTTTCCGTATGGTGCAGTTGAATTGTTGAATGCCCATGGAGAGTCATTTAAGGTGAATGGGCAAAGAGTGAAACATTATAGAGCTGGTGAACCAATTAACGAGGAGGTGGATATTCAGCTGTCTTCCCCTTCTTCAGAATGAATGATGAGACGGTGTCGGGCTAACGACGTTAAACAAATGCGCTACTTGGGAGGCAACCCATGGATTCTGTATACATTGGAGGACTGGTGCACTTCATGCTTCAGCATAGGGGAGTATTTCTTCTTTCTTTTAATTAGTTAAAATACTTAGTATTGTGTCATTGAGGACATTGCCACATTTAAGTGTGGGGATGTGTTCTTTGTAGTAGCATATTAGTAAAAAAAAATTAAAAAATTAAAAAATTGAAAAATACCAAAAATAATTCTAGTCATGTGAAGATTACTTACGTAAATGCACTCATGCATGCTTAGAAATCTTGTGTTTATGGATGCTTTTGATTGAGAAGTGATATGTGATGTTCTTTTGCACACACGTACACTAGCAAGTGGAAACTAGTAGACTTATTGAATGTGCTAAATGATTAGAATGACATGAATATGTGCAAGGTAATTTGGTCTATATGCTTTGAATACAAGTAGGTGCGTTAGAGAGACTGTTACTTTGGGATTGATTATGCTTTGTCACACCAAGTGTGTTTTGAGCCTATATGCATATCTTTTGCATGATTATTCGTTTGCTTGAGTGTCCACTTGTCGTTTGCATTGCTAACACTTGCTTTAGGTCTTTCTTGAGATGCATGACATTAATTGATGATAAGATGATAAAGGCAATAGGATAACCTCATATTTCCATATTTCTAAACAATTTATACATGATCAATTAGTTAACCCTTTGAGCCTAATCCTATTCTTTCGGTGACACACCATGTACTTGCCTATATCCTTTTCTTGTATTGGCCTTACAGTAATTTTTGATCCTAAATTGTCAAGGGCTAGTATTGTGCTTAAGGGAGTAATAAGGTGTTCAAAAAGGGGGGTTTTATTGGTGATCATAATTTTTGGGAATATTTGGGGTTTGGTTGTTAGCTTGTTAGTCGAAGTTTGAATTCATATCTTTTGGATCATTGTTCTTGCTATTATTTAGCTCTCTTGAAAAAAAACAAAAAAAAATAAATATGAGAGCATACTTATCCTTTGTGATCCTACTTTGATTCGACTAGTCAAGTTGTTTATAAATAAAAGTTCAAGTGTGGGGAAGTATATATATTGGTTTTAATAAGTATGGGAGTTGTTTTAATTTCATTGTCGGGTACTAGCTTTTGACTTAACCTTCTTTGGCTTTCTTGACGTACCTTGTCCCTAGCCCCGCTACAACCTTATAAAAGACCTTTTGATTGTCATCGATGATGTATATTGCGTTAAAGGTTAGATTGATACCAAGGACGAAGCATGTTTATGATATTGTTGGAGTTGAGTGAAACACTTACCCTTTGTTTTGAGTGAATATTTTTTGTGAGTGAACGGTGAGTTTTTGCTTTTGGCATAGAAGATCCCAGATTTTGTCTCAAAGATGTGCTCTTGTGTGCTTAGCATGTTTACCAACCTATTCTTACATTTGACATGAATTTCTATGATATTATGCATCTTCTTTGAGTAGACTATATGGATACTTGCACTTTAGACAGCAAGGCATTGCATTTTCATTTTGATTCTTAAGCGGATGTGACATGAGAGGACGGGTGTGTGTGGTGATATGTTAATATGTGGTCTTTTGTATGAGCTAGATGAATTTTGTGGGTATATTCACTATAAACCCTCACGAGACCTTACTCGTCCACTAGGGCTGGCTACCTAGGGGTTTAAAGGGCTTGTTGCATATGCCAAATGCAACCGTGATCACCTACGGAAGTGGTACTAATTAGTTAGTAATAATTATTATGTTAGTTTGCACGAGGACGCGCAAGGTGCTAAGTGTGGGGATATTTGATAGAGTGTATTATATATATACTTTATAGGATTTTTTTCCACATTTATGGTGCTTTTGTGAATAATCGTGTGGATTTAATTAGTTTTTGATGTGTTTTGCTTAATTGTGCAGGTTTGCAAGAATGTCGATTAGGGATGAATTTTCCGTTGTTTGGAGTTGATTTATGCTATGAAATGAAGAATGGCGTCTTAATATCAACTACCAAGAGGGTTATGATACAAGGAATTGAAGACGGGAAGTTCGTGCAAAAAGAACGGAAGAAAACGGCTCAAAAACGAAGAAAATGGAGGAAAATCAGCCTCGAGCAGAAATTATGTGCGCTTGGAGCGCGTGGAACAGAAATTTTGTGCCCCTGGAGCGCACAAAGTCGCTGGAAAAAATCCTAGAATGTCCGTTTTTCCCCTATTTCGAATTCTAGTTGTATTTTTGGTTCCCAAACCTAATTCTAATGGTAAATTAGGATATTTTCTTGTTGGGCAAGACTTGGAGTGACTATATAAACACATCTAGGGTATAGTTTTGGGGATCGGAAAAATTGATTGTACACACTACAATTTTGTAAGCATCTTTTGGGAGAACTATTATTTTTCTTTGAAGATTGAAGATTGAAGGTTTTTCTCTATTCTTATAATTATGTGTTCACTTTATAATTCTTGTTTTGTTAATTCAATTATGAGTGAGTAGATTATTAATCTAGGGTTAAGTAGAACCTTAGTTATGATTGATGTGTGAATTTCCCATTTCCCCCAATTTGATTGTTTAATTGCTCTTGCTTATTGAGTTGTTTAAATTAACAATTACAAATCAGACGTGATTATGTGTATTGTTTGAACCAATATCTAATTATCAGCGAGAGTTGGATTTAGATGGTTGTGATTTATCCAATAAGAACATGAAATTCTCCATGAGAATAGGTAGAATGGATTGTTAGGAAATTAGGATGTTGTGATTAATGTCTCTAAATTACATGATACCATGAGAATAGGTTTGATTGTATTTGAGAGAAGCCATTAATAATCGAGAGGGGTTATTGGTATTTATAGGGCGCATCTTTCCTTTTGAGTAATATATCTGATTAATTGGGGAGGAAATTCACGATCGCATTAATTCATGCTAGTGGGGATACTTAATTCTGGATGTTTTTAATACTTGATTAATATAAACACAATTCTCTTTAGTATAAAATTAGTTTAATAATTTCTCAAAATTTATTGTGTTACTTGCTTAGCCGAATTAAATCAGAAATAACTGGTGATTGATACGTTTGTCTCTGTGGGATCGACTCTGACTTACCTTACTACATAGTTAGAAGGATTCGTTAGAAATTATTTTTTGATAGGCACGCGACGGCCTTGTCAATTTCGATGTACGATGTACAATCTTATTTTGGAATAGGAGAGAAGAGTTCACGAGGAACCTCTGGATACTAGATCATCCATGTTCTCAACAATTGTTACATATTTATGAGCTCGACTGAAGATTGCAAGTATGAAGGAAGCAGTCAAATATCAATATTCGTTAAGGAATATTCGTCGATTAATTAAGAAAACATTTGTTGAACATTCCTTAGATGATTGAAAGAAAGTATAAATAGGCCTGAGTAGAACAAGATAATCATAAACATTGAATAGAATGTTCATGGATCAAATAAAATACTTTGGATAAGTCCTGGTTTAGAGAAAGTATGTCACTGGTTGTTACCCCACCAGTTCAAAGTAGAAGGCTAGAAGGGTTACCTGATATAAACTAATCAAGGTAACATGATTAATGAACAGTTTAAAAATGAAGTCGTGCACCAGTCAATAATTACTAAAATAAGTCAATAACCATTCATAAATCTCGACATTACCATCCCGAGGATGATCCTAATTCCTTGTCCACGTAAGTTCAAGATACTGACTAGTGTACCTCTCTCAAAACCATATTAAGGTCACTTAATAGGCTGGGGGTCCGCAACTATGCCCATCACTCCCCCATAGCCACCCGGATTCATGCCTTTCACATCGAATCAACGTATCATAGAAGGTGGAGGTCTATCAGTTGATACTTGCGTAACTTCGACAAAAGTCCTATCAAGAATCCAACTTACAAACTCGCTGGTATTCTCCTCCGGTAAGTTTCGAGATCATCACATCGCTCGTTGCAACCATATTCAACTTTACTGGAGTCATGTCATCAATTCCCCGTGTTTGTTCTTTGAGTTCAACCATCACGTCCTAATGTACGAATTGTACTTGACTTCGTCTAGCATGCTAGTCTTACGATAACGTTCTCGTATAACTTATGTAAAATTCTCCATCGAGGGTAATGGAATCCATAATGGTATAGTAACCACTTTCTCCGGTAAAATCGTTACTTGTCGAAAATCAAATCTTATAGCTAAAATAAAGGCCTTTCATTATTCCAAGTACTAGTACCCTTAATTATATAAGGAAGTCTAAACTTCTCGATTCTCAAAATGCCGCCACCTTATGGCTAAACTGTGAAGGACTCTGGGCAACAAAATTTATTCCAGCCAAGTCATCCAATCATATTGGCAATATCGCCTCTTCCTCAGCTACTCTTGAGGTTTCACTCTGCTTCATATATCATTACATCTGATAAGTCAGGTACGACTTCCAACTCTCTACTCATCATTCTGAAGGTCTCTAAGGATTATATCGATCCTAGTGTAATACCTCAAGTAATCATTCCAATCAACTTCACTCACCGGCACTTCTTCCGGTAATCCAATAATAAATTACTATGATCTCTTACATCATTCTTCTACTTAGGCTTATCTCTCAACACTCTCATTTTTTAGTACTATAACTTATCGCTCTGATACCATTCTGTAACGCCCCCAAATCCGAGGTCAGGGATTCAGGTCCCCACATCACCGTCCAACCATATCATACATGTATTAACTTTACAACTCACCAACACACCAATCCAGACCTCAATCTTTCACACATACAAGTTAGAGCCTCAGAAATGATAATCAAAGGTAGTACTAAATATCACAATTCATCTGTACAATCCAGAGTCTTACACAATTTCATTTATACAAACTGCACCTGAAGGCAAGTCTTGCTAAGAACAGCTGGAAACCTATCCAACCTACTCTATAGTATTTATCCTGAACTGAACCATTCCAGGGGTAATTCTTCTACTCCCCTTCTTCTGGTACGAAGTTAACCGACCAAATTCTTCTCTTTATGAAAAGTTTTTATAAAGCAAGAATGAGCTACATAATGCTCAGCAAGTTTTCCATTTTAAAAAAAAATACTATGCCTTATCTCAAATACCAAACGTATAAGCGTATAACCTTCACGACATTAATTAAGTATAGCAAAATATCTTGACATTATATATATATTCGAAATCTGGATAAAACGTACATACCTTGTATGAAGTTTAAAATAATAACCAATGAACAAATTTAGTTCATAATAACAATAATAATCTTCGTATCTTAGCAAAATAGTATACACTATAGTTTTGCTAATCTTTTAGAAAGCTCTCAAAATACGGAGTTCAATATGCTGCTACGATAGTTGCTTTTTATCATACGCAAACTGAACCATCTTCCAATTTTCAAATAATTTAAATATGCACTAGACATGTGCCATTATCTTTGAAATAATCTTGCAGTTCTAGATATTGCATGAAATCATTATCTTTATTATTAAGAGCAACACTATCGGCAACTTGGAACCTAGGCCTAAGATGCAATGTCTAAGTATTTTTCCAAAGTGGAGGAATGGGACTTATAAGAAAACATGAAACCTGACAAGGATTGACGATGATCAGTCGCCACATCCAAGTACATAATCCACGGGTCTTTTCTACTAGTAGAAGGATAAAAAATACATCCGTAATTACCCTGAGTGAAAACTACATCCGTAATCACCCTTGATGAAAACTACATCCGTAATCATCCTTCGGCAACACCTGGGCTGGAATAGTTGATGGACCGCCTGGCTAATGGCCGCTTACACTAAATTTAGGATCGTTCGTCAATGATCCCGCACCGCCAGAGTCCCCTTTTTCTTTTCAAAAATTCATTTTAAGTGGAAAATGAGTAGTTGAGGTCCGACTTCAGTCGATCGATAATTTCTTGAATTAACGTTCAAGTGAGTAAAACTTGACCGGGAGTTTTCAAAAATATTTTGAGTTCAAAAGAGTTTAAGTCTGAAAACCCTTGAGGTATCATGGATAAGTTTTGTTTTTAAAATAATATTTCGAGATTTTAATATTAAATAATTAATAAACCATTAATAAATTAAAGTAATCTTTTAATTCAAGATAAATATTTTTTGGGGTATTTTTAATAATTTATAAATAATAAATAATTATAGGCATCGGATACTTCTTGAATAACTCTTCGGGTTTTCGCAATTTAATCACGATAAAATAATACACCGTTCCCCGGTCAATAGTATACTTGGACCGATACGACCTCTATTGCTAGAGTCGTTGTCCGAAGAAAACGCTTTTTGTCATAGAGCTCAAGTATATATATATATATATATATATATCAATCTCGACATAAGGGTTCGTAATAATATGCATAAAATATTTCGTATAAAATCCATAAACACAACAGTACGAATCCTTATGTATAAGTTTTGAAAAGTAAACTTGCAATTATGAATTAAAACATAATCCGCATGCTTCATATATTTCAAAATATTTATACTCTGAACGATAGAGTATAAACTTGCATAAGCAGAATCAAAATATAATATTTTGAAAACAAAATCTTAGGGTTGGAAACTTGCCTGGAATCCAAAGTATATCCCCCTAGGTTCCACTTGTCCCGGATAGTTCTAGAAATAGATATCAAATCTCGGTTAGCCTTGTAATCAAATAGCTACACATACCACTAGTAAGTACACTCAACTCCATTAACCAATTACGTGATTGCTACATCTTTTGTCTTTACGAGTCCTTAGTTATTTTCTATTAACACTTATCTTGTCAAAGACCTTTAATCCAATTCTTTACTCCAATACGTTTTCTTGATGTTCCTCAACAACTTTCATGTTTTATCCGACTTGTAATTATCCTTTTATCTTGGCCAAAATGGCTCGTCAAAACAATGCCCTTAGAGTTGACTTTTCGGGAAGTTACTATTACGCGACCCGCGCTCCAAAATTTTTAATAAATTGAAAATTCCTTAATTAAATGCGAAACCACCTCAAGGAACTTCTTGAGTGTTTATGATATTTATCGAAATTGCTTTGCTTTGGAACACACGAGTGTAGATAGGTGAAACACATTTTAGAAACATGGTCAACTACGGAGTTGTACTATTTGCCCTAGTTTCACTAAAACGCTCCTAACTCCTTAACCGTTAACTCAACTGACGCACCGTTTTCGCGTGTACGATCTAGATAATGTGTACTTTGTAATTAAGCAAGAATTTTGTTCTGGGAAAAAGACAAATTTTTTGGATTTTACTGAACTACGCAGAAGCTTTACAGTGAATAATGTCGTCGCACAACTTTGGTTCCGACATTTTTATAAAATAGAAAAATTAACATTTTCTATAATTATTTTTTGGGTTGTCTTCTTCACTAACCAAAATTCATACTATCCAAATTCCATGATTTTTAAATATCGTTGAGTGGTCCGAATACATTTTACAAGTTGGTACTTTGCAGCAGTTTGGTTCCTCGAATCGACTTCACTAAAATAAACGTATCTGTTAAACCGTAAATCGCCTTGACACGATCTTTATATGGATACAAACTAAAAAATAAGCTCTACAAGTTTCTAGGAAGGGGTGTTCAGAAATTCCACTTTTACAGTTCGTGAATCTTTGTTTAAAATAGTCCTAAAACCAAATGGGCATTACGACGGCTATAATCGTAACGATTCCCGAATTTAACTACGTTAAATCCATTAAACAACAACCAAATCATCAACCCAAAATTTTTAACATCATAACCAGTTCATAAACTTCAAGAACTCATCACCAACATCAACCCATAACAATCAATCATCAAGATTCAACCTTTTACAAACCAAACTCCATAAATCAACACATTCTTAAACATAACTTCAACTCAAGCTTATAACTCAAAATAAATCAAAGGATGGATGATGTTTATACCTTCTTTGAATCCTCAAACATACTAACAAGATCTTGTAAGCCTTAAGGGAGCCTTGATCCATGCTTATCATTCTTAAACTTGCAAAAGAAATCAAGTAACAAGTTAGAATTTTCGGAGTTACTATTACCCCTCTTGAATGAACTAGAAAAACGATGGCCTTACCATGCTTTTCTGGACAAGACTTGTGAATAAGAGTTGTATATCATCTCAATACCTTTCTAACAAGCTATAGATCATAATTTTCCAATGAGTAAGGAGGGAGATATGGCTGCTTTAAGCTGCTGCTGTGCTTGGCCAAAAATGAAGAAAAAAGGAGTGGAGAGCTTTTGCTTATTTTTGGAAAATGGTGAGTGATGGAATGAATTATTTTGTGTGGTTCTTATCAACATTATTATCTGGGTTTTTGTCAAAATCTAGGAGTGTAGCTTGCTTTTTAGACTTAATAGGATTTTTGACCAAGCTTGTTTACTACTCCATGAAAACATGGAACTATGCACTTGTACTTTCTAGTTAGTTTCTAACTAGGATGCTTGCTTTCCTAAGTACATAGTTTGCATGGTACTTAGCTTGCATGGGATACTTACTTGCCAACTTAACACTTGTCGCGTAATTGTTTTCGTAATTGCGATTAATATCTGAAACATTCCACGATGCAAACACTTGTAATTCATTTAAATGGTGGAATTCTAAATCCATAATTCTCCTTTTCATAATGTAATCTTCGTATTCCTTAGTATCTCGTAAGATATGACCATTTGAAATAATGGGTTTTATAGAAATCTAATGTAACGCCCCAACTTCCCAATACTAAAAATATACTTTTAATAATAAAATAGACTTTGATACAGGGGAATTTTAGAAAATTTCGGCATTAAGTATTCATAAATCAGACTATCCACCTGTATTTCTACCCAACCAAATTCCAATTTAACATATACAATTAAAACTTAATACAGCAACTACTCCTCACCGAGGATCGATTCCAGGTTATGGTATGAAACAAGAAACTAAACTATACAAATTATTACAATTTCTTTCACTACCCTGAATACAATCAATATATCGTCTAATCTAAAGCTTAGTTCCAATCTGTGCTTACCTGCTCTGACTTCGAGATCTATCCTGTATAGGCTGCCTCATTGCTCTCATATGATTTGAAAGATGTAGACATCTACCCTTAATCCTAACTAAAAGGTTAGGGAAAATAAAGCAAGAGTGAGCCAACAATGCTCAGCAAGTTAATAATATAGTGAAACAATAATATCTCAATAATTCATTGATGAACAATATCAATGATCAATATTTCTCAAAGGAGTAATTCAATTTCCATCATAGGATTGAACTTTCCATTTTCTTCAAATCATCTTTCATGAAAACATTTCTTTTCTTAAAACCATTTCATCATTAAAACATACTTTCCATAAAATCTTTTTAAAATCCTTTAAGTTGATTGGAGTTTTTCCACGACTCAGAACAATACGGGTGATCAGCCACGTAAAGTTCCCAGCCCGGACACTCGATCCGTCTGGATATAAATTGGGTTCCCAATTAGGCAACACATTGGCCTTTAAAAGGTGCTGGACTGGTTCCACCAGAACTACAGCACATAAAACATGCTGGACCGGTGTCACCCGGCCTCTTACGCCTCCAATCTGAAGGAATCCGTAGAAAACATTTTAACGGAATCCCCCAAAATAAAATCTTTAAAACCTTTAAAACATTTCACTTTTAAGTCCTTTATACTCACTGATAACAGATCAGCCCAGTGTAAGGAATTTTTAAAAACATCTTTAATTAATTAATCCATTTTCAGGAACAATATTAAAAGATTACGGGCCAGGGATGCATTTGATATAAAGGATCATGAACAATAAGGCAATAAGATTAAACTAAGCATGATATAGTTCAGCAAAACAGAATCATATATCAACCAGGAAACAATAATCCATTAAGGAACAGAGCAATTATTTAGGTTCTAGAATTAAACAACAATTTATAAGGAAAATCATGCAATAAAGGAATCTGAAGTTCAACCGTAAATTAGAGTAACAGCACAAGGTATGACCATTCATTTAAAAGGTTACCAATTGATATAATTTTCATGGCAGAATTCGAACTTACATAAAAGATTTGAATAGTTTAAAATAAAGATTTAAGAAATTCTCAATTACTCAAATCTCACTCTTGTCGGCTAAGCACTCATAGACTTTAGCTGCCAGAACCGGCATGAAAATAATGAGTTTGAATAAATAAGAAGATCTCAATTCATTCTCGATTTAAATCGTCACTGAACAACACATGCATCAACGATAATCTAAACCTCGAATTTCAAGAAAAGCTTTCTTTAAAGAATATTAATAAAGACGGGAAAAATTGCTATAAAATAATTTTAGATAAATCAACACCTTAACAATAGGTGAGGAAAATAAACAATGACAGAATAATTTGAGAATAAATGTTTGTAATTTAACAGAAGAAAATGTCACTGGGAATAAAAATGAAAAGTATAGGCACTAGCAAAATGATTTGAAAGGATTATCGTATAATTAACAGGACAGTTTCACGTTATTCAGAGAAAAAATGAAGAATATAATTGTTTGCAAGAAGAAATTTCGAAAGAACAATAAATAATACAAAAATTTTCACATCACTTGAACAATAAGTGAGGAATAGTAAACTTGCCTCAATACGCAGGGTTTCCATTTCCAATACTTTAACTCTTTATCACTTTCTATCCGTCTCTACTTGACCTTTCTTCGATCACACATCCATTTTTCCTTTATCACTTGTCAATCCCGATACTTGTCTTTCTTGAAAATTTCATCCTTACGTACACTAGCTCCTAACCGGGCCTCCCACTCGAACCTATACCAAGCTAAAGTACTACTTCAGTACAGAACCAATCAAAACCTCACTGTTGTTCTAATCTACCCATACGCTTCCTAATTCGTGCAACCAAATAACAAGTATATTATATTTAAGACTATACTTATAGAATATTTTTAGTATAACCAACTAAACCAAATAATTCACATAGCACGTATTGTCATCTATCAATTATAATTTACAATGCACATATAAAATACAGGAAATTATCTTTATCCAAAATAACTATATACTTCTATCCACTGTCTGTACAATCAAATTCCAAATTTACAATCACTTTTCGGATACAAATCATTTATATGATTCTAATTATCCGAGTACTCCACATATAACCTTTACTACACATATTCTGGCTAATCACGTTTCTGATAAACGAATCATACCACTATAACAATTTAAACATTTAGCACGTATTCATGTAAATAAAATATAATTCTGACGAAAATCCGACAACATCTCCGTTATAAAATGATCTACCCTGTCGGAATAAAACCAACCCAAATCAACACGTATTCAATCTTAAAATCAATTCTCAATTCTAAGTTGCACTTGCTATTTATACTACTCGATTATGAATTCAAAACACAACCAGGATTACCCAAAAAGAAAAATCAACATATAAACTTTAATAGGGAAATGTCCATTTACCTACATATACGTACTCTATTTACTTACTAAATTAAATTAACAATCTATAATCATCTTTACAATCAAAATTTTGACCATAATTCCCACTTTAATATACCCAAACCAATCATATACACTTAACATATAAATTCTCCTCACAATCCATAATCAGCTGCTAATCATATACAAACACACATTCAACAATCATCTAAGAATTTAAATTAACCTTTAACATTTCATGTATCTTTATATCAACCAAATCAAATTTAAATTAATATATAACATTCGAAAAATAACTCTAAAATCACATACATCTCAGATTATAATCGAGATACAATTTATAGCAACTTACAAACCGAAACTTACAATTCACGAACTCAAAATCATTCAAACTTATCATATAATTCGGACAGGTACCGAAAATATATATCGAAAAATTACTGGCTAGACATACAAAACTTTAACTGATATAAATAGAAAGAATAGTGATTTACAGGCCTCATGTTCATCATCGGCCATGTAATTAAGCACATAACAAATCAGAAATTTACAAAGAACTATGTTATCGTGTCAACCGAGTCATTTGTCAGCCAAGGCGGTTCCGGTGGAGCTCCCGACTGGATGCTCTACACCAGCCTCCACCCTCAACCTTCTAACCACATCAAGAATCAAAGTAATTAAGTCACAAAATTTCCAGAAACTGAGCACCCGAACTCACGCCACACTCACACACACACCCAGCACATACACGTACCTTTGCACGCAATACACGTACACACACAAAGTACAGATTTTTGACACGCACACAAGCAACACAGCAATACAACGATAAAACACACAACCCCCACACAGCGATTCGCAAGTAGCAGGAGGAGGAAGGAGAGATGGGTCGGTGTATTACACTCACCATATACATATGCGTATAGTGATTGGAGATGAGAGAAAGAGGATTCACGAGAGGGAGAGAGACTGAGTTCAAGAATTAGAGAGAGGGAGGGAGAGATTGATTTTGTGTGAGAGAGATTAGGAAAGAAAAAAAATCAGGTGAACTCAAGAGAGAGAGATGTCTCGAGAAAATTCTAGAGACTTATAGAGTGACAACCGAGGGATACAAATGGAGGAAACTGGTTTGTGATAAAGAAACAGGGGAAAAACTGTATTTTCACTTTACTGAAACCATTTTAAAATCTGATAAGTAACTTAAAAAAATCGAGATTAAATAGACAAATTGTAAAAAATTAAACTTTTCATTTTTAAATAAAGAGTATAAAATTATGAACACACACATATTTTTTAAATATTTTTGGGATCAAAATTGAATTAAATATGAATTTTAAAAGTTTTTATCCTTTAAATGCAATAAAACTCGTAAAATCATTTTAAAATACTAAAACAACCAAAATAATTCTCCAAATAATTTTAAAGACTTTTAATAAAGATAATAACTTAAAAGATTCCATGATTTTTAATAACTCCGATGATTTTATAAAATTCTCAGAAGATCAATAATGCAAAATATAAATAGATTTTAATCATAAAAATTTAAATAAAAGTGCACAGAACCACATTTCACATATACATCATCATATGTGCCTATAAACATGATGTCACATATATTTTATCTAAAAAAAAAATTTCACACCCTATAATCCATATTTAATATTAAATAATTAAATATAGTAATAATAATAACGATATTTTCTAGGGCGTTATATCTAACGACTTTTATATACACTCATTTGCATCGTAAAGACGTAATATAAAATCGAAACTTTCATTTAATAATTCGTACCTAGCGTGGTTGCAAAAGTTTTTCGTACACCCATAGAATCACTATTCATCCAGGTTTCAAACTTTCACAAAAATTAGGGTTATTATAACAATATTGCAGATTTGTTTACAAAGTCATTGCCGCCAACAATTTATGAAAAACTGGTATATAAGATTGGGATGCGTCGACTAAAAGACCTCAAATAAATTTTCAAGATCGATGTACTCTTTTTCCTTTACTATGATTTTTCCTCAAAGGGTTTTTTCCTAGAAAGGTTTTAACGAGGCACGATTATTGAAAATTGGACATCCAAGGGGGAGTGTTGTAATATGGATGTCCTTACAGCTTTCTAGAGCAAAACTCTTGGCTTTCAAGTTCATATAACTCATGACTTTTAGCCTTTCAAATTCTTGTAACTTACTTTTAGCCTATAAAAGGGCATCATGTTCCAACTTGTAAGTACACACTTGAATGAAATATAAGTTCATAGTTTATTCTCTCTCAAATATGTTCTACATATTATATATATATATATATATATATATATATATATATCTAATATAAAGAACCTGTTATGGTAGATATAATTAAAATGAAACCTGTTATACCAGAATCAGTAGATAAAGTATTACAAAACCTATCTTTATTACAAAAAGAAGAAAAATTTTAAATGGATAAACAAGAACATAATATAATAACATTACTTAAAAATCATGGAAAAGAAATATTAGAAAAAGAAAGATATAAGTATGGACCAATAAAGAAAGAATCAAAAGATGTAGAAAACCAGAGTAATAGAGAGAAAGAAAAGATAGAGTATTTGCAATTAAAGTTAGAAAAACAAGAACAAGAATTGGGAAAAATAAAAGAAGAAAATGATAAACTTAAATTAAATAAGAATGAAGAATGGTTTAGCAAATATAAAAAATATAAAGATAAACATAAATCTGTGAAGAAGGAACTAAAAGAAACTAAAAGAGAGTTAAAACAAGTAAAACATGATTTACATCAAGAAATAGAAGAAACAAAAGAAGAGCTAAATTTTTTTTAAAGAAGAAATCAAGAAATTTAAAAGAAAAGGAAAAATAATTATTACTGAAAGTTCAAGAACAACCACTAGTGATTCAGAAAGTTCAAATAATATTTCTAAAAAAGATGTGATAAGTTCAAGTAATAGCTCTAAAAAATTTCATAGAAGAATCAGAAAGTGAAGGAAAATTAGAAATAGAAAAAGAAAATAATCAAATAATACAAGCTTTAAGAAAAATGGAAAATGTAAATGCAATAATAAAGGAAGAACCAGAAAGTGATGAACCTGTAGAAACAGAGATGGAAACAGATGAAACAGTAAATGAAGATGCAGATAAGTATCCCGAAAAAGAATCGGTAGACCCAAATTTAGAAGTAATAAAAAGAAATAGTAATAAAATACCGAACCATATACCAATTGGACAACATGCCGAATTTAAAGAATTCAAAGGATCAATGTCACAAGGTGTTAATCTAAATGTATATTTTCTTGATTTAGATAATGTATATGAAGAACAAGAAATCAGTAGAAGAATTACAAATTGGAATCTTGGAACTTATATAGCCTTAATGAGGAACTTATATAGCCTTAATGAGTTCTACACATACTGATAATTTAGAATATATTTATGATCTAATATCTAAAAAATTAATAGGAAATGTAGCATTCTGGATAGAATCTATTAATTATCAGTTAAAAACTGAAGTAATGCGTAGTGCAGGAGATTGGAAATCTATGTTACAAATATTTGATATGATATTAAAAAGAGAATTTCTAGGAGAACCATGGATTGTGGCAAGAGATCAAGTGTTAGTAGAAAGAAAAATAGAAATAATAATGAATTTAAATAATATGAAATGTTGTAAAATAAATAAATTACCAAAATATACTATAAACTTTACTAAATTCTTTTACGAAGCTAGATTTCTACCAGAAGATAGCTTAGCATATCAACAATTATATTATGATCACCTCCCAAGTCCATATAATATTGAAATAACAAAAGAATACAATAAATTAGTACCACGAGAGAATACTCTAGGTGAACGAATAAGAGTATTAAGAGGATATCTCATGAGAAAATGTGAGGAATATATAGTACAACAGAAAGTCAAGAAAGATAAGAAACTAGGATTAAGGGAAATATGTGGTCTTACTGAAAAAGATTTTTTTTTGGATGTGATGAAAAACGAACGGAAAAACATTATAAAAAACACAAGAAAAGATATAGAAAGAGGATTCAAAAATATAAGAGCTATATTCCAAATTATAAACACCAAAACTATAATCCTTATTATAATAGATATAAAAGGAAAAAATTTAAGAGATTTAGAAACACTAATTATACTAGGAAAGGATTCATAAATAAATGAAAATTTAGGAGAAGATCGAATACTAAAGGAAAAGATAGAATGAGTGAATGTAAGTTTTGGAATTGTAATGAAAAAAGACTTTATGCCAATAAATGCCAAAAATTAAAAGAAAAAGGTGTAAAATATATTAATTCATCACAATTTACAATGAATCTTGAACAAATAATGAAGATAATAATAATAAATGGTACAAATATGAGGATTTTTATATAAGCCAGACTGATAAAGATAGTGAATCAGAATTAGAAAATACCAACCAATTTTCATCTAGTGAAAGTAGCTCAGATTAATGGTAGCAATTTATATAGAAGCATATGTAGAATATTGACCTGAAAAAATGATAAAACAAAAAATATTTATTGATAGTGGAGCAGATTTATGCCTAGCCAAAGAAGTAGTATTAAGTCAACATAAATGTAAAAAATCAAAAATACATAGAACAAGAGTAACATGATTTAATGAACAAAGAAAAGAATTAGATACGATAGCAGAAAACATGAGAATAGTATTAAATAAAAAAATATTTAAACTACCACTAATATATCAAGAAAATAGAATGAAACAACAAATATTATTAGGAAATAATTTCTTAGATCATTTTAAAACGTAAGTAGTAACTTCATATACCTTAAGCCTATAAACCCCATGTAATAAATGGATAATATTAAAAAGAATATTACAAATAGGGGTAAAAAGAATAAATAACTTAGTGATTGATAGAAATAATAACCTACAAGAATTAACAAAACATGATCTATTAAAATCAAACTTCGGGGAAAATCCAATGCAATTAAGGGATAAAGAAAAAATATATGCTGAAATAAAATTGATAAAAACTAGTGATAAAATAAGATCAAAGCCCATTAGATACAGACCAACTGACCAAAAAGAATTTGAAACCCAAATAAACGAACTATTAGAAATGAAGATAATACAAGAAAGCAAAAGCCTACATAGTAGTCCAGCTTTTTTAGTAAGAAGACAAAATCAGAAAATGTTAGGCCGAATACACACTTATAATCAACTAAGTATGCGAGAATAACAATAAGTTCTTAAATAACTTTAAAAACTGTTTAGAATTAACTTCTCTCTCAGTGATGTAAAATATCACAGAGAGCTGCTTAGGTTACAATGAAAGATATTGTATTACACGATCGATACCCCTCTAGGGTTAACCTAACTGTATTTATAAGATATACAGCTACGCACAATCGATAATTGATTCGCCTATAAATCAGCTATACAAATGTTATCAATTATGATTGCTACACATCTCCTAAGTCAACTCAATCTCTTTAACAGCTATCCAATCTGTAAAGATATTGCTTCCATAATTATCTTCAATTAATATTTAATCACTGTTGACTGGAGACGCGCTTCCTCCAGACAGAGTTTAACTAAACTCTGTCGAGCTTCCAACTGTCAGCATATAGCAAACTCTGTCAAGCTTTCAACTGTAAGAGTTTAACTAAACTCTGACTGCTTCCTGTTTCAAGTTAAACTCTGTTTTTCCCCGTAAAACTTAAACACTGATATTAACCACATCAATTATATTTAACAATCTCCCCCAACTTGTTCATTAGTAAAAATGCACAAGTTAACAGTAATTGATGATGTCAAAACAATTTTATACAAACACAGTGTTTATTCAAATAAGCAGAGTTTAAACTTGACTTAACAAAAATCTACAGAAAACAAGAAAATTCTTACAGACTTCAATCTCTAATCTCCTCAAGATCTGGTGTTGTTCTGAGATAATCTATAAGCAATCTTCTCTCTGCATTTTCAAGTTCAATCTTCATAGCTTCCTTAATCTCTCTCAACTGAGGATCACTCTCATCAGTTTGATAAATAGAAGATATTAGATCATAGATTTTGTTCCTCCTCATCTCATTTTCCACTCTGATAAATTTTACTTCCTCTGACTGTGAATTGAAGTCAAGTACTGTGATTCCCAGATCAGTCTTCAGCTTTGCAGTACCCTTCTTCATTTCAATGAGATTTCCATTCCAGTCTTTGTACTTTGGAACATATCTGCTGTTATACTTCATTCCTCTAATTGCCAAATTTTGGAGCATTTTCTGTCTGAGCACATTTGCAACTGATTGAGTCCTTCGACTGTTCACCTTGAAAAGATACAGAACATGTTCTAGTTCTTCCCAATATTTCAAACCAATATCATGCTCACCAATTTTAAATACTGTCCCATCAGCCATAAAGTATAAAAGAAAATCTTTCTTTAAACTCTTCTAATAAACTAACTGTACTGATTCCAGTCTGTCCAAACTTTCTTGAGTGACACCATGACCTGGAATAGCCAGTGAAGAAGGATCTCTAGGACCAGTATGTTGCCTTTTATCTTTGTGTGAGCCTAGACCAGCTTTATTATTTCCAATCTTACCAGACAAGGCTCTTCCATCAGTAAAATCCATAGGAGCTCCAGATACTAGATTTGGATCATGAAGTGTTCCTTTACCAAAAACTGATTTCAACTGAGAAGATAGTGGTCTAGACACAACTTGTGTAGCAACAGAGGTTGTGTTTTCTTTCTTCTGTACAACTTGTGTAGAAATAGAGGTTGTATCTTTCTTCTTTGAATCTTCTCCTTCCATAGCAATGCCTTTTAGCTTGAGTTTAGCTTCATCTTCTATTGATTTCTTAGATAAATGTGATCTTTGATCAGCATCAACATTTTCCTTAATCACAATGCCTTTAAGAACAGGCCTAGGAGCTTTTTCTTTCTTTTTAAACTTTCCAGACTTTAAAGCTTTCTGATGTTGTTCTTGTAAATTCTTTTCTTCAGCTTTAATATCTTCAATAGTAGCTCCTTCTTCATTTTCTTCAATAAATAACTTAGCAGCCAATTCCTCATCAGTCATTGAATTTTCAGTGAAGAATAAACTCTTGGTGTTGGAAGTTGACTTTGACTTGGAAGACTTGCTAAATTTCAGACTTTGATCAGCTCTTAATATCTTCTTCTCTTTGCCCTTTGCTCCTGCTCCTCCATCTTCAGTATCTTCATCTTCTTTAGTCAGAGTTTGAGATTGCTTGCATTTAGACTTAGCAACTCTCTCCCCCTTTTTGACATCATCAGGCATGAGAATAAATGTGATTAACTCCAGAAAGGTAGCAATAGAATCAATCATTAAAGACATGGCATTTTGATTTTCTTCAACTTTGCTCAGCCTGTGAGACAAAGTTTCTTGATTCTGGGAAAGATATTGAAACTTGTTCTTGCTATCGAGCTTAAGCATATCATCTCCTCTAATAACTTCACCTCGAACATCAGAAATGGCCTTTTGACAATGATCAAATCTAGAATTGAGAGTCTTCACTTGGACAACAGTGGCCTTGAGACAGGATAGAATCTCTGGATTTGTGATTGTTCCGGATGTTCTCTTGACAAATTCAGCTGCTCTTGCAACAGGAAAGATGCAAGTTTCTTTGTACCAATCAGCTGAAAATTGTTCAAAGTGGTCTTCTTCAACATCTGCTTGATTTGAAGGGCCAGCAAAATCATTAACTTTAGCAGAGGTCTGTACTGGTAAACTCTGAGAAGAGCTTGACTCAGTACTCCCTTCAGTTTCAATTTCAGTTTTAGCTTCAATATGGTCAGTTGATTCAGGAATTGGAAGAGACTCATCAACAGTTTCTGCAACAGCGGCTGCAGTACGTTCAACATTCTCTGCAACAGGCTCTACAACATCCTCTGCAGGTTGTACAATAGGCTCAGAGATTGTCTCCATGGGTGGTTGATCAATTTCCTCACCCTGTTCGACAGATTGATGAGCATCAGAGATTAACTCAGTGTGAGAAGCCACTGTTTCTTCAAGTACCATAGTGGTTTGATTTACTGCATCAGTTTCTTCAGAGAAAATAGCAGGTGAAGAGATTGGAATGTCCATGTTCTCAGAGAATGGGAACAATGGCTCAAGAATTTCATCCATTGTAGCATCAACATTACCATCTCTGTCTATCTCAACAGCAGGTATTTCCTTAGAAATATCCTCTGGAGCTTCAAAATTCAATTCTTCAACAGATTCTTCAATAATTAGTCTCCTCCTTTTAACTGGAGGATTCACTTCTGTTCTCTCTTCTTCTGAGATAGAATCATCTAGAGTAGATGGAGATTGAGGTCTATTTGCTCTTTTCTTCTCTAGCTCTCTTTGGCTTAGAAGCTTCAGCAGTCCTGTGCTTTCTTGGTGGCCTTATAGCCCTGCTTTTCTTTGGTTTCGTTGGTTTGGATTGTGGTTGAGGTTGAGGTTGTGATGAAGATTGAGGTTGTGAAGTAGTAGCAATGGTGGGTGGAGATGTGGGTTTAGAGGTTTGTTCAATGTTTATGGTTTTGTGAGGTTCAGTGTTTGTGGGTTGAGGAGGTGACTGTGGAGGTTCAAATACAGGTTCAGGTTCTGGTGCTTGTGGTTCCTGTGGTTGATTGAGAAAATTTCTGAGGGCAAGAGGATAGATGAACTCTGGAACTTGTTCCTTGTTAGCATTTTTATTTGTCAAGTCAGAGAACATTCTCTTATGGACTTGAAAGGGTTGTATAACATCCTCATCAGTGATTACCAAATTAGGCAAACAAGCAGAGAATAAACATTGACAAAAACGTGAGAAATAAATAGTTGTATTAGACTCTGCTAGTTTTTCACCTAAATTCATACGAACTAATCTACCAAAATCAAAGTTACTCTCATTAAGAAGAGAATACCCGATTTGAAGACTATCAGTGGGAATTGCATCCCAGTTGGTGACTTTCTTTCCAAATGCTTGAGTGATGCAGTCAAAGAAAAAGCTCCACTCCTTCCTGAGCCCTGGCCTTTTAACATTCCCAAGCTTATCCAAAGGGCCAGAAAATCGTAGTTGCTGTAACATTTCTTTCAATTCATTCTCACCAGCCACAGCGTATGAGGTGTGAGTATCAAAATCCATAACATCTCGAACAGTTGCAGGGGTGATTACAAACTCTTGATCTTCATGAGTAAACACAATAGATGGAGTCCCATTCTCTCCACCATCATCATAAACAGAGTTTCTCCAGAAAGTAGAGATTTGTGTGGCAGAGAGTTTTTCTGGTTAAACAAGAGCTTGACCAATTTCAGAATCTCTTAAGAAGTTCTGAATCAAATGAAATGATTCTGGGGCTTTATCAGTGTTTAGTATTGCTGCATAGTTGTTAGGAACAAAAGATAATCCCTGAGCCACAAAAGTCTTGGTTGCCATTAGAACAGATTGTTAGAAAAGAGAGTGTGTGGAAAAGTGTTTGTGAAAATGCTTAAGTGAAAGTAATAGAGAAATTATGTGTAATGTTGTGTGTTCGTGGGTGTAAAAGTGAAAAAGTGAATAATGAAATGAGTTTGATTAGATCTGTAATTGAAAATTAAAAACCCAATCGTTTTAGACATTAAACACGCAACCAATTTCTTGTTAAGTGTGTGAGTGGGACACGTGTCACGTAAACAGTGGAACAGTTATTTACACGCGCAGTAATAATGCCTATTATTACTGTTGTTCTCTCTCCTATTTCCAATAAGCTTTAACTGTCTGACACCATTAAACAACTGGCACGTATCACATGCAAATTTCAAAAACTCTTTTTGTACTCCAAGTATATGCTTTGTCTGAAATAAAATATTACCTTAGAGTACTCAACAGAATCCAACAGTGTTTATCAATTCTCCAACTTAATTACTGTTATCCTTTCAAACACTGCACAGTTGTGAATATGAGTGTGTGTATAGCAGAGTTTACTAAATCAGTATTTAGAGCATCTAGTATTTCATAAAATCCATAAAATAAGTCAGTAAACACTGGATGCACAAACTCTCATAGTAAACACTGAATATATGAGGAATGCTAAACTCTGTAGTAAACAATTTATACACAGGAATATTTAATTAATTTATAACCCCTAAATTTATTTATTTATTTTTTTATAATTTCTCCAGTAATCAGAGGTTGGAACTAGTCACCAAAAATCCTATAATTTTAGCCCTTATCAATTTGATAAGTTCTTGGATCTTCCTAGTCTTCGACTAGTCACCAAAAATAAGAGAATTTTAGCCCTTACTATATACCGGTAAGTTCCTGGGTCGTCCTAGTTACAAACATGATCTCAAAGGAGTTCTAACAGTCTATATATATAAGCTTTGGGGTTATTCTAATAACAGAATCTAATTTAACAGTGTATAACTAATAGAGTTTAGAGCTCATCAACATCAGAAATTATTCATGAGAGGCAATGCACACAGCATTTACAGACTCAGAGTTTTAGGATAAATAAACTAAGAGATGCTATAAATATGAAACAGTATCATGCTGTGTTAATTTTCTGCACAATCTAAGATTAGATCACAAATAACTTAGAAGGATTCATGATTAATTACTGAGAATCATGCTTCATACAGATTTCTTCATTGTTATTAACATTCAGACAAAAACATTTTCAGAGTTTATTAGAGTTTATCCAACATGTCAACTAGGGGTGTGCATTCGGTTCGGTTAACCGAAAAACCGAAAAAATAAACCGAAAAAATTCGGTTCGGTTAACCGATGTATATAATTCGGTTCGGTTTTCGGCAGAGAAATTTCTAAAAGTTCGGTTTTCTGTGTTTCGGTTTTTTACCTCGGTTAACCGAAAAAAACCGAAAAAAACCGAATTGTTAAAAACATAATATTAATGAATAATATTCACTTATAACTTATTCACTGAATAATAATATTCACTTCTCAGTCACATATTAACCTAATTGAAACTGGTTTGTTTACTGCTGGTCAGCTTATTTCCGTGTCTAGATTATATGTTCTGCTGAGCCCTTTTTTTTTTTTGCTAAATCACAGCCCTGCACATAGGATATGGATGTATATTGTAAGAAAAACATGCTTAGTAAGATCTTTTATAATATTGAAGACATGTGCTTAGTTTAGCAGAACATATAATTCTCACTTTTTGGCAGGAGAAAGATAATAGTTTCAGTTTAAGCCTTTCTAACAAGTTTGCTTCTTCCTGGATTAGTGCTCAAACTTTTGTCCCAGAACCATTTAATAGAAGAAGTTTAAATATCACTCATTGAGTCGAACCTGGTTTTTTCTGGAAATCTTCATCACTGGCTCACTTTTCTTGAAATTTCCTGAAGAAGCTTTCGCCTGCTTCTATATCACTATATGTACGCAGTAATTCATGCTGTGATTGAGGCAGTGGTAGTGTAAATTGTACATCATAGATAGAAATAGGGATGTTTTTTTAAATTTTCTGCAATTTCCATCAGTTTCTTTAAAACTTCGGTTATCAATTTCGGTTTTCGGTTAAAACCGAAAAAATAAAGTTCGGTTCGGTTTAAAACCGAACTAATTTCGGTTCGGTTTTCGGTAGAGATTTTCCATTAAATTCGGTTTCGGTTAACCGAAAAAAATTTCGATTTCGGTTTTGGTTAACCGAATGCACACCCCTAATGTCAACAGTGTATGACTTACAGAGCATGCTAACAGAGTTTAACAGACATTGAGCAGAGTTTGCATAGCAGAGTTTAACATACCACAGAAATACGAGCAACACAGTACATAATTAGAGTTTTGAGTCTAACCAATATCTCTAGTCAAAGCCAGAGACCATCCCTAGTTCATTTACCAGCCTTGTAAATACAGCTTCACTCAATGGCTTGGGGAAGATATCTGCAAGCTGTTGTTCTGTAGACACAAAATGAAGCTCAATATTCCCTTCCTCTACATGTTCTCTGATAAAATGGTACCTTATGCTGATGTGCTTGGTCATTGAATGCTGTACTGGATTACCTGTCATAGCAATAGCACTTTGATTATCACAGTAAATAGGTATTTTACTGTACCTCAATCTATAATCCAGTAATTGATTCTTCATCCACAGAATCTGTGCACAACAGCTACTAGCAGCAATATACTCTGCTTCAGCTGTAGATGTAGAGATTGATTTCTATTTCTTGGTGTACCAAGAAACAAGTCTATCACCAAGAAATTGACAACTTCCACTGGTACTTTTTATGTCTATCTTACAGCCTGCAAAGTCTGCATCAGAGTAACCAAGAAGCTTGAAGTCTGATTCTCTTGGATACCACAAACCTAAAGTTATGGTTCCCTTAAGATATTTGAAAATTCTCTTCATAGCTATTAGATGTGGTTCTCTTGGATCTGCCTGAAATCTTGCACAAAGACATGTTGCATACATGATGTCAGGTCTGCTAGCTGTTAGATAAAGAAGAGATCCAATCATTCCTCTATAGTTTGTCATATCCACTGGTGAACCTGTGTCTCTATCCAACTTTGTTGCTGTTGCCATGGGAGTTGTTGCAGATGAGCAGTCAAGCATGCCAAATTTCTTGAGAAGATTTCTGGTATATTTTGCTTGATTGATAAAGATTCCATCATCTGTTTACTTCACCTGTAGCCCTAGAAAATAACTGAGCTCTCCCATCATGCTCATTTGATACCTGGACTGCATGAGCTTGGCAAACTTCTTACAGAGTTCATCATTAGTAGATCCAAAGATTATGTCATCTACATATATTTAAACTAATAACAGATCACTACCAAGATTGAAGTAGAACAAGGTTTTATCAATTGTACCTCTGTTGAACCCACTTTCTAAAAGAAATTGAGCCAGAGTTTCATACCATGCTCTTGGTGCCTGCTTAAGTCCATAGAGTGCCTTGTCAAGCCTGTAGACATAATCTGGATACTTGGGATCTACAAATCCTGGTGGTTGTTCAACAAACACTTCTTCTTCAAGTTTTCCATTCAGAAAAGCACTTTTCACATCCATCTGAAAAACCTTAAATTTCTTGTGAGAAGCATATGCTAGAAAGATTCTTATTGCCTCCAACCTTGCAACTGGAGCAAAAGTTTCATCATAGTCTATGCCTTCTTGCTGTGAATAGCCTTTGGCTACAAGTCTGGCCTTGTTTCTTGTAACAACCCCATCACTGTCGGTTTTGTTTCTGAAAACCCATCTAGTACCAACAACAGATCTATTCTTTGGTCTAGGTACAAGGGTCCATACTTCATTTCTCTCAAATTCATTTAACTCCTCCTGCATTGCTGTTATCCAGTCAGCATCTTGAAGAGCTTCTTCCACTTTCTTTGGTTCAGATTTGGATAGAAATGCATGAAACAGACATTCATTTGTTGTAGCACTTCTTGTCCTAACTTTTGCATCTGGATCTCCAATTATTAAATCGGGTGTATGAGATTTTGTCCATTTCCTAGCTGAAGGTAAATGACTTCTGTCAACAGTTGATCCTCCCCCTTGATCAATTTTCTCCTGATTATCTTGATGCCTTTCTTCATTCTCTAAGGCTCCCCCTGAATTTGATCGCTCAGAGTTTGAACTGTCAGAATTTGTACTTTCAGAGTTTGAGTCATCAGAGTTTGAGTTTGATCCAGAATTTTCAGTTGACTCACTATCAGAGTTTGAGTCATCACTATGATCATGCTCCCCCTCAACTGGTTCTCCTCTTTGTTCTGGCTGTACTATTTCTTCTGTGTGTACCAGTAGAGGTTCAGAGTTTGCATCAACAGAGTTTTTTGGATTAGTGTCATCAGAGTTTATTTCATCAGAGATTAGATCTTCATTTTCGAAATACAACTGATCATGTTCGTCAACATCTTCAAGTCCAGTGATTTTCTTGTCATCAAATGACACATGAATAGATTCCATAATCACCTTTGTTCTCAGATTATAAACTCTGAATGCCTTGGTTGACACTGGATAGCCAACAAAAATTCCTCCATCTGCTTTCAACTCAAATTTGGTCAACTATTCAGGATGATTTTTCAACACAAAGCATTTGCACCCAAAAAGATGAAAATATGTCAGGTTTGGCTTCTTTTCCCTCACCATCTCATATGGTGTTTTTCCATGCTTGTTGATCAGTGTTGCATTTTGAGTAAAACAAGCAGTTTGAACTGCTTCTGCCCAGAAATAGGTTGGCAATTTTGCTTCATCAAGCATAGTTCTGGCAGCTTCTATCAAGGTTCTGTTCTTCCTCTCAACTACACCATTTTGCTGTGGTGTACCAGGTGCAGAAAACTCTTGCTTCAAACCTCTGTTCTTGCAGAATTCTTCCATTGTTGCATTTCTGAATTCAGTTCCATTATCACTTCTGATTATTTTGACTTTGTGTTTTGATCCTTTATCCAGTAGCTTTACATGCCCCATCAGAGTTAATGCAGTTTCATCCTTCTTTGCTAGAAAATACACCCAAGTGTATCTGGTATATTCATCAACAATGACTAGAGCATATTTCTTCCTTCCAATTGACAAAACATTTACTGGTCCAAAAAGATCAACATGTAACAGATGATATGGATCAACAATTGAAGATTCAGACTTGCTCTTGAAACATGTCTTCCTCTGTTTTGCCTTTTGACATGAATCACACAGACCATCAACATTTAACAAAGACTTTGGAAGTCCTCTAACAAGATCCTTTCTTATCAGCTCATTGATGTTGTTCAGATTCAAATGAGAGAGTTTCTTATGCCACTTCCAACTCTCTTCATTAGACATTCTTGTTGACAGGCACATAGTTTTTCCATCAGAGTTTGTCAGCAAGCTTGCTTCATAGATATTGTTGTGCCTTTATCCAACTAAAACAACTTCCCTGTGGTTTTGCTGATAACCTCACAGTATTCAGGTCAAAAATCTACATGAAAACCTCTGTCACAGATTTGACTCACAAATAGCAGATCATGCTTTAGTCCTGGAACCAGAGCTACATTTGTGATGATGACACTTCCAAGATTAATATTGCCATATCCCAGAGTATGTCCTATGTTGCCATCTCCATAGGAAACTTTTGGGCCAGCCTTTTCCACATACTCTGATAGCAGGGCTTTATTTCCAGTCATGTGTCCTGAACATCCACTGTCCATGACTAGGATACTTTCCCTGATGCCCTGCAATCACAAACAATTACTGAGGATTAGATTTAAGGATCCAGAATTGCTTGGATCCTTTGGCTTTCTTAATTTTGTTAGCTTTAGCAGCGGAATTTACACTATCAGAGTTTAAGCTAAGTTTATCAGAGTTTACACTTGCAGAATTAACTCTAACCCATTTCAGATTAGGTTTCAGTTCATAGTAATTATGATAAATAGCATGATAATTTCTGCAAGTATAAATAGAATGCCAAGTGCTTCCACAGTGTTTGCATAAAGTCTGTGGCCTAGTTCTAACATTATCTTTCTTTACTTCAGACTTGGAAGGTAAAGAATTAATGTCTTTGTTCTTCCTGCAAAAACTAGCAAGATGGTTAGTGCTACCACAGTTATGACATGTCTTTCTTGGAGCTAAAGTAGCAAGCATTGGATAATTACCTTGAGTGATGCCTACTTTACCATTTCTGTTCTTTCTAGACACTTTCTGTTTCTTAACAGATTTTAACTCCTTAAGCTTATGCTTGAGTTGTTTAGCTGTCATTAAACCAATATTAACCTGTTTAACACTAGTTTTTACTGGTTCTTTCTTAACAGCTTCTTTTCCACATTCAAACCTAGGTTCATTTATTCCATTAACAAATGTTCCAAATTTCTTAGGTGGAAGTGGTGGTCTAATCTTGACTGTATTCTGAAACCTAAGTTCATCTTCCTCAGAGTAACCTAGACCTACAGTGTCAAATTGAAAAACTTCTTGAGTGTCTTTTCCTGAGTGAGTCCAAGTTTTAATAATGTGATTTGCCTTTTCCAATTCAGATTCTAGTTGTTTATACTTACTTAACAACTCTTGTTCAAGATAGACAGCATCATCTATCTCCTTTTGAACTTGCTGCATGTTAGCAAGTTTCTCTTCTACAACCTTATTTCTCTCTTTGAGTTCAGAATTCTCAGTTTTGATTCTCTTATTCTCTAAAGTCTGATCCCTATAACTGATATACAAAGCCTTAAGATATATTCTTAATTCAGTTATATCATCAGTATTATAAGCATAGGTAGTTAGAGGTACCTTGTTTTTAGAATCTTCAGCTTCATCAATAGTAGTAGCCATGAGAGCATAGTTCACATCCTCATCTGAGTTAGAGGTGTCTGCCCAATCTCTGCCTTTAGTGAATAGTGACCCATCTCCTTACACTTGTAGCATTGAATCTCAGATTTGCTAAAATTCTTCCTGTCAAATTTTGAATCATTCTTGGAGAATCTCTTCCCTTTCTTGAAGTTCTTGAATCCCATCTTCTTGAAGGTCTTTACCATCAAGGCAGCCATTTGCATCATTTCCTCATCATCTTCAGAATCAGATGATCCATCTGTGTTTGAGTCAACATCAGAGTTTGATGACTCACTTTTAGAATGAATAACCAAAGCTTTTCCTTTTGCCTTCTTCCTTGATGCTTCCTTCTTTGAGGGTCTTTCTTCAACTCTTAGAGTAACAGATTTTGACTTTCTGCCTGATCTTCTGCTTCTCTGTTCCATTTCAAGTTCATGAGTCTTGAGAAACCCATAGATCTCATCAATATCAGTATCAGCCAGATCATAGTTGTCTCTAATAGTGGTTGTCTTAACATCCCACTTTTCAGGTAGAGAAAGAAGAAACTTGAGATTTGAATCTTCTAGATCATATTCTTTATTAACCAGTGATAGATCATTAAGTAGCTTACAGAATCTGTCAAAGGTTTCTGTCATTGATTCTTCAGATTTAGCCTCAAAGTGTTTATACTTCTGTGTGAGTATGTTCCTTCTATTCTTCTTGATTGCTGCAGTTCCCTGACATCTAACCTCTAGAGCATCCCAGATCTCTTTTGCAGTTTTACAATTGATCACTTTGTTAGACATAACATTATCCAATGAACTATGAAGCAGATGTCTAACCTTTGCATCCTTACCAATAGATGAAATGTCCTCAGGAGTCAAATCTTTCTTCTCCTTTGGAATAGATTTAGCTTCTTGTCCAGCAGCAACAACAGATAATTTTGTAGGCTTATGAGGGCCTTCATAAATTCTATCAAGATATTCTGGATCTGTAGCCTCCAGAAACATAGCCATTTTCACCTTCCAGGTTTAGTATTCTGCTGGCTTAAGAATAGGAACCCTGATTGTTTCATATCGACTCATAGTTGCAGGTTGAGCCTTCTCAGCACTAGAGCCTGATGTTGGAGGAGGAATTTCTGCCATTGATTATAGTTGTGTGTGTGTGGATCTTAAACTGTATTAAATTAACAGGAAAAGCTCTGATACCAATTGCTAGGCCGAATACACACTTATAATCAACTAAGTATGAGAGAATAACAATAAGTTCTTAAATAACTTTAAAAACTGTTTGGAATTAACTTCTCTCTCAGTGATGTAAAATATCACAGAGAGCTGCTTAGGTTACAATGAAAGATATTGTATTACACGATCGATACCCCTCTAGGGTTAACCTAACTGTATTTATAAGATATACAGCTACGTACAATCGATAATTGATTCGCCTATAAATCAGCTATACAAATGTTATCAATTATGATTGCTACACATCTCCTAAGTCAACTCAATCTCTTTAACAGCTATCCAATCTGTAAAGATATTGCTTCCATAATTATCTTCAATTAATCTTTAATCACTGTTGACTGGAGACGCGCTTCCTCCAGACATATTTTAACTAAACTCTGTCGAGCTTCCAACTGTCAGCATATAGCAAACTCTGTCAAGCTTTCAACTGTCAGAGTTTAACTAAACTCTGACTGCTTCCTGTTTCAAGTTAAACTCTGTTTTTCCCTGTAAAACTTAAACACTGATATTAACCACATCAATTATATTTAACAGAAAAAAAAAGAGGAAAGGCTAGGATGGTAATTGATTATAGAGAATTATATAAAAAAACAATATTTGATGGATATTTTCTACCATATAAAAGAAATCTTATTAATAGATTAGGAAAAAAAATGGTTTAGTAAATTTGATTGTAAAAGTTGATTTTAGAAAATAAAATTAACAAAAGAATCAAGACATTTAATAACTATTAGTGCACCTCAAGGACATTATGAATGGATAGTATTACCTTTGGATTAAAAAATGCACCACAAATATTTCAGAGAAGAATGGATCAAGTGTTTAGAAAACTAAAAGATTTTTGTATACTATATGTAGTTGATATATAATATACAGTGACACTTTAGAACATCACATTGAACATTTAGAACAATTTATAAAAATCGTAAAACAACATGGAATATTACTCTCTAAAAAGAAATCAGAAATCGTTAAGAATAAAATGGAATATCTAGGATATAGTATTGATAAAGATGGATTACAATTACAAAATCATATAGTATCAAAAATACAAAATTTTAAAGACAAATTAGAAAATAAAAAAGTGGTTCAACAATTTTTAGGAATAATTAATTATGCAGTAGATCATATAAAAGATTTATCACAATTAGGAAAACCCTCACAAGAATTAACAAAAAATAAACCCTTTGAGTGGACAGAAGAACATGATAAAACAATTAAAATTCTTAAAGAAAAAGTAAAGGATCTACCAAAACATAGAATACCAATAGAAACTGATCAATTAGAACTTTTTACTGATGCAAGTGATATAGGATGAGGAGCAGTCCTCATATCTTATGAACATGATGATATTGATAAAGAAAAACCACTTATATGTTGATATGGAGGAGGAACCTGGAAACGTAATGAAATGAACTACCATATAAATGAAAAAGAACTGTTTGCAGTAAAACTTAGGATAAAGAAATTTCATTATCATTTATTACCAGTTAAATTCATAGTTAGGACTGATAATACTCAAGTAAAAGCATTTATTACCAATAAAATAGATTTATTACCAGAATTAAATAAAAGACGGAGATGGCAATCTTTCTTTTGTTGTTATGATTCTATTGTTAAAAATACATCTGGTACTAAAAATGTTCTAGCTGATTTTCTTAGCAGGTACAAACATGATAATTAACAGTTTTGAAGAATATATAAGCAATGTTACAACCGCTATTACAAAAAACCATGAAACCATTGTCCAGTTACATAAATAAATAGATGTCAAAGTCCAAGAAAACAAACATCTTTTTGAATCTTTAACAGAAGCCACAAAAAACAAAATGAAAAGCCTATGAAATCCTGCCACTAAACCTCAACCTTTTACATCTAAACTTTGCAACCATGCCATCATCATCAAACACATCTAGATATCACCCGCAATAACCATGAGTGATAAGCTAAAATACCCTCCTGAAATTATAACGGCTTATGAGCAGATCATGAAGTTTTATGACTATAAGAAGAGTATGAATATTCTACGGAGTCTAAAACTTAGTAACTATCCTAGATATTTATGCAGTGAAAGATCAAATCCTGATGTGGTTGAAAAATTATTCACATACGGATTTATTGATAAAATAATAGTGGATGAAACCTTATATAAAAGCATAGCCAAATTACCAACATTAACTATTGAATCCATAAAAGCTATGATAGGGTCTTATGGAAATGGAACATTTGGAATACAAATTTTTGATGCCTCTATAGATCTATTAGGGAAACCTATAATAATCTGTCAATTATTTAGAATGGGAAAGAAAGAAATACAAGGTGATTTTGCAGATTTAACCTAAGCATCACCTTCTACCCTTGAAAATTTCCAAGAATGGATTTGTATGAAAATAGCAATTGGCTTGTCTACTTTAAAAAGAAAAATAGATGATATGTTAAAAGTTGGAAAAGCCAATGTTATTGGAAATAGTAAGGGTGGATCAGTTGAAGAAATTATCACCATAAACTATGATAATGAAACCATATGAAACCATAACAAGGGATACTCTGGAACTTGAAAGAATGAGGGACAGAATCGTTCGTCTACAACACACTTATGTTAAGCAAACTATAGAACAATATCATACAATATCTGGTCAAAGGAAAAGGCATGTACTCAGTGCTATACCTAGCACAAATGTTACAAATACTACAATTGTAAAAGAAGAAAAATTTTCTGATCCCTTCAAATGATATTGATAAACACGATGTAGTTAAACTACTAGGGCCCATAAAACAATAGTAGGCCATATATAGTTAAACTACAAAAGGTCCATAATATCAATATATTACCATACCACATACTAGCACATGAATCATCAACAACAGGATGATGAAAGAAAAGAAGATGGAATCCTGAAAAGATGACAAGACAAAAGCAAGA
This sequence comes from Saposhnikovia divaricata, assembly GCA_036435485.1. NCBI lineage: Eukaryota > Viridiplantae > Streptophyta > Magnoliopsida > Apiales > Apiaceae > Saposhnikovia > Saposhnikovia divaricata. The sequence goes on from CM071600.1 coordinate 165,852,905, forward strand.
TAAAAAGATGGAAGAAAAAGAAGATGAAAAGGAAGATGGAATCTTGAAAAGATAAAAGAAGATAAAAAGATGGAAGAAAAAGAAGGCGGAACTTTGAAAAAATGACAAAGGGACAAACCAAGAGGGATAGCTGGTAGGAAAATGGCAGACAGATGGAATAAAACAATAGGCCTACAAAGAAAAATGGAAAGGATGTACAATAAAATATTTGTAATTAAATAATTAAAAAGAGAATAGTACGACTAAGGTTATCTATATAAAGAGCCTCAATGTAAAGGAAAGATTATTGAAAACATTCTGCAATAAAAACTCTGAAGTTTCTATATCTTCCATGTCTAGCTAAACACTTTCTTTTCTATAATTTCTGCCAAAATAAGGTATCATATATCAAAAAGTTTTACTTTATAATTATAAATAGTATTTGTTAGTTTATAAATTATTATCTAAAAACAGTATTTTAGAGAGAGTCCGTGGAGCTATCTCCTAGCACCTAGGCCATATCCCACGAAGCTGGTATGCAAGGAAGGGAGAGAAGAGCTAGGGTGAGTTAAGTACTCCGGTGATCCGATATACTGCTAGTAAGGTAAGGATCTGAACTTGAATTTACTGTTTATAATTAAGAATAAAATGAGTATTTCTGCAATTATGATGCTAGAGTTTGGTATGGAATTATAGAAATTTCGAACTAAAAATGAATTTTTTTTTAATTTCTGCTTTATGATACAATGTTATACCATCTATGTTCTTTCCCTCTTTAGGGTTAATAGATGATGAGATCCTAAAATTAGAATTTATAGTACATTTAAAATTTTATTATACCACTGTGTACTATAATTGTAGTATAATAAGTATAAGTTACATGTAAACCTTGAAGCCCTATAAATTGGTATGGGGTTAAATCTCAAAATGCTCACTGAAGTGGAGGGCTAGTATAAGATCGCTCACTCTAGTTATCGGTATCTCATGTGTACCGTTGTAGTTGCAAGTAATGACAGCAATGTTACCTTCCTATGTTGACCTAACGAGAGTACACATATGGCTGCATTGACTTGGATAGCATGGAAAGTAACGTTCCTCCCCTATTGACCTGGACAATTGTAACGACTCTATATGTATTGTCTATATATATATATATCACGGGTCTTCTCTTCTCTGTAAATCAAAAGATTCAAAACACTACTAAATATTCTCGCAGCTCTTAAGATGGAAACTGGTAGCTCGTCATCACTTCCGTCGTGGGAAAGGAAGAACATAAAAACTGCTTTTGTGGAATAAAAGCTCGAGTTTGTATTTCGTGGACTTTAAAAAATCCAGGAAGGCGATTCTACACCTGTGCCACTCCAAAGGTAATTGTAAATTACATATATTTTGCAACTAAATGGTTGTTGTTATGTAAAATATTTAAATCGAAATGAAATTGTAGGAAAACAATGGATGCCATTTTTTTTCAATGGTTCGATGAAGATTTTTGTCCCAGGTCCTTGGGTGTAATAACTCACCTAAATCACCGAGGAATTTATCTTGAAGAGAAGTTGAAACTTGTGGAAGAGGATCTTGTTGAAAGTGTTGAAAAGAAGAAGCTTTTGAAGGCCGAGAGGAAGGTGTTAATTGAAGCAAGAATGAAACTGGAAGCTGAGAAAAACTACTTAAAAAATAGTTGCGGTTGTGTGTGTTTGTTGCTGTGTTAATGATTGCAATGCTGATGTTTTTGAAGTAGTTGTAGGAACTAAATGTGTCTGCAGCAAGGTTGTTAGATGGAGTGAATATGTACCGATTTATGTAATGAATGGTAAGAAAACACAATGAGCAAAAAAGAGGAAAGTCTAGGATGGTAATTGATTATAGAGAATTAAATAAAAAACAATATTTGATGGATATTTCCTACCATATAAAAGAAATCTTATTAATAGATTAGGGAATAAAAAATGGTTTAGTAAATTTGATTGTAAAAGTGGATTTTGGAAAATAAAATTAACAAAAGAATCAAGACATTTAACAGCTATTAGTGCACCTCAAGGACATTATGTATTACCTTTTGGATTAAAAAATGCACCACAAATATTTCGGGTGATGGCCCAAAATAATCATTTTTGGGATCAAGTGACCCAAAATACTGATTCTGAAAAAAATGGCCCGAAATACTGACGGGATACGGAGTTTCGGCCTCCGTATTAGCTGAATATGTTACACGGTCTACAGTATTAGCTGGATACGGAACACGGTCTTCCGTGTTATGCATGATACGGAAGAGCGTGTATCGTGTTTGTGCTGCGCACCCGCCTAACACGAGACACAGTACACCGTGTTACACAGAATACGTTACACCATGTACCGTATCATGCACTATTACGGAAGACGAAATACCGTATTACCCCTCATATCACGGTACACGATTTAACGTGTCCCGTCAGTAAATAGGGCCAGACATGCTCAAATATGAGTATTTTGGTAATTTTCTCAAATATTTCAGAGAAGAATGGATCAAGTGTTTAGAAAACTAAAAGATTTTTGTATACTATATGTAGTTGATATATAATATACAATGACACTTTAGAACATCACATGGAACATTTAGAACAATTTATAAAAACCGTAAAACAATATGGAATATTACTCTCTAAAAAGAAATCAGAAATCTTTAAGAATAAAATAGAATATCTAGGATATAGTTTTGATAAAGATGGATTACGATTACAAAATCATATAGTATCAAAAATACAAAAAATTTAAAGCCAAATTAGAAAATGAAAAAGAGGTTCAACAATTTTTAGGAATAATTAATTATGCAATAGATCATATAAAAGATTTATCACAATTAGGAAAACCCTCACAAGAATTAACAAAAAATAAACCCTTTGAGTGGACAGAAGAACATGATAAAACAATTAAAATTCTTAAATAAAAAGTAAAGGATCTACCAAAACATAGAATACCAACAAAAACTGATCAATTAGAACATTTTACTGATGCAAGTGATATAGGATGGGGAGCAGTCCTCATATCTTATGAAAATGATGATATTGATAAAGAAAACCCACTTATATGTGGATATGGTGGAGGAACCTGGAAAACTAATGAAATGAACTACCATATAAATGAAAAAGAATTGTTTGCAGTAAAACTTGGGATAAAGAAATTTCATTATCATTTATTACCAATTAAATTCATAGTTAGGACAGATAATACTCAAGTAAAAGCATTTATTACAAATAAAATAGATTTATTACCAGAAATAAATAAAAGACGGAGATGGCAATCTTTCTTTTGTTGTTATGATTCTATTGTTAAAAATACATCTGGTACTAAAAATGTTCTAGCTGATTTTCTTAACAAGTACAAACATGATATGTAACAATTTTTAAGAATATATTAGCAATGTTACAACCACTATTACAAAAAACCATGAAAACATTGCCCAGTTACATAAAGAAATAGATGTCAAAGTCCAAGAAAACAAACATCTCTTGGAATCTTTAACAGAAGCCATAAAAAACAAAATGAAAAGCCTATGAAATCCTGCCATTAAACCTCAACCTTTTACATCTAAACTTTGCAACCATGCCATCATCATCAAACACATCCAGATATCACCCGCAATAACAATGAGTGATAAGCTAAAATACCCTCCTGAAATTATAATAGTTTATGAGCAGATCATAAAGTTTTATGACTACAAGAAGAGTATAAATACTCTAAGGAGTCTAAAACTTAGTAAATATCCTAGATATTTATGCACTGAAAAATCAAATCCTAATGTGGTTGAAAAATTATTCACATACGGATTTATTGATAAAATAAAAGTGGACGAAACCTTATATAGCATAGCCAAATTACCAACATTAACTACTGAATCCATAAAAGGTATGATAGGGTCTTATGGAAATGGAACATTTGGAATACAAAGTTTTGATGCTTCTACAGATCTAGTAGGGAAACCTATAATAATCTGTCAATTATTTAGAATGGGAAAGAAAGAAATACAAGGTGATTTTGCAGATTTAACCTTAGCACCACCTTGTACCCTTGAAAATTTCCAAGAATGGATTTGTATGAAAAAAGCAATTGGTTTGTCTACTTTAAAAATAAAAATCGTTGATATGTTAAAAGTTGGAAAAGCCAATGTTATTGGAAATAGTAACGGTGGATCAGTTGAAGAAATTATCACCATAAACTATGATAATGAAACCATAACAAGGGATACTCTGGAACTTGAAAGAATGGGGGACAGAATCATTCGTCTACAACACACTCATGTTAAGCAAACTATAGAACAATATTATACAATATCTGGTCAAAGGAAAAGGCCTGTACTTAGTGCTATACCTAGAACAAATGTTACAAATACTACTATTGTAAAAGAAGAAAAATCTTCTGATCCCTTCAAATGATATTGATAAACCCGATGCAGTTAAACTATTAGGGCCCATAAAACAATAGTATGCCATATATAGTTAAACTATAAAAGGTCCATAATATCAATATATTACCATACTACATACTAGCACATGAATCATCAACAGCTGGAAGATGAAAGAAAAGAAGATGGAATCCTGAAAAGATGACAGGACAAGAGCAAGATAAAAAGATGGAAGAAAAAGAAGACAAAAGGGAAGATGGAATCTTGAAAAGATAAAAGAAGAAAAAAATATGGAAGAAAAAGAAGCCGGAACTTTGAAAAAATGACAAAGGGACAAACCAAGATTGATAGCTGGTAGGAAAATGGCAGACAGATGGAATAAACCACAGGCCTACAAAGAAAAATGGAAAGGATGTACAATAAAATATTTGTAATTAAATAATTGAAAATAGAATAGTACGACTAAGGTTATCTATATAAAGAGCCTCAATGTAAAGGAAAGATTATTGAAAACATTCTGCAATAAAAACTCTGAAGTTTCTGTATCTTCCATGTCTAGCTAAACACTTTCTTTTCTATAATTTCTGCCAAAATATGGTATCTTATTTCAAGAAGTTTTACTTTATAATTATAAATAGTATTTGTTACTTTATAAATTATTATCTAAAAACAGTATTTTGGAGAGAGTCCGTGGAGCTATCTCCTAGCACCTAGGCCATATCTCGTGAAGTTGGTATGCAAGGAAGGGAGAGAGGAGCTAGGGTGAGTTAAGTACTTCGGTGATCCGACATACTGCTAGTAAGGTAAGGTTCTGAACTTGAATTTACTGTTTATAATTAAGAATAAAGTGATTATTTCTGCAATTATGATGCTAGAGTTTGGTAAGGAATTATAGAAATTTTGAACTAAAAATGAATTATTTTTTTTTAATTCCTGCTTTATGATACAATGTTATACCAATCTATGTTCTTTCCCTCTTTAGGGTTAATAGATGATGAGATCCTAAAATTAGAATTTATAGTACATTTAAACTTTTATTATACCACTATGTAATATAATTGTAGTATAATAAGTATAAGTTACCTGTAAATCTTGAAGCCCTATAAATTGGTATGCGTTTAAATCTTAAAGTGCTCACTGAAGTGGAGGGCTAGTATCAAATCGCTCACTCTAGTTATCGGCATCTCATGTGTACCATTGTAGTTGCAAGTAATGACAGCAACGTTACCTTCCTATGTTGACCTAACAAGAGTACACACTTGGCTGCATTGACTTGGATAGCATGGAAAGTAACGTTCCTCCCCTATTGACCTGGACAACTGCAACGGCTCTATATGTATTGGCTATATATATATCACGGGTCTTCTCTTCTATGTAAATCAAAAGATTCAAAACACTACTAAATATTCTAGCAGCTCTTAAGATGGAAACTGGTAGCTCATCATCTCTTCCGTCTGTGGGAAAGGAAGAACATAAAAACTGCTTTTGTGGAAGAAAATCTCGAGTTTTTATTTCGTGGACTTTAAAAAATCCAGGAAGGCGATTCTACACCTGTGCCACTCCAAATGTAATTGTAAATTACATATATTTTGCAACTAAATGGTTGTTGTTATGTAAAATATTTAAATCGAACTGAAATTGTAGGAAAACAATGGATGCCATTTTTTTTCAATGGTTCGATGAAGATTTTTGTCCCAGGTCCTTGGGTGTAATAACTCACCTAAATTACCGAGGAATTTATCTTGAAGAGAAGTTGAAACTTGTGGAAGAGGATCTTGTTGAAAGTGTTGAAAAGAAGAAGATTTTGAAGGCTGAGAGGAAGGTGTTAATTGAAGCAAGAATGAAACCGGAAGCTGAGAAAAACTACTTAAAAAAATAGTTGAGGTTGTGTGTGTATGTTGCTGTGTTATTGGTTGCAGTGATGATGTTTTTTATGTAGTTGTAGGAACTAAATGTTACTGCAGCAAGGTTGTTAGATGGAGTGAATATGTACCGGTTGATGTAATGAATGGTAAGAAAACACAATGAGCAAAAAAGAGGAAAGGCTAGGATGGTAATTGATTATAGAGAATTAAATAAAAAATAATATTTGATGGATATGTCCGACCATATAAAAGAAATTTTATTAATAGATTTGAGAATAAAAAATGGTTTAGTAAATTTGATTGTAAAAGTGGATTTTGGAAAATAAAATTAACAAAAGAATCAAGACATTTAACAGCTATTAGTGCACCTCAAGGACATTATGAATGGATAGTATTACCTTTTGGATTAAAAAATGCACCACAAATATTTCGGAGAGGAATGGATCAAGTGTTTAGAAAACTAAAAGATTTTTGTATAGTATATGTAGTTGATATATAATACAATATAACTATTAACTACTAACTAGTACCAATTCCGTAGGTGATCACGGTTGCATTCGGCATATGCAACAAGCCCTTTAAACCCCTGGGTAGCCCTAGTGGACGAGTGTGACTCGTGAAGGCCTATAGCGAATATACCCACAAAATCCATCTAGCTCATGTAAAAGATTTAATGCCAATGCAACACCACACATACAAGTCCTCTCATGCTACATCAACTTAAGAATTAAAGTAATTATGCAATGTCTTGGTGTTGAAGGTGCAAGTATTCACATAGTCTACTCAAAGAACATGCATAAGCTCTCAAAAGTCCATGTCAAATGTAGGAATAAGTTGGTAACCATGCTAAGCCCACAAGAGTACATCTTTGAGTCAAAACTTGGGATCTCATATGCCAAAACAAGTAATAACTCACCTTTCACTCACAAAAGAATATTCACTCAAAAACAAGGGTAAGTGTATCACTCCATTCCAACAAAATCATAAGCATGCTTGAAATTTGATATCAACCTAACTTTAACACAACATACACCACTGATGATAATCAAAAGTTCTTTATTCGGGTTGCAACGGGGGCTAGCGACAAGGTATGTCAAGTAAAGTCAAAGAAGGTGAAATGTCCACAACTACACATTGATGTCACTCCCATGACTGGCATATACAATACCACGTCCAGGTGTTCCTTTTAGGTAACCAAAATCTGTTTCAGTGCTGCCCAATGATGAACTGTTAGGGATGACATAAACTGACTAACCACACTGACTGAATATGCGATATCAGGACGAGTCACCATAAGATAATTCAGCTTCCCAACCAACCTTCGATACCTCTCTGGATCTTCAAACAATTCTCCATCTTCTGTAAAGTGCATGTTCGGAGTCATTGGTGTACTGCAGGGTTTTGATCCTAATTTCCCCGTCTCGGTCAATAAGTCAAGAACATATTTTCTTTGAGATAAGAAGATACCTTTTTTACTCCTTGTAACTTCAATGCCCAAAAAATACTTTAACGGTCCCAAGTCCTTTGTGTGAAACTGAGTATTGATGAAAGATTTCAGGGATGAGATTCCTGCGTTACCATTACCAGTAATAACAATGTCATCTACATATACCACTAACAAAATAATACCAGTTTATGATTATTTGTAAAACACAGAATGATCTGACTTGCTTTTCTTCATACCAAAATTTTCAACAGCCTTACTAAACTTTCCAGACCATTCACGGGGACTCTGTCTTAAACCATACAATGTTTTTTGAAGACGACAAACTCGTCCTTTCTGCCCCTGAGCAACAAAACTAGGAGGCTGCTCTATATACACCTCCTCTTGGAGATCCCCATGGAGAAAAGCATTTTTAATATCAAGCTGATGCAACAGCAAATTATAAGTGGCTGCCAGTGACAAAAATAACCGAACAGATGTCAATTTTGTAACAGGAGAAAAAGTGTCAAAATAGTCCACTCTGTAGGTTTGAGCATAACCCTTAGCAATAAGACGTGCTTTTAGCCGAGCAACTGATCCATCTGGATTGACATTAACCGAGAACACCCATTTGCATCCTATAGCTTGTTTACCTGCAGGAAAGTCTACCAAGTCCCTCGTACCATTTTCATCAAAAGCATTCATTTCCTCTATCATTGCATTATGCCAACCAGGGTGTGATATAGCTTCACGCACAGTTCTAGGAATCGAAATAGAATCAAGGGAATCAACAAAAGAACAAGAAGAAGATGACAATCGATTATATGAAATAAATGAAGAAATAGGATAAGTACACTGACGTTTACCTTTGCGCAATTCAATTGAAAGATCATCATTCAAGACTGGATCTGTTGACGAAGGAACAGGTGGAGAACAAGAACCTGGAAGTGGATGTCGGGAGTAAACATGAATATGGGAGGCTGAGTAGGACCAGGAGCTGGTTTCGAGATATGTTCAGAGGATGTGATAGAGTAGACCAACAAATTATCATCATCCCCCTCAAAATTAGCAAGAGGTGATGAAGAAAAATAAGAGGTGTTTTCCATAAAGGTAACATCAATTGAGACCAGGTACTTGCTTAGACTCGGACAATAACATCTATAACCTTTTTGGAGATGAGGATAACCAAGAAAGACACACTTTGCTGACTTGGGATCTAATTTGCTCAGATGTTTACGAACATCACGGACAAAACAAGTACTGCCAAATATTTTAGGTTCTACAGGATACAATGGCTTATTTGGAAAAAGAATTTTGTAAGGGATTCCACCATTAAGAACAGATGATGGCATTCGCGCGATTAATTAAAAAACATGCTGTAGAAACAGCATTAGCCCAATATAGTTTAGGGACGTTCATTTGAAATAAGAGGGCCATTGAAGTTTCTAGAAGATGTTTGTTTTTACGTTCTGAAACACAATTTTGGGATGGAGTATCTACACAAGATGTTTCATGAAGCGTGCCATTTTGAATCATGTAAGATTGAAACATAGTAGATGTATATTCTTTGGCATTATCACTTCGCAATGTACGAATTGAAACATTGAACTGATTTTTAATCTCCAAGCAAAATGCACAAAATATAGAAAACAACTCTGAACGATTTGTTTTATTAGATATAACCATGTTACACAAGAATAGTCATCCACGAAGGTAACAAAATACCGAAATCCAGGTTTGGACAGAACTAGACAGGGCCCCCAAACATCAGAATGGACTAGTTCAAAGGGAGCACTAGCTCGTTTATTGACTCGAGGACTTAAACTAATACGACGATGTTTTGCGAAATGACATGACACACAATTTATTGAAGACACATTACAATATTCTGGACAGATTTGTTTAAACAAATGGAGAGATGGATGTCCCAACCGGCAATGATCCATAAAAGCAGAACTCACACTTTAACAAGCAATGGAGGTTGAAAATGATGTGTCAAGAATGTACAGACCTCCAGATTCATGTCCTTTACCAATAATCTTCTTCATCGTAAGATCCTGAAATAAACAATGATCAGGGAAAAAAGTGATAGGACAATTGAGATTTTGAGTTAGTTGACTAACTGAGACCAAATTAAAGGACAAATTAGGTAAATGTAGTACATATGACAAAGGAAGTGAAGGGGTGGGATTGATAGTGCCAGACCCACGGACGCAAGATGGTGACCCATCAGCTAAAGTAACGGTTGGAGTGGATGAATGAGATTGAAAAGTGGAAAAGAGATGTGATTTACCTGTCATATGGTCTGTGGCACCAGAATCAATGACCCATTTGGAGGATGAAGAAATAAGGCATACATTGGATTTACCTAAATCGGCAATAGCACTGATAGATGATGAAGACTTCAGCGATTCCTGATACTGTGAGAACTTAGCAAAATCATCGACAGAAATAAGAACTGATTTATCACAAGCATTATTAGTTGACGTAACATTGGCTGAGTGTTGTTGATTCTTATACTGTAGATTTATGCACTCCAACTTTGTATGGCCAGGTTTATGACAATAGTTGCATACAATTCCACCAGAATTTGATGTTCGAGGTTCACTTTTGTTTCTATTCAGATTAATGGATCTCACGGAAGAATGATTATGATTTCGACTAACCAAAGCACCATTAAGCGGAAGAATAGGTGGGGAAGGACTTTCTGTGCGAATAACTCGACTAAAGGCATCTTGCAAAGAGAAGATTTCTGACCAGAAAGAATTTGTGATTTGACAGACTCAAACTCAGAAGGGAGGCCATCCAGAAAACTCATAATGGCCATCTTCTCCCATTGACTTTGTTGAACCTTATGTTAACACAAAATCACGCAAGCGTACGTGGTCATAAGTAATATATGAATAAGTCGAGTTCGTTCCTACAGGGATCTGGTTTAGGTTTTAATTCAGTCAATGTACCTATGCAACAATGTATGGTTATTACTCACTGCTAAGACAATTAACAAGATTGGGACTGATTAACTAAAATTAACTAAAAAGTAAATTAACAACTAAGAATTAACTAACTAACGAGAATTGTAATCGAATTACTTCTAAAAGAGTAAACATGGAATCCTAACTTCATTAAATACTTCGCTTAGATCCGACGCCTTTAATCACTATATGCAATGGTTATGATATCTGATCGGATAACACGAAACAAGTACACGCTACCTGTCAGCATACGTATACTAAACTAAACATACATCCACAGAAGAGATAGAAGATGAATAGACACCAATTATGCTTAGACCCTATATGTCTATAGAATTTGAAAACATAACGGTTGAAGAACAAGTTATCCATAAAGATCACACAGGGCAATATAAGTATTTTCATCTCATACTACGAATCATGTTGATAACAATCATGAACCTATGCTAGCATGGCAAGTTCTAAATCTCAAGATCCACTTTCACTTCACAAGAGATTAACAGATTAGATGTTAGCTACGCATCTAACAATTAAGCATAACCATACAAGGATATCAAATATACATCACACACAGATCTTTAAAGCATCAAAATACTAAGCTACATAGATAAATCCATTAGAATCAATGACAACGATTAGTTCATAATCGAACCTTTCGTCACCATGGGATTTGATGAAAACATTGTAGAAAACAAAAGATGAATGAAGAAATTAATAATATTAATATAACAAAGAGTTAAGAAAACAAATCTAGAATCCAGAATAGCGCCTAAGAAAAGAACACAAAAGATGAAGTAGATCTAGATCCGTTGCTTGTCACGAGCATTGAATCTTTCTCTCCTTTTCTCCCTTGCAAATCTATGCTATGATATGTAACTCTATGTAATGATATGAATTACAAGGGTAGGATATGTTTATATAGGTCCTAGAATACTTTTCAAACAAGAAAAGTCCCAAAATACATCTAAAATTCGAAATAGGATAAAATTCATCAATTTCCAGGAAGTTCGGGCGCAGTCTGCGCAGCAGAGGTGCAGTCTGTGTGGCTAGCTCCTGTCCAGAATTATAGAAAATTTCCCAGGCTTCGCGTGGACTGCTTACGGGCCCCAAACGGACTTATAGAACTCCAGATATGGCCAAAACAGTGTAGACTGTGCAACCTACCGGCAAATCCGAATTTTCCACAATTTGCTCATTTCTCTTCCGTTTTCTCTTCCGATTCTTTTGTCACTTCCCGTTCTTCAATTCCCTTGGCTTATAATCAACAAGGTAGCATAAGTAAAGCTTCCATTCTTCATTCCAAGCTCAAATTACAATTCCAAAATCAATGGAAATCTTCAACCCTAATCGATGGAAACAATCCTGCACAACTACACAAAACACATCAAAACTACCACAAACTTGAGACCAAGTCAATTAATTTAAGCCGATATGGAACGTTCCAAGTGGATATAAAATCCACTTATCACCTTAACATCAGGGCTAAAGGGCAGCAACATATTAAGCTCTTCGTACGTCTTTTTAAATACCATGAAGTAGTTTATAAGAGATTCATCTTATTTCTCCGCACGGTAGAAAGACTTGCAGACCTCATACATCCGAGATAAATTTCCTTTTCCAGAATAAAAAAATTCCAAATAATCTATAAGTTCCTTTACATATTCACAATGGTTGATCAAACCAATTACCTCATTATCAATAGAATTACGAATCTGAAGGAACAATCGAGCATCTTCTCTGAGCCATGTCAAGTTCTCTTTTTGCTGCGGAGTCCAAGTGCCATCTTTCTGTTTTGGACCGATTTCAGGAGGATCATCAGTTAAATGAGCATCTTTATCAATACTATGTAGATAAAGGCGAATTGTCTTGCTCCAATCTTGGTAATTTGAACCATTTAGCTTATGGTCTATGATTTTAGACATCACAGGCACCACATCCGTAACAACGGTAGATTTGTTCTCAATCATAAGAATAAGTAGATGAAAGACAACAAACGCTTAGAAAAAAGTCTAATACCATGATATTAGTTGAGAAAAGGATTGTAATTCCCCTTATTCATACTGTGAAGTGATACACAAGTATATATACAGACCTAAAAGTCTATCTTAGGAAACTACATAATCGGGAACTATACAATATTTTAACCTACAATTAAGGATAACTAATAACTAATAGGTTTTAAGATAACTGATTATATTGTTCTCTCCCAAGATACAATAGAATACCCACAACTACACATTGATGTCACTCCCATGATCAAACAACATATAATTACGAACTTTTTAAGCCCAAGGAATTTTAATCTCGTAACTCGCATATTAATCTCCCAATCAAATAATTGAATTACGTCTGTTGTATCATAAACTAGAACTATAAATCCTCTCCCGATTCATTACAATTCCTAAAGATACAATTAAGGGTTCGCGACTTCCTCAATTGTGTTAAGCACTCAACAACAGATTAACATGGTAGAGAAATCACAATATAACTACACAAGCATATTAACCATTGAATACTACCTAATTCCCGGATTAGGGAATTAGTTACTTATAATGAATGAAACAATCAAACATATATTAATAGCCAAAACCATGATTACAAGAGTATAGAGTTAAGAAAAATACAACTTGATGAAATCTCTCGAACTTGGAGTGAATCCCTTCAATCCTCGCTCAAGTTCTCTCTTTGATTTTCTCTCTTTTCTTCTCTCGTAAATAATACACGCACATCCTCTGAATAATAAAAAACCTAATATATATATATATATATATATATATATATATATATATATGTGTGTGTGTGTGTGTGTGTGTGTGTTTTTAATGGTTTCCTTGGAAAATAAAACTACTTTCCTAAAACAAATTGGATTCTACAATAAAAATCGTATTCTGCTGTCCAGGCCTGTTTTCTGCTGCTCCAGTTGGAATATAAGTGTTGGACCACCTCTGACTTGTAGAAAATTCTGTTATCTTCGCATGGGCTATAAAATCACTCAATTGTGATATCCAGAACTCAAGTTATGGCCCAAACAAGATTTGTTGCGCAAGCTGTTAATAAAATCCGAATTTCCTTCTGAATAATCCTAAATTAAGCTAAATTCCTTCCAACTTTAGGAATATTTATTTCCTGGCAATAAACACTAAAAATAATTAATAAACAACCAATTATTTACAAAATCCTGTAAATATGAGAAGAAAATCCTATTAAAGTGTATATAAAAATACACTCTATCAATATATAATATACAGTGACACTTTAGAACATCACATTGAACATTTAGAACAATTTATAAAATCCGTAAAACAACATGGAATATTACTCTCTAAAAAGAAATCAGAAATCTTTAAGAATAAAATAGAATATCTAGGATATAGTATTGATAAAGATGGATTACAATTACAAAATCATATAGTATCAAAAATACAAAATTTTAAAGACAAATTAGAAAATAAAAAAGAAGATCAACAATTTTTAGGAATAATTAATTATGTAGTAGATCATATAAAAGATTTATCACAATTAGGAAAACCCTCACAAGATTTAACAAAAAATAAACCCTTTGAGTGGACAGAAGAACATGATATAACAATTAAAATTATTAAAGAAAAAGTAAAGGATCTACAAAAACATAGAATACCAATAGAAACTGATCAATTAGAACTTTTTACTGATGCAAGTGATATAGGATGGGGAGCAGTCCTCATATCTTATGAACATGATGATATTGATAAAGAAAAACCACTTATATGTGGATATGGAGGAGGAACCTGGAAACCTAATGAAATGAACTACCATATAAATGAAAAAGAATTGTTAGCAATAAAACTTGGGATAAAGAAATTTCATTATCATTTATTACCAGTTAAATTCATAGTTAGGACAGATAATACTCAAGTAAAAGCATTTATTACCAATAAAATAGATTTATTACCATAATTAAATAAAAGACGGAGATGGCAATCTTTCTTTTGTTGTTATGATTCTATTGTTAAAAATACATCTGCTCCTAAAAATGTTCTAGCTGATTTTCTTAGGAGGTACAAACATGATAAGTAACAATTTTGAAGAATATATAAGCAATGTTACAATCGCTATTACAAAAAACCATGAAACCATTGCCCAGTTACATAAAGAAATAGATGTCAAAGTCCAAGAAAACAAACATCTCTTGGAATCTTTAATAGAAGCCATAAAAAACAAAATGAAAAGCCTATAAAATCCTACCACTAAACCTCAACCTTTTACATCTAAACTTTGCAACCATGCCATCATCATCAAAGACATCCAGATATCACCCGCAATAACCATGAGTGATAAGCTAAAATACCCTCCTAAAATTATAACAGCTTATGAGCAGATCATGAAGTTTTATGTCTCCAAGAAGAGTATGAATATTCTAAGGAGTCTAAAACTTACTAAATATCCTAGATATTTATGCAGTGAAAAATCAAATCCTGATGTGGTTGAAAAATTAATCACATACGGATTTATTGATAGAATAATAGTGGATGAAACCTTTTATAGCATAGCAAATTTACCAACATTAACTATTGAATCTATAAAAGCTATGATAGGGTCTTATGGAAATGGAACATTTGGAATACAAATTTTTTATGCCTCTACAGATCTAGTAGGGAAACTTATAATAATCTTTCAATTATTTAGAATGGGAAAGAAAGAAATACAAGGTGATTTTGCAAATTTAACCTTAGCACCACCTTGTACCCTTGAAAATTTCCAAGAATGGATTTGTATGAAAAGAGCAATTGGTTTGTCTACTTTAAAAAGAAAAATCGTTGATATGTTAAAAGTTGGAAAAGCCAATGTTATTGGAAATAGTAACGGTGGATCAATTGAAGAAATTATCACCATAAACTATGATAATGAAACCATATGAAACCATAACAAGGGATACTCTGGAACTTGAAAGAATGGGGGACAGAATCATTCGTCTACAACACACTCATGTTAAGCAAACTATAGAACAATATCGTACAATATCTGGTCAAAGGAAAAGGCCTGTACTTAGTGCTATACCTAGCACAAATGTTACCAATACTACTATTATAAAAGAAGAAAAATCTTCTGATCCCTTCAAATGATATTGATAAACCCGTTGTAGTTAAACTACTAGGGCCCATAAAACAATAGTAGGCCATATATAGTTAAACTACAAAAGGTCCATAATATCAATATATTACCATACTACATGTTGATGAGTGGATTTCGTAACAACTTTTGAGAGGTTTATGGTGAGTTGTAAAGGCTAACGATCAACTAATCTATGGAGAATGGAGGTTTTTTATGGTGGTTGAACTGAGCTCGAGAGCGTTTATAAGAATCTCGCGAGTTCCCTTGAGGCTTGTGTAGTGTGTTCTCAAGAATCTCATAGGTGTGTTGTGAGGCTTGTAAAACATGTTCCCAAGATGCCTACGTACCCATGTATATATAGGGATCAAGTTCACGTTGTTTTTTTTAGACTAGAAGTCTGGTTAGGCGGCAATATTCTAGGTTCTTAATTCATGGGGACCTCCTTTTCTCAGGATTCAGCCACGAATAGGCGACCAAAGTCGAGTAGAACTCAAGTTCTAGCCCGGCTAGGAGTATCTTTACTAGTTCTAGTCTCATTAGAGGTATTCAAGGATCATCTTCACCCAAGGAATACATTCCAACAAGGAGTTGATGTTCATGACTTGCTCCTAAAGAATAGGAGGCTTAATCATACTAGAATTCTGCTGGCATAAATCTGTTCTCGTACAGGAAGCTGTCTCCTAGGAACCTGTCTACAGGAACCTATCTCCCGGGAAGCTGTCTGCAGGAACCTGTCTCTCGGGAACCTGTTTACAAGAACCTGTCTCTCGGGAACCTGAACCTGTCTAGATCCATTTCACATGCTATTTAGCCCCATTTAACATAAGGGACCTCAATCATAACCCATATTAATCATACGGATTGGATCCTTAAGCCCAATGGGTCCAAATCTAGCCCATGGAGATTTTGGGCACAACAACTACCCCCCGGTTCCTCGAAGTCATAGGATACGAGAGGAACCTAAATAGCCTGATATTTTAAGGTCCAATCCCTTTAGTGCTCCTATGTTTCTTCTGAGTGAACCATGCAGGTCTTTATCTTCTTGCTTGAATCGTGACAAGGGCACAAAGTGAATCCAATTAGGCGCTGAGTGGATCCTTTAAAAAGGGCACAAAGTGAATCTAATTGGGCACTGAGTGAACCTTACGAATGTCAAGGGAACCAAGTGAATCAAAATAAGGGCATCAAGTGAACCTATTTGGGCGTTATGTGAACCTATGCTGAGGGCACAAAACGAATCCAATAGGGCACTAGATGAATCCTTAAAAAGGGTAAAGGTGAATCTAGGATTATCAAGAGAACCACGTAAATCCAAATAAGGGCATCAAGTGGACCTAGTTAGGCGTTATATGAACCTATGATGAGGGCACAAAACGAATCCAATAGAGCACCGGATGAATCCTCAAAAGGGCACGAGGTTAACCTCGAAAATCATAATTTTGATTGCTCAAGAGGCTGCTTCGTCTTCTAAGACCCTTTTTGTTTGACTATCTAATGTCTGTCTATTAAAGGTAATCTAGGATCAGCTGCGTCCTAGGAGTACTCTCAAGTAATGAGTCTGCTTCTTTCTAGCTGGATTTTAGATCTTTCTGCTGTCTATGCTCAGGAACCTGGTGCTCAGGAACCTATGTCTCGAACCTATTTCTTAGGAACCTCTATCTCGGAACCTGGTTCTCAGGAACCTCTATCTCGGAACCTGGTTCCCAGGAACCTCTCTATAGGAAACTGTACCTGCACAAATAACAAATTTGTCAGTCTGGGGAGCCTTTCTGTGGTTCACACGTACTTCTTGCTATCCTCATTGCTGCTGTTAGGCTGACTCAGGCTCTTCTGCAGGGAGGAACCTGGTCCATTCATAATCTGCTTAATTAGTGGTTCATCAGGATCGTCTTGATACTCATAATCTGCTGACTGTCTTCTCAACTAGTGCTCATTTCTCCACGTTTGGTCTTCATATCTGATATTGGATTTGTCTCCTCGCTCATACAATATTTGTTGACTGGAACCTATGACTTAATAGGTCTAAATCTATCCCATGGTATTTTAGGCACAACACTAAGAAAACTAGAAAAAATAGATTAGTAGTACGAGCTGAAGAGCTCACATATAAGTGATGCATGTATGCAAGTAGGAATGATTATCTACATTATATATGTTGCTACCTTCTCAAGTGGAATATCAGTTAACTACTTGGCTGATTCAACTAACAAGTTTGAGATCATAAACTAAGCATATATGTTATGTAAGCTGTAAACCTATAGGGCATGATAACATCCTAAGTACAAGTTCTCATAAATTTCAATTCTAAAGATCATGAAATATGCGCATTAAAAGCTATATGTATCTAAGCATGACAGTATATAAGCTCTCGTTGATAGAAAATGTGCATGATAGTTAAGGATATAAAGGCATGAAAGTAGAACTTATCTGTGCTTCGTTGTGCCAGTTTGGATTGAGGTTCCGTTACTGAACCTGGAAGATGGAAGCTCTTCTCTGTGCAAGCTTACATAGGGAAATTAAGCCACCCCCCGAGCCATCATGACGCGTGAACCTCCCATAGCTTGTTGAAGCGGTTGACTGAAAACTGTTTATTTCGGCTGAATATCACTGAACTTGGAAGCTGTAGCTGTTTCAATCATATACAAGTTTTATTAGAGTATTCATCTATGTATCACAAGGCAAATCCAATTGAGCTCTAGGTGAATCCTAGTAAGGGCACTTAGAGAATTCAATTGGGTGCTAAGTGAATTCTTAGTAGCGCATAAGATGAATCCAGTTGAGCTTTAAGTGAATCCTGAGAAGGGTACTTAAAGAATACGACTGGGCGTCAAATGAATCATTTTGGCTTTAAGGAGCACGAAGTGAATCCATCCGGGCTCTAGGTGAATCATGTCAAGAGCACGAATAGAATCCGGTTGGGCACTAAGTGAATTCCTTTGTGGCATCAAGTGAATCCTGAAGAGTGCACAAAGAGAATCTATAGGGCATACGATGAATCATTTCAAACTCTAGGGGCACCAAGTGAATCCGTACGGGCACAAGGTGAATCCCTTTGAAGGCTTTTCAAGTACAAGCAAACTCTAGGTTAGGTTACCCATGCCTAGGCTCCCAAAACCTTTAACTAGGTGCCCACATTCTTATGGGACTTTTGAATGTGTGCCTATGATTCATAGGGCTTTTCGATGTGAATCTTTCGTGCTTGCAAGTCTTTTCTAGCTATCGAATGCCTGCAGCTGACAGGGCTTTCAAAGTGAACCTTTTTGGGCTCTATGCAAATCCTTGTAAGGGCATAAGGTGAATCAAACTGGTCATTATATGAACCTCTGCTAAGGGCAAAAACTGAAACCAATTGGGCACCAAATGAATCCCTAAAAGGGTATAAAGAGAATCCATCAAGATACAAACAAATTCGTGCAGATGCATGAAGCACCAAGTGAATCCTTTTGGGCTCTAAGTGAACCTATACGGGCACATAGAGAATCCATAAGGGCACTCGATCAATACATGGATATGCTTAAGGAGCCTGGTGAGTCCTTCTGGGCTCTAAGTGAATCCTTGAATGGAGCACAAAGAGAATCCAGAAGGGCGCTAGATTAATCCTCTAAAGACATGGAGCTCTTGCCGTAAGTACACTTTCTTCTATTCAGGTATCGGCTGGCTGGGAACTTCAAGCAGGAAGCTGCTAATCAAAAACTGTCAACAATTGGCTTCTAACAAATGTCAATGAACCTGGAAGCTGTTACATACGAGCTTTGGGTATATAACAATGAACCTGCAAGATGTTAGTCTCAAGAAAATAACGAGTAATCTACTAGACACATATAAAATACAACTAGACCTGGAAGCTGTTACCTATGAGCTTGAGGTGAATAACACAAAACCTATTATCTGTAGGTAAATATACTAAACTTGACTGCAGGTAAATATCAAGGAATCTGCGAAATGCAGGCAAATATCAAGGAATCTACGAGATGCAGGCAAATATCAAGGAACCTGTGAGCTACAGGTACATGTGCATTCTAACATCAAAAAACATAATCAAGACATAATCATAGCTTCATCGCATATAAGACCTCAATAACATAAATATCTAAGCATGCTTTTAAATAGTAAGAGTTTGTTGCACGTACCTGGGAGGTTTTTTTACGAATATGTAAGCATAAAAGGAGAGGTATCACCTGGATCTTTCTGTAGACTGATTAGAAGTGAAGTGGAAGCATTCGTTAAGATTTGAACACTCAATGATGTGTTCATGATGCAAGCATGCTGCTCTTCAAGATACTAGACCAAATCAATTTTCAAGGTTCTTGAACGAAATATGAACCATGAGGTTCCCAAACTGCATCTTAGCCATGAGGTTCCCGAACCAAATCATGAGCTTCCTGGACCTGATGGTGATGTTCCTGACCTGAATTCTCAAAATTCTGAAATCCTCAATTTTCAAAGTACCATGTGCTATAGTAATCATACTACCCCCCAGTTCTTTAGGGAAGCTTGTCTTTGATGAAGAACTAACTCCGGGAAGCTTCACAATTCTTCGATAATCTCTAATAAGTCGTTGAATATTAATCCATGAAGTTGAGTACTATGTATTTTCTTCAAGATGCTCATATCAGATTCTTGCAGCTACTCTTCATCAAAACCTTCAACTATGTCGAATTTTCCTTAACACTCGAATAAATACTATAATTTCTTCACATCATTCCTGCTTATAGCTTTAACATGTCTTCTTTTTGCTTCTTTAACCTCTTACAAAACATGCTGAGAATGAACCTCTATATCTAATACAAATATCCCAATACAGCACCTCTAAGCTTACGCGAGCTAACTCATTGTAAGAAACAAGAGATACTTAAAGAGGTTACTTGTGAGGTATTTCTAGCAGCTCATTGACTTACATTCCTTGTTTTATAAGCTAAATATAGGCTCATGTACGAAGTAATACAAGGAAAAGAACTTACTCATAATTTTGTTGAAAACTACTCGAAAGAAATAAGTTTTCTTGCTATGGAGGTATACATGCACTACCCCCCAGTTCTAAGAAAGAAATACATATATAAATAAATGTCTCTCAACTCTACTTTAAGGAAGCTCTCAAACTTTCAACTACTGGTCACCTCGAGCTATCCATTCCGCGAGCTTCCCAGCTTTAATCAAATCCTCAATTTGGTCTTTCAATGCTCTACATTCGGAAGTATCATGGCAATTATCCTCATGGAAGTCACAATATTTCTTCAGATCTTTCCTTACTCCTATAGGTAAATGTGCGGGCTTTGCAAACATTCCTTCTTTCCCATAAACCGTGAAGATGTGGTCCACTGGAGCGATAAAAGAGGTATAATTGTCGCGCTTTGTCTTCAAATTTGCTTTACTTCTTTTGGAGGAAGCTCGATCCCCAATAACATATGCTTGCGGGCTTGGAGACCTCTCTCGCTTGCTTCCTTTGTGACTAGCTTCATCTCCAAGACATTCTGTTTCTCTCAACTTCAACAAGGATTCTTCCACACACTTATATAGTTTAGCTTGCTTGTAGAAATCAGCTAGTGTACCAGGTTCACGTACTTGTAACTCCTTACAGAAGTCTGAACCAGCTCTAACTCCAGTAATCAGGAAGCTCATAATGACCTCGTCAGGAGCTTTCTTAACTCTGGGAACAACTGCATTAAAACATTGGTCAAGGTCTCATCTGCTCTCTGCTTGATGTTTGCCAAGGTATTGGTTGGGGGTGCAAAAGTGACGGAAGCTCTAAATTGAGTAACGAAGAGCTTCCCCATATTCTCCCAAGAATCTATAGAATCTGATGGTATCCTCTTGAACCATTGATGGGCTCCACCATGAAGGTTTGTGTCCAGTAATCTACACGGTGTTGGCTCCTTAACTTGATAAACTTCCATCTCGGTATTGAAGCGATCCAGATACTCCACAGGATCCGTAGTGCCATCAAATTTAAACTCGTTTGACATACGATAGGATTTAGGTAAATGGGATTTTCTAACCTTCTTGGTGAACGGAGATAAGGTTATTGCACCTGTTGTTGACTACTTTTCTTCGTTGAGTTTCACTAAAATCTTCTTGAGATCTTCAGCATTTAAATCATCAACTCTACCATCCTTTGCTTTCTTATCTTTATCATCGACTTCCTGTGAATCTGCTATGCTCGAATTGTTCGCGATCTCGTCTGAACTTGAATCATCTTTAATTATCTCAATTGAAGGTTCCTTCGCTTTTTTCTTTTTCTGAGAAGATGCTCTTGATTTCGTAGTCTTCTTACTCTTAAGTCCTGCCAAGATCTGTAATCGAGTTTTTTTAACATGAGGCTGTTTATCCTTGGGTTCACCATCTTCTTTACCTTCAGCATCCTTCTTTGGGTCTTCGATCTCTTCCTCAGCCTTTTCTTCATGTTCTTCTTCATCAATGTCCAACTACCTGGGATTAATCTTAGCTTTTTTACCCTTCTTCCTTAATATCAACCTCAACTTTTTCTTCTTCTTTTGTGTTATCTGTTCAAGGGTTGTAAGCCTCTCTTCAATCGACTTTAGATGCTCTAGGACATCAGCACGAATAATCTTCTTTGCTTTTGGGGTTTGATTTTCTCCTTGGGGTACTTTCTTTATAGAATTTGTTGCTTCACTATCAGAACTGCCTGCCATCTTTCCACTCTTAAGATGAAAACTCTCCCCTCCTTCTAGCGCCAATTTGATGAGTGGATTTCGTAACAACTTTTGAGAGGTTTATGGTAAGTTGTAAAGGCTAACGATCAACTAATCTATGGAGAATGGAGGTTTTTTGTGGTGGTTGAACTGAGCTCGAGAGTGTTTATAAGAATCTCGTGAGTTCCCTTGAGGCTTGTGTAGTGTGTACTCAAGAATCTCGTAGGTGTGTTGCGAGGCTTGTAAAACATGTTCCCAAGATGCCTACGTACCCATGTATATATAGGGATCAAGTTCACGTAGTTCTTTTTAGACTAGAAGTCTGGTTAGGCGGCAATATTCTAGGTTCCTAATTCGTGGGGACCTTCTTTTCTCAGGATTCAGCCACGAATAGGCGACCTAAGTCGAGTAGAACTCAGGTTCTAGCCCGGCTAGGAGTGTCTTTCCTAGTTCTAGTCTCATTAGAGGTATTCAAGGATCATCTTCACCCAAGGAATATATTCCAACAAGGAGTTGATGTTCATGACTTGCTACTAAAGAATAGGAGGCTTAATCATACTAGAATTCTGCTGGCATAAATCTGTTCTCGTACAGGAAGCTGTCTCCCAGGAACCTGTCTACAGGAACCTGTCTCCCGAGAAGCTGTCTGCAGGAACCTGTCTCTTGGGAACCTGTTTACAGGAACCTATCTCTCGGGAACCTGAAACTGTCCAGATCCATTTCACATGCTATTTAGCCCCATTTAACTTAAGAGACCTCAATCATAACCCATATTAATCATACGGATTGGATCCTTAAGCCCAATGGGTCTAAATCTAGCCCATGGAGATTTTGGGCACAACACTACATACTAGCACATGAATCATCAACAGCTGGAAAATGAAAGAAAAGAAGATGGAATCCTGAAAAGATGACAGGTCATGATAAAAAGATGGAAGAAAAAGAAGACGAAAAGGAAGATGGAATCTTGAAAAGATAAAAAAAGATAAAAAGATGGAAGAAAAAGAAGGCGGAACTTTGAAAAAATGACACAGGGACAAACCAAGATGGATAGCTGGTAGGAAAATGGCAGACAGATGGAATAAAATAATAGGCCTACAAAGAAAAATGGAAAGGATGTACAATAAAATATTTGTAATTAAATAATTGAAAAGAGAATAGTACGACTAAGGTTATCCATATAAAGAGCCTCAATGTAAAGGAAAGATTATTGAAAACATTCTGCAATAAAAACTCTGAAGTTTCTGTATCTTCCATGTCTAGCTAAACACTTTCTTTTCTATAATTTCTGCCAAAATATGGTATCTTATTTCAAGAAGTTTTACTTTATAATTATAAATAATATTTGTTACTTTATAAATTATTATCTAAAAACAGTATTTTGGAGAGAGTCCGTGGAACTATCTCCTAGCACCTAGGCCATATCCCGTGAAGCTGGTATGCAAGGAAGAGAGAGAGAAACTAGGGTGAGTTAAGTACTCCGGTGATCCGACATACTGCTAGTAAGGTAAGGTTCTGAACTTGAATTTACTATTTATAATTAAGAATAAAATGATTATTTCTGCAATTATGATGCTAGAGTTTGGTAAGGAACTATAGAAATTTCGAACTAAAAATGACTTTTTTTTAATTCCTGCTTTATGATACAATGTTATACCATCTATGTTCTTTCCCTCTTTAGGGTTAATAGATGATGAGATCCTAAAATTAGAATTTATAGTACATTTAAAATTTTATTATACCACTATGTACTATAATTGTAGTATAATAAGTATAAGTTACCTGTAAACCTTGAAGCCCTATAAATTGGTATGGGGTTAAATCTCAAAGTTCTCACTGAAGTGGAGGGCTAGTATCAGATCGCTCACTCTAGTTATCGGCATCTCATATGTACCATTGTAGTTGCAAGTAATGACAGCAACGTTACCTTCCTATGTTGACCTAATGAGAGTACACACGTGGCTGCATTGACTTGGACAGCATGGAAAGTAATGTTCCTCCCCTACTGACCTGGACAATTGTAACAGCTCTATATGTATTGTCTATATATATATATATATATATATATATATATATATATATATATATATCACGGGTCTTCTCTTCTCTGTAAATAAAAAGATTCAAAACACTACTAAATATTCTTGCAGCTCTTAAGATGGAAACTGGTAGCTCGTCATCTCTTCCGTCAGTGGGAAAGGAAGAACATAAAAACTGCTTTTGTGGAAGAAAAGCTCAAGTTTGTATTTCCTGGACTTTAAAAAATCCAGGAAGGCGATTCTACACCTGTGCCACTCCAAAGGTAATTGTAAATTACATATATTTTGCAACTAAATGGTTATTGTTATGTAAAATATTTAAATCGAACTTAAATTGTAGGAAAACAATGGATGCCATTTTTTTCAAAGGTTCGATGAAGATTTTTGTCCCAGGTCCTTGGGTGTAATAACTCACCTAAATCACCGAAGAATTTATCTTGAAGAGAAGTTGAAACTTGTGGAAGAGGATCTTGTTGAAAGTGTTGAAAAGAAGAAGCTTTTGAAGGCTGAGAGGAAGGTGTTAATTGAAGCAAGAATGAAACCGGAAGCTGAGAAAAACTACTTAAAAAAATAGTTGAGGTTGTTTGTGTATGTTGTTGTGTTATTGATTGCAGTGATGATGTTTTTTAAGTAGTTGTAGGAACTAAATGTGTCTGCAGCAAGGTTGTTAGATGGAGTGAATATGTACCGGTTGATGTAATGAATGGTATTGCTTAATATATGAAATATGTGTGTTTGCTTTCTCTTTTTTTAGTTAAAATGAAATGAATGTACTGATTGGATAAAGATAAAACATTATGAGATCATGGTTAAAACAGATAGATAAATTAAAGATGCCATTCCATAAAACCATTACATAACATTGTCTTGCACATGGCCAAAATAAAACATTAGTTGTGATACAACTAATGAAAGTCTTAAACACAGTCTTAAAACAAGTCTTACAAAAAAGCAAAAACTATAACTTAAATTAACAAATAGTCACATATCAATTAAGCAAGGTCAATGGGATCATCTGGAGTGTTTTTGAACTTCTTCAGCTTGATATTTTGAGATCTGGTGCAAAACCTGTGCTCCATACTAGGTAGCAAATCTTTAAAGGCCCTTTCTAGACCTTTTTGTTGATCACTTATAATTGTGAATCCAGTGCCATCATTTAGTTGAAGATCATCAATCAATAGAGTAATGAACCAAGACCAACTTTCAGTGTTTTCTGATTCTACTACAGCACAGCAAATGGGGAACATTTGGTTGTTCCCATCCCTCCCAACAGCTGATAGCAACTGACCACCACAAATTGTTTTTAAAAAACACCCATCCAATCCTATGAAGGTTCTGCAACCAGCTTTCCAACCAGTCTTTAATGCATGATAACATATATAAAATCTCTTAAATTGGCATGGATCAGTTTCATTCAACCTGGTAGTAGATATCTTCATAGTATTTTGAGGATTACTTAACAGCAATTCATGTCCATAATCTCTGACCCTAGAATAGTGTAGTCTAAGTGATTCAGCAACACAATCTAATGCAGCCTTCCTTACCCTCAAAATTTTAATTATTGGAACCACAATCTCAAGTTCATTTTTTATTGTTTCAGCCATCTCCTTTACCCTCCACTGGGGATTTTTTCTAATTCTTTCACCAAAAACATCACATAAATACCTGATAGAGGCCATTTTGTTAGAAATTGGCTTAGTGCACAAGTGGATATCTACCAGTGTTTTGATTCTGCATGTATCACCATCCTTATCCTTACTACACCAGATATAAAATGGACACCCTGGCTCACAGCAAACTTGACATCTCTTCCAATCATTTGTCACAAATTATTTTCCCCTCCTATCAGACACACCATATTGCCTTACTGCATCTCTAAACTCAGCCATGCTAACAAACTCTTGACCTACCTCCCATTTGACAACACCAGAAGTACTACCCTTCTTACTAACCTTTCTTTTTTGGGATTTGGTAGACCAATATAACCATTTTTGAATTTTCTTCTTCACTAGATGATGATAATGACCTAAATGTTTCATATTCAAAATCTGAATCCTCAATACCACACCTGTTAGGAACATTCATGGCTTTATACATTTCCCCTTTAAATTTTTTAGCATTCTGTCTAATACTTTTGACAGAGTCATTGCTTTCGCACTTTAGGTTTTGAAATTTGTCAAAATAAAAGTGAAATTAAATTAAATTTAGGATTACACTTAGAATCCTCCCCCGGGGACGACACTATTTGGGAATCCAGTCAAATAGGTCAAACCGAGCCAAAAATGTTTTCCGATGTACTTTCAACATTGACTTAGGATGAGAATATCATGTTAGTGGTATTTTATATTCTAGGTTGTTTATGTCAAAAGATTTTAGGCATTCGGCTAAAGGCACAAATATCGAGAATTTTTAAACACTGCTTTTACGAGTCAAACTGTTCAATTTATTTAAAAGAGTGTTGTTCTTAAATGTTTTACTCTCAAATATTCTTGATATATTTATTTATTATTTATAATAAATTTGCCTTGCCAAAATCCATGCCAAAAGACCAAAAATGGATTTTATTCCGAAATACCCATAAATCCTTATTTATCCGGATAAAATTATTATTAATTCAAACTTAAATATTCCTTGGACCTCATAGTCATTATTTTACATGGAATATTATGTTTAAATATTTATCAAGTCAAAACTTTTGTCTAAGTTGTCGGTAAAGACAAGTGAATTTTTCGGTCGCTCCGGAAGGCTGTTTTAAAATTCGAAAAATTCGTAAAAATGCTTCCACTCATCTTTTTGACTTGAAACTTTGAATGTGTCCTTAGTTTCCCTATAGGACAATGTAGAATTAATTTCATAAATTTTGGATGACTTTTTTCCGGGACCCCTTAAATCGATACGTAATTGATTTATCGGTCGCTTAAAAGTCATAGTTGGTCAACTCATTTCAAGGTGAAATTTTGACCACAATCCTCTGGGAAAATTTCTAGAGGATTCCCAAAATTTCATAATTTTTGAATAATATTTTGATTTATTGCGATTAAACCCATTTCTTCTCGTCGGTACGCGTGTTTTTCGCATTTTAATCGTTTCGTTAAATGGAATGACACCTAAGCACGTTTTTATCAGCGAATTTGAATTCCTTACAGCTGATGTGACCTTGGGAAGATTCCTCCCGCTTGCCTTTATGCCATGTGCTTTTTACCATTTAAAATAAAGCAAAAATGCCTTATTTTTGGCTATAAAAAGCCCCCTTACCCCCCCCCCCCCATTTCATTAAGCCCCCACGAGCCAAGTATATGCTGGTGAAATAAGCTTAGAAATACTCTCTTTCCAGTAGCCAAAGTTGCAAAAACGTTTCTTTGCTTCAAGCCTAAAATATTTCAAGATCTATCTTCATTTTAGCTTGATTTTCTTCTCCATTCTTGCTCCTAAACACACACCTTTGGTCACCAATCTTTTTGTGGTCTTTGGACCTTGTTTTAACAGTTTATAAGTTTCCTTAAAGCCTTTTTCCGGCCATTTTCCGGTGACTTTTCCGGCGACTCATTTTTTGTGTTTTTGGCTTCGTTACTAGCTTTTTCTCTTGTTTTCTCTCTAGATCTCAAGGGTTATAAGTTGGTTTTAATTTTTCCTCACTCTTCTATATATAAGTCGAGTATATATAGTAGAAGTGGTGGTGGGTGGCTTGAATATTTAGTGTTTATTGCTTGTTTGGTTTATATCTACTCTTATAAACAATAATATTTAATATTCTTGCATTTTGTCACTAATATACACTTGTTCTTGAAGTATATTCGTGTAGTGTATATTTGACATCTTGTAAGGTGTGTTCTTGAGGTTGAAGTTGAGAATCACCTCATTTAAGTCCTTCAATCCAAGTTGAGTATGTTAGATATTGATTCAAGTGATGGTCAGGATCTGGACTACTGATCAGATACTGATGCTGATGTCATCAGTAATACGATGCCAGTATTAGGTTGCTATCAGGATTAGAAGCTGATCAGGATTACATAAAGATATACATCAGTCTAGAGATCAAGGGAGATTTACATGTCGGTTCCTGATTTATAGGAACGCAGCTATCATTCAAGATATGTATTAAGAGTCGTATGTAATTGATTTAATATATCTTGTAATTGATAGGGTAGATGTGTGATATATATAAACACAGTTTAGGTTTTACATTAATGTAATCGCTAACACGAGTTATCTTGTAACCTAGCAGCTCTCAAGAACACAAGAATTTCTTGAGAGAGTTTGTAACAGTTTTATATCAGAGTTAATAAAGTTGTTATTTATTCATACTTGTGTTATCATTTATGTTTTAAGTCAAAAATCTTATAGAATTGTATTCAACCCCCTTCTACAATTGTTCTTTACTGGGTAACAATTGGTATCAGAGCAAACTGATTAATTACAATCAGAAACGATCTTATGATGTCGACGAGCAAGTATGAAAGTATTAAAATCCCTGTTCTCAAAAAGGCTGAATACCCCACATTGAGGGTAAAGATGTTGATGTATCTAGAGGCAACTGATCCTAACTATCTCGATCGAATATATGATGGTCCATATATTTCTAAGAGACTAGTTGCTAGAACAGATACTGTACCTGAGCACTATGTTCAGAAGACAAAGGCTGAATGGACTCCTGAGGAAAAGGCTGAAGTACTCAGAGATGCAAAGGTGAAGAATATTCTTCATAATAGCCTTGATGCTGTCATGTCAAACAGAGTGATAGCATGTAAAACTGCTAAGGAGATCTGGGAAACTTTGGAAACTCAATGACAGGGTACTGAATCTATCAAAAGGAACAGAAGGGCTCTATTGATTCAAGAGTATGAACAGTTTGATGCAAAATTTGATGAGAGCCTCACTGATCTGTATGATAGATTTCTGACATTATTGAATAATCTATCTCTGGTGGGTAAAGAGTATGAACCAGAGGACTCGAACACCAAGTTTCTTAGAGCTTTGCCTGAGGAGTGGGATACTCAAACATCTATCATTAGGCATCAGTATGATTTTAATGCTGTGTCTCTTGATGAAGTCTATGGAATGCTAAGAACCCATGATCTTGAGGTTCAACAAAGGAAGAATAAGAAAACCAACAAAGCAAAGGTTGTTGCTTTAAATGTTGAATCAAAATTAAAAGGAAAAGCTGTGGAGGTTTCAAGGAGGAGAAGTAGAGTAGCTGAGTCCAATACTGTTGACTCATCATCAGATCCTGATGCCAATCCTAATACTGATACTGATGATGACTCTACTGATTCTGACCTGATGGAAATGGTTGCTATGATAGTCAAAGGCTTCAAGAAGATGAAGTTCAGAAAGGCTAGAAGACAAGGCAATTTTCAGAAGAAACCGTTCAATGCTGACAAGAACAGGTACAAGAAGAATGAATGCAAAGGCAGCAAGTTTGACAAGTCAAAAGTCAAATGCTACAACCGTGATGGAATGGGTCACTTTGCAACTGAATGCAAAAAGGCTAAGACCAAAGCTCTTATCTCATCAAGCAAGGATTGGATGGACTCTTCCTCAGAATCTGAAGAGAAAAAGGTGAACTATGCATTAATGGTAAAAGTGGATGAGATTGCTACTCCTGAAAATAAGGTACCTAACTGATAATGTTTCTGAGTTAAGATCTTTCTTAAAGTTTTTGCATATTAGCTTTAAAAGTCAATCTCTTGAAAATGCTAGAATAATATCTGAGATGTCAGAATTGTCTAAAAGAAATGATCATCTAGAAGCTGAGTTACTCTTTATGCAAGAAGTACAAAATGAATGTGATAAGGCTAAGCACATGAAGCTAGAAATGGAGTTTAAATGTACTGCACTTGAAAAGGAAATTAATGATGCTAATGAGCAACTCAGAACCTGGACACACTCTAGAAAGAAAACACACGATATTATCATAGATAAGAACTGGAAAGAGTGTCTAGGTTATAAACCAGAGGACAAGAAGAAGAATAAAGGTAAAGTTGTTACTGCTGAAACAACAGAACCAGGAAGAGTTGTTGTGAATGAGTCAACAAATCCAAAAACCTATATATATGTTACAGATAGAACAAAGACTAAATTAAAACCTATTAATTATGTGTATCCAGAAAATCCCAAATCTACTTTAGAAAAGGGATCTACTTCTATACAAAATTCTGAGTCTAAAACTGTCAAAAACAAAAATAGAGGTCTTTTGTCTAAGAAACAACTGAGAGATAGAATCTATGAAGTGACAGATAGAGAGAAAACAACTACTGCTAAGAGGAACAGGAATGTTAAAATTGGAATAAACAAAGAGAATAATTATAAGTATATTCCAAATGTACCAAGGAAAGTGTGTTTCAACTGTGGTAACTCTAATCATCTTGCTATTGATTGCAGGAGGAGTAAAAAGAAGGCTATTGTAGTTCCTAAGTCTGACATTAGGAATAGATCAGTATTTTTTAAACCACGGAATCCTTGTTTTCATTGTGGCAGTAAATGGCATTCTATTTATACATGTGAAGAATACCATAGTTTGTACTACAACCATTATGATCCGTTGCCAAAGTTTAATAAAAGTGAAAATTCTGGTAAAACAAAGAGTCTGAATACTAAGCATGCATCTGTTAATTCTGATAATGACAAAGATGGATTTAAATCTCACAGAACTGCTTTTGTTAAAAAGACTTCTGCTGCTAAAAATGTTAAATTGCATGCAAAAAGAACCCAACAAGTGTGGGTTCTTAAAAATTCTAACTGAGCTCTTTGTGTTTCTGATTGCAGGGTAAAAAGACAAATGTGTTAGTCATGGATAGTGGATGCTCTGTGCACATGACTCGAAACAAAATCTTGCTATCAGAATTTAAGGAGAAAGCTGGCCCAACAGTGTCTTATGGATATGGCAACATTGGACAAACTTTGGGATATGGCAATATAATCATTGGAAATG
The DNA here is from genome assembly GCA_036435485.1 of Saposhnikovia divaricata. NCBI lineage: Eukaryota > Viridiplantae > Streptophyta > Magnoliopsida > Apiales > Apiaceae > Saposhnikovia > Saposhnikovia divaricata. The sequence goes on from CM071600.1 coordinate 165,884,236, forward strand.
TCATCATTGAAAAAGTAGCTCTGGTGAGAGGACTCAAACACAATCTACTTAGTGTTAGTCAAATCACAGACAGAGGTTATCATGTCAACTTCAATGATACTCACTTTGAAGTGATCAGTAAAACATCTGGAAGGATTGTCTTGACTGGTCAAAGACGTGGTAACATTTATGAAGCCAACGTCTACACCAATAATGATGGTCCCTCAACATGTCTCATCAGTAAAGCAACAGTAGATGAAAGTTGGAATTGGCACAAGAAGCTTTCTCATCTCAACTTCAACAACATCAATGAGTTGGTTAAGAAAGACTTGGTGAGAGGATTACCTAAAGCATTGTATACTCCAGATGGACTCTGTGATGCTTGTCAGAGGCCAAACAGAAAAGGACATCATTTAAGAGTAAAACTGAATCCTCAATTGATGAACCATATCACATGCTTCAACTTGACTTATTTGGACCATTAAACATCATGTCCATCAGTAAGAAGAGATATACTCTAGTTATTGTTGATGAATTTACTAGATTCACTTGGGTGTATTTTCTTCATAGAAAAGATGAAACTGCTGAGATACTTTTGGACCATGTAAGACTCATTGAAACTGGCACAAAGTACAAAGTCAAGATTCTGAGAAGTGATAATGGAACTGAATTCAAGAATTCAGTAATGGAAGAGTTCTGCAAATACAAAGGAATAGCACAACAATTCTCTGCTCCTTGTACACCCCAGCAAAATGGAGTAGTTGAAAGAAAGAATAGAACTCTTATTGAAGCCAGCAGAACTATGTTGGAGGAAGCTAAACTACCTACATACTTCTGGGCAGAAGCAGTCAATACAGCATGTTACACTCAGAACATTTCATTAATCAACAGACATGGTGTGACTCCTTATCAAATGATAAAGGAAAAGAAGCCAAGTCTGAAACATCTACATGTGTTTTGCTGCAAGTGCTTTGTTCTTCGACCTCATCCTGAACAGCTAGGGAAATTTGAAACTAAAGCTGATGAGGGCATCTTTATTGGTTATCCAACTTCAAGAGCCTTTAAAGTCTACAATCTAAGGACAAAGACAGTCATGGAGTCTGTCAATGTATCTTTTGATGATAAAAAGATAACAGGAATTGCTGAAGACTCTCATGACAGTTTAATTTTTGCAAATGAAGCTACCAAGAATCCTGATAACTCTGTGTCAGATACTGATATCTCTTCAGATCTTGATAATTCACACATTCCTGATGAAGTTCCAATTACTGATGGTGAAACTATTAATGCAAATGTTGAGGGGGAGCAACATGAAGACACCATCAATACTGACTCAACTCAAACATCAGGAGTGGGTTCATCAGAAACAATTTCAAGTGATGATTCTGACAGTACTTCAAGAGGAGATAGCACTATCTCAGGGGGAGCTTCTAATAATTCTAGTTCTTTTGAAGATAACACCAATCCAGGGGGAGCATCCAACTCAAGAAATGATTTACCATCAGCAAGGAAATGGACCAAAAGTCATACTCCTGATTTAATTATTGGGAATCCTGATGCAGGTGTTAAAACTAGAAGTGCAACACAAAATGAATGCCTCTACAATAACTTTCTGTCAAAAGAGGAGCCTAAGAAAATTGAAGATGCACTCAAGGATGCTGATTGGGTTACAGCAATGCAAGAAGAACTGAATGAATTTGAGAGAAATGAAGTCTGGAAACTAGTACCAAGGCCAAAGGATAGGTCTATTGTAGGTACAAAGTGGGTGTTCAGAAATAAAACTGATTCAGATGGCACAATTGTAAGGAACAAAGCAAGGCTAGTTGCAAAGGGTTATTCTCAACAAGAAGGAATAGACTATGATGAAACTTTTGCTCCTATTGCAAGGCTTGAAGCTATTAGGATTTTTCTGGCATATGCAGCCCACATGAAATTCAAAGTGTTCCAGATGGATGTTAAAAGTGCTTTTCTAAATGGAGAATTGGAAGAGGAGGTATATGTTGAACAACCTCCTGGCTTCATTGACCCTAGATATCCAGATCATGTCTATAGACTGGATAAAGCACTTTATGGACTAAAGCAAGCTCCAAGAGCCTGGTATGAAACTTTGGCTAAATTCTTACTGGAAAGTGGTTTCAAAAGAGGTACAATTGACAAAACCTTGTTTTACTTGAATCATGGTAAGGACTTGCTATTAGTTCAGATATATGTTGATGATATCATTTTTGGGTCAACTAACTTCAAATTGTGTGAGAAGTTTTCAAAGCTAATGCAGTCTAGATATCAAATGAGCATGATGGGAGAAATGAGCTATTTCTTAGGTCTGTAAGTTAAACAGACTGATGATGGGATCTTTATCAATCAGTCAAAGTATACAAATAATTTACTAAAGAAGTTTAACATGCAAGACAGTTCTACTGCTTCAACTCCTATAGCCACAGCTACAAAACTTGATCCTGATCAAGGTATTGAGGTAGATGTAACTAACTACAGAGGTATGATTGGCTCACTTTTGTATCTAACTGCTAGTATACCAGATATCATGTATGCAACCTGTCTTTGTGCAAGATTTCAGGCAAATCCTAGGGAACCACATCTCATTGCAGTCAAAAGGATTTTCAGATACTTGAAAGGCACTCCGTCTCTTGGTCATTGGTATGCTAGAGAGTCTGATTTTAGTTTATGTGGTTACTCAGATGCTGATTTTGTAGGGTGCAAAATAGACAGAAAAAGTACCTCAGGCAGTTGTCAGTTTCTTGGAGAAAGACTAGTTTCTTGGTTCAGATCTCCACATCGACTGCAGAAGCTGAGTACATTGCTGCTGGAAGCTGTCGTGCTCAGATCATGTGGATGAGAAATCAGATAATGGACTATGGTTTGTCATTTTCAAAAATACCTATTTATTGTGATAACCAAAGTGCCATTGCTATGACAGGAAATCCAGTCCAACATTCTCTTACTAAGCATATCAGTATCAGATATCATTTCATAAGAGAACAAATACCGGAAGGGACAATCGAACTCCACTTTGTTCCTACTGATTGACAGCTATCTAATATATTCACCAAGCCACTTTCTGAGGCTACTTTTACAAAGTTGGTGAATGAACTAGGAATGGTGAACTATTAGCATTTCTGAGAAAAAGAAGATCTCAGATCCTGATGAATCTCAAATCCTGATGAAAAGTCAATATTGATACTGGTCAAACGTCGAATCCTGATGCGACGGTTCATTTTTCAGTAAAATTTTCAGGATCTAAGTGTACTTTATGCTCTATTTTTCTGACTTATGTGATAAATATTATTGAACTTCTGAGAATATGATTACTTTAATTAGTTTCTCATATCTATTTGCAAGTTTATATGCTACTTAGATCAGTTCGCAATTCAAAAGTGCAAAAAATCATAAAATAGAGATTAGAGAAACAGATCTTTTCATTGATAATATAAGAGATTACATGCATACATCATATGTATTATTTTCTCTATCTTCTAATCTATCAAACAGCAAAAGAACAAAAAGAGTCCAAATCTTCCCATAGTCAGCTGCTATCCCAGATCCCATCTTTTCCACTTTGTTTGGGTGGAAGTTGTAAGGGATAAGGTTATTTTTGCTGACATATTCATTAACAATGGTTGGAGGTTTTGGATGAGGATGCTTTAGAGGAAAGCCATTCGAATGTTGCTTGGAGAGCAGCATCGATGTCGATCACTTTTGCAGGTTTTTCCTTCTCAATCTCCTCAAGACAAGCATCCATCTGCAACCACAAAGTTTCAAGTTGTCTTTTCTGATCAAAGGCTTCGAACTCTTCACGAGAATAACTAAAGATATCTCATTTCTCTACGAGATGGAGGTTTTTCTCTTTAATGGTAAGGTTCGACATTGTTTTGCTGTGTTTGATGTAGGGTTTTGGAGAGGCTTTTATCAAGAGAATACGAGAGGTTTTGCAAGAATGATGAGAATGATTGTGTTCTATTGGGAAAAAATGGAAGTGAAAACACGAACGGTTCGTATTCTTCTTCTAAGGGAACAGGTATTTTAACAAATGACATTGTGATAATTGATTTATTTAATTTTTCAATTAAATAATTTACTGGTTATCTTTTTAATCAATATCAAAAATAAATGTTAAATTCTTGCCAACTGTTCATGCGCGTGTATCTCACTTGTCAATATATCAATATAAAGATACATAGAACGGTGTACAGTTATCATCACGAACCCACGATTATTCCCCATCAATTATCTGCACAAATCAGTTGCTGACACTTGTAATTAAGGAAATTTTGTTTGTTTAAAACAAAATACAAACGATTCAACTAATCATTGTTCTAATTACACTAGTAATTCATCAACCTCCTATCTTTGTGTGCTTTCAAACCCTAATTTCTAAAATCTCCCAAATATCTCATTCATAATGTCAACAGATAATTCTTCGTTCATAAACACCAAGGTTGTTATCAATGGAATCACTTTTGCTCCTAATAACTATATTGTTGTTCTTAATCATCAGGAATTGCCAAATGATTTTCATATCATTCAGGACTTTTTGGCTTCTAGTCCAATCAATTATTCTTTAACACAACCTGTCAAAGTATCTTTCAAGTGTGTTATGCAGGTATGGGATACTGTGGTCTTTAGTGAAGGAGCATCAGGAACGCCATTTATGACATTCATGTATAATGATGTCAAATACAATGTGACTCCTAGCATTGTGGTTGAAGCTCTTAAATTACCTTCTCTAAATAGCAAAACTCCATCAAAGACTATTGATACTACTCTTCTTGAATTTGCTAAGAGTCTTGGATGCAAAGGAGACCCACAGAAGTTTGGAGACTTGTACAGAACCAAGCTGAAGAAAGAATGGAATTTCTTCTTTGACACCATAAGTAGATGCTTCCTAAACAAAGTCTCAAACTTTGATGCACTACCCTCTGCTTCGGTTCAAATTGGGTACTCTCTAATCTATGACACTTTATTTGATTATGGAGTGTTTATCTTGAAGGCATTAAGTGCTAGAAAAATAGATAAATGTGGTTATGTCTATTTTATTAGATTTTTTCAATTAATATTTTCTCACTTATGTCCAAATGCTAATTTTGAAGATGATACAGTTTTGCCTATCTTTAAGATTTCTGAAAATAACATCAAATCCTTGGTTAAATCTGATACGACAAATGGTTTTGAGGGAAATCCTTACATTCCTGATGAGGTCTGGCTTCTCTTGAAAAAGAGATTGCCTGTTCTTTATGGCCCAGTAACAAGTGCTATGGGACAGGACCAAACACATCATGTTCTTGACACAAGCACATACCACATACAGTTATCTAAACAGTCAACCACCTCTGGTGTCTCTCAAAAGACATCAGTTGTAAAAGAAAAGAAGTCAGCCAGATCTGATGTGTCTGGAAGACAATCAAGTCAAAGTACTTCTCCACTATAACCCTCACTCAAAAGAAGTCACAAGGAGGTGAACAAGGGGTTTTGATTGATGAGTCTTTGATTAAGTCTGGAGTATCTAAAGAAACAGGTGAGAAGAGAAAGTTTTTGCAACAGGATTCTGATTCTGATAGTGATGATGATAAGACCATCTCAATAATTATGAAGAAAAATGAAGTTGCTGCTCCTGCTACTGATGAATTGGCTAAGCCAGTAAAGCCAAAGAAAAGAAGAAAAATAGTCAACAAGAGCAAGTATTACATTCCTGAAGAAATGCAGAATCTTAATGATGATATCAATCTTGATGAATCATCAGTTCCTGACACATCTGTCATTCCTGATATCTCTACTCCTGATACATCACCTATGAAAATTGTTGAAATTTCTGATTCTCCAGCTTCTGAGTCTCCAAAGAGGAGAATTGTTGAAATGTCCATGGAGAAAGTAAATGATATTGCTCTCAGCTTGGTCTTCCACCATCACCACTTCTTGTGAATAGACAGGCTGTGGCAAAGGTTTTTCAAAGACAAAAGAAACAGAGGACCGATTCCCCTCTGAAAGGATCCAGCACACAAGAACCTGAACTTCAAAGGAGTTCAGCAGCTATTGCAGATCCAGTCCCACAAGAACCACTCACTCAAAGTGTGGGTGCAGACATTGTTGAAGGAATGGTCCCACAAGAACCACCTTTTCAAAGGGAAGGTGCAGACAAGAACATTCCTGCCCCACAAGAACCATCTTCTCAAAGTGAAGATGCAGGCATAGATTCTACAGCACAGGGGTTTTCTGACATTGCTCCAGAGATTCCTGATATTCAGTTTGACTTAGCTCAAAGTGTTTCAGATAAAGCTAAACATGCTCTTCATATTGCTGAACTGGATGCTGTACACATAGAAACTGCTTTTGAGGGAAGCACACAAGAACCTTCAGCTCAAAGTGTCGAAGAAGCTTCTGAACCTCTGGCTCCACAAGAACCATTAGTAGCAAATACTGATGCAAGCCCTCTTCCTGATGAAAGCATAGTTCCTGATGAGACTGTTGATACCATTCCTGACGATACTCAACCTATTCTGGTACAACCACTCTCATCAAGACCAATGGAATCTTTTACTACTTCATCAGGTAACACTTCTATCTCTACTTCTTTTACTACTGATAGCATGATTATAGATAGACCTGAGACAAGGGATACCTCTATTTGTATGACTTCAGTCAACTCTTCTCAGCCACCTCTTATTTCTTTGCCTTAGTTGAGCCAGAACCTTTCTTGTGAGATTGAGAGTGAACAATCAGAGAAAATAAAGAGTGATGAGAGGCAGTCTCCTGAACTGGCAAAAGGAGAGGTAGATAAGAGTGAGAAGTTAATTACTTCTAGTCAGGTAGTAGTTACTATTGACAGTAACTTAGGTGAAACAGTGAGAAGTGATGAGATCACTTTAAAAGAAAAGAGAGATTTAGGAATTGTTTCTATTCTCAATGCAGGTTCTCAAGTTACACCAGCTCCATCTGCCAGTAATTTAAAGTTGAAAGGTGTACTGAAACCTGATGACAACTTGGATGATCACATTCCTGATGCTATTGATAGCTCAGATGACGAAGATGATGATGCTGATGACACTTCTGAAAATGCTCAGCTTCGAGCAGTCCTAAAAGCGAGTCAAGGCTCTGCTGGTGGATCATCAAGCAAGTTTATGGAATCTGTTAGTAAAACTACAGAAAGTACGGTTGCACATAAACATAGCTTAGTTCATTCTGAGACAGGGGTGAATACAGCCATACTATTCCTGAACACATTCAAGCTCTGAGAAAATATGAATGGGATACCGAATGGAATAAGCCAACTGCAGTCATAAATTTCAACAATGCTCTCTTTCATTCTCAACATATACTTCTAAGCTCTCTAGTTCTGATTTCCAAGATCATTTGAAGACGACTACTATTCTGGCAAAAGGTTTGAAGGATGAGATTGACTCTCTCAAAACTGATAATGCTAGAATTCGAGCTGATGTTAATTCTAATTTATGCAAGACTGCTACTAGTGCTCAATCTAGGAATATTAGCAAGGATATTCAGACACTTGAAAAGAAGATGGATTCTCGAATGGATGCTTTTAAAGCTAGGATGACAAATATTGAAGCCTCTCTCCATCTGATTTTATCTTTGTTGACTGATCCTGATGTCAAAAAGGGGGAGAAGGTAGTCAAAACAAAATGTACACCTGATCCAGTTGTAAGAAAGGATGATGATACTTCTGGAAATGATGGTGGTGATGCTCAGATACATGGAACAGAAACCTCTGATGCTGCGCTGGTGAAAAGGAAAAGTCAATCTGAAACACAAACAAGGCAGTCAACTCATGTTTCTAAATCTGGAAGAAGGACAGTGAGGACAATGGTACAATCTCAAGTCTTGATAGAAGAACAATTTCTAGCACCTGGTCAAAATCAAACACTTCCAACTATTCCTGAAGAAGATGAGGATTTGTTTATTGAAGATATAAAAGATGCTCCACATCTCTTTAAGAAGATTACTTCCAAGTCAGGTGAGAGTGAAATTGTATATCACAATGATATTAAAGTTTAACAGCATCATGCTAGGGAGGCACTGGCTTTGATCTCTGCAAAGAATTCTGACGTGAGTACTCAAGAGATCTTAAAAGAACAAAAGAAGATTTTTGAGGGAATTGCTAAACAGAAAGAAGCTCCTGCTGCAAGTAGAGGGAGAGGCAGAGGAGGTAGAAGCAGAGGCAGAGGAAGAAAGTCTGTTCAAACAAGTTCAAGACATACAAGGTCTAGTGGAATTACGATTGAGGAGATAACTGAAGATCCTCAGAAAATTAAAAGGAAGAAAACTCCACTACTTCTTGAAATGATTCCAGATAACAAATTCAATGTACCTGAAGAAGTTATTGATGAAAGACCACAGTTAGCTAGAAGAGGTAAAGTTACTGTGAGAGCACATAATGTTGTTGCTGGAACTACTCAACCTACTATTCCTGATTTTGAAGTAGTTGAAATCTTGAAAGATCTTGAAGTGATGATTCTTGTTGTAATTGAATCTCATAATCTGGAAGTTGATGAAATAAACTTGAAGATTGATCAAGAAAGATTTAGAAAACTTGAAGAAGCAAAGGTTATCAGAGAAAAAGGAAGAACCGTTGTTGATAGAGAAAGTGAAAGGTATTTGAGAAATGTTTTCAGATTTGACAAAAAGTTGTGGTATGATATCACAAAGCAAGCCAAGGAGGAAGAAACTAATGAATCTCATTTCAAAATGAAGGGAAACAGGTGGAAGAAGATTGATGACATAAAATACACTAGACATGCTGTTTTTTAATCTGGTGGTGTAATAACTGAACCTCCACAAGGTTCTAAAGAAAAACTTCTTATTCCTCCACTGAATGTTACAGATAAAGTTTCGAGATCTGACAAATTTTCACCAAGATGGACTAAAATGCAATTTGAGTTGAAAGGACTAGAACCTAACACAAGAGGAGGTATTGGTTCTAGAGAATCAGAATTTGTGTTTACAGCTCAACTAGATCAACATATTCTAGTGAAAAGAATTGGTGATGAACTAACAGTTGATGCTCTTTGGGAACTTGAAGCTGTTGCAATTATTGCTTGCAATGTTAATTCTAAGAAGGTAGAAAAGTTGTTGTATTTCATCAAAGACAAGAGTGTAAAGAAGCTGACTATTCAGGAGGTGTTGTGCAAATCAACAAAAGAGCTGAAATACGTTCTTTATCTACTCAAGAATAAAAGAATTCGTGATAAGGAAGCTAATGTTTACAATAATTGGTGTACCATGATTCTCAGAACTATCAGATGCAGACATTTAGATGGAGGATCAAGGTATGATGGTAATTATACTCCCATGTACTTGAATACAGTAGGACAAGAAGTTGAAATGCAAAGGGGTTCAGCTGTTAAAGAAGTGATATTTTATCAAGAACAATTATCTCTGAATCCTGGTGGGAAAGAACTTGCATATTTACTGTTGGGAGATTTAGATTTACCGAGAAGCTCAATTCAAAATCTCAGGGGAGGTATTTATCAGATTAATGAGGAAGATGAAGAACTCAGGAATCTGAAGAAAGGACTGATTCAAATTCTCGAAAGTAAAGAAGAAGAATTACTATCAAGTTTCTTGCAGATGAGTAATTTCTTTGTGAGAATTTCTGAGACTAAGCCTGAGGATTTCTTGTAATATTTTGTTTTGAGTTTTTGACATCACTGAATCAAGGAATTTGTGCTTTATTTCACAAAGTACAAATTGGGGGAGACTGTTAGATATTGATTCAAGTGATGGTCAGGATCTGGACTACTGATCAGATACTGATGCTGACATCATCAGTAATACGATGTCAGTATTAGGTTGCTATCAGGATTAGAAGCTGATCAGGATAACATAAAGATATACATCAGTCCAGAGATCAAGGGAGATTGACATGTCGGTTCCTAATTTATAGGAATGCAGCTATCATTCAAGATATGTATTAAGAGTCGTATGTAATTGATTTAGTATATCTTGTAATTGATAGGGTAGCTGTGTGATATATATAAACATAGTTTAGGTTTTACATTAATGTAATCGCTAACACGAGTTATCATGTAACCTAGCAGCTCTCAAGAACACAAGAATTTCTTGAGAGAGTTTGTAACAGTTTTATATCAGAGTTAATAAAGCTGTTATTTATTCATACTTGTGTTATCATTTCTGTTTTAAGTGGAAAATCTTATACAATTGTATTCAACCCCCCTTCTACAATTGTTCTTTACTGGGTAACAGAGTATTTGGATTAAAAAGGCTAGTTAACTATCTTTTGATTCAAGAACAAAAAGCTTACATCTTGTTTTTATCTTAAGTGGTTTAAACTTGATATTTTGAAATCAAAAGATAAGTTGGTTGTTAGTCTTGTATAACCAAGTCCTTTGCTCTTTTTATGTTTGTTTTACAAACAAGGACTTAAAGAATCAAGACTATGCAAGCTAGCTCTTTAAAACAAGTTAGTAGTTATTGTTGGCCTTTCCATTTTGTTACTGTTATGCCCAAAATCACCATGGGCTGAGTTTAGGCCCATTAGGCCATAAGGTTCAATTCATACAAGCCAGAAGATGGATCCAGTACAAGACATAGGTATCAGACAGAGAAATGACTAAGAAACTAGGAATATTAAGAGGTCCCCGACGGTTTGGAAGCTGAGTAGATCAATGAAAGACCAGGTTCCTCCTAGCAGAAGAGTTCGAATTAGTATAGCTACAGCCACGAAAAGAGGTAAAAGCATGCCAAGACATTAGATGAGTTATCCAGCCTAACAATTTTGTTATTTGTGCAGGTACAAGTACCTAGAAAGAGGTTCCTGAGCAGCATGTCCCGAAATAAGGAGGTTCCTGAGAAACAGGTTCCTAAGATATAGGTTCCTGAGCACCAGGTTCCTACGAGTAACCGACAGAAAGTTCTAGAAGCCATCTGGAACAGATATCGAATTATAGTTGGAGTGTAATTCTAGGGTGCAGTTGATCCTAGAATACCTCTGATCTACGAGAGAATCATAATAGGGGACGAACTCGAGTTTTACTCTATGTCACCAACTAATTCGTGAAAGGCTCTAAAGGAACCTGAGTCCTACACGAACTAGGCAATCGAATATAGCTATTCCAGCAGAGTCAGAGTCGCATTAGAACTACGTGAGCTTGATTCCTATATAAAGGATATATAGGCACCTTGAGGGGAGGACGAATTCAGCTCTCTAATTCTCTCTAAAGGTACTTGAGATTATTGGAGACACCCTTAAGCTCAGCTCACCCCCACAAACACAACCCAAATCTTCCATTGAACAGTTGATCGTTAGCCTTACAACTCACCGAAAACCTCTCAAAAGTTGTTACGAAATCCACTCATCAACATTGGCGCTAGAAGGAGGGCAGAGTTACCATCTTAAGAGTGGAAAGATGGCAGGCGATTCGGATAGTGAAGCAACCCGTTCTGTGGAGAAAACTCATGATGGCAATGAACGTACTCATTAGGGAAAGAAAATTACCTCAGGAAATGTGCTGGAGGTTTTGAAGACTTTTGGAGAACGATTGTCAACCTTGGAGCAAGCCTCAAGCAAGAAGAAAAAGAAGGCTAAGAAGGGGAAGAAATCGAAGGTTACTCCAAAGAGTTGAATTTTAAGGAAAAAGAACCTGAAGAAGTGGAGGAAATTCTGGAGGAAGAGGAAGAACCAAAGCAGAATGATGATGATGAGGAGCTAGAGAATCCTGAGAAGAATAAAACTCCTACCAAGAAGGTGCAGTCCCAGGTTCGTACTGAGTCCAAGGGAAAGAAGAAGAATAAAACAGGAGGTTCCTCGCAGAAAAAGAAGAAGAGCAAGGAGCCATCTGTGGATATAATTGAGGACGATGAGACAGTTTCAGAAGAAACCAGTGAGGAATCTAGTACTGCAGAGTCACAAGAGGATGAGGGAACGAGTAAAAAGATGAAGGCAGAAGCAGTTGGAGAAGTAACTGCTGAAGATGTTAAGAAAATATTAGCTCAACTCAGGGATGAAAAGACTTGCTGCTAACCCCATAACTGCTTCTCCCTTTACTAGAAGGTTCGAAAGTCAGCTTTACCTAGATCTTACAGGCCTTCGAATGAGTTGAAGTTCGATGGAACCACTGATCCAATTGAATACCTAAGTCGATTCGACACAGAGATGGATGTCTATCAAGTGAAGGAAGCTACTAGGTGCAGGTTACTGGCTGCAACTCTGCAGGGTGGTGCTAATCAATGGTTCAAGAAGTTACCTGCTGATTCAATTGGTTCCTGGGAAAGTATGGGAAAGCTCTTTGTTACCCAGTTCAGGGCATCTATCACATTTGCACCACCTACCAAGACCCTAGCCAACATCAAGCAGAGACCCAACGAGACATTGACAAAATATTTCAAGAGGTTTAATGCAGAGGTTCCGAAGGTTAGGAAAGCATCTGAGGAAACTATAAAGAATTTCTTGATTACTGGAGTCAAAGGAGGTTCAGATTTCTGGAAAGCACTGCAAGGGAAGGAACCAGAGACGTTGGCAGACTTTTATACTCAGGCAGAACCTTTTCGTCTCGTGGAAGAATCTCTAGCTGATTTGAAGAAGGATCCAGATTTTGTAAGGTAAAGTGGATGGTCAGGAAACAAGAGGTCAAGGCCCAGAAGTCCTAATAATCGTGACAGTAAGAAGGTGGTCAGTCGTACGTCTCAAGTGAAGCCTGAAGCTGAAACAGTAAATCCGACCAGACCTGTTATGAGTCAGGTTCCGCCACCAGCTCCCTACAATAACAACAAGCGTGAGAGACCTATCTATGAAACTTTTACCCCTTTGGTAGCTCCGATTGATCATATTTATGCGGTGAATGAGAAGTCTTCATGGTTTAGGAAGCCTATCAGAACTGGTCCTCCAGGGAATAAGAACGAACGTCCATATTGTGATTTTCACTATAACAATGGGCATTCTGACACCCTCCCGATCAGGGGCCTAGATCGGAGAGTCACTGACACATATCTAGATGCAAACAACCTAAAATATAATATAAATATAACATGCTGACTAGCCCCAACACTACTATCCAAGATCTTTCACAGGTAATGGTATGAAACAAGCAAGCCATCGTCTAACTAATTATTATTACAAACCTGAATTCAAAATATATTATTATTATAAACCAAAGTTCTCAAAAGTTCTACTACCAGTTCTCACAACTAACTAAAGATCTCCTCACTGAGCTGTTATTGCATCTACCTCGGGATTTATCTCAAAACGGACCAACTCAGGGCCACGGTAGGTACGCTTCCTTGCGGTTTGGATTGTACGAACCATGATTCTTAGATTACTGTCAAAAGGGTTACACAAAATAATAATGAGCCAACGCTCAGCAAGTAACTAAAGATCTCAACTGAATATAATAAAATAGGGTATTGCAAAAGATGACAGTAATTCAAGATGTGACATAAATATGCTGGAAGCGATAAAAGCAATACTGGTATTTAGTAAAAACAGGATATCATCTGATAAACAGGATAACAATAGATATTTCAAAACTGTGTAAAGTAATTGACATTTCAATCGATAAACCAATTTCATTTCATAGTAAATAAAACGTAATCATCACTTTAAGAAAACTGATTGGAGGTTTTTATTTTATAACAGACAATACGGGTGATCAGCCCATAAAGTCCCCATACCGGACACAAAGTCCCTCTGGCCATCATTTCCTTTCATTAGGATAGCTTGGGTTCCCAAGAGGCAACACATTGGCCTATAAAGGTGTCGAACTGGACAGACCAGAACTACACAATACTACATCTCAAAAACTGACGGAACCAGCATTACCCGTTCGCCCCGTCTCTCCAATCGTCAGGAATCCATGGAAACCATTTAGACGGAGTTCCTAACATTTTTATTAGAAATCTTATTTTAGAATATTAGGCTTTACAAAACTCTTTTTAACTTTATAAAACATTTTAATACTTAATCTTTTCGAAAATCTTTACTTCGAAGTACCTTCGACTCTCTGATAACAGATCAGCCCAGTCTAAGTAACTTCAAAGTATTTTTTTTAGAAAACAACTCATTTTGATTCGCAATGATAAAAGTCAAAGGGTTTGACTAAGTGTTCTGACATCAATGAAAGAGGGTACAAGTCTGAATCAAGAAGATATAGACTCAAGTGGAAATCTGGATTTCAATCAGAGTATAAGGGAACAGTCCAAGTCAAAGGTCAAAGATATCAATTAGGTTTAGTTTTGAAAACATTTGATCAAGTAGTAAAGTTTAAAAATCATTGATAAAGGGATAACAAGTTTGTAAAACAGTGTTTAGGGCAATATGATATTTGATAAGTATTTTAAAATCAACACAAGGTATCCGGGTCACGGACATAAGTCAAGTGGAACACTGGTTTATCGGTCAGTCAATATGACTTGATTATAGTAAATTGTAGGACATATATGGTCAAGAAGCAATTAAAAAGGAATTAGTATTGTTTAACTCTGGATGACAGTATGGTCAAGAAGCAATTAAAAAGAATTATACTGGTCTAGGGTTTACATATGTTGAACCAGGGTTTATCAATAAAGATTTGGATACATGCAAAGGTAAGTTTATAACAGAAGTATAATCAACATGGTATAGAATAGGCATACTGGAATCAACAAGATATAACAGCTTCAATAATATAAACTTTCAGAGGAAAGACAGAGTTACTTGCCTCCGGTAGAATGCAACAGCTCAACAGCTCAGCTTACTGAAACTCAACCTTAGCCTTTCCTTTATTACTAGGTCATATGTCCTTCTTATCTACATAAACCATATCACTATTTTAGAATACTATACATCTAATACGACTTATCCTAATCTACCCAATCGATTCCTATATTGCATTACCACTTAACATATATATCGCATTCTTATTACGTACCTCACTAAGATCATGTAAGCACATAATCAAATAGCATTTATAGCATGAAAGCACATAAGTCACTTAAGCACTTAACACGTAGTGTCATCTTGACTTGTAATCAATTTATAAAAATATACTATAGGTTTTATAACTTATATTTCTAAAAAAAACCGGGCAGAGTTTCCTTTGTAAATAGGACTATCCCACCGGAATTCAACCGACTCAAATCACAATCAAGTACCTACGATGGATTCAAAAATCCACCTACACTTTCAATGGAATTCTGATATCATGACGATAATTATAATCACACGAATAATCCCAATTAATTCAAGGAATTGACATGTAACTCAAAAGTCTGTATTACACATATCTACAATTAGCTTTTAATTAATTACCAAGAACATTATTTAAATTTATAAACTATCAATAATAGTTCAAAAATTCACATCATCATCAAATATCACACATGCAACTCATTTAATCCATATAAAAATTTGAGTATAACTATAAAATCAAGAATCAATGACTAGAATATCATTTTGAAAATTGACGAATCAATATTCAAAATTTATCACCAAAAATTCGAACATTAAATCAAAGAAATAACTTGAAAATTCTCAAATTTCACATGCAACTCACGAATTATAACAAAAATAATTATAATAATTTGTATAGGCCTCAAAGATCATTATTGGCCACCACCGGTTCACCGGAGTTCATCACCGGTGGCGGTGGAAATTTGGGGGTACCCTTATTGGGCCTCCAACCACCAAATTTCCTCCGATTAACTCATGAAACTCAAACATATGCTCGGTTAATCATCTAACTGCAATAATCAGTACAAGACTTAGCATCAATTCGCATATACGAACATATACATACACGAACAAACATATACACACACTGCAACCACGCATAAACACAGCAACGAGCAAACCCCAACTCAACACCAACATGTTTTAGTATAAAACAGGGACTAAAATCATGGGTATCGATTATTAAGGCAAGAATCGAAGCAAATACACCGAACTGAGCAAGAACCCGTAGTAGGTTTTAATTTTATGAGCACAGAACCGACATGCATTTATACAGGGATATAAAGGACTGAAAACCGAACAAAAATCCGGTCTCCGATCAACAAACGGAGCAAAAACAGTGGTGTAACAGAGGAGAGAGTACCGGAGTAAGGGAGAGATGAGAGAGAACGGAGAGAACAGAGAGATACAGTCGAGAGATATGAAAGGAAGAGGGAGAGGCTGTCGCCTCTTACAATAATTTCCAGGGGCAAAAAGGTAATTTGATAATTACTAATTACTTTACTGAAAAATCAATTTTTAATCCATTATTAAATCGAAATAAAATAATGAAATGGGGAGAAATATTTTATAAAAATTTTTAAAATAAAGATCATGAAATTAGGAGCATCCCTATATTTTTAAAATAATATTTGGATCAAAAATGAATTTTATACGAATTTTCGAAATAAAGGCTCTTTAAAAGAAATAATACTTTTTAAATCATTTTAAAATACCAAAACTTACAATTAAATATCCAAACTAATTTTCATAGCTCCACAATATCACAAAGATGATAATGCAAAAGATTTCATGATTTAAATCAACTCCAATGATTTTATATGATTTTCGAAAGATTAAAAATCCACTTTAAAAATACTTTGAATGCTCCAAAAATATAAATAAAATTCTACGAGCATATACGACACATACCAAACATCACATAATCACATAAACATGATTTCACACATATCTTGATTTCACAAAATTTATCTATCACATAATTCACATAATTTCCACATTTAACAATTAAATAAGCATTTATAATTCGCGAAAAATTCTAGGTGGTTATAGGCACAACACTGCAGACTACCGTCATCTAAGGGATTTAATTGAAACTCTAATCAGACAAGGGCAGTTAACTGAATGGGTAGCTCAGGAAGGAAAGAAGTATAGAGAGGAGAAAACACAGAAAGCTCCGGAACCTGTGTTAATGGAGGGACCACCTAAAGCTGGATGCATACGTACTATTATTGGAGGTCCCCATATTGGAGGAAATAGCAGAAACGCCATGGAAAGGTATACTCGTGAAGCTAAAGAACGTCCTTTGACTAATGTTTGCAATCTATCCCAGAGGTCTCCCAGGTTGTTTGAAGGCGAAGATGCGGATATCACCTTCACTGAAGATAATGCTTCTTGGGTACATCATCCCCATACAGATGCTTTAGTAATTGAAGCAGGAATTGGGTCTTATGAGGTTCACTGAGTGCTAGTGGATAATGGAAGCTCTGTGAATCTACTGTCGTACTCAGCTTTCAAGAAAATACATTTTCTGGATAGGGATTTGACTCCAATGAAGGATACCTTGTATGGCTTCACCAATAACCAGGTTCCTATTAAAGGTAAGATTCGACTACCAGTGACTCTAGGTGATAAACCATGTTGCATTACACAGTTAGCAGAATTCATTGTTATAGAGGACAACATGAATTATAATGCTATTCTTGGGAGACCAATTCTGAAGCAGATGAGGGTGGTAACCTCAATTTATCATCTGACTATGAAGTTTCCAACACCAAGTGGTATTGGTATAATTCAAGGTTGTCAGTATGAGTCCAGAGAATGCAACACAAAAGCTTTGCAACATGCTGCTAAGGCTGCTAAATTGCTTGAGCCAATGGAAGATGTTCTTGATGATTTTCCAGGGAAGAATCCCGATGATATAACAGTCGATCTACGTAGTCAGCCATTAGAAGGTTTTGTGTCAGCATCATGCAGAGCAGTAAGAATTGAAGAGGCCACAGAAGAGGAACCTCACGCTGAGATTCCAGTTTTTCAGGGACCAGATACCCCTTACTTGCTCTTAGAAAGTGCACCCCCTATGGACGGAGATGGTGATGTGTGTATGGCAGAAGAGTTGGATGATGAAAAATCTCGAAAAATGAATCATAGTGGAAGTAGTGAGGATAGTCAGCCAGTGACCAAGAGAAGGAATGTCATGCAGGAAGCACATGTACCATCTACTGTTGAGGAACCTCAAAAGGATTCAGCTGCAGAGATGGATTTATATTTGGATCCTCGAATGCCAGAAACAGTGGTCAAAGCTGGACCAGCTGGTGAGACATTGGATGTGAATATAAATGATAAGGATGGTACAAAGGTGTTGAAGATTGGAGCTCACCTAGAACCAACTTTGAGGGAATCTCTTGTTTCTTTCTTGGGTAAGAACCTGGATGTCTTTGCTTGGTGCCATGAAGATATGGAAGGAATAGATCTAAAGGTTATGTGTCACAAGTTGAATGTTGATCCAGAGAAGAAAGGTGTGAGACAGAAACGAAGACCAGTTAGTGGAGAGAGAGCTCAGGCATTGAAAGAAGAAGTTGATAGATTGCTGGATGCAGGTCTGGTCAAGGAATCTTTCTATCCTATATGGTTAGCAAATCCTGTCTTGGTAAAGAAGCCTAATGGGAAATGGAGGACTTGTGTGGACTTCACAGACCTCAATAAGGCATTCCCAAAGGACAGCTTCCCGTTGCCACGAATCGACCATCTAGTGGATGCAACGGCTGGACATGCTTTACTCAGCTTCATGGATGCATATTCAGGTTACAACCAAATCCCTATGTATGAGCCTGATCAGGAACATACTTCTTTTATTACGGATAGAGGTCTCTATTGTTATGTCTGCATGCCATTTGGATTGATTAATGCTGGAGCCACATATCAACGGCTAGTAAACATGATATTTAAAGAGGAAATTGGCAAAACCATGTGTAATAACCCGGATTTTTTTGAAATGATTTTATTATTATTTTGATAATAATAATGTTTTTCCTAAAATGAGGAAATTTTTTTTATTATTTAATTATTTAATTCTTTTCGGGTAAGTGGAACCAGGTCCTTTTCCTTTTAAAAATTTTATTGACCGAGTAGATATCTCGAGTCAATAGTTTATTTGGGCAAAGGTTTAATTTTGAGGGTGGAATTATTTAGTAAAGATTTTATTTTAAATTTTTGAATAATTGCAGATTTTTAAAATCTGTGGTAAATGATTATTTTGATTATTTGGGGATTTATAGAATTACTCAATTAATATGTATAGGTCGAGAATTCGAGATTTTATTAAAACACTAATGATTGTGGTATTTTTATAAAGCCCTGTAAATTGTGATTTATGAATCACAATTATTATTTTTTTAGTATTTCTTTTATAAATTATTAATATTTGTAAAATGCATATCAATTTGGAAAATTGAGATTTAATTCTAATTATTTCTCCAAGAGTCTTTAAAAATATTCTAGTATTTAATTTTTCTAGAAATTTTATTTTTGCAAATTAGAGTTATTAACTCATATATTATTTAAAAGTATATAGTGATTAAATGTATTATTTTAAGTGTTGTTGGGCCAAGCCCAATAAAAATACACAGTAGAAAAAAAAGAGTCGGGGAGAGAGAAAGTGCGATTGGGGGAAAAAGAAAATTAGGGTTAGAAGAGAAAGGGGGAAAAAGAAATTGAATTGGGGGTTGATTGTTGAAGCAATTGGATACTCTGTATATACATACGTGTGTGTGCGTGTATATGTGCGTGAGTGTGTGCTGGTGTGCGTGTATATGAGTCACGCGAAGGGGGAGGAAGCGCGGTGGAGGAGTAGCAGCGGCCGGAGGGGTCACCGGCGAGGGACTGGTGGCGAGCTCGTGGCGACGTGGTAGTGGCACGCGCGCGACAGCAGTGGGGAAGGAAAATAGAGAGAGAGAGAGAGAGAGAGAGAGAGAGAGAGAGAGAGAGAGAGAGAGAGAGAGAGAGAGAGAGAGAGAGAGAGAGAGAATGGTATAATTTCGTAGTTATTAATTATTTAATTTTTGTATTAAATTAAATGTAAAATGCTATATATTGTTCAATTGTAGTAATTTAATTTGTTAAGTGTTGTAATTTAATTAGATTTAAATTGTGAGTTTAATGTGTTAATTGTCGTAGTTAGATTGACATTGTTGAATTTCCGAACTTAATTCGGAGAGTTTAGTTAAGTATAATTGTTGAGGTTAATTGTGGGCCCGATTAAATGTGCTGGTTAGTAATTGTGAAATGTTAATTATTAATTGCTAATTGTGATGGGCGAATAATATGTAAAGGTTATACGATCTTACTAGTTATAAATGTTTAAGTGCTAATTGCTAAGTGTAATGGTTGGAATTAGTTTGTGGTCGTTAGTGGGTAATTATTAGTTGCCGTATAATTTGTGGAGGTTATATGAGTTGCTAGTTGCATATGGTGTCGGAAATGTTTATGTGCTAAATGCTATAAATCGAGTCATAGAATTTGTGGAATGTATAATTGTCAATTACTTGGTGGTGAAGTATATGTAATATATAGCAAGGATAACTTTTAGTTTACTTTCCTAATTATTTATGTGCCGCAAGTCAGGGCGGATACTTTTTCTTACGTGCTATGTGCCGCAAGTCAGGGCGGGTAAATTTCCTTATGTGCTATGTGCCGCAAGTCAGGGCGGGTAAATTTCCTTACGTACCATGTGCCGCAAGTCAGGGCGGGTAAATTTCCATATGTGCTATGTGCTGCATGTCAGGGCGGGTAAATTTTCTTATGTGTTGTTGCTGCAAGTTGAGGTAGCTTTATTTTAGTAGTATAGATACAGGGTTGAATTGTTTGTGATTGATATTGAGGGGCTGTGACCCCGGGATAGTCCGATAAACGAATATCTCATGCCGAAATTTTCTGAAAATCCCCTGCGATTAAATTTATTTAACTTATTTGATTTCAAGGGTCTAAAGGCATGCTTTGGGTGTTAACTGTTATGTGTATATGTGTTAAGTAAATTGTTTCGAGGGTTAATTATTATCTCGAGGATTATGTGATAATTCGGGGACTAAATGTGTCTTGAGGATTAATTGGGTATTATGAGTCTTTATCGAGGATTAATTATGTTGAGGACTATCTATATGTTAAGATGGTTTAAGCCTCTTAAATGGTTATAATGTGTTTGACACCGGGAGATGTCCACCATGTAAAGGGGACTCCTTTCGTGTCATTGTCGATTGCTAAATGTGTTATGTGCATTAAGTGGTATTAGAATAGTCAACTATAGGGAGGACACATATAGTTTGACTTCATGTGACTTAGTGGTAATTCTGAGTTGTGTATACTCGAGATACAAGGTTGGACTGACACGTACTCGTAACTATTTCAGTACCATTAGGGTATAATCAAGTTGGAGCGACGTGCATCAAAAAGGAAAGATTGAGGCATCGTATGAAGAAAGGTAAGTTACCTCCATGGAATTGCTTGGACGAGGTGCGAAGGATTTATTCGCAGGTTTCTGTTTTCAGCTAAGGACCAGAGGCAAGTTTATTTATGCATACTCTATCGTTCAGAGTATATGTGTATTTCGAAATATATATGAAATGTGTTGAATAAGTTTTCAATCCATATTTGCAAGTTTTCCAATCTAGTGCTTCCTCATCAAAACCAGTATATTTTTGGCCTTGCTCTTGATTATTAAATCCTGCTAGTGCAATAATCAAAACCCCATGACTTATAATAATATTGATGG
Source organism: Saposhnikovia divaricata (assembly GCA_036435485.1). Lineage (NCBI taxonomy): Eukaryota > Viridiplantae > Streptophyta > Magnoliopsida > Apiales > Apiaceae > Saposhnikovia > Saposhnikovia divaricata. The sequence continues at coordinate 165,905,670 of CM071600.1, forward strand.
ACAGTGATATTTTTTTATATATAATTCTACGTCTTGAATTATATGGAATATATTTATAAGCTTATCATATTGGGGAAGTGGACCGCATATTATATGTATCGGAATAAGAAAGGCTCAGAGGGTAGAGCATGTATTGAGTTGTATAACTTAGCCCGCGTGACGGGGTTATTTTGTAATGTATATTTTCGAAAACCCGGACAATGCTTTTAAAAAGATTTTTGCAATAATTAACCTAAAGGCAACATCACCAATAAACCTGTGTTTACTTAATTAGTAAATACTTCTGAAGCATTTACGGATTAAATAAACCTTATTCGTCTAATTAAATTTATTTAATTAGATGAATATCATTTTCAAAATGTTTTCTTAAAATCGCTTTGTTCCGGAATAATAACAAAGATACTTTAAGGGTTATAAATTGAATATTTTCGGTTAAAAAAATCTGGAATGATATTGATAAATGTTATTTGAATGTTTATTAATTCAATGATTACTAATTATAATATTAATTTAGAAAGGATCTATGAATAGTTTATTACCTATTAACTGGGAATTAGTGTGAGTTATTTGATGAAGAGGTTAAAGTCCGGAGATGGCCGGAGGGGTAATAATTTGGTTTTGGTTAAAAATATTCCAAGGGTTATATTTGGGTGTCTGGGAGGTTATTAAATACTTCAATATTATTAATAAATACTATTCGAATATTTATTTTAATAAATGACGATTAATTTGAATATTCTTTTAAAAAGGGATCATTAAATAGTCATTGCTTAATGAATATTATTTGTATAATCACTAAATTCTCGAGGATGATTCAAAAGTTATAAAATACTAAGTGAAGGTTACTTAGGGACTTTCATAACCAGTAAAATATTATATTGTGATTCTACCGAAGCAAGTGTTCAAACCTTTTGAACCTGTTGTTGTGATAATATATATGATTGTTGATATACATATGCCATAGCATGCATGCCTGTTTTCAAAGTATATTGTAAGAACCCTAATTTTTGTAATATTTTTATATAATATCATATGACATTGTGAATTTGGAACCTTTTGAGTCACCCATGTTGTTTAATGGAATTGATTATCTAAGAAATTATGTTATTACATTCACTATGTAAGAAAAAGGGAAGATTGCTGAAGGCAAGGGTCTTATTGCTAGTAAGATTTATAAAACTTGGGATTTGAGAGTTATTAGAGTATTAAAAGGTTTCTAAGGGCTTATGACAAGGAGTTATGGATATTCGAGGAATTTACACAATTAAGTGCTTAAGGAATTACAAGGGAAATCTCTACGCGACAAAATATTATTACGAGGAGTTAATTAAGATACGATATGAATTAAAGATTAAGTGACAAGCATTGGTGGAGGAATAATAATACAAGGAAGGATATTACATGCAAGCCTCATGTAACTAGATTGTTAGAAAAGCAAAAAGGCAACCAATGAATAGTAACTAGTTAGTGCATTATTCTAGGAGACAAAGAGGTATGGTGTGTCTAGTCTACTACCTAGGGTGTCAACATGTGACACAATACATATACATAACAATACATATTACAATAATACAAGTCATTATCCAACCAACACAAAGCAAAACAACTCTCTCTCCCCCTTGTTCATATAGCTCTCGGCCCAAGCATAGAAGGAGGAAGAAGAAATTTTTTTCTTCAACTTCCCATCACTTACAATTCAAGACAAAATTCCTAGGTCCTCTACACTCTATAAAGAAGGTATGCTATGAATTTCAACCCCTTTCATCCACTAGATTTTGAGATATTAATTGTTGAAGATTGAGTGAATAGTAACCATGAATGTTTATCTATTAGATCTTGAATTATAAGGATTGTAGGGACTCATCCAAGGTGTTCTTGAGGCTTGTAAATCTTACCCAAGGTTCCTAGATACTCAAGAAGGTATAAAACTCTAACCCCTCTTAGCCATGAATTAGTTATGGTGTATAATGTTAGATCCATGGACTATGGTATGAATCTTGGTTATAAAAGTTATGGATGATGAAGATCTTGAGTTTAAATGTTGTTGATGTGATTTTTAAGCTTGTAGTTAGTGTATATAACTCCATGTGTGCTATAAAGTATGATATTGGTGGTTTAGATGATGGTTGTGGTGTATACATAGGATTCTTGAATGGTTAAGTAAGAAAGCAAGCTGTGTAAATTTTCTGGGAACTTGTACTGTCTTGTAGGAGGGTTTTGAACCCCTAAATCTTTTCTCCTAAGGTCCTAATGCATATGGTTAGAAAGGTATTTGAATGTAGTTTCCAGAAATATAAGGTTCATGACTAGGTGATGTATAGATTTTGAGTTATGGCCTGAGAAGTGAAGAGTGGTTCTGGAATCCGAACTGCACTAAATGGTCCACTTGTGAGCCCTCTTTAAACCCCTAAAAATTTATGTAGGATCATGGAAAAATTAGGGGAGCTAGTAATTGCAGTGGTGAAGGCTAAACAAAAAGAATTGGATTAAAATATGTATTTTTCAATTTTATAAAAATATTAGAGTAAAATTCGCGCAAGTGAAAAAGTTGTACGAGGAGTTAGTGGATTATGAATTTAAGGGGGGATTGGTACGCTTCGAATATGGTAACCAAATTAAGTCGAATAAGTGACGAGCATAATCGAGTGATGACATGAACCTATAGTGGGGCTAGAGAGTCATAAGACGAAGTCATTAAGTTAATTTTGTGTCCCCTAAAACCTTGCAATTAAAAAGGGTATTGTTAAGGTACTAACGAACGACTATTGGTTATGTATAGATCATCATTCCACTCCGCAAGCTCGACCACCCCAACCGCACCAAGGCAAGTTTACTTTTCAAAACATATATATAAGGATTTTCACTGTTGTGTTTGTAGCTTCCAAATGTATTATATGCTTATGCTTTACGAGATTATGTTGAAGTTTGAGATTTATGTATATGTGTTGTACACCCTTGAACTTAGAATGAAAGTGTTTCCTTCGGGCAACGACTCTAGCAATAGAGGTCGTAGCTGTCCAAATATACTATTAACCGGGGAGCGGTGTATTATTATATCGTGATTAAATTGCGAAAACCCGAAGAGCCATTCGGGAAGTATCGTATACTTAAGTATTTATTATTTTTACGTTGTTAAAAATACTCAGAAATATCTATCTTGGATTAAAAGCTTATTTTAATTAAATAATTATTTTATTAATTATTTATATTAAATCTCAAAATATCATTTATTGATTATTGTTCATTATTTTAAAGACAAAACTAATCCAAGATACCTTCATCGTTTTCAAACTCGAACTCTTTCGAATCCAAAACATTTTCGAAAACCCCCGGTCAGGTTTTGCTTCTTGTACGATTTCAAGAATTATCGGTCGACTGATGTCGGACCTCAACTACTCAGTTTTCAATCAAAATAAAGTTTTTAAAAGAAAAAGAAAAAGGGGACTCTGGCAGGTGTGGGAATCGTTGACGAACGATTCCCGGGATGTGTAAGCGGCCGTGAACTAGGCGGTCCATCAATTATTATTCCGGCCCAGGTGTTGCCGAAGGATGATTACGGATGTAGTTTTCATCGGGGGTGATTACGGATGTAGTTTTCACCCGAGGATAGTTACGGATGTAGTTTCTATCCTTCTACCGGTAGAGAAGACCCGCGGATTATTGGACTTGGATGTGGCGACTGATCATCGTCAATCCCTGTCAGGTTTTATGTTTTCTTCAAGTCCCATCCTCCACTTTGGAAAAATACTCAGACACTGCTTCTTGGGCCTAAGTGCCAAGTTGCCGATAGTGTGGTTTTTGATAAGAAAAATATTGACATCGTGCAGTATCTAGAACTGCAAGATTTTCTATAAAGATTGGCACGTGTTAGTGCACTCTTGCAATTATTTCAAAGAATGAAATGTTTTTGAATGAGAAACCTTCTAAGCTAATGGAAGGAAAGAGGTTTGCAATGATGTATTCCCTTTGCAGTATGTTAACCGTAGAGTGTTTTGCCGAAAATGATATACTCATATGTATATATTTTCAAACTTGAGATATATTGAAATGGGAACCTTATAAAGGGTTCATACGTTATTCTTAAAGCTCCGTAGTGAGTATAGATGTTTTATTCAAACTCGGACATATATATTGTCCAATCATGTTTTGAAATCTGAGATATATACCCATATAGTTGGGAATGTTTTCGAAATAAACCACATTATTATTTTTCAAAATGGTGAACTTGCTGAGCATTATGTAGCTCATTCTTGCTTTATAAAACTTTTCAGAAAGAGAAGAATTTGGTCGGTTAACTCCGCACCAGCAGAAGCGGAGTAGAAGATTTACCCCGGAGATGATTTAGTTCCTGACAAATACTACAGAGTAAGTCTGATAGGTTTTCAACTGTAATAGTAAGACTTGTCTTCAAGTGTAGTTGTATAAGTGGAAGTGCGTAAGACTCTGAATTGTACAGATGAATTGTAATATTTAGTGTTACTTTTGATTTTCGTTTCTGAGGCTCTAACTTGTTTGTACGTAAGATTGAGGTCTGGATGGATGTATTGTTGAGTTGTAAAGTTAATACATGTATGATATGGTTGGATGGTGATGTGACGACCTGAATCTTTGACCTCGGATTTGGGGGTGTTACATATATTGTGATAATTGTTTTGCACTCTGAGAATTGGATTATAAGCTAGATATGATATATTAGTTATAAGCCGGATTTGGTTAAGACCCTTAGTGAAGAGCATATGATCCTCATTCATTCAATATAGACTGGGAGTCGGTATTTTGAAATATAGAGACAGTCGTGGAAACCCGGAGGGATTCCAGCGACAGGTTATTATTTATTTTGAGGAATGATATTGATAAACATTATTTATATTTCCATAAAGTATTAATTACTTGGAAATCATTCGAGGAATGTTATTTGAGTATTATCTCAGTCGAGAAGTACTATTGAATATTATTTTCAAATATTCATTTATGATTTGATTCACTTAATGAATATTACTTTTGAATATTCATTTAAGGTTGGGTTTATTTAATGAATATTATTTATTGAATATTCATTTAAGTATTTATTTATGTAATGAATATTATTTTGAATATTCATTTGGAATGTATTTATTTAATGAATATTATTTCGAATATTCATCTGGTCATTATTTATTTAATGAATATTAGTTCGAATATTCATTTGAGTTATTTATTCAATAAGTATTATTAATTTTGAATATTCATTATTTATTTAATGATTATTATTGTGAATATTTATTCGAGGGTTATTTTGAGCAATATTTAATATTAAGAATATTCTTTAAAATATGATTTACTAAATATTCTTTGAATATTTAGTTAACTCTTTTAACTAGTTTTAAAATTGATTTACTTCATTCAAATATTATTTAAAACCTCCCAATTCTATGTAAATTATTTCAGAGTCTTATTATTATCATTTTTATCAAGGAAGGTTCTCAAAATTCTATTCTTCGTTCAATTCTATCTTCCAAATTATAAGGGAACCTTACTTGGGAACTGTTATTTATTTGTGTGACTGCCCGGTCATAAATCTTGTTAAACTATTCCTTTCACTCGCAACTTTGTTGCTATTCATCGAATTGAATATTTGTATTACTTCATCATCAATCTAGGGGTAAGGTGGTCAGAACAAGTTATAATCCATTAACGAGCCTTGGCTCAGGAAATATTGGTGAAATTTTCCTTTCCAACTAGATACGACTACTTTGTGGAGTCCTATCAACAAGTATTACACTTGGGGAAAGGGGGATGAACTTTACATTTCAGAGTGATGGATTTACTCAAACTAGGAGTATTTGTGTAAGAGGCTGTGGGACAGTCCATCATCAAGAATCTGTGTAAGAGGCTGTGGGACAGTCCATCATTGAAATAGGGTCCGAGTGGCGCTGTAACACCCCCAGATCCGGGGTCAGGGATCGGGTCGTTACGGTCTCATGACTCATACATAATACTTGACTTGAGTCCAAAATCAATAAGTAGCATGCGATGACCCCACAATAATATCTACTCACACACACACAGTTATAGTCCCAGAGATGAAATTGAAATAAGTCTTATAAAAGGGTTTGCGAATAAAAGTTATTACAATCCAAAAGGATAACATCATAAGTTTAAAAGTTTTGCCGTTGATTACATTAATTATACATATAGTTAAACATGAAACAAAAGCTGTCTAACTATGCTACCTCAGCAATGGCGGCTAGCATCTCAGCGGGGAGTCCGGTGGGTCGGGTAACCCGCTTGCGCCGAGTGCGCCTGACGCGAGCCATCTGTCCTAGCTGTTGTTGTGACATGATAAATAAGCAAGGGTGAGCAATAGCCCACCAATAATAATATAACAGGACAGTGATAGTATATAACAGTTCGAAGAATCATTATTTCCATATGCCATGCATTAACGAAGTTAGTGCCAGTATAATATAAAGGATGAAGTTACAAGGTAACTTAAAGTGTTTATTTTGTGCAAATATCTGCTAAGACAAAATAAGCAAGATATCATTATTTATCATATTAAGAGGAACTTGCAAGGAAAATATTGCAGTTCCAGTTATTAACATTTTTCGAAGTTCTACAACCTGAAAGAAGTCTCTTCGATACGTGTTGCGAAAGACACCGTCAACCTGAAAGAAGTATCTTCGATACGTGTTGCAGGGAATTCCCAATTTGGGAGATGAACCGCGCCAGCTGTTCCACTCCCTGATGATCAGTCGGGGATGGTACAGCCCAATATAGTTTACTACCGGTAGAAGGAAGAACTGACGACTCCACTTGTCAATGGCCTTTAATAGTAACTCCCTGGCCAATGATTAGGTCTTCTGATGGACCGCGCGACTCGGCCTCTTACACACGACTCCTAGTTCGAGTAAATCCACAGCATTGAAACGTATAGTTTATCCTCCCTTCCCCAAGTGAAATACTTGTTGACAAGACTCCACAAAGTAGTCGTATCTAGTTGGAAAGGAAAATTCACTAACATTTCCCAAGCTCTTGCTTGTTAATGGATATCAACTTGTTCCAACGATCTTACCCCTCGAATGATGAGAAGGTACACACAGACTTAATGAGTCCGTAGCAACCAAGTTGCGAGTGAAAAGGATAAACTATGACCGGGAAGTCAACAAGATAAAGAACCTTTCTCAAGTAAGGTTCCCTTATAATTTAAGAGATAGATTCGAGTGAAGAGTGGAATCTAGAGGACCTTTCTTAATATAATTTTAATCGTATGACTCCGAAGAATTTTCAGAATGATCGAAGGTCGAAAATAATATTTGAAGAAAAATAAACAACCTTGAAGTTGTTTCCAAGTATTGAATAAATATTTATAGAATATTTATCGAGTCGGAAGTATTTAATGAATGAAAGAATATTTTTAATCAGAGTATTTCTCAAAATAATCCTTGAAGGAATATTAAGACAATATTTATTGAATAAATAATTACTTAAATGAATATTAAAATAATATTCATTTAATAAATAAGTTTGAAAGGACTGTTTGGAATAATATTCGTTAAATAAATAAGACTTCAAATTAATTTTCAAAAATAGTATTCATATAATAATTAATAATTTAAATGAATATCCAAGTGATATTCATTTAATAAACTAAACCTTAAAGGAATATTCGAGAATAATATTCCCTTAATACCTGATGTTCTAAATGAATGTCCGAATGATATTTATTTAATAATCGAAGGTTTTGTAGAAATATTTGAAATAATATTCGATAAATGGTTCGTCTTTGAATGAATATTGAAAAATAATATTCATTGAATAGATAACGTTCGAATAAATATTTGCAGTAATGATCGTTAATTAAATAATCTCGGACGAATATTCAAATAATATTCGTCAACCAAATAATGGAAATTATTTACTTAAATATTTCCCTCGAAAATAATTACGATATATCAAGAAGTACTTACTCCCGGTCTATATTCAACAAATAGGATTCATATGCCCTTCTCTTAGGGTCTTAACGACATCCGACTTATAATCAATATCTTATCTATCTACTTATAAGCCAAAGAACAATCAGGGAACAAGTATATCAATATGACTTGAAAGTAGGCATGCATGCTATGGCATATGTATAACAGAAAGCATATATATTCACAACAATAGCCTAAAAAGGGAAAGTTGAAACTTGCCTGGTAATTGAGCACGGGTAGGGGTCGTGGTAGGGTATCCTGGGTCAGCTCGGTGATCTATAAATAGTTAAGAGATTCGAGGTTAATCGCTTAACACTTTTTAAAAAGGTTAAGTATTAACTTAAGTCGAAACATGTTTTCGAATTATCTCGTTATACCCCTTTTTAGTGTAACTCTTTTTACTACCGATACGATTCGACATTTGTTCATCATTAAGACATGTCATCGTACTCACACTTAGTGTATACTTAAGTCGTATAAGTTCTAAATTCGATCGATTAAGAACCAAGATTATATCTCGAGTTTTATCGCTCGTTTTCTAAGTTATAACCAAAGTTATACTTTTAAGGGGTTCGTTCGCGTTTAACCTAGATTCGAACATTTTTATAAAATCGAAAAATCATCCGATTCACATGAGGTTTTCTCTCACACCTTCCTTTTTACCTCTAGTATTTAATTACCAAGATTTTCCACTGACTTACATATTTTACGAGGGTTCAATTTTAATTACGAATTCTCGGTTACGGTTTCGAACTACTTTTAGTAATCGGTCATAAATCCTAAACCGTAAGTCTGTTTGATTCGATTCTTTTTCCAAAATGATCTACGACTCAAGATCTACAAGGGTATGTTAGATACTTATCCAGTTTCGGCCATTAGACCTACTGTGATGCACGGTTTTCAATGATTAACGAAATTTCGGCATTATAACGGCTATAATTCGAACGTTCCAAAAATCACAATCAACAACCCAAGCCACACCGGGCATCAATACAACTTATACACATAATAATCATCTCAACAAGTCCAGAATCTACTGATCTTAGCATCAAAATCATCATGCTTCTTAAATCCCTAAATCATTAACTAAGCATGCTTATAACATGAACATAATCATAACTAAGCTAGATCCATCAAGAACATGATTAAACCTCAAAGTAGATCTAGGGTTTTCAAATCTTATACCTTCCTTGGAGTATGTACTAGCCTCACAAAGCTTGGTATGGTCCTTGAATAGCCTTAACTTAGCTAGGATCAACCATGAAAACAAGAAAAACAAAGATTAGTATATGAAAACACTATTCATCATCACCTTTGATGATTTATTTGAAAATGGTAAAAGATGAATTTAAGGACAAGATTTCTAGGAGATCTAATCTATGATATGTAGTACTTACCCTAAAAATTTGAAGATCAAACAATGGTAGGAACCCCCTTTTTTGAGCTCTTGGCCGAGAGTTTGCAAGAAAAGAAGAAAATGGAGTGTTTTGGTTTCTTGCTTGGTTATTTGATAAATAATGCTAGATATTATTTAGGATGCATCTTATCTTTGATAAAGTAGCTTTATAAAAGGTGTGAGGTCATGTTCCACTCACTTGGATGGTGTGTAAAGCAAGTTGGATGCATCCTTTTTCCAAGTATCTTGTTAATTCCTCATGGTGCTAGTTACTTATATAACTAATTGGTTACTAGATATTTTCCCTTGCCCATGCATGTATCTTGATTCCCTCTGCTTGCTCTTTGTCCGGTTATTTCTCAATTTGATTGATCGCTCGAACGAATATCTCAATCGTTTTTAGTTAGGGTTTTACCGGAAACCTTCTTGACGTTTATACTACCATTCTCCATCATTCTTAATAATTCTCGAATCCATTTTCCTTAAATCCTATTAATAATCTCTTAGGTCTTTCGGTGTCCAGGGAAATCTCGGGGAAAATAAAAGTGCTATTTTTCAGAATCCGACAGCTTTTACATACACTCTTTTTCCCCCTGGATCATTAATACGAACTCAGAATTCCGTTTCGGGTACTTCTATATAGCATCGTCTAATAATATTCTCATTTCCACCAAAAACACTATTCATTCTTTATTCTTTACTTATTCTCTTAGGGTTGTACAATTGTCCGTATTCTCTTTCGATCGTTCTTTAACCTTTTTACGGAACCACTGGATTAATCGTTATCGATCTGGATGACATGAGAATATTCTCCTACTTGGAATTGCCATATCTTATTCCCCTAGGAGATAGATTATTCTTACCTAAGTGGTCAACCATTAACATTCTTCAAGACATAGAAATAGTAAAATCGAATTCCATTCATACTTTCAAAATATCATCTATTACATTGTAGCCGTAACCACTATTCATTCTTACATCATTAAATAAATAAAAGTTTTAATTCTACCCAAAATCTGGGTTCTACAGGCGCCGATCCCATCTATGCCCAACCGTTGGCTAGGGAGATCCGGCGTATGGTGGTGTCCATATGTTCTTCCTTCTACATGTAGAGAAACAAATCTTGAGATGCACAACCTACGACTGATCATCGTAAGGTGGTGTTGTCTGGTGCGACAATACTCCAGTATTAATTCATCATCCAAATCTATCTATTTTCTGCAACATGTATTGAAGAGACGTACCGATCAGGTTGGCAGGGTTTGAAAAGTGTTCAAAACTTATGTTTTACGATGAAATTATGCAGTCTCTAGAACTGCAAGGCTATTCTAATAACATTGGCACGTGTTTAGTGCACTCTTGAAAGTATTTAAAAGATGAAAGATGGTTCATCGATTATTGATGTTAAGCCTCAAATGGTTCGTTTCAAAAACTTTGACTCTCCTGCTATCAGTTATCTCTGAGTCTTAAACTTATCAAGTGGTTAAAGAATTTATATCCCGTAAAGAATATTGAACTGTAGGATGTTGTGATAAAAATGATATACTTATATATATATATATATATATATATATACTTTCAGACTTGTGAAATACTAAAAAGGGGATCTTTTTATGGTTTGGTTTCTGTTTAATGAAAACACTTGTAGTAGCAGTATATTGAACTGCATATTTTGAAGAGTTTTCTTAAAGGTTATTGAGACTACAGCTTATACCATTTTGCTAAGGTATGAAGCTTACTATGGTTATTATTATCTAAGATTGTTCATTTGATGTTATTTCAAATGCTATACTTCACTTATTGAAGTTCCATAGTTATAAATGTTTCAGAAATGATATTAAATATCGTTAGATATTGAATACCCCTTATGTGTATTGGTATATATATTGTTAAGCTCTATTATTAACTTGCTGGGCAATTCTTTCGCTCATACTTGTTTGTTTTCAAATATTAACCATTCAGAGGAAGGTAGACGGTTGAGGCTTATCTGCATGGCTCAGAAGAAGCAGGAAGTACGCTGTTAGTGGATTTTATGTCCACTAAATACGTTCCATTTGGCTTAAATTGACCGCTGGTACCCGAGTGTTTAGTGTCTTTTGATGTGTTTTCTTGTTTTTAGTGTGTAGAGTATCGTTTGAGGAATAAGGTGGTGGAATTGCGTGTTTCGATTGGATTAGAGCTGGAAGTGTCGAGGGCTGAGATAGCATGTCGGCCAGGGGGCATATCGGAGCACTGTGCAGCAACCAACAAGAGGAATGAAACGAAATTGAAGTTCTGGACAGGGGGGCCAGGCGCGCCCGCGCCTGTATAGAGCGCGCCCGCGCCCTGGTGGACTGAAAAATATTTATTTTCTGTTGTTGGGCTTGTTCGGGAGGGCCGGTTCGGACGAGATGTGCAGCCTTGTGTCTTGGAAGCCCAGTTTAGTATGTACTATTGGGGGAAATCCCTAATTATTAATGAGTATCGTATTATTCTAAGCATGGATTTTTTTAGAGAGAGAGAGAAAGAGAAGAACCATTGGGAGAGCATCAAGCTTTTTGGGGGTTTCCTAGTTTTCAATTGATATTTGTAATCTTCTATCGCGTTCAACGCTCGGTTATTTTCGTATACTCTTTTACTACTCTTTTTTGGTTTATCGTATTTCTTTTTTCAATCATGTTTACAATTGAACCCATGATGGCGATTAGGTCGATTATGGGCTAATTCGTTATCATGGGATTTTAATGGATTTTTCTATGGATTCTAGTAATTAAGTGTTTTTTATGCCTTGGTGTGTGATTGATTGTATTGATTTCCTAGTATGATTACGCTTATTCGTTATAGGTGAGTCGCGAACACCTGTAATTGTTTGTTTAATCCTGGTGAATGCGAAAGTGGATCTAGGGTTTAGAACAATTCCTGTAGCATAGGTTTTTGCATGTGAAGAACATGTATTAATTTGTGGTGTAATTCTATCCGTCTTGCACTGACTATGTGGTTTTATGGATGCTTGATTTTTATCCGGTATGTGTTCAATTGCTATAGACATATAGGAACTACGCATATCTGGTGACTACTTGACTTCTATCAATTGTGGATGATCAGTAGGATGGTATACGCACAACGAAAGTTGGTGTGTATCAGTTTAGTGAATCTAATCAGTAATCAAATCTGTCACATGCTAGGTTAAAGGGGCATAAGATTCTAGATGAAGTGGTTAATGAAATTGAAATCCCATGTTTGTTTAATATAAGTTAATCGTTCAGTTATTCTCTCGTAATTTTCATAGTTGATAATTAATCATTAGTTAATCAAAACCAAATTTGTGATTGTCTTGGCAGTGAGTGTAAATCATAAGCTGGTGTATAAGTGAACTAAAACGAACAATTCAAGTCTCTCTGGGAACGAATCCTATTTACCCTGTATTACTTGTTGACCACGTTCTCTTGCGTGAATAAGTGCGAACAAGTTTTTGGCGCCGCTGCCGGGGACTCGGTTCATTGTTTGTTTAGTTTATGTTCTTGTCATCAATTTGGATTAAATTCACTGACTCGGACGTTTTTCTCACTTATTTACTTTTGGGTTTCTCAGGTACTATCTTGAGCGTGTATGCGTACTCGTTCTCAAGTTCGTGAAGAGAATCTGGAAGGAAAGGAGCGAGAAGAGGAATTAGTGGAAGAAGTTGAAGAAGAGTTGGAAGTTACTGAAGAAATGGCAGATAACAAGGCGCTGAAGGAATATTCTCAGCCCAAGATTAATGATATTCAGTCGAGTATTGTGCGGCCGGCTATTGCTGCAAATAATTTTGAGATCAAGCCGGGCACGATCCAAATGGTCCAGAACTCAGTCCAGTTTGGGGGTTCACCTGTTGAGGACCATAACATGCACATCAGAGATTTTATCGAGATATGTGACACCTTCAAAACCAACGGGGTTTCTGAGGACGCTATCAAGCTAAGGTTGTTCCCATTCTCTTTGAGGGACAAGGCATAAAGCTGGTTGCATTCACTTCCAGCAGGTTCCATCACTACATGGGAAGATCTGGCACAAAAATTCTTGACTAAATTCTTTCCTATGGCAAAGACTGCTGCCATGAGGAATGCTCGTACACAATTTAGTCAGCATTCTGGTGAATCACTGTGTGAAGCTTGGGAAAGGTACAAGGAGATGCTTCGGAAATGTCCTCATCATGGGATGCCAGATTGGATGGTCATCAGTGGTTTTTACAATGGGTTAAGCCATTCTCGAGCAATGCTCTATGCAACATCTGGAGGAGCTCTGTGGGCCAAAAGCTATGAAGAGGCCTATGACCTGATTGAAATGATGGTTGCGAACGAGTATCAGAATCTGACCCAGCGTATTCCACAAGGTAAGGTTGCAGGTGTTCTTGGAGTGGATGCCACAACAGCTATAGCAGCTCAGCTACAGGCTTTATCCATGGAAGTGGATTCATTAGCTAAGGTGGGGGTTCAACAAGTTGCCATGGTTTGTGAATTGTGTGCGGGGGATCATGAAACTAATCAATGTGCAATTTCTAGTGAGTCGGCACATTTTGTCAGCAATTATCAGAAGCCGTCACAACCTGCTCCGAACACATATCATCCCAACAATAGGAATCATCCTAACTTCAGTTGGAGCAACAATCAGAATACCATGCAACAACCATCTCAGGGTCAGCAGTATGGTTCAAAGCAGTTCAACAATTCGGGTTATCAACAACCCTATGCCCAAAGACCACCATACAATCCACCTGGATTTCATCAACAACATCAAGGAAGTCATGTGCAGTCGAATGAGAAGTCAGAGTTGGAAGAATTGCGAATGATGTACAAGAGTCAAGCAGTATCTTTGAAAACTCTTGAAAACCAAATTGGCCAACTGGCCAATGCTCTTTTGAACAGACCTCAAGGGCAATTACCTAGTGACACGGAAGCTAATCCGGGTAAAAAGGAGGTCAAGGAACAGATTCACGCTGTTACGTTGCGTTCTGGAAAGGTTACAGACGATCTGGAGGTCAAAAATCAGCTTAACGAAGAACTTGAGAATTCTGTGAACAGTGAAAAGGGGCGCGGGCGCGCCTGAGGATTCTGGTCATTCTTCAAGTTTTGTTCTTCCGGTCGTTTAGAAGGCATTAAGTGAGGAAGAAAAGGTAAAGTCAGCTGGGAAAACAAGTTCAGAGAGTAAGGAAGCTAGCAAGGAAGTCTATCCACCTCCGCCATTCCCTAAAAGGTTTCAGAAACAAAAGTTTGATAAGCAATTTGCAAAGTTCTTGGAAGTGTTCAAAAAGTTGCACATAAATCTGCCGTTTGCTGAAGCCCTGGAACAAATGCCAAGTTATGCCAAGTTCATGAAAGGCATACTTTCGAGGAAATTGAAACTCGAGGAGTTAGAGACCGTCGCTTTGACGGAGGAGTGCAGTGCTGTCTTGCAACAAAAGTTGCCACCTAAGCTGAAGGATCCGGGGAGTTTTACCATACCGTGCATCATTGGAAATGTTTCTTTTGACAAGTGTTTGTGTGATTTAGGGGCAAGCATCAACCTCATGCCCTATTCGGTTTTCGTGCAACTTGGTCTTCCGGAGCCTAAGCCTACAAACATGTCACTCCAGTTAGCTGATCGCTCAATCACCTACCCTCGAGGAATTGTAGAAGATGTTCTGGTGAAAGTGGACAAACTTATCTTTCCAGCGGATTTCGTCATACTTGATTTTGAAGAAGATAAGAAAATCCCTATCATTCTTGGGAGACCATTCTTGGCCACGGGTCAGACCTTGATTGACGTGCAGAAAGGAGAACTCACTATGAGGGTGCATGATCAGAATGTCACCTTCAATGTTTTTAAGGCTATGAAGTTTCCAACTGAAGAAGAGCAGTGTTTGAAGATAGACTTGGTTGAGTCGGCAGTGCAATCAAAAATTGAGCATCTGCTCATGAATGACACATTGGAAAAAGCACTGATTGGTGATTCTTTATTGGAAGAAGATGATACAAATGAGCAACTGCTATTTCATGATGCTACTCCATGGCAAAGGAAATTTGAGAGACCAGTGGAATCTTTAGGTCTATCTGAATTGAAGGGGTCGCATCAGCGGTTGAAACCATCCATCGAAGAAGCTCCAACTCTAGAGCTCAAACCGCTACCTGATCACTTAAGGTATGCCTCTCTTGGTGAGTCATTTACTTTACCTGTGATTATTGCTGCTAACCTGTCAGATTCTGAGGAAGACAAGCTCTTGAGAGTTCTTAGAGAATTCAAATCAGCCATTGGATGGACTATTGCAGACATCAAGGGGATTAGTCCGGCTTACTGTCAACATAAAATTCCACTAGAAGAACGGAGTAAACCAACAGTGGAACATCAGAGACGTCTAAATCCAATCATGAAAGAAGTTGTGAAGAAAGAAATTATCAAGTGGTTGGATGCATGGATTATCTATCCCATTTCTGATAGTTCATGGGTAAGCCCAGTTCAATGTGTGCCAAAGAAAGGGGGCATGACGGTAATCACCAATGAGAAGAATGAACTTATCTCCACTCGCACAGTCACTGGTTGGAGAATCTGCATGGACTACCGGAAATTGAACAAGGCCACCAGGAAGGATCATTTTCCTTTGCCCTTTATTGATCAGATGCTAGACAGACTTGCAGGTCATGAGCACTATTGCCTTCTGGATGGATATTCTGGGTATAATCAAATCTGTATTGCTTCTGAGGATCAGGAGAAGACGACATTCACATGTCCATTTGGTACATTTGCTTTTCAGCGGGTCTCTTTTGGTTTGTGTGGTGCACCTGGCACTTTTCAAAGGTGTATGACGGCTATCTTTTCAGACATGATTGGTAAGACCGTAGAAGTTTTCATGGATGACTTTTCTGTAATTGGTCGTTCTTTCGACGAATGTTTGCAAAATCTGGGTGCGGTTCTGAAAAGATGTGTGGAGACTAATCTAGTGCTTAACTGGGAGAAATGCCATTTCATGGTGCAGGAGGGAACTATCCTTGGGCACAAGGTGTCACGGAGAGGTCTAGAGGTGGACAGAGCAAAAATAGAAACAATTGAAAATCTTCCACCACCTACTTCAGTGAGAGGGATTCACAGTTTCCTTGGTCATGCAGGTTTCTACAGGCGTTTCATCAAAGACTTCTCAAAAATCTCCAAACCGTTGTGTTAGCTCTTGGAAAAGGACGTTCCTTTTAAATTTGACGAAGAATGTTTGACCGCTTTCGAGACTCTGAAAAAGAAATTGGTTTCAACACCAGTGATCATTGCTCCTGATTGGAGTGAACCTTTCGCTATGATGTGTGACGCTAGCGATTATGCAGTAGGGGCCGTTCTTGGTCAAAAGAAAGAGAAAGTGTTTCGTGTGATCTATTATGCAAGCAAGACCCTTAATGAGGCTCAGTTGAACTACACTACTACTGAGAAGGAGCTGTTGGCCATAGTCTATGGTTTTGAAAAATTTCGTTCTTACTTGCTCGGTACAAAGGTAATGGTGTACACGGATCACGCGGCTATTAGATATCTGCTCTCTAAAAAGGACTCCAAACCTCGGTTGATTCGTTGGGTACTTCTGTTACAAGAATTTGATGTGGATATTAAGGATAGAAAAGGGACAGAGAATCAAGTTGATGATCATCTTTCTCGACTGGAGGACACTGGTAAATCCTCTCGAGACGGAACCATCATTAATGAATTCTTTCCGGATGAGCAATTTTTTAGGGTGCAAGAAGAAGAGCCATGGTATGCAGACATTATGAACTTTCTGGTTAGTCAAGTGATTCCACCCGAGCTTTCTTATGCACAAAGGAAGAAGTTCTTGCATGAAGTCAAATGGTATCGTTGGGATGAACCATATCTGTTTAAACAGGGAGCTGATCAGGTTATTAGAAGATGTGTGCCGTACAGTGAAACAGAGACTATTCTGAGGGATTATCACGCCACGACATATGGAGGCCACTATGGAGGTGAAAAGACTGCAACTCGAATTCTTCAAGCGGGTTTCTATTGGCCTTCTCTTTTTAAGGATGCCCATCAGTATGTCTTAAGGTGTGACCGTTGTCAGCGTGTTGGTACCATATCGAGAAGGGATGAGATGCCCCTTAATGTAATGTTGGAAGTGGAAATTTTTGATGTTTGGGGAATCGACTTCATGGGACCGTTTATCTCCTCATGCAACAATCAATATATCTTGCTAGCCGTTGATAACGTCTTTAAATGGGTTGAGGTCAAAGCACTTCCGACCAATGATGCCAAAGTCGTGCTTAATTTCCTTCAGAAGAACATCTTCACCAGATTTGGCACTCCTCGAGTCATTATCAGTGATGAAGGCACTCATTTTTGCAATCGCAAGTTCACTAATCTTATGGCCAGATATAACATCAATTATCGGGTAGCTACAGCATACCATCCTCAGACAAATGGCCAAGCTGAAGTGTCTAATCGTGAAATCAAGCGTATTCTGGAAAAGGTGGTGAGTCCTTCAAGAAAGGATTGGTCTTTGAAACTCGATGAAGCCGCTTGGGCTTATCGAACGGCATATAAAACACCTTTGGGTATGTCGCCATATCAGCTTGTCTATGGGAAAGCGTGTCATTTGCCGGCAGAATTGGAGCACAAGGCTTATTGGGCTTTGAAAAAGCTAAATTTTGATCTTAAAGCTGCGGGTGAGAAGAGAATGGTGCAACTCAATGAGATGGACGAGTTTCGCTTGCAAGCCTATGAGAACAATAAACTCTACAAAGAAAAAGTGAAGCGATGGCATGATCGTCATCTAGTCAACAAGGTATTTGTTCCTGGCCAAACCGTGTTGTTATTTAATTCTCGCCTTCGTCTGTTTCCAGGGAAGCTTAAGTCGAGATGGTCAGGGCCTTTTGTTGTCAAAACCGTGTTTCCGCATGGCGCGGTTGAAATTTTTGAGAAATCACCTGATCAGTCCTTCAAAGTCAATGGTCAGATATTGAAACCGTACTTTGGTGAGGTATCGAATCGTGGAGCTGAAACCGTGATTCTTGCAACTACTGAGTGAATCATGGAAGTCACGTCAAGCTACTGACGTAAAAGAAGCGCTTCGTGGGAGGCAACCTACGTTTTGTTGTACAAGAATGAAAAAAAAAAAATCTGGGCAGAAAGTTTAGGCGCGGGCGCGCGTGCATTGCTGAGAAGAAGCGCGGGCGCGCTGCACAGGGCGCGGGCGCGCTGCAGTCTGCTGTTAAAAAAAATGAAAAAAAAATAGAAAAGTAAAGAGGGGAAATCAGTTTTTGGGGGTTTTTAACCTATATAAACACAAACCCACTCCACCACTTCTACAATTACAAACCCTAGCCACTACTTTCATCCAAATCTCTCAAAACACAATCCAACCTATACACACAAACTCTTCCCATCAATTCCATGGCTTCTAAAGTGATTCTTCATCTAGTGGGGGGAATGCTCCTAGTTTCAATTCACCGGAGGCTCAAGAAGAATTTACGCGATTGTTGACCAAGCCAGTGGTCAAAGAGAGGGGTTTTACTCCGGGCATCTTGGATGGAGATCTGGTGGGCATGATTATGAGGTGGGGATGGGATACGGTGTGTGAGGTGGCTGAGGCGGTACCTTTGAGTATCGTTAGAGAGTTCTATGCTAATGCGAAGAAACTGAAGAATGGGTATTCTACAGTTCGTGGCCATGTGGTCGATTATACTCCTGCTGCCATCACTAGGGTTTTGGCTGTTCTAGCACCTACACCTGGTGAAGAGGATTATAGGGTGAAGGGCCGTGGGGATGTATATCTTGAGGCCATTCTGAGGCAGATGACAGTTCCGGGCACTGAATGGAAGCGCAGGGCGGGGTCGACTGAGCCGAGTACTTTTCCGCTTTGAACAGGTATGCTAAGTCTTGGAATTTGTTTATTTGTGCAAACATATTACCATCCTCGCATTCTCATGAGGTGACTATGGAGAGAGCTATTCTTTTGTGGGCTATTGTGAATGAAAGGTACATCGATGTGGGTAGTGTTATTCATCGGAACATGATCAGGTTCATGCAAGGGGGTTCCACTACAACAATTCCTTATGGCTCAGTGGTTGTTCAATTATGTTTAGATGTGGGTATTCGCTGGCCAGCAGAGGAGCATTTACAGTTGCCAGCTAGCTGCATAGATAAGGCGACTATTGCTAGGTTGGCTGAGTGGGATGGTGGTGAGCCACATCCGCGAGGTTTGGGTTACATTCTGGGTGGTGATGTGCCACCACGTCCGCAGCAGGAGGCTAGAGCTGGTCCTTCGAGAGCACGGAGGGGTGTGGTGAGTGAGAGTACTGGTTTGACCGAGTCTCACTTCAGGAGGCTTGCTAGGCGGATAGATGCTGTTGATGAGAGGCAAAGCCGTTTTGTTGATGATCTGGCACAGGCTTTGGGCACGGCATTTTTAGCTACAGGAGTTGAGGTTGTTTGGCCTCAGTATGGAGATGGAGTTGTTTATCCACCACCGGACTCACCCGAGGAGGGTGATCCTGCTGATGATTGAGGCATCTCTGTGCACTTTCTTTGTTTCTTGCCTTCAATGGGGACATTGAAGATTTTAAGTTTGGGGGTGGGAAATGAAGATTGTGATTAGTAGTTAGATGCATATAGGACATGTAGTGTAGTATTATCATGCATATCATGCATATTGTTTAAATTGTTCATCATGTATCATGCATATTGTTTAATTGTGAGTCATGTAGTGGCATTCCAGATTGCATAACATATAGCATAATTCAGGCATTCATGCATTTTCCATGATCCCTTAGAACGAACTAATTCTGACTGGTAGGTAGGTGTCTGATTGAGTGCACTAATGATGAGTAGAGGGTTGCTTTATAGTTCTTATGAAACTGATTTGCTTGTTCAGAATCAAAAAATTTTTACACAATCACAGTCTCATTGAGTGCTTTTGAATTGGACCGGCCATGTCTGTTTGGTTGCTAAAATTTAACACCTAGTTTAAACCTAGAATGTTTGTTAGATTCTTGAAAGCGAAGGAACACTTAAGTATAAGTTTGGGGGAAACAAAGAAATTCATGATAATTGTGAATAGTATTAATAAATAGGTGTCAAATGGCTAGTAGCCGGCTCATATTTATATGAGTGGTCTAAGGTTGGAGGTGAGAATTCTCACTCTAGATTGTTTCTAGTCAAAAGAAAAAAAAAAGAAAAAAAAAATGGAAAAAAAAAAGTCGTGTAAAGTGTGTAATTGCAATATTAACCAGGGTGAGCTCTTTAATACTCGAGCAATTAAGTACGAGGGGACTTTGTGCCTAGTGACCTAAGACTTTTATAGTCTGGGATCCACTGACCTAACGCTCGTTACATGGGTATTATTGTATAAGCCTTTAGGGGTCTCATCCATTGCACGGTTAAATAAGCATGCGTTGTATATATAGTGTTATGTGTCATATGTGTTAGTAATTAAGCATGATTTCTTGTCAACTCAAGTGGACTATGGCGGTGTATCTGGAGGGATCTTGTGTCTAACGTTCATTCTGTTTTTAAACCTGGTGGTAGTTAGGCTAAGAATAGGTATGGTTTTGGTTTGATTTGGGGGTAACTCTGATGAGCACAGTACGTGTGCACGTTTCTGTCCATGTACTGTTAATATGCGGGGATTTAGGCGAGCTCTATTTGGATTTAGTTGCATTTCTTTGAGTATTTGCTTGCTTGTTGGTTTTGGTTGGGTTGAAGGGGATCACTTGCATTTTTCATGTTAGTTGCATTCATGCATTGCACTTCATTGGATTGTTTAGTGTCTGTTTATGCTTGGGGACAAGCATCAGTTTAAGTTTGGGGGTGTGTTAGTGGACTTTATGTCCACTAAATACGTTCCATTTTGGCTTAAATTGACCGTTGGTACCCGTGTTTAGTGTCTTTTGATGTGTTTTCTTGTTTTTAGTGTGCAGAGTATCGTTTGAGGAATAAGGTGGTGGAATTGCGTGTTTCGGTTGGATTAGAGCTGGAAGTGTCGAGGGCTGAGATAGCATGTCGGCCAGGGGGCATATCGGAGCACTGTGCAGCAGCCAACAAGAGGAATGAAGCGAAATTGAAGTTCTGGACAGGGGGGCCAGGCGCGCCCG
The DNA here is from genome assembly GCA_036435485.1 of Saposhnikovia divaricata. Taxonomy (NCBI): domain Eukaryota; kingdom Viridiplantae; phylum Streptophyta; class Magnoliopsida; order Apiales; family Apiaceae; genus Saposhnikovia; species Saposhnikovia divaricata. The sequence goes on from CM071600.1 coordinate 165,927,089, forward strand.
CGCCTGTATAGAGCGCGCCCGCGCCCTGGTGGACTGAAAAATATTTATTTTCTGTTGTTGGGCTTGTTCGGGAGGGCCGGTTCGGACGAGATGTGCAGCCTTGTGTCTTGGAAGCCCAGTTTAGTATGTACTATTGGGGGAAAGCCCTAATTATTAATGAGTATCCTATTATTCTAAGCGTGGATTTTTTTAGAGAGAGAGAGAAGAACCATTGGGAGAGCATCAAGCTTTTTGGGGGTTTCCTACTTTTCAATTGATATTTGTAATCTTCTATTGCGTTGAACGCTCGGTTGTTTTCGTATACTCTTTTACTACTCTTGTTTGGTTTATCGTATTTCTTTTTTCAATCATGTTTACAATTGAACCCATGATGGCGATTAGGTCGATTATGGGCTAATTCGTTATCATGGGATTTTAATGGATTTTTCTATGGATTCTAGTAATTAAGTGTTTTTTATGCCTTGGTGTGTGATTGATTGTATTGATTTCCTAGTATGATTACGCTTATTCGTTATAGGTGAGTCGCGAACACCTATAATTGTTTGTTTAATCCTGGTGAATGCGAAAGTTGATCTAGGGTTTAGAACAATTCCTGCTAGCATAGGTTTTTGCATGTGAAGAACATGTATTAATTTGTGGTGTAATTCTAACCGTCTTGCACTGACTATGTGGTTTTATGGATGCTTGATTTTTATCCGGTATGTGTTCAATTGCTATAGACATATAGGAACTACGCATATTTGGTGACTACTTGACTTCTATCAATTGTGGATGATCAGTAGGATGGTATACGCACAACGAAAGTTGGTGTGTATCAGTTTAGTGCATCTAATCAGTAATCAACTCTGTCACATGCTAGGTTAAAGGGGCATAAGATTCTAGATGAAGTGGTTAATGAAATTGAAATCCCATGTTTGTTTAATATAAGTTAATCGTTCAGTTATTCTCTCGTAATTTTCATAGTTGATAATTAATCATTAGTTAATCAAAACCAAATTTGTGATTGTCTTGGCAGTGAGTGTAAATCATAAGCTGGTGTATAAGTGAACTAAAACGAACAATTCAAGTCTCTGTGGGAACGAATCCTATTTATCCTGTATTACTTGTTGACCACGTTCTCTTGCGTGAATAAGTGCGAACATACGCCCTTATAAAGATGATATGATCCAGAAAAGCCATACCTGGAATAAGTTATATGTAAGTATGTTGATGTGTAGTATTTATATTACTTTGTACAGGATAGCACTAGTTGCTGGTGTACTTCTCAACGAAGCTATACTGGTAGTATAGGATTTGTAATACACGGTGTGATGTAATTGAATGGATGTAATGAATTGAGTAATGTATGGATTTTAGTTCTTGTTTCTAGCCCTATAACCCAAAAGATGCTTGGTGGTTGGGGTCTCAATTGTTGTATTTCAGTTAGTAAATGACTACAGATGGTTTAATGTTGTTAAACAAGTGATTTGTTATTTAGGATTTCCTCGTGACGACCAAATCCCTGACCTTGGATTTGGGGCTGTTACACCATGGAGGTATATGTGGATGATATGTTAGTTAAGTCCAAGAAAGCTACTGATCATGTGAAGCATTTGGAAGAGATGTTTGGAATCTTACGAAAATACAGAATGAAGTTGAATCCCCAGAAGTGTGTGTTTGGGGTAGAAACTGGGAAGTTTCTAGGGTTCATGGTGAATCACAGAGGTATAGAAGCAAAACCAGCCAAGATTAAAGCATTGATTGATATGAAGTCACCAAGGACTGTGAGGGTGGTTCAGTCTCTTATAGGAAGAGTTGCAGCTTTGAATAGATTCATCTCGAGTTCTACGGATAAATGCCAAGAGTTCTTTAAAGCCATAAAGAAAGGAAGTAAGTTTGAGTGGACAGAAGAATGTGAGATAGCATTTGGAAAGCTAAAGGAGCATTTGGGAAGCCCTCCCCTGTTAGCTAAGCTAGTAGACGGAGAAACATTGATATTGTACTTAGATGTGTCGGAGTATTCTATTAGTGCAGTCTTAGTTCGAGAAGAGGATGGACAACAAAGCCCAATCTACTATGTCAGTAAGAGGTTGCTTGATGCAGAAACAAGGTATACAGGAATGGAGAAGCTGGTTTATGCTTTGATCCTAGCTTCCAAGAAGCTGCGACCCTACTTCCAAGCTCACAAGATTGAGGTGAGAACATCGTATCCACTTAGGCAAGTGATGCACAGGCCAGAAACTTCGGGAAGAATGTTAAAGTGGGCTGTGGAGTTAGGGCAATTCGATATAGAGTACAAGCCGAAGACAGCAATTATGGCTCAAGCTCTAGCAGATTTTTTGATTGAGTTTCCACCTCATGTGGAGGTTACTGGCCAGGAGGTGCCAAGAGAGTTAGAGAAAGAGCAGATTGAAGACGATAATTGTGCACCTTGGTGGACATTGTATGTGGATGGAGCTGCTAACAGTAATGGAGCGGGTGCAGGCATAGAGTTAGTAAGTCCAGAGGGGCATAGACTTCACAGCTCGATTCACTTCGCTTTCAGAGCGACTAATAATGATGCAGGGTACGAGGCGTTGATTGTAGGTCTCAAGTTAGCTTTAGAGATGAAAGTTGAAAATATCAGAGTGTTCAGCGATTCCATGTTAGTAGTTTGGCAGATTCGTGGTAGTTTTCAGGAAAGAGGTCCACGAACAGATTTGTATTTAAGGTACTCCCAGGAGTTGCTCGCAAAGTTCAGAGAGGTAAAGCTAGATCAGATACCACGAGGAAAGAATACCAATGCAGATGCATTAGCTAAATTGGGCTCACAGAGAGAGTCACCACTTTTGGGAGTAATTCCACTTCAGATTCAAGAGCAACCTAGTGTCTTCCGAGAGGAGGTCATGGACATCGAACTTCCAGTTAAAGATTCTTGGATAACTCCGATTTATAGATACTTGGCTAAGGGAGAGGTACCTCTTAGTCAGGATGAAGCCAGGAAGCTGAAGTATCATGCAGCCAAGTATGTGATCTATGATGGAGTTCTATACAAACGAGGATTCAATCAGCCTTTGCTTAAATGTGTAGCTGGAGAGCAGTGTAGATACATCTTTGAAGAGATCCATGAAGGAGTATGTGGAAATCACTCGGGGGTAGCTCTTTAGCCATGAAGGTCCTTCGACAAAGATATTATTGGCCAACCCTCAAAGCAGATGCTCACAAGTTTGTTCAGGCATGCAGCAATTGTCAGAAGTTTGCAAATTTAGATAGCAGGCCTGTAGCACCAATCAGGCAGATTGTCAGTCCTTGGTCGTTCACCGTTTGGGGGATAGACCTCATTGGAGTGCTCCCAAAAGGAAAAGGAGGAGTGAAATATGCAGTGGTTGCAGTTGATTATTTCACAAAGTGGGCAGAAGCAGAACTACTTGCTAAGATTACAGCATCGAAGTTGACTGAATTTGTTTTTCGAGTTATTGTTTGGAGGTTTGGTATTCCTCAGAAATTGATTTCTGACAATGGGAAGCAGTTTGATAGCAGAGAGCTTAGAGTATTGTGTGAGCAGTTTGGAATTCAAAAAGCATTTTCAGCAGTGTATTATCCACAGAGTAATGGACAGACTGAAGCTATGAACAAGATTATCAAGCATACTTTGAAGACAAGGCTTGAAGATAAGAAAGAAGCTGGCCAGAAGAGCTTCCTGGAGTTTTGTGGTCGTATAATACCATTCCTAGAACTACAATTGGTGAGTCTCCTTTTACTCTCACTTATGGTTGTGAAGCTATACTAGCTATGGAAGTTGGAACAGGTTCCTTGAGAAGAAAGCATTATGACCCCGTGAACAATGAGGTCAATCATAGACTTTACTTGGACATGATCGAAGAGTTGAGGACAGATTCGCAGGTGAAGTTAGCAGCGTATCAACAGAGAGTTTGAAGGTACTACAACAAAAAGGTGAGAGCAAGACCTTTTAAAGTTGGAGACCTGGTTTTGAGGAAAGTCATGCCAAACACCAAAGTTCTGGCACATGGAGCTTTTGGAGCGAATTGGGAAGGGCCTTACCAGATAAAGTCAGCCATTTGGGAAGGAACCTACCATCTGATGGATATGGATGGGAATCTCATTCCGAGAGCTTGGAATGCGGAACATCTCAAGAAGTATTATCAGTAACTCTCTTTTATTGTGTTTTTCTTAGGCAAAGTAAGGCTCTTTCAGCCCAAGAATAATGGCAGCTTATTAGCTATAGCTGACCAGAATTGTTGATTTCAGTATTTAATTATGCATGTACTCGGGGGGTACTTGATGTGAACCTCACTATTTGCAAGACAGTTTTTAGTATTGAGCATTGATAGCTCTACGTTGAATCTTTTGATTGCAGTATTGATGATTATAGATTCCTATAGTTCTTTTACGTAACCATACTTACCCAAAAGAACTGGGGGGTAGTATTCCTACTTAAACAGTATTGTGCATGATATGATTTGATATTTCATATGCCAGTTTGAAAATTTTAAGTGCTTGTTTTAGTGCTTGTATTGTAAAACAGGTTACCTTGGCGAACAGGTTCCTGTAGCATTGACAGTATGTGCAAAGTATGAATACGATTTGACAGAATACGCAGACTGCGAATGATTGATAAAAGCCTCAGGTAGCTTCCTGAGCACGAATTAAGCCTTGGGTAGCGTCCCGAGCACGCATCGAGAAAAGCCTCAGGTAGCTTCCTGAGCACGAGAAAAGCCTCAGGTAGCTTCCTGAGCAACTTTGATTGAAAAGCCTCAGCTGACTGAGCACGAGATTTTTGCTAAAAGCCTCAAGTTCCTCGAACACATGATTAAAAGCCCTGTTGACAGGCACCTCAAGTACTGATGAAAGGCACCTCTAAGGGAACCTGTATAGAGCTGAGACTGGCATACAGGAACCTGAAACTATATGTTTCACCCCTCCATGGAACCGCCCCTGGCACGAGAGGAAGTGGGAACTTGTGTGGAGCCTAGACCGGCACACTTGTTCTTAAAGAGAAGCCTAATAAGCTCTCCCTCATGTGGAACCGCCTTTGGCACATGGGAAGAAGGGATAAAATCCTTAGCATTTACCTTCATAAGATGTCTAGCCTGACACATAAAGAAGAGGAATCTGTGTGGACTCCCAGAACGGCGCACAGGTTCCTAGAATCGCCTCGAGGCAAAAGGAACCAACATGGAACCTAGACTGGCATGTTGGAACCTAGAACTATAGGATTGGGAACCAAGCAGGTGACCTTTCCAAGAGTTGGCCCGAATTTAACAGAATCAGTTCTACTAACGTTAACTAGTTTATGTATTATATTTGTTGTTTGTTTTGCAGGATTAGTAGTCATCAACAGATATTCATAAGGAACCTGGTTTAATTATTCAGCAGTGGAAGGATTATGGAGGTGAATACATGTCTCCAAGTATAAGTAAAAAGGTTCCAAATTAACAAGTAAGCCGTATTTTGTTACAATTATCTTGAAAAAATATGAGTGGAAGTATAAGTGTGTTCTGTTTCTTACAATGGGTTAGCCTGCGTAAGCTTGGATACATGAGTATGGAAGCTAGGCTATTTTCTAGAATTTTTAACAGTGAAGTATTTCATGAAGTTTTGAAGAAAAATCTGCAGTATTAGGTTTAGATGCAAATAAGGGATTAAGCATACATGGACTTTTGATAAGGAGAAATAGTAAAAAGAGATTATCATAAGAACCAAAAGTTATGGGTACTACGACCCAGAAAACCAACCATTCAAAGAGTTAATGGCACGAAGACCATAGAAACCAAATTCAGAAAGTACATCTCGCGAGGCACTATGAGGGGCCCGCAACCTCATAAAGTTATTAAAGGATTAATGAGATTCATGCAAGTTTAAACAGACGGTACTTTATCAGAATCTTCCATAATAGGAGGAGGAGTTGGAAGGGTAGGTTGAGCAGCTTCAGCAGCAAGAACCTCTGCAGCCGTGGGGATGGAACCCGAGGGCCTCTCAACCGTAGTGACGGGAGGTACAAGGTCTTGTGGAAATGCAGCTTCCGTCTCAAAGTCGTGGATCATATTCACAACGTCCTCACCCAGCAGGGACCAGTTTAACTCAGGCATCTTCTCCCACATGGACTTCATATAGTCTCGAATACCCTCATTATAGCCCTCATCATACCTTGTCTTCTCTTTGGCGAGTATGGTGGATTCAATGGAAGCAGCGGCAGCATTAAGAGCATCAACCTGAATCTCGAGCTCACGAATGTTCTCCAACAGAGCAATCTTCTCATCATGCAAACTCTTCACCTGTCCCTGAAGCTCATCTTTGCTATTCTTTAAAGCGGTCTCAACAGTTTTTGCCCTTCGGACGGCAGCAGTAACCAGATTCACCCTCTCCTCCTTAGCAGCTAGCTCCTCCTTGAGCTTAGTTACTTCTCCTTGCCATCGGAGGTCGTACTGTGTCTTCTCTGAAAAATCATCACAGTATCTGAGGGCGAAGAACGCGTTCTGGGTAGCAGAGAATCTCATGGCATGCATAGCTTCGGTGGAATCCATCTTAGCCCAACTAGCAATCGCTTCCGGGAGCACATATGTATCAATCAGTTCTTTAAATTGGTTCTGGGCCACAGCTGATTCGACCTTCACAGCCTTCCCTTTTTTCATGGATCTGGTTTGTGAGCTCCCAGAAAGGTCGAGAGTAGTCTGAGCTAACTTGCGCTTGGAAGAACTTGTTGGTTGAGCCGGGATTGAAGCTGGAGTAGGTACTGCTGTAAGAACCCTAATTTTTTTAATATTTTTATATAATATCATATGACATTGTGAATTTGGAACCTTTTGAGTCACCCATGTTGTTTAATGGAATTGATTATCTGAGAAATTATGTTGTTACATTCACTATGTAAGAAAAAGGGAAGATTGCTGAAGGCAAGGGTCTTATTGCTAGTAAGATTTATAAAACTTGGGATTTGAGAGTTATTAGAGTATTAAAAGGTTTCTAAGGGCTTATGACAAGGAGTTATGGATATTCGAGGAATTTACACAATTAAGTGCTTAAGGAATTACAAGGGAAATCTCTACGCGACAAAATATTATTACGAGGAGTTAATTAAGATACGATATGAATTAAAGATTAAGTGACAAGCATTGGTGGAGGAATAATAATACAAGGAAGGATATTACATGCAAGCCTCATGTAACTAGATTGTTAGAAAAGCAAAAAGGCAACCAATGAATAGTAACTAGTTAGTGCATTATTCTAGGAGACAAAGAGGTATGGTGTGTCTAGTCTACTACCTAGGGTGTCAACATGTGATACAATACATATACATAACAATACATATTACAATAATACAAGTCATTATCCAACCAACACAAAGCAAAACAACTCTCTCTCCCCCTTGTTCATATAGCTCTCGGCCCAAGCATAGAAGAAGGAAGAAGAAATTTTTTCTTCAACTTCCCATCACTTACAATTCAAGACAAAATTCCAAGGTCCTCTACACTCTAAAGAAGGTATGCTATGAATTTCAACCCCTTTCATCCACTAGATTTTGAGATATTAATTGTTGAAGATTGAGTGAATAGTAACCATGAATGTTTATCTTTTTTATCTTGAATTATAAGGATTGTAGGGACTCATCCAAGGTGTTCTTGAGGCTTCTAAAGCTTACCCAAGGTTCCTAGATACTCAAGAAGGTATAAAACTCTAACCCCTCTTAGCCATGAATTATTTATGGTGTATAATGTTAGATCCATGGACTATGGTATGAATCTTGGTTATAAAAGTTATGGATGATGAAGATCTTGAGTTTAAATGTTGTTGATGTGATTTTTAAGCTTGTAGTTAGTGTATATAACTCCATATGTGCTATAAAGTATGATCTTGGTGGTTTAGATGATGGTTGTGGTGTATACATAGGATTCTTGAATGGTTAAGTAAGAAAGCAAGCTGTGTAAATTTTCTGGGAACTTGTACTGTCTTGTAGGAGGGTTTTGAACCCCTAAATCTTGTCTCCTGAGGTCCTAATGCATATGGTTAGAAAGGTATTTGAATGTAGTTTCCATAAATATAAGGTTCATGACTAGGTGATGTATAGATTTTGAGTTATGGCCTGAGAAGTGAAGAGTGGTTCTGGAATCCGAATTGCACTAAATGGTCCACTTGTGAGCCATCTTTAAACCCCTAAAAATTTATGTAGGATCATGGAAAAATTAGGGGAGCTAGTAATTGCAGTGGTGAAGGCTACCCAAAAAGAATTGGATTAAAATATATATTTTTCAATTTTATAAAAATGTTAGAGTAAAATTCGCGCAAATGAAAAAGTCGTACGAGGAGTTAGTGGAGTATGAATTTAAGGGAGGATTGGTACGCTTCGAATATGGTAACCAAATTAAGTCGAATAAGTGACGAGCATAATCGAGTGATGACATGAACCTATAGTGGGGCTAGAGAGTCATAAGACGAAGTCATTAAGTTAATTTTGTGTCCCTTAAAACCTTGCAATTAAAAAGGGTATTGTTAAGGTACTAACGAACGACTATTGGTTATGTATAGATCATCATTCCACTCCGCAAGCTCGACCACCCCAACCGCACCAAGGCAAGTTTACTTTTCAAAACTTATATATAAGGATTTTCACTGTTGTGTTTGTAGCTTCCAAATGTATTATATGCTTATGCTTTACGAGATTATGTTGAAGTTTGAGATTTATGCATATGTGTTGTACACCCTTGAACTTAGAATGAAAGTGTTTCCTTCGGGCAACGACTCTAGCAATAGAGGTCGTAGCGGTCCAAATATACTATTGACCGGGGAGCGGTGTATTATTATATCGTGATTAAATTGCGAAAACCCGAAGAGCCATTCGGGAAGTATCGTATACTTAAGTATTTATTATTTTTACGTTGTTAAAAATACTCAGAAATATCTATCTTGGATTAAAAGCTTATTTTAATTAAATAATTTATTTTATTAATTATTTATATTAAATCTCAAAATATCATTTTATTGATTATTGTTCATTATTTTAAAGACAAAACTAATCCAAGATACCTTCATCGTTTTCAAACTCGAACTCTTTCGAATCCAAAACATTTTCGAAAACCCCCGGTCAGGTTTTGCTTCTTGTACGATTTCAAGAATTATCGGTCGACTGATGTCGGACCTCAACTACTCAGTTTTCAATCAAAATAAAGTTTTTAAAAGAAAAAGAAAAAGGGGACTCTGGCAGGTGTGGGAATCGTTGACGAACGATTCCCGGGATGTGTAAGCGGTCGTGAGCCAGGCGGTCCATCAATTATTATTCCGGCCCAGGTGTTGCCGAAGGATGATTACTGATGTAGTTTTCATCGGGGGTGATTACGGATGTAGTTTTCACCCGAGGATAGTTACGGATGTAGTTTCTATCCTTCTACCGGTAGAGAAGACCCGCGGATTATTGGACTTGGATGTGGCGACTGATCATCGTCAATCCCTGTCAGGTTTTATGTTTTCTTCAAGTCCCATCTTCCACTTTGGAAAAATACTCCGACACTGCTTCTTGGGCCTTAGTGCCAAGTTGCCGATAGTGTGGTTTTTGATAAGAAAAATATTGACATCGTGCAGTATCTAGAACTGCAAGATTTTCTATAAAGATTGGCACGTATTAGTGCACTCTTGCAATTATTTCAAAGAATGAAATGTTTTTGAATGAGAAACCTTCTAAGCTAATGGAAGGAAAGAGGTTTGCAATGATGTATTCCCTGTGTAGTATGTTAACCGTAGAGTGTTTTGCCGAAAATGATATACTCATATGTATATATTTTCAAACTTGAGATATATTGAAATGGGAACCTTATAAAGGGTTCATACGTTATTCTTAAAGCTCCGTAGTGAGTATAGATGTTTTATTCAAACTCGGACATATATATTGTCCAATCATGTTTTGAAATCTGAGATATATACCCATATAGTTGGGAATGTTTTCAAAATAAACTACATTATTATTTTTCAAAATAGTGAACTTGCTGAGCATTATGTAGCTCATTCTTGCTTTATAAAAACTATTCAGAAAGAGAAGAATTTGGTCGGTTAACTCCGCACCAGCAGAAGCGGAGTAGAAGATTTACCCCGGAGATGATTTAGTTCCTGACAAATACTACAGAGTAAGTATGATAGGTTTTCAACTGTAATAGTAAGACTTGTCTTCAAGTGTAGTTGTATAAGTGGAAGTGCGTAAGACTCTGAATTGTACAGATGAATTGTAATATTTAGTGTTACTTTTGATTTTCGTTTCTGAGGCTCTAACTTGTTTGTGCGTAAGATTGGTCTGGATGGATGTATTGTTGAGTTGTAAAGTTAATACAGGTATGATATGGTTGGATGGTGATGTGACGACCTGAATCTTTGACCTCGGATTTGGGTGTGTTACAGAAATGGTATCAGAGCGATAAGTTACAGTACTCAGAAACAAGAGTGTTGAGAGTTAAGTCTAAGTAGGAGAATGACATAAGAGATCGTAGTAAACTATTTATTGGACTACCGGAAGAGGTACCTGTGAGTAGAATGGACTGGAGTGTTTATTGGAGGTATTATACTAGGGTCGATAGAATCCTTAGAGACCTTCAGGATGATGAATAGAGGTTTGAGAGCCGTACATGACCTATCATAGGTAATGATATAGGAAGCAGAGCGAAACCTCAAGAGCAGCTGAGGTAGAGGCGATATTGCCAATATGATCGGGTGACTAAGCTGGAATAAATTTTGTGGCCCATAGTCCTCCACAGTTTAGGAGGCGGCATTTTAAGAATCAAGGAGTTTAGACTTCACTACATAATTAAGGGTACTTAGTACTTGGAATAATGAAAGTCTTTTACTTTGGCTACAAGATCCGATTTTCAATAAGTAACGGGTTTACCTGAAAGTTGGTCACTATGTCGTTGTGGATTTCATTACCCTTGATGGCAAATTTTACATGTGTTATACGAGAATGTTATCATAAGACGAGCGTGCTAGATAATTCCACGCATGATTCGGACGCTAGAGCATGGTAGTTCAACTTAGAGAACAAACAAGTGGGATTAACAAAGGGACTCAAGAGAAGTTGAATATGGTTGCAACGAGCGATACAGTGATCTCAGGGTCTACCAAAAGAAAGACCAGTGGGTCTAGAGTGGGATCCTTTGATAGAGATGTTATCAGGGATTACGTATATATGTATTGTAGACCTCAATATTTTTGGTATATGTTCACATACACACACCCGCCACTGAACCTATGGACTGCACTGAGATCCCTGAGAGATCTCTTTGATCTGTTCCCAGGGGGAACTGGCCACTTATGATTCATGTTGGAAGGCATGAAGTAGGACCCTTTGGACTTAGCAGGTGTCCCCGGAATGATGTGAAGCTTGGTCTTCAAGATAAAGCACGGAAATGACAGATATATTTGTGAAACCCCAACTCGATAAATGATTTTAAGATGATGATTGAGAGACGCACTAGTTGGTGTCTTGTATTACGAAGACGAAGAGATGGAGTTACCCTCATAATGGTGATAATGAGATGCACGAATGATTATTAACTTATTTTGGTAACTACCGGCAGGTGCACTACTTCATTTTAAACTGTTCACTAACCCTGTTACGTCGATTAGTTTATATCAGGTAACCCTTCTAGCTTTCTACTTCAAACTTGTGGAATAACAACCAGTGAGATACTTTCCCTAAAGCAGGACTTATCCGAAGTAATTTTATTTGATCCATGAACATTCTATTCAAAAATTTATGATGATCTTGTTCGGCTCAGGCCTATTTACACCTTTTTCAATTATCTAAGGAAGGTTCAACAAATATTTCCTCAATTAATCGATGAATATTACTTAACGAATATTGATATTTAATTGCTTCTTTCATACTTGCACTCTTCAGTTGAGCTCATAAATATTTAACAAATTACTGAGGACACGGATGATCTAATGCCCAGACATCCCTCATGAATTCTTTTCATCTATTCAAGATAAGATTGTACATCGTACATTGAAATCATAGTAAGGATATCATTTTGATATTGGTATTCCGAATTTACTTCTATTGTAAGATCTGATAGAGCATGTGTACGGAGGCACCCTTGGGTGGACCGTTTCACTAATAAGTAATATTTGATGAGAGGTCATCGATTGTTCCGATACCTAGAACATTCCCTTCAAATTCTGTATTTTCCTTTTTCAAATTTATTAACCTCTTATTTCAATTCATGGTCCGAGTAACCTAAAGTTTCTTCAGTGGCTACGATGTTGAAATTCCGTTCTAGCTAATTGAAACTGGATAGTCGATATGTCAATATGAGTGACTAGTTGATTGTTCTAACTAGTCAAAATTGTAATGTTGTGAAGAACACCTAACTAATTGTCCTAGCTAGTGGTGATGTCTCAAACAGGTGAACTAGCCAATTTTGTCTAGCTAGTTGCTAGTGTTTCTTGAAAAGGACTAGTTATTGTTTCACTAGTCCAACTCCCACTTTAATTTATTCAGCACTTCTGCCATGCATTTTGCCTACGGTAAAACATGATGATGAAAGTTCGATGAATAACTTGATTGAGACCTAGTGAGGTCGCCCACTCGACTTGAACTCTTACCCATCTTTGCATCAGACTTTATATCGAATATTTTACTCTTTCATTCATACAATGAGAATTCATTTGAAACCATTGATTACTTGAATGACAAACTACTTCATTCTTTAATTGTCATGGAGTAGAATTGCTTTCTATTGACTGACCTTCATCAATGCGACTTTAGATTTCCTCTTATTATTCAGGAGGAAAAGTATCCACCCGATGTAAGAATTGTATAAAGGCCGTCTTTATGACTTTTGTATCCAATAATCATTGCCCTCGTGCAACATTCTCTATGATATCATGTTACAGAATTATCAGAACCTGAAGGAATAAACCTTGTTGTACTCTTTCTGTCTATCCTTACATCTCCGAAAATCGAGACTCCTAGTATTTGGAACCATCAACATTCTTGGAACATCCAATGTGGAATTCTTATTGAAATTATCTATTGGACCTTGTTATTTTGAAACCATTCCTTTCAAAGTGATGACTCTAAGGTGAACGGGAGGTACAATTATGAACCGTTACACCAATATGAGGTCAAAAACCAAATGTTGTAATTGTGCAGCCAGACGTTATGCCGAGTAATTATTAAAGTAGAAATAACATGTCGGGGCATACCACAAGACCTTTAATATTAGTGTGAGGAAAGTTATAAGAAATGATGAGGTGGTTGGGGGTACGCTCCTACCAACCATTGTCAGGATGTTATATTAATGAATTCTGGAGTTACCAAGCCTTTTCCTGATCCAGGAAATGCAAATCGATTTCGATGTAAAACATATCCTTAGAGGAAACTAACATGGAAGTGAGATGGACAAGAAAGGAAGAAATATTGTGGCAAGAATGTGAAGCTTTACTTAGCTTAAAGGGATTAATGCATATAGAAAGACATAAAGTTTAAAAGGCCCCTAGTAGCAAATAGATGCATGGATATATCCCAACGATCCTCCGAGATTACCACCTAATCAAGTTTATTGGGAATCGTAGCAGCATTCAGGCCTCAGGTTGATCGGCGCCAGATGTGAAAGAGGACGAGCGTGTGACATCTTACCTATACCATCGAGAATCGATACCCCTAACCGGAGATGTAGGAATTGTTGACCAGTTAAAACGCATAGTTGTTTTTCAAAGATAACGTTGAAAAGCGGGTTTCACCAACTCAAGATCGACCTCTGTACTGTGCCCAAGTTGGCATTTCATACTAATATAAACGTTATAAAATTATTGTAGTATCATTTGAGTGGACTAATGAGTCAGAAGCCTTTATGGATTAATGAACAAAGTTTTGGAATGAAATGAGATATTATCAACAACCTCGTTGTTAGCTATACTTGATGATAAAAAGAGGACTTTGAGAGTCACGATGATGCGTCTTTCAAGAGTTTAAGAGGTGCGCTGATGCGGTAGAAAGGGGATGATAGCCTATACTTCTAAACAACATAAAGGTTACGGGATAGGATATACTAACCGTGAGTCTGGGATTAGTCATGATGGCGTTCACGCATAAAACTGAGACGTTAACTTTATGAGAAAAGTGTGAAAATTTTTCCACAACTGCCATAAGTATATCTTCACATTAGAACTAAACATAAGGAAGAGAAGGTGACGAAAGGGAGCAGGGAGTATAATGGAGAAATCTGTTATTTCCCAGGAAAGGCCAATGTGGTGGCCGATACCTATAGAATGGAATATTCGAAATTGGAATTCAGTCAGTATTGACCGAGAAAATAGAGTATATACAATAAAGAATAATGTTAGAGGAAAATGACTAAAGTATGGGGAAGGACAAAGATGTACAGAGGATTAAGAGAATGTTTGGCAAACGGATATGAAGAATGGTATTGGCAAACTATTAAGTACAAACGCAACATGTCAAAAACAAAATGATAGAGATCTAGTGAATTAATTCCGCATGTAGAAAATCTTGAACGTGGACAGAATTATAATGAACTTCATGAGTAGGTCACCGAAGACCGAGCCAAGAGATGGCCCTAGTTGATTTATAATTGCTGGACCAAGTGATTTACCTACGAGAGACTTTCCATTTAGAAGATTATCGATTTATATACGGAAGAGATGGTGGGGCAATATAAAACTTCTGCAGTGATTACATCAGATAGAGACTTAAGGATAAACTTCGAATATTGAAGGTGCTTTCAAGTATAATTAATAAAGAGATTGAGCGTATGTACTAATTTGATCTGTGGCTGACGGACAGGGAAGAAGAATTATCCAGACGATCGAATTTATATTTAGTGTCGTGCCTTAGATTTCACGGGGCAGTCGAGAATAAAAACTTATTCATGAAATGAATGTTGTTATCACGATCGTCACCATGCGAACGTAAGGACGTCTCTTGTAAAGCGTACTACGAAAGAAGAAGTTTCGCTTTTCTTGCGTTACGAAGAAGTCAATGAACGAGGGATATAGTAGCGGAACTGGTTCGACGTATACCGAAGACTATAGAGTATCCATAGCAAGTAGTAACGACTGACGGGAGGCAACACATGCGTGCTAATCAAGCCAAGGAACATGAGAAATACCGTGCGTATTGACGTTGTCTCAGATTATAAAACACGACCACAAAGTATTCACGGGCCAACGATACAAGGACTCAGCATGGATACTATGAACAAGGTAGAGGAGGAACGTATAAGTAGTGGGATAGAAATTTTCAATCATAGAACAACTGATAAGGAATACAGGTCGAGGAGAGCATGCGTTGAGAAACAACATTAAAGCATTGGTGAGACCAAAGTGAGAGAACAAAAGGGTTGAAGTGTCAACCTGAGAGTTGGAAATGGTAAAGTTGGAATTGTATCCACAGCTATTTTTCTTAGGTTCTTAAGATAGAATCCTTTTAAGGAGAGGAGACTGCAATAACCCTAATTTTCGTGAATATTCGAAACCTGGATGAATAGTAATTTTATGGGTAGACGAGAAATTTTTGCAATCACGATATGTACGAATTATTAAATGAATATTTCGAATTGATATTACGTCTTTACGGTGCAGATGAGTGTATGTAAAAGTCATTAGTTTCTTTTACGAAACCCATTATTTCGAATGGTCAAATTTTTATGAGATATCAAAGGAGTATGAGGTGGGAGACTTCGTGATGCTAAAGGTATCCCCCTGGAAAGGATTGATGCGGTTTGGTAAGAAAGGGAAGCTAAGTCTGAGGTTTATTGGACCTTTTGAGATTTTGAGGCGTATTGGGAAGTTAGCCTACGAGTTAGTCTTGCCCCCAAGCTTGCAGCATATTCGTAATGTGTTTCATGTGTCTATGTTACGACCCTACCACACCGACTATCGGCATGTGATAGAGTACGACCAAGTGGACCTACAACCAGACTTGACCTACGTGAAGCAACCCGTGGAAATCATGGATAGAAAAGAACAAGTGCTGAGGAACAAGGTTGTCAAACTAGTGAGAGTTTTGTGGAGGAACCAGAATGTCGAAGAATCAACATGGGAACTAGAGAGCACGATGCGTGAAAAGTACACCCAACTGTTTTCAACTTGATTCCGGGACGGAATCCTTTTAAGGAGGGGAGGCTGTAATAACCTTAATTTTTGTAATATTTTTATATAATATCATATGACATTGTGAATTTGGAACCTTTTGAGTCACCCATGTTGTTTAATGGAATTGATTATCTGAGAAATTATGTTGTTACATTCACTATGTAAGAAAAAGGGAAGATTGCTGAAGGCAATGGTCTTATTGCTAGTAAGATTTATAAAACTTGGGATTTGAGAGTTATTAGAGTATTAAAAGGTTTCTAAGGGCTTATGACAAGGAGTTATGGATATTCGAGGAATTTACACAATTAAGTGCTTAAGGAATTACAAGGGAAATCTCTACGCGACAAAATATTATTACGAGGAGTTAATTAAGATACGATATGAATTAAAGATTAAGTGACAAGCATTGGTGGAGGAATAATAATACAAGGAAGGATATTACATGCAAGCCTCATGTAACTAGATTGTTAGAAAAGCAAAAAGGCAACCAATGAATTGTAACTAGTTAGTGCATTATTCTAGGAGACAAAGAGGTATGGTGTGTCTAGTCTACTACCTAGGGTGTCAACATGTGATACAATACATATACATAACAATACATATTACAATAATACAAGTCATTATCCAACCAACACAAAGCAAAACAACTCTCTCTCCCCCTTGTTCATATAGCTCTCGGCCCAAGCATAGAAGGAGGAAGAAGAAATTTTTTCTTCAACTTCCCATCACTTACAATTCAAGACAAAATTCCTAGGTCCTCTACACTCTATAAAGAAGGTATGCTATGAATTTCAACCCCTTTCATCCACTAGATTTTGAGATATTAATTGTTGAAGATTGAGTGAATAGTAACCATGAATGTTTATCTTTTAGATCTTGAATTATAAGGATTGTAGGGACTCATCCAAGGTGTTCTTGAGGCTTCGAAAGCTTACCCAAGGTTCCTAGATACTCAAGAAGGTATAAAACTCTAACCCCTCTTAGCCATGAATTATTTATGGTGTATAATGTTAGATCCATGGACTATGGTAAGAATCTTGGTTATAAAAGTTATGGATGATGAAGATCTTGAGTTTAAATGTTGTTGATGTGATTTTTAAGCTTGTAGTTAGTGTATATAACTCCATGTGTGCTATAAAGTATGATCTTGGTGGTTTAGATGATGGTTGTGGTGTATACATAGGATTCTTGAATGGTTAAGTAAGAAAGCAAGCTGTGTAAATTTTCTGGGAACTTGTACTGTCTTGTAGGAGGGTTTTGAACCCCTAAATCTTGTCTCCTGAGGTCCTAATGCATATGGTTAGAAAGGTATTTGAATGTAGTTTCCACAAATATAAGGTTCATGACTAGGTGATGTATAGATTTTGAGTTATGGCCTGAGAAGTGAAGAGTGGTTCTGGAATCCGAACTGCACTAAATGGTCCACTTGTGAGCCCTATTTAAACCCCTAAAAATTTATGTAGGATCATGGAAAAATTAGGGGAGCTAGTAATTGCAGTGGTGAAGGCTACCCAAAAGGAATTTGATTAAAATATGTATTTTTCAATTTTATAAAAATGTTAGAGTAAAATTCGCGCAAGTGAAAAAGTCGTACGAGGAGTTAGTGGAGTATGAATTTAAGGGGGGATTGGTACGCTTCGAATATGGTAACCAAATTCAGTCGAATAAGTGACGAGCATAATCGAGTGATGGCGATAAGTTCAGCACGTACCGCTTCCTTAGTGTTCGGGGAACAATATAGCAGGGACTTGTTAAAATTTATCATCTGTACAACCAAAATACGAAATATGGGGCTAGAGAGTCATAAGACGAAGTCATTAAGTTAATTTTGTGTCCCCTAAAACCTTGCAATTAAAAAGGGTATTGCTAAGGTACTAACGAACGACTATTGGTTATGTATAGATCATCATTCCACTCCGCAAACTCGACCACCCCAACCGCACCAAGGCAAGTTTACTTTTCAAAACTTATATATAAGGATTTTCACTGTTGTGTTTGTAGCTTCCAAATGTATTATATGCTTATGCTTTACGAGATTATGTTGAAGTTTGAGATTTATGCATATGTGTTGTACACCCTTGAACTTAGAATGAAAGTGTTTCCTTCGGGCAACGACTCTAGCAATAGAGGTCGTAGCGGTCCAAATATACTATTGATCGGGGAGCGGTGTATTATTATATCGTGATTAAATTGCGAAAACCCGATGAGCCATTCGGGAAGTATCGTATACTTAAGTATTTATTATTTTTACGTTGTTAAAAATACTCAGAAATATCTATCTTGGATTAAAAGCTTATTTTAATTAAATAATTTATTTTATTAATTATTTATATTAAATCTCAAAATATCATTTATTGATTATTGTTCATTATTTTAAAGACAAAACTAATCCAAGATACCTTCATCGTTTTCAAACTCAAACTCTTTCGAATCCAAAACATTTTCGAAAACCCCCGGTCAGGTTTTGCTTCTTGTACGATTTCAAGAATTATCGGTCGACTGATGTCGGACCTCAACTACTCAGTTTTCAATCAAAATAAAGTTTTTAAAAGAAAAAGAAAAATGGGACTCTGGCAGGTGTGGGAATCGTTGAAGAACGATTCCCGGGATGTGTAAGCGGCCGTGAGCCAGGCGGTCCATCAATTATTATTCCGGCCCAGGTGTTGCCGAAGGATGATTACAGATGTAGTTTTCATCGGGGGTGATTACGGATGTAGTTTTCACCCGAGGATAGTTACGGATGTAGTTTCTATCCTTCTACCGGTAGAGAAGACCCGCGGATTATTGGACTTGGATGTGGCGACTGATCATCGTCAATCCCTGTCAGGTTTTATGTTTTCTTCAAGTCCCATCCTCCACTTTGGAAAAATACTCAGACACTGCTTCTTGGGCCTAAGTGCCAAGTTGCCGATAGTGTGGTTTTTGATAAGAAAAATATTGACATCGTGCAGTATCTAGAACTGCAAGATTTTCTGTAAAGATTGGCACGTGTTAGTGCACTCTTGCAATTATTTCAAAGAATGAAATGTTTTTGAATGAGAAACCTTCTAAGCTAATGGAAGGAAAGAGGTTTGCAATGATGTATTCCCTGTGCAGTATGTTAACCGTAGAGTGTTTTGCCGAAAATGATATACTCATATGTATATATTTTCAAACTTGAGATATATTGAAATGGGAACCTTATAAAGGGTTCATACGTTATTCTTAAAGCTCCGTAGTGAGTATAGATGTTTTATTCAAACTCGGACATATATATTGTCCAATCATGTTTTGAAATCTGACATATATACCCATATAGTTGGGAATGTTTTCGAAATAAACCACATTATTATTTTTCAAAATGGTGAACTTGCTGAGCATTATGTAGCTCATTCTTGCTTTATAAAAACTTTTCAGAAAGAGAAGAATTTGGTCGGTTAACTCCGCACCAGCAGAAGCGGAGTAAAAGATTTACCCCGGAGATGATTTAGTTCCTGACAAATACTACAGAGTAAGTCTGATAGGTTTTTAACTGTAATAGTAAGACTTGTCTTCAAGTGTGGTTGTATAAGTGGAAGTGCGTAAGACTCTGAATTGTACAGATGAATTGTAATATTTAGTGTTACTTTTGATTTTCGTTTCTGAGGCTCTAACTTGTTTGTGCGTAAGATTGAGGTCTGGATGGATGTATTGTTGAGTTGTAAAGTTAATACAGGTATGATATGGTTGGATGGTGATGTGACGACCTGAATCTTTGACCGCGGATTTAGGGGTGTTACAACCTGGGTAATAGGAGTTGCAGCAAGCGGAACCTCCTTATCTTCAGCCTTAAAGATCTCGTCCACATTCTTGGACCTCTTCACAAAGGATGGAACTTTAGGAGCCATGTCTGCATACATGAATGGGTCAAGGTTAAATCATGATATATATATATATATATATATATATATATAAAGAAAGTAGTTACAATAACAGGAATACGGTCAATAGAAAAGGTATAATGATAAAGAAGCTCGTACCAGGGGTTGAAAGAATAAAATCTAAGGCAGACAAGTTATCAGGGGTCATCAGAATCATGCAATCCCTAGTGGAAGCTGATAGCTTCAGGATTTCTTTTGATCTTTCCAAGAAAATTCCAGTTAAGATGGTTTGTTTAGGAATGTTGGGTCGATGGTTGAATTCATACCTAACATAAGGGCAATCATAGCAATATAAAAACTGCTCTGGCCATTGTTCAAAATTCTGTTTTACATTTGTTATACACTGACCTTGATGGCAAGGCTAGGCGGACAAATAAAAGCAACCAAAGCTTCTCCCCGTGTCCTTCAATCTAAAGAAATATCCTAGTTCAGGGGCAGTCAGAGGAGTTGTGAACTTGCTGGAGTATAGTATAAATGTGTTGATTTCTAAACGGTAAGAATTAGGTGTGAGTTGCATCGGTGCTAGTTCATAAAAGTCTAAAACTTCCTGTAGAAATGGGTGGAGAGGCATTAAGAAGCCTACCCTCAAGAAGGCAGCAGAAATAACAGTGTTGGGAATCCCACGCTCTGGAACATTAACATCAAACCTGTGAGCTCTCTCACCGGGTTTAGGGATCACAATGCTACAGATTGGTTGATAACATTCTCCAAGAAGTTTTTCTAATTTCGCTGAAGTCATGATGGAATCGGTATTCTCACAGAAAGGGGTAATCTCTTGCTTATATAGTTCTCTTTCAACAGTCACTTCATTGTCCAAATCAGGTTCAGGAAAAAGGTCAAGTTCAGGTTTAGACACTTCTTCACTATCAGACCAGTCATCTCCTAAATTGATTAGGCGTAAAGGTTTTATTGGATCAGTAACACTTGGAGGTTTCACGAGAATGTCTTGAGGTTCATTGGTGTCTCGAATCAGGACTCTAGACCTAGTCCTATGGCTGACAGACCTAGTAAGAACAGGGTTTATTGAAGAATGATGGTCGGAGTGTGTTGAGTCAGAAGACATCTGCAAAAGATAGACGAAGAAAAGGTCAGGTTATAGGATTCCTAAGAGAAAACCTGTGTTTTTGAGACGATTAATCTACCGTGGCTATGCAATACAGGTTCTTTTAAGAGTTATACGGAGGTTACGCATCAATAATGACATACATGGGCCATGACATGAACTCGAAATGAATGAAGAAAGAAGATGAATAGACCATCAATAAGGATGGTAAAGCCATGATGATGCGATTGTAAGCATATAGATAGACAACAGAGAATGGTGAAAGTCTGTGTGTGCAAAACATGAGATGTCGCATACAAATATAGACACATACATATAGAGATGAGAAAACATCGACATGCATAGCATAAGGAGGCGTATAATTGAAAAACGAGTCAAGAATATGAAGGAATAGAGAAAAGCGAGTCAGAATCATACCTTGGATTGAAGCAAATGGCGACGAGGAGGCTGGATTGAGTGGATGACCGTCGAGTTTCTTCTCTTTCTCTCTCCAAGGGTTTTGGTAAGTCTTTGGTAAAGGTAAAAATGAATATATAGGAACAGGTGTGATTAAATAATCGGGGTAATTCGAAGACAGTTGTATACATGTGGCAGCAAACGATTGGAGCAGTAAGAAATGAGATGCACGCTTGAGAGGCGTGTGAACCTTGGGAACTCACATATTAACTACAGCTTTGGTAATTGATAAGAGTAATTCGAATTTTGAATTATCTCTTGAAGAGATTTACTGCCAACCATTATCCTCTCTCGAGTTTTTAAATTATAAATTTTTTTTAAAAGAGACGTGATAATGTAAGACAAGTCAGATTCCTTGAGAGGCTAAATGTGGACATTGAGTTGATTTCGAGAGCTGCAGTTTTAAGAAGAAAAATAATATAATAACAGGTTCCTTGTTAGGAAAAGAAGCTGACCAAAGATGTGTAAGCTGAAAATATTGTATGTCCTGTTTCCTACGCCGAGTTAGCTCTTGTAGGCTTGGATATATGGTACTGAAGTAAAGTATTATGAGAAGAAGGATTCAGCATTGAACCCATGATCAGAGAGCACGATAGGTTCCTTTCACATTATATGATTTCAAGGAACCAGGGGGTACTTGTTGTGCCCAAAATCACCATGGGCTGAGTTTAGGCCCATTAGGCCATAGGGTTCAATTCATACAAGCCAGAAGATGGATCTAGTACAAGACATGGGTATCGACAGAGAAATGACTAAGAAACTAGGAATATTAAGAGGTCCCCGAAGGTCTAGAAGCTGAGTAGATCAATGAAAGACCAGGTTCCTCCTAGCAGAAGAGTTCGAATTAGTATAGCTACAACCACGAAAAGAGGTAAGAGCATGCCAAGACAATAGATGAGTTATCCAGCCTAACATGTTTTGTTATTTGTGCAGGTACAAGTACCTAGAAAGAGGTTCCTGAGCAGCATGTCCCGAAATAAGGAGGTTCCTAAGAAACAGGTTCCTAAGATATAGGTTCCTGAGCACTAGGTTCCTACGAGTAACCGACAGAAAGTTCTAGAAGCCATCTGGAACAGATATCGAATTATGGTTAGAGTGTAATTCTAGGGCACAGTTGATCCTAGAATACCTCTGATCTATGAGAGAATCATAATAGGGGACGAACTCGAGTTCTACTTTATGTCACCAACTAGTTCGTGAAAGGCTCTAAAGGAACCTGAGTCCTACACGAACTACGAAATCGAATACAGCTATTCCAGCAGAGTCAGAGTCGCATTAGAACTACGTGAGCTTGATTCCTATATAAAGGATACGTAGGCACCTTGAGGGGAGGACGAATTCAGCTCTCTAATTCTCTCTAAAGGCACTTGATATTATTGGAGACACCCTTAAGCTCAGCTCACCCCCACAAACATAACCCAAATCTTCCATTGAACAGTTGATCGTTAGCCTTACAACTCACCGAAAACCTCTCAAAAGTTGTTACGAAATCCACTCATCAACAGTTACATTCGGCCATAACTACTACTAGTAGTATATCTTGTTCAAGTTGGTTACTCACTTGTCTTATCTTTATATCTTGAACAAGGATCTATTAAACAAGACTACTTGCACTTGTTTTAGGACTTTGAAAAACCCGGCCATTCCATCTTCCTTACCATTCGGTCGAAGTACTTTCAAGTACTAGATTTTTGTTGCCTTCTTGCACTACTTGCTCTTTAGTTTAATATTCTTACTTGTGTGAGTGTGTAATATTTTAACGCATAATAGCGGCCCTCGTTTTATCCTATAGATAATCGAGTTACTTTTCTGTACGTGTGCATTTTATGTGCTTGTGTGGTGTGTAATTAGTGTTAATGTATTTACCGCTTGTGTGACTAGTCCTTTATTGAGACTTATCCCTTGCCGTTATATATTATTTTAACGCGTAATAGCGTCCCCGTGACTAGTACCGTAACATACTAGCTTGCACGGATTTATATCTTATAAATTGGTTGGTTGTTGTTGGACTTGTATTCTAATCTTTGCAGTGAGGTGAAGTGAAGTGAGGTGAATCTTGTTCTGAGACCCCAGTCTTAGGCGTACTAACGGGGATTTAGTAGCCTTTGCACCATAAAGAAAAGGGAAGACCCAAGATGTAAGACCTAAGATCCAAGACCGACAAAGTTGTAGAAGTACATAGTCTACAAAGGGATACTACAAAGTCTTTGAGGAGGTGACGGGGAGTTACGCTCCAAGACAAGTTTTGTAGTTTGTATTTAGCTATTTTATTTTGAAGAGGATACGTGTGTGTATCGCTCCAAGATAAATAGATAGTGGTCAAAGGAGTTGTAAAGGCTTCTCCGCCTACTAAAAAGGAGTATCTTTGTAGTAGTGAAAATCTCGAGTCCAGGGAGGAGCTCGGGGACTGGAGTAGGGGTGTTCGAATCCATTAGGGGTTGCGAGCATCATGAACCAGGATAAAATCGATCGTGTGCTACTCTTTTTTCTTTCGCTGTTTATTTTCCGCACTTTACATACTTGTCAACAAGTAACGAAGTTTAAAAAGGCGAAAGAATTTTTCAAAAATCCAAGCTCTAAATTTTAAAAGGTGATAAGCTATTCAACCCCCCTTCTAGCTTATCTAACCCATATACGGGACCTATCAACTTTCATATTCTTCATCACTCACATTGTTGCAAGAATCTAAGCTAACAGTTCCAGAGTCATCACTGTCAATATCAATGTTGTACTCAGGGTCATCTGTGTCTTCACTACCCTCCCCAGCCTCCACATATTCTATATCATCCCCAAGGTTTTGGTGTTTCAATAATTGTGTCATTATTTTTCTGGTTTAGTGTGGGGGGGACATCAACAAGGCCATCAAGATCGATATGGTCAACATATAACTCAATTTTACCATGTGGCTTACATAGTTTAACAAAGTCCCGGATTGAAATATCATCATAAACCAACTTAGTACCCATACTAAAACTATGGCCGACAGCCTTAAAATACACTAGGGCATTAACATTATAAGAGTACTTTTCAACAAATATTTTTAAATCACGAAAACTCAACAAATCACAGTTGAAATTAGGAATTACTTCAACTTTACCACCAATATACTTCCCATCAGGAGGAGGAGTAAAATCACCGTGGTGGTGAAGATAGAGAGTATAAGTAGACATATTGTGAATTCAAAACACAAACAATATACAACATTACTACAATATTCAAAACACAAGTAGATACAAACACATAATACATGGATACAAACAAATAATACATCGTACGATTTATATATAGTTTAGTGTTATACATATCTCAGTGTATGAAGAAATTCGAACTCCTATTACCAATATGTGCTCAAACTCGAAGTCGATCGAAAGATTTCCCCCAATTAGCACTTTAGGATTTATTTCCCCCAATTTCACAGCTTCGATTGTAAATAAAGGGGTGATTATCTATCATACTCTTTTATATATTTTAAACAAAGTTGAGTTGTATGCCATGTCATCTTCCATGTGGCTCCACGTATGTCCACGTATTATAGATGTTGTAGATGTTAGAAGATTCCGTTAGGTCAATCATGGGAAGTTAACGCATTACTTGCAATTACAATAGTACACATGAGACGCGGATAACTAGAATGAGCAATCTAATACTCTAACCTTCCACTTCGGTGAACAAATTTAACCCAATTAGTGTGTACTCCGATCTCCATTTGTGTATCTTGAAATCGGTTAGTTTGGTCAATTTAATTTTGAAAACAAGTCAAACTTATCTTTCACCCCTTTTCACTCCTCTAAATCAATTACTCCCTCCGTCCCAAATTGTTTGATACTCTTTGACTTTTACGGAGATTAAGAAAATGTAGAAGAAAAAGAGTAAAGTTAGTTGAAAAGTGGATAAAGTGGTGGGACCTATTAATATTTAATAATAGATTTGAGATAGTGGAGGAAGTTAATGGATGTAATAGTGTAAAAAAGAGTATAAAATGAAGAAGTATGGGATGTAATAGTGAAATGTAGTTTTAAAAAATAGTTAATTTTGGGACATCCCAAAAAGGAAAGTGTGTCAATCTTTTTTGGACAGAGGAGTATAAACATAAAAAAAAAATCAAACAATTGATAAGACCCATCCAATGTCGTCGGAGCTCCGAACTCCCCCAATCGGCGGCGAAAGACGACAGCGTTCTATCTTCGAAGTCCCCGAAAACTACTTCAACTCATGTCGTCTCCTTGAATCTCCCACCTCGATTCTCGAGCCACCACTGATAACCCCCAATCTCCAAACCCTAACCCTAGACGACTCTGACAAGAAAAATCCGATGCAAAAATGGAGTTGTAATACTTGTAAAACTGAGTTCGAGTCGTTGCAGGATCAGCGGGGCCATTTTAAGTCGGATTTCCATCGCTTTAATGTGAGTTTTTTGGTTTTTTTTTTTATTTTTAGCGGTGTCAAGTTGGTGAATTGATGTTGTTTCGACAAGTTTTCGTTGTTTTTTAGTTTGGTAGTAGAGTTTTTGTGGTATGAAAGTTTTCATCTTTAGGATTTTTACAAGTTATTCAATTGGTGATGATTTTGAGTTGCTTTGTTTACGGTGTTTTGATTTTTGCTTGATGATTTGTTTATTGGTATTACGAATGTGATGGGTTTTTAGGGGTGTGTTAAGGTTTTGTGATGGTTGTTGCTTCAATCTTTTTATGCTGTAGCAATTCTACTTATTTGCTTAAGAAAAGCAGTGTGTACCTTAATGCCATTTAACATTGATTGCCTTCATGTAATCATAAGTCAGCAACATCTATTCATTATTCATCACATTATTTGTTAATAAATAATTTCAGATAAAACTCAGTATTGCTGGAAAGGATATTGTCAAGGAAGAAGATTTTGATGAGTCTACCTCTGATGCATTGTTCAAAGATTTTGATGTTTCAAGTATATCGGGATCGGATGATGATGATGAAGACAGAATAGTTCACAAGGCTACAAGTGGCGGAGTGATTGAAGGAAGTAAAAGGAAACTATATTTACATTTGCAAACTGGTGGTACTGTTTCAGTATGGAGGAATTTAATTATGGATGAATCCCAACGCGTAGCCTTCGAAAATGATAAACCTGTTTTTTTCGAGAGTGATTTGCCACATTTGACTGAAAGGGAAGTGATTGAGAAATTAAATAACTTAATCCATGAACCAAGGGATAATACCCATTTTAGGATTGTATTGCTTGTAAGGGGTGGACACTTTGCTGGCTGTGTATTTGACGGAAACTCAGTCGTGACTCATAAAACTTTCCACAGGTGCGTACTTTTGTTTCATTTGGCATCTTTTTCTATGTTGCAACTCTCTGATGTGAAAAAACCATCTTGCTTGGTTTCTTTAACATATTTATGTCCATTTAAATTAAGGAAATAGTTTCGAAAGTTCGCGTAATGTAAATTCTCTACTAGTGCACCTGAAAATTCTGTATTCTACTAATTTTTTTTAGTTATTCGAGCATACAGATGTACAATCCATTTCAAAATAGTAGTGTGTACACAAAGTAGAGTAGTGGGTCACTTTTATGTTAATTTTATTTTTCTATAAAATTTCAACGATATAGGTCTATTATCTTTTTGGCCTGGAAGTAAACTTTTAAAGTTATTGTATTGGATGAGAATTTGTATACTCGCTTATTTTTGCTTAGTTTTGCATGATACGAAGTTTTTAAAGTTAAATCAAATAGGTAAATGTCACTTACCCGGGGGGTGCTAATATAGTCTAACTCATAAAATATTCGGACATGATCAATATTAATAATTTTGAGTTTGAGTTTGTACTTGATATTTTGCCCTTTTAAAATATTAGAAGTGTAAAATATTATACTTTGTACTATTATACTTTGTATGCATCTTTCATTAGTTATATGTTGTTCTTATCTTAATAAATTAATTAAACATGACGTGATATTCTAAAAAGAGGTATGTTATTTTATTTAATAACATTTGATTATAGTAAATTTTATTAAAGCATTTTGTATATCATGTATATATCTTTATGATTTTGGTTTGCTATAATTGTTTTTATTATAACATGTAGAATTCCATGTTATAAATGTTTCAGAAGTATTCTTCATTTCATTCTAATCTTTTTATGGGTCAGTTTTCATTGTCCATGGCCCCGACACCCCTGCCCTACTTGAAAATTTCAACTTATTTTAATATAAAATCTCCCTCAGCTAATCAATAGAATTTTCACACACTTTGAGGCTATTTGGCTTAGCTTAAAATTATTACTTATGACTTAAAGTTGCTTAAAGTGATAAGTGAAAAGGAAAAATTTTAAGTCAATATATGTTTGGGTAATTTTTTTATAATGGGTAACTTATGAATTCTTAAAAATGTAAAAATTAAAATAAATTTGATTAATTATTAATTTGAATGATGATATTAACTTTTATCAAATAAAATCATCAAAATAAAATAAGTCATTCAAAAAAGTACCTCATACCAACTTCTAGCTTTAAGCTGTTTTTTTAACTTTAAGTCATTTTCTGACTTATTACACAAACAGTCATTTTTTAACTTAAAGTCAAAAATTACTTTAAGCTGGGGAGCCAAACAGCCTCTTTATCTCTCACATGGTTATAACTGTATAAATTAATTTTCAAATTTTTAGTTCACTCCAATATTCTTTTCATTAAAGCTATGGAATGATTAGAATAATATAGATATGAGAATATAATCATACAATTTAACATCGTTTTAAACTATGTGTATTTAATAAATTAGCCAATATAAAGAGTAATATAGTAAACAATCATATTACATGAGTTGATGACACAGTCATTTGATTTGAATGACATATAAGGTCATACATTTTGCACTTTTATAAATAACTAATTTTTTGTTTAACTAATATTATAAATTTCCGTTTGTCATTTATTTTTGTGAAATTGGGAGATGTGACTAATTTTTTCAATTTGTAGTTCTGTAGTCTGTTTTTTTTGAATTGGCAGACATTCTGAACATTTTAATTTTCGTTGATTGTTGTGTTTCTTACAAATAAAACAAAAATATGTGAAAATTGGTGACAATTTTAACACGCCAATAAGTAAAGGAAACTATATCTACATTTGCAAACTGGGGGTACTGTTTCAGTAAGGAGAAATTTAATTATGGGTGAATCGTAGCATGTTGCCTTTGATAATGATAAACATGTGTTTCAACGATAGAGATCTATTGTCTTTTTGTTGTTATGAAGTAATCTGTTTAAGTCATCATGTTGGATGACAATTTGTATGCTCTACTATTTTTGCGTGATACAAAATTTAAATTTCAGCTAATTAGGTAAAATTCAGTTACCCTTGGGGCTGCTAATATAGTTTATTGTTTTTTTGGAATTGAATCAAATAAGAATTGTCAAGTAACCGCTCCATGCCAACTTTTGGATGAACTTCAATTCTAAAGATGCTTAAATTTAAGAATAAAGTGAGTGTAAAATATTACATGTTACATAAAGTCAATACCCAGTACAAGATTTTTCTGTTACACTTTAGTTATGTATCATGTGAGTAATATCACTTGGTTAATTTTAAAAAGGTCTTATGTGTTGACATGTTACTGATCCCAAATCGGGAGTCGGGGGTAAAGACCATATGCAAGTTGCTACGCTCCAAACATTTATACGTTTCCGTACAAAGTTCAATTGATAAAAATATTTACATCTCGGAACTAGAGTGTTGAGGGGAACTACAGTAAATTATGTTTAACAAATCTATCGATAAGTTTATGGAAAACAACAATCAGTACATAATAGGTCGCACAAATCTTCCTGTCAATTTACCTTCTTCCTTTTTCTTTCATTTTGCCTTAGCTAAATATCCTGTCAATTCTAATTCTTAAAGGTGAGCCAATGGTTATTAATTTGTAAAATGTTATTTTTGTATACACGGTTCTTATTTTGTCAAATATGATTCTTGTAGCAGGTCTTTTGGTAATGTAATCCATGTTTCCAGATTTACGTTTGGTTTTCTTCTTAGTAATGTTTAATCTTCTATAGCTACAGCGGTATTCATAGCCGGAAAGAATGAAGTGTGGTAGTAATGTACACTTGATATTGCAAAGGCCATAAAGATAAGATTGCAGTTGAAAGAGTTGAAGTAAGGAGCGGAGATGATAGAGCAATAGAAGAAGATGAATGAATATTTTTTAAGGAAATGGAGTAGGAACTGTTTGGATCTTGGAATAAATAATTGAATGGAAAACTGCCAATAGATAAACATTATACTTCATTGTCACAAAATGCCCAAATTATATATTTTTTGCCTACTGAGTTTACACTTTGTTTGCTAATAATATTGCTTATAATGATATTCTAATGATCTTTTACTTTGTTTACGTCAAATTAAAATAAACATTGAGGACATTTTTCAGTAATCTCGAACTTACTTATTTCTTCTTCTTCAATACATATAGATATGTCATAAGGGCTGGAGCTGGTAAAAAACAATCATCAAAAGATGCAAGTGGGAAGATTGCACATTCTGCAGGATCCTCTATTCGCCGGTATAATGAACTTGCCCTGAAAAAGGTACCAAGCTCTCAAACAAAACTGATAAAATATGGACTCCACCCTAAATTTTCACTTCATGCACAATTCCTTTCCTCTATATAGCAGGTTCCATAGACTCAGGGGTGTAGCTACATGTGTGGATGTGGGGGAAACTTACCCCACTTAATTTCAAATGTTGACTAAACTTATGTATTTAACATATTAATTTTTGACCCCAATAGCTTTTCAGGCTACCCTCCTGCATAGAATACACCTGTAACAATTCTACCACAATTGATTATCAAAGAATTAATGTGTTTTTTGGGCATCACTTGCTTTAGCACTCTGCTACTTCTCTACTGGGTCGAATGGTGATGGTGCCCTTATCAAATCCCACCTTTTATAGTTTTTATGTCTACATGCTTATCTTATTTTTACTGAATGGAACTCAGTACACATGCTACTTTGATCGCTTGACTAATTCATCCCTTTAAACTAGGAAATTCAAGAACTACTTGCTGCCTGGAAGCCTTATTTTGAAGCTTCCTCTTGTATTTTCATACATGCTCCTTCTAGCAACCGGCAACTGATTTTTGACGGAGAAAAACCATACTTTAGCTGTCCGCAGCATAGTGTTAGAACTGTTCCATTGACTGTTCGGAGACCTACCTTCAAGGAAGCAAAAAGACTGTATAGCATACTGACACAAGTTTGCGATGAAGCAGATGATATATTGCCAATTATGAATGAGGAGTCGAGGGTAATTAAAAGCGTTACTACTGATAGTCATTTGGGATGCAGAAAAGAGGATAGTGTAGAAAATGATTTAGACAACCAAGAAGGTACAAAACCTATTTCTGTTGTCCAAATTCTGGAAAATGCATCTAGATCAAGTGAGAGTGAAAGTGAGACTGCACGTAGGTCAACACCTTTACATGAAGCAGCAAAGTCAAATGATGTCAATAGAATAATGGAACTTTTGGAAGAAGGCCTGGATCCATGTATTAAAGATGAAAGGGGAAGGACCCCATATATGCTTGCAACTGAGAAGGAAGTAAGGAACGCATTTCGACGGTTTATGGCTTCAAACATTGATAAATGGGATTGGAATGCTGCTAAAGTGCCCAGTCCATTGACAAAGGAAATGGAAGAAGCTCAAAATGCTAAGCAGGTAATATATTCTTTGCAATAACAGTTGATTGAAGATGTAGATTAGTCATGGTCTTCATAAAAGTCCTTTTGAGATTGATAGTAGTTATGATTACGGACACTGTAAAACCTTTGTTGGTTTGTCAATATTGGGCATCTTTGTTGTATGGCAATTGCAATGCACCTTATAAAGCATGTTATGGAGTTCCCATCATCCCATTTTTAGCTTTCAATCTTGATTTGTTGTTACACAGGCAGAAAAAGACGCCAAAAGGAAAGCAAGGGCTAAAGAATTAAAAAAATTAAAGAAGGCAAAGGAAAAGAAGGCCCAGGTACTTAATCATTGGTTATTAGTGGCTACTATATCTAAATGTTTATATTCCTACTGAAATAACTGTTCACATCTATACGTACTCTCTAGGCAGTCGCTTGTGAATTATTTAAAGGAGGCCATTAATGGAATATTGGAATGTAACTAGTGAAGTATTTTCATCTAGTCCATGATTATATGCATGAATTGGCTCTTTCTTTAAAGTTTCAACCTTGACAAAGATTTCTTTAGCTAGCATTGGCCACGAAAAGAGTTGATACCAAAATCTAATGGCAAAACTTGAAGTTAATCCAATTCTATCTATAATGTACCAAGACTGTTATCACTCTTAACATCTTAAAAAAGAAATAGAATACTGAGTTTCTAGATCAAGACTACATTCCTTTTGCAGAGATACGATTCGGTTAGGGACACATTTGACAGAGACTACCCTTCATCTTTTATTGATAGTCTTTTTTGGTGAAAACTGATTTTACTCTTCAATTCCTGTACTAAATCTGCAGGCTGAGGCTGCTCAAGTAAAGGATGTTTCATCCAAAACCGGAGCAAAGGGGGAATCATCATCTAGTTCGCGGCAGTCTCAGTCTCAAGCAACTCCTTTATCAAGAGAGGTAAATGATTTCACTGCCTGTCTATTGTTTTTCAGCATGATTGGCTGCATTAGATACTATGATGGGTCATGGGTACTACCCTGAAGTAAATGAAATAATTGGTATAAACTGCACATCTGAAAGTATATTTTATGCTACATTACAACTATCATTTATACAAGATTTTTTTTTTAATGTTTCACATAAAAAAACAAGGCTTTTTTAGGCTTGTGGTAGACTGGGATTATTCTCTCTTATATTAC
Source organism: Saposhnikovia divaricata (assembly GCA_036435485.1). Lineage (NCBI taxonomy): Eukaryota > Viridiplantae > Streptophyta > Magnoliopsida > Apiales > Apiaceae > Saposhnikovia > Saposhnikovia divaricata. Next base: position 165,959,433 of record CM071600.1, read on the forward strand.
TTTCTTTCATCTAAATCTAATTCAGTCAAACTAAATATGATTCTCGTCAATTATCAGGAAGAACTCAGGAAAGCACAAGCAGCTGAGAGAGAAAAGAGAGCAGCTGCTGCTGAGAGAAGACTAGCAGCTACTGCCGCCTCAAAAGATTCAGTTTCTAATGCTACTCCAAACAACTCATCGGCAAGCAATGCCCTAGCAACGGACGCCAAGTGTTCATGTTGTAATACTTCTTTGGCTGGTAAAGTCCCATTTCATAGGTATAATTATAAATACTGCAGCACGTCATGCATGTTTGTACACAAGGAGATCATTGAGGATGGGTAGAGATTTGGGTCACTATCTCTCTTCTTTATCTACCGGAAATGGTAGAGTTCATGATTAACTTTGTAATCGTTTATCAATAAAGTTATTATTCCAAAAAGATTTTTTTAATACCTTAGATTATGTGCAATATTGTCTTTCGGTGGAGGTTAAGGTATTATTCTTACAATAGATGTCAATAAATCTGGACATGTTTGCGGTTAATAAATTGAGTTTTTGCATGCTTGCAAAATTGTTTAATAGGATGTATTAAAAGTACATATGGTTGCATGATTGCATCAGCAGCTTACGCATTCTATTAAGTACCAATTATGTATTAAAGTCGCCGCCATTCATCTTGATTTTACATATGTTTTTCTATTCTTATAAGTAGGAATAGATGAATATTTGAACTTTGCCATTTTCTTTTTGTATATATTTGCATAATACATACAACAGAATCTGTATGGAACACGAGTAGCAAATGTAATTGTCTAACGGTTTATTTATTTTGACTTCTTTTGTGGTTGAGTTGGGGTATGAATAATTGTTTTTTGGGATATTTTCAATGGTATCCTTCTGGTATTGGCTTTTTTGAATGGTATCACTACATATTTTTGACTTACGAGTGGTACCATCAAGGTTTTGTCTTCTCAATAAAAATACCCCTTCGTCATTAGAAAGTTAGTCAAACATTAGTCAAACAGTAATTTTAATGAGATATTTTTAATGGTACCCTTCTGATATTGGTTTTTCCGAATGATACCCTCAAGATTTTGTCTTCTCAATAAAAATACCCTTATGTTAAGCGAAACGTTAATCAAATGTTTAATGATAAGCAAATTTTCATTCAATTTCACTGCAGGTGGCCGTGGTGGAGCTCCAAAAATTGGATGCTTCAAGACCAGAATCAACCCACTCTCATAACCAATTCGTAACAATAGAGAAATCCCCAAATTTCAACACACCCAATTCGATTATACACACATAGCAATTCGCACACCTACGCAATTGCGCACACACATATATACATATATGTTGGAGAGGAATGGAAAAGAGATGAAAGAGGGAGAGATTACGAGTGAGCAGAGAGTTGCGAGAGTGAGATTGAACGGGAGAGATGGGTTCGAGCGAGAGAAACCAAAATCAGAAGGATCAATTAAATAACTTCTAAAAATCTAAATTAAATGGAAAATTGGTGAAAAATTAAACTCTAAATTTTTAAAATGAAGAGTATGAAATTACAAACTCCCACATATTTCTAAAATATTTTTAGGATTAAAATTGAATTAAATATAAATTTTACAAGGGTATCATTCGGAAAAACCAATATCAGAAGGGTACTGTTAAGAATATCCCATTAAAATTATTGTTTGACTAACGTTTGACTAACTTTCTATTGATAGAAGGGTATTTTTATTGAGAAGACAAAATCTTGATGGTACCACTCGTAAGTCAAAAATATGCAGTGGTACCATTCAAAAAAGCCAATACCAGGGTACCATTGATAATATCTTTTGTTTTTTTTTATATTTATATTAAAACAACCAGATTTCATAATATTTGTTCAAATATAATAATGCAAACATGATGGAAAGGTTGCTATTAATGTATAACGAGATTAAGTTTTTTCTTTGATTGTTACATCTTCCTTATAAATGCATAAAAATACAATATCAAGTTATCAACGACTATCGCATAAGCATCTCCGATAGATGCACGGGTGTCGAACATGTCCGAACTCATCTTAAATAATATTTTTTTTTATTTTGTCTTCAATTTATATCACACTTAGCATTTATTTGTTTTTTCTTTAATATATATCATATTTAGCATCTTTTAAGAGGGTGTTTGGGAAAATTTTTTTTCAGAATAAGTCAACTTATTTTAAGACAAAGTTAGATATTCCTAACTTTTTCCTAAAAAAAAGTTAATTTTTTTTTTTTTGCAAATTATAAAACCTCAAACATACATTAAATATCAAAATATGAAATTTTTACCCGAAAATAAGTTCATAAGGACTTAAAAAAAGCTATGTCAAAGAGGCTCTAAAGTCTAATAGTTAAGTTCAATAGAAAACTGATTTAAATCAAAAATTGTGATTAATTAGTTACTGTAATAAGTATTTATGAAAATTAATCTATAATACATAACTATATATATTATAGAAAATTAGCTCGTAATATATAAGTGTAAATCAAAAGATTGAAAAATTAAAATTGCAAAAATAGCTTAATATTATATTTATGTATAATCCTGATATATTTTAATTTTATATTAATGTGTTATAATAGTTTTATTAACATTAAAAAATATGTAATATATGGATTTGTTAAATCAAGTAACTACTATATTTAAATTAGAATTATTAACTAAACATGGTTAGTATAATGGGATAAGAATGGTGTTGTGGGAGGAATTTTTCACAACAAACTAGGAGGCCGTTGCTGGAATAGCGCCAATGAATACGGAATCGCCCAACTGTCCAGAAAGGCTCGCAGCTGGAGATCTATGGCTAGCTGCCCGGAAAGGCTCACAGCTAGGGGTTTCCGAAGGACACGGGAGGTGGTTCCTCAGAGGATCGGATTGGATTCACGGGAATTAGAGCTCAAGGACCGAATGTTGGCCTGCCAAGAACCCTAACAATGATGTGTCACACTAGAGTATACGTGCTCTATGTTACTCAAGGTGTCAAAGTGTCTAAGAAGATCCCGTAAACTGCCTACATACTCCTACTTATAAGAGATCAAGCCCGTATGTAGTTCTTGAAAGATATGATCGATTATTTGTTATGAATTATCCTCTCTCTCCCGTGGGATAATGACTGTTACTTATATTATAAATTGTATATGATGTATAAAATACGGTTTCCCAACTGTTTTAGGAGTTGTAGGATGATTATCCTTGTATTTACCATGATTTTGTATGATTTATCAAGTATATATGACATATATCTTCTAATAACTGAATACATATCTGATTAGGAGTGTAAATCAACTATAAAGACGTGTTCCTAAAAAATAGGAGGTCTGCCTTATCCGAATTGGCGGCCTAATCAGGCTTCCGGTGGGAGCTGGGGTACCGCCCGGTAGCCTGGTTCCGGTAGCCCTACCATAGAAGCTACTCTGGAAGCCCTACTGGATGTCAGGATAGGTTATCCTCAAGTGACTGCTCTTGGGGCCCTGAACCTCACATTCGCTTGCTACTCTGTATATGGTAACCCCTAGGACTGCCATGGGCCCTCGGAAGCCTGACAGATCACTTATTTTCTTTTTGGGTTTGGACCCTGATCCTCTAGTGGGCCTAAATCTAACCCATGCAAAATTTTGGTAGAAAAACTTTTAATATAATATGATTGGTCTAAAAATTTATAATGATCTCTGATTGGTATTAAAATAATTTATAATTTTCTAATTGGGTAACTATAGCTAACTTTATACCTGGATACATTCAGGTATTATAATAAAAGATAGGTAATATGTAATTTTAGTATAAGCACTTGGAGTTTAGAAGAGGTGCCAAGAATGTGCAAAAAAATTGGTAGCTTCTCCTAAAATTTTTTGGACATCCTTGTAATTTTAATATACAGGCACTCAAATATAGGGTTGAGTAAAAAATCGAATCAAAATCGAAATCGATAAAAATTGAATAGAATAAAATTGATCTAAAACAAAAGCTGAACCGATTTAAATAATTTAATTTCGGTCATAAATACATATATAATTTATATTAATATACAATTTTTTGAAGTTCTAAAAGTAATAAACATGTACATATTTTATAAGTATAAGGAGTGAGAATATACAACAGCTTGTGTTTTATTAGTACCGGGACATGTACAATCTAGGATAACAAAATTGATTATGGTCTGTAAGCTTTTTTGGTTTTGTTGGACCATGGAGCCTAAGAAGTAATTTGTATTTAGTTAATAGGCTAAATTAGAATGTATTAGGCCCATTTAAAGGTCAATATAGATTGTATTAGGCCCATTACCTTTGTATTTTTATTAAGGCCTTGAAGCCCATAAGTGTAAAACCAAGGGGACCCACAAAGGATCCCCTATAAATACTAATCAAACCCCACTTGTAAAGGGGTTGGCAATTGTAAATTATTGAGTTGTACCTCCAAAGGAGAGATATACATTTTAATGAATATGATCTTCACCTATTCTTAGATCTCATTCCAAATATTATAGTGATCCGTATTGTATTAACAATTAACTCTCCATCATTTGGCGCTAGAAGGAGATCTTTAATTTAGAATTCCAACAAAACAAAATGGACGAAAATGAACCTGTCGTCGAGTTGGTTACTGCGAGAAAGGAGATGCTAACGGCCCCCACAGCAGGGGACCAAATGGCACCTCCTCCGTTACAACCCAGGCGATTATTCCCAGCAACTCAGGATGATGATATCGATGAATTCCAAAGACCCAGCGAGGCGGTGCAGTTAAACACGAGACATTCCGCTCAGCTCGATACCCGTATGAGGGTTGCAACAGCTACTGGAAAAAAGGTGCTAACAAGCGATATGCGCTTACACCTACAGAAGATTCAAAAAGACAAACAGGCTGCTCTCGAGAATGAAGACGACCTTCAAGAGTCGGATGAGGAGCTGTTCAACTTAGAACAGCAGAAACGTATCCTAGAGGAAAAATTAAGAAGGCGTCGACGTGCTCGACAACTGCAAAAATGTCTAAGAAATGTTAACACTTCAGCTCGTGGTGAAGAGGTCGAGGCTGAAAATGAATATATAGGAAATGATGACGAAGACTACGCAGAAGAAGAGTCGACCGAATCAATCTACTCACACTCCGCCGCTCGCAAAAGACGACCGAGGCCGTCGGCGAGCCAATCATCTTGGCGAAGTGACTCCAATGAGTCGGTCAGACCCGAAGACATTGCTGATATTCGTAACGAGCTAGCTATGTATAGGGAGTTCATTCGAAATCAATCTGGTCAAATTGTATCAACTGAAAGTCCACTAATGAGAGACATTGAGATTGCACGCATCGATAGGACGTTAAAAACGCCATCGTTGGATCACTTTGATGGGACTTCGGACCCTAGTGGATTTCTTAATACGTTTGACGGTCGCATGGCTTTTTATGGACATTCAGAGGTAGCGAGATGTCAGTTTTTCTCAACATGCCTTCAAGGCACAGCTCTACGGTGGTACAATAGTCTCCCACCTCGCTCAATAGAATCCTGGCAGGCTTTGAAAACAAAGTTTCAAACCCGATTCTCTAGTAATTCGAAGGGGGGTAAGATAACGGCCTCGCTAATGACCGTCCGACAGCGACACAACGAATCTTTACGAGATTTCTTGATTCGATTCCAAAGGGAAATTTCCGACATACCCAACTTGGTGGAAGAGCTGGTGATTAACTATTTGGCTGCAGGAATAGATAAACATCGCCATGCCACCCTACTTGAAGAGTTCTTTGAAAAAAGTCCTCGAACTCTACAAGCAGCCTTCCAGATAGTTGAGCACCGAATGAACTTGCAAGAAGCCGTCGGGAGCATTCAATCACCTCGAAGAGCTTTCAAAAGAGAACACAGCAGAAGTCCTCGACGATACTCTCCAAGAACAGACTGCAAACGTCATTATGATGCACCCTCAAGAGCAAATGATGCTCGCACTCCTAGAAAAACTAGAACGGAGAGATCAGATAACCAAGGCAAATCATGGAAGCCACGGGACAAACAGAAAAAGGAATTTACAAAGCTCACGGTCGATAAGGCCAGAATATTAGCCATCTTGAAGTTAGAGCCCGATTATCGACCACCAAGGCCTATGAAACCAGGTCGACCCCCATGCTCCCGATATTGCGAATACCATGAAGACACAGGTCATACCACCGACCAATGCTACCAATTAAGCAATCTTATTGAATCTAAAATCAAACGAGGACAGTTAACTCATTTTATTGATCATGACACTACAAAACAAGATGATCGTCCCCATGATTCAGATCGAATAATTGACGTCATAGCAGGAGGATTCACCGCAGGAGGCACATCAAATAACTCCAAAAAGTTATATGCTAGGGAGGTGTTCCATGTAAATCCTGAGGCTCCTAAATGCCAACGACCTAACCCATCTCCCGTGATTTCCTTCTTTGATGACGACTATCTTTCGGGGATAATTGAATCCCACCAGGATGCTCTAGTAATAACAGCCAATATCGGCACAAATACAGTCATGAAAATCTTAATCGACAATGGCAGCTCTGTCGACATATTATATCACCATGCTTTTGCACGAATGAACTTGGGCGATAGGAAGTTGGAGAATGTGAACATGCCTTTATACGGCTTTACTGGAAATGAGGTCAAGGTCGTAGGCACCATCGACCTTCCGATCTTATTCGGCTCGCTTCCATGCCAGACGTGGCAAATGACCAAGTTTCACGTCATCAATGCCAACTCAAGCTATAATGCCATTCTCGGCAGAACAACCCTAACGGCTTTGAAGGCCATCACCTCGATTCCCCATCTCAAAATGAAATTCCCAACGGATTTTGGAATAGGCGAGGTTGTGGGAGATCAGGCCGCAGCCCGCCAGTGCTACCTATCTACCGTTATACCAAAAGCAATTAAGGAGGACGATTCGTCAATTAATCATGTCGTGGATATGGACCCTCGGGCTATCCTCAAAACGCCAGACCAATCATCCGGTGTCGCCATTGAAGAATGTGATGAAATAGAGGTCGAGGAAGGCCATCCCGACAAGGTGATTAAAATCGGAAAATGTTTGGAAGGTGAACTCCGCCAACAAATTATTGACCTCATCAGGGAATATGCTGATATTTTTGCACGGGACCCCAAAGATATGCCGGGAATTCCCGAGGTGATAGCTCGTCAATCCATCCACATTAAACCTGGAGCACGAGCTATTAAACAAAAGAAACGAGTATTCTCGGAGGAAAAAACAAAAGCCATCTATGCCGAGCTAGATAGGCTCCTTCAGGCTGGTTTTATTGCCCCCTTACAATTCCCGGAGTGGATAGCAAATGCAGTGCTAGTAAAAAAGAGTAATGGGAAGTGGCGAATGTGCGTAGATTATTCCGATCTAAATTGCGCCTGCCCAAAAGACTTCTATCCATTGCCAAATATCGATCAGCTCATCGATGCCACAGCCGGACACGAGCTCTTGTCATTTATGGACGCATTCTCAGGCTATAATCAGATCAAGATGGACAGCCAAGATTGGGAAAAGACAGCTTTTATCACCCATAGAGGTGTTTTTGGATTTAAAAACATGCCCTTTGGCCTCATCAACGCAGGAGCCACGTTCCAACAGATGATGGATACAATCTTTGCCTCACAAATAGGTCGCAATTTACAAGTCTACATCGACGACTTGATTGCAAAATCCAAGAGGGCGATAGATCATGTAACAGACCTACGCGAGACCTACGCGAGACCTTCGATAACGTCCGACGTCATAAGATGCGTCTTAACCCCGCCAAATGCTCCTTCGGGATGACGTCGGGGAAGTTCCTGGGATTTCTCTTAACCCAGAGAGGCATCGAGGCTGACCCAAGTCAGGTCAAGGCTATTGTCGACATGCAAGACCCTTCTTCTTTAAAAGAATTGCAAACATTAACGGGCTGCATAGCCGCCCTCCGAAGGTTTATTCCACAATCATCCAAGCGATGTGCTCCATTCTTCGAGGCCATTAATAACGCCGCTAAGAAATCAAATATCGACTGGAATGACGAGTGTAACCGAGGTCTCGATGAACTAAAGAAATTCTTGAGCTCGCCACCGATTTTGACACAAGCTCAACCCCGAGAACCCCTGCGGTTATACTTATCCGCATGCGACAACACCATTGCCGCAGTGTTGATCAGACCCGTTCAGGGCAAGGAACTGCCAGTATATTACATAAGTCATACCATGCGAGATGCAGAAACTCGATATCCCCAGGTAGAAAAGCTGGTGTATGCCCTGATCATGGCAAGTCGCAAACTTAGACACTACTTTCAAGGACGAGAGATTCAGGTCATCACAAATCAGCCATTAAAACGGATCCTGCATAAGCCCGACATGACAGGCCGACTTGCAGCATGGACGATAGAATTAAGTCAGTTCTATATCGAGTACAGACCCCGTACGGCGATGAAAGCCCAAGCGCTCTCAGACTTTGTAGTCGAGTGCCAGTTCAGTAAAACAGAAACTCTAAAACTCGATGACGAGCGAACTCAGTCTCGACCTTGGGTCCTCTATGTGGATGGGTCATCGACCTCAGAAACAAGCGGAGCAGGAATCATATTGATCAGCCCAGAAGGATTTAAGATACAACAAGCCGTTACTTTTGCTTTCAAAGCCACAAATAATGAGGCTGAATATGAGGCAATGATAGCAGGTTTAAATCTTGCGATAGGCCTCGAAGTCGACGTTATCGACGTCTTTAGCGACACACAGCTCGTAGTAAAGCAAATATTGGGGGAGTTTCAAACTCACAATGACAGAATGACGGCCTATCTAGGTCGAGCTCAAACCCTCCTAACAAGGTTTGTCTCATGGAAAGTAACGAATATTGACAAATCCGAAAATCAATGGGCAGACGCCCTATCCAAACTAGCATCGTCCTCAATCGCTACAAATGGCGAACACGTATATGTGGAAATGCTTCAATCTCCAACAGTGGAATCGGCTACAATACATAACATCTCGCTGAAACCTGACTGGCGGGTTCCTCTTCTCAACTATATCATCAAAAATCAGTTGCCTGAAGGCAAAAACGAGGCTAGGTCGCTGATGTACAAAGCGAGAAACTATTGTGTACAATATTTGAAGCTATATAGACGAGCTCTAACTGAACCCCTTCTCCGTTGTCTTGCCCCCGAAGAGGCAGAAATAGCAATTGTTGAGGTCCATATGGGAATATGTGGCGAACACCTCGGCGGCAAAATCTTAGCTCTCAAGATCTTACGACAAGGTCTATATTGGCCCACAATGAGGAAAGATTGTGACGACTTTGTGAAAAAATTCGTTTCTTGCCAATTGTACAGCCCGGTTACTCATAAGCCATCGCAGTTATTATCTCCAATCTTAAGCCCATGTCCCTTCTTTCAATGAGGCATCGACATTGTGGGACCATTCCCAAAAGCAAGAAGGCAACTCCAATACATAGTCGTCGAAATAGACTACGCAACAAAATGGATCGAAGCAAAACCCTTAGCAAAGATCGGGGAAAAGGAAATGATCGAATTCTTCATGGAGTACATAGTATTCCGTTTCGGAGTGCCCAGGACCGTGGTCACGGATAATGGAACCCAGTTCGTGGGCAAGAAATTTGAGTCGATGCTAAACGAACTGAAAATAAAACACCTCAAGGCGTCGGTAGCGTACCCCCAGGCCAACGGGCAGGTGGAAGTCTCCAACAGGACCATCCTCCAAGGACTCAAGAAAAGACTGCAGGACCAGACTCGCAATTGGGTCGATGAGCTACCAAATGTCTTATGGTCCTACAGAACCACTCCACGAACTGCAACAAACGAGACCCCCTTTCGCCTCGCATATGGCACTGACGCGGTGATCCCTGCCGAGATCGGGTTGGAATCCCCAAGGATCGAAAGCTTCAACGAATAGGACTCCCTTGAAGGAGTCAGACTCGACAACGATCTCCTTGAGGAGGTTAGGGATGAAGCGGCCTTAGCAGTCGCTAAGTATCAAGGAAAGGTGGTTAAGTATTTCAACAAAGGCGTAAAGCCAAGAAATTTCCAGGTTAATGACCTTGTACTGCGAGAATCCGCCTCATCTCAACCAAAAATTGCAGGCAAGTTGAAGGCCCCGTGGGAAGGCCCATATAAGATTGCAAAGGTAATTCGCCCAGGCACCTACGAACTAGCTCAGCTCGATTGCGAGCTAATCAAGAACGCATGGAATGGCGTCTACCTAAAGAAGTTCTATCAGTGATCCTTTCTTTTCAGTCTATTAAGTTATTGAGAATTGTCTTATTTTGAAATTATTAATATGGAAGGATGAAAAGGAATTATTACAAGATTCCCATCCTAACTCTCCCTAAGTTATTATGATGATATTCACCCTTGTCTATGCCTTCATTCACTTACAATGTTCATCACTTTTATCTACTATTTTTCGTTAAATCATAAACACATTCGTAGTTAGATGATAAAATTCAACACACTCTTCTCTTGATAAAGCAACACAATACTACTTACAGCCTCTATCAATGGATAACTTGATAAGGCTTGGTGTAACTCTCCTATGAGTAATTAGAGAGAATCTCCAAATAAAAGTTTTATCATCTAGACAACGAAAAGGACAACACAAATGAACTTCCCAAAAGATGCAATATTTTGCACTTAAAGGCAATGTCAAGTAACGACAAGATTGAAACTACAGACGTTAAATCGACCATATTTACGACCCAAAAGATAAATCAAGTAAAGGCAATTAAAAATAAAAGCGACGATAACATGAAAAATATCATGCTTAAAGATTAAACGATGCCCCAAAACTCATCATCAAAACCAAATGTAAATTAAGTACCAAAGTTAAGTTTAACGTCACGACCTCCAGATACGAAGAAACCAGAAAATAATCCACCAGATATAAAAACCAGAATTCAAAACGCTTAAGACATTACATAATAATGGGGCATCCCCCACCTTCAGTCAATCTCCTGGGTTTTCCACGGCAGCATCGTTGGGAAGATCCTTAGCCAAGTCAGCACAGTAATCATCGAAGCTATGCCCTGACAGGTCAATTCCGGCCCTCTTCAAACGATCGTAACAGCCCTGATAACCAGTACCGATACCCTTCGCCACATCCTCGATGCTTCTCTGCAAATCTAACCTCAAGTCAGCAATAGTTTTCTCAAAAACCTCGTTAGCCCCCTTCATTACCGACAACTTGCTCTTCATAGAATCCACCTCTTTAGTCCCGACGGCAATCTGTCCCCTCAGCTCCTTTAGCTCATTTTCCCTGGACTCAGCAGTTTCCGTCATCTTCTCGTTCTCGAGCTTCAATCTTTTCAGATCCTCAATATACTCAGACTCTCGCTTCTCCATCTCCTCAACATGCCGCTCAGAAGCGGCCTTTGTATCCCTTAGCTCAGACAGCTCGCGGGCGAATCCTTCTCTCCATTGCTTACCAACATCAGCTCGATAATCCGTTATGATACGAGCAAGATCAGCTAAAAACTATCAACGTAAAAAGGAAAAAACATATAAGTCTACATAAGCATACGGGATACACTATAGCCTAATTACACAAGAGAGGCAAATGCAGAAAGTTGGAAGTAAAAGACAGGAAGTCCACAAAAAGTTACCCGGCCTCCACGAGCTAAACAGTGCTCAGCTATCTCGTCCCTCGACTTGTCAACATAGGAGCTAAAATCTTGAGGCAGATCAAATGCCTTGAACACCTATAAAGGAACCTTGGACCCAGCTGTCCATCTCTCATTCGGTTGCACCTCGATTCGAAGAGGGGATGATGATGTCGAACCCTGAAGAACAGGAGGTAGAGAATCCCTGTGAACACCAGTAATGGTTAAAGACTTACCAGGACCAAATCGAGCAGGGTCCAAGGTCCTCCTTAAAACAGTTCGACGAGAATGGTCATCCTCGCCATCACGATTCCTCTAACTCGAGCGCGACACGAGCTCACCAACACCTTCAGTTGCCTCGACAACAGGCTCAGGATTAAGGTCATTAACAGGCTTATTACCAATAGGAGATTTCGCCACCTTCGAAGAACTCGCACCTTGGTTGGATTGATTCGCGACCGACTTCCTAGCGAGCAAAGCCAAAGCTTGATTCATTTCACCACGAACTCCGCTACAAAGAACCTTTTCTAGAGGTCGTCCTGCCACTTAATGCAAATAAAAAGGAGAATTAGACATTAAATGATAAATCCTCACGATTAGAAATCATCAAACAAAAGACAAACAATGATAGTAGAGTCTTACAATTATGCTCCTCCAAAAATTTAAAATCTTTTAATTGGTTATGAGTGTACACAGGGTCAAGACCCTGAAACCGATTTACTTCCAACATGCTAACCTTTTTCAACTTAGCAATTCGTTCAATCACATCCTCGCTAATGGGCTGACACGGTCGCACTAACTCTAAATCGGGACCATGATAATACATCCACTTACCATGCCACCCGGAATTGGACGACTTAACATCAACAATTTTTGAGTAACCCTCTCGCTTTCTAAAATAAACCAATCCATCTTGATACTTTGCACTAAAAATAGAGAAAAACAGATTTAAAGAAGGCACACGGCCCCTTTCAACACAAAGAGCTATGAAACCACTAACCTGCGCCACTGAATTAGGCGATAACTGAGCTATGCCACAACCGATGAACTCATAAATACATAAATGAAAGGGATGCATAGGCAATCGAAGACCATACTCGAAATGGCACATCGGAATACCATGCATCCCAAATTCAGGCATCTCCCATATCTTATCATCCAACCTAGGACAGACACACCTATAACCATTATCCAATTGAACCCAGGACCTAATGTTAACGTCTAAAGGACGATTAGAATATACACTCGGATACCACAAATTAGAATCTTTAAACTCTCTACGCCCCTCAAAGGCGGCCTCGACCAGAACTCTCTCACGAGCAGCAACAGTCCGAGGACTCAAAGGAGGCGGCGACATAGGGACTTCAACATTCTCCGACACTATCTCTTCAAGAAAATCAAAACTTCCCCCTGAAATTTTTTCTGGGATATCTAAAGCATCTAAGTTTATGGGGCTGTCTACTCGCTCTATGTTTATGGGTTTCTTACCAAGATCCCTAACACTCATGAGCGAAGACGATGAAGATTCAGACATAACTCAGATTCTAATCAAGAATGCAAGAAGATGAAGAAAGTGGACAATGAGACAAAAAAAAATAAAACATAAACATATACTTACAGAACAGTGAATGACCAACAGCCGGGAAGTACCTTTTCAACTCTTTTAATCAGTTTCTCGGGAACCGAATCGTCCAAAGCCCAAAGAAAAAATAACAATCAAACTAGTGAACAAAGAACTTCTATTTATAGACCAAAAAAAAAGAGAGAGGAGAAAAATTTACTCCGCCCCTTTAATTTATAATAAACAAAAATATACTTTAAATTTTGCAGGTCTCATTAAAGGAATCTGAAGATATCCTCTTGACTAGGGGGGGACAAATGTTGGACCATGGAGCCTAAGAAGTAATTTGTATTTAGTTGATATGCTAAATTAGAATGTATTAGGCCCATTTAAAGGTCAATATAGATTGTATTAGGCCCATTACCTTTGTATTTTTATTAAGGCCTTGAAGCCCATAAATGTAAAACCAAGGGGACCCACAAAGGATCCCCTATAAATACTAATCAAACCCCACTTGTAAAGGGGTTGGCAATTGTAAATTATTGAGTTGTACCTCCAAAGGAGAGATATACATTTTAATGAATATGATCTTCACCTATTCTTAGATCTCATTCCAAATATTATAGTGATCCGTATTGTATTAACAATTAACTCTCCATCAGGTTTGCTGTTGCAAATTTGAAGACGTACGACGGTATTAGTCATTTGCTGCTTCAACTTTCTAGTAAATAGGCAATATTTATATGAACAAGTTCACTTTCAAACAGAAAGCGAAAAAATAACACAAGACTTGTATCCAAGAGAAGATATATATCAGACTCCCCAATCTCTTACATAAATAAATAACTAAATCAAGTTATTAATCATCAAGAATGTAAATTTCATGAACTCTGCATGGTTCAGTTACTTCATGTTAAGGAGAGGAGAGGCACCCGATCTATTTTCTCCGATTATTATCTGCCCCTGTAAGTTGTTTCTCTTTCGCTCCCTCTCTCCTCTCTCTCCCCCTCCCCCCCCCCCCCCCCCCGCTCTCTCTCTCTCTCTCTCTTATCTCCTCTCTCTCTTGGGTGTGTGTAACTGCTCCGATCTCTATTTTCTGATTATTATCTCCCCTATAAGTTGTTGGGTCCTGGTCCTTGACAATCGATTGTCAGGAACCATTTATCCAACAATTACTTTTCTGGCCGTTGGATCCAACGGCCAGGATTTAAAAAAAAAATTCGCCCATTCCGCGATAATTTTTCGCGAAACACTATTCATCCACGCAAATTTTCCGCTGAAAGATTTATCATTCCGCGATAATTTTTCGCGGAACGCTATACTCGACTCTAGCGCTCCGCAGTAAATTTCCGCGGAAGAGAACATACACTTGTTTACTAAGTTATACAGACACTTGTTTAATACTTGTTTACGAAGCAGCCGACAGCCCACGTGCTTGCACTGCAGGAAAAATTTCCTTTGTGGACTTAAATTCATACAGATCATCTCACTTGTTTAGAGTTATACGTTTTTTTTATAATTTAAACTAGCTTTCATTTATTTTATGAATAGGATTTAACATTTCTTCAAAAATTTGCATGAGTTTATTTCCTATTAGAGTACAGTTAAAATTTTTAATTTAAAGTAAGTTTTAGTTCAAAATTTAAGTAGTTTCGAGGTATTTTTTTTCAACTTATTCCCTCCGTTCCAATTTACATGTTCCTTTTCTAAATAACACACATATTAAGAAAAAAGTTAGTTGGATAAAATTTTCCAACTAATATCCTTAATTAATGCATTGAAAAATGAGAATAATGTTAAGTTTGAAAAAAGTCAAATTTTAGATACAATAAATGTAGGGATAATTTTGGAACGGAGGGAATAAATTAAAAAAAATACCTCGAAAGTACTTAAATTTTTTGAACTAAAACCTACTTTAAGTTAAAAATTTTAACTGTACTCTAATTGGAAATAAACTCATACAAATTTTTGAAGATGTTAAATCCTATTCATAAAATAAATGAAAGCTAGTTTAAATAATAAAAAAAAAACATATAACTTCCTAAGCAAGTGAGATGATTTGTATGAATTTAAGTCCATAGAGGAAATTTTTCCTGCAGTGCACACACATGGGCTTTCGGCTGCTTCGTAAACAAGTATTAAACAAGTGTTTGTATAACTTAGTAAACAAGTGTATGTTCTCTTCCGCAAAAATTTACAGCAGAGCGCTAGAGTCGAGTATAGCGTTCCATGAAAAATTATCGCGGAATGGTAAATCTTTCCGCGAAAAATTTGCGCGGGTGAATAGTGTTCCGCGAAAAATTATCGCGGAATAGGCTAATTTTTTTTTTTTAAATCCTGGCCGTTGGATCGTTGATCCAACGGCCAGAAAAGTAATTGTTGGATAAATGGTCCTGACAATCGATTGTCAGGGACCAGGACCCACCCTAAGTTGTTTCTCTTTTATTGTATCTAATTATTAATTTATTGTGTATTTTATCACAATTAATTAATTTAATTTGAGTTTAAAATTGTACATATATCATCGGCTGTTATTTCTAATTCATAAAAACTCAAAAGTGATGTATGATATTGTGATTACATAATAATAACTTGTTCATTTGTTGAATTAGTCGACGGAATCATTAGTTTTTGTACAGAGTTGGATTCATTTATATTCTGATTTCGTTGTCTGTGGTATTATCAGTTTAGCATAAGGTGTGTTTCTAGTCCTTTTCAGAGTGTTTTAGTGCCCTTTTCGGAACTTTGATTTTGCTGGATTGCTTTGGATCATTTAAAGTTATTTACTTTCACAATTTATTCCGGTGTTTGTTCAGTGTTAAGAAAGTACTTTATCATGTTGATTGGTAAGGATGTTCCAAATAAATTTATCAGTCACTCTGAATAAGAAGTTAGATTAGGAAGGAACAATCATTTTGTCAACTTTCTTAAACGGTTAATTAATGTATTTGGACGTGTGGTCAAAAGCTATTAATAATAATTGCTTCTCTTAAGGGATTAGTGATAAAGGTGATATTGTTTAACAAGTTTTCCCATAATTTTGGATCTCCCATAATTTTGGATCTTATAATGAGCTTATTAGGGAGTTTTAAAGATCTCATGGTTTAAGGACCAAAAAATGGGCTATATTTTAGTAATTAATGCATTTTCATACTTTAATATCATATGAAAATTTTGATAGTTGTATTTCTTACAAGCTAATTTCTAGCTGTATTTAATTGATTAATTAATAATATTAATTAAAGTTTTTGAATGTGCAAGATTTGTAATTTTACAAAAGTATAACTCAATTAGGAAATATATGGGAAGTTTCAATTTACATTGTCTAGTAAGTTTTTAATTTGAGAATTGAATGTAGCATGTAAACTTTGAATTAATTTGTTAGCTTAAATTTTGGCATACATTTTGCATGTTCTGTAACTCATATATTTATATTAATTTATTTATGATTCGTGTTAATCTCCATTATTTTGACAAGTTTTATAATTTTAAGGATTGATTATCATTAGCCATTAATGAATTTATTATAATTTACCTGATTGTAATTGATTTTGTGGTTACATTGTTATTTTTATCATTTTATCGATTATATTTTAATTATGGCAATATATCTTTTAAGTTAATACTTCAAATCCAGAAATTTTTATGAATATATATTTTTAAATATATATGTGCCGATTTTGACGGCTTTTGGACCATATCTTGGTATTTGTTATATGTCGTCAGTTGACGAATTTGTGTCATTTTATATGACTATTAATTTATTTTTTAATGAAAACCCGGCATTTATGTGCCTAACCAAAGGCCCCTTTGGTTAGGATATATTTAAATGCTTTATTTTAATAAATATATAGTATACAATAGATATTAGAGAAAAATGGGCTGAGGTTGTCCTCAGGGATTTCTCCTGAGGTTATAACACAAAGACCCTATAAATTAAGTGGCCCCGCAGGGGCATTTTTGTAAATATTTATTTTTTCTCAGTAAATTTAACTAAATACCCTTAAAATTGTATTGAAAAACTTTTAACCTCAGGGAGAACCCTAAGGTCATCCTCCGGTACATGAAACCCTAGATATTAAATTATTTTAGTTTCTTTGACTTATTTTATTTATTTGTGTTTGTTTTGGTGATCTTTCAGATTTACTTGATTAAGATGAAGTTTAAAGAGAAGATGGATAAGACGGAAATTTGGATTACCATAGCGAAAGCAACAAGAAGTTCATAGTCATTTGTTTAATAGCCTATATGTATAATGTTGTATTCAAGTACCTAGTAGTGTACTCTTTTTCCCCCTTGAGTTTTTTTCCCATAGGATTTTGCTTGATATAGGACAGGTGTAGAAAAAGGGTTAAAAAAGGGATAATTACCTATCTCCGCAGAGAATTGGTGGAGTCACAAATAAATCCTCGGAATTATCCAATAAAAATCAATTCATATTCATCTCTCTATACAGTAATAAAGGATTACAAGAGTTTAAATATATAATTAATTATTTGGGAGCCAAGTAATTTCCTAAGAAAACTAAATCTTTAAATATCTACTACCATAATTGATTGAAGGAAACAAATCCTTCTATTATTCCAATAGAATAATCTAGAATCTTCCTAATAAATATACTTAATATAACTAAACTACCTAATCAAATTATAATTACTTTTAAATCTAAATAATAATGTAAAATATATACAAACTAATTTAAATATTCCTTGTTCCGTATCATTCTCCTCGCCTTTAAAAAAACTCGGTCTCGAGTTTTATAATAAAGAAGAATCAACAATCCACGAACGGGACTCCATACGAGTTGGACACGAACTTTTGGAAACCATGTAGATATATCATTTACATGATTGACTTCGTAGAACCAATGAGGAATAATAAAGTCAATATGAGTTGTCTGAAAGAGAGAACGAGAACTTTCTTTGACATCTTCAAAGAGTGACTTTAAATCATTAATATCTTTGTGAATGATCATCACATCATCAACATGACCAACTTGTATCTCGTGTATTGGAATCTGATGGCGAACAAGTTCTTCATCATTAACTCCTACATCTTGCACATCTGAAGCATCACCAACAGTGTTCTCGTCCATAATATCACTTGAAGGTGTCACATTCGATTGCTCCACAATACAAGGTTTTATAGGCTTTGTCAACTTGATGCATAACTCTTCAAAGAGCTTCGTTTGGTTCCTCATAGATTCTTCGTACTCATCATACAACTGTTTACGCTCTATCTTTAGTTCTTCATATCTATCAACGGCTGCCCAATAATCAGAACCACGGGGATATGACCGTTCAAGGATTCCTTCAATTCCACGAAGTAATCCATCAAGTTGTGGAACTTGAACATATAGTACTTGAGGATCTACGTAGGAAGATATGATTTGTATACACTACGCCATAGATGGCCTATTCAAACCTTTTGGCATGGATGTTACCATCTTGGATGTTACCATAGGTATGAAATTTTTGAGCTATTGCAACCTTATGATTTTGGTGTTACCAAATCCTTAGAAGTATGTTACTATAGTTATAAAAGGTGTTACAGTGGGTAACACCAAGAGATGTGTTACCATAGAGTATTCATGAACAAAATTTTTATTTTATTTAAAATTAATGATTTAATAATTATTTGACTTTTAAAATAATTAAGTTTAACAAAATCGTTCCACTAATCATTTTAAAATGTAATATTCCATCAAATAATTAAATTATTGATTTTTCATAAATATTAAATTTTGTTTATAAATTTCAAATAAAAAGGTTTTAAAATAAAGTAATATCCAAACATTATTAAATTTTAACTAAATTCATTGAAAATTTAATAAAGAAAACTAAGTTAGGTATAAATTTTGAATTATTACAAAATTATGAAAATAATAGATTTAACAATTATATTTTAATTTTAAGAAATTAAAATAAATTGATAATAGTTACATATATACTATATACTCTGGCACTCTGCTGATTAGTAGTGCTGAGCGGGCCAAAGAAAACACGAGCGGGAACTTACCAAAAAAAACGAGCGGCAAAATGAAAAATTAGAAAGGGGGTAAGTATAGTCACAGCCACTCAATTAGTCACTTACCCTAAACTTCACTTCTCACTTTCTCTCAAAATGAAAAACCGAACTCAGCCGCTGAATTAGGCTTCATATTATTAGAGCTGTTTAGGGTTCAATTAAGGTTCTCTCGCCTCTCTCATATGAAGTTTAAGGTTCAATTAGGGTTCAAGCTGGTCAATCGAAGCTTGGTTCTACGATTCAATTAGGGTTCGAGCTGGTCAATTGAAGTTTGGGTGAAGATTTCAATTAGGGTTCGAGATTTGTTTAATTAAGGTATAAATCTTTCTTTATATGCTTCGATTTATGTATACTCTATGTTACATGCTTCGATTTATGTATACTCTGTGTTGCATGCTTCGATTTTCTTTAGTTTGACCTCTATCTCTCTCTCACTCTCTCTGTATCTCTATGTATTTCTCCCTCTCTCTCTCTCTCTCTCTCTCTCTCTCTCTCTCTCTCTCTCTCTTTGTCTCTCTCTTTGTATCTCTCTCTCCATCTCTCTATCTCATTCTCCATCTCTCTACCCCTCAGTCTCTATTTTTCTCGGTTAATGTATATATGCCTTTTCTGTGGATGTTGATTTATGCGCAGAATCTGTGATAATTTGAATAATGTATTGATGTTGAAATAATATAATCTGTGATAATTGTTGTTGTATATATGTCGTGTTTCTCGAATTTGTGTATTGTATTACATACAAGGGTCGATTTTATTTATCGGTTTTTGTATAAATTTGTTATTTATTCTGATTACATATTTATGTTGATTTATGCCTAAATCTGTGATATTTTGGTCAAATTTTAATTTGTGATTTATGTATGATTTTTGTCGCGATGTGTCTCGCTGTCTTAGTCTCTTTCATATCTCTGTCAAATATATTATTTGCTGCTGCTGCTTAAAAACTATCTCAACTATATAACTAACAGTTAAAAAAAACCCTCTGTTGTTTAGTAGTTAGGTTTAAGGTCATGTATATAAATCTCATAATTATTTGTATAATTATTTAGTTATTAATAGGTATTTATTTGTTTAGGTTGGCTGAAATAAACACCTTGACTACTCTTCTTATATTAATAGAGTTGTGCTTGATAAATGTAGTGATGGACAATGAGGAAAACACGTGGATAAAACTTCCAAAGTTTAGTAACGGCTATATTAGCGGGGTAAAGGCTTTTATAAAAAATGCAGTTTCTAGATTCGCCGTAGGTGATGAAATAACGTGTCCTTGCAAGAAATGTAAAAATGACAAGTGCAAGAAATAACGTGTCCTTGCAAGAAATAACGTGTCCTTGCAAGAAATGTAATATACGAGCATCTCATCTACAATGGTCCATCTCCATTGTACATGGAATGGATGTGCGAGGTTTCTCGACATAAGAGTGATGAAGATATGGATTGTGAGGCTGGTATAGACTTTGGAGGTACTCTAGGTGACATGTTGCAACGTACCCATGTAAAGCAGAATGGTGAAGGTGAGCACACTGAAGTACCAAATGCCAAGCCTAATAAATTTGATCGCCATATTGAAGATGAAAAACAACCATTATATCCTGGTTGTTCGAAGTTTTCGCGACTAAGTTTTATCCTTAGGCTTTATTCTTTAAAATGTATACATGGGATTACGGAAGCTGCATTCGGGGATCTACTAGAGTTGATGAGAGAGGCTTTTCCACAGGCCCACATACCTTTATCTTTTAATGCTGCAAAAAATATCATTAAAGATTTAGGTCTAGATTACCAAAAAAACACACGCATGTCCAAACGATTGCATGCTATATTGGGTAGAAAAAAAAGATGAAGATGTTTGTAAAACTTGTGGTGTTTCGAGATGGGAAGTAGTGGAAAGGAAAGGTAATAGTGATGATGATCGAGAGAAGGTAATTCGCAAGCTTCCAGCAAAAGTTATGCATTATTTTTCGCTAAAACCAAGGCTGCAAAGGTTGTTTTTGTCGAAGGAGTATTCTGAACTTATGTTATGGCATGCCGTGGGATGAAAAATTGACCGAAATCTTAGACATCCAGCAGATGTCGAGGCATGGAAGGCTATGGATGCTAGGTATCCTGATTTTTCGATAGAAAAGAGAAATATCAGACTTGGTTTGGCCTCAGATGGATTTAGTCCTTTCCGTACTATGAGTATAACTCACTCAACATGGCCTATTGTATTGGTTAACTACAACCTGCCACCTTGGCTATGCATGAAGCCTGAAAATTTGATTCTTTCAACAATCATCCCCGATCCAGAATCTCCAAACAACAACATTGATGTATTTATGCAGCCTTTAATTGAAGAGTTGAAAGAATTATGGGATCTAGGTATAGAAACTTACGATGCCTTGTCTAATCAAAATTTTAGGCTACGTGCAAGTGTGTTGTGGACCATTAGCGATTTTCCGGGATATGCAATGCTATCCGGTTGGAGTACAAAGGGTAAATTGGCCTGTCCTACATGCCATTATGAGACATCTTCAATGTACTTGAAACATAGTAGAAAAATGTGCTACATGAACCATAGAAAATTTCTATGTCCGGAGCACAAGTGGAGGTTCGATAAGAGAAGGTTCAATGGTGAAGTTGAAATGGGACAGATTCCACCCACTTTAAGCGGAACAAATATACTTGATTTATTGTCCGACTATGAAAATGAATTTGGAAAGGACAAAAGCAAGAAAACGAGCAAACGGGGTGTAAAGCGTAAAAGGGATTACCCTTTCAAAAAAAAGTCAATATTTTTCAATTTACCATATTGGAGTCACAATTTATTGCGACATAACCTTGATTGTATGCATATCGAGAAAAATGTATGTGACAATATACTTTGTACTTTATTGAATATTGGCGGTAAGACCAAAGACCATTTGAGTGCTCGTTTGGATTTACAAGAAATGGGGATCAGGAAGGTCCTTCATCCTGTTAAATCAAGTGATGGAAAATACTTTGAGATTAGGGTTGCTATTTTTGACATGACGAACCAAGAGAAGGAAATATTATGTTCAGTACTGGAGAAGGATAAACTGCCATACGGCTGTGCAGCTAATATCAGTCGATATGTTCACACGAAGGAAAGGACAATCTAAGGGTACAAGAGCCATGATGCTCATTTTCTTCTGCACTACTTGTTACAATTTGCAGTGAAAAAAACATTGAAACCTGAGGTTGCACTACCTTTGATAAGACTTGGTGCATTTCTAAGAAATATTTGGAGCAAAGTATTTAATTTGGCTGACCTGAATAGGCTACAACAAGAAATTTTTGAAATTCTTTGCCATTTTGAGATGATATTTCCATCAGCTTTCTTTGACATAATGATTCACTTGCTGGTTCATTTGTGCAAGGAAATCGAATATGGGGGACCTGCACACTTGAGATGCATGTGGCCAATTGAATGTTATCTAGCTAAACTAAAATCTTATGTGCGCAATAGGTCTAAACCTGAGGGTTCCATTGCTGAAGGCTACCTAGCAGAAGAATGCTTGACGTTCTGTTTAAGATTCTTAAACGGGGATGCAGTACCTAAATTTGAAAGTTGTCCACAAAAGATGGAATATCCAATTGGTACAAGAAGAAATAAAGGTGGAAAACCTATTCATCTCAAAGAATCTCAATGGATTGCATGTCATCGTTTCATTCTATTCAATTGTGGTAACAAGGACATCGAGACTTTGATCGAGTAAGATTTAAGTTTTAATTTATTTTAATAAGAATGTTTATTTGTTTTATAATATTAACTAGGTAATTATTGTAGGGAACATCGAGCTTTAATTGATGGTCATCAAATATCGAAAAAATATAAAAGAGAGAGGGCACACACCGAAGACTTCTGGAAGTGGTTGAAGGAAGAGACTTGAAAAAACAAATGACATTTCCAAAGAGCTAGAACTCCTTGCAATGGGACCTAATCGAGCAGCTAAGAGGTTTACGGGATATGTTATTAATGGGTACAGATTCTATACAAAATACAGAGATGCTAGGTGTACAACACAGAATAGTGGTGTATTTCTGTCTTCCTTAACCACCTGCTTTGCAAGTTCAAAAGATCAGAATCCAAGTGTTGGTGCTGTCGATTACTACGGATCGATTGAAGAAATCCTTGAAATCGATTATTGGGGAGATTTTACCGTGGTTCTATTTAGGTGTTGTTGGTACCATGCAGAAAAGGATTTGTATGACCTAACACGAGTCAATTTTAACAGACTGGTTCAAAAAGCTGATCCGTATGTTATGGCTTCACAAGTACAACAAGTATTTTATATTGAAGATCCGACTGACAAGATGTATCATAATGTTATCAAGACACTGCCAAGGGACTGGTGTGATGTCGAAGGTGAAAATGGGAACGAGGATGATTTCATTGATCCGATTATAAATGATATTCAACATGGTCATGGAATTGGAAATCAAGTTAGTGATGTGAGCTGGTCTAGTGAAGATGTACCTGCAACAAAAATTATCATTCCTCCAAAAGTAGTCAATGAAACTGTCTAGTGTTTTTTAAGGAGTTTTTCCTCTTAATGTAACAAATGTATTGCCTGCCTTTTAATGCGGGGCATTGCTTCTTTATGGATTACTTTTTATTGTGTTAAGTGCTTCTCAATTAAGTCCATGCTTCTTAATTTTTAATAATTTTTATTAGTGATTTACAGCATTTTGATTTACTGCATTTTAATTGTTTGACTACTTCCAAGTTAAGTTAATATAGTATATAATGTGTGTAAATAATTCTTAGCAGTACATGTAAGTTAATTTACATTCTTTTGCTAGACTCCTTTTAAATTGATCAGTTGTTGCTTTTAAATTGATTCTTATTTTTTCTTTGTACTGGTTCTAATGTAAGTTTCTATTTTTTTTTAGGATGACAGAGAAGCGCCTCAATCTCAGAATTTACCACATGGGAAAATTTCAGAATACACAATATGTTGGTGGAAAAGAGTGTGTGATAAGTAACATAGATTCTGATTGGTTTTCTTACACGGTGCTGATGGACCATGTTAAAGATGAGCTTAAGTATACTGAAATTGGAGGAATTTACGCAAGAGATGGTAATCAAGAAGAGGGATGGAAACTGGTGGTGAATGATCAAGACTTGTGCGAATTAGGTAAAAATGGTGGCCACATAGATCTTTATATTGATAACACTGTTGATACTAGAATCAAGCCATTACCGCAAATGCAACCTTCTGTAGTCATACGACCAAGGCCAAATGTGTTTGAAGGTATTAAACTTTTTTAGTTATATGTTTAAATTATTTTCTAGGTGTTGTTTTCTACAGGTTTGCCATTTGTCCAATTTTCAGTGACATAAACTAGTGCTCTTTTTTCATGTTTTTTTGCAGGCGAAAGCTGAAAGAAATCCTAAAAGTCGTCGTGAATACACAGACACACACACACTGCTGGTCCCAAACTATTTTCTCAAATTGAACACAAGATGGTAAGTTCCTGAATTTATTATCAACCCTTTTGCGAGTCAAAATTATAAAATTACTCAGGATTGTAAAAAAATAAAATGTCAATCTTTTTTAGAGTCGTGAATTATAGTTCAGAAAATTGGTTCTCTTTAATTTAATATAAATCTGTGAAAATGGATTCTCTTAATTTAATTTAATTTATTATAACTAAACAACAAGGTTATATTATAATTATCTAATGAGTCCGGTTAATGAGTCCGGTTAATAGGAATCAGAACCTCAAACCCATGTGTTAGTGTTTGGATTGACAGTTCGGTTGTCTGGAATGGGAACCTCAATCCCACCATACCCCTTGGGATTCCATATCAATCTCATTCCCATACCCTTCATTCCTATTCCCGATTCTTATTCCTGTTAACGAACCAAACACCCCCTTAATGTGTTTACATGCTGATATCGATACATGATGCAGGAAGAGGTTTAGTGTTAGGGATGTGGGGGGGACTGAGGTTTTGCTTTAGGTGTGGTAATTTTCCTGGAATAAATCTTCAAAATGAGATAGTTCTCATGAAGTAAACATATGTAATATAAAAAATGCATAATTCAAATATTATTAGATTTAAAGAGTTACATCTCCTTATATGTGACTGTGAGTTTAAAACCTAACTAGTTATAATAGAAATTAACCTTGTTGTTTAGTTATAATATCTCTACTATTTAATTTATTCTCGGATCAAAATATTTGACATGACTCTAATAATTTTTGGTTCATGTGGTGATTTGCATATTGGTTATTAATTTTTGCAAGAAAAACAAGCAGCCAGATGACAACCAGCTAGATGACAAGCATCCAGATGACAACCAGCCAGATGACCAGCAGCCAGATGACCAGCAGCCAGATGACGACTTATTTTTTGCAAAGATTTTTGCCAAAACTCGTAACCGCAAGCCTGGACGAAAATACCAATCTAATCCTGATGTGATGCAGTTCAGAATTGTAAGTAACAATTCATCTTTACAGTCCATATTTCATCTTTACAGTCCATTTTCATTTTCATATATTGACTTTAAATTTATTTTCTAGGATACAATTAACAAGAAACTCCAATCATCAGAAGGGCTTGATGGTCTTGAGGAACTAGTTTCGGGTGCAAAATAATCTCATGGTCCAGGTTGGCTTATAGGAAGACATGACCCGAAGTGTCTCAAAACTTCTACTCAAGCTCCAACTCCAGCTCCAACCGATTCATACGTGCAAGAGCTGACAAAAAAGATACGGCAGGAAGTTGTTGTCGAAGTGGAAGCAAAGGTAAACCAGAAGGTCTGCGCAGAAGTGGATGGCAAGATCAATCGGAAGGTCCAGGACAACATGACATTGGTCCTACAAAAATTAGTTGAAGCAAACCGCACTCTGAATATTAATATCGGTGAAATCTGTGCGACGATTTCCAGTGACACAGTAGGTGATGGTACTCCTATGACCGATGGACCTAGCTCTTAGACCTTTATTGCTTTTGATAGTACCGTTTTGTTAAAAATGAATATGCTATCTTCTAGTACTTGTCTGTTTTAGTTTATGTATCAAACTGTTGGTGGATTTGATGTAGTTGCTGGTCGATTTGATGTAGTTGCTGGTAATTTGAATTGTTGTCGGTTTGGATTTGATGTAGTTGCTTTTAGATTTGAATTGTTGTTGGTTTGTTTTATGGGAACTAGCATAAAAACCCGTGCGAGGCACGGGTCGCTATGTTAAATTGTGTTTCTAAATTAAATTGTGTATAATCAATGTCATTTGAAGTATAAAATTGATTTTCATAGAGTTTTGCTTGTTAATGGTATATGTGGCTATTACGTACTTATTTATATATGTTCAAGTTTGTAATTTGGAAACTAATATAAGAAGTACTAATAGAAATCATGTCAGCT
The DNA here is from genome assembly GCA_036435485.1 of Saposhnikovia divaricata. Classification (NCBI taxonomy): domain Eukaryota; kingdom Viridiplantae; phylum Streptophyta; class Magnoliopsida; order Apiales; family Apiaceae; genus Saposhnikovia; species Saposhnikovia divaricata. Next base: position 165,985,997 of record CM071600.1, read on the forward strand.
TTTAATTTTATTTTGGGTCATTGAATAGAATCTGAGTGTTCAGTAGTTGTTGTCTAATTAAGATGATTTTTCAAAACATTTACGGTACTAAACTTTTTTTTCCAATTCTTCAAAAATGATGCCTTAAAGATGTTGCATTCTAAGAGTGTGGGTGTGGGTTTTAGTCATAATTTTAATAATAAAAAAAACCTTCTTAAATCTTCTAATACGTTATTCAGACCTTAAGCTTTCACTTCTTAAAACTAAATTTGTAACTATTTCATTTCTTTTCTTCTAAGCTCTTGATATTAAGCATTTTTTGCCTTGGTTTCTCTTCCTATTTTTGTCTGACTTTCAAAACATCAGATAATTCAGTCCTCAACTGAGTGAATCTACCTTTTGTAACGGGCTTATAACATTTTTGTTCTCCAAACTTGAGAATTTATCATTTATGGTTGGATAAATATTTTTGTACTTTTATTGTCATAAGTTGAAATTGATCATATGACTTTTGTCCGTTCTTTGATAATGAATTCATCCTTTCTTTTTTCAGACACAGCTTCTTCCAGATAAGTATCTGTTAGGTCCAAATGTGTTGTAGAGGGGGGGGTGAATACAACTTTTCAAATATAAGAAGCAATAAATACGATGCAATAAACGAACACACAGATTCAAGGAATATATGTCTTATATATAACTTGAAGTGGTTGCTACAACATTCATTACAAAGTATAACAGAAGTTCAGAGAGAAGTGAATGATACTAAGCTCTGTGAATGCACTCTCTCTCTTTTACAAGTGTTTCTCTCAAGAATTGCTCACTGACTAAAACATTACACAAGTACTTCTATTTATACTACATGTAATCTATGTCCTGTAGTCTTCAAAGACTAAGATATACGTGGCCCAATGATGTCCACATAAATCTTGCCTTATCTTGAAAGCTTGGAAATCTGCCAATCAGAAGATGCCATGTGTCATGTTGAAGCTGCACTCTAAGTAGAACTTCTACTTGAGAATTTCTACTTAGCCATCTCGAATTTCTAAGTAGAACTTCTACTTAGAAACTTCTACTTGGTCATCTAGAATATTTAGTACTTAGAAAATATTCTGGTCTTCAACTTGAAACTTCAATGCACATCTTGAACTTGTGATATCTTCATGTCTTCTTTATTCTTCACCAAGCTCTTGAACATGGATCTTTATTACTGACATAAACTTACTATCAATGTCCTGACACTTGATGCACTGGTCTGGTTCATAAGTGACTAGTCTTGATAGTGTTTTTGCTTCTTGAATAAATTACCATATCCAATTAGAAATGTGGCTTTCCAATATTTGCTTTCCTTCTTGTTCACTTGAAATCAATTAGTCTTATTGATACTGATAGTTATGATCTTGATTCTTGGCTTTTCAAATCACTGAGGCATGAACAACTTTGACTTGAACTTCTCTCAATGATTTCTTCTTGGCTTGATCATGATTTCTTCTTGGCTTGATCATAGTTAACATGTTGAATTGTATCAATTACCTTGTCTTCATTTAGTGTTGATTTCTTTGTGACTTCTTGTTCTTGATTGTCTTCTGGTTAAGTATCTTTTCCTTTAGTTGAGTTACATTAGTTATAGTCAAACTTATATCACCTTATTGGATTCACTCTAAGGTGAATTTTCCTCAAGTGAGTTAAAGCAACCGAAAGACATGAAGTTTTTCCAACTTCAAGTTCACACCACTCTGACCTTTAACCCTAATTCCGTTTCCTCTTTCTAGCTTCAGCAGCTTGGTCTTTCTCTTCTTTCTGCCTTCTGCGCTTCTCCTTCTGCTGCTGTTCTTTCTTGTACACTGGATCGCGAAGCTGCTTCCACCTAGAATTCAATAGACTTACAGCTTCCATTTCTAGAGGATTCTTGGGCTCTGGATAAGGATGTTTGAAAAGCCTTCTGAGTTTGTCCACCTCCTGAGTAGTCCTGATCTTTGGAATGTCCTCAAAGTTCTTCATTATGAGCTGAGGTTTCCAATGAGATTTATCAGCTTTAAACTGACAATAGATCATCTTAGGGTAGCCCTTGACACGGTCAGTATTGTGGACACTGGCCGCATCTCGCACCATTCGCTTCTTTTCCACCACTCTCTCAGACAGGTAACTCATGAGTCTCTGCTTTTCTTCCACATACATATCTTCCACTTCGCCCCATTTGAATACATGTAATACTCTCTCCAGAAATGCAGCATCGTGAGTCTGTAGCAGCCATTTTCTACTCATATGCAAGAATGTTTGATTCTGGTCTGCATCTATGAATACTAAGGCATCAGCTGTATCTTCAACATAAGCGTGTATCCAGTATACACTATCACTTCCTGGAACACCAATAGCCTCCCTTATCTCTCCTTGTTCCAGTGCTCCAGAAGGAAGAGTCAGAGCTTCATCTACATTCTTCATTGCTTGAAGAATATTCCATTTCTTCTCCATCAGCTCCGGCTCAATCTTCACGTTATCTAGAGGGTTTGGAGCAATGATATCACACTTCCACACCTCATTGCTCTTCTTGAATATGACTCTTTCAATGATCTTCACGGATTTTTCTTTAAGCTCAGAAGCGAATCCCTTACTCATCATTTGTCTACAGACAGCTTTGAGAGATTCCACTGAAAGCTCCATTAGATCATTTTCCTCCATGCTAACCCTCTTCATCTTTCCGTCAACTACCATCCGGACAAAATTTGGATATGCTGAGAATTCTGGACCCTTGTCCTCTGCTAGCTGCATTAACTGATCCCTATACAGAATGCTTAGCTCCTCAGATTGAGAGTATTGAATTTTTGTCGCTAGCAAGAACAACTCTGACGCAGATCTTCTCGTTATGAATTGGTCATCCACATATAGGAAAGATGTTGGGACTCCTTCTACCAAAGACAAAATAACCTGCCACTCCTTAAGTGTTGCATTGTATCCAACCCTGACTTTAGAAATTAATCTCTTCAATGCACTTATATAGTCCCCAGTCATTGGATTCTGCAAATTCAAGTTGTAGAACAGATCATCTGCCTCCTTGTTATGAACTCCTTTCGCACAGGGTCCCATCATTATCTTCCTTGCTTCATCCCACTTCTGTCCTATCCTCCTCTTGTCGAGATCAACTTGAGGGTCAGCTAGCCTTGCAAGCTCATGATCATACTGCTTCCCTTGGAGCTCCACTTTCTTTTCTAGGAACGCAGCACGTTCTTGCATCATCTTCATTTTATGGAACTGAGCTTGTTCCAAGGCTAAATGTTGAGCTTTAAGGGTTTCCTCATCAACAGGAATTTCTTCAGGCATTCCGGAAGACATCCCAGCACCTCCACCTTGTTCCTTCAAAGATCTCTTTATAGCATGTGCCAAAGGTACGTCTTCCATATCAGAATCTGAGTCAAGTACCTCCTGTAGTGTTTCCTGATGACTCAGGTCAACGAATGGTTCATCAACCATCATTGCCTTACCCTTTCTCCTCCTCAGAGCCTCTTCATCAACAGCAGGCTCAATTTATGTTACCTTGACAAGATCAGTGGGTTCTTCAATTTCTTCGATGTGAACTGCCTGCTGTCTCGTCTCCTTTCCACTCTCCCCCTTAGGTGAGTTATCCTGAGCTCCACCTTGGTCTTCAGATCCACCAGCTGCATAAGAACCTCCAAAACCAGAACCAGAGGCTCCCGCTCCACTAGTACCACCTGCACCACCTGCACCAGCATCGAGGGGAGGTTGTTGCGACTCGAAACACTCCGGGGGCACAAAACTCTTGACTGCGAACATCATTCTACTGATCTCCACTGCCATTGTATGCATTGTAGACTCCATTGCCCCCATCCTTTCATTAAGAGTGCTTCCCAAGACACCACCAGCATGGCCCAAGTCATTGACCTTGTTTGTCAAAGCATCAAAAGCTGTAGCTTGACTTGCCATTCGTGCTGCGTAGTCATCAAGAGCCCTTTGATTGTTTCCAATGTTAATCCCGAACTGCCCCATCGTCTGCCCGAACTGCCTCATCTGATTTTCCATAGAATTCATACGTGTATCAAAATTTTCAATATTAAGGGTCGGTGTTTGGTTTAGGTGACCTCGCTCTAATACTCGTTCTGTTAGTATTTGGCGCTCGGTTTCGGGCCTTAAAAATGAAGGTCCCTCTCTCCCTAACCTCTCACACACACTCCCTGTCTCACGCTCGTGTATGTCTTCAATGATTGATCCAAAGTATGAAGCAGTACCTGCAGAAATTGGATAAGCAATATAATTGGCAGTTATGGGATCTATTTCTGTTATGTCCTGAGTTGGAATCTCAGGCTGAGTGGCTGCAAAGTGTTCTTGTACGACATCAGAACCGATCCTCTTTGCAGCATCAGTACGTACCGGTGAAGGTACGGCTGAAGTTGTTAAAACTTCATGTCCTTTTGAAGCAACAAGATCTTCAAAAGGTACATAATTCTCACCAAAATCCCTATGTGCAGATTGTTTAAAGGGAGAACCACTCTCGTGAGGTGGAGTGGTTGCGTGTGACACATTAGGGTTTGACTGGACTTTTGAAGTAGCAGCATGAAAAAGTTTGGCTTTCTTTCGAATAAGTTGCTGCTCTTCGGGTTCACTCTCCTCATCATCTCCTACATATACATGTGCTGGCTTTCTGACTTCCGTTAACAGGGGTGAAAGAGAATAAGAATGTGTATCAGGCTCAGAAATATAGCTCTCACCCTGGGATAGATCCTGCGGGTTAGCAGTCTCTTGGGTCTCGGAATCAGATACATAGGAGGAGGAATGAATAGTATGCAGGGAGAGATTACCTGATTGATTACCTTGTGCATCATCGCTTTGCTCATCAGGAATCTCATCAAATGCCTCAGCATGAACAGATGGATTCTGAGCATGTGATGAAACTTGTGATGATGCCTCCAAATTGGTAACTCCTGCATCATATGTAAGCCACATTTGAATATTTTCAGGAATTGACATATGTTTACCTTGATGTTTATCCTGATTAGCAATAGTTGAAAGTGACTTAGTGCCCATCCCTAGCGGTGCAGATGTTGGGCTTCTGGCAAATCCCTGTCTAACAGCAAGAGCATCCTTCGGTATTAAATCATTAATCAGCATTTGTAGGAACCGAGGAAACCAGCAGACAACATCAGTTGTAGTGAGGTCTCTGCTTGCAGGAGATCCCATTGAGGCCACTATCTCAGAGAGAACTATGCGTCCATAATTTATACCCAGTTCTCTTGCTAGGGCAACTGCAAAGGTTTGCATTGGAATTGGAATTTGATGAAAATCTTTTTCGCGTGCCCGAAAACATCTTGTGATGGCCTCGAAAAAGTAATTCCATTCCACATGGAAGAATTGCTTTTGGATGTTTCCAGTGATCCGGCCAGTCGGAGGATAACATCCTATTTCTTCAAAGAATGTGAGGCGTTGTTCCGCTGTAGGTTCTGCATCATAAACATCTTTGATTGGGAATCCCAGAACCCTGTTGACAATTTCTTCAGTCACCTCATATTCCTGACCCGCTAAGGTAAACCTGAAACCGTAGGGGGTTGTTTTGCTCCCAAAAGTAACCGCACTAGTCCATAATTGCTGTAAAGCATCATGTACTAGTGTAGGTTTAGCAGTAAAAGCATGGCTAGCCTTGGAGTACAAATTGAGAAATCGTACCCAAAACTTAAACCGTGGGAGTTGATCACCAATTTCCGTAGAAATATTATAAAAATTGTTTTTAGCAAGTGAAAATTGGTGAGCCATTTTAATTAATTGTTTTTTCTTTAAAAGATGTGAATTTTTTTTTTTAATTTTGAAAAACAAGTAATTTACGAATTAAAGATTGTATCCCCTTTAATTTAACAAGAACAACAAAAGTCCCTTTGAGAAATTAAACTAGGGGATTCAATCAATAGCCAATACTAAATCTGAATATTCAATGAAGATGAATATTCGTGTGTATACCAGTGAAATCGTGTGTGTTTAGAAAGAGAATATGAAATCGTGTTTTATGAACAGTTACACAAACAATTTATGTTCGTGTGTATGTATATGCGCGTGTATGAATGGTCACTAAACACACCACCACAACGATTAAGGATAACACAGACAATAGTAGTCAACAAATTGGCAGTAATTCGTGATTAGTATGAGTTTAATCACAAAAACACGGATTAAAGGTATGTAATTTGTGAAATCGCCCTGTTTTTGTGAAGCGGCTGCTATGAAAATGAAATTAGGTAAAGTGAATGATGCATCGAGTTAGAGATGTATATATAGATGATTGTGAAATGACAAAAATGTTCCTGTTAAAAAGAGTGAAAAATACTAAGTCCATACAGGGAACACTTAAGTCGAACTCTATGTCGAACATCTCTATCTCGAACATCAAGTCGAACTTCGAGATGAAGTTCGAGATAGAGGTTAACTCGAACAAATAAGCACAAATAAGCACTTTAACCAATTTTACAGCAAAGACTACAGGGAAATCTTATCTCGAACTGGATTGGTTTGTAGACTTGGAAAATTCCCCTCCAGTAAAAGAAATAAAGGAAAATTCGAGATACGTTTCGAGTTAGAAGTTTAACTCTATCTCGAACATCAAGTCGAAATTCGAGTTGAGTTTCGAGATAGAGACTAACTCGAAGTTAATCTCAATTCTTTCCAAAATATCTTGAATGGAAACCTAATCTCAACCTTCGAGATAAGATTCGAGTTAGGAGTAACTCAAAAAAATTCCCTTAAGCAACTGAGAACTCTATCTCGAACATCAAGTCGAAATTCGAGTTGAGTTTCGAGATAGACTAACTCGAAGTTATTCTCAGTTCTTTTCAAAATATTCCCTTAATGGAAACCTCGTCTCAACATTTGAGATAAAATTCGAGATAGACTTTATCTCGAATATTTTGAAGATAGAACTAGGCACACTGGTAACTCGAACTCGAACTCAAAGTTGAATTTCGAGATAGACAACTCGAAATTCTTCCCAGACTTAGAATTTTCAAAACTTCACTCTGACAGCTTAAGTCGAAATTCAAGTCGAATTTCTAGATAAGTTTCGAGATAGACACTAACTCGAAATTTTGAAGAAATTCAATTCTAAGGCCTCTAATTACATGAAAATCATAGGTAAATTCATCTAAAAATCATGTAAAATTTAGAATATTATGAATTTAACTCCCCCTATGATCATGCAATCTAACAAGCATAAATTCACAGATTTGTGCTATAAAAGACACTTAAAACATAATGAATTTATACAAACTATATGCAAACTATAACAATCATTAATTAGGCATTTTAAAGTCTAAGCACATAATGATTGAGTAGCTTGCACATACAAACATAAACCTGGATTTTACAGATAGAAGGCTTTATTAACTTGTGTTAAGCATTCCCAATTCACCAACCAATCTAGTGAATGTTACTTCATCAAGAGATTTGGTGAAAATATCTGCAATTTGTTGCATTGTGGGCACAAAATGTAGCTCCATAGTCCCCTCCTCGACATGTTCTCTTATGAAATGATACCTGATGTCGATGTGCTTGGTTCTTGAGTGATCTACAGGATTGTTGGTTATGGCAATGGCACTTGTGTTGTCACACATAATTGGAATTTTCTTGTGCTCCATGCCATAATCCTTCAATTTGTTCCTCATCCACAGTATTTGAGCTACACAGCTTCCAGCAGCAATGTACTCAGCTTCAGCAGTAGAAGTAGATACTGTATGTTGCTTTTTACTTTGCCAGGACACCAATCTTCTGCCAAGAAACTGACAAGCACCAGATGTGCTTTTCCTATCAATCCTGCAACCTGCATAGTCTGAATCCGAATAGCTAATTAGATTAAAACCTGTATCTCTTGGGTACCAAATCCCTAGATTTGGTGTGCCCTTGAGATACCTAAAAATTCTCTTGACGGCTACGAGATGTGATTCTCTAGGATCCGCTTGGAACCTTGCACATAAACAAGTTGCGAACATTATATCGGGTATACTTGCAGTTAAATAGAGGAGTGAGCCAATCATACCTCGATAGCTTGTGATGTCAACTGGTTTACCTGATTTGTCTTCATCAAGCTTCGTGGCTGTTGCCATGGGAGTCTTAGCTGCTGATGCATCTTCTAGATTGTACTTTTTGAGTAAATCTCTGACGTACTTGGATTGACAGATAAAGATACCATCTTTTCTCTGACTGATCTGTAATCCAAGGAAGAAGGACAGCTCTCCCATCATGCTCATCTCATATTTTTCCTGCATTAGCTTGGCAAATTTCTCGCACAGGCGCTCATTTGATGACCCAAAAATAATATCGTCCACATAGACTTGAACAAGTATTAAGTCATTTCTTACATTTTTGTAGAACAATGTTTTATCAATTACTCCCCTAGTAAAACCATTTTCAATTAAGAATAAGGATAGGGTTTCATACCATCGCCTTGGGGATTGCTTGAGGCCATAGACAGATTTGAAGAGAAGATACACAAAATCTACATGTTCTGGATCAACGAAGCCAGGCGGCTGTTCCAGATACACTTCTTCTTCTAACTCTCCGTTCAGGAAGGCACTTTTCACATCCATCTGGAAAACCTTGAAGTTCTTATGTGCTGCAAATGCCAAGAACATCCTGACTGCCTCAAGTCTTGCAACTGGTGCATAGGTTTCATCATAATCAATTCCTTCTCGCTGAGAATAACCTTTTGCAACCAAACGAGCCTTGTTTCGTGTTACAAGTTCGTTTTCATCCAGTTTATTTCTGAATACCCACCTAGCTCCAATTACTGATATGTTCTTTGGTCGGGGTACCAGTTTCCAAACTTTCTGCCTTTCAAACTGATTGAGTTCCTCTTGCATTGCAATCACCCAATCAGCATCACCAAGAGCTTCTTCTATTTCTTTAGGTTCAAGCTTGGATAAGAACCCAGAATATAAGGAAATATTAGCCAGATCAACTCTTGCAGTTCTTCTAGTAGTCACACCAGCATCTGGATCACCAATAATTAATTCAAACGGATGATCTCTATTCCATACCCGTTCTCCTAGAAATTGTCTTGATGATTCAGCTTGACTTTCTGAGTTATGGTGCTGACTACTTTGATTATTCTCACTAACTCCCCCTGAGTTAGTGCCAGCTCCTACAGAACTACTTTCAACTCGTCTCGAGCCTTGAACAGTTGTCCTTGAGCTGCTATTTACTCCCCCTGAGTTATTGCCGGTTCGTACTGAAGAAGTCTCTTCTGATCTTGTAGAATTAGCTTGTTCACTAGACTCAGGTTCTTCACGTACACTTGGAACATTTAATGGGACAACTAACTCAGGTTCATCTTCAAGTTCATCTAAGTCCAGATTTTGAAATTTTAGGGACTCAGGTTCACTAGAATCTCTAGAAATTGATGGGAGTTTGGTATCGTCGAATCTGACATTGTAGCTTTCAGTCAATTTTCGATCATTCACTAAGAACACTCTATAAGCTGCCACCACATCTGTAGAGTAACCAACAAAGATTCCTTCACGAGCTTTTGCTGCAAACTTGCCTAGATTTTCATCATCTATAAGCACATAGCATTTTGCTCCGAAGACATGAAAGTATTTGATTGTTGGTCTTCTGTTGTTCATTAATTCACATTGTGTCTTTTCTTTATCTTTTATATTCAAGGTTCTATTTTGAGTGTAACAAGCGGTACTCACTGCTTCGGCCCAGAAGTACAAATGAAGTTTTGAATCATACAACAAAGTTCTTGCTGCTTCAACCAAAGTTCTATTCTTCCTTTCAACTACTCCATTTTGCTGTGGATTTTTCGGGGCTGAATACTGACGACGTATTCCTTTAGATACACAGAAGTCATTCAGCACTGCGTTTTTGAATTCAGTGCCATTGTCTGATCTAATCGTCTTCACAGTAAGTGTTGAAACATTCTCAATTTGAGTGATGTGATCAATGATTAAGAAAGGTACTTTGTCTTTCGTCATTGCGAACAATACCCATGTATACTTGGAGAAGTCATCCACGATTACCAATGCATATCTTTTCCTAGACAAAGATAGGACATTCACTGGGCCAAACAAATCCATATGAAGAAGTTGCAGAGGCTCAGTAATACTAGAAATTTCTTTGCTTTTATGCGATGCTCGCTTCGACTTTCCCATTTCACAAGCTTCACAGAGTCCTTTCGGAGCGAACTCCATTTGAGGTAGATCTCTCACCAATTCTCGCCTCGCGAGAGCATTCATCGTTTTGAAGTTTAAGTGAGATAGTTTTTTGTGCCATAACCAGCTTTCATCATCCGAGGCTTTGCTGTAGAAACAGGTGACCTCATTCTGATTTGCTGAATCCATGTCTACAACAAAAAGATCTGCCTTTCGAACTCCTCTCAAAGCCAATGAGCCTTCCTTGATGTGAGTGATTGATACACCTTTCTTATTGAAGACAATTTCGTAACCTTTGTCACAGAATTGACTGATACTCAACAGATTGTGCTTCAGTCCCTCAACATAGGAAATATCTTCAATGATGACATTACCAGTCTTCAGTTTGCCATATCCCTTAGTCACACCTATGCTGTCATCTCCAAAGGTAACATAAGGGCCAACTTTCATAACCAACTCTGTAAGCAGGGACTTGTTTCCAGTCATATGCCTCGATGCTCCACTGTCTAGCACCCATATAACTTTATTTCTATTCTGCTTAACGCCCTGCAATGACAGATTGGTTAGACATTCTTTGGAACCCAACTTTGATTGGGCCCGACTTTTCGATAAGATCGAGAATCAACAGATTTAACAACAGGAGATGCACTTTTCTTAACATTACTAGAGCTTTCGACTATCTCCTTTCCTTTCTCAGACTTGACAGATATGTCAGTCTTAGGAGAAGGTTTGTCACTCCTAACTTTAGGAGGACTGACAGTCTTGGCTCTCACATGGTTTTTCTTGATGTTTGAACTAGCAGCAGTATTTAAGCATGACTAGCTAGATGCATTCATTAAATTCACAAAAGTTTGCATGACGTTAAAAGTGCATGGCATACAATTAGGTTGACCACACTGTGCATGATTCTGATGCAGATTATTCATTGTATGTGTGGTAGGCATGGCATGTGCAGCAGGAACATTTATGTTAGCTTTACATGCATAAGAAAGATGTTCAGTAGATTTACAGTGATAACATGCTTTCTTTATTCGTTCAGCCTTAACCTCTTTTATGCCTTTTTCTTTCTTTCCTTGTTGTTTAACAGCCTTAGCTCCTAATCCTAGTCTAGATTCATCTCTAGGGAAATTGATTTTAACTTGTTTGATAGGAGTTATAGGTTGTGCTTTCTGGCGATCTTCCATCTCAATCTCATATCTAGCTATCAATTCAGTCTCTTCTTCTTCTATTCTAGGAACAAGGTGTTTGTAGATAGGTTTGACAGCTGATTTAAGAATGCTAGGTGTTTCCTTTTTAAGGTCACTGGAACTAGGGTCAATAGGTCTCTTTCCTTCTTTCTTAGGAAGGTCAGAATAATCAAGTCCTATACCTACTCCAGTTATCTTCTTAAATGTGTCATTATCTACATACACTTTACTAGCAGCTAGTTTGTAAGCTTCGCATTTAGTTTCTAACTCAGCTAGATTGTTCCTAAGACATGCTTCTACTTCTTCCTTAAGGACGAGCTTGTGTTCTAGAAATTTAATAAAGTCTCTTAGGGAAGTATCTACAGTGCAAGCAGCCTCTAACTCTTCCAATTTTGCCTCAAGCATTCTACATTTGGCAACAAGTGTTTTCTGTTCCTTTTGAGAAGAGTCTAGGCTTTTGCACAACATATAGATCTCTTCACTAAGAGCCCCGTTCTGTTCCTTATAATCATCAATAGACATTTCTACTTTAAGAGTCAGAACTGGTACCTCTGGTTCCTCTGATGTCTCAGCCATGAGGGCAAAGTTTGCTACATGAGTAACATCCTCCTCATCTGAATCATCCCAAGCTCTTCCTTCTGTCACTAATAAAGCTCGTTTTCCATGTCTTTCCTTCATCAGCGATTCATACTTGCTTTTGAGGGCTTCATATGTCTCTTTTGGATAAGTCTGTTTAGGCTTTTTGCAGTCCGAGGCAAAATGTCCAGCTTCACCACAATTATAGCATTTGAACTTCATTTTGAAATCCAAAGGAGATTTGTAGCAGGTATTCTTGCCTTTACCTTGGTAGCCTGACGAACTACCACCACCCTTAGCATCCCGATAGAAAGATGAAGAATTTCTTTGTGGTCGGTTGCTCTTTCTGAATCTCATGTTGCTGAACTTCCTTGCCATGTATGCCACGACACTATCGTCCATGTTGTCCAGCTCTTCTTGGGTGTAGTAGTCATCATCACTGTTAGATGTGCACTCGTCATCATTATCAACTTGATGTGGTGCAAGTGATGATTTAGGCTTTGCTGCAACCATTGCCTTCTTAGACTCTTCCTCATCAGCAACTAATCCTGATGCAGTTTCTTTTTCTTTTGAATCATTGTCCCATGCTTGATCTTGAAGTGTTTCCAGCTCATAGGTCTTTAATATTCCATAATACTCTTCCAGAGAAGTTGTATGCAAATCTCTGGTTTCTCTTATTGCGTAGACCCTATGTTCAATGCTCTTTGGCTGGTTCCTCAGATATCTCGTATTAGTCTCAACCATGGGGAGAGTTACACCTCTCAGATTCAAATCCAATACCAACTGACTGAATCGTAGATAGACGTCTGTTATGCCTTCTCCTTTTCATATTCTAAAGGTGTCATACTCCATCTTGAGTATGAGTGTCTTGTTACTTCTAACCTCTGCAGATCCTTCCATGACAACTTCTATCTTGTCCCAAATCTTCTTTGCTGTAGTCAAACCTTTGACTATGTTGAACATTTCATGATCAAGAGATTCCATCAAGGTTTGTCGTACGGCAGTATCACAAGCTATTTGCTCCTTGTCAGCATCCGAAAAGTCCGCTGCCTTTTTGGGCTCAGACCGAGGTGCTATAACCACCCCTCCTTCCGTATGTGCAGGAATAACCACCATTGGAACAAATTTACCCTTGTCAAGGACTTCCAGATATTCAGGGTTAACAGTCTCTAGATAGAGTCTCATTCTGAAAACCCATTCTTCATAGTGATCTCGGTTGAACATTGGGATCTTGAATGCATTTTTAGGAGCCATTTTAATTCTGGTCACTAAAAGTTTCTAAGTACCCAATACTAGGCTATGTAGAATTTATATGTAGAACTTTTGCCTAAGTCGAAATTTCTCTAAGTAGAAATTTTGCTCAAGTCGAACTTCACTAAGTAGAAATTGTCCAAGTCGAAATTCTATGTAGAAAATCTCAAGTAGAAATTCTATGTAGAACTTTTGTCCTTAGAATAATTTTTCTGCAGATTACTTTAATATTGAATAAACAATATTATCTCTTTAACACCTTTTGACTTTTGATGCTTTACTCACCTAACCCACCTAACCCACGTGCTAGGTACTGAGTATGTCTTGTTTCACTTTCGGCCGTGAATAATGCAAATCAAAAAGTCCAAAAACACCTTTTTATTCTTTTACTATTTATCTGTTTGAAAAGGAGATCAAAAAGTTGTTGGGTTGTCTTCTTTGATAAGAACAGATGATCCCAAACTATTTTCTCAAATTGAACACAAGATGGTAAGTTCCTGAATTTATTATCAACCCTTTTGCGAGTCAAAATTATAAAATTACTCAGGATTGTCAAAAAATAAAATGTCAATCTTTTTTAGAGTCGTGAATTATAGTTCAGAAAATTGGTTCTCTTTAATTTAATATAAATCTGTGAAAATGGATTCTCTTAATTTAATTTAATTTATTATAACTAAACAACAAGGTTATATTATAATTATCTAATGAGTCCGGTTAATGAGTCCGGTTAATAGGAATCAGAACCTCAAACCCATGTGTTAGTGTTTGGATTGACAGTTCGGTTGTCTGGAATGGGAACCTCAATCCCACCATACCCCTTGGGATTCCATATCATCCCATACCCTTCATTCCTGTTCCCGATTCTTATTCCTGTTAACGAACCAAACACCCCCTTAATGTGTTTACATGCTGATATCGATACATGATGCAGGAAGAGGTTTAGTGTTAGGGATGTGGGGGGGACTGAGGTTTTGCTTTAGGTGTGGTAATTTTCCTGGAATAAATCTTCAAAATGAGATAGTTTTCATGAAGTAAACATATGTAATATAAAAAATGCATAATTCAAATATTATTAGATTTAAAGAGTTACATCTCCTTATATGTGACTGTGAGTTTAAAACCTAACTAGTTATAATAGAAATTAACCTTGTTGTTTAGTTATAATATCTCTACTATTTAATTTATTCTCGGATCAAAATATTTGACATGACTCTAATAATTTTTGGTTCATGTGGTGATTTGCATATTGGTTATTAATTTTTGCAAGAAAAACAAGCAGCCAGATGACAACCAGCTAGATGACAAGCAGCCAGATGACAACCAGCCAGATGACAAGCAGCCAGATGACCAGCAGCCAGATGACGACCTATTTTTTGCAAAGATTTTTGCCAAAACTCGTAACCGCAAGCCTGGACGAAAATACCAATCTAATCCTGATGTGATGCAGTTCAGAATTGTAAGTAACAATTCATCTTTACAGTCCATATTTCATCTTTACAGTCCATTTTCATTTTCATATATTGACTTTAAATTTATTTTCTAGGATACAATTAACAAGAAACTCCAATCATCAGAAGGGCTTGATGGACTTGAGGAACTAGTTTCGGGTGCAAAATAATCTCATGGTCCAGGTTGGCTTATAGGAAGACATGACCCGAAGTGTCTCAAAACTTCTACTCAAGCTCCAACTCCAGCTCCAACCGATTCATACGTGCAAGAGCTGACAAAAAAGATACGGCAGGAAGTTGTTGTCGAAGTGGAAGCAAAGGTAAACCAGAAGGTCTGCGCAGAAGTGGATGGCAAGATCAATCGGAAGGTCCAGGACAACATGACATTGGTCCTACAAAAATTAGTTGAAGCAAACCGCACTCTGAATATTAATATCGGTGAAATCTGTGTGACGATTTCCAGTGACACAGTAGGTGATGGTACTCCTATGACCGATGGACCTAGCTCTTAGACCTCTATTGCTTTTGATAGTACCGTTTTGTTAAAAATGAATATGCTATCTTCTAGTACTTGTCTGTTTTAGTTTATGTATCAAACTGTTGGTGGATTTGATGTAGTTGCTGGTCGATTTGATGTAGTTGCTGGTAATTTGAATTGTTGTCGGTTTGGATTTGATGTAGTTGCTTTTAGATTTGAATTGTTGTTGGTTTGTTTTATGGGAACTAGCATAAAAACCCGTGCGAGGCACGGGTCGCTATGTTAAATTGTGTTTCTAAATTAAATTGTGTATAATCAATGTCATTTGAAGTATAAAATTGATTTTCATAGAGTTTTGCTTGTTAATGGTATATGTGGCTATTACGTACTTATTTATATATGTTCAAGTTTGTAATTTGGAAACTAATATAAGAAGTACTAATAGAAATCATGTCAGCTTTTAATTTTATTTTGGGTCATTGAATAGAATCTGAGAGTTCAGTAGTTGTTGTCTAATTAAGATGATTTTTCAAAACATTTACGATACTAAACTTTTTTTTCCAATTCTTCAAAAATGATGCCTTAAAGATGTTGCATTCTAAGAGTGTGGGTGTGGGTTTTAGTCATAATTTTAATAATAAAAAAAACCTTCTTAAATCTTCTAATACGTTATTCAGACCTTACGCTTTCACTTCTTAAAACTATCTTTCTAACTATTTCATTTCTTTTCTTCTAAGCTCTTGATATTAAGCATTTTTTGCCTTGGTTTCTCTTCCTATTTTTGTCTGACTTTCAAAACATCAGATAATTCAGTCCTCAACTGAGTGAATCTACCTTTTGTAACGGGCTTATAACATTTTTGTTCTCCAAACTTGAGAATTTATCATTTATGGTTGGATAAATATTTTTGTACTTTTATTGTCATAAGTTGAAATTGATCATATGACTTTTGTCCGTTCTTTGATAATGAATTCATCCTTTCTTTTTTCAGACACAGCTTCTTCCAGATAAGTATCTGTTAGGTCCAAATGTGTTGTAGAGGGGGGGTGAATACAACTTTTCAAATATAAGAAGCAATAAATACGATGCAATAAACGAACACACAGATTCAAGGAATATATGTCTTATATATAACTTGAAGTGGTTGCTACAACATTCATTACAAAGTATAACAGAAGTTCAGAGAGAAGTGAATGATACTAAGCTCTGTGAATGCACTCTCTCTCTTTTACAAGTGTTTCTCTCAAGAATTGCTCACTGACTAAAACATTACACAAGTACTTCTATTTATACTACATGTAATCTATGTCCTGTAGTCTTCAAAGACTAAGATATACGTGGCCCAATGATGTCCACATAAATCTTGCCTTATCTTGAAAGCTTGGAAATCTGTCAATCAGAAGATGCCATGTGTCATGTTGAAGCTGCACTCTAGAAACTTCTACTTGGTCATCTAGAATATTTAGTACTTAGAAAATATTCTGGTCTTCAACTTGAAACTTCAATGCACATCTTGAACTTGTGATATCTTCATGTCTTCTTTATTCTTCACCAAGCTCTTGAACATGGATCTTTATTACTGACATAAACTTGCTATCAATGTCCCGACACTTGATGCACTGGTCTGGTTCATAAGTGACTAGTCTTGATAGTGTTTTTGCTTCTTGAATAAATTACCATATCCAATTAGAAATGTGGCTTTCCAATATTTGCTTTCCTTCTTGTTCACTTGAAATCAATTAGTCTTATTGATACTGATAGTTATGATCTTGATTCTTGGCTTTTCAAATCAATGAGGCATGAACAACTTTGACTTGAACTTCTCTCAATGATTTCTTCTTGGCTTGATCATGATTTCTTCTTGGCTTGATCATAGTTAACATGTTGAATTGTATCAATTACCTTGTCTTCATTTAGTGTTGATTTCTTTGTGACTTCTTGTTCTTGATTGTCTTCTGGTTAAGTATCTTTTCCTTTAGTTGAGTTACATTAGTTATAGTGTTACAAGTTTACACACTCTGCCTTTCAGTATCTCTACAAATTGTAGCGAACAGATAGACCTATGTGTTCAATGAATTTGTTCTTTCTCCTTGTGAGTTTTGTATATGCATGCTGTGTTGTGAAAGTCTTCTTTAATTATTAATAGTTCAATTTTAAATCATCAATTAAATTATATATTATAATTTAATAATTTTAGTATGCACTATATATGCTTTTGTTTTGAATATTTCATTTTATCGTCAATGTTAATTTTGTACACATATTTAAAAAAATTTCACATATAATATAAAAATTATTGTTTATGCTACTAAAATTATGAAATAGAATTAATTATTTTTAAATAATATGGATTTGACTGACCAATGATAATATTAATTTTCATAAAATATTATTGACTATCATAACTTAAAGTCTCGTATTGTGTTACACGAACCTTTGTACATATTAATTTTATATAATCATCGTCTTCTATGTGTTAACATATATAATAAAAATATTATTATTGGATAATTCCAATATTGTAATAGTTTCTTTTAAATATCATTTCTTTTATTATTATTTCTTCCAATACATTAAAAAGTCTCATGAATTTTATCTTGTGTTGGTGTATTACCTAAGTTTAAAGTTTAATTTAGCTCCATAGTTATGTAAAGTTTAATTTAGCTCCAAAATTATTTACAAATGTATTACTATTAAGACATCCACATATTATGTGTATGATTTATAAACACATGTGACATTGTGGCGTAATGGTAAGAGCATGCATAATTTACTTGATAGGCTCAAGTTTGATTCCCATGAACAACACTTTTTATATTAAAAATGTGTTGGTGCTTTACCTAAATTTAATTTAGCTCTATAGTTATTTACAAATGTATTACTCTTAAACGACATTCACTTATAATGTGTATGGTTTGAAAACACATGTGACATTGTGGCGTAGTGGTAAGAGCACGCATAAGTTACTTGACAGACTCAAGTTTGATTCCTATGAACAACACTTTTTTTAATAAATATTAAATATGGGGGCAAATTGGTCTTTTCATGTACATTAAAAAATCTCACTATTTTATCTTGTGTTGGCCTATTATATATATAATAGATTCAATATTATGCTGGTGCATTTTTATTTTGTTACATTTATGATGTTATAATAGGTAAAATGTGTGTTGCAATAGGCTATTATTTTTATCACTATATGTGTTATAATAGGTAATATTAGGTGTTGCAGTAGGTAATATTATGTGTTACAATAGGCCTTGCACATTGAGCAGGTGGGCCCCACAGCAAGCCCAAAAAGTGGGCCCCACCTAGAAGTTGGTCCCACATGTGGGTCCCACAGTTGCCCATGTACAAATTTGTATCATCTTTTGTAACACACAAACTATGTTGCTATAGAGTGTTTAAGATGTTGCTATAGAGGTTTTTTGTAACCACATTTGCTATGTTACCTTAGGGTGTTTTTTGATGTTACCTTAGATATCTATAGTTACTGCTGAGAACCTAACACGGCTGAAGTGTTACCATAGCCCTGTTTTGGCCTATGGCAACTGTAAACAGGGGTCTATGGTAATACAGTTTTGGGGTTGCAATAAGCAATCTATGGCGTAGTGATATTTTAATAAACTGGTGGGGTTGACTAGGGCTGTTTCCGGCTGAATACGGCTGCTGGTGGCTATTTGTGGCTGCTGGTGGCTGTTTGCGGGTGCTGGTGGCTGTTTGCGGCTGCTGGTGGTGGCTAAACAAGGCTGGTTGTTGCTGTTGTTTTTTTTTTAATTGTAGGGAAGGTGTTTGATAAAAGGTTCAGGTGAAGGAACGGTGGCTCTTGATACCACTTGATGTAGGATAGGTGTAGAAAAAGGATTAAACAAGGGATAATTACCTATCTCCGCAGAGAATCGGTGGAGTCACAAATAAATCCTCGGATTTATCCAATCACTACGCCATAGATTGCTTATAGCAACCCCAAAACTATGTTACCATAGACCCTGTTTAAAGTTTCTATAGGCCAAAATAGGGCTATGGTAACACTTCAGCCGTGTTAGGTTCTCAGCAGTAGCTATAGGTATCAAAGGTAACATAAAAAACAACCTATGATAACATGGCAAATGCGGTTACTAAAGACCTCTATAGCAACATCTTAAACACTCTACAGCAACATAGTTTGTGTGTTACAATAGACTAGCCAACTTATCCGCGCTTCGCGCGGTTTATAAACTTTTATTTTAAAGTATTGAAAATAGATAAATTAATTTCTATAATTCTAAAAAATGATTGGTTTCTTATGAATTTTCTAAAAAAGTTAATTTAAAAATAATTTACATGAATTATTAGTTTAAAAAATACACTCATTACATATCTAAAATTTTGATAATCTTAAAAATATCACAAATATATAAAAATAAAAATTACAATATGAACGCAATATTTACGATCAAAAGTTACAAATATTGAATATAACTTAATAACGTTTTTTAAAGCCGATACCCCTCTCATAATATACATGTTCAATAATAGTGTAACAATTTATTTAATTTGAATATTAATTTATTTTAACACAAATAATGAAACAACGGGTGTATAAATTTTTTATCAATTCAATCTTTCGATAAAATGGTTGGGTTTGTTCAATTTAATTAGTTTGGTCATAACTCATGTGTACTTTATTCATGTGCAAAAGTAAAAATATGTCTGTATTATTTGTTTACAAATTTCATATATTAAGTAAAGATCTGTGTACTTCCATAATTTATTACGATTCCATAATCATTGATAATAAAGATTGCTTGAAAAGTTCAGGTTAATAACGTTTTTCAAAGCCGACATCCCTCTCATAATATACATGTTCAATAATAGTGTAAGAATTTGTTCAATTAGAATAAAAATTTATTTCGACACAATATAATGAAACAATGGGTGTATAGCTTTTTTATTGATTTTATCTTCCGATAAATGGCAGGGTTTGTTAAATTTAATCGATTTGACCATAACTCATGTATAATTTATTCATGTGCAAAATTAAAAATTTGTCTGCATTGTTTGTATACAATTCCAGATATTAAGTAAATATCTTGTACTTCCATAATTTATTACGACTTTCACATTGCTAATAAAATTGCTTGAGAAGTTAAGATCGTCTGCCATATAATCATCCGAAAAGAAATTATAGTGATCTTGAATAGAGAATAAAAAATAACGCAATATAAACAATTGTTAGTTGTAATTTTACCTAAAAATCAATTCAAATATTTATAATTAATAATTAATATTAAAATAATAACCATAATCTTCAAATAAAGTTTGCTATTTTTTAAACAATTAAATAGAGTAAATTTAATAGATGTTTAATAGGTGTAATAATGACTAATTAAGTTGTCATTAATAGCTATTTAATGTCAGAAAAGAATTTTAATTAAAAAATCAAAAAAACAGAAATTCAAGAAAAATACCTTAAACTGTTCTGGTGCATTTCCGATCTCCGGGCATTATAATATATATAGATATCTTGAACTTTCATAATTTATTACGACTTTTACAATTATTGATAATAAAAATTGTTTGAGAAGTTAAGGTCGTCTACCCTATAATCATCCGAAAAGAAATTATAATGATCTTGAATAGGGAATAAAGAATAACGCAATATAAACAATTGTTATTTGTCATTTTACCTAAAAATAAACATAACTATATTACGACTTTTACAATTATTAATAATAAAAATTGTTTGAGAAGTTAAGGTCGTCTACCCTATAATCATCCGAAAAGAAATTATAATGATCTTGAATAGGGAATAAAGAATAACGCAATATAAACAATTGTTATTTTTCATTTTACCTAGAAATAAACATAACTATATATAATTAGTATTTAATATTGAAATAATAACTATAATATTCAAATAAAGTTTGCTAATTTTTAAACAAATTAAATAGAGTTAACTTAATATATGTTTAATAGATGTAATTAATGACTAATTAAATTGTCATTAATAGCTATTTAATGTAAGAAAAGAATTTTAATAAAAAAATCAAAAAAACGAAAAATCAAACTATAATATTCAAATAAAGTTTGCTAATTTTTAAACAAATTAAATAGAGTTAATTTAATATATGTTTAATAGGTGTAATTAATGACTAGTTAAATTGTCATTAATAGCTATTTAATGTAAGAAAATAATTTTAATAAAAAAATCAAAAAAAAAGAAAAATCAAGAAAAATACCTTAAACTGTTCTGGCGAATTTCCGATCTCCAGGCATTATAATATATATAGATGATACAATTTTTCACTGGAACAACTGTAGGGCCCACATCTAGGTGGGGTCCACAATCTATTGTAACGCCCATTTTTACTAATTGTAACACATTGGGTGTTACATAATTAAAATCATTTATAACTAATTTTATTAACAAAAAAAAATTATGACATTTAAATATTACATTTTCAAGTAAAAGAAATCAAGAACCAAATTAATTACATTTCAATAACATCATCCAACATCATTTCAATAACATCATCTAGTACAAAACCAACTAAATCTTCCAAAAATCCACCAGTACTAAAGAACATAAACTAAAACAAACAAGTACTGAAGAAGATAGCAGCTCCTATGTCACTACTGCTAGCATTATATTGCCGATCCATTGAAGCTACATTTTCTTGCATGTGACTTTCGAATGAAAATTCAAATGATATAGTCATGACTGATCTTGTACTACCACTAGCAGCAATTTTATTGATGCAAGCTTTATTTCCAGGTGAACCAATCTCAAGAGCAGAAGCGAGGGTGCGGTTAGGACTAGATGCTTCCTGCAGCTGGAGATAATAAGGAATAGAAGATGAGTAGGAAAGCTAACTACATTTACCATTACACGTAATAAGTATTTATGCTGCTAAGTCTTTGTAGTAGCTAAGTATACAAGAACTGGAATGATAAGTACTGAGGATGTTAACATAGGGTAACTATGCTAAGAGATAATACACCTGAAAGTATACAGGATAACAATTGCTCACTGCTTAACCAAGACTCCCTTGTCACTTGTCACCATTGTTGTCCTCTAATCAAGAAACACAATATTTAAAATCAAATCAGTCAAAAAAAAAGTTAAAAATGAGATAATGATGCTGGGTCTGCATGTTTTACAAAACAGTAGCCCGTAAGTTGCAACCAGAAATAACCTTACATTACTAAACAAGCATATTTATTATATATATATATATATATATACCGCATAATTAGGATTCTGTTTCTGAACATATTGAATTAACATACATTCCCAATTAAACAATTTATTCATTTAACGAAGACCATTTATTTGACTACAAAATGTACAAAATTGTTCTCATATTAATAAGGACTCACTGCAAAATTAACACCACCAATCATTAGTTTGGTGTATACGTTTAAGGTGAGTAATAACAGCTTGCAACCATAGGAACATCCAAAGAATCAAAATTATTAAAGTACATACCTGATAGAATCTGAATAATGCTCAGTATAAGTTTAGTGAAAGTTTAGGGTTAATGCTTGGAGTTGGGTTTGGTCTTCAATCCAAGCAAATGGCTCTGGAATTTTTGCAAAACTTTTGGCAATCTTAATAAGATTATGGACCAGCTGATTATCATTTCTGTTTATACAGGTGACAATGTTAACATATATACAACTTATTATCCTGCTCACCTAATTATCCTAAGGAATGTAGCATTTACCATAATCTTCAGACATTTTAAGAGCAGCACCAAACTTTCTAAGTTCATGTCATCTTTAGATTCTTCCAGGACTTGACATGAGAGATCTGATAACCATCTCTGCATATTAAATATTATTTATTATTTCATCTATCAAACATTCCAGTCAAAAGAAATAGAGGAGACTCAAGAAACATGTTTATGCAGAAACTTAGAATTAGCTATTTATAATTCTATAGTTCGGAACAAAAGGAAGAGCGTAAAAAGTCACGAAATTTTTCCTTACAGTTGCCCCCATACCATCAAGAATATTTTGTAAAGATTCTGCAGATCTAGAAGTAACCTCCAACATCCATGTGGCTGGGTTTTAATTCTTTTTAATTTTTGGTGCCCCTGATATACCCTATATTATGCATCAATAAAAAAACTAAAAAAACAGAGTCTCTGTTATAAATTATGTAATAAATTATTTAAAAAAACTGATTGTTCCGCATGGAAAAATTACCTCAAAGTATTTAATAATTGCAATTGAGTTTTGGCCTAGCGATCCAGAGTAAATCAAATATCCGCCAGATTATAACAAAATTAGCTACCAGAAAAATGTTATCAAGACATATTTAACCTCAGAAGTTTTTATAATGTAAATTTTGAAAGTACATAAGACTTCTGTACAGCATTGTTGTTTTAGATAGTGAACTGAATTACATAAACTAGTAATACTGTCAGCATTTAAAAACAATATAAAAACCCCAAAGGATCTTCCATGGCACATCTAAAATGAATGTAAACTTACCAGATATACAAATCCTTCCGAAACTTCCATGATTTTTTGCATTCTATCTTTAGGGGTAGTTGGTGTTATGAGCAGTACCTTGAAAAAAATAATAATATATAAGAGAGTGTTGTATATCAACAAATCTGCATAATGTAGAGGTCTCATATTGTAGTGCCTAGAAGTTCATGTAAACTGGATCATGTCTACAGGAGACACGAAGGCACAATAATGAAATCAGATACGAGTCTTTTAATCTTATTTTCTTTGATAATTAATAATATTACAAAACATGCTTCAGCGTAACCTACAACCTTGGACAACCTACAGCCACCATGCAGGTAAGCTAGTTCAAGAGAGACAACATAGCTTAACAAGTAGATGCTAGTAGTTACCAGTTGTAGACATGAAGATGAATAAATTACACTTACAATTAAACAAAATAAAGAATAGAAACTAACATTAAATAGGGATGCCTGACTACCTAAGTTTAACAGCATACAAAAGCATTAAAAAAACTGACTTTACCAATGCTAGTGAATGTTTAAAATTATTATGATATAGTGACATAAAGAAAAATAAGATAAGATACTTATACGATACTGATAGTTAAAACTTAAAAGAACCATCTAGTTCTCAATTATAGGTGACTCAATATCATCACAATGTGCACCAAAGACGCAACGCCAGTGTACATGAGTAGAATAACATCCAATACCACCAAAGACGAAAGTCAACTCTCCTTGAAACTAAACTGCTAGAAGATGAGAAAATACAAACGATCACTAAAGCAACATTAACTAATAAGGAAAAATCTCTCTACACAGCAAGACATCTACTAGATATAAACTTTAGGGCTAAAAACCTACCAATTCAATATGATTCTTCAGAGCTTCAGATCTTAATATCTCAGTTTCTTCCAAAGGAACATCTGGCACCACAAGTCCTGAAAACAATGTTCAATATGTTATACCTAATTTCATCAAGAATTTCCATAAACCTTTCAGTTCCATGTATAATAGGGTACATCTCTGGAGCATGCTTTAGGCATCCAATGTCATCTGCTGATCCACGAACAGTCCTTTGTACCCGATCAATAAGGCTGAAAAAGTAAAAAAAATAAAAATAATTGCTAATACAGTCGTGCAAATATGGACTATACACAGCCCTGAGAATTCATGACATAAATACAACTAAATCAAGAGCAAGATATATAGATAGATTTGACTATTTACACCAGTGAACCATTACAAGTCCCGACACATATAGTCTATAATTTTGATCATCTTATCCTGAAAAATCTCCATTTATACTAAACACTTGATTAATAACAATGCCAAAGCCATCCCGAGGATCTGGATCTCTACCGAACTTGGATTCTCTGGAACCCAAACCTACAGAAAAGTAGACACAACCTTAAAAAATGAACAAAGAGAAATTACATAGGATAGAACAAATTAGCCTCTATACGCACGTGCACAAGGACATAAAATACGAGAAAAAACTGCTGTGAGCTTCAAGTTATCTATACACAAATATATAAGCAATAAAATAATGAGAAAAACGTGCAGGAAGCTTCAGTTAAGCTATATGTATACATATATAATGAAGGAAATTATGAAAAAAATGGCATGAAGCTTCAATTCTCCTCAAATTAGCTACACATAAACATATACACATACTGATTTACATGTACATCCACTAAAAATGATGGAAATTGCGAGAATAAACTACAGTGAGCTTCAAATTAGCGAAACTCCCAAGCAAAATCAAATTCACCTCAAATTAGCAACATAAACACATACACGTACTAATAATACATATACACACGCTTATAATGAAATAAATTAGGATGAAAACCTGCAGTGAGCTTCAAACTAGCGAAACTCCCAAGCGAAACTAAATCCGAAGGCCTCGGACTACTCAAAAACGTCTTCGATTAACACAGCTCAAACCCTAATTGAATCGTTAAACCAAGCTTCAATTAACTGAGCTCGAATCTCAATTGAAACCTTGAACCCTAATTGAATGTGATGAGAGGCGAGAGAAACGAAAGGGGTGAGAGAAATGAGACAGGTGAGAGTAGTGTGACACTTGTATCTTTTCCCCAATTTCCCCCCATTCTGTATTTGACTAATTTTTCCCTAATTTCCCCCCAATCTGTATTCTAATTTTTATGTTTTGTCGCTCGCTGTTTTATTTGCCGCCCAGCCTCCTCAATAATTCATGTACTTCCTTTTCTTAAAAACAAAATATTACAAATTTAATTTAATTTCTTGATATTAAATTAGAATTGTTAAATCAATTAATTTCATTATTTGTAATAATACAAAGTTCATACAAACTATTATTTTCTCTATTAAAATTTTTAGTGATTTTAATCAAAATTTAATAATTTTTTTAATATTACTTTATTTAGAAATCTTTTCATTCTAAATTTATTAAAAATGATTTAATATCTATAAAATATGAATAATACAATTATTTGATGGAATATTACTTTTAAAATAATAATTTCAATGATTTTATTAAAGTTAATTACTTTCAAAGCTAAATAATTATTAAATAATTGATTTTAAGTAAAATAAAAAAATATTCATGAATAACCTAAAGTAACACATCTCATGGTGTTGCCGAGTGTAACACCTTTTATAACTAAAGTAACATACTTTTATGGATTTGGTAACACCACAATTACAAGGTTGCGATAGCTCAAAAATTTCATAGCTATGGTAACATTCAAGAAGGTAACACGGTACCCAAAAGGTTGCAATAGGCCATCTACGACGTAGTGAATAAAAATCAATTCATATTCATCTCTCTATACAGTAATAAAGGATTACAAGAGTTTAAATAGATAATTAATTACTTGGGAGCCAAGTAATTTCCTAAGAAAACTAAATTTTTAAATATCTACTACCATAATTGATTGAAGGAAACAAATCCTTCTATTATTCCAATAGAATAATCTAGAATCTTCCTAATAAATATACTTAATATAACTAAACTACCTAATCAAATTATAATTACTTTTAAATCTAAATAATAATGTAAAATATATACAAACTAATTTAAATATTCCTTGTTCCGCATCATTGCTCTTGTGGGGTTTTAACGAGGCCCTTCTCCTAGGCTCTAGGCCATTCTACTAGGCTCTAGGAATGTCTATACTTTTGTATTGTTATGTGAGGTTCATCCTTTCAGACATTAAGGTGTTATTGTCTAAACGTCCGGTGGTACTTGCTTACCTTTTGGTTAGATGATAAACTTTTTGTATGAAGGAAACTCTTTCTCTTCGAACATTGTATTCTCGATTCTATTTTATTAATAGAACTGTTTTTCTTGAAAAAAAAAAGAGAAGAGCATCATGCTAGTTAAAGAACTAAAGAAATCTACCGGAGCTGCTAGGTTGCAAGACCCCGAACTTGGAACTACCATCAATACAAACTTCTACACAAAACACAACCAACAATATTGTTGCTACCAAACTAAAGATACTACTACCTACTGGTATGCTAAAAATGGCTCGGAGATGCAGAGCCAAATAGCTAATAGATCATTCTAAAATTGATAATTTTAAATTTTTACGTATTTTTGAATCAATTAAGTACTTTTTCATTTTAATAGTCTTATTTGATAATCAATTTAATGTGAACGGTTTTCAATCGAAATTGAATCGATTATAATCGAATCGGGAATTTTGAAATTGAAAACGATCCGCCTTACGATTACGATTTTCGATCTTTACAACCGAAAATATACGTGTCACGATCTAGCAAACTAATAATACTACTTGTATTGGGCCTATATCTAGTCCTATAAAAAAACCAACCAACACTAAAGCCCAACAGCTAGAACCCAAGAGTGTAGTTCTCCAGTCTCTATGTTAGCCTCACTATATATAACATATGTCGGTATCTTTCCTATTTCTGAAATGAAATGAGAATGTTTTTCTATTATATTTCTTCTTTCTATGTACTTTACTGCTTTCCTAGTTAGTCTTTAATTTTAACTTCCTTAGAATTAGTTCTAAGTTGTTACAAATTAGTATCAGAGCCAACGTTTCCTTAGATATCATGAGCACTGATTTTGGTAACGTTAGTCCATGGTATATCCCAATCACTTCTTCTTCTTCATATTCATATCTGTTTCATAACCCTAGCTTCTATCATCCTGGTGAATAGACTCCCCCTCTAACACCACCTCATGTATTCCACACTCCACAACCACCACCATATTATGCACCTTTTACCCATTATACATCCCCATATTATCAAACACCAGTTGAACACCATGGTATTTTACTTACCAGCATGATATTCAACATCTGAACCCAAATTTTTCCATGACATTACAATCCTACAATGTCCAATCTCCCTCGAGTTGTTTTATTGGTCCATCTATCGCTGCAACAGAATTTTCACATGGGCTTGTCTTTGAACAATCTGAATTTGTTGCGCCTGAGGTGTTTGATGAAAGTCCCGAGTCACCGGTGCTAGTTCCTAGTTTTTCTAATGATATTTGCCACCAGACGGAAGACAAATTCACTGAAATACTTGAAAAGATAGGAAAGAACCTTGCAGAATCATCAAGGATAACTAAAGAGATGATCTCAAAACTGGTAAGTCCGTCTTCTCATGTTTTTTCTCATGCTCCATTTGTCGATAAGCTAGATAATAAGGGTAAACTAGAAAGAACAACGAATTGTGCAAGTGTGCCACAACTTGATATTTTTGCTTGTCGCATGTTTGATGAAAGTCCTGAGAAGGAATTCATAGATGAGAATAGTTATGACATTACTTTTGAAGAAGGTGATGATAAATGTGAATCATCACTGGAAACCGTTGATAATAGTGTTGGAGAACTATATTTTACAGAGAGTGATAGAAGCGATGGTAGAATGCTAGCTCTGGATAGTGTTTCTGTTGTAGTTGACAGTGTTGGCTTTGAGAATAAAATGAAAATGGGTTGTGAAGAAATTGAGCTAAAAGATATCAAGGACTGGAAAATGTTGAAATTTGAATGTCTGTTAGCCTTAGGCTTTGTTAATGTGGAGAGCACCCATGATGAAGGTGGAAGTATAAGAAGAAACGTTTCAGAAATCAGTTTTTTAAAAATGGAGGAAACGGATGGTGACCTGAAAGAGAACGGATAGGAAAATGCTCTTGAAGTGAGAATGTCGAGAATGAAAGCTGTGAGGAACATAATTACATGACGTCAATGTTTTATGGTTATAATCATAAACCGTGTATCCTATATAAGAATTTGCAGATTAAAGATGACTTGATGTTCGAAGCTATTGGAGTAAAAAATGTAATGTTTGAAGGTTTGCAGCACATGTTAGTTGAAATAACTGCTCGACGTGGAGCTGATACAGCGCCCCAAGAGTGTTTGGAAGCTACAAATGCAGTTGAATTTAGGAAATTTTCTACGGAGATTACCGAGGTTTTAATTCATAACACAATTACCAAAGTGCCTACAATAACTAGAATTGCCGGTGCTTTGGATATTCAACCTAATGATGTTGGTAAAGGATTGTTGCATACCTTTGATCCAGGAGGATCTAAGCAAGGGGGACAACCATCGTGTATTATTAATATGTTGAAAAAAAATTTCAAGAATAAAAAAGTAAAACCATATGAATTTGTAATGATAATCTTAGATTATGGTACCGCTGCTATCAGAAAAGGTGTAGTTAATGTAACTAGTAGTACAGTCGGTAGTAGTGAAAATGATGGTGGCATGTCTTTGGTGAACATGGTTTATATCCTTGTCAAAGTTGTTGGTAGAAAAGAAAGTGAAGAAGATGAAGGAGGCATAAGAGAAAATGGTGATACAAAATGGAATGGAAGTAAATGAGCTGCTGTTAATCAAGTATTTGCAGGTGTCAAGTTTCAGTTGTAGCGAATGTAGTGGCATGTTTAACTGATGCAAGGTTGTGCAAAATTACTACTTTTCTTAAAAGGAATGGCAAGAACAACTCTCTAGAACACAAAAAAGGGGGAGAAACAATTGCTACACCTGATTTTGTTCAAGTGAAACATGATATGCTAAACGAGATGAAAATTAAAGGGGCCACACTTGACGAAATCACAAACTTGTGTATATTAAGTGCATGTGCTCGTGAAGGACTTTCAAAGGAAGGTTGGTGTTTCTTTGAGATTTTTGGTAAAGTTGGCTCTAGATTGCATCTACCCAACCAATCTTTGTTGCAAAAAGGCCGAGAAATATCAGATGATATTCAGTATGAGAAATAAACAAAAAGGTGTGAAAAAATTTATAAGGGATGATAGGAGAAGGGAGGAGAATTTTGTGAATAAGTTCGCCTCTAATATATTATCAACGGGGAAGAGAGGGAGAAGAAATGATGATGCACCATCTCAATCTTCTAGGACTTGGGAAAACAAGATCGCAACCTATGAATTTAATGATATTGGGAGGAAAGACGTTGATGAGCCCCTTCCAATCGAAGAAATGCATAATAAAATACATTCTGCTGGTAAAAATGATGATGAAGAAGAGATTGCAAAGAATAGCGGATTATGAAAAAGGAAGAGGAGGAAGCATCCTTTCACAAATCTTAGCTAGGTAATGAAAATTTTCATCTTCAATAGAGATTCCCAGACAGAATTAGAAAAAATTAGTAGAGTTCGGGAGCGAATGAATAGAGTTGTCAGTCAAGTAATTGGGTTGCAGAATATTGGTAATGAGAATTTTCAGACTGAACCTCCTAGCATAACCGGAAACAATAAT
Source organism: Saposhnikovia divaricata (assembly GCA_036435485.1). Lineage (NCBI taxonomy): Eukaryota > Viridiplantae > Streptophyta > Magnoliopsida > Apiales > Apiaceae > Saposhnikovia > Saposhnikovia divaricata. The sequence continues at coordinate 166,016,268 of CM071600.1, forward strand.
GTTAAATCAGCTTCTCACCTTTTGTGCTTGATAGAGAAGTGTAAGATTATCCCAAAACACATAACCTCGGTCAGAAGCAAGGTGCAGCAAAACGGTGAACCAGGTAGCATGAATAGAAAGTCTGAATATATATTTCAGCTGATAAAGAATGAAATTATGGTAAAGACATTCCAGATGCTAAAACGATGATACATGCTTCACAATGATACACTAAACTCTATACCTTGAAGCATGCGTGCCTAGTGGAGATTCAAGTATCTGAGCAACCTGTGGTTGAGAAAATGCACAAGGTTTCTAGTCTCAGTCAAAAGCCTGGGAATGCATTTGAGAAAATACAAAAATCTGGTGGAAAACTCGTCTATGTTGTGTGCTATTTTTTTATTCATTGAGATAATAGAATTGTTAAACTGAATGAAGTAGGTGCAAAGAACTTTCTGATTATGATGTGTAGCATTTTAGAGCTTGAAATGTCTTCTGCTCAAATTGGTAATCTCGATTGGACACTTAATTGTGTTGAAGATGCTCTATCCCTTGAGCATGTTTCTGGAGAGCCAATTGTATATGGTATTTATTTTGCACTCGTTGGCCAAGACGAATATGAAAATGTGCTTAATGAAGTTGGGTTCTGTGCAATCAATCTTCATAAATTTGTTCAGTTTTCTTCTTCTGTCTATGAGGGAAATGCAAATGCCAGCTATATTGTTACTCCAATATGTAATGAACAAATATCGTATACTGTTGGACCTGTTCCAGTGCTTTGTTACACAGGAATGTGTGTTAGAATCTGTAACTTATCTGAAAGGACATTTAAGTTTCTGAATGATAATGGAATAATGGTGCTTGAAGAAGTTACATGGAAGATGCGGAAGAAGAAGTTACTATTAGCAAAAGTTACATGGAGCAGTGTCAATTTCATCCATGAGGACAAGGATGATTTCAATAACGAATATTTGTCACGATCTAGCAAAATAATGATATTATTGGTATTGGGCCTATGTCTAGTCCTATAACAAAGCCAACCAACACTAGCTGGAACCCAAGAGTGTAGTTCTCCAATCTCTATGTTAGCCTCATTATATATAACATATGTCCGTATCATTCCTGTTTATGAAATGAAATGAGAATGTTTTTCTTTTATAATTCTTCTTTATCTGCACTTTACTGCTTTTCTAGTTAATCCATAATTCTAACTTCTTTAGAATTAGCTCTAAGTTGTTACAATACGATTTTACCTCTAAACCAAATTGAACCAAACCATCCCAGTGCTTTACCCTAACCAAAAATGTAACATTATATAAGATTTGAAATTCCTCCGAAACCACTCGTTACATAGAACTTATAAAATTATCAAGAAGAATCAATTGCATGATGTAAAAGAAAAATGTTGGACCCCTTAAAACAAAATGTTGGATATCTAACAAATTATTTCAAAAAAAATTCACAAATGCATATATCATTGACTAGTTTTTAATGTAAATATTAGATCCTACGTTATATATATGAGCCTCTTAATTAATATTTACCAACTCATATTTAAAAATATTTTAAAATAAAAATTTAGGATACAAAACGTTACTCGGAATAAATCTATACTATTATATAAAAACCGAAACATTAAAAATTTGGTTGGTCGGTACGGTACCTGTTGATTTTACTTATTTACCACTACTTAACGGAATATGTTATTTTTAATTAATTATCCTTACATAATTACTTATAGTTACTAACAACTAATAAATTTCTGTTTTCATGTAAACATGTTACCTTTTCCATTTTTCAATAACTAATCAATTTCCTTTTTCACGTAGAATACATTATCTTTTATATTTTATCTAACTAAAATTTTACCACTAATCAATTTCTTTTTTTAGGTAAAACATGTTAACTTTTCTATTTTCCAATAACTAATCAATTTCCTTTATCATGTATAATACATTATCTTTTATATTTTATCTAACTAAAATTTTTTTACTAATAAATTTCTTTTTTAGATAATACATTAACTTTTATATTTTATCTAACTAAAAATTTTTCACTAATAAATTTCTTTTTTAGGTAAAACATGTTACCTTTTCTATTTTTCATTAACTAATCAATTTCCTTTATCATGTATAATACATTATCTTTTATATTTTATCTAAGTAAAATTTACTTTTCTAAAAACACTATAAGCAATACTATTTAATAAAAAAATATTACAAGTATAATTATAATTACTAATAATTAACCAATTGCCTTTTTTAGCTAAAATACGTTGTTTTTTCTATTTTTTTCAATAAAACCTATTCGGGTAGCTTTATTTAAGTAAAATAAAATAATAATATTATAATAACTAATAACTAACCGATTGCGTTTTTTTAGCTAAAACATAACATTTTTTTATATTTTCAAACTAAAATCCATCCTTTTTAAAAATATCACCTACAACATATATATATATATATATAATTATTATCAGATCATAATATTTAAAATTTTAAGCCTAAAAATTCATATCTTAAAATTTTAATTCAAATTAAAAAAATTCATTATAATAAAGAACATCCATGCATCGCACGGGTTTTAAGCTATTTATACTATTATATAAAAGCCGAAACATTAAAAGTTTGGTTGGTCAGTCAGTCGGTACGATAAATGTTGATTTTACTTATTTATCCTTACTTAATTGTACATGTTATTTTTACTTAATTATCCTTATTTAACTAATCAATTATCCTTTTCAGCTATTAACTTTTCTAACCAAAATTTCTTCTTTCCAAAAATATGATCGTTCTAATTAACGAAATAAACTAATAATATTATAATTCTTAATAAATAAATGATTACTTTTATAGCTAAAAGGTAATATTTTTTTCTATATTTTCTAATTAAATATCTCATTTTCTTCTAAATAATAACTAACCAATTAACTTTTTCAGCTATTATATTTTCCAACATTTCTAACTAAAATATCAGCTTTTAAAAAATATGGTCATTCTAACTAATATAATAAACTAATAATATTATAATTACTAATAACTAATTTACCTTTTTAAGCTAAAAGGTAATATCTTTTCTATATTTTTTAACTAAAATATCTTATTTTCTCCTAAATAATAACTAACCAAATACCTTTTCAGCTATTACCTTTTCTAATTTTTCTAACTAAAATATTTTTTTTTCCAAAATATGATCATTCTAATTATTGAAATAAACTAATAATATTATAATTACTAATAAGTAATTGATTACCTTTTCCAACTAAAAAGTAATATCTTTTCTATATTTTCTATATAAAATATTAATTTTTTTACTTAATTACCCTTACTTAAATATTTATTATTCGTAAAAGCATATAGTTCTATTTTATAAAATAAAATAACGATATTATAGTTCCTAATAACCAGCCAATTACCTTTTTCAGTTAAAATACATTATCTTTTTTAACATTTCTTACTAGAACCTCTCATTTCCAAAAATATCATGGGTCATTCGATTTAATGAAATGAAAAAATAAAATTATAATTATTAATAATTATTTGATAACCTTTTTTAACTAAAATATAATATTTTTTCTATATTTTCTAATTAAAATATTTCATTTACAAACTTTCTTTTCTTACGTAACTATCTTTACTTAAATATTTATTATTGGTAAAAATATTTTACCTTTTCTATTTTTTTAATAACTAATTAATTTATATATATATTAGACATATTATTTCTAAAAAAGGAAAATTTTAATTATAAGATATAGATAAGATAAAACGTTTTTGCTGAAAATAGAAAAGATACATTATCAGATTATATCATTTAAAAATATAACTTACAAAATTCGTTCAAATTATTGAAAAAAATCATATAATATTAAACAAACTCCGTGCATCGCACGGGTTTGCACGGGTTTTAAGCTATCTACACTATTATATAATAGCCAAGAAATTAAAAGTTTGATTTTATTTATTTACCCTTACTTAACGATACATTTTGTTTTTACTTAATTATCATTACTTAATTATTTATAATTACTAATAACTAGTAAATTTTCTTTTTCAGGTATAACATGTTAACTTTTCTATTTTTCAATAACTAATAAATTTTTTCACATAAATTACATTATCTTTTATATTTTATCTACCTAATTTTTTTCTTTCTTCTAAAAATTCTATGAGCAATTCAATTCAATTTAATAGAATAAAATATTATAATTATAATTACTATTAATTAACCAATTACCTTTTCAGCCAAAATACGTTACCTTTTATATTTTTTTATTTTTTCCCAGTAAAACCTATTCGGGTAGCTTTATTTAAATAATAACTAATAACTAACTAATTACGTTTTTCAGCTAAAATATATTAGCTTTTCTATATTTTCAAACTAAAATTCATCATTTTCTAAACATATCATGAACAACATATATATAATTATTATCAGATCATATTATTTAAAATTTTAACCCTACAAAATTCACGTCTTAAAATTTTTAATTCAAATTTAAAAAAATTCATTATATTAAAAAACATCCGTGCATCGCATGGGTTTTAAGCTAGTTATGTATTAAATTTTTCTTAATTATAAAGTATCTAGTAATTTATTAGGATTTCTATAAATTCTTTCCTACTACTCCTTTTAATATTTGACGCTTTATCTTTTAGCACACATTTGAAGGAATTTTGGCAATTCATTATTTTTTTTTTTGTAAATTTTTAAATAAAAATATTTATTTAATATATCTATTTATATTAAAATTAAGAAAAGAATAATTTCAAATATTTGATCTTATCTGTTAAAAATGTGTGCCGAGAAAAGAATGTTAAATAATTGATCTTATTATTACGATCATAGACGAGTTTATCATCATTTTTTAAAGGTAAACCAACCACAGACTTAAATTCCGGTTCAAAAAAGCACTAAGGTGCACACGTTCAAGGCCCTACTAGAATGTTCCAAGGTAATGAACATAATAATTCCAACCCCAGAAAACATTAAAAAAAATTTTTAAAGACTATAATAAATTATTTAGAGTATTTTCCTTTTTCACTGTCGAATTAATAGAAAGATAACTTTACTACAGTCTTGAATCTTGACAAGGTTCTGTATAATTTTACAAACACCATCTCTTGATTTGTTTTTTATTTTGCAATGGTAAGCTTGTTTTCTGACAGACTAATCATCAAACACCTTGCCTTCGATTATCAACTAACACCTTAACTTTATCATATTCTTTAATTTGTTTTACAGTCGGTGACACTCCACACAAATCTTGGTGATATCAAGTGCGAAATCTCTTGTGATGAAGTCCCCAAAGCCTGTGAGGTGCCTCCCCCTCCTATTCACCCTTAAATTCTTTGATATATAAAGTTATTTTTTTAATTATTTGTTTGTTTTTTGTGAATTCTTGCATGTTTTATTGAATAATGTTGCCCGGTAGAATTTAGACACTTAAACTTTGATGGGTGTGTGTCCATATGTTTGTTTTGTATGTGTGTTTAAATTTGTTGCAAATTCGAGGTTTAGGTTTTCGATTACTGGGGTTTTTGATTAGTTGACGATAGAGATTAAGAGGACGAGTCCTTTTCTTTTGCTGTTGAGTAAGGGTACATTATTCTTTTGAATTTCAGTATCCCGTGTAGAGTCCTGGATTGGACTTAGATTAGTTGTCAAACTGAATGACAATTGCAGTTGTTTAATACCATGTCCGCTATTTTGAAAGCAAAACGGAACAGGGAAGTAGAATGGTGGTTAAGGATTTAATAATCACGTATATTTGATTGTATATTAGTTTGTTATTGGTTATTTCCATTCAAATAGCATTTTTTAGAAAGAGTGAGGGCGGTGGGGGGAATGGAGTTTGTTGAAGATAAATTTGGTTAAGGACCATTAAATCAATGGAGCTGCTAAAGACTCAAATTCCAGGGAAGAATAATGTCTTAGGATATCAAATGGAATTTAACTGATAATGCTTCCAACGAGCAAGTCTATACCGAGGGACATGCAATTAATGTATATCAGGGAACCAGATAACTAGGCCTGTCAAGACTGAACACGACCCAAGAACCCTACAAGAGTTTTACGGGTTAGGGTTGTTATTAAACGGGTTGGGTCAAAAACTGGTCGAACCCGAAATTGACCCGCATAAAAATAACGGGTTACGGGTCAACCCATTTAACTCGAACTCGACCCGCATAACCCGTGTAACTGCTATAATAAAAAAATGTTTTTAATATATTAATGTGATAGATCATTTTCTTTAATGATTTAATCTTTTTTTTGAATTATATATTTATATTTTGCATGAATTTTAATATATATTTCTGTAGTTAATTAGTAAGTTGTATTAGATTTTGTTACATGAATTTGGTATTTTAAAACTTGAATATTTAGTTTGTGCATCATATTATATAGATAAGAAGGAAAGGTAAGTATAATGATTTAGTAAATACGATATACAATTAAATTTATCAAATAATGTAAGTGAGTATATGGTTAATAGATAAAACACTTGTCGGATAAACGGGTTAGCGGGTCGTGTTGGGTAACCCGTTTAATAAGCGGGTCGGGTTAGTGTCAAGGTTTAGCAGGTCAACAATTAAACGGGTCGGGTTAGTGTCGGACCTCCACTTTAATATTTGTAATATGACCTGTCAATTACACGACCCATAACCCGAAATTGACAGCCCTGCAGATAACTTCCTGGCTGTCTTCCTGAACTAATAGTCACCACCTTCTCTTGTTTTAAATTTGTACTAAAAATTAGTTATTGATGTCATGCTTATACAAATCTGTGATGCAGAATTTTTTGGCACTATGTGCAAGCGGCTACTATGATGGGACAATATTTCACAGAAATATAAAGGGTTTCATGATTCAAGGCGGAGATCCTACAGGTACGGGTAAAGGTGGGACTAGCATATGGGGCAAAAAGTTTAATGACGAAATAAGAGAGTCGCTTAAGGTATGTTGAATAACTTAATGGTATCAGTTGCATATAAATAAAACTTTATGCTATAGCATTTTTTAGATAAGCATTTCATTACATTTTGTGGAGAGAATTCTGCATCATTTAAATTTATTGTGAGCGGGTGAATGAGTGATTTATGATGTTTTAGCGCTCCATTGTAAATTCTGCCCACTCCAAATGCCTTGTTGGAATGTTTAACCTGTTCCCTGTCCTCTCTTTCATAATGTAGTTGGGAAAACGGAATTAGGTGGAGATTGTCCTATCTTTAGTGCTCTCGGTGATTTTTTAGTATGTATAATATATGCTGTTATACAAGGGAAGATCTGGGTCTTAGTACTTGGGAGGATACATACAGTAATTGCATGTTATAGTTTCTATCGGCTTTAGCATGGGTACTATTTCTATTAGAAAAAATAAAGAAAAATACAATAAAGGAATATTAGGATCAACCATCTCAGTGTTCTAATTGTATTTATGTCATGTGCAGCATAATGCTAGAGGTGTACTTTCGATGGCAAACAGTGGGCCAAACACAAACGGTAGCCAGTTCTTCATAACCTACGGGAAGCAGCCACATCTCAATGGACTGTACACCATCTTTGGGAAAGTCATTCATGGTTTTGAAGTCCTTGACATCATGGAGAAAGTAAGTTTTAATACTTGAATCCCAATTAAAAAACATATTAAAAGAGGACTAGACACAAGTGAAACCATTGGTCTTCCTTTTGTGTTTCTGAACTACCTGACAGGAGTTAAAAATATAATTTTTAATTTATCTTGACCTTTCACAGACTCCAACTGGACCAGGAGATAGACCTCTTGCAGAAATCAGGCTGAATCGTGTGACTATACATGCTAACCCACTGGCTGGCTAGTGTTAAATTGAAGAACTGTTTTGTTAACTTCAGATTTTGACAGTTTATGTTGGCGTTTTGGGAAAAATATAGGGCTTCAGTGGTATGTTGTTATTAGTAGCTACAATCACTTGTTAAAGAATAGAAGTATGATGTAAACACAATTTTAATAACAATCTGTAGTTATTTAGATTTTTGCTAACTTATCTCATTTTTATCAGTTTAATCTCTTCATGTTGTCTTGACACCATAATGTTCACATTCTGCTTCTGCTCAAATAAGAGCTTGCATTTTTTCTAGTGTTGTTGCATCTAGGTTTAGGATTGGGCAGTTTCTTGATATGTAGCTGGCCCTATATCTGTAGTCGAATGCCGTTTGCTCAACCCACATAAAATCTTCTTAGGAAGTTTTTTTGCACAAAATTGTATCTCCTTTTCGAATAAATTTATGTTGCGGATGATGCTTGCCAAGTTGCTATAACCTTAATTCTTTTGTGTTTACATTGTAAGTGATTATTTATTTCCTTATTTTCTCATTTACATTCTCCCATGTACCAACATGTCATCAATTTTTCTTGCATCCTTAAAGCTTTGGCCTATAGTACTAGATGTTACCCTTTGCCTTGCCAAAATGAAAAAAGTTACTCTTTGGACCTCTTTGACTGCTTAGGTGTAAAAATGGTTGAGCGACACAGAGAAACATTTATCTATAAGTTTATCTATCTATAAGTTTATCTTATAGATAGCATTCTTATAGTAAACTTATAGATAGCATTCTTATAGATAGCATTTGACAAGCCACAGACATACTGAACCCCAGCCATCAGGATAAACTTGTTGACATCAGAATTTACTTCTTGTTGACTATAAGAAATGACGAGAAAAGATAGACAAAAAGAACGCATGTACTTTAGGTAGTGCCACACTCTATGAGGAGGATTGTCAATAATCCTAATGGTGAATTTCGTTAATCTAGTATGAGGCTATTAATCTCTTTTCTTTTTCTTTTTCGCTTTCTCTATTTCTTTTTGCTAATTTATTTTATCTGTTTTTCTTCCCATTATCTGTTGATGGAAAAAAAATACAAGACCAAAACTGAAAAAGAGGAATGAAGATATGCGATACGGATACCTCAAAGTGACATGATGCGTAGAATGAATAAAGATCAAATTCAGACTTTTAACTGAAAAATCATAGTATTAAACATAAGAGACAGCACTAGAGCATCTCTTGCTATATCCATGATCATCACGAATACACATCATTGTCTAGTGGGGACTTCTACTGGCCAATATTTTCGATAAACTAGTCAATGTGGAGCCCGGATCTTCTGTCTCCTTCTTCATGTCCCCTTTTGTGTCCCCTATACAAAATGGGTGTCCCTGACGGGGCCCATTGTAAGGAAAATGGAAATAAAAATATTTTATTTCCATTTTCCTTACAATGGGCCCCGCCAGGGGCACCCATTTTGTATAGGGGACACAAAAGGGGACATGGAGAAGGGGACAGAAGATCGGGTGAGACTTGATCACAAGTACATATATAGAAGGCATCTGGCTAGGTCAAGTTCATTAGATACAGCTTATAGATGTTAGTACAACTGCACAGGCACATTGCACATCCTATCATTGATTTACCACAAGCACATTGCACATCTTACAATGACGTAGGAACATTACTTCCTCTCTTCCTCGCTTTTACCGTCACTAGAATATTTGTGCCTTCGATTCAAGTAATGCCTCAGTCTTCTCCTCCTTTGTTTGTTAAGAGTTTTCGTCTTGCTTTCCACTCAACCTAAACTTCTTTCTATCCTTTTTATGTCCTGCACATTGATTTGTTTGTAGGGTCGCGCAACACCCATTAATTCCACATTAGTTTGATATTGTCCGCTCTAAGCCGTGGCCAAGCCAGCACGGATTTGTTTTTGGGCTCCTCCCAAAAGGCCTTATTACTAATAGAGTTGTTTTGGCTGCTTATATACAAGATAATTCTTGTTTATCTTATCGATGTGGGACTTGGGTTGACACCCACTCTACAATCTCCCCTCAATCCAAGAACCACCAATCTTGTGACTCTTATACCGTCGCTATTCATCTGTGGCTCCTCATCTTGCGGGACACGCCGCCTGACCACCTCAGTGTCAGGAAGACTTTCGACACAAGCCGTCCAAGATCTCCAATCGCGGTTCTGGAGAGCCTCCCACACCACACCACTTGCAGCCCGAAACCCCAGGATCAACTTCTTAACCATCGGCTCTGATACCACTTGTTGGGATGCGCAACACCCATTAACTCCACATTAGTATGACATTGTCCGCTCTGGGCCGTGGCCACGCCCGCACGGATTTGTTTTTGGGCTCCTCCCAAAAAGGCCTCATACTAATGGAGTTGTTTGGCTGCTTATATTCAAGATAATTCTTCTTTATCTTATCGAAGTGGGACTTGGGTTGACACCCACTCTACAATCTCCCCTCAATCCAAGAACCACCAATCTTGTGACCCTTATACTGCCGCTATTCATCTGTGGCTCCTCATCTTGCGGGACACGCCGCTCGACCACCTCAGTGTCAGGAAGACTTTCGACACAACCTATAACGACTTAGAAAATTTCGATTTTTAATAATATTTATTTATTATAAATTATAAATTATATTATGTGAATATTGTTGTAAAGGTGAAATGTGTGTGAGATGCTGTTTATGTGATTATTTGATGATTTGGGTAAGCTGTGAAGATTGGTGTATTTTTTTATTTTTATTTTTGAGGATTTAAATTTATTTAAATCATGCATTTTTGATCCTCTGTAAATTTTATAAAATTTTCGGAGGAATTAAAAATCATGAAATCTTTTGTAATATTATTTAGTTTTTAAAATGGTTGGATGAATTAATTTGGATGCTTGAGTATTTTAAAATGATTTTTAGAGTTTCATTGTATTTAAAGGATCAAAACTTTGAAAATTCATATTTAATTCATTTTTGATCCGAAAAATATTTTAAAAATATGTACGTGCTCCTGATTTTATATTCTTTATTTTAAAAATGAAAAGTTTCATTTTCGTAAATTTCTATTTAATTGCGATTTGTTAAAGTCAATTATTAATATTAGAGCGAATGAGTGGTATTTTAATTGGGCCAGAATAAATGGTTAGTAGTTAGTTTGTAAGTAATGGGCCAAGCCCATTTAGAAGAAGTAAGCAGTCGAGAGAATTCCAGAAACGGGGAGAAGAGAAAATAAGAAAAACGCAGAGAAAAGGGGGATCGGGGAGAAGAGAGTGGAATTGGGGGAGGAATGGAAATCAATACATATATATATATATATACGCATGTGTGTGTATTATGTGTGTGTGGTGTAGCAGGAAGACGCAGGAGAGAGAGAGGAGTCGGAGGAGAGAGTCGGCCGGTGGCGGCATCGCGCGGTGGCTGCGCGCGGAGGCTGTTCGCGGCGGCTAGGCGGCGGTAGCATGGAAGGAAGCAGCGTGGAAGGGAGAAGAAAAGGGGGGATGTGCTACTGTGATGGCAACAGAGAGAGAGAGAGAGAGAGAGAGAGAGAGAGAGAGAGAGAGAGAGAGAGATGGTGGAGAGATGGCGGAGATGTTTGTGGTGGTCACCGGAAAACGAAAATAGTATATTTCCGTAGTTTTTGATTATTTAATTTTTCGTATTAAATTAGATTTAAATTGTGAATTAAATATGTTATTTGTTGTAATTAGATTGATATTGTAAAGTATGAATATTGTTGAGTTTTCGAATTTAATTCGGAGAATATAGTTATTTAGTATCGTGGTGGTTAAATATAATTGTGGGATTTATTTCGAGTTGAACAATATGTTTTTATTATAATTATGGAGAAAAGATGTGAATCCGATAATATGTCGGGTTAGTAATTGTTACGTTTTAAGTATTGATTGTTATTGTCATATAACGTGTAGTTATGTGGGTCGACTAATTTGTAAGTGTATATGTGTTGGATGCTATACCTGTCAAATTCTTGACGACGAATTATATGTGGTTAAATGGTGATGGGTCCTGCATATGGATTTGAGTTGGGTGAGTCATTATAAATATTAGTGGCTGTGTAGTTGTTTTGATTTAGTTTTCAAATGTTATTTATCGAAGATTAATTGTTAGATTTATTTGATTATGTGGTTATCTGCGAGGAGTTGCAATGGGATCACAAGTCTTAAATGTCAATATTTAAAGACTTGTGAAATTCTCTTCAACTAGTTCCTCGGGCTTACGAATATCCATGATTTGCCATCACGGGTATAATTAATATACTTGAGTGGTGTGATCATCGATATAGAGTAAGTAATAGTTAGTGCTAGGGGTTGTTCCCTAGGGTTTACGGACATCAATGGTTGATTGTCACGTGTATCATTAAAATGCGTGAGAAATACGATCATTGGTGTAGCGTAAGTAGTAGTGTAATGTAAATTATTATGTGTTAGTTGCCGCATGTTCGGGCGGGTACTTTTCATTTATTGTTTACTTTTATGTTGCTGCAAGTTAAGGCAGCTTTATTTTTTGTAAAAGCAGGGTTGAATTGTTTTTTTTTTTTGATTGATGTTGAGGGGTTGTGCCCATAGTCTGATAAACGAATACTTCATGCCGAAATTTTTTAAAAATCTCCTTCAAATCTATTTAAAAGTCTATTTAAGTTATTTGATTTCAATGTTTGAAAGTATGTTATGATTTCTAAGGATTTAATTATATGTGGCAATGGATTATTTCGAGAATATATCGTGGTTTTAAATATTAAGTGGTTGTATTGTTTTGAAATGGTTATGTGATGTGTTTATGTGACTTAGTTGAGTATAGTAAGACTATTATGTGAATATGAATGCATATGTCTATATGTATTGTATATGTAAGCGTTAGAGGACGCGCATGGGTAGAATAGAGCCAACGATAAGGTTTTGCTTGAATTAGTACTGAAACTGTATTTGACATTGTAAAGGTTCGAGTAGGAGACTTGGCTAAGAGCAGTGCGGGTAAGCGGAAAGTCAAACAGAGGAATAATTATCAAGTCAACGGGTGTGCTGGCGTGGAGTTAGTAAAGTATGAAAGAAAGATAGAAGTAGAGCCGAGTAAGAAGACCAGCACGAAAAGTGTGGAGACTAGCGAGAAGTTGAGTTAGAGATCCATGATTAGGATCGAGAACTCCGTAAGTTGAGGCAAGTGTTTGCTCTTCACTTATCTTTCAAGTGATGCAATTCATTCCTTTTGTCGTGTAATCTAGTTTGGTCAAATGTGTTTAGAAAAATGATATACTTCCCAGTTAGCATGGAAATGTTTATTTTCCCTACCCTAATTCGAATACCAAGTTTTTATAAGAACCTTAAATATAATCTTTCCCGCTTAAATACTTTACTCAAGCTATGACATTGGATTCCTCAACTGAATACTATTTCTTTTATTTTCTTCAAAAATGTTTAAAAGACGTTCTAAATAGAGAGAATCCAAGTTTAAAATTTCCACGAATACCTGTTAATAAAATTCTTGATTTTTCACATAATTTCTCCAGTGGACCCCTTTATGAAAATGTTTCCTTCAAACTGATTTGCGACTAACTATCCTGAAATTATTTTACAAATAATCGTTTAAACTACTTTAATCGTTTATGTCAGTTAAGCCTTGCAATGTGTTGAAAATTTTCTTAAAAGCGTAGGGCTTGCCTATGTCCTCGCTCTAGCGTAGAATTTCATATGTTGATAATCTGGTTGCAATTTATATCTCTTATCGTTGCCCAAGTCGATTTACTCTTTAATCAAGTTAATGATAATGTTCCTCAATACTCATATCTATCTTGTCGATACCTATTCGAATTGTCATTCTTTATATTCCCCACCCTAGTTGGTATCGAACTTGTCGATATCTTTTAAAAATCTTGATTGTTCGTTTGCTCCCTGTAGTGTATCGAACTTGTCGATACTAAATGAAGTTGTTGTTTCTTATTAACTCTTAATCTTGAGTTCTTATTCTGGACGTGAGTTTCCAGTTGTTTGGAGATCAAAGGTTGTCGATTGTCCCGATACCTAGTGTGGATGATTTAGAATTGGAAATGTTTTTAAATGTGGCCCTTGGGGCGTAAAACCCTTCGGGGTGGGACCTTATTATGGTCGAAAGTTAAGGCCAATATGTGCCATGGATCCAATTAAGGACATTGCTGTGCGCGTTTGTCCTAGGACATTGCTGTGTGCGTTTGTCCGGGGTTAGTGCTGACTGATCAGCAACCTAACTTTGATGCTTTTTTTAAATAAATAAAAATTCCAATTCTAATCTATATTCTGCGATTGAGATGTTAGTTCTTGACTCTTTGGAAGTCCGTTTCAGTAATATTTTGATATCAGAACTTTTATCAGTTCTAGTTTCTGTTGCACATTATAAATGGTGAATTGTTGGCTCTTGTGGCAATCTAAAAATTGATCTCACTGATTCTTTCAAATAATGAGATGAAACTCCTTTTGTTTATCAGAGTTGTCAACATTTATTTTAAAATTGCTATCACTATTGCACTTGCTGAGCATTGTTGGCTCACTCTTGTTTCTGTTTATTTCTCCAGTTGTTAGAGATGATCAGAGGAACTAGTGATCAGTTGGTATTGCTCTATAGGCAGCGAGAGGAGACGTTCGGGTTACAGTTTCTCATTGGTTAGTGGTTGGGAACTAGTCAAGGTTGAATATCTAGTTAGACGGTGACCTTATTTATTCACAGAAATTGTATATTATTTTATTCGGATTCGGGTTGTAATAGTTAATTAGTAGTTGTTTCATACTGTGACCTGTGAGCGGTCTTGGTTAGTTAGAATTTATATTTCTTTATGATTTTGTCAATATTATGTGGTGAGCAGATTTGGATACAGTTGGATTAGTTTTGTTGATTTGGACAGGTAGTTAGTCATATTTATGAATACATCATGTCAAAATTTTCTGAAATTTCCCTGTAAAATATTTATTTACTTATAAAAAGCCTGTATATTAATATAGTAAAGTGAGGGTATTACACAACCCGTCCAAGATCTTCAATCGTAGTTCTGGAGAGTCTCCCACACCACACAACTTGCAGCTCGCAACCCCAAAATCAACTTCTTAACCATCGGTTTTGATACCACTTGTTGGGGCCGCGCAACAACCATTAACTCCACATTAGTATGATATTGTCCGCTCTGGGCCGTGGCCAAGCCCGCACAGATTTATTTTTGGGCTCCTCCCAAAAGGCATCATTACTAATGGAGTTGTTTTGGCTGCTTATATACAAGATAATTCTTGTTTATCTTATACCGCCGCTATTCATCCGTGGCTCCTCATCTTGCGGGACACGCCGCTTGACCACCTCAGTGTCAAGAAGACTTTCGACACAAGCCGTCCAAGATCTCTAATCGTGGTTCTGGAGAGCCTCCCACACCACACCACTTGCAGCCCGCAACCCCAGGATCAACTTCTTAACCATCGGCTCTGATACCACTTGTTGGGATGCGCAACACCCATTAACTCCACATTAGTATGATATTGTCCGCTCTGAGCCGTGGCCACGCCCGCACCGATTTATTTTTGGGCTCCTCCCAAAAAGGCCTCATACTAATGGAGTTGTTTGGCTACTTATATTCAAGATAATTCTCCTTTATTTTATCGATGTGGGACTTGGGTTGACACCCACTCTACATTATTAGCATTCTGTGTATCCTTGCTTCACTTCTGGTTGGAGTTACAGGAGAATTCTAGAAATCTAGAAAATCAAGCGTGCAGCATTACATTGAACATACATTTTAATTGACTGTCCAGATGTACCTTTAAAAACAAAAATTAAGCGCACTTTTAACTTTTAACAATTAAGTACAAAAAGACCTTAAGAACCTCACATTTCCCAGCAGAAAAGACTACCAGCTAGCTTTTCATTTTTTATCATTAAACTTGTAAAGATTTTTCATATCTAAACTGTATACTTGTACATATACGGATACATGATTCTCAGACTTAGAAATATGTTGCATGTCTGTAAACAACAAGATTTACTCACCACACTCCCGTTCCTTGTCCCGTTCCTCCTTGCCACGTTCATTTTGAAGGTGATGATTCTCATCATCATGCTGAGAATCTGCAACAAGATATCAAGAAAGGAAGATAGGTTAAACATTTTTTTCACTTTCAACAAAAATAAAATGAAAAGTAAACAGAAATTACTACCACCCCCCCTTTTCACGCCTAGAGCGAGTCTGCTCACCATTATGCTCGGGATCTGCAACAAGATATCAAGAAAAGTAAGTAGACATTTTGTTTGACAATTATAAGTAGACATTTTCAATGAGTATCATCTAAATTTTCTAAAAATTAACTTGCTTGAATTTTCAATGGCTGTCATGTAAGCCTCGGCCAACTTTCCATCTTTCCAAAGCTCAATCTCTTTCTTGTAGAAACTTACGAAATCTTGCTCATGATGCCTTTGAGTTGCTTAAAGGGAATCTCATGTTCTTTTCATGTCATGGATGCAAGATCATAAGCTTTGAATGCTACAATGATGTGGCATGTGATGTTCCACATAATTGTAGCAAGACAAGGGCACTAGAGCTCTAACTGAGCTAGCATCTCCTGGACGGGGGCAAACCAGCTGTGCATAGGGTGTCCACTTTATGTCCTGTTCATAGAAAACAACTCAAAAAATTTAGCACTCAATGTCTTCCTATTCGGTTCATGCACATCGATTCACAGTTAGCATAGAACTAATTGCATGCTGTTCTATTTGTTTGTGTATATAACTGATTTCGTCTTTTGTGACTTATATTACTCTTTATTTTTTTTCAATCTTATATGACTTTTTAGGAATTAAAAAGTACAGTCATATGGAGATGCTGATCATCAATAGAAAGAATTGATGCAGGTTAAGTTAAACTTACAACTGTCAGTTAGCAATCATCAGTCAGTACTTAGAACAGAAGTGAACAAACTGATGTAAGACTAGCTTTGTTTTTAGTAAGGAATGAAAAAGACAAAAAAAAAAAAACATTACCTCATCGGAAAGAGAATCCAATACTGAACCTATGTCATAACGGGCATGGTGGTTGTGTGTTTTTTTATTTAATTTCATCCACAAACCACGGGAGCAATGGAGCTCCAGCTCTAACTGATTCAAGGTACTCCCCCAAATTTACTTGAAGCATATTCTGGATCTTGGTGATCCGAATCAACAAAAATCCTTGTCAAACAAAGAAAATATTGAAAAAAATAAATTAGAAGGAATCTGCAGTAACTCTGTTAATAGAAGTAGTAACAGTGAACTTACCAAGATAATCCGAATGTTAGGCAGCCGACCTGCCTAATTTTTTTATTTCTCAATCTCACACCAACCCCCACCCCCCACACCTACTACCCTCCCCCCACCTATAAATACCCCCTCCCCCTTCATTAGTTATTACACCAAATTCTCTCTTCTCTCTCTATATATCTGCTAGATAGTCCGTCTAGTAGGAAAGCCGGTTTAGCCCGCTTTCAGGAAGTGTCGGGATAGAAGGTCCTCGTGCCTAAACTATTCCTTAGGGTACTTGGGTCTGACTGCAGCCATCGGAGGTGGTCCCGCTGCAGAAGTCTTTCTATCAGGTTGTGTGGCACTGTCCGGGTTGGAAGAGGGAGAGAAGGAAAGGTTGTCGGGAAACAGTGATAGGGGAGGTTTTGAGATAAACACTTCAGTGAGTTGGGGATATACATAATAGGTATCGTAGGGCTGAATTTGTGTATAAAATTCAGGGGCCGGATACCCGGATATTGTAATCTCTTTTATCTAGTGTGAAGTTGTTACTCTTGTGGATGTAGGCTGGGCCGAACCACGTTAAATCTCTTATCTCTTTTACTGTATTGTTGGTTTGTTGCTTTATTACTATCACGTATATTTGTGGCATCTAAGCACGCATATTTACCAAATCGCTTCCGCATTCGCCGGAAATCGGGCAGATTCCTAACAGTTGGCATCAGAGCAGGTTGTGTCTAAATTATTGGTGCCGAAGGAAAGTCGTTAAGAAAAGTGGTTGTCTAATAAGGCGCCGTTTTGACGGAAGTGCTCCCATTGTTTCTTACACTTACCTGGCCAATTGATTTAGTTGTTTGGATTGGTTTGTGTGTAGAAACGGAGATCATGACAAGTATTAGAGGATTCAATGTGACTCCATATGATGGTAAAGGAAGTTTTACTCTTTGGCAGAGAAGGGTAAAGGATATCCTAACCCAACAGAAGCTAGCAAGGGCTTTAAAGGGGAAGGAGGGAAAGCCGACAACAATGAGCGCTGAAGATTGGGAGGATGCTGAGTCGCAATGCATGAGTACCATCAGACTATGCATTGCAGATAATATTATCAATAATATTGTTGACGAAAGCACGCCGAAGGAATTATGGTCAAAGTTGGAGACATTGTATCTCGGGAAGAACTTGACTACAAAGTTAAATCTGAAGCGCGAGTTATACAAGCTGAAGATGGCAGCTCAAGGCAATGTTATTGAGCACATGAATGTGTTTAATGGTATTGTTGATCAACTTGAAAAGGTTGATGTAAAATTAGAGGAAGAAGATAAGGCTCTTATTCTTCTTACTTCACTTCCGGAGTCATTCGATCATTTGGTCACAACCATTTTGTACGGAAAGGACACGTTAAAAATGGAGGAGGTTCAGTCAGCACTTTTGTCAAATGCTGGAAGGAAGAACCAGGATGGTGACAAGGACGGAATGACAGTTTTGGCTTTGCGTAGTCAAAATAATAGAGGAAGGGGTGCTGTGAGAGGATCTACCAATAGCAGGGGTAAATCCAGATACAGGGAAAAGGGCATGCAGTGCTTTGGTTGCAAGGAGTGGGGTCATATTAGGCCGAATTGTCCGCTTAATAAGAAGGATCCAGATGCATCATTGGCTGTGGTTACTCTCGATTGTGAAGATGTTTGCACCGTCTTCAATCGAGGCACTAGTGCTCCAGGAGAATGGATATTAGACTCAGGGTCATCTTACCATGTATGTTCCGAGAGGGGGCATTTTGACAAATTCCAAGATACAAAGAATGAAACAGTTTCTTTGGCTGATGGATCTACTTGTGAGATCAAGGGGATTGGAATTGTGAAAATCAAAATGTTCGATGGAATAGTTCGCAGCTTGAATGGGGTAAGATATGTGCCTAAGCTGAGGAAGAATCTAATATCTATCGGTCGGTTAGCTTCAGAAGGCTACAGATGCTCTGTAGTAGGGGGAGCTATGAATATCAAAAGAGGCCGTGTGGTTCGGATGAAGGGAGAGCTACGTGGGGGAATATATCGTCTGATTAGTACATGGCCAGAACATATTGGAACTTCGAAAATCTGGTTATCTCGTGCACGAGGGAAGAGTGACTTGAAGGATACTGCTGCGGTTGTATTGCCTTCCAGTCTAGACGATGGTGCAAAGACTGCTGGGATGGATGCTTGGTCGAAGGGCTTCCACGACATCAACGAGTAGTTGGTGTGTTGCAGCTGCATATGGGCATCGATCAACACAAATCAAGTGAGCAGTGAACCATGCAACAGATTGATTTGTTTGATATGCAGTTGGGGAGTAAATGAAAGATCGATGGTCACACTTGTGTGTGTGATGGTCACACTTGCGTGTGTGATGGACTACATATGGGATTGGCCGACTTGAATCAAGTGAGTATGTGTGTATACAACAGATTGCTTCACATGTATGTAGTTGGACAAATAGAGGTCAATGGTACACTTGTGCGTATAGCAAGTGGGCATTTGAGAATGAATGTGTAAACTAGGGTATAGTTTGGAGTCTTGGACTCGGGGGGAGTTTTGTCGTAGGGAATGATACGGATCGAGGAAAAGTTGGAGTTGTGCCAACAGGGTGTAGGTATGGAATGCAAGTGATTAACTGTGAGTTTGGAAAGAGGGGGAGATTGTTAGGCAGCCGACCTGCCTAATTTTTTTATTTCTCAATCTCACACCAACCCCCCCCCCACCTACTACCCTCCCCCCACCTATAAATACCCCCCCTTCATTAGTTATTACACCAAATTCTCTCTTCTCTCTCTATATAGCTGCTAGATAGTCCGTCTAGTAGGAAAGCCGGTTTAGCCCGCTTTTAGGAAGTGTCGGGATAGAAGGTCCTCGTGCCTAAACTATTCCTTAGGGTACTTGGGTCTGACTGCAGCCATCGGAGGTGGTCCCGCTGCAGAAGTCTTTCTATCAGGTTGTGTGGCACTGTCCGGGTTGGAAGAGGGAGAGAAGGAAAGGTTGTCGGGAAACAGTGATAGGGGAGGTTTTGAGATAAACACTTCAGTGAGTTGGGGATATACATAATAGGTATCGTAGGGCTGAATTTGTGTATAAAATTCAGGGGCCGGATACCCGGATATTGTAATCTCTTTTATCTAGTGTGAAGTTGTTACTCTTGTGGATGTAGGCTGGGCCGAACCACGTTAAATCTCTTATCTCTTTTACTGTATTGTTGGTTTGTTGCTTTATTACTATCACGTATATTTGTGGGATCTAAGCATACATATTTACCAAATCGCTTCCGCATTCGCCGGGATGGTTTCCATTAATATAACCTTTGCCTCCCTTCTTATACGTCTTTAGTCCATGGTAGAGGAAGGGCAATAACGCTGCTCCACAAGCATACGTGTCAACTTTATCCACATTCTCTACAAATTGGATGTAAGCTGATGGAACCACATGCTTATCATTGCTAGGAGCAATCAAGGAACGACATATGATGAGGAGCACGACAACCTTTCCGCACGTGATATCTTCATTTACATCAGAAGCAGTGGCTCTTAACTTATCACATTTCGGGGGTGTTTGGGGGAACTTTTTTCCAGAATAAGTCAACTTATTTTAAGACAAAGTTAGAGATTCCTAACATTCCAACTTATTTTCCAACTTATTTTTGCAACTTATTGAATCTCAAACATACATTAGATACTTATATAAAATAAAATTATCAAAATATAAAATTTTTATCCGAAAATAAGTCAATAAGCCATTAAAATAATTTTTCCCAAACAGGCCCTTCATGCTTTTCCTGCCTTGATAATTAGCTCCAAAAACTCTCTCAAAGGCACAGTTGTCGACACATATAGAATATATGACCGGTTTACCCCAAATGGGTAAACCAGTTAAGAATAGAACATCCTATATATATATATATGGTGTAACTAGAGAAACGGATTTTACTTTTTGTGCGCTGTTTTGTTTTTGTATTTCACCCGAGTCCTTGCATTCAAACTTGTTACTGACCTTTTGACTAAAATTCATTTTTTTTAATATAATTTAAAATAATTGAAAAATGTGTACATGTTTGATCACTGAAAATTTACGATTGACATAATTTTGAATGTCAATTTAATCATTCTAAAGTAAAATCGGCCAATTGAAAACTTCAAACTATTTCTAGTCTTACTGTTTACACCGCACTTTGTAACTTTGATTTTACAATCTACCGTTTTAAATTCTGGTAATAGCTCAAATTTTTATAAAGTTTCAAATGTAGCTGTTTTTTCAATAAATTATGGGCTGTGATTTAGCATGATCTTGTGCGCAGGGACGGAGCTGGAAAATCGGGTTCGCGGGGGTGAATTTTTTTTTTTTTTCATCTTAATAATTAATATATTAAAATAATTTGTTATTAAATGAAATAAAAAAATTATCATTAAAATCTTTTAATTTATGAATACTTAAATTCAAATATTAAAATTCAAACTTATGATAAATATAAAAAATTTTATCACTATATTCATAAAATTTATAAAAATTTGAAGGGGCGAAATCAAAATATTACAATATTATTATATTAAAAATATAATTTTTTATAATTTTTTTCATAAATTTTAATACTAATTTCATGATTTTACGGGATTTTGGGATGGCGACAGCCACCTGCCTGCCACCCTTGCCTCCGTCCCAGCTTGTGCGTGCAAGAGTACTTGTAAAGTTGTTATAACACTAGTTCTTCTAAAGAAATAATTTACACTGAAGTGATTATTTATTTCCATATTTTCTTGTTTGCATTAGACCATGTATCAAATCTCTTTTTTGGATCCTTAATGCTTTGGCACAGAAATGAATGTTCCCCAAAATAAGACTTAAAAGGTGAATAAATCAACGCTCATTGACCATTCAGAAGATTAAACGAGTATAACCCCTTTGTGAATATTTTCTGAGACGCGGTACAAAATATATACTGTAGATCACTATATAATAGATATTATGCGCAGTCTCAGCATACATCCAAGTTTCGTCAAGGGGAATCAAGTGCCTGAGGCATGCCAAAGTTCTCCACCACCATCTTGGCTTCTTAATTTGTCATGGCTGGAAACCAGAGAAGGCTATCTTGGCTGCTAGAGGGCAGGGAGCGTCAAGAGGACTTTAAAGCTCGCATTCAATACCAACAAGGACTTTAAAGTAATTTGAGATTACTGCATAAAGTAATTTCTCACTGCATTTAGCACTTTGAATTCAGTTAACCTGCAATATTAAAATATACTGTGAGACATTTTCCAGAGAGGGAGACTGCTGTGAAAGTTACTACTGCACATGTGAGAATTCCAATCAATTTAGGTGGAATTTATTTGAATTACAAGACAAGGTTACACCGACGATGCACCACGTAGAAATTATACACGAAATTCGAAAATCGAAAATTAACCACATTTTTAACATACTTTATGTTTTTTTTTTTTTTTTTTTTTGCCAGAGCATACTTTATGTTTAAAATAACTAAATTTAAATACAATTTTCACTTTGTTCGTCAAAAAAAATTTATATACAATAAGATAA
Source organism: Saposhnikovia divaricata (assembly GCA_036435485.1). Taxonomy (NCBI): domain Eukaryota; kingdom Viridiplantae; phylum Streptophyta; class Magnoliopsida; order Apiales; family Apiaceae; genus Saposhnikovia; species Saposhnikovia divaricata. The sequence continues at coordinate 166,038,851 of CM071600.1, forward strand.
CTTTCACATACAATGATAGTGACTCGCTAATTGATTTTATAATTATTTAATAGTAATAATAATATTTTCAATATGTCATGCCTATTTTCACACCTCACAAAGTGGATAAAATACATATTATATATTTCGAATTATAACTTTCACGTGCAATGAAATGAACTATTTTTCTTAAAATTGCTGCAAAAGCAATCAGTTCATATCAATGTGGACAATGGAAATATGTAATATAAGAGTATATTTTCAATCACTCTAGAAAAAAGTTGAGATAGTGAAACTCGAAATGATCCAGACACGAACCCGAGAGATATGAGTTAAGGTTAGAAAAAAATTAACCCAAAATAATTAGGTACAATCTAACCCAAAACGAACCCGATCCAGAATTCGAAATTCCCACCACCATGCTGACACATCTTATTAATTTAGACTACACGTGAAAGTATGAAATAACGAGTTAATGACTACTCCCTCTGTCTCGGTTTATGTTTCTCGTTTTGACTTTTGGAACTATTCATCCTAAGAGATTGACTCTTAATTTACGTCTAATTTATAAAATAAAATATAATAATGAGTGATCACTCATGATTATCATTAAAATATAAAAAAATTGGGAGTAAAAGTATCACCTATATATTTTATATAAGAAAAAAGAATTTCAATATAGGTATTTGTAGTGCATGATCAAAATTTTAAAAAATATGTGACAAATATCAAAATGTCAATTATTTTTAGGAAATGTATTTTAATCTTTTATTAATTTGTAAATATACAAACACTCTCAAACACTAATTATATTTATGAATTGAAAATTATACTAAATAACCCATTCATATAAAATAAATAATGAGTTATTTATATCTAATAACTTATATGTTTTTCCAAATAAATGAAATATGTTACATTTTTTATAAAAATATTTATTGATTACAACATTTAGTTTTCTCATTTTAAGATTTAATTTTTAGAATCTAAAGCTTGCATCTAAATATACCATGCTAATTTTGTGAGTTAAGTTCAAAACTCGCAACTTAGGGGGCGTTTGGGGACCGTATTTTCTAGAATAAGTTAATTTATTTTAAGATAAAGTTAAAGATTCCTAACTTTTTTCAGAAAAAGTTAACTTTCTTTTTTTTTTTTGCAACTTATGGAATCTGAAACATACATTAAATACTTATATAAAAAAATTATCGAAATATGAAATTTTTACCCGAAAATAAGTCCATAAGGACTTGATGTGGAATAAAAATGAGGGTTATCAAATTGCGGCTAGGGTTTGTATGTATTTAATGCAAAGGGGTTGTTGAGCTTCGAGCTTTAATGGTTGTTTCCGTGTTCGAGATTAATCGATCCTCACAGAGTGCCTACGTATCTCGTTATTGAGAATCAAGCCAAGACGTAATTCTGAGAATGAGGGGTCAGACCCTTATATAGGCTGCGGGAGCCTTAGAATTATGGTAGGATTTGGAGACTTGGTGGGCAAGTCACCTCCTTGAGGAAGGTTCTAGACTCCTTCATTGTAGGAATCAGTTTCCATGTTGAATTGGGTGCCTTGGAGGCTACTCCTAATGATATCGTTTCCTTGTTTGACTCTTATTGCTGAGCTGTTTATCACCCTTAATATTAATTACGAAATTAATATTTAATTAGGGTTTTGGGCCTCGTAAATGGGCCCCACGTTCGGACCATATCGGGTCTAATTAATGGTGCATTAAATGTGTCTTTAGGGCTTACTTTTAGCCCATGTCATTTGGCCCCAACTTCTAGGAAAACTGATCAAGGTTTCCTTGAAGTTTTAACTGCCTTTCTCGAGACTCGGGTCAGGGTTTATCGTTTGTACACTAGTGTTTCACGAATATCGTCTTTTGATGTAAAGCGTGGAGCGACCGACGCGTTTACGACGACATTTTAAATGATGCTAAACGGCACTAAGCGACACTAAACGGTGCTAACTAGCCTTTAACAACGTCTAAACGGCGTTGCATGGTATAAGACGGCGCTAAACGGTGCTAATCGGCACTAAACGGCGCTAATCGGTGCTAATCGGCACTAAACGACACTAATCGGTGCTAATCAGAAAGTTGTTAAACGGCTACCGACTGAAAGAGGGTCACCAAAAAAGCTTCCCAACACAACTGCTTTAACCAGAGGACTCCCCGGGAGCCTCTCGGCTGATGGGTCTCGGCCAGATCCCTCCCCTGGGTGGGTCTCGGCTGCTGCCTCTCGGCCAGAGCCCTCCCCGAGTGTGTCTCGGCCAGACGGTCTCGGCTGGGGCTGCCCTCGGGTGTGTCTCGCCTGGTAGCTCTCGGTTGGGGCCTTTCCCGGGCGTGTCTCGGCTAGAGGGTGTCGGCCTAGGCTCCCTTGGGATACCTCTCGGCTGATGCCTGTCGGCCGAGGGCTCTCCCGGGTGCCTTTCGATTGGTGGGTGTCGGCCAGGGGCTTCCTATGCATGCCTCTCGGCTGATGCCTTCCCGGCTGAAGGTTGTCGTCTTCCGATCATTAGCTACCAACACTTAAACGTTGATAAATCAAACGTTCTTAACTCTCTTTTTAAATTTTTGGCTAATCTCGTGATTAACGTCCCTAATCCTCTTTTAAGGATTAAACTCTTGATTAAGCTTAATTAGTTTATGTCATCCATCCAGCTTCGTGCCGAATATTCATCACTTCTTTTCCAAAATTATACGAGATATAACGATCTTTTTGTCAATTTTCCGCCATTTCTGAGATTTTAAACGACAAATGACCTGTAAACACGAACCGACCTGAATTCTAACCTGTTCTAGCAGGTCACCACATTTCTATAAAAGATGGAGAGAATTCTTCATTTCTCCTCACTTCTTCATTTATCAAACTTTCTCTCAAGTTCTCTTAGCTCTCTACTTCTTAAGTTTTGAAGCTCAAGTTCAAGTTCTCAAGATGGTAGACAACAATCAAGCATCCCAAGCTCCTCAAGCACCCCCAGTGTCCATGTCGGAGGAAATGGCCAAAAGGAGCAAAGCTCGATCTCTGAAGGTAGGAATGAAATTTGGTCTCCCTTATATATTGATCGTCGTTTTACTTCGTTGCTAGACTTGTTTAGCACTGTAGCGGATATATTTCCCAACAACTCGGAGCTAGACTCCTACCAGAGTGCATGCAAATTGAAGGAACATGATGTTGAGAAGATAAGGAATTTATATGGCTTCCCGGAAGCAATCAAGGTTCGAATGCCCGGCCTAGGCGACAGAACTTGCAACTGGCATCCGGAGAAGCTTTGTGTTTACAGAGGTGCTTTGGAAGCGGGGTTCAGGTTTCCCATGCATCCCTTCATCATAAGGTTGTTAGCTGAACTTCAGGTTCACCCTTGTCAACTGTATCCCAACTCTTGGAGGATTATTATTATCTTCATTCTAAGATGCTGTGATCTGGACATCCCTCTAAGTACCACCATGTTTCTAAGTATCTTCTTAGTTATAAATTCTGCAAGTACCAAGAAAGGATGGATTATGTTTCAGCATCGGGGTTTAGTTCTTCACATGGTGAACACGAAGTCCTTCCCGGATTCCCATCATTTTTGGTCGAGGGAGTTCGTTGTTCTTTATTGGAAAGACGGTGATTGGGGCCAGTTCTTTGTAAAGAATTTTGGTAGTGTGGAAGATAGTTCACACTTCATTCTGGATCTCGAAACCCACGAGCTTCTCGATCGGGACAGACTTTTAGAGGACAACGGCCGTTCCCATTAATGAGCATTTTTAACAGAGAAAAGGCTTGTTGAAGCAGGCCTTAACATACTTTTCTTCGAGGGTAATTATACCTTCAGTTATATATCTTGAACTATGTTTGTTCTTATTCCGAAATTCTTTCCTTGTATGTTTCAGTTGCTGCGGAGCTTGATGCTAGGCCAGAGATGACGGAGGTCCCTACTGGAAGAATGGTAAAGCAAGCAAATAAGGCTAAGAGGCCAACTACTCCCAAGTGTCCAACTTTCTTGGAGCAATGTACTCAGGGTAAGAGATCTTGAAATGCCGATGGGAGCACTAGGTCTCCTTTCATTCCGGCTTGGGGTATCTGTGAATAGGACTCCGTCCTCGGGTGCTCTGCCCTAGCCCTGGACTAGTCCAAATGCTCTATTACCCCTTCTAATCGTCTAACTGTGTCCTCCGGGGATAAAATTAAGGAGTCCGAGCGTCTCGGGGCTCAAGCCCTCTATCAGGTATGCTATTTATTTTTCTGAATTCAATGTCCTTGGAAAATTCAATGTACAAATGGCTTAACGAACTTCATGTTTACAGGCAAATGCCTACTTTTAATCCGCTGCCAGCAAAGGTCGAGCTTTTCGGGATGAAAACGTGGCCTTGAAGAAAGAGAGGAGTATGTTTGAAGATGAACGCAGAAGTTTGGAATCTAGAGCCCTCGATGCTGAGAGGGAAGCAAGCTCTTACCAAAAGGCAACTCAGTTCCCTGGCTAGGAAGATCCTCAGAATTTGACAAAGTGATCAAAGCTTACCATAAGTCAGAAGATTTCCTGAAGCTTATAGATGATCATGACGATGAGATGCGCTTCTACAACATGTCTGTCGACTGGAAAAAAGCCATTAACGTTGTTAGCAACAAATATTCGACCGTTGTTGATCTGGCGAACTTTTCATGCCCTGACTGGGCTATTAGCAGTGGAGGCTTTGCTGACTATGATTCCGGTTCAGGAGTCAAGGTTGTGCCTCAGACATCGAGCTCTGGCTCTCGAGGAGGCCCTCGACACTCCGGCTCCAACTCTAAGAGAGCCGCCATAGCCGTTAGCCAGGATTCATATTCCTCGAGCTCTCGCGGGAAGAAGCCCATGCCAACGAAGAGGGATGGGATGATTCGTTAGCCGATCCCGGGCAAGAGGAGGCTTCGAAATGAAGCAAGCCCTCCTTCTAGCTCTTCCTCTGACGCAGAAGAGGTAGAGAGGACTGGGGCGCAGGTGGCAGCCGAAGATGGTAGCGGCTCTGACGAGGATGATTCAGATGAGGAGGAGTCTGGCGAGGAGGAATCTGGCGGGGAAGAGAGTTCTGATGAAGCTCCACAGGAGTAGGTGGCCTTGCATGGCCTTTTTAGCCGCTTGTGGTTGTGTTTATTTTAATTCGGGGTTCTTCATGGACTTAGACTTTTATTTGATAATGTCTGTAACTTAAACCTTGGCCCTCCGGGGCATCTTATCTATGCAGTTGTTTCTTTTTACTAGTATGTTCTTTATTTTTGGTACTTGGTCATTCTAGACTTACACTCGACATGTGCTTGGTACATAATTAAAATCACAGAATCATAGAATGGAAAACAACTTGCATTAATATTGGAAAAAGGTTCAACCCTTACATAGATTACTACTGTCCTACTCGGGGCAATAAGCCCTGGAATGGTTTCATTAAACCTTATTTCTACTTCTCCTAATAGATAGATAAAAAGCTAAGTCTTTACAAGAATATCTTAAACATAATAAACCTTCAGGTTCAAAGCGTGCCAGGTGCGAGGCACCTCGTTTCCATCCAAGGTTTCCAGCTTGTAGGATCCTTGTCCTAGTGTCTTCCTGACTCGATACGGCCCTTCCTAGTTGGGGGCTAGCTTTCCTTTCTGGCCAACTCCGGAGGCCTCTATCTTTCTGAGAACCAAGTCTCCTTATCGAAAGAACCTCTCTTTAACCCTTTGGTTGTAGTGGAAGGATGCCCTTTTCTGATGCTCTGCATTCCTGGCATTTGCCTCATCCCTAACCTCATCAATCAGATCAAGGACGAGCCTCATGCCTTCTTCGTTAGTCTTAGGTTCATATGCTTCCACTTGTGGGGATGTATGTGTAATCTCCAAGGGCCCAACTGCCTCGGCTCCATAAGCCAACAAGAACGGGGTTGCTCTAGTTGTCACTTTATAGGTGGTGCGGCATGCCCAGTGTAATAACCCTAACTTTAGAAAGGCTACAGTGCCCAAATGAATAGTGATCTTGAGGAATCCAGGGAAATGGTGTGTAGGTACTCTATATTAGGGATGGAAAATGAGTAAACAGAAACCATATTAGTGTTGTACATTGAAAATCAGTGACTCGAAATGACGATGGATTTTAGAAATTCCTGAATTTTGATTTTGAGGATTTTGAGCTCGAACGAACTTCTATATCTTGGATATTAAGGAGTATAGAAATACTAAAGGAATTATATATTGAGGAATTAGTGAATTTAAGTTAAACCAAGGGATTATTAAGTTAAGAGAATACCAAAGGAAATTGGATTTGTAAATGATTTCGAAACCACTGAGATAATGAGGTATACTCGAAACGAACCACGATTAGACGAGTATGGAAACCAAGCAACCAAGATTAGTAATTTAACAAGGATGCATACCACATTATGATTATCCAAGGTTAGTAGCATAATACTTAGAAAATAAGGAAATGAGAATATTAGATCATCCTAATGACATCACTAATGACATCATTTTCCACTAACTAGTTTTAAGGGCAAATTAGTACTTTAGCATGGTTTTTAATCACAAATATCTCCAAGCTTCCACAAGACACTAGACTAATCAAGATTTAGCTAAGAGAAGAGCAAGTAAACACAAAAATCTCTCTCCCCCATCCATATTACTACATTCGGCCAAAAGAGGAAAAAAGGAGAAAAAGAAAGAAAAAAAATTCAAAACCCTAGCTCTCTTCAATAACAATTCAAGGGAAAAATCATGGAGCTTCTTGGAGGTTAGGAAGGATCATATACAAAGTTTCATAGCAAACCAACATCATTTACCAAGGTAATAAAATCATTCAAGTTACTAGAAAAGATGATGAATAGTGTTTTCTAAGTGTTAACTTGTTTTTATGGTTTCCTTTAGTTGAATCAAGCTATTGTAAGGTTGTTAAGGATTACCCAAGGCTTGTTAAGTGTTGTTAGAGCTTCAAGAAGGTATAACTACTCTTGCCCTCTTTGTATTTATGGTGGGAATTAAATTGGTTAGTAGTTAAGTGATGTTAATGTTTAGTTTATAATGAGTATGTGTTGTAAATGGTTTGTTTTGATGTGGAAATTGTGTGTTGTAGACTTGTAACCATGGCTGGTAATGAAGACCACATGGTGTAGGTGATGATTATGGTGTTTGATAATTGATTTGGAGGAGTTGGATTTTGGAAAGTACGAAATTATAGCCGTTATAATGCCCGATTTTCGTTAGGAAGAAATCTGCCCTGTTTTGTGAGCCCTGCATCCGTATGGTACCCTACTGCCTAGGTTACCAATTGACCATGTAATGATAGAGCTTAGTTCATAGATCGTTTTGATATAAGGTACGTTAAAATCTGATGAACGGTTTAGGAGAAAAGTCAGTTTTAGTGAAAGCGGTTCAGAAACCGAGAAAACGTAGTTGTGTCAACTTTGAGGCAATGACTACCATACTTAAACATTTTTAAAAATTATGAAACTTTGGGATAGTGTATTAAGGTAGTCAAAGAGTGGTTACCAGTTGACCTTGTGGTAAAATTCGAAATCCATATTTTCTGAGAATTTTTACAGTTAAGTGTGATCGTTAGGGGAAATGGTGAAAACCCCTGAAACTTCGATTAAGGTTTTAAATGGTTAAGTTCTTGAACCTTTGGAGTAATAGTAATACGTTAAACATATATTCAAGTTCAAAGGTAATGTCATACAAGAGTGTAGTGAGTAAGAGATGTGGTCCTAACAACAGTCCTTTTGTGTTTATAGAAACTCCGGAAGAGGGACGAGCCATACCGTCAGGTTACCGGAACCGAGGCAAGATTTCTTCTATCCTTACTTTGTAAAACTACTTATCTTCACAAAGAAACTTGATTTCATGGAATATATATGTGATGCTATTATTACTATATTGTGAAGAAATTGTCTTCCTTGAGTATTGATATTGAAAAGAAAGGTATACGAAGATGTATATGAATATGGATATGAGTATGAGATGGATATGAATATGGATATGAGTATGAGATTGATATGAATATGGATATGAGTATGAGATGGATATGTATAGAGATGATTATGCATGAAGTGAACATGCCTTATGATTAAGAGAATAAGAGAGAATGGTATTAGTTGTTATCTAAAGTAAATAAAAGAATGGTATCAGTTGTTATCTAGGGTTATATGGTTTATAATACTATATTAAAAATATTCTTTTTGAGTATCAGTGGTTTAATAAATATTATTTGATTATTATTCATTACTCTTAAAATAGACGGAATATTTTATGAATATAAAAGTATATTTGATTCCTGAATATGAAAGAGATGTCTGGATCATAATCAAAGCATTATGTTATATATATATATATATATATATTTTATAGAAGTAATGTGCGAGAATGGAAATGATATGAGTGAATGATAAATGGAAATGGAAATGATATATGTGAATGGAAATGGAAATTGAAAGGAAAAATGTGGAATGGTATTGGTATAAATGGAATACTGATTGAAAAAAAAGGGGGGATTGCAACAGACTTGCGTAAGTGGCTGTGTCAGGGCTGTGTGCGACACAGTCCAGCATTTATTATTTTTATTACGGCACGAAGATGCCAAGGGAGGATGTTAGCAGGTGGCCTTCCTCCAGGGATGATCTTCATTCCTTCTACCGGTAGTAAAAAGAGAGCAGGTACGATTAGGCGACTGATCATCGTCCTAACGTATCAGGCGACAGCAGATATCCCCAATGTTTCTGACAAGAAAGTGTAGACAATGGTTTTCAGATTTCTATACTGAAAACAGAATAATGATATGAGATGATGGAATTATGGTTACAGATGAAGAAAAACTGATATTATATTATTTTAGATTTCTTTCTTATAATAGTAAGTGGATGATGTATTCTTCCTTAAGGATTTTAATTGTTTTTCTGCTATTATATATGCATATACATATATGTATACCTGTTCACATTCTAAATTCTAGGTTACAATATTATCTTGCTGAGCTATTATAGCTCACTCTTGCTACTTATGTATATAGCAGCTAGGTCCCATGCTGATACTACGCACCACACCCCGCAAGAGGGTAAGGGAAAGGCGACCTTTTGAGCGAGTGCTGGCGACCATCCCCGAGGTAGTGACAAGCGAAGGGGCTTAGTATACTTATGTAAATTAAGTGTGTAAGTTGTAATAAACTTTGGTTGTTGAAAGGCTTCCTGTAGAAGCTTTGTTCAGCAATGTACTTAGTAAAATTCTGGGCTTGTAATAACTGTTAATTTTAAACTTTTAAATATTGTGGATGTTGTTCTATGAGCATATGACTGGTGTGTGTGTATGTGTGTATTAGTGTGGGGTCAATTGCTTAATTATTAAAAAAAAAAACTCAAGAGATATTGATATTGAATGGAAATTGGACCGTGATTAGGGCTGCACATGGGTTCCAAAAACCGATCAAACCGACCCAAACCGACCCTCTTTTTAACCGATCAAACCGAACCGTCCAAAACCGTGGGTTAAACGGGTTAATTTTTAAAAAACCCGAATTAATTGGGTTGGGTAAGGGTTTAACAAATTTTAACCCTTACCAACCCAACCCAACCCGTTTACATAAAATGCAGAATTTTTTTGCATATTTTCTAAATATTTTGTATATTTTCTGCATATATTTTTACAAATTTCTGCACTCTAAATTTTCTGCACTATATAAATTTTCTGCAACACTTTCTGCAATATTCTGCAACACTTTATGGCTTCTGCAACACTTTCTGCAACACTTTCTGCAACATTCTGCAACACTTTCGAGCTTCTGCAACATTTTCTGCAACATGTTCTACGAAGTGCATAATTTTTTGTAAAGTTCTTCCGATTAGTAAATTTAACCCAACCCAACCCGAACCAAACCGAACTAATTGGGTTGGGTCGGGGTTGGGTTACAATTTTTTTTTTCAGTTAATGGGTTGATTTCTTATAAAACCGAACTAATTGGGTTGGGTCGGGGTTTGACGAAAACCCGACCCAACCCTACCCATGTGCAGCCCTAACCGTGATGACCTGGATCCAAAATGCTTAATGATGCTTTACAAATTAACATCACATGATTCATACTTGCCTCAAGTTTAATGATTCTTACAGACTTGTTTAATAAAGTTGAAACTGCAGAAACCTTAATTTAAGAAGGATTCAATATATGGGTGATCCTAACCAATAACTTTAAACAGACAATTAATGGCAGCAAAGAAAAAAGCATTCACTAATTTAAGAAGGAGTTCATGCATAGTTCCTTGGTCCAAGCATAGTTAGAGCCGTAACAGCTTTGCGTATTTGCTAGGATAAATCATTGAGAATCTTGAAGTTGCATCATTTTGCATGAATAATTATTCCCTCAGTTTTTAAACTTTTATTTTGGTTAGGGATATGATCTGCGAGTGAGATCAACAACAAGGATAATGTTATCTTCGGAATCCATTGTAAAGTGGCTAATCTTCTGCTTTTGTTGTTTGGCCGCCTTCCGGGTATTTAGCAACTGGTGTTAAACTGTTAATCATACACGATCATTCACTTTCTACTATGAGACTGTTACATAACATGCAGATTTGGAGTAGATTAGTGCAACTTTTAAAATACCAAAGACATTATAATAAATGCATTACATCATAATGCAAACAATGTGAACAGTCAAATACTTCATTGGCAAGGAACACTGTTTCTTAAAGTTTAAATACAGAACACAGGTTTAAGAGCTTACATGAAATTAGTGACTGAAACATGCCAGACCTTGGATAATAATACAGAATCTTAGTATTAAGAAAAGGTAAGTCCAGAAAGTAAACTTCTGGAACCAAACTTACAATCCTAACCCCAACACCATAAGAAATTAACGAAGAATAAAAGAATAGTAAGGATCCGTCAAGAAGGTCTCCGAACAAATAAAAAGATAAGACTTCAGAGTGCAGAAAAGGAGGAAACTTATAAGCATGAATACTAGAATTATTTCATGCTTGCAACATATCAATATAAATGTTGAAGTAGAGACTTTCTAGTCTCTGTATAGTTGATAGGAAAAACAAATAAAAGAATCAAGTAAAAACCACTAATTTTTTATACTAACCAGACTATCTTGATTTAAAGAAAAACACTATAGCAATTCCTTTTTTTTAGGATTTCCTTTGCAGCCACTGCATTATACATTTCAGCTTCCTTCCATTCTTCCCTAGCCTTTGTGGAATATTGTTGGGCAGATAAGTGATCACCTCTTAAATAAGCATCACTGGCTGCCTTCGAATGCCGTGATGCTAGCCTGTTCCATAAAAAAATTGGAATAACTTCATTTGTACGAGTTATACCTTTTAACCCCCAAAGTATCTAAAGTATACCTTTTAACCCCCAAAATATCTAAAGTATACCTTTTAACCCTCGGTATCGGTTTGTGAAATGTCTCTTTTGCCCATCCGACTTATACCGTTTTTTTATTTTTTATTTTTTGTACCGGTTTAAGGGTTATTAGGACCTTTATGGATACTTCGAGGGTTAAAAGGAACGTTTTGAAATATTGAGGGCTGATGGGTATATCAGTGGAAACTTTGAGGGTTAAAAGGTCATTAAGCCTTTAAATATTGTGGATGTTGTTCTATGAGCATATGACTGGTGTGTGTGTGTGTGTATTAGTGTGGGGTCAATTGCTTAATTATTAAAAAAAAAACTCAAGAGATATTGATATTGAATGGAAATTGGACCGTGATGACCTGGATCCTTGACCCCGGATCTAGGGGCGTCACAGATGGTATCAGAGCTAAGAGTCATAATGCTCAAGAACAAAAGTGATAATAATAAATGTATCAGTTACAATCTAAATTGTGAACTTCCATCAAGTTCAGGGGTGGTATATCGCAGGTAGTATTTACTTTAAGCATATATTATAATTTATTAGACTGTTACTAATAGAATTTTATGTTTTATTATAGGGAGCGGAGATGGGTGAGCCGAGTCAAGACCCCCAGTGGCTAGGGATGTCAGAGCAGGAGCTATTAGATCTTCAGCTGGCCGGGGTAGAGGTCCCCGAGTATGCAGTTGAGGACCTCAGGGAGAGACGCCGGGCGGCGGCTAGAGAGCGATTAGAGAGAGAGGAGGCAGAGGAGCAGAGACGGAGAGATGCTGTGGCCATAGTGCCATATATGGGTAGACCTTCTACAGGAGCTGATGAGGCAGGTCCTTCCAGAGTGAGATGGGAGATTCCGGAGGAGGAGAGGCCGTTACGTAAGAGGCCTAGATTGTCTGTTATAGCTGAGGAGGAGGAGGAGGAGATTGAGTGGACTGATATCCATATGATACCTACCCCTGCCTTGCCTGTTCCAGTACCATCACCAGTCCCATCTCCCTCACCGAGTCCTGGCCCTTTAGAGGATCCAGTTGAGCCATTCACTCCGCCCGGACATTTTATCTTCTCAGAGGATGAGATAGAGGGAGATCCATCTGAGGATGCAGATACCGAGTCTATTCCTCCATCCCAACCATTTGCACCTCCACCACCTCCACCTGTACAGGCACCTGCCCCAGCTGCTGTGCCCCCTCAGGAGGCACCCTTACCGACAGGTGACTCTCTACCAGCCATTCTGTTGATGGAGTACTTTGCCCTTCAGGGTCAGTTGGAGGAGTCCCATCGAGTGATAGACACACTGATGCAGAGGTCAGAGAGAGGGAGAGGAGGCATCATTCCTGATGGTATATCTTTGGGATTAGTGAGTGTTGAGCTGCGGGCCCTGGGTGACATTAGGAGGTTATTAGCTGATAGAGGAGACCCAGAGTGGAGGGCTGCGATAGTGGATACAGTCACGACTATGGTAGTCCAGATCCGGGATATTATCAGGGCAGGACTGTGAGTCGGGATAGTAGTCTACGTCTCTAATCAGACTAGTCATCTTACTGATGTCTTTTTGTGGGATTAGTTTAGTTGGTTGCTGTTTTAATCCCAGTCTGATTGGAAGACAGTTAGTAGCACTTTTGTTGTAGCAGACCAGTATGTATAGTTATGTTTGTAGGTTTCGAACCATGTACCTAAGTTGTAAAATATTTATGTAAATTAATGAAGTTTGTGCATTTCTATCTAAATTTTTGCTGCATTTTTTTATAATAAATGTTGAGACTCAAAAATATATTGATGTATAAAAGGTGATTGACTTAATGAAAAGGCTATCGTGTTAAGGGCGATACACTTACCTACTAAAGTTATGGTATAACTAAAAGCAAATCGCGTGATAAAGATATTGTGATGTGCAAATGAGTTAATTAATGATATAATTGTGTATATAGAAATGATGTATATTGTAACCCAAATTCGGGTAATTAATAAGGACTATTGTTATGTACAGAACTATGCCGCCTAGACGTGATAGTAGAACGAATGCAAAGGGGAAATGAGAGAGACGAAAGAAGTCGAAATATAGAAGGTACTAGACTGAACGAAAATGCTCATAATGAAGAAAATCATGAAGAAGGAGAAGAGGAATCAACTGGCCAACAAAGGAATCCGGGAGGTGATCCCTTTACCTAATTCATGGACTTATTAAGACAGAATTTGGCTAATCCACAGAATCCCCAACAACCACCTGTTCTCCCCAATCAGGCAGCTAATTCTTTTCGTGCCTTTAAGTCATTAAAGCCCCCAGAATTTGAGGGAACCACTAACCCAGTAGTAGCTAGGGCATGGCTAAAAGAAATTGAGAAAGCTTTCGAAATACTGAGGATAGAGGAAGATCAGAAAACAGTTTTTGCAGCCTATCTCTTAAAGGGAGAGGCAAATTACTGGTGGGAAGCTAAGAAGAACCTAGAAGAAGCGGGAGTGATAACCTGGGAGCGTTTCACTAGGGTGTTCCTAGAAAAGTATTCTCCTAGGTATTTAGAAAACCAAATGGAATTAAAGTTTCTGGAGTTAAAACAGGATAACCTAACAGTGGCAGAGTATGAAACTAAATTTACAGAACTGTCGAGGTTTGTTCCCGAGTTTGTGCGTACTGAAGAACAACGAGCGAAAAGGTTTCAACAAGGATTGAAACCCTGGTTACGAACGAGAGTGGCCCCATTTGAGTTGACTGATTTTGCTGCAGTGGTTCAAAAGGCATCAATTATAGAGGCCGAGAGTGAGCAGGCTCAAATAGGTCGAGAGAATAAGAAAAGAAGATTTGAGGGCCCAAAAGGAGGTTCAAATGAGGGAAGCTACTTTAACAAAGGAGGTAGAGGACAAAAATCTCAATTTGTGGGAAAGTCGGGGGGTAACAAGACTACTAGTGAGACGATAAATCAGGGTGGTAAATCTTCAGGAACATTTCAGTCCAATCAATCACGACCACCATTACCAGATTGTGAGACGTGTGGTAAAAAGCATATAGGAGTCTGTAGAGTGCTGGGAGTAACTTGTTTTAAGTGTGGGCAAAAAGGACACTACCTTAACCAGTGCCCATCAACTGATACAAACCCTAAAAGAGATGTTAAGTGTTACCAGTGTGGGAAATTATGACACATTGCTAGAGATTGCCGTTCAGGTGAGTCATACGCGCCAGGACAGAGTGGGGCTGCTTCAAATAGGCCTACTGCTATAGTGTACAACATGACCTTAGGGGAAGCGTTGACGAAACCAGATGCGGATACAGGTACTTGCTTTTCGATTTAAATTTTGTGTGTAAGTCTTTGGTTAAGGATCGACTTAATCAATTAATGGAATAAATAAGTTAATAATATAGATAAGGAAAATCAGTATCTGTTAAGGGCTAGGAAACGTTATGAAAAGAAAAGTAGGAGTGTTTTGGGAAAACACAAGCTCGTTGAGACGAACAGGAAATATATATTATAGGTAGTATTTTCTTACAATTGTTTTAAAGAATATTATTAGAGCTTATTTTCTGGAAAATTTTACAGAGAGGAGCTATAGGAATATTGAGGAGTTAATATTTATGTCATGATAGAGATCAGAAGATGGTCAAACCATAAGTGAGATACACTACCATTCGGAAAAGGTCAATGTGATGGCGGATATCTTCGTCAAAAGAGGAAGGAGAGACGAGATAACATGGAATGACTGGAAACAGGAGGAGATTTGTGAGGAAAAGACAGTAAAAGGACTGCTATTGATAAACTAAATGGCATGTTGATGAATGACAAGGAAGTTATGTTAGTGTATTTCTGCGCAAACAAGATAGAGATATTACAAAAGGAAAAGGATAAAGGAAATAGTGTGGAAGTTAGAAGGTGTGAATGAAAAAGATACTTATAGACATTTCCAACATGATTCCGGGACGGAATCCTTTTAAGGGGGGAAGACTGTAATAACCCTAACTTTAGAAACCATATTAGTAATCCAGGAAAATGGTGTGTAGGTACTCTATATTAGGGATGAAAAATGAGTAAACAGAAACCATATTAGTGTTGTACATTGAAAATAAGTGACTCGAAATGACGATGGATTTTAGAAATTCCTGAATTTTGATTTTGAGGATTTTGAGCTCGAACGAACTTCTATATCTTGGATATTAAGGAGTATAGAATTACTAAAGGAATTATATATTGAGGAATTAGTGAATTTAAGTTAAACCAAGGGATTATTAAGTTAAGAGAATACCAAAGGAAATTGGATTTGTAAATGATTTCGAAAACCACTGAGATAATGAGGTATACTCGAAATGAACCACGATTAGACGAGTATGGAAACCAAGCAACCAAGATTAGTAATTTAACAAGGATGCATACCACATTATGATTATCCAAGGTTAGTAGCATAATACTTAGAAAATAAGGAAATGAGAATATTAGATCATCCTAATGACATCACTAATGACATCATTTTCCACTAACTAGTTTTAAGGGCAAATTAGTACTTTAGCATGGTTTTTAATCACAAATATCTCCATGCTTCCACAAGACACTAGACTAATCAAGATTTAGCTAAGATAAGAGCAAGTAAACACAAAAATCTCTCTCCCCCATCCATATTACTACATTCGGCCAAAAGAGGAAAAAAAGGAGAAAAAGAAAGAAAAAAAATTCAAAACCCTAGCTCTCTTCAATAACAATTCAAGGGAAAAATCATGGAACTTCTTGGAGGTTAGGAAGGATCATATACAAAGTTTCATAGCAAACCAACATCATTTACCAAGGTAATAAAATCATTCAAGTTACTAGAAAAGATGATGAATAGTGTTTTCTAAGTGTTAACTTGTTTTTATGGTTTCCTTTAGTTGAATCAAGCTATTGTAAGGTTGTTAAGGATTACCCAAGGCTTGTTAAGTGTTGTTAGAGCTTCAAGAAGGTATAACTACTCTTGCCCTCTTTGTATTTATGGTGGGAATTAAATTGGTTAGTAGTTAAGTGATGTTAATGTTTAGTTTATAATGAGTATGTGTTGTAAATGGTTTGTTTTGATGTGGAAATTGTGTGTTGTGGACTTGTAACCATGGCTGGTAATGAAGACCACATGGTGTAGGTGATGATTATGGTGTTTGACAATTGATTTGGAGGAGTTGGATTTTGGAAAGTACGAAATTATAGCCGTTATAATGCCCGATTTTCGTTAGGAAGAAATCTGCCCTGTTTTGTGACCCCTGCATCCGTATGGTACCCTACTGCCTAGGTTACCAATTTACCATGTAATGATAGAGCTTAGTTCATAGATCGTTTTGATATAAGGTACGTTAAAATCTGATGAACGGTTTAGGAGAAAAGTCAGTTTTAGTGAAAGCGGTTCAGAAACCGAGAAAACGTAGTTGTGTCAACTTTGAGGCAATGACTACCATACTTAAACATTTTTAAAAATTATGAAACTTTGGGATAGTGTAGTAAGGTAGTCAAAGAGTGGTTACCAGTTGACCTTGTGGTAAAATTCAAAATCCATATTTTCTGAGAATTTTTACAGTTAAGTGTGATCGTTAGGGGAAATGGTGAAAACCCCTGAAACTTCGATTAAGGTTTTAAATGGTTAAGTTCTTGAACCTTTGGAGTAATAGTAATACGTTAAACATATATTCAAGTTCAAAGGTAATGTCATACAAGAGTGTAGTGAGTAAGAGATGTGGTCCTAACAACAGTCCTTTTGTGTTTATAGAAACTCCGGAAGAGGGACGAGCCATACCGTCAGGTTACCGGAACCGAGGCAAGATTTCTTCTATCCTTACTTTGTAAAACTACTTATCTTCACAAAGAAACTTGATTTCATGGAATATATATGTGATGCTATTATTACTATATTGTGAAGAAATTGTCTTCCTTGAGTATTGATATTGAAAAGAAAGGTATACGAAGATGTATATGAATATGGATATGAGTATGAGATGGATATGAATATGGATATGAGTATGAGATTGATATGAATATGGATATGAGTATGAGATGGATATGTATAGAGATGATTATGCATGAAGTGAACATGCCTTATGATTAAGAGAATAAGAGAGAATGGTATTAGTTGTTATCTAAAGTAAATAAAAGAATGGTATCAGTTGTTATCTAGGGTTATATGGTTTATAATACTATATTAAAAATATTCTTTTTGAGTATCAGTGGTTTAATAAATATTATTTGATTATTATTCATTACTCTTAAAATAGACGGAATATTTTATGAATATAAAAGTATATTTGATTCCTGAATATGAAAGAGATGTCTGGATCATAATCAAAGCATTATGTTACATATATATATATATATATATATATATATATATATATATATATATATATTTTATAGAAGTAATGTGCGAGAATGGAAATGATATGAGTGAATGATAAATGGAAATGGAAATGATATATGTGAATGGAAATGGAAATTGAAAGGAAAAATGTGGAATGGTATTGGTATAAATGGAATACTGATTGAAAAAAGGGGGGATTGCAACAGACTTGCGTAAGTGGCTGTGTCAGGGCTGTGTGCGACACAGTCCAGCATTTATTATTTTTATTACGGCACGAAGATGCCAAGGGAGGATGTTAGCAGGTGGCCTTCCTCCAGGGATGATCTTCATTCCTTCTACCGGTAGTAAAAAGATAGCAGGTACGATTAGGCGACTGATCATCGTCCTAACGTATCAGGCGACAGCAGATATCCCCAATGTTTCTGACAAGAAAGTGTAGAAAATGGTTTTCAGATTTCTATACTGAAAACAGAATAATGATATGAGATGATGGAATTATGGTTACAGATGAAGAAAAACTGATATTATATTATTTTAGATTTCTTTCTTATAATAGTAAGTGGATGATGTATTATTAAATAAGAGCTTTATTCTTCCTTAAGGATTTTAATTGTTTTTCTGCTATTATATATGCATATACATATATGTATACCTGTTCACATTCTAAATTCTAGGTTACAATATTATCTTGCTGAGCTATTATAGCTCACTCTTGCTACTTATGTATATAACAGCTAGGTCCCATGCCGATACTACGCACCACACCCCGCAAGAGGGTAAGGGAAAGGCGACCTTTTGAGCGAGTGCTGGCGACCATCCCCGAGGTAGTGACAAGCGAAGGGGCTTAGTATACTTATGTAAATTAAGTGTGTAAGTTGTAATAAACTTTGGTTGTTGAAAGGCTTCCTGTAGAAGCTTTGTTCAGCAATGTACTTAGTAAAATTCTGGGCTTGTAATAACTGTTAATTTTAAACTTTTAAATATTGTGGATGTTGTTCTATGAGCATATGACTGGTGTGTGTGTGTGTGTGTATTAGTGTGGGGTCAATTGCTTAATTATTAAAAAAAACTCAAGAGATATTGATATTGAATGGAAATTGGACCGTGATGACCTGGATCCTTGACCCCGGATCTAGGGGCGTCACACCCAGAGTATAGGAAACAACTCATCCACCCAAGTGTTTCTTGAGCGCTCGACCCTCTTTTTGAGTCCATCAAGGATAATCTGGTTTGCCACCTCTTCTTGTCCATTAGCTTGAGGATGAGCCACTGAAGTAAAGCGAAGCTCAATAGCATTCTCCTCACAATATTTCTTGAACTCTTCATTGTTGAACTATGTCCCATTATCCGTCACAAGGATTCGAGGGATACCATACCTGCAGATTATGCTTTCCCAAAAGAACTGAGCGACTTTTTTGGTGGTTATCTTGGCTAAAGGTTTAGCCTCAATCCACTTAGTGAAGTAGTCAATGGCCACTATCAGGAACTTCCTTTGTGCTGAAGCTACGGGGAAAGGTCCAAGTATGTCCATTCCCCACATTGCGAACGGGATATGAGAGTTAATCGAGGTTAACATCTCAGGTGGCTGCCTTACAATCGGAGCGTGCTTCTGGCACCTGTGATAAGTGGATTTTATATCCACTTGGAACGCTTCGTTTCGCCTTAAATTGGTGACTTGACCTCAAGTATGTTGTGTTTTTGATTCATTTTTAGTGATAATGTGCAGGGCTATTATCATGAAGCAAGGATGTGTTTTTACATGTTTTATGGTGGATTTAAATGCATAGAGTAAAGAGCGTGAAGTGGCGAGAGAAACGGAGGAGAAATGAGCAAAATGCAAGAAAACAACAAGCCGGCAGAAGCTGAGCGCGTAGCCGCGCAGTCCAGGAGCGCAGCCGCGCGGTGGCCGCCTGACAAAAATCCTATTTCGACTTAAAATCGATATTTTTTGGTATTTTCTTGGAGGACAAGTCGCACAGGGCTATATAAACACATCTACACATCAGAAGAGCGACGTTTTACACAGAGAGAGCCGAGAGATAGAGATTCATACTTGGAGAAGGATTTCTACGTTCGTGACAAGCTTAGAAGATCTAGATCTACTTTTGTATTCTTCTAATTAGGCGATACTCTGGATTTCGGATTTTTTTCTTAACTCTATTACTCTAGCACTATTGTTTTTATTCAGACCTTGTTTTACATCATGTTTTCTCTAGATCCCATGATGACGAGCCGTTCGATTATGAACTAATCGTTGTCATGGGATTCTAACGGATATATTTACGGAGTTTAGTAGTTTGATTGCTTTAAAGAATTGTGTGTGATGAACTGTGATATCCTCGCATGGTTGTGCTTAATGTTTTTAGATGCGTAGCTAAAATCTAAATTGTTAATCTTTATTGAAGCGACAGTGGATCTAAAGATTAGAACTTGCCATGCTAGCATAGGTTTATGAATGTTTTGACATCATGATTCGTATTGTAATTTTAACCATCTTACGCTGCCCTATGTGATCTCAATGGATAACTTGTTCTTAAACCTTTATGTTTTCAAATCTTATAGACATATAGGGTCTAAACATAATTGGTGTCTACTTAGCTTCTATCTCTTTTGTGGATGTTTGGGTAGTTTGGTATACGTATATTGAAAGGTAGCGTGTGCTTATTTCGTGTTGTCCGATCAGATATCATAACCATCGCATACTTTGGTTAAAGGCTTCAACTCTAGACGAAATATTTAATGAAGTTAGGATCCCATGTTTATTCTCTCATTAGTAAATCAGTTTTAAACCACGTTAGTTAATTAGATCTTAATAGTGTTAAATTGATTCTTAGATAATTTAGATAACTAAAACCCAAATTTGATACTTGTCTTAGCAGTGAATTGAAATCATACATTGTTGCATAGGTGCATATTCTGTTTTACACCAGTCTCTGTGGGAACAAACTTTACTTTATCTTATATTACTTGTGACCACGTACGCTTGCGTGATTTTTTGTGAACAACCTGTCACACCTCTTGACATAATTCTACGCATCGGCCAACATTTCTGGCAAATAGAATCCTAAACGAGTGATTTTATGAGCTAGGGCTCTGCCCCCAAGTGTTGCCCACAGATTCCTCCATGAACTTCCTCTAGTGCTTCCTTTGCCTCCTAGGGCCTTTAACATCGCAAGTATGGAATGACGAAAGATCTCTTGTAAAGGATGCCTTCGATCAAGGCATATCTCAATGCTCTCACCGACAGCTTTCGTGCCTCTTGGGCATCGTCAGGGAGCCACCCATTTTCTAAATGAGCTTTGATTGGATCTATCCAACAGCTCCCTACATCGATTGGTGCCACCAATTTTGAATTGATGGCTGGGGTCTTCAAGATCTGGAAGCAAACACTCCCTGCATAATTCTTTATTTCTGAAGAAGCGAACTTGGACAGGGCATCAGCCTTAACGTTCTCTTCTCTCGGAATGTGCTCCACATAGTACTCATCAAACGGAGTCATAATAGCTTTCATAACTCTTAAATATTTTGCCATAGTTTCATCCTTGGCTTCAAATTCACCATTTACTTCCGAGACTACCAGTCTTGAATCTCCACAAATTTTAAGGCTCTTGACCCTCATGATTCTGGCCAAGCCCAATCTGGCTATCAAGGCTTCATACTCAGCTTCGTTGTTGGTTGTTGGGAAGTCCAACTTTAAAGCATACTCAACTGTGAACCCATCGGGGCTTTGTAAAACCATTCCCGCACCACTAGATTTTGTTTTTGATGCCCCATCAAAATAGAGCACCCAATATTCCTTCTGATCTGGTAATAGCTCTTCATCTTTATCCTTACCTTTAGGGGTGGGTACTATCTCCTGCCCCCGACTTCTTGGTTGCCACTGGTATATTCAACCACGAAGTCAGCCAATGCCTGAGCCTTGATCGTTGTCTGAGGTTTGTATGTGATACCAAATTCTCCAAGTTCGATTGCCCACTTGATTAGCATTCCACTGGCCTTCGGGCCATGCAAATTATTTCTCAATTGTTGGTCCATCATGACTTTGATCTTGTGTCACTGGAAGTATGGTCGTAGCTTTCTTGAAGCTGTTATTAACGCTAAAGCAAACTTCTCGATAGGAGAGTAATTCAATTCGGCTTCGTGCAACACCTTGCTCACATAATAGATAGGTTTTTCAACCTGCTCTCTTCTCGGATGAGAACAGCAATCAGGGCTTGTTCAGACACAGCCAAATACAGATACAAAGTCTCCCCGATATTAGGTTTCGCCAACAAAGGGGCTTCAGTCATGTATTTCTTCAACTGTTCAAAGGCCTCTTGGCTCTCAGGAGTCCACTCCAAATTTTTCACCTTCTTCAATGCTTGGAAGAAAGGCAAGCACTTGTCGCCAGACTTAGAGATAAATCTCCCCAGGGCTGCTACACTCCCCGTCAGCTTCTGTACATCTCGTATAGAATGGGGGGGTTCCATGTCTAAAATCGCCTTGATCTTATCGGGGTCAGGTTCTATGCCTCGATTTGAAACCATCAAACCCAAAAATTTTCCTGATCCAACACCAAAGGCACACTTGGCTGGATTCAACATCATCTTATGGTGCTTAATATGGTCTGCCTTGATTAGGCTTTTGACCAACATGTCAGCAACATAGACCTCCATGGTTTTCCCAGTCAGATGGGCGAATATCTTGTTCACCAATCGCTAATAAGTGGCTCCTGCATTCTTTAGACCAAAAGCCATAACAAGATAATAGAAAACACCAAAGTCAGTTATAAAAGATACCTTTGGGATGTCATCCTTATGCATCTTAATCTGATTGTAGCCGCTGAAACTAGGGCTGAGCAAAACCGAACCGAAACCGAAAAATCGAACCGAACCGTGCAAATTCGGTTCGGTTCGGTTCTAATTTTTTGAAAATTCGGTTTATTCGGTCCGGACCGAATAGACCGAAATAAAAATCGGTTCGGTTCGGTTCTTTGAAAAATATTTCGGTCCGGACCGAATAGACCGAATAGTCCGAATAATATATACTTTAATTTTTATATTTATGTTATATACATTTTATATATATCTTATAAAATATAATTATATTATCTAATTTGTAAATTCTAATTATATCTATGTTGGTGGAATAGTGGTGATTAATTGATTATTATTTTTGTGATAAATCATGAATTTTTAGCTTTATTTATAATATAGGTTTTTTTCCAAAAAAAAATTCGGTTTTTTCGGTCCGGACCGAACCGAACCGAATTATTTCGGTTCGGTCCGGTTCGGTCCATGATTAAACTTTGGTCCGGTTCGGTCCATGAGCTGAATGCTCAGCCCTAGCTGAAACCATCCATGAAACTCAACATCTCATGCCCAGCAGTGGCATCTATCAGCATGTCAATCGTTGGTAGAGGGAAACAATCTTAGGACATGCGTCATTCAGATCAGTGAAGTCTATGCACATCCTCCACTTTCCATTCGCCTTCTTGACCATCATAGGGTTAGCCAACCACTCGGGGAACTCAATTTCTTTAATGAACCCGGCTTCTAAGAGCTTGTCAACTTCTTGCTTAATGGCTTCTTGCCTTTCAGAAGCGAAATTTCTCTTCTTCTACTTTATTGTCTTCCGCTTTGGATCAACATTTTTGTGAGTTATGAGTTGGGGATCAATCCCTGGCATGTCGGCCTCTGTCCAAGCAAACACATCACTGTTTTCTTGTAAGAAAGTCATCAATCTGCCCTTCAAGGGTTCCTTCAGAGAAGCTCTAATATACGTAACCTTTTCGGGGTCTCCGAGATCTAGAGGTATTGGAACCAAATCTTCTGCCGGCTTTCCTCAGTGTTCATCATCACCTCGGACATCCATGTCTTCAATCGGAAGGACCTGCCCCTCGACTCCATCGGCTCTCAAAGCAGCTACGTAGCAACTTCTAGCCATTTTTTGATCTCCTTTCTGTTTTCCAACACCATTACGGGTTGGAAACTTAATCTTCATGTGATAGGTAGAGGCCACAGCCTTAACGCATGAAGCCCAGTCCTTCCCAGCATTGCATTATATGTTGAGGCTGCCTTGATTACTAAGAAATTCAACATCTAAGTAGCCTCCTTATGTTCCTGCCCAATAGTCACAGGTAGCTGAATGGTTCCTTCAACCTTGGATTCAACTCCATTAAATCCAAATATAGGCATGTTGGTGAGGGTTAGCTGAGACTCATTATATCCCATCTTTATAAATGCATCATGAAACAGAATATCAATAGAACTCCATTGTCTATCAAGACTCATTTTACTTCTGAGTTTCCAATCACAGGAATTATGACCAACGGGTCGTCATGGGGGAACTTTACCCCTTCCAAGTCTGAATCATCAAAACCAATCACTATCTCAGTTTTCGCACGCTTCGGGGCCTCTCCCACGATGTGCATCACTTCTCTTGCATAAGCCTTTCGAGAGTTCTTTATCGTGTCGGCCGCTGTCGGGCCTCCCAAGATCATATTGATAACCGGACCTCGGGGCTGTTGGTTACGATCACGGTCATTATCCCTTCGATCATTGTTCTTCCTGTCATAGTCTCTTCTTTGATTTCCACGATCTTCACCTTTCGTGAACTGGCTTAGTTTCCCTCTTCGGATCAAGAATTCAATCTCGTCCTTGAGCTGTCTACAATCGTCAGTGTCGTGTCCCATATCCTTGTGAAACCTACAATACTGATCCTTATTTCGCTTTGAGGGGTCACCCCTGAGTGGCTTCGGCCATCGAAAGTCCTTATCCTTCTAGATCTCTAACAAGATCTGACTCCTAGGAGTTTTTAACCTTGCATATTAAGAAAATCTTGGGCCCAGACTTTTCTTAGATGTGGAGTCAGAGTCTTTGCTAGTTCGGGGATATTTGTCCTTAGCGTCGTACTCTTGCTCTTGCTTTCGTTTTCTAGAGTCGTCGTTGTTCCCTCCATTACCTACTGTGGCCTCTTTCTTCATGCTGTCTTCAGCTTTGTTATACTAGTTAGCCCTTCATTGTAGCTCAGCCATATTCTCAGGGGGATGCTTTGCCAACGACCTCTTAAAGAAGGGGTCAGTAGTCCCGTGCTCCAGGGATACCATGGCCACCTTATTTTCCAGGTCAGTGATGTTTAGTGTCTCCTTAGTGAATCGCTTGAGGTAATCCCTCAGGTTCTCATTCTTTCCTTGTACCACATACATAAGAGATGCAGAGATTTTCTCATGAGTTCTTCCGCTAATGAATTGGCTGACAAAAGCGGCACTCAACTCCTTAAAGGAGTCGATCGAAATTTCAGGCAACCGACTATACCATCTTTGAGCCATGCCTGATAGGGTTTTAGGAAACGCCCTACACTTTAGAGCGTCACTGATGTGCTAGAAATAAGGATTTAAAATTGATTGGAAGTGCACAATCTCGTTTTAGTAAAATTAGATTCGTTCCGTAGAGACTAATATTTTCGCGATCCTTAATTCTTAATTTAATCGAATTAGAACAAGTTTGATTTTTGAAAATTTGGATTTTTTTTATTAATTCCTAAAAGATAATTTATCTATTTTTAAAAGAAAAATTAAATCTATCCTAATTTTAATCTAACTAATTAAAAGTGAAAAGAACAAAAATTAAATTATTCAAAATTCAAATTAAAGCTAAAATAAATTTCAAAACTCGAATTAAACCAAATTTTATTCTAAAAACTATTTTTTTTCTCTAATTAAAAATTATTTACAGAAATTTTTTTAGAAAAATTGGGCATGAGGTATTCGTAAAATGAACTAGCCAAAAACGAACCCAATCACCATAGCCAATCTCATAACAATCTAATATTTCGATTAAGGAAGAAAGTAATTTTTTTTTACAGGAAATGAAAATCTCAACAATGAAAAACTCAGTAACAAACCAACAAACCGACAGATTCTAACTCAGTAACGAAAACCAGGAACTCGCTACACAGACTCGGCGAAACAGATAGCATTGACTCGGTGACAACTCGGCCAATTCAATAGCACAAAACATTAATTCCAAAACAAATTTTGTAAAACCAGCGATCAACAACAAACAAACAAGAGAATTCGAAAGCAATAACTCGTACAACTCGGCTATAAAAACTTAGTACTTCGAACGAAACATACAAGAACTCAATAAATTACACTTGATAAATCAGAAACAACTGGTAATACATCGAACTCAGCCACATAACAGCAAAACGAAACCAACTCAGCAAGGATTAACAACAACAACTCTTAAAACGCAAAAAAAAAAACGAAGCAAAAAAAAAGGAAAGGGGAAGGAGTTTGTGAATTAAACGAAAAACCGGAGTATACTGAGTGTGTTAATACGAAGACAAAGAAGGAGAGGGGAGGGATTGTTTGCGAATTTTCTGGAGAGAGAGAGAGGGGGGGGGGAGAGAGAGAGAGAGAGAGAGAGAGAGAGAGAGAGAGAGAGAGAGAGAGAGAGAAAGGAATCGAAGAGAAATACGAAAGGAGAGAAGAAAAAATTGGGTTTGAGAATTTGCAGCTGTGTATATGTGTGGGTCGCAGGAAAAAGAGGAAAAGAAAGAGGAGGGGCTTGTGTGTAATTGTAAGGATCGAAAAGAGCACGGAGATATGAACTGGGAATTTGTGTGTTTAATCGGAGAAGAAGAAAAAAAAATGGTGGGCTTCGTAATTTAGAAGAATAAAACGAGAAAGAACACAGAATATACCGGTGAATTAAAACAAAGCCAGGGGAATTAAAGGTTTCAAATTTAGGGAAAACAGAAAAAGAAAAAAAAAATTTAAGGATAAGAAAATAAAAATGAAATTTAACGAAACTAATAAATATTTTTTTTAAAATTACACTACACATAAAACATAAAAAGTAGATCTACAATTAACAATTATAAAACCCACAATAAAATCGAAATTTAAAGGGGCAAAATTACGAATTAAAACTAAAATAAAAACTACGAACAAGGAAATAAAAAATCGTTACTTTCAACCCATAGTAGTTAGCATTTCGCTACTTTGTCCACTAATCGGATTTACGAAAATAACGAAAGGAAAGTAAAATAAACGAGAGAGCAAGACAAGAAATTAAAGGAAATGGAATTGCATTAAAATTAAAAAGAGTGTTTACAAGGTTTGAAACTAAAGAAAATACAAGAAATTAAAACTACCGTAAAATCTAAGTTTCTAAATACAAGGGGGTAAGGGGGTATTTATAGGATGAGAATTAGGGTTAAGGGGGGTGTTGGGTAAATCCCCACCATACATTTGTGGTGTGTGGTGGTGAAATCCTAGCCATTTATTTGTTTCCTTCCCCCTTAACCTTTGAAGAGTTGATCTTGGCCATACACTTATGTAGTGTGTTGGGATGATCTTCACCTTCCACTTGTCTTGAAATATTCCTTTTGCTCCAAGCTCCTAATTCTTTTCCTTCTTTCATTTTTGGTCCTTTTTCTTCCTTTTTTTCCCTTCCTTGTTCTTTATTTCTTTATTTTCCCATTTCTTTATTTATTTACGAATTTCCTGAAATGCAACAAAATAATTTATTAAAATACGAGTTCAAACAATAAATAGGTAATAAAAATATGCAAAAATATGCACTTATCAAATGTCCCCATACCTATCTTTTGTTCGTCCTCGAGTAAAACAAAAATAAAATCTAGATAAAAAGTCCTATACTCCTTTTCGTAGGTGTGACGATTGCATTTGGCATATGCAACAAGCCCTTTAAACCCCTAGACAGCCCTAGTGGAAGAGTGAGGTCTCGTGAGAGCCTATATTGAATGTACCCACAAAATCCATCTAGTTTGTATAAAAGATTACATGGCAATGCACACCACATATACATGTCCTCTCATGATACATCAACTTAAGAATCAAAATGAAGTTGCAAAGTCTTGGTGTGGAAAGTGCAAGGATTCACATAGTCTACTTAAAGAAGCATGCACGAGTGATTACAAGTTCATGTCAGGTGCAAAAATTATTGGAAACCATGCTAAGTCTACAAGAGCACACCTTAGAATCAAAACTTTAGATCTCATATGCAAAAGAAACAAGCAATACCTCACATTTCACTCACAAAAGAACATTCACTTAAGAACAAGGGTAAGTGTATCACTCATTTCCAACAAAAATCAAAAGCATACTTGACATTTGGTATCATTCTAACTTAAACACAACATACATCAATGATGCCAATCAAAAGGTCTTTATTTGGGTTGTAATGGGGCTAGGGACAGGGTATGTCAAGTAAGGCCAAAACAAGGTGTAGTGTCAAAAGCTAGTAGTCACCATGGAAATCATGCACAACACCAAACTTCCTCCCCACATAATTATTTTTCTATTTTCAACAAAAGGACTTGACTAGTCGAATGAAGGAGGATTACAAAAAAAACATAAGTATGCTCTTATATATATATATATATATATATATATATATATATATATATATATATATATATATATATATATATATATAATTCTATTTATTTATTATTTTTTTATTTTTTATAAGAGCTAAGATAAATATAAGCAACCATAATCCTCCTTTAGATTTGACTTGAAAATCGACTAACAAGGTAACCAACAAAATATATATTTCCTCAAAAGTTATGAACAAAAGTATACCCATCTCACACACCTTATTACTTCCTCAAGTTCCTACTAGCCTTTGACAAATTGGGATCAAGTATACGTAAGGCTGTACAAGAAAAAGGTCTTAGGCGAGTAATGTGGTGTGTCACCGAAAGAATTTGATTAAGCTCAAAGGGGTAACTAATTGATCACACAAGAATGGTGTGGATATTTTGGAAATATGGGTTATTCCTAAGTGCCTTTATCATCTTATCATCAATCAATGTCATGTATTTCAAGAAAGAATTCAAACAAGTGCTAGCAATGCAAATGACAAGTGGACACTCAAGCAAACGAATATAAATGCAAAAGATGTGCATATAGGCTCAAAACTCGCTTGGTGTGATAGAACATAATCAATCTCAAGTAAAGGTATCCTCAATGCACTTACTTGTACTCAAAGCATGAAAACCAAATCATCTTACACCTAATCATGACCTTCTAATTTCTTGCACAAAACAAATAAGTCAACTAGTTTCACCTTACTAGTGAAAGTGTGTGGACAAGAACTTAGCAAATCACTTATCAATCAAAAGCTAAAGGATCACAAGATTATCATAGCATGTAAGGGTGCATCAAGCAACGAGCAATCAATTAACAAGACTAGAATAAGATTAGAACTCTTTTTGTGATTTTTTTTTCATTTTTTAATTTTTTTAATTTTTCAATTCTATGTATTTACACTAAAAACCTCCCCCATATCTAAATCATGCATTGTCCTCAATGTATGCAAATGCAAGAGAAATGATTAAATGAGAACGAGGTAATACCTGATAAGGGATGACGAAGATGAATGAAAATGAAAAACAACTAATTAACACTACTCACGCACACTACTCCTCCCCCATACCTGAATTACACGAGGGGAGGCAAAGGAATAAAACCGAATTAGCCGATGCCGGTAGGAAACAAGGAATGAATTTTCGAGAAGAGCTCAAGATGCCGTTGAAGCTCTAACACCTTAGTGACTTTTGCAAGAAGACAAAAATATTCATTCAAAGTAAAAGCATTGTAACCACTAGTGTTTTCCATAGACCAAAGTATGGCTTCTTTATGTTATTTAAGCAAATTAATTAATTGGATTTCTTGGTCCGGGTTTAAATCACTATTGATAACAACAGAGAGAAGTTTGTCTTTTTGCAAGAAAATGTGATCGAAAGTGGAGGGATGTGTTATAAAATCAAGTGGAGGTGGCTCACCAACGGGAGTTGTAATAATAGTACTAGGGTTGACATGGTCAGTATTAGATTCAGCTTCCCATTTAGAACAAATGTGATTTAAAGCCCCTAACAACTCATCAAAAGTAGGTGGTTCACCAACGGGGTTTTTAACAACGGCTTCAACATTAACATCCTCGGGTGGAGTCTCCCATTTGGAAAAAATGTCGTCCAGCTCTCTCAACATCTCTTCCGAGGTCATATCTCTTAATGAATCAACATATTCTCGGTTAGACTCATGGTTGACTTTGAAATCCTCATTGAGAAGAGACTCAATCTCACTATCCTCCAGGTTTGACCAATTAACAATGTCATCAACAAGATTAACCCCTATTGTTTGTTCATAAAGCTCATTTGGTTCTTTTTCGACATTAAAGATGTTAAGGTTAATTGTCATATTACCAAAAGTGAGTTTCATCGAACCATCCCTACAATTAATCAAGGCATTGGATGTAGCAAGAAAAGGTCTTCCTAGAATGATCGGGATTTGGTTCTTAGGATTCGTGACGGGTTGAGTCTCGAGGACAACAAAATCAACCGGAAAGATGAAACCAACCTTAATTAGCACATCCTCAATTATTCCCTTAGGCGTTTTGACAGAACGATCGGCTAATTGAATTGTCATATTCGTCTTTTGAAGTTCGCCTAAACCTAGGGCTTGATAGACCGAAAATGGAAGCAAGTTCACACTAGCGCCTAAGTCAAGTAACGCCTTGTCCACAAAGGTATTGCCTATGACACATGAAATTGTAAGACAACCAGGGTCCTTATATTTCACGGGAATTTGATTCGAAAGAATTGAACTAACATGAGAAGTCAAAAAGGCTTTCTTAGGGACATGAGTGGAACGTTTGTGAGAACATAAATCTTTTAGACACTTAGCATAAGTGGGAATTTGTTGAATGGCATCTAAAAGAGGAATGTTGATCTCGACTTGTTTGAAAACTTCCAAAATCTTGTCTATTTGAGGAGATTGTTTGTTTGAAAGGAGTCTTTGAGGATAAGGAGCTTTAGGCTTAAAGACACATTCACTAGGTTCTTCGTGAATGGATTTTGAAAGTGGAATGACAAACGAAGACTTGTTAGGTGAAGGTGGTGATTGAATCGATGAAGGCTCGCTAGATGATGATGATTTATGAGAAGATTCTGATGACTCGGAAGTGGATTTCGAAGATGAGGGTTCAACATTTGACTCTTCTTCGTCTTCGGGAGACTCGACTCCTACCTGATTATCAATTGTTTTCCCGACCTTAAAGAAATGATAGCATTAACATATTCGGGAGGTCTTTGGTTGAGAGGAAATTTAGGGTTGACCTCAGTTTGACTCGGGAACTTGTTCTTCTCTCGCTCACACATGGCGTTGGCTAATTGACTCACTTGAACCTCTAACTCAGATATGGCTTGAGTACTAGCATTCAAAAGTTTCCTATCTTGAGTCATGGTTTGCATGAAAGTTTGTTGAGATTGAGCCAAATTAGTCGTTGATTTCAAAAGCGCATCAAGAGTCTTTTCCAAGGAATTAATTCTCTTATCCGACTCGTGAAAGTCGGGAGGGTGGGCGGGTGCTTGAGTCGAGGCTTGAATCGAGTTTGGATAAGGAATTTGTTTTTGAATCGAGTACGAGTTTTGATTGGGCTTTTGAAAACAAGGAGGTTGAAAAGAAGGTGGCGGAGATTGGTAGTTTTGGCCTTGGTTCCACGAGAAATTCGGGTGATTCCTCCAACCGGGATTATAAGTAAGAGCAAAAGGATCATTCCTTTGGTTTGGTGAAAACACCGCATTGACTTGTTGGAAATCTTGCGAATTTTGCATCCCTTGATTCGGGTAAACAGACATGTGTGAGGGTCCACTATGAGTTTCCAAAGCTTCGAGTCTCCTAGTAAGGGTGGCTCGCTTGGCATCGGTTGCAATATTGTTTCCAATTGAATGTAGACCCCTAGAAGAACTAGATGACTCATTGGACTTGTGAGGTTCCCTAGTAGACTCCCACAACATAGTCTTCTCGGCTAATTCCTCGAAAAAGGCCCACCCCTCGTCCTCATTTTTATCCATGAATTTCCCCTGGCACATAGATTCCAACAACGCGGTTGTTGAACTATCTAGGGCCTCGTACACAAGCTTACAGAGCCTCCATTTTTCGATTCCATGGTGGGGACATTGAGATAGAAGATTTTTAAAACGGTCAAAACACGTCCAAAATGGTTCGTTGTGTTTTTGACGAAATTGATTAATCTCATTCGTGAGTTTCGTAGTCTTGTGGCTGGGAAAGAATTTTTTAAGAAAGATAACTACGAAACCCTCCCAAGTGGAAATCGAATTGACGGGTAAACTATACAACCACTTTTTTGCATTATCTTTAAGGGCAAAGTTTATTAGTCTAAGCTGTATGGAGTCCTCGGAAAGTTGTTGAAGTTTTTGCAATGCGTAAACCTCCTCAAATTCATGAATAAAAAGATAGGGGTCCTCACCATCACTCCCGGTAAACTTAGATAACATGCTAATGAAATGAGCTTTAATCTCGAAGTTATTACCGTTAACCGGTGGAAGAGTGATACACGAGGGTTGAGCGGAACGGGTGGGATAACAACGGTCCTTAAGAGACATGGCCATGTTTAATAATGGTTCGGAATTATCTAAAGACTCGGAATCAGAAGAGGAAGAAATCTCAAACGATCTTACTAGTCTAAAAGAATTATCCCAAATCCAAATAGTTCGCATAAACCATAAAAGGAAACACGTAGCAATAAAAGTGCGATAAAATAAACACACAAAAAGAAAGGGGTGAAAAATTAAAAGAAAAAAATTATTCTAACCCTAGGGTTCCTTAATAAAATAACTAGACCTTGCTCCTAACTTTAAGGGCTACCAAAAACGAGATAAATCAATAATTATTCGAACCGGCTTGGCCAGGTAGGTGCAAGCATTGCCAAGAGGCTAAACACCAGCCTAGACACCAAAACCTTAATTGGCCAGGTCAGCTTTCGCTTTCCTAGACACCAAAAGTCAGAATAATTAAAGATTACTTCGTTTCTTAAGCACCTTTCTAATTGAGCGCGAGATTCCTAGGGGTAAACGTCTAATTAATTTTATTAATGGCTAGGGTATGCAAAAATGAGGGATTAAATTGTTTTTGGGCTAAGGAAAGAGTGATGAAATCCCTTCCCTTATCTTTTGAGGGGTTTTGCCATTGAGATTTATTTACAAAATGATGCAACAAACAAAGAGGTATTAAAAACTATAAACATTTATGGATGCTTAACTACGTGCTCTAACTAAAGAAAAGAAAGAATTTAACGTACCTTCGGGTCCTCCAGCGATCACCACAATTTATAGGGTACGAAAAATTAAAAACAAGAAAATAAAAATATAGATGATGTGCCCTAAGTAATTAAATGCATGATGCAACAATTATGTATTTATAACTAATTTTTTTGGATTTTAAATTTTAAATTTTAAATTTTTTGTGATTTTTTATTTTTTTGTGATTTTCTAAATAAAAAAATGAAAAAGGAGAGAGATACGGTTTACCCAAGCAAAGCTTCCAAAATTCCGAGAAAAATTTCTTCCGCTTTAATCCAAGTTTCCCGAATTTTCCTCCAAATTCCTCGAAAAAAATTCAAACAAGAAAAAGAGTGAGAAGAGAGCTAATCCAAAAAATCAAAAACTAAGGTGCGAAAAATAATCGATCCCCGGCAGCGGCGCCAAAAACTTGATGTGCTAGAAATAAGGATTTAAAATTGATTGCAAGTGCACAATCTCGTTTTAGTAAATTTAGATTCGTTCCGCAGAGACTAATATTTTCGCGATCCTTAATTCTTAATTTAATCGGATTAGAACAAGTTTGATTTCTGAAAATTTGAATTTTTTTTTATTAATTCCTAAAAGATAATTTATCTATTTTTGAAAGAAAAATTAATTCTATCCTAATTTTAATCTAACTAATTAAAAGTGAAAAGAACAAAAATTAAATTATTCTAAATTCAATTAAAGCTAAAATAAATTTCAAAACTCGAATTAAACCAAATTTTATTCTAAAAACTCATTTTTTTTATCAAATTAAAAATTATTTACAGAAATTTTTGTAGAAAAATTGGGCATGAGGTATTCGTAAAATGAACTAGCCAAAAACGAACCAAATCACCATAGCCAATCTCATAACAATCTAATAAAGGAAGAAGGTAAAAAAAAATTTTTTTAAAGGAAATGAAAAACTCAACAATGAAAAACTCAGTAACAAACCAACAAACCGACAGATTCTAACTCAGTAACGAAAACCAGGAACTCGCTACACAGACTCGGCGAAACAGATAGCATTGACTCGGTGACAACTCGGCCAATTCAACAGCACAAAACAGTAATTCCAAAACAAATTCTGTAAAACCAGCGATCAACAACAAACAAACAAGAGAATTCGAAATCAACAACTCGTGCAACTCGGCTATAAAAACTCAGTACTTCGAACGAAACAGACAAGAACTCAATAAATTACACTCAATAAATCAGAAAAAACTGGTAATACATCGAACTCAGCCACATAACAGCAAAACAAAACCAACTCAGCAAGGATTAACAACAACAACTCTTAAAACGCAGAAAAAAATGAAGAAAAAAAGGAAAGGGGAAGGAGTTTGTGAATTAAACGAAAAACGGGAGTATACTGAGTGTGTTAATACGAAGACAAAGAAGGAGAGGGGAGGGATTGTTTGTGATTTTTCTGGAGAGAGAGAGAGAGAGAGAGAGAGAGAGAGAGAGAGAGAGAGAGAGAAAGGAATCGAAGAGAAATACGAAAGGAGAGAAGAAGAATTGGGTTTGAGAATTTGCAGCTGTGTATATGTGTGGGTCGCAGGAAAAAGAGGAAAAGAAAGAGGAGGGGCTTGTGTGTAATTTTAAGGATCGAAAAGAACACAGAGATATGAACTGGGAATTTGTGTGTTTAATCGGAGAAGAAGAAAAAAAATGGTGGGTTTCGTAGTTTAGAGGAATAAAACGAGAAAGAACACAGAATATACCGATGAAATAAAACAAAGCCAGGGGAATTAAAGGTTTCGAATTTAGGGAAAACAGAAAAAAAAATTTAAGGATAGGAAAATAAAAATGAAATTTAATGAAACTAATAATTTTTTTTTAAATTACACTACACATAAAAAATAAAAAGTAGATCTACAATTAACAATTATAAAACCCACAATAAAATCGAAATTTAAAGGGGCAAAATTACGAATTAAAACTAAAATAAAAACTACGAACAAGGAAATAAAAAATCGTTACTTTCAACCCATAGTAGTTAGCATTTCGCTACTTTGTCCACTAATCGGATTTACGAAAATAACGAAAGGAAAGTAAAATAAACGAGAGAGCAAGAC
Organism: Saposhnikovia divaricata; assembly: GCA_036435485.1. Lineage (NCBI taxonomy): Eukaryota > Viridiplantae > Streptophyta > Magnoliopsida > Apiales > Apiaceae > Saposhnikovia > Saposhnikovia divaricata. The sequence goes on from CM071600.1 coordinate 166,073,633, forward strand.
AAGAAATTAAAGGAAATGGAATTGCATTAAAATTAAAAAGAGTGTTTACAAGATTTGAAACTAAAGAAAATACAAGAAATTAAAACTACCCTAAAATCTAAGTTTCTAAATACAAGGGGGGTGAGGGGGTATTTATAGGATGAGAATTAGGGTTAAGGGGGGTGTTGGGTAAATCCCCATCATACATTTGTGGTGTGTGGTGGTGAAATCCTAGCCATTTATTTGTTTCCTTCCCCCTTAAGCTTTGAAGAGTTGATCTTGGCCATACACTTATGTAGTGTGTTGGTTTGATCTCCACCTTCCACTTGTCTTGAAATATTCCTTTTGCTCCAAGCTCCTAATTCTTTTCCTTCTTTCATTTTTGGTCCTTTTTCTTCCTCTTTTTCCCTTCCTTACTCTTTATTTCTTTATTTTGCCATTTCTTTATTTATTTACGAATTTCCTGAAATGCAACAAAATAATTTATTAAAATACGAGTTCAAGCAATAAATAAGTAATAAAAATATGCAAAAATATGCACTTATCAGTCACTTGCAGGCTGCAGCAGCAGTGCATTTGAGAATGTCCTAACGTGATTTGCAGGATTACCCGTTCCATCATAAGCCTTAATTGTCGGTAAACGGGGGTGTGGGATCGTCCGGATTTCCAAGAAGCATCAGATCTTTGGGGTTCCCTTGGGGATTTCCACCATTATTGTTCTTCCAGTTGGGGCATCAGCCCTTCTTTGTGAAAGGCATATGACTCAGCCTATTTGTAGTTCGAGGATCCTAATCCAATTAAACTAGATTGTAATAAGTAAATAATATCAACTGTCACAGGAATCTCAAAAGATGATAACCGTCAGAAGAAAAATCAACAAGTCAATCTATAGTTTTGATGTTTTACACTGGAAGAAGATTCAGATATCTGATCAGGCCTCAAGGTAGCATTGAAACAAGTGGATTCATTTTCGAAGACAGAGATTTCTATTAGTGACAAGAAACAATTTCAGTACCGAATGATTGATGAGAGTGAAGAGTATAAAAGACCACAGTGTTAAAAGTCACGATGAAGAACAGAGATTGGAGTTAGTCGTTCATGAACCAGACAGTACATCGAACGTCAACATCATGCCAGTGTATGTTCCTTATTATAATTACGTGGTTTTCAGCGGAGTATTGACTATTAAAGAATTTATATTAATTCTATTTTAATTGATTAAGTCAAGTAATTAAGTTAATAAATAAATTAATTCTATCAGAATTAATATATTTGTTAAAGTGATTATTAGATTAATTAAATAAGAATTAATATGGAAAAGAATTAATTAGTTAAATGATTTTTTATAAGTCATTTAATTAATTATAAGCTGAAAAATATGAATGATATAACTATCAAACTGATAGTTATACCGATAGTCATATTCAGTTAAATGGAGATAGTCATATTCAGTTAAATGGAGATAGTCATATTCAGTTAAATGGAGATAGTCATATTTCATTCAAATGGTAAGTTATACCGAATGTTATATTCATTTGGTAAGTCATACCGAATGTTATATTGACTATTTAAGTTATACCGAAAGTTATATTTAAGCTGGACAGTCATATTACATTGATTTGATAGTCATACCGATTGTCATATTAATGTAAAATGATTGTCATATCAGTTTAAATCAAGTAGTATGACTATGGCTGTGTATATAAGGCAGAAGAAGGCAGTTAAATCAGAACTAGTCGAGCCAAACAAGAAAAATTCACACAGCAGCCTATTTCTCTCTCTCTCAAGCTCAAGAACACCTACAAGTTTAATTCTGTAAATTCAAGTTCATCTCAGTTGTAATATCCTATCCGTTGGAACTTGTTTACTTGTGATTCTTGTACTACTAGCGAATTAAGTTTCCTAGTTCACAAATTGATATCTTGATTTTATTAACTAAATTAGCAAAGTTCATGTTGAATTTTCTAATTAGTTATTAATCCCTTGATAATCATTTGGACTGATTTTGTAACACCCCTCAAGTTAATATATTGCTATATTCAACTTGAAATTTGTGTTATATTATTCCACGCAAAAATATTCGTTTAAGGCAAAATTATTTAACGAATAAATTTTGAGAAAATGGTATAGATTGTATTCAACCCCCCCTTCTACAATCTTAACGGACCTAACAATTGGTATCAGAGCCTATTGATTGATACACAAATCAAGATCCTATTTTTACTCAATCAAAAATTAAGCTCGAATTTTTAAATCTCTTAAAAATTCATCATGTCTGCCAAAGGCAATGTCAAAATTCCTATCTTTAATAAAGATAATTATGATATGTGGAAAAACAAAATGGAGTTATTTCTTGATGTAGCAAACCCAAGTTTTTTGTGGGTTTTGGAAAATGGGCCAGCAATTCCCATGCAACATGATACTGAAAGAGTTGTAAATGGAACTGTAACAGTCCCTGCCAGATCCTATCCAAAGGACCCTAAGAACTATACCTCTGAAGATAAGGAGGCAGCTGGATTGGATAAAAATTTGAGACTCATTCTGTTGGATTCCCTAGATGCTATAATGTATAGCCATGTGAGAAATTGTTAAACTGCTAAGCACATCTGGGAAACTATTGAGATCATTAATGAAGGGACTGATGAAGTCAAGGAAAATAGACTGCAAATTCTAACTTCTGAATATGAACACTTTAGAGCTGGCCCTAATGAAGGCATTCAGGAAGTGTTCGAAAGGTATAACAAGATAATCAACAACTTGCAAGTTCATGGCAAGCATTATACTCAGAAGGAGATCAACATGAAGTTTTTACTAACTATGCCTACTCACTTGGAACATAGAATTACTGCCATCAGAGAATCTAGAGACTTGACTCAGGTTGCTCTTGAAAGGCTGTTTGGTGTTCTGAAAACATATGAATTAGAACAAGTACAGCAAAAGGAATTCTATGGCAAAGGCAGAATGGCAAATTCTTCTACAGCTTTAGTGGTTGAGGTTCCTAAGGAAGTGGAAACTAAGGTGGTTCAACCTATCAGTTTCAACAAGGAACAAACTGAAGTAGAACTTGGCCAAACACCAGCTACTCAGGATGGTGGAGAATTTTATTCACTTGAAGAGCTGGATCAATTGGAAGATGAATCTATGGCAATGATGGTGAGACAATTTAGTAACTTCAGATTCAGAAGAAATCCAAAGTTCAGGTTTAAGTCAAATAACAGGTTTCAGAGAGGAGGTTCTTCATCCTCTAGTAACAGGGGAGGTTATAAAACTGGAACTGTTGACAGAAGCAAAATCCGTTGTTTCAATTGTAATGAGTTGGGACATTTTGCTACTGAGTGTCAGAAACCCAAGCAAGCACAGAAGAAAGATTATGTTTCTGAAAAGAAGAAAAGTGGAAGAGCTTATGTGGCTGCTGGTAAAAGCTGGGATGATACAGATAGCGAAGATGAAGAATATGGAAACTTTGCGTTGGTGGCAAATGCTGAATCTTCAACTTATTATACCACTCCGGTAATTCTTACTGATGCTCAGTTAATTGATAGTTTACGTCGTTCCTTGAATAATGCAGAAAGAGGGTACGAGAGAATAAGTCTTGTTAACACTAATCTTGAAAATCAAATGCTAGATTTAAAAAAGGTACAGGTTAATCAAGATAAGAATATAGAAGAAATAGCTCGACTTAACTGCAGAGAAAAGGGTCTAGGAGAATACATGACAAAACAAGTTGATAAGATTGCTGAACAAGAAACCACCATTAGGGAACTTGAAACACAGGTTAGAGCGTGTTATAATACTGTTAAAGTTTCTAAAGATTTCTTCAACAAACAAGCATTAGAACAAACTGTAGGAATAGGATTTGATTACAGTCAAGCTGTTGGTTCTTTGAGTAATCATTCCCCTAATTCTATACCAGCTAAAGAAAGAGGTATACCACATATTCTTAAGAATGTTGAAAAACCAATGTTTACAAAATCTGATGCTGGACCACCAGATATTCGTTCTATGGTTATACATGAAGAAATGAGAAATGAGGATGCTGCAAATGGCACAGTTCTTGTTAAGAATAAATGTGTTAAGAATAAAACTGCTAAGAACTATAATACAAAGAATGTGTCATCCAAGAAAAATGTCACAGTATTTGTTAAGGCTAAATCAGTTGAGGACGTTAACACAACAAATGTGTCACCCAAGAAAGATGTACCTAAAGTACCAGTCAAAGTTGTTAAATCAGCTAGTACTTCTAAGACTGGATTAGGTAGTAACAAGTCAAAGCAGAAAAATACCATGCCTACTATTAACTCTAATCATAAAGCATGTGGTATTATCAATTGTATGTCTTGTGCGTTTAACAATATGCGTGCTTATTTTAATGGTAATTATGCATGTGTTAAACAGAATGCTCCTCGACAGCACATGAACAGGAACAATAATGTTCGATCTAAGACTGCTTTTCCTCCTCAAGTTAGGAGAGAGACATTTGTACCTAAGACTAAACAAAAGATTACCAAGAATGTCTACCAGGTCAAATGTCCAGTCAATGACACAAGTGTTACTGCTGCGAGAGAAACATGGATACCCAAGAGTAAACAAAAGATTTTCAAATCTGTTTATAAGGTTAAATGTTTATTGACTAAAGAGGTTAAACTTAAAAATGTTGTTTTGCCTGACAAAGGTCAATACTTTAAATACGCAGGACCCAATCAAATTTGGGTCCCGAAGAAGGTTTAACTCATTTGTCATTGCAGGGTATTGAACAGGTTGATCGAGTGACCTGGATCTTGGACAGTGGATGTTCAAGGCATATGACTGGAGATAGAACCCTGCTGACAAATGTGGTGGAGAAGGCCGGCCCAGTAGTTACCTTTGGAGATAACAACAAAGGTAGAACTGATGGATATGGCAGACTTGAAGCTGGAAATGTTATCATTGATGAAGTTTCTTTTGTGAAAGGACTTGAGCACAATTTGCTCAGTGTCAGTCAATTCTGTGATAAAGGTTATGAAGTTCATTTCAACAAGAAGAATTGTCTAATTTCACACAAGAGACATGAAAAGCCACAACTGACAGGAGTTAGAAAAGGCAATCTGTACGTAGCCAATATGAACTCAGGAAGCACTGAAGAAGTTACTTGCTTCTACACTAAAGCATCTAATGATGAGAGTTGGCTATGGCACAAGAAACTTTCTCATCTTAATTTTAAGACAATGAATTCTCTGGTCAAAAGAGAATTGGTGAGAGGTTTGCCTTCAATGGAATTCACTCAAGAAGGACTGTGTGATGCATGTCAAAAGGGCAAGCTAAAAAGGGCAAGTCACAGGAGCACTGATACATCTTCAATAACTGAACCATTACAATTACTTCATATGGATTTGTTTGGTCCAGTTAATGTGATGTCTATGTCAAGGAAGAGATATGCTCTAGTGATTGTTGATGATTTTTCAAAATACACATGGGTTCTGTTTTTGAATTCTAAAGATGAGACTCCACAACTGGTGATTGATCACATCAAGTTAATTGAGCGAGATTCTACGTATCCAGTGAGAGCTATAAGATCAGACAATGGAACTGAATTCAAGAATGCAGTTCTAAATGACTTTTGCACTGAGAAGGGTATAACCAGACAATATTCAGCTCCAAGAACTCCTCAGCAAAATGGGGTAGTGGAAAGAAAGAATAGAACCTTGATTGAAGCTGCACGTACTATGCTAAGTGAATCAAGGCTTCCATTGTACTTTTGGGCTGAAGCCGTCAATATTGCGTGCTATACCCAGAATCGAACTCTAATCAATAAAGATCAAATGAAGACACCCTATGAAATTATGGCTGATAAGAAACCTTCACTCAAATACTTTCATGTATTTGGGGCAATGTGCTTTGTGCTTAAAGAAGGTGATGATCTAGGTGGTAAATTCGATACCAAAGCATTTGAAGCAATTTTTATTGGTTATTCAATGAGAGCATACAGGGTGTATGTGATTGATGAACAGAAGATGATGGAAAGTGTCAATGTAACATTCGATGACACTAAACTCCCTAGTATCCAAACTGAGAATCCATCTGAGAAGCTATCTTTCGATGACATGACAGATACAGATTTAGATGATGACAATGCACCTGAGATTTTTGCTGATGCTAATGACAACAATGATGATCAGGGTAATGGTGATGAAATCAATGATAGTAGTCAAAATTCCTCTGACTCTAATAATCAATCATCATCTAGTCAACCTGGCAATAACTCAGGGGGAGAAAATGAAGGGTCAACTGGTCACACACAACATCCCAATGAAGGTCAAGGAGAATCATCAAGATCCAATCTTCCCAGACAGACTGTTTGGAATAGAGCTCGTCCTTTTGAGTTAATCATTGGTGATCCAGTTGTTGGTGTAAAGACTAGAAGAGCTCTTCAGAATCAATGCAATTATTCAGGGTTTCTATCTGAAATGGAACCTAAGAAAACTGAAGAAGCTCTTTCTGATCCTGATTGGGTGATTGCTATGCAAGATGAACTCAATCAATTTAAACAACAAGAAGTTTGGAAGCTGGTACCCAGACCTACAGACAGACCAGTAGTTGGCACAAGGTGGGTATTCAGAAACAAACTTGATGAAGATGGCACAGTGACGAGAAATAAAGCAAGACTGGTAGCAAAGGGTTACTCCCAATCTGAAGGCATTGACTATGATGAGACCTATGCTCCAGTGGCTAGACTTGAGGCCATAAGAATATTCTTGGCATTCGCAGCATTTTCAAACTTTAAAGTTTATCAAATGGATGTCAAGAGTGCTTTCTTGAATGGCAAGCTAGATGAAGAGGTTTATGTAGAACAGCCCCCTGGCTTTGAAGATCAGGATTTAATTGACTATGTCTACTTCCTTTTCAAGGCTGTCTATGGTCTTAAGCAAGCACCAAGGAAATGGTATGACACTCTCTCTGAATTTTTACTTGAAAATGATTTTGTTAGAGGTGTCATAGACAAAACTCTCTTTACAAAGAAACATAAGAATGATACAATTATAGTCCAAGTCTATGTGGACGATATAATATTTGGGTCTACTAATGATCTTTTGTGCAAGAAATTTGCGAAGTTAATGCAGGGTAGATTTGAAATGAGCATGATGGGTGAGTTGAAGTTCTTTCTTGGATTGCAAATAAGTCAAAGGACAGATGGAATATTTATCTGTCAATCCAAGTATGTCAAAGAGCTTCTCAAGAAGTATCAAATGGAGGACTCTTCTTCAGCAAAGACACCATCATCCACAGCTGTCAAATTTGGAGCATGTGAAAATTCTGTCAAGGTAGATATCACAAGCTACAGAGGTATGATAGGCTCATTACTTTATCTTACTGCGAGTAGACCTGATATTATGCATGCTACGTGTTTGTGTGCAAGGTTCCAATCGGATCCTAGAGATGTTCATCTCATTGCTGTTAAAAGAATTCTGAGATATCTTAAGGGTACGCCTAACCTAGGCATCTGGTACCCTAAAGATTCTGGTTTTAATCTTGTTGGATATACAGATTCTGACTATGCAGGAAGTGTTGTGGATAGAAAAAGCACATCTGGGAGTTGTCAATTCCTAGGTGGTAGACTAGTTTCCTGGTACAGCAAGAAACAACAGACAGTTTCCAATTCAATGGCTGAAGCTGAATATATAGCTGCTGGAAGCTGTTGCGCACAGATTTTGTGGATCAGGAATCAGCTGAGAGACTATGGCTTTGTGCTTGATAAAATTCCAATTTTATGTGATAATACAAGTGCCATAGCAATCTCTAACAATCCTGTGCAGCACACAAGGACAAAGCATATTGACATCAGGTATCATTTTATTCGAGAGCATGTCATGAATGGTACCGTGGAGTTATTTTTTGTACCCACGGAAGAACAAACAGCAGATATTTTTACTAAGTCTCTTGACGAATCCACATTTACCAGAATTGTTGGTGAATTGGGTATGTTAAATAGTCCTAGTAATTAAACTGGTTAATATCTGAGGTTTGATCTTTAATAATTTACAAGTGATTATTGTGTTAATATTTCTTATTAAATCACTTGTATAATTATTTTATCAACTTCTACCCTTGCTTATTTCATCTTAAATCATTGTTATTATCTTCTGTACATATTTTTAATTACTTATTATATTTTTAGATTAAGTCATTTTCTTTGAAAATATTTTTCTCAAATTTTACAAGCTGTAATTTATGAGAAATCTATTTTTCTTGAAAATGTTATTGTTTTTAATTCAGTTTGATTATTTTTGTTGTTTAAATAAATCATAGTTTCTTTTTGAATAATTTTCTATATGGAAATTGTTTTATTAGAAAATTTATAGATTTATTAACTCATCAGAAATAATTATGTAAATATGTAGATAATTATTTAGTTTTATTTTACTTTATTTTATTTTATTTTATTTTGTAATGTTTGTCCTTCTGTTGTTAATGTTTGATTTCGTAAAAAGGACTACATATGATCGTTTTTATAATTTTTATTAGGTTTTATAATTTTAGTATAAATTAATTTGCTATTTTTTGATTATGTAAATTATTAATGTAATTTTCTTGATTTAAATTCTGTTGATATTCTGTTGTTAGTTAGTTATATTAACTGATTTGTTTCGATATAACTATCGGTATAACAATCTCCTTGATTGTTATATTCAAACGTTTGATTAGTTATATTAGTGTTAAATAATGTAATATAACTTAGAAATAAATTAGATATAACTTTGTTTTCGTTTTTGTTTAAATATAACTGTTAAAATAGTTTATAGTTATATTGAGTGTTTTAACAATAATATAACTATCAGTATAACTAAGATTTGATTGTTATATTGAGTGTTTTTTCGGTAGTTATATTAGATATTAACAGCAATATAACTTACAGTGCCTAGGGTAGTCATATTACGTTTTATACGTAATATAACTATCGGTATGACTATCACCCTATAGTCATATCACATTTATTTCACATATAATAACTAAGTTATATTTTGACAGTCATATTATCAAGTGGTTGTTATATTGGCGGGTTAAGTCACCCAATCCGTTCGATATACACACATATACACACGAATTCGAACGAATCTCTGTCCAATTTCTGCCTCGAATCTTACTCAAAACGCGTTTCTAAGGATTATTCTTGATTACCCAGTCCATAATCTTCTTAATCAAGATTGAATATGTAAGATTTGATCGAGTTTTGAGGTTTTTGAGTTTGAAAAATTTCGAATTTTTGATCTAAAAATCCGAACAATTGGTTGTGATTTTGTAAAAACTAAAATTACATGTGTGTTTGTATTACAATCAAGATCCTTGTCTGAATTTTTCATAATTTTTGATAGAGATTTTGATTTTTCGAATTTTTTAATTATTAATTAATTCGAATTTTGTAATTTAATTGGGTTAAATTGTTGAATTTTGCAGATTTACTAATTTTAATCCCTGATTTGCAATGGCTGGTGCTTATAATAATTTTGAACTTGTGAATCACAATTATATTGGATACTTTAATCCCGAGGATTGCCCAGTGGATCGGTTCAAGTCCTGGATAAAGTTTCTAAATGAGCAAAATCTCTGTAGTCACTCTATAACTGCAAATGTTCCAATGAAATTTGGTCCACTCAAATTAATGTGTACTACAGCTGTCTCAGATGAAAGATCGTTTTCATTCGATTTTAATGACCAGACATATACTGTGGATGAAACGGTCTTCAATGCTGCTCTGGGACTTCCAACTGAACGATTTGCTGAATTACCTTCAAGTGATGAGTTGACTCAATTTTTCACAAATATCAACTATCATGGTCAACTGAATCTGAAACGACCACTCAAAAGCAATCTTGTTCAAGAATGGAATATCTTCTTCGAGATCATAGCAAAGGTGTTTGCTAATTCTACAAAGAGCAACAATACTGTCATCACAGGTATGTTACAGTCAATTGGTTTCGCTATTGCTCATAATAGAAGAATCAATTTTGGCAGTTTGATATGGCCTATTCTACTGAATCGATTGAAGAAGGCTACAAAGAACTTTGGAAAAGGTAAACCGGTTAAGTGTCATTATCCTCGATTTTTGACACTAATTTTTAATCATCTAATGCCTAAGGATCAACCTGCTCCGTTTCCAAATGATCGAATTCAATGGTCTGGTAAACCAAACAAGAAGTTCTACACCAGGCTGGACACTTCTAAGGTCTTGTTGCATGTTCCTGTAGTCATAACACCTTATATGTCTACATACATACATTTGCCAAATGTCATGCCACAGCCAGATGCTGTGGTACCTTTAGTTCAACAAGCTCCACAGCCTAAAGCAGAACAAGTTCCAGTACCTCAACCTGATTCTGAACCCTTGAATGTGCTTGAACATCAACTTCCAGTGGATCAACACACTCAGAATGAAGATGATGTACATGTAAATGATCAGGTATTTGACTCAACTCCACTACAATCTCAATATCTTTCTAGTAGTCAAATGATTGTGAGAAGTGACCAAGGGGTTGTAGATCCACAACCTTTATCCCAGGTCAATGCACCAAACACTGATCCTAAATTCTCCAAACACTATCGTAGAAAGAAATTGTCATTCAAAAGAGCTATTCCCAGTAGTGATAGTGTGAGTGAAACAAGTTTGCCATCACAAAAGAAAAGTAAAACCATGTCAAAGGCAATATTAAACCCATTCATTCCTTCAAGCTCACCCCTGTTACTCACAATGGGTGAAGATATTTTTGCAAATGAAGCTGAAAATATTGTTATGCAAGTGGAGCAAGTTACAGTGCCTGCCATTGTTACGGCAGAAGAACCTTCACAGGTTGATCGGGATTTACGAAATCCCATTGCACCACCACTGACCTTCCAAGAGGAGGCTAGGGTGATCTCCAGTGCAGGTAAAATGGATGCAGCTAAGGATAATGAGAGGAGTGATGTGAGAATTACTTCAAATCTGAGTGAAACACCAGCACGTGAGGTGAGTGATACTCAGAGAGCTATTGAAGTGAGAGCACACAATGACACATACACTTTATCTCTCATTACTCAACTCAATCAGATGAAAGAAAGTCTTGCTCAAGCTGAAGAGGACAACAAAAACTTGAGGTTTGATATGGACAACATCAGAACTATCTTCAACAACAAAATCAATGCACTTAAACTCTCTCAACAACAAGCAGTTGAAGACTCTGGAGATGTCACAGTGGCTCAAGATCTTATTATCTCATCTATGGCTAATCAAATTGAAGATCTTCAGAACAACATAAATGAAAATCATTTAACCACTGAACATCGTCTCAGTCAGATTGAAAAGCAAAGTGATGATCAAGCAAAGGGGTTAAGACATTTATATAATATCATCAGCAGAACTCACTCACTTACAGCAGAAGAGAAGAAATTCTTCGGAGGTAGTGATGAAAGTGACCCTGGAGCTGGTACAAGTCACAAGACTGTAGAGGATTCCGCAACTAAGGGGGAGAAATCTAGAGGGGGAGCAAGTGCAAGTGCAAGTAAAGAAAAATTTGAAGATAGGAGTGAAGGGAAGAAGACAACTCATCAAGCAGCAGAACAAGAAGATGATGATGTAGAAGGTTTTTACTATACAGGTGAACCTGATATTGATCTGTTTGCTGACTTACAGTTTCCTGATGTTGGTGAAGAATTTGATGAACCAGATCTCAGTTTTTGGGATGATGAAGAGCAAATAATTCCTGATTCTGTTGAAACACAACAAATGAATTTTGAAGCAAACAAAGAACTCGAACAGAATGAAGCTAATCTGGCTATGAGAGAAGAAAGACTCAAGAAGACACTTGAACAGTTAGCTCATAATGAGAGACTTCAAAAGGCAGAACAAGAAGCACTTCAAAAGCAACATGCTCAGAAACTGGAAGCTAGGAAGATGTACATCAAGTACAAAAATGGTGATAAGTGGGAACGTGCTCAAAAGGTAATTGACTCACCACAAACTTCTGACTATGATGATCGTCGAATGATTGCTATCTTTGAAAGCTTCAAACAGAAGAACCCTATACATGATATGTATTTGAAAGCTTTAAAGACAGAAATTGTGAGAATAACCACTGCATCTGATCCTAAGAATGGTGAGCTACTTATCTTCGTTGAATGTCATAAGCTCGGATCTCACAAAGTATCGCTTAAGTTCTTCTATGATAGATCCCTGTCAGAGCTTTGGGTGTTGAGACCAAAAGTAAGAACATCTTCTGAACTAGGCATACTGCTTCATGAAAAGTTTCAAGAGTTTGCTGAAAGAGCTGGTCCTGAAGTTATAAGTGATCCTCCACAAGTTAAAATTCTCAAGGGAGAAGTCATTCATACTGTTAATCTTCAGACAGACGAATTGTATACACATCTTGCCAGACACTTGGTATATGTTGAATATGCTCTTCGGAATCATGGTTTTGCATCACAGGAAAAGATTGAAGCTGCAAATCATATTCGATCCTATGCTCAGACCAACATGAAGAAATACAAGCAGTATCAAGGTGAGTTAAGAAAGAAGCTTGGAATACCACTGGTCTATCCTACAGATGTGGCATCCAGAAGGGATTTACTTGTTGATTCAGAAATGATCAAGAATCTACCGGACATGGATGAACAAGAAGAAGGAGAAATCAATGAGAAAGAAAGTGGTAAATGAAGATTAGCTCTACAAGTTATATCATTAGAGCTTTGATAGAACAAGATAGGATAATTGTCTTATATGATCAGTCTAGAGGATCATCTATCTTGTATTTATCTTTTCTGTTTGAATCTGGATAATGTTAATATAAACCAGAACTTTTACATTATTTACTTAGCATTTAAAGTGTTTTCTTTTACTTGTTTAATTGGGATTAGTTGAAGAATCCTCTAGGTATTTGCTTGTTATTGTGTAACAAACAAATAGGGGGAGATTGAAAGGCATATGACTCAGCCTATTTGTAGTTCGAGGATCCTAATCCAATTAGACTAGATTGTAATAAGTAAATAATATCAACTGTCACAGGAATCTCAAAAGATGATAACCGTCAGAAGAAAAATCAACAAGTCAATCTATAGTTTTGATGTTTTACACTGGAAGAAGATTCAGATATCTGATCAGGCCTCAAGGTAGCATTGAAACAAGTGGATTCATTTTCGAAGACAGAGATTTCTATTAGTGACAAGAAACAATTTCAGTACAGAGAAGAGTATAAAAGACCACAGTGTTAAAAGTCACGATGAAGAACAGAGATTGGAGTTAGTCGTTCATGAACCAGACAGTACATCGAACGTCAACATCATGCCAGTGTATGTTCCTTATTATAATTACGTGGTTTTCAGCGGAGTATTGACTATTAAAGAATTTATATTAATTCTATTTTAATTGATTAAGTCAAGTAATTAAGTTAATAAATAAATTAATTCTATCAGAATTAATATATTTGTTAAAGTGATTATTAGATTAATTAAATAAGAATTAATATGGAAAAGAATTAATTAGTTAAATGATTTTTTATAAGTCATTTAATTAATTATAAGCTGAAAAATATGAATGATATAACTATCAAACTGATAGTTATACCGATAGTCATATTCAGTTAAATGGAGATAGTCATATTCAGTTAAATGGAGATAGTCATATTCAGTTAAATGGAGATAGTCATATTTCATTCAAATGGTAAGTTATACCGAATGTTATATTCATTTGGTAAGTCATACCGAATGTTATATTGACTATTTAAGTTATACCGAAAGTTATATTTAAGCTGGACAGTCATATTACATTGATTTGATAGTCATACCGATTGTCATATTAATGTAAAATGATTGTCATATCAGTTTAAATCAAGTAGTATGACTATGGCTGTGTATATAAGGCAGAAGAAGGTAGTTAAATCAGAACTAGTCGAGCCAAACAAGAAAAATTCACACAGCAGCCTATTTCTCTCTCTCTCTCAAGCTCAAGAACACCTACAAGTTTAATTCTGTAAATTCAAGTTCATCTCAGTTGTAATATCCTATCCGTTGGAACTTGTTTACTTGTGATTCTTGTACTACTAGCGAATTAAGTTTCCTAGTTCACAAATTGATATCTTGATTTTATTAACTAAATTAGCAAAGTTCATGTTGAATTTTCTAATTAGTTATTAATCCCTTGATAATCATTTGGACTGATTTTGTAACACCCCTCAAGTTAATATATTGTTATATTCAACTTGAAATTTGTGTTATATTATTCCGCGCAAAAATATTCGTTTAAGGCAAAATTATTTAACGAATAAATTTTGAGAAAATGGTATAGATTGTATTCAACCCCCCTTCTACAATCTTAACGGACCTAACACTTTGCCTCCTTGAAGGCCTTTCCAAATAAATAAAGGGAATCCCTCCTATAGTCGGAGGAGGTCAATTTTGATTTTGTCTCGCCTGCTCTCTTGCCATGTCGTCCTTCAGCTTTAGGATCTCAGCCTCATGAGCCCTTATCCTCTCAGCAGTTGTCAAAGGGGGTCCATCATGGATAATTCGTGTCCTCCTTAGAGGTTCTTTGCTAGTACATCGCCTCCTCGGAGCTTCATCACGATCATCGTCCTCAGATGACGAGTCGTCAGTATAGGGGTCAGAGTAGTCATCATATTCCTGATCACGGACCAACCCCCTATTATAAAGAGGCTCCTGATTCAGCAGGGCATGGCCGCTTGTTTCAACACCTCGAGCAGCAGGAGGGTAGTTAGGCAGACCATACATCGGGTTTGTATTTGCGGGGAGTTTTGTAGTATGGATACGTACTCCTGGGGGTAGCGTGCGATTGACGTTATCAAGAGAGGAAACCACCATCTGAAGAGGGTTGGTTTCTTGGCTTTGATGGACAACCACCGGTAGAGTCCCCTCAACATGGGGAATCGTCCCTGGGGGTTGAGAGACTAGAGGTTGACTGATTGCCCCTGTTGACGGGGCTAATTGCCCTTCTTCAGTAGTGATAGGCGGATCAGAAGTGGCAGGTAGAGCAGAGCTAAGGGGTATGGCCTCGGTCGAGGCTGATGTTGTTCTTCGTGTTTGAACCATAGTTGATGTTGTCTTCCCACAGACGGCGCCAAATGATGTGGAATAAAAATGAGGGTTATCAAATTGTGGCTAGGTTTTGTATGTATTTAATGCAAAGGGGTTGTTGAGCTTCGAGCTTTAATGGCTGTTTCCGTGTTCGAGACTAATCGGTCCTCATAGAGTGCCTACGTATCTCGTTATTGAGAATCAAGCCAAGACGTAGTTCTGAGAATGAGGGGTTAGGCCATTATATAGGCTGCGGGAGCCTAAGAATTATGGTAGGATTCGGAGACTTGGTGGGCAAGTCACCTCCTTGAGGAAGGTTCTAGACTCCTTCCTTGTAGGAATCAGTTTCCATGTTGAATTGGGTGCCTTGGAGGCTACTCCTAATGATATCGTTTCCTTGTTTGACTCTTATTGCTGAGCTGTTTATCACCCTTAATATTAGTTATGAAATTAATATTTAATTAGGGTTTTGGGCCTCGTAAATGGGCCCCATGTTCGGACCATATCAAGTCTAATTAATGCTGCATTAAATGTGTCTTTAAGGCTTACTTTTAGCCCATATCAGAACTTATTCTAAGTTGTAGCCAAACAGGCAATTAATTGGTTAATATTTTTCATTTAGAAAAATGTCTAACGAAAAATATCAATTTTTAATACTTTTTTCGATTTACAAATCTAGAAGAAATGTATAAAACCAATATAGTGGGCTATTCCAATACAAACCTCCTTAGAATACAAACTTAAAAACCAAATTTCAATCCAAAATTTCAAGCTAATCTAATGACCAAACTAGGGGTACTCCAATACAAAAAATGTATAATAATCTACCCTCTATTCAGTAAAAGAAAATCACTGTTCACTGTGCTGACGTGGTAGTGACGTCAGCATGAACAGTGATTTTTTTTGCTGGACGTTGGTGAGTTAATTTAGGACATTTTTTGTGAAGGTGCACCTGGCGGGGTCCTTAAAATAGATGAAATATAATATATTTAGTGTTGGTTTGTAGTTGTCATTTTAAGAGTAGTTTGTGTTCGAGCAAAAGCTTATATATATATATAGTCTAAGTTAAATAGAAACCGCTCTTAGGCTATAAACTATAAACTAAATAAAAAAATTTCTAAATCGCGTCGGAATATAGAACTTATTATGGTATGCAAACTGATCGTTGGGAGATGAAGAAAAATACAGTGAAGTCAGATTTAAAAAAAAAAGTCACCGATTAACGGGAAAAAACAAATTAAAAATGGAGGAAATTAAGTAGGATTGTGTATGTGAGGGTGTACTGGCTTTATGTGTGATGCCCCTAGCGGGACCATTAGATTAGATTGATCTAAGGGCTAAGATTAGTTTCTAGTTTCTATTTTAATTTTGGTCTCCATTTGATCCTGTGATTAATCTTAGGGAACTTTCCTGAGATTCCCTTTAAAATTTATTGGGTCCGCAGGGCTAATTAATAAAATTTTAAATAAATCTTGAATTTACAAAAATGTCCATCCATATTTATATATATAATTATACTATCTTATGGAACTTACCTGAGATATATCCCAGGCTCCCTACTCACACATATATATATAGAGTCTTGTTCTAATAGAAACAAAATTTGAATGGAAACTAGAAACCAAATCCAAATAAATAATTGAAGCTAATCTAATGACCAAACTAGGGGTACCCCAATACAAAAAATGCATAATAATCTACCCTTAATTTAGTAAAAAAAAAAATCACTGTTCACTGTGCTGATGTGGCAATGACGTCAGCGTGAACAGTGTTTTTTTTTTGCTGGACGTTGGTGAGTTAAATTAGGACATTTTTTGTGAAGGTGCCCCTGGCGGGGCCCTTAGAATAGATGAAATATAATTTATTTAGTTGTAGTTTCTAGTTTCTATTCTAAGTTTGGTTTCTATTTTACTAGGAACCTATATATATATAAGTCTAATAGAAACCGCTCTTAGACTATAAACTAGAAACTAAATAAAAAAAATTTTGAATCGCGTCGGAATATAGCACATATGGTATGCAAACTTATCGTTGGGAGATGGAGAAAAATATAGTGAAGTCAGATTTCAAAAAATATATATGATATATAATAGGTTTCATCACGTATACTTCATGGATTAGATTTAGCATTTGTTATCAATTTTTTGTACTTTTAAATTTTATTTATTTTTAATCTCATTAAATTTTTTTAACTATAATAAGATTTTAAATAACTATTTTTGTCAAAATAAAATTTTACAAATAGAAAAATAATAAGTTGTTATGTATTTATTGTCTGACTCTTAGAATTTCATAGATGACTCTTAACCTTTCATATATCCCTCTTTAATATAGCCAACCCTTATAACATATACATGGCCTATATAAAGGCTTGGTTGTACTTTGATTTGAGACAACAAATAATGAAATGATCTCCCCCTTCTCTATTATCTAGTTCTCTCAAATCTTATCTCTATATTATATTATATACAACACGTTATCAGCACGATTGCGGGAAAATAATCTGGGAAGTACTGCAAGAAATCGTGGAGCTATCCAGAAGGTACGCATAATCTTATTTATTAACATTAATCTATAATATGAGTATTACAAAAGATTTTGATGTTATTTACACGGTACATTGATTGCAATCTACTGTGTCTTTATAATCAGTCTCCATTTACATGGTAAATTGAATTCAACCTTATATACTGATTGTTTGTTATTATGTCTCTTAGTTTATATAGCAAATAAACTGCATGCAACATGTTTATATTTGCTTACCTTGAAGCTCCTTGAGATCTCTATCTAATTAAAAATAGACAAATCTTAGCTTATAGCAAAATGGATTAATTTCATATGCGTGCAAAATTTAATATGCCTAATTGTTTAATTATGCATGATTTTCTTGATGGAATACTGTTATCAAATTATATGTGTCCATGTCAATATAATGTTTTTGGTAACACATGTTGTATTTATGCTTATTTTATAAATTGACATTGTTTGGAATTATATTTTAGTGACAATGTCGAATCTTACAAAACTCGAGTTCAATGCACTTGATGTCACCGGAAAAAATTATTTGACATGGATTCTTGATGCCGAAATCCATCTTAATTCCATGGGTCTTGGTGACACCATAAAAGAGGGAAATAAAACCTCCGAGCAAGATAAAGCAAAGGCTATGATATTTCTCCGCCATCACCTTGATGAAGGATTGAAAATGGAGTATTTAACTATTAAAGATCCATCAATTCTTTGGAAGGATCTCAAAGAAAGATATGATCACCAAAAAACGGTGATACTCCCAAAAGCTCGCTATGATTGGCTACACTTCGATTGCAAGATTATAAAAGTTTGAGCGAGTATAACTCTTCCATGTTTAAAATTACATCTCAATTGAAATTATGTGGCGAGAGTATCACCGATAAAGATATGTTGGAAAAAACATATTCCACTTTCCATGCCAATAATATGCTCTTGCAACAGCAATATCGTGAACGTGGATTCACAAAATATTCTGAGTTGATTTATGTCTTGCTTCTTGCTGAATAAAATAATGAACTTTTGCTGAAAAATCATCAAGCACGTCCAACTGGCTCAACACCATTCCCTGAAGTGAATGCGGTGACTAACAATGAATATGGAGATAATAAGCCATTTGGATGTGGGCATGGTCGTGGATATGGACGTAGACGTGCCCGTGGTCATAATTTTGGGCATGGTCGAGGACATAATCATCAAAATTTCACCAACTTTAAAAGGAAGCCTCACCACCAGAAGTGGACAAAAAAGGAAGAGAAACCCGAGGGAAGTACAATGGTGAAAAGGGTTGAAAGTGTTTGTAGTCGTTGTGGAATGAAAGGTCATTGGAGACGTAAATGTTGTACCTCCAAGCACTTTGCTGATCTTTATCAAGCCTCTTTGAAAAATGTTGAAACTAATTTTGTTGAACAAAATGATCCCTTGGGAATTGCTCATCTTGAAGCACACCTTAGTGGTGCAGATCCAGTTGATCCTTCGGGACTCACTCACATGGAAGTTGGTGATTTCTTTGAAGATGGGAATGATGAGATGGCCAAATCTGGTGGTGGAAATAATTAGACCATATATTAAAACTTTGCTTTTGCTTATTGAATATTTCATATTTCTGTTCGAACTCTATAATGATTAATGACTTTGCTTTATGCATTCTATATAATTATCTTTTAGCATGAATGAGTTGTCTTGGATATTATTCTAATCTTCATTCATATATTTGTTTTGTGAAGAATTATGGCTAGTAATATCTCATTATGTGCTATGAAAGATGAAGAATCGTTTTGTTTGGCGGATAGTGCAACAACACATATAATTTTGAAAAATAAAGAATATTTTTCGCATCTCATATTATCTAAAGCTAATGTACATACAATATCGGGTGCATCAGGTATTATTGAAGGCTCTGGAAGAGCAATTATAGTGTTACCTAGTGGTACACATTTATTTATTGAAAATGTCATGTTCTCCACTCGATCAAAAAGAAACCTTTTGAGTTTCAAAGATATACGCCATAATGGCTATCATATTGAGACAACAAATGAGAATGACGATGAATATCTCTGTATCACATCTATAGTCTCTGGGAGGAAACAAATAATAGAAAAACTCCCATCATATAAATCTGGATTATATTATACCTTTATTAATCCAGTAGAGACACACATGATAATGAGTCAAAAATTAGCAAACCCGGAAAATTTTCTTATGTGGCATGATCGCTTAGGTCATCGGGGTTCAACAATGATGCGAAGAATTATTGAAAATTCAAATGGACATCCTTTAAAGAATAAGATTGTTCCATTGTCCAAAGATTTTTCTTGTGTTGCTTGCTTTCAAGGAAAACTATTAACAAGACCATCGCATGTTAAAGTTGCGATTGAGTGTCCATCCTTTTTGGAACGAAATCAAGGAGATATATGTGGACCTATTACACCATCAAGTGGACCATTTCAGTACTTTATGGTACTAATAGATGCATCGACACGTTGGTCACATGTTAGTTTATTGTCCACTTGTAATGTTACATTCGCAAGACTCCTTGCCCAAATAATTCGATTAAGGACACAATTCCCAGATCATGCAATCAAGAAAATCCGATTGGATAATGCAGGAGAATTTACTTCTCAGTCTTTTAATGATTATTGCATGTCAATTGGGATTGATGTGGAACATCCGGTTCCGCACACGCATACCCAAAATGGTTTAGCAGAATATTTTATTAAGAGGCTACAATTGATTGCTAGACCCTTGCTTATGAAAAAAAAATTACCAAATACTGCTTGGGGACATGCAATATTACATGCTGCATCACTTGTTCGTTTAAGACCGACTGCTTATCATAAATATTCCCCAATGCAGCTTGTAAATGGTCAAGAACCAAATATTTCTCACTTAAGAGTTTTTAGGTGTGCAGTTTATGTTCCGATATCTCCTCCCCAACGAACAAAAATGGGACCCCAAAGAAGATTAGGGGTATACGTTAGGTTTGACTCTCCCTCAATTATAAAATATTTGGAACCCATGACTGGTGATTTATTTAAGGCAAGATTTGCCGACTGTCAGTTTGATGAGACAGTTTTTCCTGCATTAGGGAGAGATAAGTCAAAATTTGAAAAACAAAGACAAGAAATTTTATGGAATGCAGCATCTATGTCTCATTATGATCCTCGCACAAATTAATGTGAACTTGAAGTTCAAAAGATTATCCACCTACAAGTGGTTGCAAATAAATTGCTTGATTCATTTACTGATGTCAAGACAGTGATGAAGTCACATATACCGGCTGTCAACGTTCCTTGTAAAATAAAACTTCCTGATGAAGAAAATAAAAGCATGCTAGCAAATGAGTCTAAAGCACGCCAGAAGCGTGGTAGACCTATTGGATCCAAAGATAAAAATCCTAGAACATCAAGGAAACTTGATAAACAAGCTGGTACATCAAATGACATCATTCCGAATGAAATAGAATTGATCACTGAAGATACGTCTTCAAAGGATGATCAAACACTTGAAATTGAGGACAATGAAGAGATCTCGATAAATTATATCATTTCAGGAAAAAGGTGGAATAGAAAAGAAATTGTCATGGATGAAATATTTGCATATGCAGCTGCTGTTGACATTTCTGAAGAAATCGAGGATCATGAACCTAGATCGATCTATGAATGTAAAAGAAGAAATGATTGGCCAAAATGGAAAGATGCTATTGAGGCAGAATTGAAATCACTTGAAAAACGTCATGTTTTTGGACCGATTGTCCAAACACCTGCAGGTGTGAAACCCGTTGGATATTGATGGGTATTTGTGCGCAAAATAAATGAGAAAAATGAAGTTGTGAGATATAAGGCACGCCTTGTTGCACAAGGCTTCTCACAAAGACCGGGAATTGATTATGAAGAGACTTATTCCCCGGTAATTGATGCAACAACATTCAGATTCTTATTAAGTTTATCAATTTTAGAAGAGCTCCGAATGAATTTGATGGATGTTGTGACTGCCTAATTATATGGGTCACCTGATAATGACATTTACATAAAAATCCCCGATGGATTAAAAATGCCTGAAGCATGTAGTTCAAGACCCCGAGAAATTTATTCAATTAAATTACAAAGATCATTGTACGGGTTGAAACAATCAAGTCGAATGTGGTATAATCGCCTTAGCGAGTACCTTTTGAAAAATGGATATGTTAATAATGTAATTTGTCCATGTGTTTTTATTAAAAGGACAAAAATGGGGTTTACTATAATTGCGGTTTATGTTGATGATCTAAACATCATAGGGACCCCATATGAGCTTAATGAAACGATTGAATATTTGAAAAGAGAATTTGAAATGAAAGACTTGGGCAAAACAAAACTATGCCTTGGTTTTCAAGATGAACATCTATCCAAAGGAATTTTTGTCCACCAGTCTTCATATATTGAAAAGATCCTTAAACGATTTATTATGGATAAAGCATATCCTGTGAGTACACCTATGGTTGTTCGCTCACTTGAAAAGAAAAAGGATCCATTCCGTCCAAAAGAAGTGGGAGAAGAACTTCTTGGTCCCGAAGTACCATATCTTAGTGCCATTGGTGCACTAATGTACCTTGCCAATTGTACATGACCTGATATTGCTTTTTCTGTTAATTTATTGGCAAGGCATAGTTCTGCTCCAACTCGAAGACATTGGACTGGTGTAAAACAAATTTTTAGATATCTTCGAGGTACAACGGATATGGGTTTGTTTTATTCTAAAGACTCAAAAGTAGAATTAGTTGGTTATGCAGATGCAGGTTATCGATCTGATCCCCACAAAGGTAGATCACAAACAGGTTATGTATTCACATATGGTGATGCCGCAATATCTTGGCGGTCTACAAAGCAAACTCTTGCAACAACTTTTTCGAATCATGCTGAATTATTGGCACTACATGAAGCTAGTCGAGAATGCGTGTGGCTAAGGTCTTTGGTCCATCATATTCGAGAATCATGTGATCTTTTAATCAATAAAGGGAGTCCTACTGTTCTATTTGAAGATAATGAAGCATGTATCACTCAGACTCGAGAAGGTTACATTAAAGGTGATAGGACGAAGCACATTGATCCAAAGTTTTTCTTCACTCATGAGCTTCAGAAAAGAGGAGAAATTGATGTCTGTCAGATTCGCTCATGTGAAAATCCAGCAGATTTGTTCACAAAGTCACTTCCTATATCATCTTTCGAGAAATTAGTACACAAGATTGGAATGCGTAGATTTCGAGATATATGTTGATATTAATAGTCATGTTGCAATGAGGGGGAGACATATACGATACACTCTTTTTCATTAGTACAACACATGTACTCTTTTTCCTTCACTAGGGTTTTTCCCACAGGGTTTTTCCTAGTAAGGTTTTAACGAGGCATGATGTTTGTACGAGTCATCCAAGAGGGAGTGTTATGTATTTATTGTCTGACTCTTAGAATTTCATAGATGACTCTTAACCTTTCATATATCCTTCTTTAATATAGCCAACATTTGGCTTTACATTACCCTTGTAACATGCATTTACATGGCCTATATAAAGGTTTGCTTGTACTTTGATTTGAAACAACAAATAATGGAATGATCTCCCCCTTCTTTATTATCTAGTTCTCTCAAATCTTATCTCTATATTATATTATATACAACATAAGTAAGTTAAAGAGAAAGCGATTACATTGAAGGCGTACTGATATTTTGGGTGCACAGAAACTGATGAAGGCTATTAGGGTAATTACAGTTTAGTGTATAAAATAGTACTATTAATAATTTCTTACTACATTTAGCAATTATGGTTTTTAAAGATTAAAAAGAAGGGAAAATAAATTATTTAGTCCCTGAACTATACCGGTTTTATTGTTTTAGTCCCTGAACTAAAGATTCCCTATTTTAAGTAATTTAACTTTTGAAATTTTTAAGATTCAGTCCTTCCGTCCAAATGAGACTGACGGACGTCAGAATCTTGCTGACCTGTCAAGTCGCTGATTGGTCATCCTTACACGTGGTCGTACACGTGGCCAAATTTAAAAAAAACATGAAAAAATAGCACACTCCCAGTCACGTGCATTCTAGTAACGTTTTATATAACACGAATATTGGGGATTAGGGTTTTTATTTAGATTGGGGGTTCTTCTAATTGAGCTTAACATTGTACCTCCGTACAAGGTAATTAGGGTTTATGTCATCTAATTTCGTATTTGTTTAGTGTTGAATCATGATTAATATTTGGGATTTGTGTGTCTTTGCAGATGGAGTCCGATATTACATTACATATTCATCACGGGGGTCAGTTTGCTTATGAAAATGGAGTCAAATGCTACAAAGGAGGTAAGGTCGAGCTTCTCTATAATCAAACTTCTGTGTCTCTTTCTGTATTCGAGAGTTACATACGAGATGAGCTTGGTTATAAAGAGTTTAAAATTTATTGGCACAAGTCTGGTTCTGATTCTTTACTTAGTGATTATAACTGCAAGTTATTATGGAATGATGATAGTGTAGATGCACTTTGTTATAATGCACTGAAAGATCGTAGGATAGATTTGTATGTTGACCATGCTTGTGATGAAGAGGAAGAATATGTTGAGTCTAGTGAAGATGATTCTGATTATAGTGAAGAGAGTGGAGAGAGTGAAGACAGTAATGTTGATGATTATAAGGAGAATCTTAGTGACTGTGATGATGAATTTGAGGAAGTAATGGAAAGGAAGAAAAAAGTTTATGCATATAAGAGTAACCCAGCTGAGCCTAATAGTGATGATATGAGTATGCCCATAAGTAGTTTGATAGGTAAAAAAAGACAGCAGAAACAGAAGAAGAAGAAAGAAAATGAAGTGGTAAATGAAGAAAATAGGGGATGGGAGAGTGAGTATGAATCTGATTCATACAAAATTGTGGGGGATCAGTCAAGTGACTCTAGTGATGATGGGACTGAATATGATAGTGCAAAGAAGAAGGTTAAACCTAAAAAAGAGCATACCACATTTAACACTAGAACCCCCATGAAAAATATTGACTTTGAAGTTGGTTTGATGTTTACTGATGTGAAAACTTTAAAAAATGCTATCATAGACTATGCTATTGAACAAAAGAGGGAGATATGGTTTAAGAAAAATGACTTACAAAGGCTTCAAGCAAAATGTAGAGAGAATTGTCCATGGTATCTGTTTGCTAGCAAAGTAGATTCAACTGGTGCCTTTCAAGTTAAATCATACATTAAGGAGCACAATTGTATACTTGTACACAAGCACAAATGTGTGAGAGTGGATTGGTTGGTGAGGAAATTTGGTAACAAGGTCAGAGGCAATCCTAAATGGAAATTGAGAGAATTTGTCCAACATGTTTTTGAGATGCATAGTTTGGTAGTTTCGAAGAACCAATGTTGGCTTGCAAAGAAAAAAGCTTTGTCTGAGATTGAAGGAGAAATAGCAAAGCAATACAGAAGATTGTATGATTATGGTGCTGAAATTATGAGGTCAAATCCTGGCAGCACTGTAAAGATTGGTGTCGAAAAAGTTGGTAATGACAACTTGGCAACTTTCAAAAGAATTTACATCTGTTTTGCAGCTTTGAAGTTTGGATTTAAGTCTGGGTGTAGGAAGATAATAGGGCTGGATGGGTGCTTTCTAAAGAGCTATGTGAAGGGAGAAATATTGGCTGCAATAGGGAGGGATGGAAACAATGGGATGTTTCCCATTGCTTGGGCCATTGTAGATGTTGAATCTACTGAAACTTGGGAATGGTTTATATCTCTGTTGAAAGAAGATCTAGAGCTTGGATGTGGATTTGGATACACCTTAATGACTGATCAACAAAAGGTATGCTTTAAATTCCACTTGAATTATGCTTTAATTTCACCTTAATAACTTGTCACCTTAATTCCACTTGTGTTCATATATTTTGTAGGGTTTAAAGCATGCTATAGATAACATTCTGCCAAGAGCTGAACACAGATGTTGTGCAAGGCACATATGTGCTAATTGGAAGAAAAACCATCCAGGAACTGTGTTGAAGAATCTCTTCTGGACGGCAGCCAAATCAACAACTCAAGAAGAATTCAATCTCCATATGGAAGAAATCAAAGGTATCTACCCTCTTGCATACTCAGATTTGATGAAAACAGAACCAAGATTCTGGAGCAGAGCTTTTTTTGATACATTAACTAAATGTGAGATGGTTGACAATAACTTATCTGAGTGCTTTAATAGTTGGATTGTAGAGGCAAGATATAAGCCTATCCTTGAGTTGTTAGATGATATTAGGTTGCAAGTTATGGAGAGAATCTACAAAAAAAAGAGATTGGATGACTGCTTTTGAGTGTGAACTATGTCCTAGAATAATTAAGAAATTAAATTATAGCATTGAAGGGACTAGGTTTTGTAAGTCAACTTGGACTGGTGGATCTGAGTGTGAAGTTAGAGACATTGATGGGGGCCAATGGGTGGTTGACATGGAGGGGAAGATGTGTAGTTGCAGGAGATGGGAATTAACAGGCATTCCATGCACTCATGGATGCACTGCAATGTTCAGTATGAACGAAAAGCCTGAGGACAAAGTGGATGTTTGCTACACTAAGGCATTTTATATTGCAGCATATTCTCACCTTCTCAGCCCTATGAAGGGATCTTTGTATTGGCCTAAAACTGGCTTCCCTGACATACTCCCTCCAAAGGCAAGAAGAATGCCTGGTAGGCCTAAAAAGCATAGGAGAAGGGAACAAGGTGAGGAAGGGGCAGGATCGAGGCTTAGCAAAAAAGGGGTTCTCATGAGGTGTAGCCAATGTTTGAAAGCTGGACATAATAAATCTACATGTAAAGCAACTGCTGAGGAGATAGCAGAGATACAAAAGGTTGCAGCTGAAGCTAAAAAGGCTCAGAGTGAGGCAGCAAGGGCACATGCAGCAGAAAAAGTAAGTATTTTGCACTTTGTGATCAATTGCACTTTGAGTGAAGTTGTAACATTATGTAATTTTGCAGAGGAGTAAAAGAGCAACAACTCAAAAAAGAAAACCTCCCACACATGATCAATCTTCTACTCAAGGTGAACCACAAGTCAAGAGAAAGAGAGGAAGGCCTCCAAAGGCTAAAAATGTTGAAGTCTTGCCCCCACCACCTCCATTGCCACCACCTGGAGTTGGTATATACAGATGTGACAAAGATGGGAACACGTATTTCTCAACAGTTGGTGGCTCCACGTTTAGAGTATCCGATTCACAACTAATTCCTCCAAAGCCACATACTAATTTCTCAACTAGTTCAAGTCAACCGTAGTTATTTGAGCAAAACTTGTTAATTGTTCAGTTTCCAAACTACTTTTGTGTTGTCATAAGCTTACATTTTGAACTATTTTCATCTTGATTAGTCGAATGTAAGTCGAACTACTTTCACTTTCTGCACTATTTTTGTATGTTTTGATCATCTAGATGTGACAATGGCAAGTATTTCATCTATTTTGGATCAAGCATTTCAATTTATTTTCTATGTTTAATGCTCAAAGGCTATAAAAATTCAACTTACAAAAATTCATAACGAATTTAATTTCATGTTTTTTTTAGTTTTTTCCACGTGTACGTCCACGTGTACGTCCACGTGTCAGCATGTCCACGTGGCAACAATATTCTGACGTCCGTCAGCCTCATTTGGACGGAAGGACTGAATCTTAAAAATTTCAAAAGTTAAATTACTTAAACTAGGGAATCTTTAGTTCAGGGACTAAAACAATAAAACCAGTATAGTTCAGGGACTAAATAATTTATTTTCCCAATTTAATTTCATGTTTTTTTTAGTTTTTTCCACGTGTACATCCACGTGTACGTCCACGTGTCAGCATGTCCACGTGGCAGCAATATTCTGACGTCCATCAGCCTCATTTGGACGGAAGGACTGAATCTTAAAAATTTCAAAAGTTAAATTACTTAAACTAGGGAATCTTTAGTTCAGGGACTAAAACAATAAAACCAGTATAGTTCAGGGACTAAATAATTTATTTTCCCTAAAAAGAATGAAACGGATCCGGTGATTAGGCACTCAAACACCATCAGTACATCCGTCCCCTGCGTACTCTGCCTTGTCCCTAATCATTTCTGCTCTGCATATATACTTACATACACATATACTTACATTTCACTTCTTCCGTCACATTTTCACCATCACCGGACAACACTTAATTCACTCTCCAGCTACTATTACCTCTTCCGATCAACTACATTCGCGCTTAATTTGTATATATTGTTGCTTTACATTCAATTACGTTATGCAAAATGTTTCATTTCTCTTCATTGATAGTATAAGTCATTGATACCATCATTTTGTGTGCACAAATATGTCTGTTGATTGTTTGTTAGGTTTTGTTACGGTTTTTCGATTGCGTATGTGTGTTTCGATTAGGTACATTTTGGTTTAATTTGTGTGTTACGATCGGATACGTATAAAATAATGTTTGTTTTGTTATAATCGAAAGAATTACTGATACTGACTAGGTGTGAAATGATCGTATTTTGTGCTTGAACTAATTCGGACGAATTTATTAGGGGGAACGTATATTAAAAGAGTTCAATAAATTTGTTTGAATCGAGGTGCAAAGTTTGGAGTTGGAGTTAATAAATTTGTTTGTCAGGCGTTTTAAACTCTTTTACTAGTGCAAAAGTGATTTTGAGTATTCTAGGCCAAGAGGCTAGCTTAGGGGGAATGGAATAACTCATAAATGCTTTGGATGAGAACTTGTTTGCGAAACTAGCCTTGAGAAATTGTTTTCCATTTTCATGAACCTGTATTTAGCTTATTCTGCATATGATTAAGATTTTGTGCGTGCATCCCTGCTAATATTATATTTCAGAACAAATATCACTGCATTCATTCTGTTTTATTTGTTATTTTTACCACAGGATAGTTATCTAAACATGTTCACCAATAATACTCAGTTTGTATACAAGGAAACAAGTCAAACTACATGTGATTCTCTATTATCAGAGCTCCAGGTTGGATCGCAATTCTCCCTTCTCATCTGTAGCACCTATCCCTTTTATTTTATCTGTTTAAAAAGAACCACAAGTTCTATATCATGATCCTGTAGGGGTTCTGATTGTAATGAGTTTTGCCTTGTCAATGTTGAAATTTGAATTAGACAATATGGGATGAAGTTGGCGAGTCTTCCAGCGAGAGGGACAAAATGCTTGTTCAACTTGAACAAGAGTGTCTGGAAGCATATAAAAGAAGAGTGGATCAAGCAAGCCATAACAGAAATCTTTTGTGGCAAGCAGTTGCTGAATCCAGAGCTGAACTTGCTCTCATTTGTTCTGCAATTGGGGAGAGAATGACACCAATAAAAAAGGTTTGCATATAAAATCCGATTTGTTGTTCCTATATGATGTCTTTTTAGTTTTATAACTTGGCATCTTGGTTTATGACTCCAGTTTGTGCAAGGTACTGGGAGCTTGAAGAAAGAATTAGAAGCCATCATGCCTGAACTAAAAGAGATGCGGAAGAGAAAAGTTGAGAGAATGAATCACTTCGCTGAAGTTGTGGATAAGATTTGTAATATCTCAAAAGAGTTATATATATCCGATAAAGATTATTCAGATTTTAAGGTCATTGATGAGAGTGATTTGTCCTTGAAAAAACTGGAAGGGTTAAAGAGCCGGTTACATGACCTAGAGAAGGAGAAGGTAAATGCTTTTTTTGATGTGCAGTTATATCTTGGAAGTTGGAAGGGATACTTAGCAAATCACTCTATATATATATATATATATTCTATAAGCTTTAGCATGTCATTCATATAGCATGTAGAGATTTCTAAAATAAAGCACATGATGATCTAAGCATATATTCTGTACCTATTCATTGCATAGAATCAGGACCTTTTCATGATGCAGCGCTTTGCACAATAAAGTTTCTCTACTCTAATCTTTATGCCTTTTAATTTGAAGAGTGACCGCTTGAGGCTGGTACTGGACCTGTTGAATAGTTTGAATTCATTATGTGTGGTGCTTGGTGTGGATTTTCAAGAAACAGTCAGAGATGTCCAACTCACTCTTGATGATTCGAGCACGAAAAATATCAGTGTTGATACAGTTGAGAAATTGTCTACTGCAATTTCTAATTTTAATGCGGTGAAAATACAAAGATTGCAAAAGGTTAGTGTCGTGGCTAAAAGTGTAATTTTAGTTTAGTGTCGTGGTTAAAAATGTATTTTCAGTTATTCCGCTAATCATTTTACTGTCTCTGTGTTTTAGCTTCAAGATCTAGCTGCAACTATGGTTGATTTGTGGAGTTTGATGGATACCCCAAATGAAGAACAAGAAAGATTTCACAGCGTTACACGACATATAGCTGCCTCGATAGATGAAATTAATGAGCCCAACATTCTTTCTCCAGACTTCATCAGCTTCGTATGTTACCACTTCAATCTCAGAGGAACATAAAAACTTGCTTATAATATCTGATGATTATTTTTCAAAACAAACTTATGCAAGGCCTTTTTGCAGGCTGAGGCTGAAGTGCTGAGGCTGCAGCAGATAAAGTCATGCAAAATGAAAGAAGTAATTTTTAAAAAGAGGTTGGATTTGGAAGACCGTTTCAGGAAGGCACACATGATTGCAGAAGCAAATAGTGCAGCAAATTATTCAGTTGAGGCGATAGAGTCTGGTAAGTTTTGATTGCTTAACCTCCAAAAAGGATTTGTAGATTGGAGTCCACTTAAGTCTTTAAGAAGTATTTGTAGATTATTACTTTTCACTCGAATCGTAAACAGTGATAAGTATCAGCTATCAGCTTGACACATCAATAAAGTAATTGATTTATTGGTCTTCACTTTAATCACGTACCATTAACATCTTCTAGGAACCGTTGATCCTTCATACCTGCTTGAACAAATTGAGCTTCAGATCTCAAAGGTTAAAGAAGAAGCTTTTAGCAGGAAAGAAATACTCGAGAAGGTTGATAAGTGGTTGGCTGCATGTGAAGAAGAGTGCTGGCTAGAGGAGTATAACAGGGTTGGATATTTATTCATTTTTAACTTTGGTTCTGTTTCATTGCTTATCTTACTGCTGAATGCTAAAAATTAATTGTTATGTAGGATGACAATCGTTATAAGGGAAGAGGTACTCATCTTGTTTTAAGGCGTGCTGAAGAAGCTCGAGTCATTGTGAATAGAATTCCAGGTGTGAATTTTGTAACTGTCCTTTAGCTAATCTTCAAGAAAAAAAAAGGCTCTGAAACACATGGAATGTGTAAGTATGTAGTCATGTAGATAGACATGCACACGCACAAATGTACATGCATATTTTTAAGTCATCACTCATCATTGTGCTCATATAGTCTTTAGTCTGAAAATGTTTAATGCAAAAGGAAGATGGATAAATTAAAAGGCTTTACCTTTACAACTTAAGAGGTACATAGATGTTCCTTCCGTTTCAAAAACTTGATCATAACATAATTATTAGGATTTATTTCGGCAGAAACAAATTTGACCATTACCTAACAGCTTTTGATGCAGAATATTATAAAATGTCTAGACTGGAGAACAATGAAATTGTTTCTTACTTTCACTTTTAACTTTCCTGTTTATATGTATATTTCTGTGTTTTAACTTTGGGCTTCTAATATGTTTCTTCTCTCTATAAAAGCAATGGTGGAAGCACTACTCTTAAAAGCAAGAACATGGGAAGTAGATAGAAGAACTGAGTTTTTATATGATGGAGTAAGCATTTTTCATCTAAAGCTGAAATCAGTTGATCTTAAATTCTTAATGATTAACATTATTTAGACAACCTCACAATTTTTATTTATGCCCCGTGCTGCTTCTAATTTAATTGATTATCGGATTGACATTTCTTTGTTTTTTCAGGTACCCCTCACTTCTATGCTTGAACAGTACAACACCTTAAGACGGGAGAAAGAGCAAGATCGTCAAAGACAGAGGGTACCTTACGGGTTACCTGGTTTATCAAAACCTTAATTTTTTTAATACCTTACCTTCCTGTCTTGGTTTTTTTCTTTTTACTGATCGACATGTCAAATACATATTTAACTTTAGGATCAGAAAAAGCTTCATAGACAGCTACTAGCAAAGCAGGAAGTACTCTTTGGATCAAAACCAAGTCCAGCAATGAGTGGAAAGAAGGGTTCTAGAACAAATACAAGAGAAGCAATGAACAAAAGGTGCTCGCATGTAGGAGACATACATCTGACACCAACAGGGAGGACTGCTAAATCTTCTAATATCAGTACGAGTAGTTACTCAGCGAAGCCGCATTCTCTGCAAAATCAGCTAACAGGTGGCCATGGGGCTTCATCTTCTGGTATTTACTTAAACTTTATTTCTTTCCAGATCCATTGTTCTTCATTTTAGTTACGTATACATTTAATCTAACAGTCTTACTTTTGTTTTACCATTGACTTATTCCAACTTCCATTCAGATTTGTTTTTCTTTTTATGAAATGTTGAGGGTTTGATGAAGCCTTGTCATCTTACTCTCAAGAGAACTTTGACCTTCCATGTTAATTTTTCTTCATGACAAAATTTATTTATAAAGATGAATAGGAATTGATGATGTTTTGCATTCTTGAAAACCTTAGTGGAATAATCCTCAGCTATAATATAAAGTTTTCAACATCAGCTCAGTCCACTTCTATATTATACTGCTTGCAGGGATCAATTTTTTTTTTTTAAACAGATCTGGTAATCCCAGAAGCAATTCATCATTTTTCATTTTAATTATTGTAGGTAAGAGAAGCTTGCGTGTTACCAGTCTCCCAGATGCACAACATCCTTCAATTGCTTCTGATGCACGTGAAGCTCAAACAACTCGGGAACCACTCTCACCTGCAAAATCTTCCACTTTATCCAATGCAAATTCTGTTGCTAATATTCACGTTGAGAGCATTCCACAGTGTGTGGTTCTTGATAGAACACCTCCAAGTAAAATAAATCCACTAGCCACTCTGCAGAAGAATAATTCTTCTATTGATGAGAATAAGACTCCAGAGAAGATGCCTATTCCCATGCCACCGACTCCGTCGACTGTGTCGGTTGCTATGCGAACAGCCGCAACTCTGGCTACCCCATTTCTTAATCTTGCTCAGGAGACTGATTGCTCTTTTGAGGAGAGAAGAGCTGGTGTTATTCTTCCTATAACGTCTGAAGCACATTGAAAGTTGGACATATTCTTGGCTAAATATGCACCATAACCGCAGCTCCATCTTGCATTCTTCTGCATTTTAAGCATTCTGATTTTAACTTCTGGAGATGATACTGTTTTGATCACTATTTTGAATAGATGTACATAGACAATGCTATCAACCATTTCTTGCTCAGTAACATCTCTATGGATGGTAGGATTTGAAGTATGGTGGTGGTTTCCTTCGCCTTATCTTCTTCTGTGAATCAGAATCTTAAATATTTTTGATACATTGTTTTAATAAATAAATCTTCCTAAGATTGATAGAAATTGTTTATAAATGATGGCAGTCTCAAAACCTTTTATCATGGCATTTTGCTGCCTTTGTGTAAATTCAGACTTCAGTGTACTAATAATGAGGTGCACCTCCCAGTCCAAGGTCTAATTGGTCTATTAATGTCCTCCGTAGCAAAATCTTGTTTCTCATGCAACTTCTAATGGTCAAAGTAGCAGTTTGGAATATTTCAGGCAAATTTTCCAGTTCTCTTTAGCACTTCAATTTTACAAAAGCAATCAGCTTGGGACTTTTTTACAAGGCAAAAGATGCAACACTAAGAAGGTGAGTCATTACCTTTCATGCATTTTTTTCTATCAGTTTTATGGTAATAATAGCATCATTACGTTTCACACATGTCTCTGTCAGTTTACTAGGCACAATCGGTGTTTACAATTACTTCCTTTCACTGGTTGGACACTTTTAATTTAATGGATTATTTCTTTTTGCTTGCTACTTGATAACTGTGGAAGGACTTGCATAAGCAATCTATCCTTTCCAAGATGGCAGGATGATAAAAGAGACCTATTCCCATTTTTTTTTTTATGAGACCAAAGTAGCCAGAGCTGCATAAGGATCTCTAACTAGGCTGTTCCGCCGCCTACAGACATCAATAGATCTTTGCAGGAAAAGTTTCTGTGTCTCACTATAGTTGACTACCCTGTAAATTCAGAGAGCTTGAACAACAATATGGGGAGTACTAGATCAACTAAGCCGCTTCTTTAGTTTAGCAAAATTAAAAAAAAAAAAAAAAAAAGGAAAAAAAAAGACTAAGCCTCTTTGTGCCTTTCATCCTAAAATGTATTGCTCTTTAATTTATGAATTCCATGCAACAAACACGCAGCATCCTAATTTCTTGTATTCAGTAAAGCATAGAAGCTTAACTTGGGTGTAAGATCATGCCAGATTGCAAAGCAAAGCGGCTTGATAAAACTGTTGATATACATGCAGCATACTGCATATGCAGCAGGAGTGTTTTTCTTCTATTTTGGTTAAAGGCAAAACCAAAGTATTGATATCCATGCCTATTTTTTTTGTTTAAATCGTAACAATGGGATAACTTTTCTGTAATGCAATGAGATCTAGACAATCTGAAGCAAGGACTGAAGAAATTAGTAATTCAAATTGTATTTTCTGAATGATCGAGAGTAGCTTTTACGAAAATTCAGAAAGATATAATTGTAGATGGGATAATAAAATAACTTGGCA
Organism: Saposhnikovia divaricata; assembly: GCA_036435485.1. Lineage (NCBI taxonomy): Eukaryota > Viridiplantae > Streptophyta > Magnoliopsida > Apiales > Apiaceae > Saposhnikovia > Saposhnikovia divaricata. The sequence continues at coordinate 166,107,829 of CM071600.1, forward strand.
TCTATAAGATAAAAATAATGATCACCTTTGCTCACTACACAATGCTTTCTCTTCCCGGATATATTAGTGCTCCTGCAGGGGGCTAACTGGAGCTTAGAATTCACAAACTCAGCTGTTCATCGATTTATATGAGATTATAACCAGCCGTACCAACTTTTGCTGTCAACAGACGAGGTTCAGCACTTTGACTCGAAACACAGGTAAACCCCCACATGTGACAAAACATTTAGAGGCCGTTTGGAATTGATTAAAATAAGTTACTTATGATTTAATGGAGGTGTTATTAACTTAAATGAGAAAGTAAAGTTGTTAACTTTAAGTTAAATGAATGTGTTTGGGTAAGTTTACTTAAAGTTAAATGAGAGTTTAATAATTTTGACTTAAAGTAAAATTTGGTTTAAAAAAAATTAAATTTATGTTATTTAAACTTTATAAAAGTTCTGGAAGTTTTAAAAAAAAATAAAAAGAAATCGATAAGTCATAATTTATAAGTCAAAAGTACCTAAATAAAATTTATGACTTAAAGCAGTTTTTTAACTTAAAACCGGCTTAAAGCCGTGGTTAACAAACATGTCACAAACTACTTAAAGCCGTTTTTAGCTTTAAGTAGTGTTTGCCAAACACCGTCTTCTGCAGCAGGAACTTTCTTCACAATGCGCACATTAAAGTTACGTATTGTCTCGTTCTTCCACTCAAACATACACAAATCGCCAACAGCAAGCTGTAAATCATCCCTAAATTGAAGCCACCCATTATGGATTGTGGTTCTCTTCCGATCACGACGTTTCCGTGTCTGAAGCTTCCAACAACGAGTTTCCACATGTGCCGTGATAGAATCATTCTTATTCCAAGCTTGAAACACATTCTTAAATTTAACTGGGATGTTCTAAAAACAGAAGTCATTGAAAAATAAATTCTTAATTAGAGAATAACACTTCCAATATACAAATTCCTAAATACCCAATGTAATACGTATACATACACATAACATTAACCAATAAAGAAACAAAGAAATATTACAAAACAATAACCTTCTGTTAAAAAAAAAAAAAAAGAAAAGAAAGCCAAACCAAAACTTAGAAGAATACATACCACACCGTGACAATACGGTAACATGTGGAATGGCTTAACCAAAATTTCAAAAGCCGTGGTGTTGATTAAAGAGCGAGAACTTTCACCTACATAACATGTAAGAAAAAGAATAACAACAAAGTTAAGGGGGATCAAATTTTGCTGTACATAATACTTTGCATGTAAGATGCTTTGACAGTTTGGTAAGTAGTTTGCCCTTACATTTGAGCTTTTTGCAAGGCACCTGTTTCACTTGTTTTTCTTTCACAATATGCATGACATCTTGAATCAATTTTGTGATGTTTGAATGAGAAGATCCACCTTCCTGGACAGCCTTGTTTGCCAATTCTCCAAGTTCTCTTGCTCTTCTTTTCATCTCCCCTGCCTTTTCTCCATAAATTAGCTCTTCAATAGCTTCCTTCACTCGATCACTCTTTACAACCACCTCTTTTGAATCAAGTCTAGCCTCAACAAAAATACTAATGCCAATCCCTAGTACATTAGTTACAAATTTTTCATTTACATGTTGTTCCTCAAACATAGGCCAAGTAATCATTGGGATTCCACCACATACACCTTCTAATGTTGAGTTCCAACCACAATGAGTGAAAAATCCCCCAATTGAAGGATGAGATAATATTATTAGTTGTGGTGCCCAACCTCTAATAACTAGGCCTCTACCTTCTACCCTTTTTTCAAATTTATTAGTCTCCAACCATCTTCCTATTTCCGCCGAATATTTAGTACTTCTTATTACCCAAATGAAAGGTTGATTTGAAGATTCTAAGCCTAAACCAATCTCTACTAATTGAGCTGGTTCGATACAACTCAAGCTCCCAAAACAAGCATAAATGACAGAACCTGGCTTCATCGAATCAAGCCAATTTAAACAATGGATTGCATCAATGGAAGCCTTTTGACCTCTATCGATCTTGTTTGAAATCTCCTTGTGACACAATGAAACTGGACCAATGCCCCAAGCATTAAAATATGGTTTCTTGAATTGTTCAAAATACCATGGTTCCATCTCCTCAAAATTGTTTACTAACAACCCTCGAATAGGATAAGAATTCACTGTAACATCTTGTATTCCGCCTCTTATTTGATTCTCACCAACTTTCGATATTCTCTTGAAGTATGGTGATTGGTACCCTTTTAACTCAACTTTGTGAGGGATATCCTGCACCAAGAACGAGTCTTTATATGGATTTATATTGTCAAGCTGCTTGTTAGCAACAATCTTATTTGTACAAGTCAAATTGAAGCAGGATCTTGGATAGAAAATATAACATGGAATTTTGAATTTCGACGCAATCACATGAGTAAATCCCGTTCCCCCTGTATCACTTGAAACCATGCAGCTAGGCGGTGGCACCAACTCTTGCACTAATTTTTCTAGTGATTGCTGTCTCATCATGTCATTTGATACTTGGCTTGGAGAATCAAGAGATAGTAACCGGATGTTGAGGTTCCAAGTAGTGTTGGCGAGTTCAATGGATGATTTGTAGAGGACAAAATTGTAAATAGTAGTGATTATGGTGACATTCACTCCTCTGTTTGCTAGTAGTAGGCCTAGTTCTGTTATGGGGGTACTCGCGCTTTGGCAGTATAAAGGAATTAAGATGAAGTGAAGCTGCTCTGGCATAACAAGGGAAGCCATAACTATTATTATAACATATAATATTGCTGTTATATATGTGATTTGTCAGCTTTCTTTGAGGGTTGATGCATTGAGTTCTTATATATAAAACGACATTACTGAGTAGGGTTAGGAGTTTTTTGTGTATAACAGAGAAAAGAATTGTAAAGACTTGGGAAGTTTGTGTTGGAAGACTCCTTTTTTTGTTTGAATTTTTACAGAACTATGGGCATGTCCGCAGATGCTACAGTAGGAGGTTTTCTTTTTAAGAGCATTCACATCCCATCCCCCATCCCCATCCCCATCCCCAACCCCATCCTTATAATTTGAGGATTTGTCCAACTTTTCTTTTAAAACACTCCTCCATCCTATTCCCCATTTTGGGGTTTGATTTAGGGACCAAAATTTGAGTCCCCATATTTAGGGACCAAAGTTGATGCCTCATTCCCATCCTCATACACTCTCTCTCCTCATATAATAATATTAAATTGTATTTATAATAGTGGGTGAGTTTTGGTAGTTAAAATTGTAAGTGAAAGAGAGATAAAGAAGTAATATAAAAAAGAATATAGGGATAGGGGAATGGAAAATGAGGAATGGGATGTAGAAACTTTTTGATAATTTTGGGGATTTACTATTTTTATTTGGAGATTTATTATTTTTAGTAAGTTTTTGGGATTGGGGATGAGGAATGGGATGTGAATGCTCTAAGCTCATTATATTCTATTCTATCAATATATCAATCAATATATATCAATATATAAAGGAGGATACGCGGGAGTTTAGGTGGCGCTCTAAGATCGTCTCAATCTATTTTTCTAATTTTCTAGAATTTTAGAATTTTAAATCATCAATCATCAATATATATATATAAAGGAGGATACGCGGGAGTTTAGGTGGCGCTCTAAGATCGTCTCAATCTATTTTTCTAATTTTCTAGAATTTTAGAATTTTAAACACTAATAAATTAAAAATATCATTTAACATATTAGAAGTAAAATAGGTGTTCGAATTTATAGAGAAGAATAGTTCGAATTTATAGGAAAGACATATGATTAGAAGTTGTATTGGAAGTAGAATAAGTATTTATAATGCATATGATTAAAAGTTCTATTGGAAGTAGAATAGGAGTTCGACTTTATAGAGAATAAGAGTTCGAATTTATAGAAAAAATGTATAAATAAAACTTCTATTAGAAGTAGAAAAATATCATTTAACATATTAGAACTAGAATAGGTGTTCGAATTTATAAAGGAGAATAGTTCAAATTTATAGGGAAGACATATCATATAAGTTCTACCGGAAGTAGAAAAAGTATTTATAACGCATATGATTACACGTTATATTGGAAGTAGAATAGGAGTTCGAATTTATAGAGAATAAGATTCGAATTTATAGAAAAAACATATAAATAAAAGTTCTATTAGAAGTAGAATATGTGTTTGAATATATAGAGCAGACATATAATTAAATATTTTATAGGAAGTACGAACTTCTTAAATTATACTTTTTTATATAAGTTAAATTATACTTTTTTATTCATAAATCCAATACTATTGTCATAAAAAGGTCATCGTTTTTAAAAAATAAAATAATTGATATATTAACATAATAAAAGAACATGGTCATGTAGGAATCCTAAATAAATACGAGTATCTATAATATAAAGAGAAAATAAGATGTGTTTTCATTTTCTAAAACTCCATAATTTTTAGAAAGTCTAGAATAAGTATAAATTGGAATTCGCTTTATTTTTTAGGTTTTGATTTTAAGGAGTAAGTTGTTGTGTAAGATAAGTATCATCAATAATATGTAATGAAGTTAGAATTTCGATCCCAAATGAGAGCGGCTCGAAACGTGTTTAACGGGAAGACGACTCACTATAAAAGATTGTATTAGCTATTAAAATATCATATTGGTGTTATAAATTTTATTTTATTTTTAGGATTTGATTTTTATGGATAAACATTATCATTCAAGTGAGATATGTAAAAGTTAGGTTTTTGGTTTTAACGAGAGAGCAGATCAATAGTAACAACCGTGTTTAACGAGAAAACGGTTCATTAGAGAAGACCGTATAAAAGATATTTGAATATATAAGGAATACATATAATAAAATATTTTATTGGAAGTAGATTACGAGTACGGTGGAGACATCTTATACAATTTTTTAAAACTATATTTTTTTTTTAGAAATCCTTTATTTTAACTTTGTTATACAAGTTAATTATACTTGCATTAGAAAAATATATCCATAAATTTAATATTATTTTCGTAACGAAAAGTCTTCATATTTAATTTTTTTTAGATATGTTAACATAATAGAAAGACATTCCCATGCGGAAGCTGTAAGTTTAAAGAATATAAAAATTGAAATTTACTCTCTTTCTTTATATAATGAAGTTGGAATTTTGATTCCAAATAAGAGCGGCTTGAAACGTATTTAACGGGATGACGGCTCACTACAAAAGATTATATTAGCTATTAGAATTTGATACTAATGACATAATTTTTTTTTATTCTTACGGTTCGATTTTATGGATAAAAATTAGTATAAAGTCTTTATAATATATGTTATTGGGATTTCGGTTTTAACGAGAGAGTGACTCAATCGAAAGAATCATGTTTAACAAGAAATCGATTCATTAGAGAAAATTATTTAATTGTTAAAATTTAATATTAATATTATAATATAACATAAATGTATTGTTTTTTTTAAAAATATTGTAACGCCGCAGCGAAGCGCGTATCAATATATATATATATATATATATATATATATATATATATATATATATATATATATATATATATATATATATATATATATATATAAAGGAGGATAGCGGGAGTTTAGGTGGCGCTCTAAGATCGTCTCAATCTATTTTTCTAATTTTCTAGAATTTTAGAATTTTAAACACTAATAAATATAAAAATATCAATTAACATATTAGAAGTAGAATATGTGTTCGAATTTATAAAGAAGAAGAGTTCGAATTTATAGGGAAGACATATGATTAAAAGTTCTATTGGAAGTATAATAAGTATTTATAAGGCATACGAATAAAAGTTCTATTGGAAGTAGAATAGGAGTTCGAATTTATAGAGAATAAGAGTTCAAATTTATAGAAAAAAATATATAAATAAACGTTCTACTAGAAGTAGAATAGGTGTTTGAATATATAGAGCAGACATATAATTAAATATTTTATAGAAAGCACGGTCTTCTTAAATTATATATTTTTTATATAAGTTAATTATACTTATATTAGGAAAATTTATTCATAAAACCAATACTATTGTCATAAAAAAGTCACCGTATTTAAAAAGAAAAGAATTGATGTGTTAACATAATTAAAGAACAATCTCATGCAAGAATCCTAATAAATACAGGAGTATCTATAATATAAAGAGAAAATAAGATGTGTTTTCATTTTCTAAAACTCCAAAAAAATTAGAAAGTCTAGAGAAAGTATAAATTGGAATTCACTCTATTTTTTAGGTTTTTGATTTTAAGAAAAAAAATTGTTATGTAAGATAAGTATCATCAATAATATGTAATGAAGTTGGAATTTCGATCCCAAACGAGAGCGGCTCGAAACATGTTTAACGGGAAGACGGCTCACTATAAAAGATTGTACTAGCTATTAAAATACCATATTGATGTTATAAATTTTATTTTATTTTTAGGATTTAATTTTTATGGATAAACATTATCATACAAGTAATATATGTAAAAGTTAGGTTTTTGGTCTTAACGAGAGAGCGGATCAATAGTAATAACCGTGTTTAACAAGAAAGCGGTTCATTAAATATGACCGTATAAAAAGTGTTTAAATATATAATACATAAAATAAAATGTTTTATTGGAAGTAGAATATGAGGACGGTGGAGACGTCATATACGATTTTTTTAAAACTATACATCTTTTTTCCTAAAAATCCTTTATTTTAACTTTTTTTATACAAAATTATCTATAATATACAGAAAATATAAGATGTATTTTCATCTTTTAAAACTCCATAAATATTAGAAAGTTTAAATAATATAAAAATTGGAATTTACTCTCTTTATATAGTGAAGTTAGAATTTCGGTTTCAAATAAGAGCAGCTCGAAACGTATTTAACGGGAAGACGGCTCGCTAGAAAAGATTGTATTAGCTATTAGAATTTGATACTGTAGTCATAAATTTATTTTATTTTTACGGTTCGATTTTATGGATAAAAAATATTATATAAGTCTTTATAATATATGTTAAAAAATTGGGATTTCGGTTTTAACGAGAGAGCGGTTCAATCGAAAGAATCGTATTTAACAAGAAATTGATTCATTAGAGAAGATTATTTAATTATTAAAATTTAATATTAATATTATAATATAACGTAAATGTATTTAATTTTTTTAAAAATAAAAATTGTAACGCCGCCGCGAAGCGCGACTTTATCGATTAGTTTTATATAATAAAGTAAAAGCGATAATAAATTCGACTCTCATCTATAACATCCAAATCTATAACATCAAAAAGAAAGAGATTTAATTTTAATATTATCGTGGATTAAGAATTTGACTCTCATTAAATTTAAATCATATATTTGTAACTCTAAATATATAAATATAAGCATAAATTAATAACGGTTTAAGATTCAAATTTAATCAGTTGCATATCTATATTTATATACTATCTATAATAAGCGAAAGGGGTATAATTTGTAATTTGGTTATCCTCATTTTTGGTTATCCCTCATTTATAACCGTTAGATCATCGACTCAACCGTTAGATATAACAATATTAAAAGTTGTTATATACCGAGGTCCATGGTTCGATTCCCGCTAACATCATATTAATTTATATTTAGTACTAAAAATTATTATATACGAAGATGTAAGGTTCAAATTTTTCCAATAACATATTAAAATTAATAATTATAATTTTATATTATACTATAAACAAATTTTAAAAAATTGAAAGTAACCCGTTTGCACGGGCTATAAGCTAGTATTATAAAAATTAATAACATAAACACAAATTCACAAATTCGTTTGCAAGGTCACATTCAAAAACAATGTAAACATGAGCAGCGTTATACAACTCTTCAAAAGAATACTTCCGGAACCTTCATGCTAAAACAGCACCTCTTCAACACACAGTGACACAGGCGTGTATTAGATATTTCGTGTAATAAGGTGTAGCTGGTAGCAAATAACTCAAAAACATAAATGTTAGGAGTTTTCCCACATCGATTGTGGAAGGGGTAAATAGCTAGTTTATAAATATTTAAATAATTTCATTATTATGAGGCCATTTATGATGTGCCCAAAAACAAATTTGTGCAGGCTCGGCCCAAAACGGACAATATCATATTATTGTGGAGTTAGGCGTGCTAGCCGCCTAACAAGTGGTATGAGAACTATGGTTGTAACGATCCATAACAATCTCGATGGGCTCCCAAATGGATTAAGAAAGAGACATGTGGGCTACCCCAGGATGGGCTTCAAGAGAAGGCATATGGGCTTTCCACCACCGCGACGGTAAAGGCGACCGGCGGTGGTGGGTGTTATCGGAAATGAAGCAGGAGGGGTGGGGGTTTTGCGAAGGGAAAAAAAGAACAGAGAGGGGTTTGAGGGAGAGATTATGAGACAGAGAGATTGAGAGATAAGGAGGGAGAGAAAGAGAGAGAGATTGATCGGAGAAGAAGAAGAAGAGAGAAGAAGACGGAGGGGGAGAGAGAAAGAGGTGGAGAGAAAAGCGAAAGAAAGAGGGAGATGGAGGCAGGGAGAGAGGGAGATGACGACGAAAAGGGTTCGGGAGAGAGGGGTGAGATGTTGGATATTTTAGTGTAATTGGATTGACTAGTTGATCAATGTAATCCTAATATTACATCGAACAAGTTGGGAGAGTGCGGAGTGCACGCTTTGTTCTAGTTTATTATGATTTCGGTATTATTGCTTATGAGGTATGTCCATTGGCATCAGGCACACCTGTTGGAATAAGATGTGTCTGTTAGCATTAGACATGACTGTTAGAATGAGATGTGCCTGTTGGCAAAAGACTGAGATGTGTCTGTTGGCAAAAAACACATCTGTTGACATCTATATATAGGTGTTGCATTAATCATTTTTTATATACAATTGGTTCATTTGAAATTCACAACAAAAACATATTCTCTCTTCTTGCAGAATTTCTGACTTTATCCGATTGATTTATTTGGGTGAACCACAAATAACTTCAATCTGAAAGTGTTCACACGACTTCATAAAAATCCAAGTTACTACCATATTTCCCCAGAAAAGATTGAAGTTATTTATTTCTGAAGATGACGAACGGAGAATCTGCAAAAGATATGACAAGAAAGTTTGTAAAACTGGACACATTTGAGGGTCAAGATTTTAGAAGATGGCAGAAGAAGATGCATTTTATGTTGACCATGCTGAAGGTTGTGTATGTTCTGAGTACCCCCATGCCAGAAGTGATCGAGAACGAAATTGTTGAACAGACAAGGAAGTGCTGCAAATGGGAAAACGATGACTACATCTGCCGTGGTCACATCTTAAACGGTATGTCTGATTCCCTTTTCGATGTATACCAAAATGTTGAGTCAGCGAAAGAAGTTTCTGGTCAGTAATTTTATGAACTATAAAATGGTCGATTCTAGACCGGTGATGGAACAATACAATGAATTATTAAGGATTCTGGGACAGTTTATTCAACACAATCTGAAGATGGATGAATCTATCTCTGTTTATGGTGGTATAGACAAACTGCCACCATCATGGAAGGATTTTAAACACACCTTGAAACATAATAAAGATGATATGACGCTGGTTGAACTTGGAAGTCACTTCAGAATTGATGAGGCTTTGAGGACTCAAGAAATTGAGAATAATCCTAAGGGCAAGAACCAAGTCGGTAACTCTTCTGTGAATATGGTTGAAGATGGTGGATCTTCTAAGAATTCTAAGAATGCCAAGGGTGTAATAACCCTAACTTCAGTAATGCTACAGTGGTCACATGAATAGTAAATTTCGAGGATTTAGAGAAATGGTATATAGGTACCCTATAATGGAAACATAAAATGAATAAACAGAAACCATATTAGTGTTGTACAATGGAAATAAGTGACTCGAAATGACGTTAGATTTCAGAAATTCCTGAAGCATGGATTTTGAGGATTTTGATTTCGAATAAGCTTCTATTGGATATTAAGGAGCATGGAAATATTATAAGAATTATATATTGAGGGATTAGTGAATTTAGATTTAACCAGGGGATTATTAAGTTAAGAGAATACCAAAGGAAATTGGATTGTTAGATGATTTCAAAACCACTGAGATAATGAGGTACATTCGAAACGAACCACAATTAGACGAATATGGAGATTAAGCAACTAAGATTAGTAATATAACAAGGATACATACCACATTATTATTATCCAAGATTATTAGCATAATACTTAGAAAATCAAAATGGGATTTATTGGATCATTAAGTGACATCACTTTCCATTAACACCATTTTAAGGGTAAATTAGTACTTTTGCATGGTTTAACCACAAATATCTTTACAAGCTTCTACAAGACACTAGAATTAGCAAGATTAAGCCAAGATAAGATCAAAACAAAACACAAAAAGCTCTCCCCTTCCTTGTTCATACCATTCGGCCAAAAAGGAAGAAAAGAAAAAAATCAAAATAAAAACTCAAGTTCTAGCCAACAACAAATCAAGGGAAAAATCATGGAGGTTCTTGGAGACTAGAAAGAGATACCCACCAAATTTCAAGGCCAACCATCATCATCTTCATAGGTAATAAATTCATGAAAGTTGCTTGATGAATAGTGATGAATAGTGGTTTCAAGAAACTAACTTGGTTTTTATGATTCCTTTAGTTGATTCAAGCTATTGTAAGGTTGTTTAAGGATATCCCAAGGATTGTTAAGTGTTGTCAAGGCTTCAAGAAGGTATAAATATGCTTGCCCTTGTATATTTATGATTGATATTGAGTTGATTAGTGATTTAGTGGTGTAAATGTTATGATTATGATGTTATAAGTGTTTGTAAGTGATTAAAGTTGATTTTGGAAGGAGTATGTGCTTGTAACCATGGTTGGTAAGATGACCACATGGTGTAGGTGATGGTGTATAAGGTGGATGATTTATTTGGAGGAGTTTGATTTTGGAAAGTATGAAATTACAGCAGTTATAATGTCCGATTTTCGTTAGAACGAAAACTGCCCTGTTTTGTGACCCCTGTATTCATACGGTACCTCACTGCCTAGGTTACCAATTGACCATGAAATGATAGAGCTTAGTTCATAGATCGTTTTGATATAGGGTGCGTTAAAATCTGATGAACGGTTTAGGAGAAAAGTCAGTTTTAGTGAAAGCGGTTCAGAAACCGAGAAACCGTAAATGTATCAAACTTGAGGTTACAATTACCATACCTTAACATTGTTAAAAGTCACGAAATTTTGGGATATGATAGTAGTGTGGTCAAAGAACTATTTCCAGTTGACCTTACATTAAAATTCGAAATTTAAAAATTATAAGAAATTCTACAATCGAGTGTGGTCGTTAGGGGAAATGGTGAAAAACCACTGAAACTTCGATTGAGCTTGTAAATGGATATGTATAGAGATGATTATGCATGAATTGAACATGCCTTATGATTAAGAGAATAAGAGAGAATGGTATCAGTTGTTATCGAGGGTTATATGGTTATAATATTATATTAAAAATGTTCTCATTGAGTATCAGTGGTTTAATAAACATTATTTGATTAACATGCATTACTCTTAAAATAGATGGAATATTTTACGAATATAAAAGTATATTTGATTTCTGAATTTGAAAGAGAGGTCTGAATCATAATCAAAGCCTTATGATATATATATATATATTTTATAGAAGTAATGTGCGAGAATGGAAATGATATGAGAGAATGATATGTGAAAATGAAAGTGAGAAAATGGAAATGTGGAATGATATTTTAAAAAGAGAATAATGATGTGATAAAGAGGGGGATTGCAACAGACTTGCGTAAGTGGCTGTGTCAGGGCTGTGTGCGACACAGTCCAGCATTTATTATTTTTATTACGGCACGAAGATGCCAAGGGAGGATGTTAGCAGGTGGCCTTCCTCCAGGGATGATTTTCATTCCTTCTACCGGTAGTAAAAAGAGAGCAGGTACGATTAGGCGACTGATCATCGTCCTAACGTATCAGGCGACAGCAGATATCCCCAATGTTTTTGAAAAGAAAGGGTAGACAATGGTTTTCAGATTTCTATACTGAAAACAGAATAATGATATGAGATGATGGAATGATAGTTACAGATGAAGAAAAACTGATATTATATTATTTCAGCTTTCTATACTGAAAACAGAATAATGATATGAGAGGATGGTATTATGGATACAGATGAAGAAAAACTGATATTATATTAATTTAGATTTCTTTCTTATAATAGTGAGTGGATGATGTATTATTAAATAAGAGCTTTACTCTTCCTTAAGGATTTTAATTGTTTCCTGCTATTACATATGCATATACATATATGTATACTTGTTCACATTTTAAATTTTAGTTACAGTATGATCTTGCTGAGCTATTATAGCTCACTCTTGCTACTTATGTATATAGCAGCTAGGTCCCATGCCGATACTACGTACCACACCCCGCAAGAGGGTAAGGGAAAGGCGACCTTTTGAGCGAGTGCTGGCGACCATCCCCGAGGTAGTGACAAGCGGAGGGGCTTAGTATACTTATGTAAATTAAGTGTGTAAATTGTAATAACTTTAGTTGTTGAAGTGCTTCCTGTAGAAGCTTTGTTCAACAATGTACTTAGTAAATTCTGGGCTTGTAATAACTGTTAACTTTAAAACTTTTAAATATTGTGGTTGTTGTTCTATGAGCATATGACTGGTGTGTGTGTGTATTAGTGTGGGGTCAACTGCTTATTTATTTATAAAAAAAAAGACTACAGAGATATTGATATTGATCGGAAATTGGACCTTGACGGCCCGGATCCTTGACCCCGGATCCCGGGGCGTCTCAAAGGGTGATAAACGGAAGTTTAAAGGAAACAACAACAACTCTTCCAACAAAAAGCCTAAGATGGCATGTTGGAAGTGTGGCAAACCTGGACATTTCAAGAAGGATTGTCGGGTTGGTAAAGGCAAGAAGAAAAAACAAAATTCTGGTCCAAGTGGATCATATCCAAGGATCCAGAAAAGCAACAAGGTCATATTTTAATACAAAATTGTAATTCTGGTCAGAATTATGTATCACCAATATCTGAGGCATTTTATGTGCAGGATGATAATGTTGTTTAGTGGATTGATTCAGGAGCACGAGTCATGTATGTAAAGATATTCGTTGGTTTATAGACTTTCAACCAATCGAAGAGGGATCTATCTTAAAGATGGGAAATGTTGCAACTGAACCGATCAAAGGACTAGGAAATGCCAAACTTGTTTTTACTTCTGGAAAATGTATATTATTAAATAATATGTTTTATGTTCCTGGGATTCGAAAGAATCTCTTGTCTGGTGTTGTATTAAATAATTGTGGATATAAACAAGTTTATGAAAGCGACAAGTATATCTTGTCAAAACATGGCACGTTTGTTGGCTTTGGCTACTTATGTAATGGTATGTTCATGTTGAATGTAAATACTCCATTTAATGATGAATCTGCTTGCATGGCTTCTACTAGTACTAGCAATAATTTGAATAAACCAGAATTATGGCATGCTAGACTAGGACATGTACATTATAAAAGAATAAAGGATATGTCTAAAATGAGTCTCATACCTGCTATTGATTTAAACAATGAAAAATGTAAAACATGCATGTTAACAAAAATAACTAGAGTGCCCTTTAAAGATGCTAATAAGGTGTCTGATGTATTAGAACTAATACATAGTGATTTATGTGATTTTCATTCTACACCATCATTAGGGAATAAAAGGTATGTGGTTAATTTTATTGATGATGCTTCTAGATATTGTTATGTATATTTGTTGCATGCAAAGGATGAAGCTCTTGACTTCTTTAAAATATATAAAGAAAAGTAGAGCTACATTAGAGTACCATGATTAAAAATCTACGTACTGATAGAGGAGGTGAGTATTATGATCCGGTATACTTTCGATCTACTGATATAATACATCAAACCACGGCTCCTTATACACCACAACAAAATGGTGTGGCAGAAAGAAAGAATAGGACTTTGAAAGAAATGGTTAATTCCCTGCTATCCTACTCGGGTTTGAGTGAGGGTTTTTGGGGTGAGGCTATGTTAACAACCTGTTATTTATTGAATCGAATTCCTAGTAAGTGGAATAAGATTACCCCTTATGAACTTTGGTATAAAGAGTCACCAAAATTGAGTTTTCTGAGAGTTTGGGGATGTAGATCAGTTGTAAGACTCGCTGAACCCAAAAGAAGAAACTTGGGTGAACGAGGTATAGATTGTATCTTTGTTGGTTATGCTGAGCATTCCATCGCATATAGATTCTATGTGTTAGAATCTAATGACTATGTGTCTGTGAACTCGATTATCGAGTCAAGAGATGCTATCTTTGATTAAAACATATTTACATCTATACCTAGACCAAGGGACATGCTTCAGAATTCTTCTAGTAGGAACTCAGTTTCTACTGAAGATGTTCATGGACCGTCTGAACCAAGGAGAAGCACTAGAGCTAAAAAATCAAAGTCTTTTGGAGATGATTTTCATCTTTATCTAGTTGAAGGTTCTAGAGATGAAATTGAATATCAATACCAATATTGTTTTATTATTGAGGAGGATCCAAATACTTTTACCGAAGCTATGACATCAAAGGATGTTGCATTCTGGAAAGAAGCTATCCAGGATGAAGTGGATTCTATCATGAATAATAATACATGGGAATTGAGTGATCTGCCCCTGGATGTAAAGCATTGGGAAACAGATGGATCTTCAAAAGGAAAATGAAGGTGGACGGTACAACAGATAAGTTTAAAGCCAGATTGGTTATCCAAGGCTTTAGAGAAAAAGAAGGGATTGATTATTTTGATACTTATGCTCCTGTTGCTAGGACTTCCGCTATTAGGTTGTTAATAGCACTTGCTGCTATACACAACCTTGTCATTCATCAAATGGATATGAAAACTGCATTCTTGAATGGTGAATTAGATGAAGAGATTTATATGAAACAACCCGAAGGGTTTGTTATGCCTGGTTGTGAGAACAAGGTGTGTAAATAGAAGAAATCAATTTATGGTCTAAAACAAGCACTGAAGGATTGGCATGATAAATTTGATAATGTGGTCTGGTCAAATGGTTATTTTCTTAACCAAGCAGACAAGTGTGTATATAGCAAATTTGATGCTTCTGGTAAAGGAGTTATAATTTTTTTTATATGTGGATGACATGTTGATTTTTGGTACTGACCAAAATCAAGTGGATAAAACCAAGAAGTTCTTGTCATCTAATTTTGATATGAAATACATGGGGGAGGCTGAGGTGATTCTTTGTATAAGGATCAAGCGTGAGAACAATGGTATTTCAATTTCTCAATCTCAATATTTTGAGAAGATTCTGAAAAGATTTAACTTTAAGGATTGTTCTCCTGTTAGCACTCCTCTTGATCCTAGTATTAAACTCTTACCTAATAAAGGTGTTTCAGTATCTCAACTTGAATACTCAAGGGCTATTGGTAGTCTTATGTATGCCATGATAAACACTAGGCCAGATATTGCCTATGCTGTTGGAAAGCTTAGTAGGTATACTAGCAAACCAAGTTCACATCATTGGCAAGCCTTAAGCTGAGTGTTCAAGTACTTAAAAGGAACCATGGATTATGGTTTGACATATACTGGATTTCCTTCGGTTATTGAAGGTCATTCAGATGCAAGTTGGATTTTCAATAAAGAAGATCATTCTTCCACAAGTGGATGGGTATTCCTTCTTGGGGGATGTGCTATCTCTTGGGCATCAAAGAAACAGAGTTGCATTACTGATTAAACGATGGAATCTAAATTTGTGGCATTATCAGCGGCTGGTAAAGAAGCTGAATGGCTAAGAAATCTGATTTATGAGGTTCCATTGTGGCCTAAACCGATATCACCCATATCTATCAGATGTGATAGTGAGTCTACTTTGTTAATGCTTATAGACAAGTGTTCAAAGGCAAATCTACACACTTAGGTGTTAGACATAACATAATTCGTGAGCTTATCACGCACGGTGTTATATCAGTGGAGTTTATAAGAACTCAACATAATTTAGCCGATCATCTAACCAAAGGGTTGAGTAGAGATCTTGTGCACAAGTTGGCTGTGGGGATGGGATTAAAGTCCATCTAAAAGTCTCTCATGTTGAGATACCAAATTCCCACCTAATATGATATTAGGTGCTGAATTCAATGTAGAAAGCTTAACATCTAGAGATTGGAAAACATTAGTATTGTCATCCCAAGGTATGTGTTCAGACCTGCAAGTTGAGGAGGTTAAAGTTTATCTTCTTAATAGTTCTTTTGAAAAATTGCATATGCAGGTGCGAGAGTAAAAGAACTACCTATTTGAGCATGAAGTTTAGCCGCTTCAAGAAGCTAGGACTTGGCTTTGATATGCTTATGAAGGATTAGGACACAAGGCTAGTAAAAGATAGTGTTAAGTGAGAACATTTGAGAATGTAAATTTATGTGTATATTGTCTTCATGTATTCGCTATGAATAACAAAGGTTCAGTCCATAGTGACACCTTGGTATTCGAATATTTGGAATGTGTAATATACTAATGTGAAATTCAATCGTCACGATATTTCATTTATGCATAAGTTTGTTGTTTGTTGTGATTTTGTTTAGTTAATCATGGATTATGCTAAAATGGGGGAGGATTGTTAGATATTTTAGTGTAATTAGATTGACTAGTTGATCAATGTAATCCTAATATTACATCGAATAATTTGGGAGAGTGCGGAGTGCACGCTTTGTTCGAGTTTATTATGATTTTGGTATTATTGCTTATGAGGTATTGTTAACACAAAATCACGCAAGCGTACGTGGTCACAAGTAATATAGATAGAAGTCAAGTTCGTTCCCACAGAGATCAGGTTAGGTTTCAATTCAGTTCATGCACCTATGCAACAATGTATGATTATTATTCACTGCTACGACAAATAACAAGATTAAGTTTTTACCAACTATAATTAACTAGGATACAATTTTACAAACTAAAAATTACTAACTAATGAGAATTAAAATTTAATTACTTATATGCGAGAAAACATGGAATCCTAACTTCATCATCTACTTCACTTAGAGTTGATGCCTTTAATCATTACATACGATGGTTTTGATATCTGATCGGATAACACGAAACAAGTAAAAGCTACCTCTCGGTATACTAATACCAAACTAAGCATGCATCCACAAAAGAGATAGAAGATGGGTAGACACCAATTATGTTTAGACCCTATATCTCTATAGAATTTGAAAACATAAAGGTTGAAGCACAAGTTATCCACATAGATCACATAGGGTAGCATCATATCTCTATGTATGCCACAAATCATGATAATAATATCAACCTATCCTATGCTAGCATGGCAAGTTCTAAATCTCAAGATCCACTCTCGTTTCGCAGGAGATTAACAAATTAGATGTTCATGACTCATCTAAACACATGAAACACAACAATACGAGGATATCAAGAATTCACCACACATAAATCTTTAAAGCAATCAAACTACTAAGCTACATAGATAAATCTGTTAGAATCCCATGACAACGATTAGCTCATATCGAACCGCTCGTCATCATGAGATCTGATGAAACCATGATAGAAGACAAGATATGAAAGAAAGTAATAATATTAATAAAACAAGAGTTGAGAAAACAAATCTATGATACAAAAGATGAAGTAGACCTAGATCCGTTGCTTGTCATGAGCGTTGAATCTTTCTCCCCTTTTCTCCCTTGCAGATCTAAGCTATATTATGTACAAGATATCTAATTGTCTAATTCCTAATTGTAATTCACAAAGGGTTGGATGTGTTTATATAGGCACTCCAAGTCTTGACCAGCAAGAAATTGTCTTCTATTACAATTACAATTCGATTAAGGTATTAAAAACTGCCCAAAATACAATTAGAACTTGAAAAGGGCAAAACAGTAAATTCCTGCTCCCATCAGTCCGCTTGTCGCGCAGATTGCGCCCACCACACGCAACTTGCGCGCGCGAATCCTATCCTAAGTTGTAGAAAATCTTCCAGGCTTCGTGTGAACAGCTTACGGGCCTCAAACGGACTTATAGAACTCCAGATATGGCCAAAACAGTGTAGACTGTGCAACCTTCCCGGAAAATCCGAATTTTAATCAATTAATTCTCCAAACACGATAGAAGCATCACCCATAATCGACATTCTTGTAAATCTGCACAACTAAGCAAAACACATCAAAACTACAATAAACTTGATTCCAAGACAATCAATTTAAGCCGAATTGAAGCGATCCAAGTGGATATAAATCCACTTATCACACCCCCAAACTTAAACCGATGCTTGTCCTCAAGCATAAACAATTACAACTAACTAACTAACTAACTAGTACCACTTCCGTAGGTGATCACGGTTGCATTTGGCATATGCAACAAGCCCTTTAAACCCCTAGGCAGCCCCAGTGGACGAGTAAGGTCTCGTGAGGGCCTATAGCGAATGTACGCACAAAATCCATTTAACCTAATGCAATGCAATGCATGAATGCAACTAGTATGAAAATGCAACGATCCCCTTCAAACTAACCAAAACCAACTAACAAGCAAATATCTCAAAGAATGCAACTAAATCCCAATAGAGCTCGACCAAGTTCCCGTATAATAACAATACATGAACAGAAACGTGCATGTGTGCAATGCTCATCAGAAATACTCCCAAAACTAGGTCAAAGATATATTTTGAACCTTAAAAATATATTTTTTATTTTTTTTGAACCTTAAAAATATATTTTTTATTTTTTTTCTTTAATTATTTTTTGAATTTTATATTATAAATGAATATATGTATTAAAATTTAAACTTGTATAATTCACAACCTCTAAATATATAATTAAATAAATTAAAAATATTTATGTATATATTCACAATCCGCTTAACGTCCCGCTTAGAAATCCGCCTAGGCGCCCGCTTAGCCCGCCTAGGCGCTAGAAGGTCCTCCCACCGCTTAGAACCGCTTTCCGCTTTTTACAACACTGCTAGCCATTTGACGCCTAGCCATTATTGACAATTATTTACAACTAATCATGAAATCCCTGTTTTCCCCCAAACTTAGACTTAAGTGTTCCTACGCTATCAAGGGAATAACGAAAATTCTAAATATAAACAAGTGATTAAATCTCAAAACATCCAAACAAGCATGACCCTAACCTAGCCCAAAAGCAAACAATGAGACTGTGTAATTAGTTTTGTTTCCGAAACACATAAGTCAATTTCATAGAAACTATAAGTCAACCCTCTATTCATCATTACCACACTCAATTAGACACCTACCTACCAATCAGAATTAGCTCGTTCTAAGGGATCATGAAATATGCATGCTATGCAAATGCAACTAATAAGAACTCACATAGTATACGAAACAAAAAAAACAGAATGTCCTATATGAAACAAACATAATTAATACGAACATACATGCATGAATTACTACTAATAATATACAAAGCATGATATCTATATGAACACATAATACAACAACAACAACTAATCCCTCAAACCACCCCCAAACTTAAAATATTCAATGTCCGCATTGAATGGAAGTAAATACGAGGGATAGTAGAAAACATACCTAAAAGGCGATTTACAAATCCTTCCCCATCGCAACTCAACATGCTTGTTCAGCAAAAATCCCCTTTCTGTAGCAATACCCAACTCACAAGAAGCTCCACTAATAATCTCCAAGCAATAACACACCAAAAATAGCCCAAATTCCTAGAATAATACAAAATCCCCAATTTACAAGATCACAAATTCGTAATAAAAATAAGATTAGAGAAGAGATAAACCAATTACGAATCAAAGAAGTGAACTTGTAATTAATTCCTCTTTAGAATTGAATTTTTAGAGATTTAAAGAAGTAGAAGAGGAATTGGATTTGTATGTAGAGGTGGGTATATATATAAGATGATGGATAATATGAATAAAGATTTAAGTGTGTAGGAGAGATTTGGAGAGGGTAGGATTTGATGTAGGATAGATATAGGAATTAAGAATTGAAGAAATTTGATTTAGGATAGAATTTGGGGTTGATTTTGTAGGCAAAAACACTGATTTTCGGGGAAAAAAAACTGGGAAGGGGGTGTAACGCACGCTGCGCCTGCGTTACTGCATTACGCGCAGGTTGCGCCTCTGTAACGCAGGCTGCACCTGCGTTACTGACTCTCGCGCAGTCTGCGCACCTGTAACGCAGCCTGCGCCTGCGTCTCTAACATTTTTTTTTTTCAACACTCAATTTTATTTTTATTTTTTTCAACACTCATTTTTTTTTTCATGAAACACTCAATCTTTTTTTTTTCTTCCTACACTAATGCGTGGGTTGCCTCCCACGAAGCGCTTCTTTAACGTCAATAGCTTGACGTTACTTCCAAGCCTCCATTAAGGATGATAATAGTTTACCTGGTCCTCTCTACGCGAGACTTCATCGTCATCACGGCGGCACACTTTCTGCCCCTTCTCCTCACTTGGGCTATTCATATAACAAATATGTCTTGTTCCAATGCCTTCTTTTGTTGACCCAAAATCTGTCAATTTGTAGAACAACACACACTCGCGGGCTTCGGTTGAATATAATGGAGGAGGATAAATGTAAGTTGCTGAAGCCTTTGGTTCCTCAAAAAGAACTTCCTCCATTGGCTCTAATGCGCTACCTCCATCTTTAAACTCTGAGACAAGTAAAAGATCTGCATCTTTCTCATGTTCATCAGCCTCTTGGTACGCACATACCAATTCTTGAAATTTATGTAGCTCATCAGTGTCTGTCCCGAATTGTGCCCTTTCCAAATCATCCACCTCATTAGCTTGATCAAATTCCTCACATGGCTTGTGAACGTTCACCTCACCTTGGAATTTGTCTTCTTCGATTAAGCATGCAGTACCTTGCTCCAAGTCACCGTTATTTTCTGGAATTGCCTCTAATATGCATTGTTGTTTCTCTTGTTCCAAGGCACTCAAAACTTGAGCAAGTATTGTCCCTATAGATTTGGTAGACTCCTCATAACTCTTTGCAAGCATCCTAATCTCCTCCATAACATCAACCTCATCTGACTGAAAAGTAGGAGTAGGTTGCTGATGTTGAAACTCTTCACTTTCAAAGAAATTTGACATATCTGGAACATTTTGCTGGTACTGTTGAGGATGGTATTGAAAATATGGTTGTTCCTCATAACTCAGAGGTTCAGATTGCCACGGGTCATACTGCTGCAGAAAATTCTGCCCTAGCTGCTGCTGAAAATCCTGGTTCTGCTGCTGCAGAAAATTCTGAGGATAGTAAGGCTGTGCTCCATATTGTTGACCTTGATACTGCTGATAAGGCTGCTGAGGTTGTTGAATACCACCTTGGTTGCTCCAGCACTAATTCGTCTCATGTGCGCCCGCACATAGCTCACAAACACTAACCACCTGCTGAACTCCATAGTAATTTAGAAAATCCATCTTCAAAGTCAACGCTCTCTGACAAGTACCTGAAACACCAACGAACTACACAAGAATAGATAAGTAACTAATCCGAGTCAGTGAACTCTAACGACCACTATTGACAAGCACATAAACCAAAAATAAAACACCGATGATCCCCGGCAGCGGCGCCAAAAACTTGTTAACACAAAATCACGCAAGCGTACGTGGTCACAAGTAATATAGATAGAAGTCAAGTTCGTTCCCACAGAGATCTGGTTAGGTTTTAATTCACTTCATGCACCTATGCAATAATGTATGATTATTATTCACTGCTACGACAAATAAGAAGATTAAGTTTTTACCAACTATAATTAACTAGGATACAATTTAACAAACTAAAAATTACTAACTAATGAGAATTAAAATTTAATTACTTATATGCGAGAAAACATGGAATCCTAACTTCATCATCTACTTCACTTAGAGTTGATGCCTTTAATCATTACATACGATGGTTTTGATATCTGATCGGATAACACGAAACAAGTAAAAGCTACCTCTCGGTATACTAATACCAAACTACGCGTGCATCCACAAAAGAGATAGAAGATGGGTAGACACCAATTATGTTTAGACCCTATATCTCTATAGAATTTGAAAACATAAAGGTTGAAGTACAAGTTATCCACATAGATCATATAGGGTAGCATCATATCTCTATGTATGCCACAAATCATGATAATAATATCAACCTATCCTATGCTAGCATGGTAAGTTCTAAATCTCAAGATCCACTCTCGTTTCGCAGGAGATTAACAAATTAGATGTTCATGACTCATCTAAACACATGAAACACAACAATACGAGGATATCAAGAATTCACCACACATAAATCTTTAAAGCAATCAAACTACTAAGCTACATAGATAAATCTGTTAGAATCCCATGACAACGATTAGCTCATATCGAACCGCTCGTCATCATGAGATCTGATGAAACCATGATAGAAGACAAGATATGAAAGAAAGTAATAATATTAATAAAATAAGAGTTGAGAAAACAAATCTATGATACAAAAGATGAAGTAGATCTAGATCCGTTGCTTGTCACGAGCGTTGAATCTTTCTCCCCTTTTCTCCCTTGCAGATTGCGCCCACCACACGCAACTTGCGCGTGCGAATCCTATCCTAAGTTGTACAAAATCTTCCAGGCTTCGCGTGGACAGCTTACGGGCCTCAAACGGACTTATAGAACTCCAGATATGACCAAAACAGTGTAGACTGCGCAACCTTCCCGGAAAATCCGAATTTTAATCAATTAATTCTCCAAACACGATAGAAGCATCACCCATAATTGACATTCTTGTAAATCTGCACAACTAAGCAAAACACATCAAAACTACAATAAACTTGATTCCAAGACAATCAATTTAAGCCGAATTGAAGCGATCCAAGTGGATATAAATCCACTTATCAGGTATGTCCATTGGCATCAGCCACACCTGTTGGAATAAGATGGGTCTGTTAGCATTAGACATGACTGTTAGAATGAGATGTGTCTGTTGGCAAAAGACTGAGATGTGTCTGTTGGAAAAAAACACATCTGTCAACATCTATATATAGGTGTTGCATTGATCATTTTTTATATACAATCGGTTCATTTGAAATTCACAACAAAAACATATTCTCTCTTCTTGAAGAATTTCTGACTTTATCCGATTGATTTATTTGGGTGAACCACAAATAACTTCAATCTAAAAGTGTTCACACGACTTCAGAAAAATCCAAGTTACTACCATATTTCCCCAACATAAGATCGAGAGGGTGAGAGCGAGAGATCGAGAGGTAGAGAGATTGAGAGCGAGACGTTGAGGTGGAGAGATTGAAGGAGATTGGGGAGAGGGATGGAAATGGAGAGAGAGAGATAGAGAGAGAGAGAGAGAGAGAGAGAGAGTGTGTGTGTGTGAGTAGAGAGAGAGACGGAGGTCGGTGGTGGAGCCGCCGATGCCGCTCCGGCGACCGGACGGTGACCCCCGAAGTTGGTGGTGGTGGTGATAAATAAACTCATTATTTTCCAAAATATAATTAATTGTATTAATTGAAATTTTGTTTAAAAGAATTACTATAAAGGAGGAATAATAAAAATGGGGAATTTTTTTTGCTGAGTAATAAAGTTGGGGTTAAAATTTAATTAAAATGGGAATATTCAATTTTAGAGTGAATAAAATGGAATTTTGGTATTATTAGTTGGATATTGTTAGTCATAGAGGCATGCCTGAATACAAATAACAAGCCTAAGTATGTGTAATGCTATGCATTACCTACATGACCTCTTAACTGAGGGAACCTCTAGTTGTAGAGTTTATATTTGTTCTGTACTTGTAATAGGCATCAAATCCTAGTTGTGTAACTGTACTTATAAAGTCAAGAATAATGCTTGAAAGAAGTTCCAAGGTTCATGCCTCAAGCAAGGAGATAAAGACTGCCAAATAATCACAGTTGGGGTTTGAAGAAATGAAGAATTTGCCTAAGTACCAATTCGAGAAGTACATTTGTCTATTCGAGAAGTCTAGCATTCGAGAAGTCAGAGATTCGATATCTTAGAAGACACTATTCGATATCTCTGAATACACTGTTCGATATCTCAGAGATTCGATATGTCTATTACTCTATTCGAGAACTCATGGAGTCAACAAGTCAAAGCATCATTCGAGTTCTCTAAGAGTCAACAAGTCAATGCTCTATTCGATATCTCAAGGACTAAAGAAGCTATTCGACATCTCAGGGATTCGATATGTCAAAATGCTCTATTCGATATCTCAAGGAGTCCCAGAGAAAAGAGCTATTCGAGAAGTGATTCGATATGTCAATATAACACTATTCGAGAACTCAGAGTTATCGATTAAGTCAATTCGAGTTCTCGAATCAATCACTTAGCCACTTCACGAATACATTCTTGGAGACAAAATACTGAAGAATTGTACAAGTCAGAAACCTGCAACAAGCCAAGACGCTTTATTTGACTATGTACTATAAAGCACATTGGAAAGCCTACAAAGAAGCTTGGAGAGATAAGACAAAGGGACAAGGAGCTAAAGAAGTGGATCTGAACAGGCCTTGCAAAGTCAAATCTGTAGCCGTTTGGACTCTTACTCAAATGAGATAGACAGACTAGAAAGTAGTTTGTTTACCTACCTTATTTGTAGTAAGTAGGTGTATCCATGTCTATAAGGATATAGCCTCACTTCCTTAGCAGATAAGTTTTTAGAGATAAGATTTTCATATACATCACAAGAAATATCTCTCTAAGAAAAACGAAGCTAAGAATACTACCATTTGTATTCACAGAATGTAGCAAATCTTTATCTAATAAAATATTAGATTAAAGTGATATTGTGTTGTGTTTTTCTTTGTTATCCGCACTTATATATCTCACACACTCAACACATATCTTGCTGCAAAGATTCAAGAACGTAGAAAAGTTCAAGAATCCATTCACCCACCCTCTGTATTCTTTTACTGTATTCAATACTCAACAAGTGGTATCAGAGCAGGCTGTTTAATCTAAACAGAAAACGATCATGAGTTCGAATACACCAAAGACTACAGGTACGGTGAAGGTTCCTAAGTTCGACAAAGAGAATTACAACCTCTGGAAAATAAAAATGCTGTTGTTCATCAAAGCTGCCAATCCTCTCTACCCTGACATCCTCAAGAATGGTCCATTTGTACCACAACAAGAAATTGTTGAATCTACAGTGGGCACAATAGTCATTCCTAGATCATATGTTGCAAAAGAGCCATCCAAATGGACGGACTCAGAGAAGGAAAAGGTTGCCCTAGACAGTCATCTCATGTTGCTGATCATAGACTCCATGGATATGTCGATGTTTGCCAACATAGCATCATGCACATCAGCCAAGGACATGTGGAACCACATCGAGGTGTTATGTGAAGGGACAGAGGAGGTAAGAGAGAATAGGAAACAGATACTGGTCATACAGTATGAGGCTTTCATGGCACAGTCCAAAGAAAGTATTACTGATATGTTTGAGAGATTTCACAAGCTAGTGACTGAGCTTCAAATGAATGGGAAGGTTTACAACACTAAGGAACTAAACATGAAGTTTCTACTATCTGCACCAAACCATCTAGAGCAAAGGGTCATATCTCTAAGAGAAAGAGATTTGAACAAAGTCACATATGATGTGCTCTATGGGGTTTTAAAGACTCATGAGCTTGAGTTGCTTTAGAAGAGGGCTATCCAAGCCAGCCAAGGCAGAGTGATAAACACATCCTGTGCCGTGATTGTCAACAAATCCGTTCAAGACCTGGAAGCATCTACAAGTCAACTGAGAATAGAAGAGATAGTAGATGATGAAGAAACTGAAGAAGAAGTGACTGAACATGTTGATGAAAAGGAAGAAGATGAGTTCTACACTCTTGAAGAGTTGGATGCCATGGAAAACACTTCATATGCTTTTATGGCTAGAAAATTCCCAAACATCAGATTTAAGAGGAATCAGCCCTTCAAGTCTAGATCTCAAAATCATTCATTCAACAAGAGCAAGGCACCTGTGAAAGCAAACAAAAACAAATTCAAAACCAGCTATGTGGATAGGTCATCTGTGAGATGTTATAGATGCAATGACCTAGGGCATTTTGCCAGTGAATGCAAGAAGCCTAAAAAGAAGGATAAGGAGTTTCTTGAGCTTGAAGCTAAGTATGAGGCTCTACTAAAGAAGCATACACCAGGTAAGGCCTACACAGCTGAAGGGAAGTGTTGGGATGATTCTGATAGTGATGGAGAAGAACAAGAATTCTGCAACTATGCCTTGATGGCCAACTCCAAGGAAGAACCATCTGAATCAGACTCTCAGGTACCATCCCTCACTACTATAGACATGTCTGTTTCTGAATACAAATCTATGGTTGAACAACAATCTGTTGAGATGTTTAATATTCATACTTTATGACTGCTGCTAATGAAGAAATTGCTAAACTGTCTACTAAGAATGAACTGTTGAACAAAAGAAATGAGGAACTAGAACTAACCGCTATGCAAGTAGAAAACCTTAAACAAGAAATCGAATATCTAAAGAATAAGGTTCTATGTGCTAGTCAAGTTGAGAAAGCTCTTAGGGATGAACTAGCTGAAAATGAATTTAAATTGAAAACATTTAAGAATTCCTCTAGTCTATTGCAGTCCTACCTTGAGAAAAATCTAGCTAGACCTAAGGCTGCCATTGGACTTGATTATGACACTCTCAAACAGAGGAAAGGCTATGCAGTCATTGAAGATGACATTGTTGTTCAAGAGGAAGTGCCTCAGGTTTTGAAAAAGGCTGAGACCAACCAATATTTAAAACACCAACACTTGAGATTGATGAGGATGCCTTACTCATTAAGCAAATGTTGGATGATGAAGATAAGGCACAATCAAATGAACAACAAGCATCCTCTAAGAGTGAGAATGTCAAAACCAAAGCCAAGGAGCCGGTAGGAGGTAGACCTAGACTTGAGAAATTTGTGAAGTTTGTTTCAGCTGGAAATAATGAGTTTGAGAAGAAAGTGGCTAAAAAGAAACAAAACAGGAATGGAAAATTAGGGATTAACAAGGACAACAATTATGCTTATGTGCCAAATGCCCCTAGGAAAGTTTGTCAAAACTGTTTTAGCACTAATCATTTAACTCATGCATGCAAGGAACCATCTGGTAGTGTTGCTAAACCATTCTATGATTGCTCTGTGCCTTTAAGACATAGAGGCTCTCCTTTCTGTGATAAATTTGATTGTATGCCATGTAACATGAATGTAATGACTAGTTGTTTTAATTTGAGAAGACAATTCATGGAAGGTTGTATCAGTCACAATGTTCACACACACTACACAAGAACAAAGTCTTCAAGTCCTCCTAAAGTTAGGAAGGTACCTCTGTCACCTAAGTCTAAGAACCCTGATTCTAAGACTTCTAACAGTGACAAGAAGACTAACATCAAGAAAATTGATAAGCATGCTGTTTATGATAAAACTGTTGCTAAGCCACATGGACCCAAACTTGTTTGGGTACCAAAGGAGAAGTAATACCTTTATGTTTGCAGGGCAAAGAAAGTGAAAGGAAGGTCATGTGGATTTTGGACAGTGGATGCTCAAACCATATGACTGGTGATATGGCCCTGCTATCACAGTATGAGGAGAAGGCTGGCCCAATGGTTGCTTTTGGAGATGACAGCATTGGCAACACACTGGGATATGGCAAGTTGGAAATTGGAAATGTCATCATTGAAAATGTAGCACTGGTCAAGGGGCTAAAGCACAATCTACTGAGTGTTGGTCAATTTACTGACAGAGGCTTCAAAGTGAATTTTGACAAAGATGAATGGTTGATCACCCACAAGAAGACTGGTGACTTTGCTCTATCTGGAGTAAGGATAGGAAGCCTGTTTGTAGCCAATATGAACTCTGCAAACAAGGACAAAATTTGTTGCTTTTACTCAAAAGCATCAAATGAAGATAGTTGGCTGTGGCACAAGAAGCTATCACACTTGAACTTCAAAGGCATTAATTCTCTAGTCAAAAGGGAGTTAGTGAGAGGCATGCCCACACTTGAATTCTGTCAAGAAGGAGTGTGTGAGGCTTGTCAAAAGGGAAAAATGAAAAGATCAAGCCACAAGTCAAAGACAGTGACATCAATAACCAAGCCCCTACAACTAATTCATATGGACTTGTTTGGGCCTGTCAATATTATGTCACTAGAAAGGAAAAAGTATGCTCTGGTGATGGTTGATGATTTCCAAGGTATACATGGGTAGAATTTCTGGCATCAGAGGATGAGGCTCCACAAGTAATCATTGAGCATATAAAGAAAATTGATAAGAAAGCAAAGGCCAGCAATGCAAGTGTGATTGCATTAAGAAGTGATAATGGAACAGAGTTCAGAAATGCCATGCTTGAAGCATTCTGCAAAGAGAATGGTATTTCTCAACAATTCTCAGCTCCACGGACTCCACAACAAAATGGAGTTGTTGAGAGAAAGAATAGAACTCTGATTGAGGCTGCTAGAACAATGTTCCTTGATGCAAAGATGCCTACATGTTTTTGGGCTGAGGCTGTGAGCACTGCATGTTATATCCAAAACAGAACCCTCATCAACAAAAACACTGGAAAGACACCTTACAACTTGATGACTGGAAAGAAGCCCACTCTAAAGTATGTTCATACTTTTGGAAGCAAATGCTTTATGTTAAACGACAATTCAGAATATGTTGGAAAGTTTGATGCAAAAGCATTTGAAGGAATTTTTCTTGGCTACTCTATGGAAAGAATTGCATACAAAGTTTATGTCATCAGTCAAAAGAAAGTTATGGAAAGCACAGATGTGACATTTGATGACAGCAAACTACCTGGATTAGAAGAAGCCAATGATGAAGATAAAGATCCTTTGAAGTTTGACAATCTAGATGATTCTGATGAGGAGATTGAAACTGAATTTGAGCCCACAATCCAAAAAACTCAAGTGAATGAAGAACCTGTGTCGACCAACAATGAAGAAACAAGCATCCAAGACACACCTGTGATTAGTGGCAACTTCACAGGGGGAGGAAATGTAAATGATCATGATCTAGATGATGAAGCAACATCAAGGCTGAGAAATCAATCTGAACATATATATCAAATGGGATAGATCACATACTGCAGATCAGATAATTGGAGATCCAAATACAGGAGTGAGGACAAGGAGAGCAACTCTAAATGATTGTCTCTATGGTTGCTTTCTATCCCAAGTTGAGCCTAAGAAACTTGATGATGCATTGTTGGATCCTGATTGAATAATTGCTATGCAAGAGGAGCTAAATCAATTTGAAAGAAGCAAAGTATGGGAACTTGTGCCTGCACCAAAGGATAGTGTTAAATATAATTGATGTGTTTTAATCAGTGTTTAAGTGTTACAGGGAGTTATCAGAGTTTAGCTGGAAGCAGTCAGAGTTTGAGTAAACTCTGACAGATGGAAGCTCGACAGAGTTTGTTAAACTCTGTCTGGAGGAAGCGCGTCTACTGGTCAACAGTGATTGAAGATTTATTATGGAAGCGATATCTTTGAAGATTGGATAGCTATCAAAGAGATCGAGTTGACATAGGAGACGTGTGACAATCTGTAATTGATATCATTGTATAGCTGATTATTAGGAATATCAATTAGAGATTGTATTGTAGCTGTATGTTATATAAATACAGATAGGTTAACCCTAGAAGGGTATCGATAACGAATTATCTTTATTGTAACCTAGCAGCTCTTTGTGATATTTTACATCACGAAGAGGGTTCGAAATACAAGAAGTTTTTTAAGTGCATAAACACTTTTACTTGTTAATCTCTCATACAAAGTTGATTATTAATTGTGTATTCGGCCTAACAAGTGGTATCAGAGCCAATCTGTTACTTTATTACAGGTTAAGATCCAAACACAACAATAATCATGTCAGCAATTCCTCCACCAACACCTACTGTTTCTGAAAAGGCTCCTACTACTGTGAGTCGTTATGAACCAATCAGGGTTCCTATTCTGAGGCCATTAGAGTATGCTATGTGGAAGGTCAAGATGACTATGTTTCTGGAGGCTACAGATCCAGAATATCTTGACAGGATTTATGAAGGCCCTCACAATCCTACAAAGCTATCTGTTGCAGTTGCTGGTGAAGCAGCAAAAATGGTTCCAAAGGAAAAGAAGGACATGACTCCTGAAGATCTATCATCAATTGCTAAGGATGCAAAAGTTAGGCATTTACTGCATAGTGCTTTAGACAATGTTATGTCTAACAAAGTCATTAAGTGCACCACTGCAAAAGAGATATGGGATGCTCTTGAAGTCAGGTGTCAAGGAACTGCAGCTATTAAGAAGAATAGGAGAAACATACTCACACAAGAGTATGAGCATTTTGAGGCTAAACCTGAAGAGACCATGACAGAAACATTTGATAGATTCTGTAAACTGATTAATGATCTGTCATTGGTCAACAAAGAGTATGATCTAGAAGACTCGAATCTCAAGTTTCTTCTTTCTCTACCTGAAAAGTGGGATGTGAAAACAACCACTATTAGAGACAACTATGATCTTGCTGAAACAGAGATTGATGAAATCTATGGACTGCTCAAAACTCATGAATTGGAAATGGAGCAGAGAAACAGGAGATCAAGCAGGAAAGGAAAGTCTGTTGCTCTTAATGTTGAAGAGAAGCCTCAGAAGAAAGAGGCAACAAGAAGGAAAATGAAGGGAAAAGCTTTGGTCATACATTCAGAAAGTGAATCACCAAACTCTGATTATGATTCAAATTCTTCTGAATCATCTGACTCTGAGGATGATGAAGAAGAAATGAGGAAAATGGTTGTGTTAATGGTGAAGACTTTCAAGAAAATGGGCTTCAAGAATTTCAAGAAAGGAAAAAGGTTTTCTAGGGATTCAAATGAAGACAGGAAAAGCTACAGGAAGTCTGATAAGAGAGATTCTAAAGGGAAGAAGGATAAATCTGAAATTCAATGCTACAAGTGTAAGGAGATGGGTCACTATGCTCCTGAGTGCAAGAAGGGTAAAACTGGAAAGGTACTCTACACTAAAGGTAGAGATTGGGCAGATACTTCAGATTCTGATGAAGAAGTGAACTATGCTCTCATGGCTACTACTGAATCAGAATCCTCTGAAAATCAGGTACCTCTAACTACCTATGCTTATAATATTGATGACATTGCTCAATTAAGAATTTATCTTAAGTCATTGCATATAAGTTATAGGGATCAGACTTTAGAAAATGAGAGGATAAAAGCTGAAAATTCTGAACTTAAAGAAAGAAATAAACTTGTTGAAGAGAAACTTGAAAACATGCAACAAGTTCAGAAAGAGAGAGATGATGCTGTTTGCAAAGAACAGAATTTGCTTCAGAAGTATAAACAACTAGAGTCAGAGTTGGAGGAAGCAAATAATAAAATTAGGACTTGGACTAATTCTGGAAAGGACACTCAACAGATTTTTCAAACAGACACTGTTGGTCTAGGTTATAATGAGGGAGATGAACTTAGATTTCAAAATCAAGTTAAAGTCAGAACTAAATTTGTTCATGGAACCAGTAAATTTTTGTCTGAAAATGAAAAGGAAGCTGTCAAAAGTAAACCAGTAAAAACTAGTGTTAAACAGGTTAATATTGGTTCAATGACAGATAAACAACTCAAACATAAACTGAAGGAGTTAAAATCTGTTGAGAAAAAGAAAGTGTCAAACAAGAACAGAAATGGAAAAGTAGGCATCACTTCAGGAAATAAACCAATGCTTGCTAGTTATGCTCCAAGAAAGACATGTCATAACTGTGGTAGTACTAAGCATCTTGCAAATTTCTGCAAGAAAAATAAAAATATAAATTCTTTACCTAAAAAGTCTGAGGTAAAGAAGGATTTTGCTAGAACTAAGCCACAGACTTTATGCACACACTGTGGAAGCACCTGGCATTCCATTTATACTTGCAGAGAATATCATGCTATCTATCATAATTACTATGAACTGAAACCCAATCTGAAATGGGTTAAAGTTGATACTGCAAGTGTAAACACTGATACTGTTAGCTCAAACTCTGATAATGTTAATTCCACTGTAAAAGCTAACAAAGTTAAGAATGCCAAAGGATCCAAGCAAGTCTGGATCCTTAAAACTAATCCTCAGTAATTGTTTGTGATTGCAGGGTAACAGGGAGGCAACCCTAGTCGTGGACAGTGGATGTTCAGGACACATGACTGGAAATAAAGCCCTGCTATCAGAATATGAGGAGAAGGCTGGCCCAAAAGTTTCCTATGGTGATGGCAATGTAGGAAGAACATTGGGATATGGCAATATTAATCTTGGAAATGTCATCATCAACAATGTAGCTCATGTCCCAGGACTCAAGCATGACTTGTTATCTGTGAGTCAAATCTGTGACAAGGGATATCATGTAGATTTTCAACCTGAATATTGTGAAGTTATCAGCAGATCTACAGGAAAGGTTGTTCTAGTTGGTCACAGGCAAAACAACATTTATGAAATCAAGCTTTTGATAGATTCTGTTGGAAAAGCTGTTTGCCTGTCAACAAGAATGTCTAATGAAGAGAGTTGGAAGTGGCACAAGAAACTCTCACATTTGAACTTGAACAACATCAATGAATTGATCAGAAAGGATCTTGTAAGAGGACTCCCAAAGGCTCTGTTAAATGTTGATGGCTTGTGTGACTCATGTCAGAAGGCTAAACAAAGGAAGTCATCTTTCAAGAGCAAGACAGAATTTTCTATCACTGATCCCTATCATCTTCTGCATGTTAATCTCTTTGGTCCAGTAAATGTTATGTCTATTGCAAGGAAGAAATATGCTTTAGTCATTGTTGATGAATACACTAGATTCACTTGGGTGTATTTTCTAGCAAAGAAGGATGAAACTGCATTAACTCTGATGGAGCATGTGAAGCTTCTGGACAAAGGATCAAGCAACAAAGTCAGAATCATCAGAAGTGATAATGGAACTGAGTTCAGAAATGCAATAATGGAAGAATTCTGCAAGGACAATGGAGTGAAACAAGAATTTTCAGCACCTGGTACACCACAACAAAATGGTGTAGTTGAAAGGAAAAACAGAACCTTAATTGAAGCTGCCAGAACTATGCTTGATGAAGCAAAATTGCCAACTTATTTCTGGGCAGAAGCTGTTCAAACTGCTTGTTTTACTCAAAATGCAACACTGATCAATAAGCATGGAAAGACACCATATGAGATGGTGAAGAAAAAGAAGCCTAACCTGAAATACTTTCATATTTTCGGGTGCAAATGTTTTGTTTTGAAGACTCATCCAGAACAGTTGACCAAGTTTGAGCTAAAGGCAGATGAAGGAATTTTTGTTGGCTATCCACTGTCAACAAAGGCATTCAGAGTTTACAATCTGAGAACTAAAGTGATCATGGAATCTATACATGTTTCTTTTGATGATAAGAAGATAACTGGACTTGAAGACAAAGATGAATATGATCAACTGAACTTTGAAAATGAAGATTTAAACTCTGATGAAGGAAACTCTGATGAAACAATTCTGACAGACTCTGTTGAAACGAACTCTGAACCTCTACTGGTAAACACTGGAGAAACTTCTCAGTCACAACAAAGGGGAGAACCAGTTGAGGGGGAGCATGATCAAAATGAAGACTCAAACACTGATACTGAGTCAACTGAAAAATCTGAATCAAACTCTGATGCTTCAAACTCTGAAAATTCAAATTCTGACTCTGGGCAGTCAAGTTCAGGGGGAGTCTCAGAAAACGAAGATAGATCACAACAAAATCAGGAGAGCATGGATCAAGGGGGAGGATCACATGCTGATAGAAGTCACTTGCCTTCTGCTAGGAAATGGACTAAATCACATACACCTGATTTGATAATTGGTGATCCAGATGCAAAAGTAAAGACAAGAAGTGCTACTGCAAGTGAATGTCTGTTTCATGCATTCTTGTCTAAAAATGAACCAAATAAAGTGGAAGAAGCTCTTCAAGATGCAGACTGGATAACAGCAATGCAGGAAGAGTTGAATGAATTTGAAAGGAATGAAGTTTGGACCCTTGTACCAAGGCCAAAGAACAGATCTATTGTTGGTACTAAATGGGTTTTCAGAAACAAGACTGACAGTGAAGGTGTTATCACAAGGAACAAGGCTAGACTGGTAGCAAAAGGCTATTCACAACAGGAAGGAATAGACTATGATGAAACATTTGCTCCAGTTGCAAGATTGGAGGCAATCAGAATTTTTCTAGCATATGCCTCTCACAAGAAATTCAAAGTGTTCCAGATGGATGTGAAAAGTGCTTTTCTGAATGGAAAGCTTGAAGAAGAAGTGTTTGTTGAACAACCACCAGGATTTGTGGACCCCAAATATCCAGATTATGTCTACAGGCTAGATAAGGCACTATATGGACTTAAGCAGGCACCAAGAGCATGGTATGAGACACTTGCTCAGTTTCTTCTAGAAAGTGGATTCAACAGAGGAACAATTGACAAAACTCTGTTTTATTTCAATTAAGGAAGTGATCTCCTTTTAGTTCAAATTTATGTTGATGACATCATCTTTGGGTCTACTAATGATAAATTCTGTAAGAAGTTTGCCAAGCTCATGCAGTCCAGATATCAAATGAGCATGATGGGAGAGCTTAGTTACTTTCTAGGCCTACAGGTGAAACAAACAGAAGATGGAATTTTCATAAATCAAGAAAAATATACCAGAAATCTTCTCAAGAAATTTGGTATGCTTGACTGTTCATCTGCATCAACTCCCATGGCAACAGCAATTAAATTGGACAAAGACACAGGAGTTTCAGTAGATATGACAAACTACAGGGGCATGATAGGATCTCTTCTATACTTGACAGCTAGTAGGCCTAACATCATGTATGCAACCTGTCTTTGTGCAAGGTTTCAGGCAGATCCTAGAGAGCCACATCTGACAGCTGTGAAAAGAATCTTCAAGTATCTCAAGGGCACCATATCATTAGGTCTGTGGTACCCCAGAGAATCAGATTTCAAGCTACTTGGGTATTCTGATGCAGACTTTGCAGGCTGCAAGGTAGACAGAAAGAGCACTAGTGGAAGTTGTCAATTTCTTGGTGACAGACTTATTTCCTGGTACAGCAAGAAACAGAAATCAATCTCCACATCTACAGCTGAAGCAGAGTATATTGCAGCTGGTAGCTGTTGTGCACAGATCTTATGGATGAAGAATCAATTGCTGGATTATGGATTGAGGTACAGTAATATCCCTATTTACTGTGATAATCAAAGTGCTATTGCTATGACAGGTAATCCAGTACAGCATTCAATGACCAAGCACATCAGCATAAGGTACCACTTCATCAGAGAACACGTGGAAGAAGGAAATATTGAACTACATTTTGTATCTACAGAACAACAGCTTGCAGATATCTTCACTAAACCATTGAGTGAAGCTACATTTACAAGGCTGGTCAATGAACTAGGAATGGTCTCTGGTTCTGACTAGGAATGTTGGTTAGATTCAAACTTTACTTATGTGATGTATTAATCATATTTCCTGATTGGTTAAATACTAAGTGAACTCTGTTGATTAAACTCTGATTTACAGTCTCTAAACTCTGTCAGCATGTCTGTATGTCATACACTGTTAATAAGTTTGATAAACTATGTGAACTTTGAATTGATTTTTGTCTGAGTGAAAAACACCAATGAAGAAATATGTATGAAGCATGATTCTCAGCAATTAATCATGAATTTTTCTGAGTTATTGTGATCTAATCTTAGATTGTGCAGAAAGTTAACACAGCATGATACTGGCTCATATTTATAGCATCTCTTAGTTTATTTTGTCCTAAACTCTGAGTCTATAAATACTGTGTGCATTACCTTTCATGAAAAACTACTGATGTTGATGAACTCTAAACTCTGTTAGTTATACACTGATAGAATAAAATGTTTACTGCAATACCCCAAAGAAAATGTATATAGGTTGTTATACTCCTTTGAGATTATGTTGGATACTAGGATGACCCAGGAACCTATTGGTATATAATATGTGCTAAAATTCTCTGATTTTTGGTGACTAGTTAAATACTAGGATGACCCAGGAACTTATCAAAATGATAAGGGCTAAAATTTTTGAATTTTTGGTGACTGGTTCCAACCTCTGATTACTGGAATGAAAAAAAAAATAAAAAATAAAAAATAAAAAAAAATGAAAAAAAAAATGTATATAAAGGGGGTATAAAATAAAAGTTACTGTATATAGTTTGATTACTTCAGAGTTTAGCTTTCATCATACAGTCAGTGTTTACTATGACAGTTTGTGCATCCAGTGCTTATTGATTTACTTTATGGATTTTATGAAAAATTAGATGCTCTAAAAATTGACTTAGTAAACTCTGCTTCACACACACATATATTCACAACTGTGCAATTTATGAAAGGGTTTCGGTGATAAAGTTGGAGAATTGACAAACGCTGTTGATTCGTGATTTGTACTCTAAGGTAAATTTTCACTTGGACAATTTGAAAGTCTTGGAGTAAGTAGGGTTTTTGACAAATGTTAATCAGTGGATAGTTGATGAATGTGTTCTTTATATGATTACTTTAATTAGTTTTCATATTCTCTTCTTGATTTATTTTCTTGAAGAACAGTTCATAAAACATAAATAACAGTTGCAGAACAAAATGAATATGATTAGAGAAACAAAATTTTCATTGATAATACGAAAGAGATTACAAGCAAATATTACATCTTTTTGTTCTCTCTATCTGCTAATCTATTCAACAGGAAAGTAAAAGGTCCGTCCACACCACTCCATTGTTAGCAAAAATTCCCAGATCCCATCTTTGCCACTTTATTTGGGTGGAAGTTGAAGGGATAAGGTTATTTTTGCTGACATATTCATTAACAATGGTTGGTGGTGTTGGATGAGGATGCCTTCGAGGAGAGCCATGCCAATGTTGCTTGGAGGGCAGCATCGATGTCGATCACCCTTTCAGGTTTCTCACTCTCGAGCTCTTCCAGACCAGCATCCATTTGCAGCCACAGCGTTTCAAGCTGCCTTTCCCACTCAAATGCTTCAAATTCTTCACGCGTATAGCTGAAGATGTCCCTATTCTCGACAAGATGAAGGTTCTTTTCTTTGATGGTAAGGTTGGCCATTGTTTTTCAAGAGTATTTGGTTTGAAGGGTTTGTAATTTTACAGGGGAGACTGAAAGGTTAAAGGTTTAATGAAATAATCTGAGCAAGTCTCTAGGCCTTAAATAGAGATGGGTAAGAACGAAGTTCTTAATCGCTTCGTATTCTGGTTATTAAAGGCAACAGGTAAACGCTTCAAATTCTGGTTTTACTTGGATCCAGATATTTTAAAAGAGTATTATTTGAATTTTGTTTAAATCAAATATTTTAATGTTTTAATTTTTAATATACTCTTCTGAAAAATAAGCGCACGTGACCCACTCGCCCTTTAATGTGTCCCACTTACCTATTATCGTGTCCCACTACACATTAATCAAGGAACTGATTGAGTGTTTGTTACATAAGAGATTGAGTTTTTCATTACTTTAATCACTTTTGTGTCCAAACGATTGTGTTTTATTATTACATCTCACAGTTCTCTTATTTTTCACTTGGGCATTCACGAAAACATCTTTTCTACATACATATCTCTTGGAAATTCTTGCAAATTTCTTAACTCAATGGCATCTAAAGCATTCACTGCTCTTGGTTTACGGTTTGTTCCTAACAACTATGAAGCTCCACTCTATCATCAACGCGTTCCAGAATCGTTTCATCTCATGCAGAACTTCTTGAGGGATTCAGAGATTGGACAGGCTCTGGTTGGACCTGCTACTCTCTCTGCGTCTCAAATCGCTACATTCTGGCAGAATTCAGTTTATAAGGATGGAGGGGAGAATGGAACTCCTACCATTATCTTCACTTACGAAGACCAAGATTATGTGATTACTCCACAGACTGTACGAGATACAATGGGGTTTGACACACATACTTCTTATACTCTGGTTAATGAAACTTATCTGAGAGAGATGCTACAAGAGATAGGTTACATGGAATCTCTTGACAAGCTTGGCGGTATAAAGAGACCAAATCTCAGAAAGGAATGGAACTTCTTCTTTGATTGCATAACAAGGACGTTCCAGAAGAAAGTCACCAACTGGGATGCCATTCCAATAGACAGTCTCCAAATCGGGTATTCTCTGCTCTATGGTACTAATTTTGATTTTGGTCGACATGTTCTGATGAGCTTAGGTGATAAACTGTCAGAATCTACTACTGTTTATTATGCTCGTTTTTGTCAAATGCTATTTAATGCATGTGTACCTGGTCTCGAAATTGATGATGCTGATGAAATTGATCCTTTTAGAGTCAATAAGAGAATATTCTCTGATATGACTAACAAGGATGTTGGTAAAGCAAATCTCCCTGCTTTTGTTATGCCACTTGCTCTGCGAAATTTTCTCAATCAACCACAAGAACCACAACACCCTGAACCACAACAAGATCAACAAGAACCACAACAACCTGAACCCCAACAACAACCACAACAACAACCTGAACCACACCCTGAACCTGAGTCTGAACCATCAAACACTGAATCACCTGCTCACTCAGCACCTACAAAACAACCTTCACCCACTCCACCAACAAACTCTGATTCGTCACAATCTCCACCAGAATCACAGTCTAAAGCACAAAGAGTTAATAAGGCAATTACTGAACGACATGCAAGTCTAAAGCAGGCGAAAGAGACACAAAGAAAATCAAAACGGAAATCTCCTGAAGCTGTTTATACTAGAAGGGTGAAAAGAATAAAAGTACGGGCAAAGATGCCTAAGTCACCATCTAGTGAAGAGGATTCAGATAATGTACCTCTAGCAAGACGAAGAAAACTGATGTTCTCTGATTCTGTGGGTGAAGATATTGAAGCTCCAGAGGTTGTTACACAGCAAACACCTCCTGTTGAGGTTGAGAAGGATGCAATACCTGCAGAGGCTGAAATACCTGCAGAGGATGAAGTGCCTGCAGAGGACAAAATTCCTGCAGAAGAGGATGCAAGAGATGGTGTTTCTCCAATAAATGATATTCCTGACTCATTTATGCCATTCTCTGATCCTATCTCTGATATTGGTGTAGCTGATCAACCTACGGCTGTTCTTTCTGAAGCTGTGGCATCCCATACTGAGTTAATATCTGATGCTCACCAAACTGTTGAAGGAGGAGAAGAAATTGATCAGGCAACCAAGATCACTTCTCAGTCTATGCCTGTTTCTGAGCCTGAGCAACATGGAGAAAATCTTGACAAGTCTACAGAAGAGATTGCTAAAATTGTGGCTGAAGATGAACCAGTTAAAGCTACAAGTGTTGAAGCTGAAGGTGAAAGTAGTGCAAACTCTGATGCTTCTCTGAGTGCACCAGTACAAACAGATAATAAACATACACCTTTCCCTCAACCTTGTACTTCTCATGAATTTGAGAGAGCACAATTTGCAAAGAATGCTGCTGAATGGTACAAAGAGGATTGTATTTTTCCACGAGGAAGAGCAGCTGAATTTGTTAAGAAAAATGCTGATACTATCTCCAATCCAGAGATTCTTTCTTGCTTGAAAGCAACTGTGGTTCAAGTCAAAACTCTGGATAGAAGATTTGATGATACTACATTGGCAATCACTGCTTTGCGAAATGAGGTTGTAGCTAGAGAGATGAAAATGGAAAGAGATTCAAAACTAGTGACTACAAAATTCTCTAAAGCTCAAGACAATCTCTTTGCCAGGCTGAGTAAAGTTGAGGAGAATCAGTCTGACTTATCTGCTAAAATTGATTCTATTGCTACCTCCCTGGAATTAATTACATCTATTCTAATGCCTGATGATGTCAAAAAGGGGGAGAGAGTTGTCAGAAATAGTGCTGGAGATGGAGGGGCAAGTAACAAAGGAAAGAAAAAGGCTGAAGAGGTTCAAGTTCAAACTCTGAGAACTAGCAAGTCATCAAAATCACAGTCTGTTGGAAGAAATACTGATACTCAAGGTACTTCAAGGACCAAGAGTTTGCTGTTACCTTCTAATCCACAAACTGATGAAGAATTGGCTGCTAAGCTGTTCATTGAAGAGAATGAGGAAGGAGTTACGATTGAGGACATTGAAGCTGAAGAAAAGAGTTTACAGGAAGAACATTTTAAAGCTTTAAAGTCTGGTAAGGTACAAAGAGGAAAAGCTCCTAGACCTGTTGTTAAAGGTGTTGTGATCAGAGAGAGGACTGATGTTAGTCAAAGTTCTCGGTTTTCAAAGGAAGCAATTGCAGCAGAGGCTAAACTCAAGCTAAAAGGAATTGAAGGTGAAAGTTCACAGAAGAAAGTTACAACTTCTGTTGCATCACAAGCAATGATTACACCTTTACACTCTTCACAGTTGAAATCTGTTTTTGGAAAAGGAACAATTCATGATCCAAATGTGTTATCTGGAGTCTCAATGAATGTTTCTGATGGAAAAGCTTTATCTGGCAAAGTTGGTAATAATAAGGGTGGACTAGGTTCACACAGAGACATAAGGCAATATACTGGTCCTAGAGATCCTTCTTCACTGGCTGTTCCAGGTCGTGGTGTTCCTCAAGAGAGTTTGGACAGACTGGAATCAGTACAGTTAGTTCATCAGAAGAGTTTGAACAAGGATTTTCTTTTATACTTCATGGCTGATGGGACAGTATTTAAAGTTAGTGAGGATGATATTGGCTTGAAATGTTGGGAAGAACTAGAGTATGTTCTATATCTTCTCAAGGTGAATAGTCGAAGGACTCAGTCAGTTGCTAATGTGCTCAGACAGAGAATGACTCAGAATCTGGCAATCAGAGGAGAGAAATATAGTAGCAGATATGTTCCTAAGTACAGGGATTACAAAGGCAATCTCATTGAAATGAAGAAAGGTACTGCAAAGTTAAAGACTGATTTGGGAATTACAGTACTTGATTTCAATATATAGTCAGAAAAAGTCAGATTTATCAGACTGGGAAATGAGATAAGAAGGAACAAAATTTGTGATCTTAGGGCTGCTATCTACCAGACAGATGAAAGTGATCCTCAGCTCAGAGAAATCAAAGAAGCTATGAAGATTGAACTTGAAAATGCAGAAAGAAGATTGCTGATTGATTATCTCAGAACCATGCCAGATCTTCAAATGATAAGAGATTAAGTTCTGTAAGAATTTTCTTATTCTCTATAGTTTTTATTAAGTAGAAGCTTAAACTCTGAATTTGTATAAACACTGTATTTGTCTATTTGTTTTGACATCATCAATTATTGTCATTTAACTTGTTTATTTTTGCTAATGAACAAGTTGGGGGAGATTGTTAAATATAATTGATGTGTTTTAATCAGTGTTTAAGTGTTACAGGGAGTTATCAGAGTTTAGCTGGAAGCAGTCAGAGTTTGAGTAAACTCTGACAGATGGAAGCTCGACAGAGTTTGTTAAACTCTGTCTGGAGGAAGCGCGTCTACTGGTCAACAGTGATTGAAGATTTATTATGGAAGCGATATCTTTGAAGATTGGATAGCTATCAAAGAGATCGAGTTGACATAGGAGACGTGTGACAATCTGTAATTGATATCATTGTATAGCTGATTATTAGGAATATCAATTAGAGATTGTATTGTAGCTGTATGTTATATAAATACAGATAGGTTAACCCTAGAAGGGTATCGATAACGAATTATCTTTATTGTAACCTAGCAGCTCTTTGTGATATTTTACATCACGAAGAGGGTTCGAAATACAAGAAGTTTTTTAAGTGCATAAACGCTTTTACTTGTTAATCTCTCATACAAAGTTGATTATTAATTGTGTATTCGGCCTAACAGATAGAACCATTGTTGGAACAAAATGGGTTCTAGGAATAAGATGGATGAAAATGGTGTAGTCATAAGAAAAAAAGCAAGGTTGGGTGCAAAAGGATACTTTCAACAGGAAGGCATTGACTATGATGAGACTTTTGCCCCTGTTGCTAGACTAGAGGCCATCAGAATTTTCTTGGCATTTGCTGCACATTCTAATTTCAAGGTTTATCAAATGGATGTCAAGAGTGCATTTCTGAATGGGGAGTTGGAAGAAGAAGTATATGTGCAACAGCCACCTGGCTTTGAGGATTTACAATTCCCTCACTTTTTCTACAGATTGCTTAAAGCATTGTATGGACTTAAGCAAGCTCCTAGGGCATGGTATGACACGTTATCACAATTTCTACTGGAGAATCAATTCACTAGAGGCACACTGGACAAGACACTATTTTACAAGAAACATGGTGATGATATTATCTTAATTCAAATCTATGTGGATGATATTATATTTGGCTCTACAAATGAGAAGCTGTGTGAGAAATTCTCTAAGCTCATGCAGAGCAGATATGAGATGAGTATGATAGGAGAATTAACATTCTTTCTTGGGCTGCAAGTGAGTCAAAGGAAGGATGGCATTTTTATAAGTCAAACCAAATACATCAAGGATCTATTGAAGAAATTTGACTTAGAAGAATGCTCACCTGCAAAGACACCCATGGCCACTGCCACCAAGTTAGATGAAGATGTTAAGGGCAAGAAGGTAGATATCTCAATCTATAGAGGCATGGTTGGTTCTCTACTCTACCTCACTGCTAGTAGGCCAGACATCATGTTTGCAACATGCTTGTGTGCAAGGTTTCAATCAACTCCAAAGGAATCACATATGATAGCAATAAAAAGGATTTTCAAATATCTGAAGGGCACACCAAACTTGGGGTTATGGTTTCCTAAGGACACAGGGTTCAATCTGGTTGGTTATTCTGATGCTGATTATGCTGGATGCAGAGTGGATAGGAAAAGCACCTCAGGTAGCTGCCAGTTTCTTGGACAAAGGTTAGTCTCTTGGTACAGCAAGAAACAACAATCTGCGTCAACTTCCACAGCTGAAGCTGAGTACATAGCTGCTGGAAGTTGCTGTGCTCAAGTGCTTTGGATCAGAAACCAACTTAGAGATTATGGACTTGTGTTGGAAAGAATTCCAATCATGTGTGACAACACAAGTGCAATCTCTATAGTTTCCAATCTTGTCAATCATTCTAGGACAAAGCACATTGACATCAGATATCACTTCATAAGGGAGCATGCAACTAATGGAACCATTGAGTTACATTATGTTCCCACAGAGAAACAACTAGCTGACATATTCACTAAGCCATTAGATGAAGCCACCTTCACAAGGTTGGTTAGTGAGATTGGAATGCTGAATTCTTCAAATTCTGGCTAAGTGAATATATCAACTAGATTGTTGCAGCAGTAAATACTTACTTTATCAAATGCTCAATATTTTTGAAGTAAGTATTGGCTGGAGTATGATTTATAAATATTCCACAATGCTGCATATGTTGAAAATCATACATCTTTAGCTTGAAATTTCTGTGAAATTTTGAGAGAATCACTATTTAATTTGGTAGAATATTCTTCAGTGAATATTTCTGGTAAATTTTAAAAAATAGTGAAAATTGAATTTTATGAGTGAAACGTATAGTTCGATAAGTCAAACTTCTCGAATGGTTCATTGTTTTGTCATGGCTCGAGTTCTCGAATAAGCCTATCTAGAACCCTCTTGAGTTCTCGAATAGTGTCTTTTGGAGAAATCGAATAGCACACTCTGAGTTCTAGAATAGAGTGTTTTAGTTCTCCAGTGATGGAGTTCTCGAATACTGTATTTGAGTTATCGAATCATTTGAAAAGGCTGATTTTTCGCTAACACTTAATCGCTTTTTGGATTTATATTCAAAATTTCATTTCGCTCATAAAAACATATTTTATTTAGCTTAGAATTATTTTCTGAGTTAAATAACTGCAAGTTGTGAGTTACAAACTGCTTGAGATATCGAATAA
This sequence comes from Saposhnikovia divaricata, assembly GCA_036435485.1. NCBI lineage: Eukaryota > Viridiplantae > Streptophyta > Magnoliopsida > Apiales > Apiaceae > Saposhnikovia > Saposhnikovia divaricata. Next base: position 166,151,637 of record CM071600.1, read on the forward strand.
GCCTTTCTTGACTTATCGAATAGTTGTTTTATACTTCTCGAATGACTGACTTGTCGATACAAAACTTATATCTAATCGACAACTCAAGTCACTCACATATATACAATTCCACAACTGTTCAAGTCATTTCATTCGATTTCTCAGGCAGCTAAAGTTCCAAAACCTCTGTAAACCCTAACGTCAAAAGCTAAATTTCTTCTTCAACCTTCATTCTCTTCTCATCTCTCTATGTAACAATGGCAAATACCTAACTCACAATTCCTACCCACACCAATTTCATAGCAATAACCAACGATGTTGAAGCACCCAATGCAAACTTTAAGTGCTTTGTTCGATGGATGGCTGAATCATACATCAAGGATGCACTCTCAGCCAACCCAACTCTGTATCTAGACTTACTAGAACAGTTTTGGAGAACTACTACTGTGGAGGTCGTGGCGCTAGAGAATGCAATAACTTCATACGTAATCTATTGCAAGATTCAGGACAAGGAAATCACCATCACTACTGAAGACATGAATCAAGCACTGGGGTTACAACAAGGAGTGTATGACAGTCAAGCTACTGATCAGGAATTGGAAGACTTCTTTGATTTTATCAACTACTCAGATAGAATCAAGCTTGGAAATTTGAATAGGAAGTACTTGAGGAAAGAATGGAGCTATGTCTTTGCCACTCTTCTTCAAGTCTTCACAGCAAGGAAGTCCACCTTTGATCAAATCAGCACAACTGTTTAACAAATAGGATATGCTCTAGCATATGGGAGAAAGATTGATGTTGGTTTGATCATAATGCAAGAATTGTATGGGAGACTTAGTAAGAACTCAACCAAGAGAGGTAATGAAATTTTCTTCCCTCGCTTTATTCAATCTATACTTAATTTCATAGATGCTAAATTGATTGAATTGCCTGGGTTAGACAAAAATAGAATAGGCTATCCGAAATCCATGACCAAACTCATTTTTGGTAGCTTGGAGACTAGGAATGATGTGGATGTAACACTCAAAATAACTCCCCTTATGGAGAGTTTATTTAGGACTTACCCCCACAACATGCCAATATGTGCCTCAAAATCTGAGTTAGCTAGGCCCAAGCAAGTAGAGCAAAATGCTAACCCAGGGCCTGCTAACCAACCCCCTCAGCCAAACACTTTACCAAACATAGAGCCAACTGCATCATCCTCTCAAAAGGGTGATGTTAGTAAAAAGAAAAGAAAACAAGTTGCTTCTGAACCTCTACAAATCTTAACTGAAGCAGCCTTGGCTGTAGAATTAGGCATAGAAAGTGAGGAACCTGAGTCACCCTTACTAAGGCCAAAGAAGAAGAAGAAGAAGAAGTCTAAAACCACCTCTTCAGTCACCCAAATGGCTGAAGTTGTAAAATCAGGGGCAAACAGCTCACTAGATGTATCCTCTCAACAGGGTGCATCTATAGAATCAAGCATCCTCCCCAATGCACCTATTTGTACAGAGTCAGCACATGGGAGTGATAAGGCTGGCACAACACTGAGTGGAGAGCACATCACAATTGAAACTCCCTCTATCTCTCAGGGGGAGTTGCCAAAATCTAATCAGCAACACACTTCTCTTCCAGAATCTACCACTCATATTTCTGTGTAGCCTGCAACTCAAGCAATTGAGGAGCAAGGCATTGATCATCAAGAATTCTTTTCTCTTGATGAGCCAATGGATTCAAGTGACTTGGTGCATGACACCTTGCTCACCACCCAGGTACCACATTCAGATGGTCAGGGAATGCATGCTGGGGCATCTCCTAATGACACCATCACAAACACAGAGGATTCACTAGTTTTAACTATAGACTTTGTGCCTGTGTCACCTACTGTTGTAACTCATCCCACTCTTATGGAGACAACAGTAGTAGAGTCTTTCCATCCGGTTACAGAAGTTGCATCCGTAACTGAGGAGTCTAGCTTGCCTAGCTCTAGCTCTGACTTTCTGTCACAATGGCTGAAGCCTGTGCAACATGACAGTGCTTCAGGATCAGGATCTGTTCCACCACAATTGACGGTTGAAGCACTTCAAAGCTTAGTTATGGATCAGATTCCTGAGTTTGTAAAGATCGCCCAGAACTTGGTCACCTCCAATGTGCCAAATCCAGATTATGAAGCAATATTGCTCTGCCATAGAGATGATGTGGAGATGCATAAAACAAAGATACTTGATGAGGCTGAGAGAGATGGCAATGTAGATGCCTGGATGCAAGGAACTTATGATATCACTCTCAATGAAGCCTTACAGTATTTGAGGGAGGAGTACATCACTTCACTAGGCTCCAATGCTAAATCCTTAACTCCTGGTGAAGTGTATGAAACCATCAATGACTCATACAAGGGATTCCTCAAGGCTGCACACTACCTGGGTAAAGGTGTCAAATCAGAAATCAACAAGGTAAGTGATGCAACAGACAAGTCTGTGGGAGAGATAAAGAGGACTTTTGATTCCAAATTCCCTCAATTGGAGACTGTAGTCAAGGACATTCTAGCCTGTAAGTCTACCTGCACCAAGATGGACAATGGTTTGGCTATTCTCAAGGATGCTGTCACTGGCCTGGGGCACAAATTCCAAAATCTCACTGATCAGACAACTGAGGCCAATGCCATGCTTAGGACACTCTTTGCAAATCAATATGGAGACAAGGTGGTCACTGAGGTCCCTGTGCATGAGATGTCTAGGTTTGAAGTGCAGAGACTTAAAGAACAATCCCTGTCTGGATTCAAATCCACTACATTGTTCAGCAAGGTAGATGCACTTGAAAAGGAGGTAGCTACTCTCACTCAGTCTACTGCTCATCTTACAGACAAGGTACAAACTCTGACTGAGCAGTTGAACACTCAAGCCACCACCACAGCTGATGTTCTTCTGCATCAACAATCAATATTGTCTGCAATGATGAAGCACATGGGTCTCCCTCTACCTGAAGAATCTTCAACCCCAAAGGTCACTCCTACAGCCTCTGTGCCTGACAACAAGCCTAAGGGGGAGAAGAGGACATCAAGAAACTCAATTACAAAGGGGGAGAAACCACCAGTAAATGGCATCAAAATCATTGAAGGTGGTCATCAAAGAACTTCAAAATCTTTAACTCATGTGCCTGGCAAAGGAAAAGACAAAGTTGATGAGCCTCCTACTTCTCTGCCAGTTGTAACTCTACCAACTGTGCACATCACTACTTCCAGTGGTCAAAAGCAATCTATCACAACCACAGTGGTTGCAGGGAGTATGCCATCTGACAAACCTCCACTCTCCATATCCAAGAGTGCCAAGCCTGTAGAAGTGAACGTGGTCACTGAGGCCAAGCTACAAGAAATTGCAAACTCAAATGTCTATCATGATGATGCATTCTTGGAGTTTCTGAAAGTCTCAAGAGAACAGGCTGGTGACTCTCAATTGTATCTAAGGAGCTTGAAGGATTAGATCGATTACTTCACTGTGATACCTAGAAAAGTTGATAGCTCATGGCTCAAGGAAGTAATGATGGTAGCAAAATCCAGAATCTGGCATCTAACCTACAAAACTCTACAAGCCTTAAAACATTCAGAGATAGATGCGCTGATTGAGCTCATAGAGAAGAGGAATGTAAATGAGAACAATAAGAGTCTGTATGATGACTTGAGGAATGGCCAACCTTCAAGGCTGCCAGAAGTGATTAAGAAGCCATGGACAATCATCTATCAGTCTGGCACCAGAGTTGAAGAGATTAAACAATTGGTCATTCCCAATGATCTCACTTCTCGAAATCACAGACTCATTATTGCCATCATTGATCTACTGCAAAAGAAGAAGGGGACAAGTACTGCTGAAGAGATAAAGGCACTACACATTCTCAGATCATACATTGCAACTGGTGTAATTCCAGAAATGGCCAAGCCAAGGAGGAATAAGGATGATGAAGATGAAGACAGGAGTGATGAGAGGAGAAGTCATCACAGGAGTGATAAGGGGGATGAGGATAAGAAGAAGAAGAAAGACAGCAAGGATAAGAAGGATGATGACCAAGGCAAAGTCTATGAGAGGAAGAATGGAAAACAGCAATCCTTAGGCATTGCTAGCAGTAATCTCACCACAACACAAGACTCTAAGTCTAGGGTGAATGCTGTTAGTAGTGACCTACCAAAATCTACATCTATGGTTTCTGCAACTGTCTTGCCACCTCAAAAAGAGAAGAAGATTCAATGCAAGAAACCATTTGTATATTTCAAAAAGCAAACTGCTAATGGAATACTACAATGGTCTACAAACAAAGGTCACATGCTACTGCCAGGCAACCATGTAAAAAGGATCAAATTCAAACAAGCTGCAAGGAAACCAAAGCTATCCAAATCAAGGACTCTGACAATCTATCCAGGCTTAAAACTCCAACCACTAGATGAAGATTTTGATGAAGACCAACTGCAATTCTTACAAGCTCAAAGAATCTACCATGTTGCCATTGTTGATAACTACCTTGAGATCAAATATACTGATGGAAGGGAAGAGAAATTCAAACAAGGAGGATGTCAACACTGGGGCAAGCTACATGACATAGAAAGAATCATTGCATTGTTGAGCTCAGAAGATAAAGTGGAAAGAGTATGGAAGCTGGAGCTAATTGATTTTGTGAAGATGAAGAGAGATCATGAGGAGAGAATTAGAAAAGAGTGTCTTGAGAAATGGCTAGTAAGGGAGAAAGAAATTGAGAGACTGGAGATTGAAGCAGAAAAGCTAAGGGCAAAAGGATTGTGTAGAGTTCAGTTTAACCCCTATGTGGTGAAGTATTGGAGGAGAAATGGGGATCAGGTCCACATTAGAATGAATCTACTCAACCACTATCCTGCAAACATTCTGAAGCCAGTACTTGAAGATTTCAAAGACTCAATTTTGCTTGAAGAATTGGATGCTATGGCAGAAATAATAAAAGCTATGGATGAGAATACAAGGAAGGAGAAAGAAAGAAGACAGAAAGCATATGATGATTTGCAAGCCAAAGCTATGGAAAGGGAAACAAGTGACAATGGCTAGTACTTCATCATAGGCTGTAAGATTACTCACCCTGTAGTTCTATCCACATTGCTAATCAAAATTCTTACATGTACTGTCAAGTTTTATCTTTATGTATGTTAGGTTTGTTATCAGACATGAAATTGTGACTAAGGGTCTTACTCACAATTTGGGGGAGATTGTTAGTCACAGAGGCATGCCTGAATACATCTAATAACAAGCCTAAGTATGCGTAATGCTATGCATTACCTACATGACCTCTTAACTGAGGGAACCTCTAGTTGTAGAGTTTCTATTTGTTCTGTACTTGTAATAGGCATCAAATCCTAGTTGTGTAACTGTACTTATAAAGTCAAGAATAATGCTTGAAAGAAGTTCCAAGGTTCATGCCTCAAGCAAGGAGATAAAGACTGCCAAATAATCACAGTTGGGATTTGAAGAAATGAAGAATTTGCCTAAGTACCAATTCGAGAAGTACATTTGTCTATTCGAGAAGTCTAGCATTCGAGAAGTCAGAGATTCGATATCTCAGAAGACACTATTCGATATCTCTGAATACACTGTTCGATATCTCATTCGATATCTCAGAGATTCGATATGTCTATTACTCTATTCGAGAACTCATGGAGTCAACAAGTCAATGCTCTATTCGATATCTCAAGGACTAAAGAAGCTATTCGACATCTCAGGGATTCGATATGTCAAAATGCTCTATTCGATATCTCAAGGAGTCCCAGAGAAAAGAGCTATTCGAGAAGTGATTCGATATGTCAATATAACACTATTCGAGAACTCAGAGTTATCGATTAAGTCAATTCGAGTTCTCGAATCAATCACTTAGCCACTTCTCGAATACATTCTTGGAGACAAAATACTGAAGAATTGTACAAGTCAGAAACCTACAACAAGCCAAGACGCTTTATTTGACTATGTACTATAAAGCACATTGGAAAGCCTACAAAGAAGCTTGGAGAGATAAGACAAAGGGACAAGGAGCTAAAGAAGTGGATCTGAACAGGCTTTGCAAAGTCAAATCTGTAGCCGTTTGGACTCTTACTCAAATGAGATAGACAGACTGGAAAGTAGTTTGTTTACCTACCTTATTTGTAGTAAGTAGGTGTATCCATGTCTATAAGGATATAGCCTCACTTCCTTAGCAGATATGTTTTTAGAGATAAGATTTTAATATACATCACAGAAATATCTCTCTAAGAAAAACGAAGCTGAGAATACTACCATTTGTATTCACAGATTGTAGCAAAATCTTTATCTAATAAAATATTATATTAAAGTGATATTGTGTTTTGTTTGTCTTTGTTATCTGCACTTACATATCTCACACACTCAACACATATCTTGCTGCAAAGATTCAAGAACGTAGAAAAGTTCAAGAATCCATTCACCCCCCCTCTGTATTCTTTTACTGTATTCAATACTCAACAAATATTAAAAAGGAGAAAGGAATGGTATTAAAGTATTTGGTTATATTTTATTTTTTGAGAAAGAAATTAGAAATTAATAAGTTAATTGAAAGAGAATTGTTTTCGCTAAATTTACATTTTTCTAAAAGTATGAAAATGGACGTGGCTTTAAAATTTGAATAAAAAGGGATTCTTGAAATATTCTATTTTGAGAATAAATAGAGATTAATATTATTGTTTCTCTAAAAATGGACTTAAATAAATTAGGGAGTTTTGGAGAATTATAGAAATTTAAAAGGGTTAATTTAATTTAGGAGTGTGATTGAATAATTAATTGTTAGCGAATATGTAGAAAAAAATTAGAGACCTTTTAAGTGAGAACATCCCTTACGAATAAATAGAGCGAGAATTTCACGTATAACTTTATTTCGATTAGTACGATGCCATAAAACCCGGTTTATTAAAATTTATAGGAAAAGCGAATAGAGCCTCCACCCAAATATATTATTTTACAAATAAGGCATTAGTGCGATTTTAAGGTTACGAGAATATTTCAAATTATATTTTTTGAAAGTACTTGATTATCGATGACATGATTACTAAAATCGTTTTGATAATTATTATTATAGAAATTCTTTTGAGACTTGAGAATCTTGCTCGCGGGTAACGCCTTTTATTTATTCGGTACTTTTAGCGTCGAGGCAGAGGCAAGTTCATTCCTACCCTAAATCTCGGAAATTTTGTATTTTATTCTTATTATTTCAATCATATTTAATGTCGAGCTATCAATTTTGAGATTTATTTTGTTGTTCTTTATGCTACAAGAATTTCATTTGAGTATTATTTTCTAGTTAATTATTATTTGACTGTTAAATTAGTTTATTTGTGAACCGTATCTCCAATAAGCGTAGAAGCGACTTCGTTGTTATCGGGTCGATCTCATTAATTCGAGACGACTCTCTACTTTGATTTAGTCGAACTAATCTCATTGTTCGAGATAGTTACATTCGTTCTTTTCAGTCGAATTTTTCGTACAAATTCGACGACACTTATTGATTATCAATTAATTGATTCATCTTTCGAATCAATAAATAAATGTTATAAAATTAGGATCGTTAGAGTGTTTACTCGTTGATCAAATGAAAAACTTTCTATTTAACGTTCATCAATTATGAGTATTATAGATATTCGAGTGGTACTATTTGTTCAGTACGACTCATTATATTTCATTTTCAAGACTATTCTCATTATTTCGAGATAGTCTCCTTTCTTGTCAGTGGTTGGCACTTTGTTCGTGCCAACCAATAAAGTATAATTATTGAGAGTTTACATCAGTCCATTGTTCGGATTGGTGGTACATTTAAGGGAGACTAACAGTCCGCCAGATCAAACAAGTATTTTCCTGTAAAGTTTATCTCAAATTATCTGTTCATTAAAAGTCCGGGAACTCTGTATTTTACTGGTCAATTTTGGGAAAGAGGCCCATGATAGAGAAAAAGAGACTTGCGTACTGTTATACGAACATGAGAATATTTTAGGCACTATGTTTCCAGGGTTGAATTAATAACCCACTGTGTTGCTAGCATACATACATATATATTATATTTCGTTGATATCGCAGTGTAACCGTGATCGATCGGGCGAAGTGCAGTGTCATAGGAGGACGGTATTCTCGGTTGGATAGTTGATCGCCCCACCGAGATACCGAGAGGTTGGAAGACCAGTTTATTCATTTCTCATGAGTCATCAGAGACATACCAAATGAGTCCTTTCGAGTATTCTGTTATCGAGATGAGTCTTGTGTCAATGTCAGATTGCTGATATCCGATTGTTCATTAAATGTCGAGTTTATATTTCGATAAATCTTATTATATGTATATACTGAGCAAGGAGAGGACTGGCTGAGCACCACAGTTGCTCATTCTTGCTTTACAACATTTATTCAGCTATCAAGAAGGAAAGAGGCGAGCCATCTAACCAGAGATCTAAAGGGAATGAGAAATTAGAATATCCAGCTGAAACCTTTATCTTTTCACGTCTATGAACTTATGTAAGATATTATTCCGAGATGTAACAATTCGTATTGTAATAATGTGTGAGACCGATCTTTGATCTGCGGAGTGGGATACTTATACTCTGTTATAATAAATATTTTGTTTTATTGTTGAGCTAAAGTGTGCTGCAGGATATCGAGACAATGTGACGACCCGGGTCCCCGGACAGGGTGGATTTAGGGGCATCACAACGTTGGTATCAAAGCGATAGTTATATTTTTAGGAAACGTGAGAGCCTAGGAGTATAACACGATGTGAGAGTTTAGAGATATACTACGATGTTGAGATTTTAGCGCTAAGTGCCTTACACCCTTATATATATCTATATGTATATCTGGTCGATTAGAACTTGTTGTGACCGAAATTCCTTGTACTTTTGTAGATGGATACTTCATGTCCAGATGATTTCCGATCAGTTAGAGACAGATCTCCTACACCTTACCCTTAGGGACCACTAGATCCCAACTCAGAGCCTAACAATGACCCGTCTGAGGAGTTTATGCCGATTGATAGTGACTCGGAGGATTCTTCTATCCGGATACTCACACCTTCTCCTCCACATGTGATAGATCTAGTATATTCTCCTGACCAGATTATAGAGGTAGCTGACTCACCTTTACCTGTGATTGACTTAGAAACCCTTACTCCAGAGGTTGAGCAGACAGCTCAGATTCCAGCTCCTACTGTGACTACTGAGACTACACTCTTGTTTACTCCTGAGATGTTCAGATTTGAGACCCCAGTGCCAGAGATTACCGATCCGATTGATGAGGGCCAGCTTTCACCTATCCATACTGAGCTCTTACCCAGTTAGCTGCTCTAGTCTCCAGGGTTGCTACATCCACCAAAGTATCAGCTTTTGCCGACCTGATTACTACTCCTGTATCAGTGTATGCTGCAGCTCCTACAGTCCCTACTATACCTGACTACATGTTTCCACTTATCAGCGACACTCCTACTTGTGATACTGCTCCATCTGCACCCACTATACCTATTCTGGCTCCTGCTCAACCCACTATGGCTACTACTGCTGCAATGCCACCTGTTCCTTCTGAGTATGCTGGGGTGGCAGGAGAGATGGTTCCTTGGCACATTCACCATACCCTATTTCAGCATTACCGATGGATATGGGCTCGTTATGAGGAGATCTTTGCTACTAGGGATGGTATTCTGTGACTGTTATCTGTTCCAGATCCTTTTATTGTGCACCATGGGGGAGTTTGCTGGTTAGGGATGTACCTATGGAGATCATGCATCAGATTGCTCGTACTGTTCTGACTGGACTACAGACTGACCTTGCTGCTTTGCCATCATCCAGTAACGGACAGATTGATCTGGGTAGAGTTGCTACCATGATATCAGACATCATTGCAGAGTTCCATAGGAGGGTTGGCGAGATGTTTGGCCAGTGATGACTTGATGCTGCTGTTGACTTAGTATAGTCTTTTGTTTTGGGGAATGACATATATGTACGCTTGCGCATTCCCACCTTTTGGCTAGTATGTATATGATAGCTGGTGGTGACCCGCATTTTTGGATGGCGTCGCGTTAGATCTTTCTATTATTAGGGTGCACATATTCTGTTGATCTATGTATTTGACTAGTCATAGTTGACCTTATGCCCAGCCTGTTGGGTAGTGATCTTTATTATCTCCACGTATGTATCTAGTATGTCGGTTGGATGTTTCCACGATGTATTTACTCTCAGATTATCATGTTGTATCATTACTATGGATGTACTTAGTATTATGACATGGACTGTACCAGTATGGTACCTGATTATTATGATATTATGATTTGCTAGTAGTACTGTTGTTTTACATATTGTTGTAGATTTAAGTTGCTGTTGATTATCTTACAAAACTATTCTAATTGTTTATCACCAGATTTGGTTAAGTTTAAAAAAAAGAGTTTTCGAAAACCAGGATTAAAACGATGATTGAGCTTCAGAACTTAAAACCTTTTTCTCAGAATCACATGTTGAACCTGAAATAGTTTTTACGAGTATCCCTAAACCTTTTTATAATAAGGAGAAAAAGTAACTGTTTTATTAAAAAAAGAGTTTTGACTTTGAGTAAAGCCAATGAGTTTAACCAATGATTGGATACCAGCGATTCTTTTTCCCCGAGTAGATAATTATGAATGCCCATATAACTGTGCCAGCAATAATGTCATATAACTGCATATCTGTGATATAACATACCCTACTGTTTTCACTCTTAATAGAAAAAGATGCCACCCAAAAAAGGAAGACCCCCAAGAAACCCTCGTCCTCAACCTGAAGTGAATCAAGATAACGATGTTCCACCTCGGAACCCAGTTCCAAACCCCGTTCCAAACCCAGGACCAGAACCCGTCCCAAATCCAAATCAGAATAACAATAATCCTATGAATCTACTTCTGGACTTTCTTCTTCAACAAACCCAGAATACCCAGCCTCAACAGAACATACATCCAGTGGGAGGAATTCCACCTCCAGCTCAATTGACCCAAGCTACAGTAACTTTCAAATCGTTCAAATCTTTGAATCCACCTGAGTTTAAAGGTACCACTAATCCAGTGGAGGCTAGAATCTGGTTATGAGAGATAGAAAAGACTTTTAAGATTGTGGGAGTAGAAGAAGATGATAAGTGCATAATTTTGCATATTTTTATTACCTATTTATTTGCTTGAACTCGTATTTTAATAATTTATTTTGTTGCATTTCAGGAAATTCGTAAATAAATAAAGAAATGGCAAAATAGATAAATAAAGAGCAAGGAAGGGAAAAAGAGGAAGAAAAAGGACCAAAAATGAAAGAAGGAAAAGAATTAGGAGCTTGGAGCAAAAGGAATATTTCAAGACAAGTGGAAGGTGGAGATCATCCCAATACATTAGAGAAGTGTATGGCCAAGATCTACTCTTCAAAGCTTAAGGGGGACGGAAACAAATAGATGGCTAGGATTCCACCACCACACACCACAAATGTATGGTGGGGATTTACCCAACACCCTCCTTAACCCTAATTTCTATCCTATAAATACCCCCTCACCCCCCTTGTATTTAGTAACTTAGATTTTAGGGCAGTTTTAATTTCTTGTATTTTTCTTTAGTTTCAAATCTTGTAAACACTTCTATTATAATTAATGCAATTTTTATTTTCTTTACTTCTTGTCTTGCTCTTTCGTTATTGTTGCCTTGTTTCGTTATTTTCGTAAATCCAAGTAGTGGACAAAGTAGCGAGAAGCTAACCACTATGGGTTGAAAGTAACGAAGTTTAATTTTCTTGTTCGTAGTTTTAATTCGTAATTTTGCCCCTTTAAATCTCAATTTTATTGTGGGCCATTTAATTCCAAATCATCTTTTTAGTATAAATTTTAATTTCTTAGTTAAGTTTCTATTGTCATTTTAAATAAAAAAAAATTTAATGTTAATTTTGAATACGTATTTTACCAGGTTTTAATTTGGTTAATCAAAGTTTTATTCCATGTCCCTGTTTTAGCTGTTTGTTTTTCTTTGTTTCGTTCAAGCCAAACCTCAGCCTTTCAAACCCAGGAAGCCAGGATATATTCATTCCTCTTCAATACATACAAAGCCTTCTACACTGTCTTTTAATCGAAAAAAAAAATCTTAAACCCATCTCTTCTTTTCCTTTTCTTTACTTAAACAAACTTCTCCCCCAATTCCTCTCCCATGTTCTTTCTTCCAAAATCACCAAACCCAACTCTTTACTCTCCCCTTTCTCCTCTCTTTTCGTACAAAGCTATATTTGAGTGTGATCTCTGAATGATTTTGAGTCGATTTCCGTTGAATTAATGTGCTTTTGTTCGGTTTACACTGGGTTACTCTCTTGATTCGAGTCGCTGTTTGGATATTTGTTGCGTTGATGTTCGTTTCTGATTCATATTAGCTGAGTTTGCAGCCTTTGTTGTCGCTAGATTTGGCGGAATTTGTGGTGTTCGTAGATATTGGTTTTAGCTATTTTTGCTAATGTTGTAAACTGTTGGAGTTTTGTTTTGGAATCGTAAAATACTTTGTCTGAATTGCTGTTTTCACGAAGAATTGTTGTTGTTTTGCTTTTGAATTCGTAGTTAATATCTTCTTCGTTAGTCTGAATTGCAGAGTTTGTTTGATTTTCTTGAATTTGTGGCTGCGTTTGTTTGAATTCGTTGCTGTCGAGTTAAGTTTAGAGTTGCTGTGCCGAGTTCACCGCAGAATTGATGTTGGTTTTATAGTCGAGTTGTTTATAGTCATTGCTGTTCTTGGTTTGTAATATTGTTTGCAGGGTCGTGATTGAAGATTGTCGAAGTAGAGTCCAGTGTTATGTTTTAAGACTGCCGAGTTGAATTCTGCAATTTTCTTGTTCGGTTATTTTTACCTATGTTGTTTATTGTGCTGTGATTTTTCGAATGGCTGAGTTTCTTTTTTTTTTTTCCTGCGAATTAGTTGCTGTGGCTGTTTTCCAGTTTTTAGTCCACGAGTCCAGATGCATTTTGGTTTGCCTGAGTTAAGCTCATATGCTGTTTTGCGAATTGTTTACAAATTAGTTAAGTTTTTTTTAAAATTTTGTTTACGAGTTGTTTTGAATTAAATTTATTCGATTTAGGATCTTTAAATAATTTAGTTTTTTTTCCTTTTAATTTTTAACTAGTTAGTTAGAAATTAGAATAAATTAAATTCTCTTTTAAAAGTAGATTAAGTTTCCTTTTAGTAAATTATTAGTAAAATTAAAATTTTCCAAAATCCAAAATTGTTCTAATTCGATTAAGTTGAAAATTAAGTTTGCGAAAATATTAGTCTCCGAGGAACGAATCATAAATATTTCAACGAAACGAATTGTGCGCTTGCGATTCAAATGTCTTCATTATTTTCAGCACAACAAGTTTTTGCCGCCGCTGCCGGGGACTAATTATTTTTCGCGCCTTAGTCTTTAATTTTTCGAGTTAGTTTTATTTCTTGTCTTATTTTTTTTCGTTCTTTTTAGAAAAGCTTGAGATTTCGGAACTCTTCTCAACGAAGCGTGGATAAATTGGAATATTTTGGAAAGCTTGCTTCGGTAACCGTATCTCACTCTTTTCGTCCTTTTTATTTTTAGAAAAATACAAAAAAAATTCAAAAATTCAAAAATCACAAAAAAATTGAAAAATCGAAAATCCAAAAATATTAGTTGTAAATACATAATTGTTGCATCATGCATTTAATCACTTAGGGCACATCATCTAGATTTTTATTTTCTTGTTTTTAATTTTTCGTACCATATAAATTGTGGTGATCGCTGAAGGAGCCCAAGGTACGTTAAATTCTTTCTTTTCTTTAGTTAGAACACGTAGTTTAAAGCATCCATAAATGTTTATAGTTTTATACCTCTTTGTTTGTTGCATCATTTTGTAAATAAATCTTAAGGGCAAAACCTCTAAAAAGATAAGGGAAGGGATTTCATCACTCTTTCCTTAGCCCAAAAACAATTTAATCCCTCATTTTGCATACCTAGCCCTTAATAAAATTAATTAGACGTTTGCCCCTAGGAATTTCGCGCTCAATTAGGAAGGTGCTTAAGAAACGAAGTAATCTTTAATTATTCCGACTCTTTGGTGTCTAGGAAAGCGAAAGCTGACCTGGCCAATTAAGGTTTTGGTGTCTAGGCTGGTGTTTAGCCTCTTGGCAATGCTTGCACCTACCTGGCCAATCCGGTTCGAATAATTATTGATTTACCTAGTTTTTGGTAGCCCTTACAGTTAGGAGCAAGGTCTAGTTATTTTATTAGGGAACCCTAGGTTTAGAATTTTTCTTTTAATTTTACACCCCTTTCTTTTTGTGTGTTTATTTTATCGCACTTATTTGCTACGTGTTTCCTTACATGGTTTATGCGAACTATTTGGATTAGGGATAACTCTTCTAGACTAATGAGATCGTTTGAGATTTCTTCCTCGTCTAATTCCGAGTCTTTAGATTATTCCGAACCAGTAGTAAACATGGCCATGTCTCTTAAGGACCGTTGCTACCCCACCCGTTCCGCTCAACCTTCGTGCATCACTCTTCCTCCCGTAAATGGTAATAATTTCGAGATCAAAGCTCACCATATTAGCATGTTACCTAAGTTTACCGGGAGTGATGGTGAGGATCCGTATATTTTCCTTCATGAATTCGAGGAGGTTTGTGCTCTACAAAAACTCCAACAATTGACCAAAGACTCCATTAGGCTTAGACTTATCAACTTCGCCTTAAAAGAAAATGCCAAAAAATGGTTGTATAGTCTACCCGTTAATTCGATTTCCACGTGGGAGGGATTTGTGATAATTTTTCTTAAAAAATATTTTCCAAACCATAAGACTACAAGGATTACAAACGAAATAAATCAATTTCATCAAAAGGAAAATGAGTCTTTTTGGAAATATTTTGATCGTTTTAAAAATCTCTTATCACAATGCCCCCACCACGGAATAGAAAAATAGAGGCTTTGCAAGATTGTTTACGAGGCCCTAGATAGTCCAACAACCGCGTTGTTAGAGTCTATGTGCCAAGGAAAATTCATGGAGAAAAATGAAGACGAAGGGTGGGAGTTTTTCGAGGAATTAGCCGAGAAGACTATGTTGTGGGAGTCTACTAGGGAACCTCACAAGTCCAACGAGTCATCTAGTTCTTCTAGGGGTCTACATTCAATTGGAAACAATATTGCAACCGATGCCAAGCTAGCCACCCTTACTAGGAGACTCGAAGCTCTAGAAACTCATAGTAGTCCCCCACCTATGTCTATGTACCCAAATTTTAATTCTTCGAACTTTGAGTCTCAACCTTGTTCCGATTTTGAGCAAGTGAACGCAATGTTCCAACCGAGACCTCGGAATGACCCGTTTGCACCGACTTACAATCCCGGGTGGAAGAACCACTCGAATTTCTCTTGGAACCAAGGCCAAAGTTTCCAATCTCCACCATCTTTTCAAAAGCCGAACTATCAAAACCAAGTTCCTTTTTCAAACACAACTCAAAATCACATTCCTTATCAAAATCAAGCACCCGCCCACCCACCCGGCTTTCATGAGTTTGATAAGAGAATTAATTCCTTGGAAAAGACTCTCGATGCGCTTCTAAAATCAACAACTAATGTGGCTCAATCTCAACAGACCTTCATGCAAACCATGACTCAAGATAGGCAAATTTTAAATGCTAGTACTCAAGCCATATCTAAGTTAGAGGTTCAAGTAAGCCAATTAGCCAACGCCATTTGTGAACGAGAGAAGAACAAACTTCCAAGTCAAACCGAGGTAAACCCTAAATTTCCAATCAATCAAAGACCTCCTCACAATGTGAACGCTGTCATTTCCCTAAGGTCCGGTAAGCAAGTTGAAAATCATGTCGGTGACAAGTCTCCCGAAGAAGACGAATCGAATTCTGAACCAAACGCTAATCTTGAACCCGAGAGTTCTAAGGAACAAGGATCAACGAGTGGGACAAAACCCGTCCCCGAAGAACCTAATGAACGAGTCTTTAAGCCAAAAGCTCCTTACCCTCAACGACTCATTTCTCCTAAACAAACGGCCCAAATGGACAAGATCTTAGAAGTTTTTAAGCAAGTCAAAGTCAACATCCCTCTTTTAGACGCGATTCAACAAATTCCTTCGTATGCGAAATGTCTAAAGGATTTGTGCACACATAAGCGAACTACTCACGTCCCTAAGAAAGCCTTCTTGACGTCCCAACTGAGCTCAATTCTTTCGAACCAAATTCCCGTGAAATATAAGGACCCCGGTTGTCCTACAATTTCATGTGTCATAGGCAATACCTTTGTGGACAAGGCATTACTCGACTTAGGCGCTAGTATGAACTTGCTTCCATTTTCGGTCTATCAAGCCCTAGGTTTAGGAGAGCTTCAAAGAACTAATGTTACACTTCAATTAGCCGATCGTTCTGTCAAAGTTCCTAAGGGGATTATTGAAGACGTGCTAATTAAAGTAGGTGACTTTTTCTTTCCCGTTGATTTTGTCGTTCTAGAAATCGAACCGGTCAAGAACCCTAAGAATCAGATTCCTATCATTCTAGGAAGGCCATTTCTAGCCACCTCCAATGCTTTGATTAATTGTAGAAATGGATTAATGAAACTAACATTTGGGAACATGACCATTGACCTCAACATTTTTCACATAGGGAAACAACCCGATGATCTCTATGATCAACCTATGGATGTCAATTTAATTGATGATATAGTTGATCAAGAATTCATCAACCCTAATGATGCTCTTGATTTTTGTTTAAAACACTTTGGTCAAGATTGGGATGATTCTGAATATACAAATGAGGTCAATGCAATGTTAGATTCCACCATTCCTACAAATAACCAAGCATGTGAACAACATCCTTTGCCACTTTTCGAAACTAGTGAACCCGTTGAGTCAAAGCCGCCCGATTTAGAACTCAAACCTCTTCCCGACACTCTTAAGTACGCCTTTTTAGGTCCTAACGAGTCTCTTCCCGTTATCATTGCCTCTAATTTGACCAAGTCACAAGAGGATGAGCTTGTAAATGTGCTTAGAGAACATAAGGAAGCCATAGGTTGGAGTATCTCAGATATTAAAGGAATTAGTCCGGCTATTGTCCAACATCGGATTCACTTAGTTGATGATGCCAAACCAGTTCGTGAGCCACAAAGGCGGTTGAACCCTACCATGATGGAAGTTGTTCGGAAGGAAATTTTTAAATGTCTAGATAATGGAATCATTTATCCCATTTCTGATAGCTCTTGGGTTAGCCCGATTCAGGTAGTACCTAAAAAGTCGGGTATTACCGTGGTGACTAACGAGAACAATGAGCAAGTTCCTACTCGTGTCCAATTCGGTTGGAGGGTATGCATAGACTATAGGAAACTCAACGATGCCACTAGAAAAGACCACTTTCCTTTGCCATTCATAGATCAAATGTTAGAAAGGTTAGCGGGTCATGCCTACTATTGCTTTCTAGATGGTTATTCCGGTTATTTTCAAATTCATATAGCTCCCGAAGACCAAGAGAAAACCACTTTCACATGTCCCTTTGGAACCTTTGCTTATCGTCGCTTAGCTTTCGGTCTAACCACTGCCCCGGCCACCTTCCAAAGGTGCATGATGAGCATCTTTTCTGACCTGGTAGGTGAATTCCTAGAGATTTTCATAGATGTCTTCTCCATTTTTGGTTCGTCTTTTCATCAATGCCTAAACCATCTTGAGTTAGTCTTAAAGAGATGTAAAGAAACCAACCTCGTTCTTAATTGGGAAAAATGTCATTTCATGGTTAAAGAAGGAATCGTTCTTGGTCATAGAATTTCTGAAAAGGGGATCGAAGTAGATAAATCCAAAGTTGACCTCATTGCCAATCTACCCCCACCAACATCGGTCAAAGGAATTCGTTCCTTTTTAGGACATGCGGGTATTTATAGGCGTTTCATTAAAGATTTTAGCAAAAAGGCTAGACCCTTGACCACCCTTCTTGGTAAAGATGTCAAATTCGAGTTCACCAAAGATTGTTTACAATCTTTTGAACACCTTAAGAAAGAGTTGACCTCGGCCCCGATTATTAAGTCTCCCGATTGGAGTCAACCTTTCGAGTTAATGTGTGATGCATCTGATTATGCATTAGGGGCGGTATTAGGACAACGAATCAGTAAGATATCTCATGTCATATACTACGCTAGTAAGACCTTAAACGATGCGCAACTCAATTATTCAACCACCGAGAAAGAGCTTCTAGCCGTAGTTTTTGCCCTCGAGAAGTTTAGGTCGTATCTTATTGGTTTGAAAATCATTGTTTACACCGATCATTCCGCCCTTCGATATCTCTTCTCTAAGAAAGACTCTAAGGCCCGATTGATTAGGTGGATCTTGTTGCTCCAAGAGTTTGACCTAGAAATTAGGGATAAGAAGGGGTCCGAAAATGTCGTTGCCGATCACCTTTCTCGATTAGTAGTGGAGTCCACCACTGACTCACCTTTGAATGAATCTTTTCCCGACGAACATCTCTTTTCTATCTCTACTCCTCCTTGGTTCGCCGACATTGTCAATTATCTTGCAACCGGCGACATTCCCTCTCATTGGTCCACACAAGATAAATCGAAATTTCTCTCTCAAGTCAAACACTTCTTTTGGGACGACCCATATCTTTTTAAATATTGTCCCGATCAAATCATTCAGAGGTGCGTCCCAAACCATGAGTTTCGAAGTATCCTTTCCTTTTGTCATGATCAAGCTTGTGGAGGTCATTTTAGTGCTAAGAAAACAGCAGCTAAAATCCTCCTAAGCGGTTTTTATTGGCCTAGTTTGTTCAAGGATGCTGCAGAATTCTGTGCCGCTTGTAGTAGGTGTCAACACTTAGGAAAGATCACTAGGAGAAACATGATGCCAATGAGTCCCATCTTAATCATTGAGATTTTTGATGTGTGGGGCATAGATTTTATGGGTCCCTTTCCTAGTTCTTTTGGCAACCTCTACATTCTCTTAGCGGTTGATTATGTGTCTAAATGGGTAGAAGCCATACCGACTAAGTCCAATGATAACAAGGTCGTTCTTAAATTCTTAAAAGAGAATATCTTTTCTCGATTTGGCACACCTAGGGCTATCATTAGTGACCAAGGCACGCACTTTAAGAATCGTCAATTTGAGTCCCTTTTGAAAAAGTACTCAATTACTCATAGGCTGGCTACCCCTTATCATCCTCAAACTAGTGGTCAAGTTGAAGTCTCGAATAGGCAAATTAAGAAAAATTTAGAAAAGACTGTCAACTCGAATAGGAAGGATTGGTCCATCAAACTGATAGATGCCTTATGGGCCTATAGGACCGCTTTTAAGACTGTTTTGGGCATGTCCCCCTACAGAATTGTGTGTGGCAAAGCCTGTCACTTGCCCGGTGAACTAGAGCATAGGGCCTTGTGGGCCATAAGAGATTTGAACTTTGACTTACCAACACCCGGTAGTCATAGGAAATTGCAATTGTCAGAACTAGAGGAATTAAGAAATGAGGCCTATGAAAATGCTAAAATTTATAAAGAAAGAACAAAACTTTTTCATGATAAATCCATTTTGAGAAAATCTTTTTCTCCGGGTCAAAAAGTTCTTTTGTACAATTCTAGGCTTCATTTATTCCCCGGGAAATTGAGATCTAGGTGGGAAGGTCCTTACATTGTTAGGACCGTTTTTCCTCACGGTGCTGTTGAAATTGAAAATCCTAAAAATGGTGATGTATTTAAAGTTAATGGACAAAGACTCAAACCATTTTTAGAGCTGCCATTTGATCCCGAGGATGAGGTCACCCACCTCATCGACCCGTGATTCATGTAAGTTTCTTTCAATAGGTAAATTCTCTCCTTTATCTCTTGTCAGGTATTATCTCCTCATTCTCATTTACTCATTTCCCTTGCATTTGCATACATTGAGGACAATGCATGATTTAGTTATGGGGGAGGGTTTTTAGTGTAAATATAAAAATCAGAAAATCCAAAAAAATTAAAAAATCACAAAAATCACAAAAAGTTTTTTTTTTCGTATTCTAGTCTTGTTAATTGATTACTAGTTGCTTGATGCACCCTTGCATGCTATGATAATCTTATAATCCATTAGCTTTTGTTTGAGAAGTGATTTGCTAAAGTTCTTGTTTACACACTTACACTAGCAAGGTGAAGCTAGTAGACTTAATTGAATTATGCATGAAATTAGAAGGACATGATTAGGTGTAAGATGATTTGGTTTTCATGCTTTGAGTACAAGTAGGTGCATTGAGGATACCATTTCTTGAGATTGATTATGTTTTACCACACCAAGTGAGTTTTGAGCCTATATGCACATCATTTGCATTTATATTCGTTTGCTTGAGTGTCCACTTGTCATTTGCATCGCTAGCACTTGTTTGAGTTCCTTCTTGAAATACATGACATTAATTGATGATAAAATGATAAAGGCACTTAGGAATAACCTATATTTCCAAAATATCCACACCATGCTTATGTGATCAATTAGTTAACCCTTTGAGCTTAATCTTATTCTTTCGGTGACACACCACATTACTCGCCTAAGACCTTTTTCTTGTTTAGCCTTACGTATTTTTGATCCCATTTTGTCAAAGGCTAGTAGGAACTTAAGGGAGCAATAAGGTGTGTGAAATAGGGTTTACTTTTGTTCATAACTTTTGTGGAAATATTTGTTGTTACCTTGATAGTCGATTTTCAAAATTAAATCTAAAGGAGGATTATTGTTACATTTATCATTTTCCTTTATAAAAAATAAAATAAAATAAAATAAAATAAAATATAATAAAATGAAAAAAAAAAGAAAATGAAAAAAAATATACATATGAGAGCATACTTATGTTTTTGTAATCCTCCTTCATTCGACTATTCAAGGCTTTTTGTTGAAAATGAAAATAAATTGTGTGGGGAGGAAGTTTGGTGCTGTGCATGATATTCATGGTGACTACTAGCTTTTGACACTTCACCTTATTTTGGCCTTTCTTGACATACCTTGTCCCTAGCCCCATTACAACCCTAATAAAGACCTTTTGATTATCATTATTAATGTATGTTGTGATTTAAGTTGGGATGATACCAAGTGTCAAGCATGCTTTTGATTTTGTTGGAATGAGTGATACACTTACCCTTGCTTTTGAGTGAATATTCTTTTGTGAGTGAAATGTGAGGTATTGCTTGTTTTGCATATGGGATCTCAAGTTTTGACTCTAAAGTGTGCCCTTGTAGACTTAGCATGGTTACCAATAATTTTTGCACTTGACATGAACTTATAATCACTCTTGCATGGTTCTTTAAGTAGACTATGTGAATCCTTGCACTTTCCACACCAAGACTTTGCAATTTCATTTTGATTCTTAAGTTGATGTATCATGAGAGGACATGTATGTGTGGTGTGCATTTCCAAGCGATCTTTTATACAAGCTAGATGGATTTTGTGGGTACATTCACTATATGCCCTCACGAGACCTCACTCGTCCACTAGGGCTGCCTAGGGGTTTAAAGGGCTTGTTGCATATGCCAAATGCAACCGTCACACCTACGAAAAGGAGTATAGGACTTTTTATCTAGATTTTCTTTTTTAGTTTTTACTCGAGGACGAGCAAAAGATAGGTATGGGGGCATTTGATAAGTGCATAATTTTGCATATTTTTATTACCTATTTATTTGCTTGAACTCTTATTTTAATAATTTATTTTGTTGCATTTCAGGAAATTCGTAAATAAATAAAGAAATGGAAAAATAGATAAATAAAGAGCAAGGAAGGGAAAAAGAGGAAGAAAAAGGACCAAAAATGAAAGAAGGAAAAGAATTAGGAGCTTGGAGCAAAAGGAATATTTCAAGACAAGTGGAAGGTGGAGATCATCCCAACACATTAGAGAAGTGTATGGCCAAGATCTACTCTTCAAAGCTTAAGGGGGAAGGAAACAAATAGATGGCTAGGATTCCACCACCACACACCACAAATGTATGGTGGGGATTTACCCAACACCCTCCTTAACTCTAATTTCTATCCTATAAATACCCCCTCACCCCCCTTGTATTTAGTAACTTAGATTTTAGGGTAGTTTTAATTTCTTGTATTTTTCTTTAGTTTCAAATCTTGTAAACACTTCTATTATAATTAATGCAATTTTTATTTTCTTTACTTCTTGTCTTGCTCTTTCGTTATTGTTGCCTTGTTTCGTTATTTTCGTAAATCCAAGTAGTGGACAAAGTAGCGAGAAGCTAACCACTATGGGTTGAAAGTAACGAAATTTAATTTTCTTGTTCGTAGTTTTAATTCGTAATTTTGCCATTTTAAATCTCAATTTTATTGTGGGCCATTTAATTCCAAATCATCGCTTTAGTATAAATTTTAATTTCTTAGTTAAGTTTCTATTGTCATTTTAAATAAAAAAAAAATTTAGTGTTAATTTTCAATACGTATTTTACCAGGTTTTAATTTGGTTAATCAAAGTTTTATTTCATGTCCCTGTTTTAGCTGTTTGTTTTTCTTTGTTTCGTTCAAGCCAAACCTCAGCCTTTCAAACCCAGGAAGCCAGGATATATTCATTCCTCTTCAGTACATACAAAGCCTTCTACACTGTCTTTTAATCAAAAAAAAAATAATCTTAAACCCATATCTTCTTTTCCTTTTCTTTACTTAAACAAACTTCTCCCCCAATTCCTCTCCCATGTTCTTTCTTCCAAAATCACCGAACCCAACTCTTTACTCTCCCCTTTCTCCTCTCTTTTCGTACAAAGCTATATTTGAGTGTGATCTCTGAATGATTTTGAGTCGATTTCCGTTGAATTAATGTGCTTTTGTTCGGTTTACACTGGGTTACTCTCTTGATTCGAGTCGCTGTTTGGATATTTGTTGCGTTGATGTTCGTTTCTGATTCATATTATGTAACACCCCCAGATCCGGGGTCCGGGATCCGGTGGTTACGGTTTCCAATTCTGTCCACAACAATTGAACTTTCCTTAACATAAAATAAATTACGTCTCTATGACCCAACACCACAATATAAAACACACCCGTTATAGTCCCAGAGATGAAATCAGAGTAACAATAAAATTTTTAATAATCACATTATGAGTTCTTACAATCCAAAAGAATTTCAATATAAATACATACTCTTTGCCATCCATTTACATATGTCATACTGGACCATATTCTTGGTACTGAAAGAATAAATATATCCTACCAATAGCTTCTTCTTCAGCTCTGGTAGTCTCATCGTCCTCGCCCGCGTCGAGTGCGCCTTGTGCGAGTCATCTGGTCTAGCTATTGTTGTGATATAATAATAAAGCAAGGGTGAGCAATAGCCCACCAATAATAATATATAACTGAACGATAATGTATAACAGTTCAAAAGTATCTTTTAAACCATATGCCATGCATTTACGGAAATGATGCCAGTATAATATGAACGATGAAGTTACAAGGTAACTTAAAGTATTTGTTTGTAGAAATATCTGCTACATCAAAAGTAAGCGTGATATTCTCATTGTCATTAAAAAGAGGAACTTGCATGAAAAGATTGCAATTCCAGTTATGAACACTTTTCCAGCTCTGCCAACAGTAATCATGTTGCAGGAAATAAATAAGTTTGGATGATGAACCAATGATGGAGTATTCACCGCGCCCGCTGTTCCAATCTTGATGATCAGTCGAGATCGTACAGCTCAATTTAGATTTACTACCGGTAGAAGGAAGAACTGACGGCTTTACTTGTCTACCGCCTTACTAGCTCTCCCCGGCCAACGGTTGGGCCATAGGGGATGGACCGGCGCTACTCGGCCTCTTACACGACTCCTAGTTCAAATAGAATTCATGATTCTGAATGTAACGTTCGTCCCCTTTTTCCCAAGTATAATACTTGTTGATAAGACTCTACAAGGTAGTCGTATCTAGTTGGAAAGGAAAATTCACCAATAACTTCCAAGCTGTGGCTAGGTATCGAATATCAACTTGTTCCAACAATCTTACCTCTCGAAAAATGAGAAGGTAAACAACGACTTAATAAGTCAACAACACCCGAGTTGCGAGTGAAGAGAATACTCTATGACCGGGAAGTCGACAAGATAAATAACATTTTCCAAGTAAGGTTCCCTTATTATCAGAGAGGTAGACTCAAAGAAGAATGATGTCTGAGAACCTTTCTTGATATAAGATTAATAATAATATGACTCCGAGATATTTTCTGTAATAATCGAAGAAGATAAACCTTATTGAGGTTATTCTAAGTATGGAATAAATATTCAGAGAATATTTGTTGAATTAAAATATTTTACAGAATATTTAGGAATATGAAAGAATATCTTTAATCAGAGTATTTCCCAAATAATCCTTGAAGAAATATCGAGAGAATGTTTATTGCATAATTAAATATTCAAATGAATATTCAAAATAATATTCATTAATTAATAAGACCTGAAAGGAATAATTAAAATATTTAACATAATATTCGATGATTAAATAGAACCCTGGATGAATATTCAAAATAATATTCATAATTAATTAGGAATTTAAATGAATATTGAAAAAGTAATATTCATTTAATGAATAATATTCTAGATGAATATCAAGTAATATTCATTTAGTAATCCAAGCTTTAAAGGAATATTCGAAATAATAATCGATAAATAATTCGACTCTGAATGAACATTAAAATAAATATTATTCGTCGAATAGTTACGTTCAAATAATTATTTGAAGTAAGGATCGTTAAATAAATAATCTCGAACGAATATTCAAATAATATTCGTCGCCCGAATAATGGAAAATATTTACTTAAATATTTTCCTCCGAGGTAATCTCGATATGTCAAGAAATATTGACTCCCGGTCTATATTTGATGAATAAGATGTATACGCCCTTCTATGAGGGTCTTACAATAACCGGCTTATAATTGATATGTTAGCTATCTAATTTATAAGCCAATAAACAATCAGGGAACAAGCATAACGATATAACTGGAAAGTAGGCATGCATGCTATGTATGTATAACGGAAAACATATATATATATTCAATCACAACAACAGCCTAAAAGAAGGGAATTGAAACTTGCCTGGTAGTCGAGTACGATAAGGGGTAGTGGTAGCGGGTCCCGGGTCAGCTTGGTGATCTATAAATAGCCAAGGCATTCGGGATTAATCACTTAACATCTTAAAAGTTAAGTTATACTTAAATCGAAACACGTTCTCGAGTTATCTCGTTATACCCCTTTTAGTGGATTCCTTTTATCATCGATCCGACCCGACATTCGTTCGTTAATACGACA
The DNA here is from genome assembly GCA_036435485.1 of Saposhnikovia divaricata. NCBI lineage: Eukaryota > Viridiplantae > Streptophyta > Magnoliopsida > Apiales > Apiaceae > Saposhnikovia > Saposhnikovia divaricata. The sequence continues at coordinate 166,176,844 of CM071600.1, forward strand.
TGTCATTGTACTTACACTTGGGACATACTTAAGTCATACAAGTTCTAAAGTCGATCGTTACGAATCAATATTATGCTCCGAGTTTTATCGCCCGTTTTCTAAGTGTTTTACCGAAGTTATAATCAAACGGGTTTTTAGGGGTTCGATCGCGATTTACTTTGATTCGAACATTTTTATAAAATCGGAAAACGATCCATTTCACATGAGGTTTTCTCTCACACCTTCCTTTTTACCTCTAGTATTTAATTACCAAGATTCACCACTGACTTACGTATTTTACGAGGGTTCAATTTTAATAACGAACTCGTACTTACGGTTTCGAACGTCTTTTAGTGAATCGGCCATAATTCCTAAACCATAAGTCCGTTTCACATGATCTTTATATCAAAACGAAGCTTATAACATGATCTATCTTGACATGGCAGAACATGATACTGGATAGTGAATTATGGCTACTGTCAAACACGGTTTCTTAAGGTTAACAAAAATCGGGCATTACGACGGCTACAAATCAGACGTTCCATAAATCGTAATCAACAACCCAATCCACACTGGGCATACCAATCATCTTACATTCATAATACTAATCTCATAAGTCCAGGAACATCATATTATATCATCATATTCATCACATCTCTTAAATCAAACAAACTAATTACACAATCATGTAAACATGCTTATAACAACATTATCACCAAAACTTATCCAAAACTCCATTAAAACTCAAATCAAAGACTAGGGTTCTTGAAGTTTATACCTTCCTTGGAGTATGTTCTAGCCTCACTAAGCTTTGTATGATCCTTGAGTGGCCTTAAGCTAGCTAAATCAACCATAAAAATCAAAGAAAAACAAGATTAGTTCTTGAAGAACACTATTCACCCTCCTTGTAAATGATTTATTTGAAAATGGAAACAAAGGAGTTTGGACTTGAAATTTCTATGAGATTAGTTTCTTGAAATATAGAACTCACCTTAAAAATTACAAGATCAAATGATGGTTGGAAGAGGGTTTTTGATTCTTGAATTTTAAGAAAAGCCGAATGGCTTCTTGGAAGAGAAAGAATTGCTTGGTTGATTTGTTTTGATAATAATGCAATAAAGTGACTTTGCTTAGATAATATCTCATCCTAAAGCCACTTTAATAAAGTGATGATGCAAGGGGTGATGTCTTTGGATGAGCATGTGTTGTTGTTTAAGTGGTGGAATGGTAAAGAGATGCTAAGTACTAGTTGGTTTTTTCTAACGGTGCTAGTTAGTAATGCAACTAGCTTGGTTCCATTGATCTTATCTAGCATAAAGCGATTATGTCACCTTCCACTATCTCATCACACCTCTTAGTCCTCTGCTTGTTTCTTTGTCCGTTTGTTGCTCAATTCATTGATCGTTCGGACGAATAACTAAGTAGTTTCACCTCTAGGGTTTACCGGGAAATTTCTCGATATTCATAATACCTTCCCCAATCCTTAATATAATCCTCGTGATGACCATGTAGGATATTTAATCTCGATACGAACTTAATCCGTAATCTAGGATTTGTTCGCTTTATTGATTAATCTCGTTATAACGTTTTATCGGTTTCTAGAACGCTTGTTTTACTGCCTCAGTGGTTTCCTACCTTCATTCTTAAATAAAATATAATAACATCCCAAAATATCAAATCCTCAAAGTTAATATCTCAATTCTTGGATTATAATAATATTTAATCCACTGTCCGGTCAAATATTATACCGAAAAAGAATTTGGAATTTCTGAATTCCGATCGTCTCTGCATTCACTTATTTCCTCCGCGTATTACTAATATGACTTCGAAACATCCATATCACGTCCCGTACATAGTGTGGCGTGAAAAGTTTTCCAACTTACAAAATCACTATTCATCCACCAAATTACTATGCATGTACAGGAAACACTATGCACGTACTGGAAACACTATGCACGTACTCATTTCCCTTCAAGGATCCATTAGCTCCTTCCTGGATGGTAGATTATTCTTATCTAGGTCCACAACCATCGAATTACTCTATTATGACAATATACCAATGCATCAGGATCATTGTCCAAAGCAATATCCATTCATTACAATCATTGTTCTTTGAAACCACCATTCATTAGAGCTGGTGACCTTGTTGTCAGAATCATTGTTCCTCATTTTATCATTACTTAATAAAACGTTTTAATTATATCCAAAATTTGGGGTTCTTACATATTAGCTGAGTTTGCAGCCTTTGTTGTCGCTAGATTTGGCAGAATTTGTGGTGTTTGTAGATATTGGTTTTAGCTGTTTTTGCTAATGTTGTAAACTGTTGGAGTTTTGTTTTGGAATCGTAAAATACTTTGTCTGAATTGCTGTTTTCACGAAGAATTGTTGTTGTTTTGCTTTTGAATTCGTAGTTAATATCTTCTTCGTTAGTCTGAATTGTAGAGTTTGTTTGATTTTCTTGAATTTGTGGCTGCGTTTGTTTGAATTCGTTGCTGTCGAGTTAAGTTTAGAGTTGCTGTGACGAGTTCACCGCAGAATTGATGTTGGTTTTATAGTCGAGTTGTTTTTAGTCATTGCTGTTCTTGGTTTGTAATCTTGTTTGCAGGGACGTGATTGAAGATTGTCGAAGTAGAGTCCAGTGTTATGTTTTAAAACTGCCGAGTTGAATTCTGCAATTTTCTTGTTCGGTTATTTTTACCTATGTTGTTTATTGTGCTGTGATTTTTCGAATGGCTGAGTTTCTTTTTCCTGCGAATTGCGAATTAGTTGCTGTGGCTGTTTTCCAGTTTTTAGTCCACGAGTCCAGATGCATTTTGGTTTGCCTGAGTTAAGCTCATATGCTGTTTTGCGAATTGTTTACAAATTAGTTAAGTTTTTTTTAAAATTTTGTTTACGAGTTGTTTTGAATTAAATTTATTCGATTTAGGATCTTTAAATAATTTAGTTTTTTTTCCTTTTAATTTTTAACTAGTTAGTTAGAAATTAGAATAAATTAAATTCTCTTTTAAAAGTAGATTAAGTTTCCTTTTAGTAAATTATTAGTAAAATTAAAATTTTCCAAAATCCAAAATTGTTCTAATTTGTTTAAGTTGAAAATTAAGTTTGCGAAAATATTAGTCTCTGAGGAACGAATCATAAATATTTCAACGAAACGAATTGTGCGCTTGCGATTCAAATGTCTTCATTATTTTCAGCACAACAGAAGACAAGAAGACAGTGTTCGCGGCTTATATGCTGAAGGGTGAAGCTAACTACTGGTGGGAAGCAAAAAGAGCAATGGAAGGTAACGCAGTTGTACCGTGGACCAGATTTATAGAGTTGTTTCTAGAGAGGTATTTTCTTAAGTATCGGGAGAATCAGATGGAAATAAAGTTTTTGGAACTCAAGCAAGGGGCGATGACTGTCGCAAACTACGAGGCCAAGTTTACAAAACTCTCGAGGTTCGTACCTTATCTTGTAGACACCGAAGAGAAAAGAGCCAAGCATTTTCAGAAAGGATTGAAGCCCTGGATACAGAATCGAGTCGCTGTGTTTGAGATCACCAATTATGCAACCTTAGTCCAGAAAGCGGCCATATTAGAAAGTGGAAGTGAACTGTACCCGAAGGATAGGGATGGAAAGAAGAGGAAGTTTCAGAATAGCGGGAGTAACTTTGTAAAGAGATCTGACAATCGAGGTGACAAGAAACCTTTTATGAAGAGGGAGGATAGAAGCACTAATACTAGAAGGATTGGGAATCATGACACCAGAGGCAGCAACCAGAGGTTCAAACCTCCACAGACAGTTAATGTGATGCAAGGAAGACCACCTCTGCCAGAATGCAAGACATGTGGGAAGAAACACCCTGGACCCTGTCATCAAGCCAGCGTGACTTGTTATAATTATGGACAGAAAGGTCATTATGCTTCTAATTGCAAGGATAAATCTGTCACCTGCTTCAACTATGGAAAGAAAGGTCACGTGTCCCAACAACAAGCCAACATCAAGGACTTTCAACATGACTGTAAGAGATGCTATTTACGACAGCGACGTGATCGCAGGTATGCTTCTAGTAAATTCTGAGAATGCGTGTGTTCTAGTTGATTCCGGAGCCACCAAATCTTTTATTTCGAAAAGCTTCATGAATAAGTTAAATCTTGAGTCTATGCCCTTAGGGGGAATTCTAAACATAGAAGTAACTAATTAGGAAGTCATTCCAGTGAACCGATTGTGCCCGAATTGTTCTATAGAGATACAAGGACAATGTTTTGACGCAGACCTCAATCCTTTTAAGCTAGGGGAATTCGATGTAATCCTAGGGATGGATTGGTTAGCACGTTACGATGCCCAAATAAATTGTCTTCGGAAGAAAGTTAGTTTAAATTGACCTAATGGTATAAAAATTATGTTTCACGGACGGAAACCGACTAAGGATTTTCTGTCAATAATTCAAGCTAAAAGATTACTTCGACAAGGATGTCAAGCCTATCGGGCTCATGTGATAGATAACGAGAACAGACCCTTACCATCGATGAGATTCTAGTAGTCAATCAGTTAAAAGATGTTTTCCCCGATGAGTTACCTGGACTGCCACCATATCGAGAGATAGAATTTATAATTGATCTAGCACAAGGAACCGCGCCCATCTCAAAAGCACCTTACAGAATGGCACCAGTGGAAATGAAGGAATTGGCAACATAACTGCAAGAGTTACTTGACAAAGGTGTAATCAGACCATATGTGTCCCCGTGGGGAGCTCCAGTGTTGTTCATAAAGAAGAAGAACGGATCCATGCAATTATGTATTGATTATCGTGAACTGAACAAGATGACCATCAAGAACAGGTATCCTCTACCATGGATAGACGATCTGTTTGATCAACTTAAGGGAGCTACGTATTTTTCGAAGATCGAATTGAGGTCTGGATATCATCAACTGAAGATCAAGCCCGAGGATTTTCCTAAGACTGCCTTTAGGACCCGATATGGACATTATGAGTTTCTAGTTATGTCTTTTGAATTGACGAATGCTCCAGCTGCTTTCATTGATTTAAAGAATCGTGTGTTCAAGAAATACTTGGATAAGTTCGTGATTGTATTTATTGATGACATTCTGATATACTCGAAGTCTCCTGAGGAACATGCTGAACACCTCCGTTTGGTTGTAGAAGCATTGAGAAAGGAAAAGCTATACGCGAAAATTTCAAAGTGCGAATTCTGGCTGAAAAAAGTTCAATTTTTAGGGCATACTGTGAGCGGTGAAGGAATTGTAGACCCCGCTAAGATAGAAGCCGTATCAGATTGGCAAAGACCCAAGACTCCAATAGAGGTTAGAAGTTTCCTTGGACTGGCCGGATACTACCGTAGATTTGTGAAGGATTTCTCAAAGATAGCTAAGCCACTGACTCGACTCACCAGGAAGAGTGAAAGTTTGAATGGACCTCCAAATGCGAAGATAGCTTTCAAGAATTGAAGAAGAGATTGACTTCTGCCCCAGTTTTGACTTTACCCGATGAAAAAGGCGATTTCGTGATTTTCAGTGATGCTTCTCAAAAGGGATTAGGATGCGTACTGATGCAACATGGGAAAGTAATAGCTTACGCCTCGCGACAACTGAAGGAATATGAGTCCCGATATCCTACTCACGACCTAGAACTTGCTGCTATTGTATTTGCACTCAAAATTTGGAGACATTACCTGTATGGGGAGAAATGCGAGATTTACACAGATCACAAGAGCGTAAAGTACATATTCACGCAGAAGGAATTAAACACGAGACAGAGAAGATGGTTGGAATTGATCAAAGATTATGACTGCACAATAAACTATCACCCGGGAAAGGCTAATGTTGTAGCTGATGCTTTAAGTAGAAAGGAAAGACTCAACCTTTTGACAACCTCAGAGGAATTAATTAGAGAATTCGAGAAAATTGAGTTAGAAGTCAAGGTCCCAGTCCAAAACAATGAAGGAATTTACAGCATTCATTTTCAACCAGATTTGCTCGAGAAGATTCGTCGCTGTCAGAAAAAAGTGATGGAAGAAAGAAGATCAGAATTGACAGGAGAAGAATTTTTGAGTTCAAGAGATGATCAGGGAATTAAATGATTTGCTTCGAGAATTTGGATTCCTAATGTTACAGAATTGAAAGAGGAAATCATGAGCAAGGCGCATAACTCGAGATATTCTATACACCGAGGGAGCACAAAAATGTATCAAGACATCAAGCTGAATTATTGGTAGGGCTGAGCATTCGGTTCGGTTAACCGAATACCGAACCGAAATAACTGAAATAATTCGGTTCGGTTAACCGAACCGAAATATTTCGGTTTTAATTCGGTTATGGTATTTTCAGTAATTCGGTTTTTTAACCGAATAACCGAATTACCGAATTTACCGAAATATATAATAAAATATTTATATTAATATTAACTCCTCTTATTTCTTAATTCCTTTATCATTATTTTATATGTAAAATAATAATATTTATATTTTATATGTAAAATAAAATTTTTTTATATGAAAATTAATAATTTTTTATATGTAAAATAATAATATTTATATTTTATATGTAAAATAATAATTTTTTATATGTAAAATAATAATTTTTAATATGTAAAATAATAATATTTTTATTTTTATATTTAATATGAAAAATAAAATATATAAATATATATAATTCGGTATTTCGGTAAAATAACCGAAATAACCGAAATAAATATTTCGGTTCGGTAACCGAACCGAAATATTTCGGTTCGGTATTTGGTTCTAATATTTGGCCTTATTCGGTATTTCGGTTATTTCGGTATTCGGTAATTCGGTTCGGTTATAACCGAATAATCAGCCCTAATTATTGGTGGCCCAACATGAAGAGAGAAATTGCAGAATGGGTAAGCAAGTGTTTGACCTATCAGAGAGTGAAAGCAGAACATCAACGACCCAGTGGATTACTTCAACCATTAGAGATTCCAGAGTGGAAATGGGAGCACATCACAATTGATTTTGTAGTAGGTTTACCTCGAACCAGAGCAAATTTCGATGTCATATGGGTTATAGTTGACATACTCACGAAGTCCGCACATTTTCTTCCGATCAGTGAAAGGTATTCAGTGGAAAGGCTAGTAGGTTTGTATTTAAAGAAAGTGGTAGTTCGTCACGGAGTGCCTGTGTCAATTGTGTTAGACAGAGATGCCCGTTTTACTTCTAGATTTTGGAAGAGCTTTCAGGAATGCCTTGGCACCAAGCTAAATTTGAGTACAGCCTATCATCCGCAGACTGATGGACAGAGCGAAAGGACAATTTAGACAATAGAAGATATGTTACGAGCCTGCACCTTGGACTTCAAGGGAAGTTGGGATGATCATCTGCCGTTAGGTGAGTTCGCGTACAACAATAGCTATCACTCCAGTACTAGTATGGCCCCGTATGAAGCCTTATATGGAAGGAAGTGCAGATCTCCACTATATTGGGGTGAAGTCGGTGAGAGAAGAATATTAGGGCCAGAAATGATCCATCAGACAAAGCAATCCATAGAAAAGATTCGGAAGAGATTAGTTGCTGCTCAAGACCGTCAACGAAGATATGCAGACCTAAAGAGAAAGGATAAGTCGTTTGAGATAGGAGATAAAGTGTTGCTGAAAATTTCCCCGTGGAAAGGAGTGATGAGATTCGAAAAGAAAGGGAAGCTGAGTCCTAGGTATATCGGACCATTCGAGATTCTTAGAAAGTTGGAGCTGTGTCTTATCAACTAGCTTTACCGCTAGATCTCCAGCATATTCACTACGTATTCCACGTATCAATATTGAGAGCTTACCATCCTGATCACCGATACGTATTAGAGTATGAACCCATCAATGTCAAAGCTGACTTGACCTACGCAGAACAGCCAGTGGAAGTGGTAGACTACAAGTGCATGAACTACGAAATAAGAAAGTGAATTTAGTAAAGGTAGTTTGGAAGAATCGTCAAATTGAAGATGCCACTTGGGAATTAGAAGATGAGATGCGTAGTAAATACCCCGAGTTGTTTTAATTAACAATGTGATCCCGAGGACGGAATCTTTTTAAGGGGGAGACTGTAATAACCGTGAATTTTATTGATATTAAAATGTCGAGCTATCTCGGAATAAATTAGCTAACTCGATTTTTATTAATTTTATGGGAGTGTATGAATAATAATTTTAGAGCAATTAATTGAAAAATATGGTATGATATTTTCGGGTATATATTAATGATTGTAAGATTTGTTGTAAATTAAAAAGGTAACGTGTACCAAAAAAATAGGTACCAAAAAACAGGTACCAAAACTTTTAATGTTTCGGCTTTTATATAATAGTATAGATATTAATGATCGAAAGATATGATACGATTGATGTTTTTAGGTGTTTATAAAAGGTAATATATTCAACTAAAAGTAAATGTGAAAAAGGTAATCGACTAATTACCATTAATTTTATTATATTAATGTGAAAAAGATAATCGACTAATTACCATTAATTTTATTATGTAAATCGATTAATTATCATTAATTATAACGTATTTTTAATTCGAAAGGAAATATTAATGATGGAAATATATGATACGATTGATGTTTTTAGATGTTTATAAAAGGCAATATCTCGACTAATTACTATTAATTATATTATGTTATATTATGTTATTATTTATTTTAGATGTATTTATTTTTCTTTATAATGAAGGGTAAATAAGTAAATTCACGAAGTACCAAAAAATATGTACCAAAAAATAGGTACCAAAACTTTTTATTTTTCGGTTTTTATATAATAGTATAGATTTGTTGTTGTGTTAATATTATTATTATTATTATTATTATTATTATTATTATTATTATTATTATTATTATTATTATTATTATTGTAATTAGTACTACCAATATTTTTATTATATTTTATTTTATTTTAACAACCGTTACAATTAGGACCTTGTGGCCCATTAATTTCCAAGTGAGTGGCAATTATGCATAATAGGAATTTTTTTATATAATTGGGTTAAAAGATTAAAATGCAAGAGATTTATAGCCCACTAAGAGCCCAATAGAAAATAAATATATAAATAGGTGTATGTGAGCCAAAAACAAGAAAAGGAACCCACTAATCTTTGGGTGTTGGCCCCATATATCACAAATTTAATTAAAATGGACCCAAGTATCACAATTTGAGTTGTTGGCCCCAAATATCACTCTATAACACTGTTTCGTTTAGCGTTTCTTTTTTCCTTTTAAAACGCTATATCGCTTAGCGTTACTGTTGAAAAACGCTATCTTATCTGGCGTTTTTGGTAAAAAATGCTACATGATAGTTTGTTTACAGCTGAAACGTTATACTAACTGGTGTTTTAAGAGGTAAACGCTGTTATAACTAGCGTTTTCTAATTTTACCAGAAAATAGCAGAGCACAAAAAAGCCATTACCTCAATTGGGAATGAATTGAACACCGTATATGCAAAAATCCCAATTCGTCGCACGCTTTGATCTCTCCAACAGTCTCTCTCTATCTCTATCTCTATCGCTCGAACTCTCTACTCTCTCCTTTCTTGCTCGCTGTATCTATCTCGCCCGTTTCTGTGTATGTTAGTTGGGTATGTTGTTGTCTGTTGTTGCCAAATGAAGTAGAAAAGGGGAAAAGGTCTAGACGCTAAATACAGTAGTGTTTAATTTATAAAACTTAACGCTAGACGATGTATAGTTATAGAGTGATATTTGGGGCCAATAGTTTGAATTGTGATATTTTGGACCAATTAGTCTAATATTGTGATATTGGGGGCCTTTTCTCCTAATCTTTTTCTCTCTCTCGGCAAAGAAACCAAACACACCACTCACCATATTATTTTTCTTTCCACCATTTTTACTAAGCTTTAAACCTCCAAAATCTATCCATATATTTGCTTGATCTTACATGCAATTAGAGAATCGAATAGCTCATAAATTGCTCTACATATCGATATATATATATATATATATATATATATATACATATATATATATATATATATATATATATATATATATATATATATATATATATATTAGGGGTTTCAAGATTTTGATTTTTCGATAAAGCTTTTAAAATCCGATTTTTCACAAAGGGTATGAACTTATGCCCTTAAAAACCTTTTTGTATCATGTTTATATGTGTTTTGTTTTGTATTATGCTTATATGTGTTTTGTTTTGTATTATGCTTGAAACCTTCATTTTTGATTAGGGTTTGTAATATTTAATTATGGGCTTTATAAAATTTGATTATTGTAATAAATTTTGATTGGATTTAAGTGAATTGGGGATTGCTATGGGCTGGGTTTGTGATTAGAGAAGATGATTGATGTTGCTTGTTGAATCGGAGGCCACCATCGCGACGGTAAAGTCGACCGGCGGTGGTGGGTGTTGTCGGAAACGAAGCAGGAGGGGTGGGGGTGTTATTTCCCAGTTAGGCACCACGAGATTGTAGAAGGGGGTTGAATACAACCTCGACTAAATTCCACGACACCATAGATTGAAGTTTTCAACCAACACTGAAAAAAAACTCAAAAAACATTGCTATTTCCTCAAAAGTTTTTACAAGTTCTAAGATATTGTAACGATTTTGAAAAGCGTTGCAATTGAATTCAGAAATTGTTACCTTAGGAAAAACTTGTTATCAATCGCAACGATATTAAAAACCGTTGCAACGATATTAAAAACCGTTGCGGTAGAGCCATAATTTTGGGCCAAAAAGTATTGGCGGGCTTATGAAAAAGAAGCGGGCTTTCTATATTTTTTCCCCGGCTCATAAAAACAAGCGGGATTACTAAACAAGAAGAAAAAGAAAAACAAGAATATTACACACCTAAACAAACACATGCACAAAACACTTAGACAAAAAACATACACAAATACACGAAAGAGGCTAAAGAAGCGAAAGAGGCGAACTTCAAATTAGGGTTTTATATCAAAGTGGCCATTCTGTTCGTCAAAAACTATCACTTAACCCACCGTTCTCATCGGGGTCTCATTTAAACCACTAAACTAAGAAAACATATCATTTGCCCTCTATATATCACTTAGACCACCATAAATTATATTATTTTTGTGAATGCAGGGGGGGCAAATGATATATTTTCTTAGTTTAATGGTTTAAATGAGACCCCGACAATAACAGTGGGTTAAGTGATAGTTTTTGCGAAATGAGCACTTTGATATAAAACCATTTGAAGGGTTCAAGTTCGAACATTCAAACTCGTCGAACACTAAAGCTCGAATAAGGTATGTTCCTTAATCGATTACGCATACATCAATTAATTATTAGGGTTCTTATAATTGGATATTAATTGGGTTTTTTATTTTATGTTATCTCTATTTCTTTCTGTATATATCTCTATCACTCTCCGTGTATTCTCTCTCACTCTATCTCTATGGGTATCTCTGTCTCCCTAATATTTTAATTTGGGATTTTAATTTTTATTTAATTTGATTTTGTAATTTGAGTTCTTATATATTCGTGTTTGTGCTTGTTAATTAGGCTTTATGTGTTTATGTTAATTAGGGGTTTAATTTGGGAATTTTATAATCTGAGTTTTTTGTATTGATCGAGTTTGTGTTTGTATTTTTTTTGTAGTGAGTTTGGGCTTCATTTTGTTACATTTGTGCTCTGTTCTGAGTTTGTGTTATGTTAATAAACCTTGTTTCTGCATAGGTACATTAGATAGCATCATATATGATTTCATTTTCCTTATTTCCTAAAATTAGATGAATTCTTTCTGTTTAAACAATACTAAATAATTACTTACAATATTGAATTTTCCTTATGATTTCATTGTTTGATGAAAATTTCACAAGTATGTTTACTTGACGGGTCTGTAATAATTACAACTCCCATAAGGCACGGCCCTAATAAATAACATAAACATTTCCAGTGTATCACAACTAACTATGCTGCTATGTTGTTCTAGAGTTTCTGCTGAAAAATATCCTTATAACAAAATGCTTGGGCAGCGACAGATTGTAAAGGGGGAGGTTATAATCCTTGCACATTGTGTTTTTTTTCTTTCCAATTATAATAATAATATTATTATTATGTTCTCCAATTTATTTAATATGTAGCTACTTTTGCAGGTAGGAAACTATGTCTGGTTAACTTACAAGCAAGTGTACAATATAGTTCTACAAATTGGAGCTTTCATTCGTTTTTGTGGTGCTAACCAGGCAAGTCAGTTGCGCACACCAGATGTAGTTTTCTTCTTGGTTTCCTGTATTTTAGTAAATCCAACCTCTTAGTTCATGCTTCTTGGAGACTTTTTTTAACATAAAGAAATGTTAGTCAAAAATCAATCATACTTTCCAATTTTTATGGGGTCTGCGCTACTTTAGCTTAAACCATATTGCATTAATTTGGTTGGTTAATCAGCTTGCAATGTAGTGTAGTAAGTTTGATATTACTTTAGGCCTAACAAAGAATTTGATTTTGCTTCAACTTGTTCTCTTTTTAAATCACAGTTGCAAATATATATCTAGAGTTCAGTTTACAAACCTGTTGGCCTCTTGCTGCTTAGTGGTGATTAGTGAACCTAAAGTTGGGCATTTAATGGCTATCAGCTTGTGCCCCTTTTATGAATAATCTCCTTTTTGTTTCATCAATTTGCAGAAAATACGTAGGACTGTGAATGTGCTCAAATGCATCATGCAATTGTGAAATTTGTTTACTGGACAATTTCGATTTCTTTTGGTAATAATCATAATTTCTTTATGTAATATGATTCCCGTACGCAGGGTGCACGATGTGGAATCTTTGGACCTAACTGCACAAAATGGGTTATTAGCATGCAGGTAAATTTACCCACTATTGATAATTTTTCAAAATTCAGTATGCAAGTGACCTTTGGTTAAGTGTGGTTTTAAAGTTAAGTGTCCGGTTTTTTGCATATTTGCTTCTTTTTCTTCTATTTTTCCTGCCATTAGCTAGCTATTTGGTGATTCAGATTGTATGGGATACCTATCACTGTGATTTCTTCTGAAAGTATAACTTGTCTGTGGATGAACTTTGTAGTATTATCGACACTAATTGTATCTCTTCTTGATTTGTTAATGCATGCAAGAGCATTTTTTTCCGGTTAATCATTAAATTAGCTCACAAAAATTATTTACTGATAATAAATGAAATTGTGGCCAGGTCTCCTGGTTGGATTTATGTGTCAGACTGGTTCTAAAGAACTGAACATCTCTTACAAATTCTGTTTGTTATATTATTATACTGAACTTTATAATGTAAAGAATTGGTACTGAACTTTATAATGTAAGGATTCATGTGTCCTTATCTAAAGCTTTTACTGAACTTTGATATTTAAAGCCAGGGACAATCTCGTGTTCTTGAAATGCTGGTTTATTAAGTTTCCTCAGTATAGGCAGCGAGACTTGTTTATAATGGGAGAAAGCTATGCAGGTATGTATTTGACTGTACATTAAGAACTTCTTTTTAAATTTATCTTGTTTTCAATGCTGAGTTATTCCCCTTAAATACCAGGTCACTATCTAAAATTTACAGAGAAATTTATCTATGTGGTCTGATATCATTGTGGTTCCTTTGTCTGAGATGTTCTTTGGTAAAATATCCCAGTGCAAGAGGATTACTGATATATCAGATTATACACTATCGCTGGAGGTTCGTCGAAGATCTCATTGGGAATTTGTCCTGAAGGAAATGGCTTGGCTGGAAAATGATTATGCACAGGTCAGAATCAGATTATGTATTTTTTTTTTTCAATTTCTGAAACTCAATCTCTCATTGTCTTCTCAAGTAGGATATTCATGCAAACCAGTGTGATGTATTCTTATTAATAATTCAGAACCTGCCTTCAGCTCATCTCCCTTTCTGATATACTGTCACTGTTCCAGCGTTCCTTAACGTTTCTGTTCTTAAGGAGCGAATATGGAAGATAAATGCGTATCTCATAGAGTATCTCTGGTTTATATTCTTTCTGTTCATTGTGTACAAAATCGTTGGGACACATATTGTAGATATTACATAAGCTTTGTACAGGAATATAACTTTTACTACCTAATTGTTGATTTGTTATCATATTTATCACATGAAATGAACTATCTATAATGACGTTGTGCTCATATGATTCTCCCGACATTTGCTGATTACATCTTTACTAAAGAATTGAACGGCTTTTCTCATGGCACACTTAAAATACATATCAGTTGTACTGATATGATACTGTGATTTTTACTATATTGTTTGACAGGCCCGAATCTCTTGGGATTGTTGTTGGTGCTGTTTTCTTGGTAGTGGCTATCTTATTTCAATATTTCAACTTCACTTAAGATTCAAATGTGAGTTCTACTTATTTCAGAAGTTGATGGCTCTACTATCCCTACTTTTTTTCTTCTATGTTTTACACTTTCACAAAAAAGTTGAATTCCGCTGCAGCTGTTCTATAAATTTGGTGTTTATGAAATTCTTTTCTGCACACAAAAATCAATTTATGCTGTTGGTGCAGAATATGAAGACTTAAGCATCACCATCTCCAGCATAAAAAAATGGTAATAGTCCTAATTATCTCTGGAGATATTGTCATTGTCGTTCACAATTATTTGTGACTTTATATATATTTGGCTGGATGTCTGGAGTGTCTAAAAGTCGCAAATTTATACAATAAGATCAAACAAACAAGATGCAATAAATCTATACAATAAATTTATAATTTTCCTTTTCTTCTTAGGACCTATTTTTGAATCATTGTATAAATTTACAATAAGAATTTATTGCATATGGAGTGTTTGACATTTCCTGTGCATAAGATGTGAAAAGTTGGGAGAAGCTTTATAGAAAAATCAATCTCTTGGTTAAAGTAAACTGGATTTGTCTCTCAAATTATTTGGTATTATGGTTTTATTCGTGCAGTGGCTTGTTGAGTATAATGCAGCACTGGCATCTATCTGCTTCATGATTTTGCTTGGGTTTGTGGATGATGTTCTTGATATCCCTTGGAGGCTGTTAGTTCCTGAACTATGTGCTGATCTTTTTTTTTTCCCTCCTAATTAGATATGTACAACTATGGTTTCATACTAATAAGTATAATGAAATTGCAAAGCCAGGAAACTGGTCTTGCCATCAATTACTGCTCTTCCGCTTTTGATGGCCTATGCTGGTCATACAACCATTATTATGTTCATGGACATACAACCATTATTTAGCAAAGGTATTATGTTCATGGAGGGAAAAGAGAGGAGAAACCACCTGAGTTACAAGTGTACAATCAACTAGTTGGATCATGCTACTACTTCTGTCAAGGACGGAGATGAGAGAAATGCAGATGAAGAGCAAGAGAAGGAGGAAGCATCTCCATGACTCAAGTTTATGTAATATTTAACTAGAATTTGGTCTATGTATTACTAAGTTAGATTGTATCACTTGAACTTAGTTATTTTGCTTGAACTTGGTCATTTTCGTGAACTTAGTTCGAGTGATTTGTGTATCGATGTTGTAACAGATACTGCTTGGTTAGTCTGCTGTTATGATATACCAATTAATTAGATTGGTGGATGTTTATGAAATTTAAAGGTCATGCTAGTTTTTTGATTCAGCGTTGCAATAGTAACTTAAATGTTGCCATATATGTCATATTCTTTAAAAAATTTGATTACATTTGATTCAAAATACATTGCAATCGGGCATATATATGTTGCCTTAGAGCTGCTTGAGTCCATGTATTGCAACAATTAACACAAAAAAAATCGTTACAAAAAGTAAGCCATATGTCCTCCAAGATATTGCAATGGTGTTAAACATGTTGCTATAGCCATTAAATCGTTGCCATATACCCTAATTGCAACGATAATACAACGTCGCAATATGGTACTAAATTCGTTGCCATTTTATATCCACTTGGAACATTCCATATCGGCTTAAATTGGTGTACTTGGACTCAAGTTTGTGGTATTTTTGATGTGTTTTGCTTAAATGTGCAGGTTTGCATGAAATATCGATTAGGGTTGATGTTTTCGTCAATTTTAGAGTTGAATTCGAGCATAGGAATGAGGAATGAAGTCTTTCCCTAGGCTACCGTGAAGGTTCATGAGTCAAAGGAATTGAAGAATGGGAAGTGACAAAAGAATCGGAAGAGAAAACGGATGAGAAATGAGCAAATTGTGGGAAATTCGGATTTCCAGGTAGGTTGCGTAGTCTCCACTGTTTTGGCCATATCTGGAGTTCTACAAGTCCGTTTGAGGCCCGTAAGCAGTCGTTGGAAAGCTCGGAAGAAGACGAATCTGAATAAAGCAAAATCAAAATTCTGGGCAGGAAGTTTACGCGCCTAGAGCGCGTAAATGGGCGCCTGGAGCGCGTGGAACAGTAAGTTTGTGCGCCTGGAACGCATAAACACGCGCCTGGAGCGCATAAAGTCGCTGGAAAAAATCCTGAAATGTCCATTTTGCCCCTATTTCGAATTCTAGTTGTATTTTTGGTATCCAAACCTATTTCTAATTGTATTGTAGGTTGTTTTTCTTTCTGGGCAAGACTTCTAGAGCCTATTTAAACACATCCATCATTGTAATTTGTAAGACCATATCATATCAATTACTTAGGTTTATTTGTATTTTTTCATACTTTGTTTTTATCATGGTTTCATCAGATCCCATGATGACGAGCGGTTCGATTATGAGCTAATCGTTGTCATGGGATTCTAACGGATTTATCTATGTAGCTTAGTAGTTTGATTGCTTTAAAGATTTATGTGTGGTGAATTCTTGATATCCTCGTATGGTTGTGTTTCATGTGTTTAGATGCGTCATGAACATCTAATTTGTTAATCTCTTGCGAAACGAGAGTGGATCTTGAGATTTAGTGTGACGGCCCCAAATCCCTTAATCAAAATTAACTAGATAATGGTAAAGCATGCATATTAATTATTTAGACATTACCACTCCCACGCCTAGGTCGCCAACAGGTAAGAGTTTGAAGCAATATAAACTACCAATTCAAAACCACTTATTTATTACAGACCACAAATTATTCTAAGTTCAAAAGATTACAGACTAAGTCAAAAGTCTAACAAAACATGATCCATCTGATCGCCACTCCCTTCTACCTGGAACTGCCTCCTATAGGCTACACCTGAACCACCACAATTCTTACGCGCAGTCTCAAGAGTCCTTACCATCTTCGAGTTTCACTGAAAGGTTAAGGAAAAATAATATCATTGAGCCAATTGCTCAGCAAGTGCATAAACAACAATATAAGACTGGCAAAATAATTCAACTGTAAAGCAAGATATGAAATCTGTAAATGAACTGTATCAACTGAATCAATATCAAAATAAAATGAGAAGGAATTGGAATATCTGATAAGACGCTACGAGCAACGCTGGGTGATCAGCCCACGACAGAGCTCCGAACCCGCATATCCAATACGGTGTTCATCAAATATAAGGGGATCCCAGGCACACATTGGCCTATAATAGTAACATGATTTGGACCGGCGCCTCGGTCAAAGTAACATTCCATCCAATTCCATTTAGGTCAAACAATGTTTATCAAATTCAATTCATCTCAAAGAAACAAGAATATCAATGTTATATCAAGTTGTTAACCAATAAGAATAGGATTCTCAAATTTCGAATAAACGACAAGGGTCAAATGAAGAAAATCAATCATTTCGGATTCTTAGAAGTTGGGGTTATATTTAAAGTACTTGGTTAAGTCAAGAAAATAAGTCAAGAATGAATCAGTGTTTTAAAGTAGAAAAGAATTCATCAAACAAGATGGCGTTTATATAGTTGATTCAAGGGTTCAAGAGTTCAAGAAAATACGAAAAGGTTTCCACGCAATGTGGTCATGATTAACAAGACAAGTCAAGTTCAAGTTCAAAGGATATGAATCAATCACAAGGTATACGACAATATTAAGGTCGGAAAGAATAAGGTACTAATTTGTGACAACTTAACAATTCGATATTTCATGGCATTCAATATATGGTATCAACAAGGTAAGATAGTACACTTGCCTTAAATCACGAGATCAAACTAGATAGCGTCCTCCTCAATCGGCTGCTTGCCAGGCCTCCTACTCGGACCTATAATAATAATAATAAACAATATCTTATTTTCCCCTCTTTTGTTTACATATCACAAAGCAATCCTAATAATGCTAACGCCCCATCGATATAACCATGTTATACACATACATTTATACATGTAAACACATAAGTCATGTAAGTCACTTAGCACGTAATTCACTTAACATACAATGTAGTATGATATAGTACTATAATGATTCTACGACTTAACATTGGAGATGTGCCCTTAGGGTTTTGGAAATCACTTATTATATTTTTTTAGAAATTTCGGCGGCATCTCCTTTGTATAGTCGTCAAACCATACCGAATATAATCGGTCTCAATCAATCACAAAACAACACAATGCACCTCCAAAGTCTACAACTCCATCAATATCGACTACTACTAACCACCAAGCAACTCTAAGTCAACCTAATATCTCCATGACAACTCATTATACAATTCATAATTCAAATTCACATTGCAATTCCATTATGTAAACAATTAAATCAAGTAATTCACATAAGACTCAAGCAACTAACTCCCAAGATTTCACGCAACCACACCACAATCTCTCTTCTCTCCTTCCTCCTTCCTCTCGGCTCTCTCTTTCTCTTCTCTCTCTCGGCCTCTCTCTCTCCCTCTCTCTCTCTCTCTCTCTCGGTTTCTCCCTCTCTATCTCTCTCTTTCTCCCTCTCGGTCTCTCTCCCTCTCCCTCAATCTCTCTCTCGGCCTCTCCCTCTTCACCACCAACAATCACACACAAACCCTCACAATGACTTACACAATACTTACACCCACAATTTGAACAATAATCAAGAATTATCACAACCCAACATCATTAACTAACAATTCATACTAAAAATCAAATTATAAGTTGAAGCCATCAAACTTCATATCATATAATCACCAAAATCATAAACCCTTTTTAATTTACACCTACTAACAATCATCAATTTTCAAAACAAACATACCCACATCATATAAACTCATAAAAACTCAAACCCATCATCAAACTTAACTTAAAAACTTGTAAACACTAACATGCAATCACACATCACAAAGTAATCTCGAAAAATCAATGAATCAACACTTGCATGCAAACCCTTGGCTCACTTTCGATCATGGCCGAAGGTTTGGGGTCCTCCGGAGAGCCCGAAAATTCGTGGGTCTCTTCCAGGGAGTATACCCAATCATCAACACCCACAAAACTTACCTTTGATGCTTGATTTTCGAAAACCCTAGTTTGAAAAGTGATGAAAATCGAAATTAAAAGACATGGGGTTGTAGAGGATGAAGAGATTAGTAATTTTATATATAACACTTAATGGTTTTGATGGAGAAATTACCTTGATTCTTGAGGTTGAATGTTAATGGAGGTTAAGAGAATATGGAGAGAATTTGAGAGAGATGAGTACGGGGGGGGGGGGGGGGGGGTTCGGCCGTGTGAAAAAAAGAAGGGGGGTGGGTTTTGTCTAGCCTACACACACACACACATGTATTAAAATGTATTTTAATGATACATCTTTTAATTAAATAAAAGACTTGTAAAAATAATTCTATTTACAAGATATTTTGGATCCAAAAATAATTTATTGACACATAAAATTAAAATATGGAATTCTCTTCCTCAATATATTTTTAAAACATTTTTAAAATCATTTTATGAAAAGATTTGAATTTTACAAGTTTTAATATTTTAAAAAGGAAAATAATTGGAAAAATCCTTGTAAATTATTTTAATGCGAAAATAAATTAAACTTTTATTTTTAAAAAGTCTTTAAATGCATAAGGATAATAAAACAAGAAATTTCATGATTTTTACTAACTCCAAGAATTATAAAAATGTTTAAGTGAACAAAAATCATATTTTAACATTTAAAAGCTATACAGAATTTTAATAAAATTTCACGTCAACACATCTAGCAATTAGACACGTAACACATATTCACAATCACACAAACATGTAATGACTCATCAATTAAGGCACATAATAATATTTTAATGCCAAATAATATTATTTATAGAGTACGAAATTCCCAGATATTACATCCTTCCCCCCTTAAAAGGATTCTGTCCCCAGAATCTGCTATGTAAACAAATGAGGGTACTATTCTAACATATCGCTTTCTAACTCCCAGGTTGACTATTCAACCTTAGGATTCCTCCACAAGACTTTAACTAAAGCAACTGATTTATTTCTAAGCACTTTCTCTCGGCGATCTTCTATTCTGATCGGCCGCTCTACATAATACAAATCTGGCTGAATTTCTACTGGCTCATACTCTATTACACACTTAGTGTCAGGATGAAACTTCTTAAGCATCGATACATGAAAAACATTATGAATATGCTGCATCTGAGGCGGTAAAGCTAATTCATAAGCTACTTTGCCTACACGTCGCAGAATCTCAAAAGGTCCTACAAATCTTGGACTTAGCTTTCCTTTCTTCCCAAATCTGGTTAATCCTTTCCATGGCGAAACTTTTAACAACACTGGATCACCTACTTCAAAATCTACTTTCTTTCTTGCTGGATCCGCATACTTTCTCTGTCTGTCCTGAGCAGCTCGCAATCTTTTCTGAATTATTTCCACTGTCTCTTTCGTCTGCTGAATCAATTCTGGTCCGACTATCTTTCGCTCACCAACTTCTTCCCAACACACAGGAGATCTACACTTCCTTCCATAGAGAGCTTCATACGGAGGCATCCCAATACTAGCATGATAGCTGTTGTTGTAAGAAAATTCCACCAAAGGTAGATGCTCGTCCCAATTGCCTTTAAAATCTATTGCACAAACTCTAAGCATGTCTTCAATTGTCTGAATCGTTCTTTCGCTCTGACCATCTGTCTGAGGATGATAAGCAGTACTCATTCTGAGTTGCGTTCCGAGATGTTCTTGAAACTGTCTCCAAAATCTTGAGTTAAAACGTGGATCTCTGTCAGATACTATAGATACTGGAACTCCATGACGAGTCACAATTTCTTTCAAGTACAAATGCACCAACTTGTCTAGCGAAAATCTCTCGTTAATCGGCAAGAAATGAGCTGATTTCGTCAATCGATCAACTATAACCCAAATCGCATCATGATTAGCCTTCGATCTTGGTAGACCTACTACAAAATCCATTGCAATGTGCTCCCACTTCCACTCAGGTATCTCCAATGGTTGAATTAATCCACTTGGTCTTTGATGTTCTGCTTTCACTCTTTGGCATGTATAACAACGACTTACCCACTCTGCAATTTCTCTTTTCATGTCTGGCCACCAAAAGTTCTTCTTCAAATCTTGATACATTTTCGTGCTTCCAGGATGTAATGAAAACTTAGAACTATGGGCATCACACAACAATTCTTCTTTCAACTCTTTCACATCAGGAATCCATATCCTTGAGGAAAATCTTAAAATACCTTGGTTATCTTTCTGCGTACAAATTTCTTCTCCGGTCAATTCATTCAATCTCTGATTCATCACTTCTTCTTGGCATTTCCGAATTTTGTCCAATAGTACTGGTTGAAATGTCATGGTATAGACTTGATCTGCTGGTATCTCTGTTGCACAAACTTCAATTTCTAACTTCTCAAACTCTCTAAACAATTCTTGAGTCATTGTCAACGTATTCAATCTTTCCTTCCTGCTTAGCGCATCAGCTACGACATTCGCCTTTCCCGGGTGATAACTAATGGTACAATCATAATCCTTTATCAGTTCTAACCATCTTCTTTGTCTCATGTTGAGTTCCTTCTGAGTAAAAATGTACTTAAGACTCTTATGATCCGTGAATATCTCACACTTCTCACCATAAAGATAATGTCTCCATAATTTCAATGCAAATACGATCGCTGCTAGCTCGAGGTCATGGGTAGGGTATCTCTGTTCATGAGGTTTCAGTTGCCTTGAAGCATACGCAATCACCTTTCCATGCTGCATCAACACACACCCTAAACCTTTATGCGAAGCATCGCTGTAGATTACAAACTCTCCTTTATCATCCGGTAATGCTAACACTGGAGCAGTTACCAATCTTTGCTTAAGCTCTGGAAAATTCTTTTCACACTTATCAGTCCATTCAAACTATTCATTCTTCCGGGTCAACTTGGTCAATGGTACAGCAATCTTAGAAAAATCCTTAACAAATCTGCGATAATATCCTGCTAGTCCCATAAAACTCCTTACTTCTGTTGGTGTCCTTGGTCTTTCCCAATTCACAACTGCTTCAATCTTTGCTGGGTCGACTCGAATTCCTTCCTTACTCACAATATGTCCCAAAAATTGGACTTCCTTCAACCAAAACTCACACTTGGAAAACTTGGCATACAACTTCTCCTTTCTCAATATCTCCAATGCTATCCTCAAATGCTCTGCATGATCTGTTTCTGATTTAGAGTATATCAAAATATCGTCGATGAAGACTATCACAAGCTTATCCAAAAACTTCTTAAACACTCGGTTCATCAAATCCATAAATGCTGCTGGTGCGTTCGTCAATCCAAAAGCCATAACCAAAAATTCATAGTGACCATACCTTGTTCGAAAAGCAGTCTTTGGTATATCCTCTGGTTTGATTTTCAGCTGGTGATATCCTGATCTTAGATCTATCTTCGAAAAACATGCCGCTCCTTTCAACTGGTCAAACAAATCATCGATCCTTGGTAACGGGTATCTATTCTTGATAGTCAACTTATTTAACTCTCGATAGTCGATACAAAGTCTCATACTTCCATCTTTCTTCTTTACGAACAATACTGGCGCTCCCCAGGGTGATACACTTGGTCTTATAACTCCTTTATTCAATAAATCCTGAAGCTGATTGGCGAGTTCCTTCATTTCAGATGGTGCCATTCTGTATGGAGCCTTGGAAATAGGTTCTGTTCCTGGTGCTAAGTCAATCGCGAACTCGATCTGACGATCTGGAGGTAAACCGGGTAGTTCTTCGGGAAAAACATCGGGAAACTCATTGACTACGGGAATATCCTCTAATTTCACTTCTTCTCGACTCTTGTCTATCACATAAGCAAGATAAGCCTCACATCCTTTCCTTAACAATCTCTTGGTTTGCATCATGGTAAGAAACGTACTAGTCTGCCTACGCCCCTTAAAGATAACTCTATCGCCTTCTGGAGATCTCAATGACACTCTCTTACTCTTACAATCGATATGCGCATCATACTCGGCAAGCCAGTCCATTCCTAAAATAATGTCAAAATCTCCTAGTTGAAAAGGTATCAAGGTGACGGGAAAAAGATAACCTGAAATCTCTACTGCACAAGGTGAACATACCCTATCTACTGGTATCTGATCCTGATTAGCTAACACAATATTCAAAGTTTCTCTTAACATACGAGTATCACCCTTCAACTTATTCACAAAATCTTTAGAAACAAACGATCTAGTAGCACCCGAATCAATTAACACTTTTGCACTAATGGCGTTCACGAAAAGCGTACCTGCCACTACATCCGAGCTTTTCACTGCATCATTCATGTTCATGTTGAAGGTCCGGGCATGAATTGGATAGGCTGAAGCTTGATAACTCTGAGCTTGAAGGGCTGGAACTTGTTGAAGTACAGGTGGATTTAGAATCTGAGTTGGAATCTGAGATGTTGCCATTTGGTTCACTGGGGTAGAGGTAGTCAATCTCATCAAGTTGTTGTTTGGAACAGGCGATCTGCACTCCCTAGCCATGTGTCCTACCTTACCACACTTGTAACAAGTCACACTCGACTTCGAATTCCTGCACTCGTTTGCATAATGACCTTTCTGGTTACACTTGAAACAAACAATATCTGCCTTCACACACGCTCCGGTATGCCTCTTAGAACATGCCTTGCACTCTGGTATAGAGGGTCGGGGAAATCTGGGTTGATTGGGGTTCTGAGGAAGGGTTTCTGAGTTCCTGTTTCTGGGCACATTCCTTTTAAAATTTCTTCCCTGGTTCTGAAATCCGGGCTTTCTCTCTATCTGATTTGCTGACTTTCCTTGATCCTGATTCCTTTCTATTGCTTCCACTTTCCTCTTTAAATTGCCCCTTTCCTTCTGATTCTGATCACTCTCACCTTCTATTATCATAGCCTTCTGAACCACTTCTGCATACGAGCTGCAACTCTGCTCCTTAACCATGGCTTCAATCCCTGTTGAAACCTCTTCGCTCTTTTTTCATCCGTATCCACATAATCTCCTACAAACCTTGCTAACTCGGTAAACTTCTTCTCATACTCATCAACACTCATATTTTCCTGCTTAAGATTAAAGAACTTTAACTCCATCTGATTCTGCATATACCTAGGAAAATATTTCTCCAGAAAAATCCTTTTAAACCTATCCCACTGAATCACTTCTGTTGCTTCCAATGCTTTAGCCGACTCCCACCAATAATTAGATTCACCCTTAAGAAAATAACTAGCAAATTCTACCTTCTGCTCATCACTAACCCTCACCAATACGAAGGCCTTCTCCATTTCCTTAAGCCATATCTGGG
Organism: Saposhnikovia divaricata; assembly: GCA_036435485.1. Classification (NCBI taxonomy): domain Eukaryota; kingdom Viridiplantae; phylum Streptophyta; class Magnoliopsida; order Apiales; family Apiaceae; genus Saposhnikovia; species Saposhnikovia divaricata. Next base: position 166,201,324 of record CM071600.1, read on the forward strand.
CTTCAACTGGATCCTTTGTTCCTTGGAAATCTGGGGGTTTCACAGCCTGAAAAGATTTAAAAGTTACCACAGGTTGGGCTGGTTGTTGTTGTCCTTGTTGCTGTTGCAATTGTTGATATTGTTGCTGAAGTAGCTGCTGCTGCTGAGCCAAAGTAGTCGTCTGCTGTTGCAAAAGTCCCAAAAGCTGGGCCATATCCATATTGCCTTGATTACCATCTCTATTCTGATCATCTTGATTCCTATTTTGATTAGCTCTAGTATTGCTCCTTCTTGGAGGCATCTTTCTGAATATTAAACAAGCATCTATTTATCCACAAGCATACATCTAACCGCAACATGGCACAATATAGTCTAACAGTTCTAATATGACATGGTACAACCTAAAATTTAAACCATCTCACGCGGCCAAATAATACGATAAAAAGAAACGATAATAATAAACGATAACGGTACCGATGACATCCATCGATAACCCAAATCCAACAGTTCAAAATACCAACCAACATAAAGTATGAAAACCGAAACTGAAAGTACGATAAAGTCTAACAACATAAGTCTGATAATCATATGGCTATACTATAAGCCATCTCATAAAACCCATAACATAAAACTAGTTATCCAGCAACTGGCTGATCACACGCTGAAGCTCGTCCACCATCATCTGAACCATAGCATAACTCTCCCAATCTCGATAAGGTACCATAGCGCGAAGCCTCTCGTTAGCCATCTCGGTGAGTGACTGAAGCCTGGAGGCAAGAGTCGGGACATGATCCTCGGGTATATCCTCACCATCGCCATACAATGCATCAACTCTCCTCTGAAGCTGAGCGTTCTCATCATAAAGATGATCACACTCCCTAAGTAACTCCTGATAAACGGGCAAAGGTACAGTATCTGCTGTCTCGGCAGGAGGTGGAGCTGAAGGTCCTGGTGCCCTCTGTCGCTGCCAATAATAATATAATATATATATATATATATATATATATATAAGCGTCAGATAAAACTTAGGAGCATACTACTTAAACACTCTCGATAATAGGGGTCAATCAATCCTATTCTTTTAGAAATATCATACTATTTACATTCTAAGTGAGTTTCTATTTTAATCCTAAGTGATTATTGAAAATGTGATCTATCTTGTTACCTAAACCTATATTGTTCAGTGACTCAAACCTGTGGCTCTGATACCAAACCTGTGACGGCCCCAAATCCCTTAATCAAAATTAACTAGATAATGGTAAAGCATGCATATTAATTATTTAGACATTACCACTCCCACGCCTAGGTCGCCAACAGGTAAGAGTTTGAAGCAATATAAACTACCAATTCAAAACCACTTATTTATTACAGACCACAAATTATTCTAAGTTCAAAAGATTACAGACTAAGTCAAAAGTCTAACAAAACATGATCCATCTGATCGCCACTCCCTTCTACCTGGAACTGCCTCCTATAGGCTACACCTGAACCACCACAATTCTTACGCGCAGTCTCAAGAGTCCTTACCATCTTCGAGTTTCACTGAAAGGTTAAGGAAAAATAATATCATTGAGCCAATTGCTCAGCAAGTGCATAAACAACAATATAAGACTGGCAAAATAATTCAACTGTAAAGCAAGATATGAAATCTGTAAATGAACTGTATCAACTGAATCAATATCAAAATAAAATGAGAAGGAATTGGAATATCTGATAAGACGCTACGAGCAACGCTGGGTGATCAGCCCACGACAGAGCTCCGAACCCGCATATCCAATACGGTGTTCATCAAATATAAGGGGATCCCAGGCACACATTGGCCTATAATAGTAACATGATTTGGACCGGCGCCTCGGTCAAAGTAACATTCCATCCAATTCCATTTAGGTCAAACAATGTTTATCAAATTCAATTCATCTCAAAGAAACAAGAATATCAATGTTATATCAAGTTGTTAACCAATAAGAATAGGATTCTCAAATTTCGAATAAACGACAAGGGTCAAATGAAGAAAATCAATCATTTCGGATTCTTAGAAGTTGGGATTATATTTAAAGTACTTGGTTAAGTCAAGAAAATAAGTCAAGAATGAATCAGTGTTTTAAAGTAGAAAAGAATTCATCAAACAAGATGGCGTTTATATAGTTGATTCAAGGGTTCAAGAGTTCAAGAAAATACGAAAAGGTTTCCACGCAATGTGGTCATGATTAACAAGACAAGTCAAGTTCAAGTTCAAAGGATATGAATCAATCACAAGGTATACGACAATATTAAGGTCGGAAAGAATAAGGTACTAATTTGTGACAACTTAACAATTCGATATTTCATGGCATTCAATATATGGTATCAACAAGGTAAGATAGTACACTTGCCTTAAATCACGAGATCAAACTAGATAGCGTCCTCCTCAATCGGCTGCTTGCCAGGCCTCCTACTCGGACCTATAATAATAATAATAAACAATATCTTATTTTCCCCTCTTTTGTTTACATATCACAAAGCAATCCTAATAATGCTAACGCCCCATCGATATAACCATGTTATACACATACATTTATACATGTAAACACATAAGTCATGTAAGTCACTTAGCACGTAATTCACTTAACATACAATGTAGTATGATATAGTACTATAATGATTCTACGACTTAACATTGGAGATGTGCCCTTAGGGTTTTGGAAATCACTTATTATATTTTTTTAGAAATTTCGGCGGCATCTCCTTTGTATAGTCGTCAAACCATACCGAATATAATCGGTCTCAATCAATCACAAAACAACACAATGCACCTCCAAAGTCTACAACTCCATCAATATCGACTACTACTAACCACCAAGCAACTCTAAGTCAACCTAATATCTCCATGACAACTCATTATACAATTCATAATTCAAATTCACATTGCAATTCCATTATGTAAACAATTAAATCAAGTAATTCACATAAGACTCAAGCAACTAACTCCCAAGATTTCACGCAACCACACCACAATCTCTCTTCTCTCCTTCCTCCTTCCTCTCGGCTCTCTCTTTCTCTTCTCTCTCTCGGCCTCTCTCTCTCCCTCTCTCTCTCTCTCTCGGTTTCTCCCTCTCTATCTCTCTCTTTCTCCCTCTCGGTCTCTCTCCCTCTCCCTCAATCTCTCTCTCGGCCTCTCCCTCTTCACCACCAACAATCACACACAAACCCTCACAATGACTTACACAATACTTACACCCACAATTTGAACAATAATCAAGAATTATCACAACCCAACATCATTAACTAACAATTCATACTAAAAATCAAATTATAAGTTGAAGCCATCAAACTTCATATCATATAATCACCAAAATCATAAACCCTTTTTAATTTACACCTACTAACAATCATCAATTTTCAAAACAAACATACCCACATCATATAAACTCATAAAAACTCAAACCCATCATCAAACTTAACTTAAAAACTTGTAAACACTAACATGCAATCACACATCACAAAGTAATCTCGAAAAATCAATGAATCAACACTTGCATGCAAACCCTTGGCTCACTTTCGATCATGGCCGAAGGTTTGGGGTCCTCCGGAGAGCCCGAAAATTCGTGGGTCTCTTCCAGGGAGTATACCCAATCATCAACACCCACAAAACTTACCTTTGATGCTTGATTTTCGAAAACCCTAGTTTGAAAAGTGATGAAAATCGAAATTAAAAGACATGGGGTTGTAGAGGATGAAGAGATTAGTAATTTTATATATAACACTTAATGGTTTTGATGGAGAAATTACCTTGATTCTTGAGGTTGAATGTTAATGGAGGTTAAGAGAATATGGAGAGAATTTGAGAGAGATGAGTACGGGGGGGGGGGGGGGGGGTTCGGCCGTGTGAAAAAAAGAAGGGGGGTGGGTTTTGTCTAGCCTACACACACACACACATGTATTAAAATGTATTTTAATGATACATCTTTTAATTAAATAAAAGACTTGTAAAAATAATTCTATTTACAAGATATTTTGGATCCAAAAATAATTTATTGACACATAAAATTAAAATATGGAATTCTCTTCCTCAATATATTTTTAAAACATTTTTAAAATCATTTTATGAAAAGATTTGAATTTTACAAGTTTTAATATTTTAAAAAGGAAAATAATTGGAAAAATCCTTGTAAATTATTTTAATGCGAAAATAAATTAAACTTTTATTTTTAAAAAGTCTTTAAATGCATAAGGATAATAAAACAAGAAATTTCATGATTTTTACTAACTCCAAGAATTATAAAAATGTTTAAGTGAACAAAAATCATTTTTTAACATTTAAAAGCTATACAGAATTTTAATAAAATTTCACGTCAACACATCTAGCAATTAGACACGTAACACATATTCACAATCACACAAACATGTAATGACTCATCAATTAAGGCACATAATAATATTTTAATGCCAAATAATATTATTTATAGAGTACGAAATTCCCAGATATTACATTTAGAACTTGCCATGCTAGCATAGGATAGGTTGATGTTTTAACATCATGATTTGTGGCGTAAATAGAGATATTATGCTACCCTATGTGATCAATATGGATAACTTGTTCTTCAACCGTTATGTTTTCAAATTCTATAGAGATATAGGGTCTAAGCATGATTGGTGTCTATTCATCTTCTATCTCTTTTGTAGATGTATGTTTAGTTTGGTATTCGTATACTGAAAAGTAGCGTATACTTGTTCCGTGTTGTCTGATCAGATATCAAAACCATCACATGCATTGATTAAAGGCATCAACTCTAAGTGAATTAGATGATGAAGTTACGATTCCATGTTTTCTCGCATATAAGTAATTCAATTTTAATTCTCATTAGTTAGTAATTTTTAGATTGTTAATTTTTATCTTAGTTAATTATAGTTAGTAAAAACTTAATCTTGTTATTTGTCTTAGCAGTGAATAATAATCATACATTGTTGCATAGGTGCATGAACTGAATTGAAACCTAACCAGATCTCTGTGGGAACGAACTTGACTTCTATCTATATTACTTGTGACCACGTACGCTTGCGTATTTTAGTGTTAACAAGTTTTTGACGCCGCTGCCGGGGATCATCGGTGTTTTATTTTTGGTTTATGTGCTTGTCAATAGTGGTCGTTAGAGTTCACTGACTCGGATTAGTTACTTATCCATTCTTGTGTAGTTCGTTGGTGTTTCAGGTACTTGTCAGAGAGCGTTGACTTTGAAGATGGATTTTCTAAATTACTATGGAGTTCAGCAGGTGGTTAGTGTTTGTGAGCTATGTGCGGGCGCACATGAGACGAATCAGTGCTGGAGCAACCAAGGTGGTATTCAACAACCTCAGCAGCCTTATCAGCAGTATCAAGTTCAAAAATATGGAGCAGAGCCTTACTATCCTCAGAATTTTCTGCAGCAGCAGAACCAGGATTTTCAGCAGCTGCTAGGGTAGAATTTTCTGCAGCAGTATGACCCGTGGCAATCTGAACCTCTGAGTTATGAGGAACAACCATATTTTCAATACCATCCTCAAAAGTACCAGCAAGATGTTCCAAATACGTCAAATTTTTTTGGTAATGAAGAGTTTCAACATCAGCAACCTACTCCTACTTTTTTTGGTAATGAAGATGTTCCAAATGCTTGTGAAGAGTAATGAGGAAGGTGTCAAATCTTTGGAGACACTAGTTGCTCAAGTTGTGAGAGCCTTGGAACAAGAGAAACAACAATTCATACTAGAGGCAATTCCAGAAAATAATGGTGAATTGGAGCAAGGTACTACATGCATAATTGAGGAAGACAAATTCCAAGGTGAGGTGAGCGTTCACAAGTCATGTGAGGAATTTGATCATGCTAGTATGGTGGATGATTTGGAAAGGGCACCATTTAGGACAGACACTGTTGAGATGCACAAATTTCAAGAATTGGTATGTGCGTACCAAGAGGCTGGTGAACATGGGAAAGACGCAGGTCATCTACTTGTCTCAGAGTATAAAGATGGAGGTAGCGCATTAGAGCCAATGGAAGTTCTCTTTGAGGAACCAAAGGCTTCAGCAATTTACATTTACCATCCTCCATTATATTCGACCGAAGGCCGTGAATGTGTGTTGTTCTACAAATTGACAGAATTTGGGTCAACCGAGGAAGGTATTGGAACGGGATATAGTTGTTATACGAATAGGCCAAGCGAGGAGAAGGAGTAGAAAGTGTGCTGCCGTGATGATGATGAAGTCTCACGAAGAGAAGACCAGGCCAACTATTATCATCCTTAATGGAAGCACGGCGTAGTCAAGCTAATTGACTTTAAACAAGCGCTTCATGGGAGGCAACCCACGCATTTGTGTTGCATTTTGTTTTGCATATTCCGACAAGTTGGTATGTTTTTCTACTTTTCCTTATATTACCTTCAATTCAATGGGGACATTGAATATTTTAAGTTTGGGGGTGGTTTGGGGATAAGTAGTATGTGGTAGTTTGTGTCATTGTGTTCATTTAGATATCATGTTTTGCATGCTTAGTAGTAATTCATTCATGTTTTGTTCGTATTATTGCATGTTTGTTTCATATAGGACATTCTGTTTTTATGTTCGTATATCATGTGAGTTCATAGTAGTTTGCATTTGCACCCATGCTTGATATGAATTTTATGTTGTTGACGCTTTTGATTGAGAAGTGATATGCTTTGTTCTTGTGCACACACATACACTAGTAAGTTGAAGCTAGTAGACTTATTGAATGTTGTAAGTAATTAGAAGGACATGAATATGTGTAAGATGATTTAGTTTGCATGCTTTGAATACAAGTCGGTGCATGGGATGAGATTTTTGCTTGGGATTGAGTATGTTTTTCCACCAAGTGAGTTTTTGAGCCTTATTTCATATTTGTTGCAATTTATTCGTTTGCTTGAGTGTCCACAGGTTGTTTGCATTGCTAGCAGTTGTTTGAGGTCTTTCTTGAAACGCATGACATTATTTGACGATTAAAATGATAAAGGCATTTTGGAATAACCACATATTTTTCCATATTACCACACCATATTTACATGATCAATTAGTTAACCCGTTGAGCTTAATCCTATTTTTTCGGTGACACACCACATTACTTGCCTAGACCTTTTTCTTGTATTGGCCTACATTATTTTGAACCTACATTGTCAAAGGCTAGTAGAGTGCTTAAGGGAGTAATAAGGTGTGCAAGGAGGGGTTTATTGTTGGTCATACTTTTGGGGGAAATATTGAAATTGGGTTTGGTTGTTTACTTGATAGTTGGCATATGTAATAAATTCATGGGATCATTGTTATTGTTTATATTATTGTTTTATCTAGCTCTCGGGGAAAAAAAAATGAATGAAAAGAAAAAAAAAGAAAAAAAAAGAAAAAAAATATTATGAGAGCATGTTTGTGTTTGTTGTGATCCCACTTTAGTCGACTAGTCGAGCGTTTTTGTTGGAAGAAAAATAATAAATTATGTGGGGGGAAAAATATGGTGTTGTGTATGATTCATCATGGTACTTACTAGCTTTTAGCACTTCACCTGTTTTGGCTTATTTGACATACCTTGTCCCTAGCCCCGTTACAACCCAAATAAAGACCGTTTGATTATCGTCATTGATGTATGTTGTGTTAAGAGTTAGATTGATACCAAATGTCAAGCATGCTTATGATTTTGTTGGAATTGAGTGATACACTTACCCTTGTTCTTGAGTGAATATTCTTTTGTGAGTGGATTATGAGTATTTGCTTGTTTTTACGTATGAGACCCCGAGTTTTGTCTCAAAGATGTACTCTTGTAGGCTTAGCATGTTTACTAACTTATTCTTACACTTGACATGGACTTGTGAGAACTTATGCATGTTCATTGAGTAGACTATGTGAATGCTTGCGCTTTCGGCACCAAGACATCGCATTATTACTTTGATTCTTAAGTTGATATGGCCTGAGAGGATTTGAAGGTATGGTAGGATATTAGTAGTAAATCATTTGCATTTTCATGTTAGTTGCATTCATGCATTGCATTGCATTGTGAGTTAGATGGATTTTGTGGGTACATTCACTATAGGCCCTCACGAGACCTTACTCGTCCACTAGGGCTGCCTAGGGGTTTAAAGGGCTTGTTGCATATGCCAAATGCAACCATGATCACCTACGGAAGTGGTACTAGTTAGTTAGTTAGTTGTAATTGTTTATGCTTGAGGACAAGCATCGGTTTAAGTTTGGGGGTGTGATAAGTGGATTTTATATCCACTTGGAACATTCCATATCGGCTTAAATTGGTGTACTTGGACTCAAGTTTGTGGTATTTTTGATGTGTTTTGCTTAAATGTGCAGGTTTGCATGAAATATCGATTAGGGTTGATGTTTTCGTCAATTTTAGAGTTGAATTCGAGCATAGGAATGAGGAATGAAGTCTTTCCCTAGGCTACCGTGAAGGTTCATGAGTCAAAGGAATTGAAGAATGGGAAGTGACAAAAGAATCGGAAGAGAATACGGATGAGAAATGAGCAAATTGTGGAAAATTCGGATTTCCGGGTAGGTTGCGTAGTCTCCACTGTTTTGGCCATATCTGGAGTTCTAGAAGTCCGTTTGAGGCCCGTAAGCAGTCGTTGGAAAGCTCGAAAGAAGACGAATCTGAATAAAGCAAAATCAAAATTCTGGGCAGGAAGTTTACGCGCCTGGAGCGCGTAAATGGGCGCCTGGAGCGCGTGGAACAGTAAGTTTGTGCGACTGGAGCGCATAAACACGCGCCTGGAGCGCATAAAGTCGCTGGAAAAAATCCTGAAATGTCCGTTTTGCCCCTATTTCGAATTCTAGTTGTATTTTTGGTATCCAAACCTATTTCTAATTGTATTGTAGGTTGTTTTTCCTGCTGGGCAAGACTTCTAGAGCCTATTTAAACACATCCACCATTGTAATTTGTAAGACCATATCATATCAATTACTTAGGTTTATTTGTATTTTTTCATACTTTGTTTTTATCATGGTTTCATCATATCCCATGATGACGAGTGGTTCGATTATGAGCTAATCATTGTCATGGGATTCTAACAGTATATCTAAGACAAAAGCAACACAAGATATAAATATCTCAGGTGGGTTTTGTTTGGTCCACCTTATGGTGTTGTATTTGAAGAAAATACTTCTGTGTAGAAATACACAACTGCGAATTACAAAGTCTTAGTGTTTACAAGAAAACCTACTGCAATGTCCGTTATGCTCAGTGTTTTTCTTCTCTTCTAAAACTATGCTGCTCATACAGCTTATTTAAACTATATGAATACAAGTAAGCTACGTGAAATGTAATGATACATTTTTGGCATAACTTTTCACACACACATGCTTGAAGTGGTAGACATTTCTAGAATTGTCTTGAAAGTCTTCTTTCCTTGATTTGGACAGTCCCAGCATGCTTCAAGGCAATGTGTGTTTCTTTCTTCATAAGTCACTAAGTTCTTGAGTTGACTTAGCTTCCAAGCCCACGTGATGCTTTATGCAAAAGATCTATTTGCTTTGGATCTTTATCTCTGAAAGTAGCTTTAATCAAAAAGATAATCTTTTTGAAAGTCAATAAGCTTTTCAGATTATTGAGTTATGCTTGAACTTCCCAGATATAACGACTGATCCTTATGCATCAATCAAGATATCCGTTGAATTATTCAGTAGTAGTGTAATGATGTTGGAGGTTGCTTCCACTATTATTGTTACCCTTGAAGTCGGATAAACAGTGACTGATTTCACCTTTCACTTGGAAGAGTTTGAGCCTTCAAATATTTACAATTTGACTCCCTACTCGTAACATCCTCCATGTAATTGGCCACTGTCTATAAGTCACGGGTTGCAAAGTAATTCTGGGTTTAATCTCCATTCGATATGTTCCATTAGAAAACTCTGGCATTATTAAGAAATCAGATTGAATTCTCGAACAGATGGGACTTGAATTCTCGAATGTTGACTTCTCGAATAGTTCCTTTTTATGAGTTCTCGAATGACTTCTCGAACAGTCTATTGTGTAGACTTCTCGATTAGTGCATGTTACAGACTTCTCGAACACAGAGCAGTCTGAACTGGGACTTCTCGAATAAACCCTTTTTGTAGAGTTCTCGAATGGCTTCTCGAACTCTTCTTTTCTTGATTTCTCGAACTTACTTGCATATATGGTTACAGAAAAATGTCTTCTGATTACTGATACTTGATTTTAGCATCTCAAGGCTTGTTACAGAAATACTTCCTAACTGTATGCAGAGTTCCATTCTCAAGATATTGCTATAGTTGATCTGCATTTCAGTTAGCTTCCTGATTCGATTGTCAGCTTCAATTCCTTGATTCATTTTCTGCCTTGTGGTATTTGTTATCATCATCTATAGACATGTATGTCTCAACAATCTCCCCATATTTATGTCTTCAAGAGAAAGGCATAAATTCAAGGATTGATGATAACAAAAACAATTCTTCAGATTTTTCTTTCACTAGGACAGAAAATTTTGATCAATCTTCCTTGACACAGTATCTGAATTGTACTACTCACTTCACTTAAGTACTAAGAACTACTCCCCCCATATATGGCATCCATTTCTGAGAGTTGTTCTATTCCTTTAATTGCCGGTCTTCTGAGATATAGCTCATCCTTGAAGAAGAATATGGAATATTTCAACCCAGTTCAATCCGTTCAAACTTCTCCCCCTTTTTTGTTATCAGCAAGAAAAGTGATTTAGTAACTTAGGAAAATCAGAGGGATGAGAAGCAATATTCTGCATAAAAAAAACTTCTCTCTCTAATCTCTCTGTTTTTGCATCAGGATCTCATCCTGGCTCACTTCCCACAACTCACCTTCCCTTGCTAAAGGGGTACTCAATCTCTCCTTTTGCTCTCCTGGAAGAAATAGGAGAACACTCTTGTACACAACTCATGTTTTGCCCCGGAGCAACTAGGCCTCTCCTATTTTTCACTCCCTCACTGTGTCCCTTACCCTCACTGATTGTGTTCCTGGTTGGGAACTTGATTCAATAGTTAAAGTCTGTTGAGAGACAAAAACTAGAAATGTGGATGTCCTTATTAATCACTCTACCTTTTTGGGAAGACATAGGATGGCTAGGCTGGTTTTACACACCCTACCTTCCTTGTTCTTGTGGTTTCTTGATGTTCACCACTTCCCTCACCTTCACTTTCCTCCTGTTCACTCCCCTCAAGTTAAGACTTACAAGATGTGTTAACTACAGTTTGTTGAGAAACTGTAGAGGGGGTTAAAGATGGAAAACTGTGAATCTATGGTGTGCTGATTGGGCAGAGAATCTGGGGGATATTCTAGCAATTCTCATTTCAGCAAATTTAGACAATGATTTTAGGACAATAAAGAAAAATATGCTAATGGATGAGAACTCAATACCTGAGCTAGATGTAATGCTGTAAGAGCCTTCTCCACAGGAAGATTTATTCTCTTAGAAACGCAGAACACAATTTGACTTGATGAAGTGAATTGACAGTGTGTTTGAAGCTGTACTTAGGGAGAAGAAACAATATTGCAGAGATAGTCATTGATATTCATTTAAGCATCTGCAAATATGTTCCTTGCAACCCTATTGCCTTAATTAGTCAATTTTTCGTTAGAGTTCAATCAGCAGAATTAAAAACAATTACCTATTCATGTGTTCAAGTTTAACCAATTAGTCTTGTTTAAATCAGAGTCCAGATTATTTATATTTGAATTAATCCCTAATTCTAGGTGTTTTACACATGGCAAATGACAAAATTGTAGAACCTGGTTGATGTTGACTGGGTCAATACTTTCTCTCTTTAGGTTTTTGAATTTGTCAAAATAAAAGTGAAAATTAAATTAGATTTAGGATTCCACGTAGAATCCTCCCCAGGAGACGACATTTTCCGGTATCAAGTCAAACTGGTCAAACCTGAGCCAAAATCATTTTCCAACATATCTTCGACATAGACTTGGGATGAGAATATCATATTAAATGGTATTTTATATTCTAAGTTATTTGTGTCCAAAGTTTTAGGCATCGGCTAAAGGCTCGTATATCGAGAATTTTCAAACACCGCTTTCACGAACTAAAATTGCCCAATTATTTAAAAGCATGTCGTTCTCAAATTTTTTACTCTCAAATATTCTTGATATATTTGTTTAATATTTATATTTAATTTGCCTTGCCAAAAGACCCAAAACAGATTTTATTCCGAAAAAATCGCAAATCCTTATTTATCCGGATAAAATCTTTTTAAATTCAAACTTAAATATTCCTTGGACTTCATAGTCATTATTTCATAAGGAATATTATGTTTGAATATTTTTCAAGTCAAAACTTTTGTCTAAGTTGTCGGTAAAGATAAATGAATTTTTCGGTCGCTCCGGAAGGCCATTTTAACATTCGAAAAATTCGTAAACATACTTCCACATATCTTTTTGACTTGAAACCTTGAATATGTCCTTAGTTTCTCCATAGGACATTTTACAATAAGTTTCGGAAATTTTGGATGACTTTTTTCCGGGACCCCTTAAATCGATACGTAATTGATTTAATGGTCGCTTAAAAGTCATAGAAGTTCAACTCAGGTGAAATTTTGACCATAATCCTCTGGGCACATTTCTAGGGGATTCCCAAAATTTCATAATTTTTCAATGATTTTTCGATTTATTGCTTAATTCGCATTTATCTTGTCGGTATGAGCATTTTTGGGTTTTTGTGCTTTCCATAAATGGTAAAAATGTGTGGGCACATTTTTCCATGCATTTTTGAATTACATGACAGCTCCTAGGACACAGGGAATTTTCCCCCACACCTTCCTTGGTATATGTGCATTTATCTCATTTATTTTTATCCAAAAACCCTACTAATGCTTCTATATATACCCCCACTTCCACACATTTTTGTGCAAGCCTCCAAGAGGCAAAAAGATCTGAAGAAACACTCTTAGAAACACTCTTTCCTCTGCCCAAAAACATCAAAAACATTTCTTGAGTGCAAGCCAAAAATATTTCATAGTTTTACTCCATTTTGGCTAGTTTTCTTCATCTATTCTTGCTCTCTTCAACACACCTTTGTTCACCAATCTTTTCGTGTTCTTTTGATCTTATTTTTATAGTTTTTTACTGACCTTTTAATCCTCTAAAAGTCGGCCCCCAAGCCCCATATTCCGGCCATTTTCCGACGAGTTTTTCGGCGACTATTTTGGTTTGTTTTTGGCTTCGTAGCTAGCTTTTTCTCTTTAGATCTCAAGGGTTATAAGTTGGTTTCATATTGCTTTATATATTTATATATATAACCAAATATTTAGCTTTTATATTGTGCTTGCTTGCTCATCTCTTACATATACTAGCTTATATTCACTCATCCTTGCACTTGGCCACTTATATACACTTGTTCTTGAAATTTATTCGTGTAGTGTATATTTGTGCGAGTTGTAAGTTGATATAAGAAGCATTTAAAAGGCTATACAAAGATTCTTAGTAAGTCCTTGATATATCCATTTATTTTGGGTTGAGACAAGGCCATTTAACCATCTTTTGGTTTGGTTTACAAAGTTATAATCTTGTTTACCTTAAGTGGTTTAAACATGATTTTTATTAGTAACCAAAAGATAAGGTTTTATTTTGTTCTTGTTCATCCTAGTCCTTGATCTTTAACTTGCTATCATTATTTTACAAGGGACATAAAGGAACAAGACCAAGTGAAATTGTGTTTCCACAAGTTGCACCATTCGGCCGAAGCCTTCTTTAAGGCTCTTTATTTTTATTTTCTTTCTTGTTCTTTGCTTGCTTGCTTGCTTTCTTGTGTGCTCTTACGTGTTTAATTTCATGCACTAATTTTAACGCATAATAGCGGCTCTCGTTTTATCATATAGATAAGCGAGCTACATTTCCGTACGTGTGAGTTGTGTTGTTATTAATTGTGGTGTGCTTGCATTCACGTTTAATTTATTGTCTTGCATATTTTCTTTGGTCCTCGCACTTGCGAGTTGAATATTTTTCTTTTGGTCCTCGCACTTGCGAGTTGAATATTTTCTTTCGGTCCTCGCCTTGCGAGTTGAATATATTAGGTGTTGCGCCATCGCGAACCAGGCTAAAATCGACCGTGTGATATTCTTTCTCTTTCTCTTTACTTTCCGCACTCTATTTACTTGTTGACAAGTAACATAGTTTAAAAAGGAGAAAAGAATTTTGAAAAAGCCAAGCTCTAAATTTTAAAAAGGTGATAAGCTATTCAACCCCACCTTCTAGCTTATCTTAGCCATATACGGGACCTATCAATTGGTATCAGAGCAGTGCTTTTAACCATGTTTTATGATTGTTGTGATAATCGGAAAATACAACAAAAAGTAGATCCTTATCGGGTTTATCGACTGTTGCGAAAGTCGCTATATTAAACCGTAAAAACGACATCTTTTTGATGGGTTATTTGAATACTATTGGTTGCGGAGAAGGACTTTCTAGTTCTCGACCACCACTTTTTGATGGCACTAACTTTGCTACTTGGAAAACAAGATTTAGGATTTATGCTAGATCCCAAGGAGTCAAAGTTTGGATGGCCATAGAAGATGGTGTTGCCCTCCCTACGAAAGAAGTAGATGGTGAGGATGTCGAAAAGAAAGTTAGTGAATATACTCCCGATGAAGAAATTCGAATGAATATTTTTGTGAAAGGGGAAATGGTTCTTACCAGTGCACTAGCAGAAAAAGAGTATAAACGCGTAAATAATTGCAAGTCCGCACAAGAAATGTGGAACAAGTTGGTTATTACTTACGAGGGTACAAAAGATATTAAAGAATCTCGGTTGGATACTTTAATACATGAGTATTAAAATTTTAAACACCTCGAAGGTGAAACCATCATCGATATGGAAACGAGGTTCACTCGTATAATCGATGAACTTTCACAAATCGGAAAGGCATATTCAACAAATGAGAAAAATCGTAGGATTTTAAATGCCTTTCCTCCTAGTTGGAAAGTCAAAGTGACCACAATAAAAGAAATGCATAACTTGAGTTCATACTCCATCGATAGCTTATTCGGAAACCTTCGTGCAAACCTCATTTCCTCAAGGGTAAACTCTTTATCCTTAACAGGATTTTCCTCCTTAGCTGGAACCTCCTTCGGGTCCTCAGTAGGGTACTCTATCGAGTCTTCAAGCCGATCGTCAACATATAATAAAGCATCACCGTGCTGCTGATCGTAAGCCTCAAGGTCTGCCGCCTTGCTCGTCGATATGATATCGAGCTAATTTTTTTTTTTAACATGGGAACCCGCAGCCGCTACCCTTCGGGTGCACTCTGGGTAAACCCATGGGCTGGCAAGAGTTCTTATTATCTTAGTGAATTTATTATTATCACGTCGCATCGTCTCTGGGATTTATAACTCTCGCTCTGATACCATTTCTATAACAGCCCCAGATCCGGGGTCGGGGATCCGGTCGTTACGGACTCAATTTCCATCCACGAAATCAACATAAATTAAATTACAACCTTGTGACCCAAAACAACAACATAAAATACACCAGTTATAGTCCCGGAGATGAAATCAGAGTAACTATCAAATATTATTAATCACGAGTTTGAGTTATTACAACCAAAAAGAATTTAACTTACATACTCTTTGCCATCCATTTACATATGTTATATGGATAAATATATCTGATGCTTAAAAGCGGAAAACTATTGGCTTCTTGGCCTCTTCATAAGATTTGTTTTAAGTCCTATATCATCAAATTTGAAGCTTCTAAGCTAGGGTTTTGAGCCCCCTTTTTCCGGTGGACAGAAACTGTCAAGAACAGGGCAGTTTGGCTTCTTCAACTTGGGGAAGGTATTTGGCTAGGCTACACTCCTTTGTTGGCCATGAAATTTTGAACGATTGTTGCCCTTGGAGTGGAGAATATATGGTTAAAATTTGGTGATTTGTAAAGCTCTAGATCTTGAGATATAAATTTTTCTTTCCATGTTGTTCCTGCTGGGCAGTCTGAGAGAGATGGAGTTTGCTTGGTTTCTCTTGCTTTGTTCTCATCTACTTTGTATTATTGTAGTGTATTTAGATAATATCTATCATAAAGTAGCTTTAATAAAGTGCTAGGTCATGGATGATGCAATTCAAGTGGCCATGTGTTGCATTCTTGTGGTTGGTTCTAATGTTGCTAAGTACTAGTTTGATTCTAATGTTGCTAGTTCCTCTTGTAACTAACTTGGTTACTTGCTCTTATCCACTAGCACATGCATGTATCTTGGCTTCCTACTTGTTTTTGGTCCGGTTATTACTCAATTTGATTGATCGGTCAGAGGAATATCTCAAGGATTTCTAGTTAGGGTTTTACCGGAAACCGTCTTAATATTTATACTATCATTCTTAATTCTCTTTAATAATTCTTGAATCCAAATTCCTTAAATCTCTTCAATAAATCCTTAAGTCTTTCAGTGTCCAGGGAAATCTTGGGGAAAATAAAAGTGCTATTTTTCAGAATCCGATAACTTTTACATTCACTCTTTTTCCCCTTGGATCATTAATACGAACTCAGAAATCCATTCCGGGTGTTGCTATAAGTGTCGTCTAATAATATTCCTATTTCCACTAAAAACACTATTCATCACTTATTCTCTCTTTAATTCTTATAATTAGAAAAATGTCCTTGCGCTTTCCCGAGCGTTCCTTAACCCTTTTACGGAAACACTGGACTTATACTAGATATCGATTTGGATAACATGAGACTACTTCCTCTGTTTGTATGCCATATCCTACTTTCTTGACGATAGATTATTCTTACCTAAGTTGTCAACCTTTTGTATTCTTCATGACATATAAATATTGGAATCCATATCCATTCCATAATCAAAGTTTTAATTCCTACCAAAAATCAGTGTTCTTACAGTCTCCCCTCCTTAAAAGGATTCTGTCCCGGAATCTGGTAGGAAACAAAGAGTCATTTGTCTGTCGTTTCACTTTTCAGCTTCCCGATCAATTCTTAGTCGTTCTACCCTTCTCAGCACATCTACTAGTACTACAATACATACTTTATCCTTTTTCCATCAACTTTGCTACTTTTCGTACAATACACTATCCGGGTTATGCTCTTACTCAGTCTTATCCTTATTGATACCTGCAGTAACATTGGTATCACTATCGCACTGTGAATTCGAAGGTAACCTCGCTCGCATTATGCATTTCCTGATCGCTTTAATCTTCACAATCTCGATCAATATAGAGAATTGGAAAGATTTATTGAGAGATCACTATGATCAATGAACATTTGTTATATTGCATAGTTAGTACAGAAGGGGGCCAGCCTTTAGTACTTGACAAGCAATTAAACAAGTTATGGTATTCCACTTAGACTTCTATCACACAGACAGATAGTCACGTAGCAGTACCTCCCCTCCTTAAAGGGTTGTTCTTCTCAATTCAAAAAGAAGATGAATAAGAGAGAAGAAAAGAAAAGAATTTCAAAGAATTATAGAAAGTTTTAATGATTGTAAAATATCATACTTAGAATTTACCTCTGAACTATAGAGGTTCATTAGAGAAGAAAATAATCGTATTCATATCAAATACTACTTTATCGTAATCTCACGTGTTAACATATCCTTACTGCTCCGTCCATCATTCTATGGACCTATACTCTTGTTCAATCTTAGCAACACTCACTTTTGGAAATCCTTCATCCTCTCAGGTCAAATCTTAGTTTCTCGCTTGACATCATTGTTACTCACATTCCATGCCATGCTACTAGCTTTTTCATATATATAATACTAACAATATCAGGTTGTCATCCCGAGAATTCATTAGAAAGCCCATTCATTAATCCATTCATAACATTCCTTGCTTCACATTCCATAGTTGCTTTCCCAGTCTTTTTTTTATCAATCACATCCTTCTTATTATCTGATTCTTATTCACTTCTGTTATTTACCTCCACCGTCATCTCTTTATTGAGACATCTTTTGCACTTGGTACCTCCTTATTTGTATCCCGTCACATTTACTCTATAATCATCACATTATTCCAATTTAACCCTTCGAACTGAATCTGGCCGATTCCTTTAACTTAGATCCAATATAATCTACTTCTGCCAAACTTGTTTCTCATCACTTGTTCTTTTCTATCCGTGATTTTCCACAGGTTGTTCTTCGTAAGTCAGACCAGGTCGTATATCTACCTGCTCGTATTCTTATCATCTGTCGAGCATCTACATTTTACTGGTGTAGCCTTGCCACATGAAACACGTTACGACCATGCTATATGCTTTGGGGGCTAAAGCTGGCTCGAATGCCACTTTCTGAACACTTTTAAACTCTCAGATGGCCCAATAAATCTCGAGCTCAACTGCCCTTCTCTCCAAGTCTCATTAATTCTTTCCACAGGAATACATTTAGCCTCATGAATCATCAACCTCATATTCTCTATCTTGTTTGCGCAGAAATACACTAACACAAACTTGCTTGTCATTCATCAACATGCCATTTAGCTTATCAATAGCAGCACTATCTTTATCTTTGCGTTGTCATCTACTTTCTTAGAAGAATCATCACTACATTAATGTAGTCCATTGTTGAATCACCATCGTTTGCTGTTTACGTAGTGCTTTAATAGTTAATCAGACGGGTTTCATAATTGTAATATCCAAAATTCTCTAGGAAGACGAACTAATCACTATTTCTTATACAGAAGGAATTCTTCCTGAACTTAATGTAGATATTAATGAAGCAGATAAAATTACAGAAGAGCTTCAATCACCGCAGCTATGCCAGGTTGATGAAATTGTTAATCAGATATCTTCAGTCGAAGATTGGAAACTTAGCGATTTTACTTAATTAATTTCGTACCACGGTCCTGGTTTTCCTCAAAATAGGACCTCTTAAGGTGTGTAATTTGCTTAAGACGATATCAGGAAACGAATCTTTACTTAAACTATTATTACCGTCGATTCTTGCATAATCATCAGAGGGATGTAAACTCCTCCACTCTAATATGACCTTCAAGGTCCTCACCAAATATCATTTTGTTGCTTTGGTATGGGCATTTATAATTACTCCTTTCTACTTAAAATGTCGGCCACCTCATTGGCCTTTCCTGATAATAATAATTCCTTGTAACCAATGTTCTCTGGATATATTCCAACTCAAATTTTTCTACCTCATTCCCATCACTGTTGGGTGAAAGCATTCTCCCTTAAGCTCTGCTGAAGGAGAAAATATATCTATCAGTCTTTTTCCATAAGTCATTGGTTTCCCCTTTCCGTGGGAACTTTGTCACAGTTACTCTCAATCATGCCTAGGATATTTATTCTCTTAGTTCTTTCTTGTATTAGGATAATCTCAACCTTTATTTGGTTCAATCCCTACTTCCTCATGATCTCACATATGCCTCGCCTGGAATTATTATTATTGGGTCATACATTCCTTATCAAAATTCCATTTTTGAAACTTAGGATATTAACTCTCTCTTTGTAAAATCTCTTAGGCCATCTTCATCATGCTTCCTGCATTTTCTAGGTATAGGGTATATCAAAATATCGCTAATCAATCCTATAACAATTCTGTCTATGTACTTTCCAAAACTCCTTCCAATGAATCCTTAAAGGTTATTGTTGCCTTAGTCAATCCAACTTATATCATCTGAATTCACAATGTCTCTATTAGGGTCAATGCCATCCTTTGTGCATCCCCCGGGTTCGTCATATTTTATGGATATTCTATCCTCAATTCTATTTTCCAGAAATACTTACATCCTTTAATCAGATCACATATCCTTAATAAAGGTCTCTTTTCAATCGTTCTCATCTTGATAAATTATCGTTAGCTTAATGCTAATCTCTTCTTTCAACTGGATGTCGGTCTTCATGACCTTCCAAAAGGTAACATATGTCTATCTGCTCTTCTTACAAAATTTGGTAATGGTAGCAAGGATGTTTTGGAAGATATTGGTCGTGTTCAACATGAATCCCCTAAGTACTTATCACTCTTCTTAAAGGTACTAAGTTTCAGATATCCTTTATGCATCATATTGTACCATTTCTAACAATCTCCATAAACCTTTTTATTGATCACTTTCCTCAGTCATACTATGTCCATTGTATATATAAAATCCCTCAATTCACTATAGTTGGATTTCTAGCTCATAAGCTGGTCAATCATATACACCTAAATTGCTTCACTTTGTATCAAAAGTTCACGCAGTTGGCGCTTGGTCAGAAGCAACCGCGCTTTGTCCTTACATTGCTGGTCTAGTCACTTTATTATTCTTTTTCACATGGCCGCAAATAGCCGCGCTATAGTGTGTGAGTTTAGGGTTAGCTAATGGCATTACTTTTCTAGCAATTGCCTGGCATAGTGCCTCCTTCGTCCATAGCGAAGATAATTTATTTGGGGTAGGTTACGCTTATCAACATACTTTGTCCAGCGTACTCTTCAACCTTTTCTTTTTGTATTTGTTCACTGCTTTCCTTTACACGACAATCTTAGGTACCAGAGTACATAGTCACTCAACTTGAGCACTGCCACTCCTCGTTCATCCCTCTGCCTCGATGCCTTCTGATCTTTTCAAAAGTTTACTCCATAAAAGTCTCAATCGACTTCTCGGTACCGTCTCCGGTCACCTTTCCTTTATTTTTATCTTCAACTTCTCTTATCAATCCCATGTGCTACACAAGCTTACACTTTTGGCATAATAACCTTTTCATTTTAGTAAATCCCGGAACTCATCAGTCCATTTTGGTCCTTAAGTACATTCCCCCTTTACCGCCCAATCTCAACTTCATCATTTTATTTCTAAAATCAATCGCAATAAACAGGGTCTGTCCACCAACCCATGTAGCGGCTACCTTACCCAATCCACGGGGTTAGCCCAGTCTCCACTCTCTTTAGTGACGTTCTCTGATAATCAGAAAGACAAGGTTTGCCAAAGTTTGTTGAATTTCCTTCCAGAATCAGGAAATTTTGGTTAATTTATTCACCCACTGGTAACAATTAAGAAGATCAATTTCCAAACCTAAAGATCAGTTCTGTGAACATCCAAGCAGGTAGAATCGTAAGCAATTATAATACGGAATGTTTAACATAAAGTTGGAAGTTTAACCACTGGAAAGGAATCAAATATATACATCCCATAGAAGGGAAATCAGAAGTTTCAAACTGAAATATGCTACATCTTCCTGATGCATATACGTCCTAATAGTTGATACTACCAAATGTTAGTCTACATAACCACTAGTCTCAGAAGGACCACTACCGTCAGAGTTAGTCGTTCCACAAAATTGGAACTACCAGGGCCATCCGAACCTGGTGAACCGTGCTGTCCGAATACATCCGCAATTACTCTGCCGTGCTGCATAAGCACACCACTTAAATCTGTGTGAGATGCATCATATCATATCACAAAGTCTTCCTTCTTCCATTAGGCAACGCCAATGCTGGGTCGTCATAAATTTCATCATTAGCTCCAGGAAGATTTTCACACCTTTTTAAGACATTCTCCAGTACCTCTTAACCACTGATTGTATTACTCGACCCATTTATGATTCGGTATCGGAATAAACTAATGTAACTACTATAATCCATTGAAGGAAAAGAAAGAATTTAATAATCTTCTGATTCACAAGAATCTAATGTTTCTGGTTCATCATTCCACTGAGTTAAAATAACCCTATATTTAGTCTCTGACAATAGTCTTGTTACGGGTTTATTATTGACTCGCTGGTCACTTCCTTTTATAGGTTCTAAGATCATTGTCTCGCTTACTACTTCCTTGTATAACTTTATCCAATCAGGCCATCACTTCCCAATGTATTTACTTTTTAAGCTGATCCATTCATAAAGTGGACATTTCACTGAATAAAACAACCTCAACAATCTCAATTTGGTTTCATGAATTATAACCTATGAAATATGCCTTCTCATGGCGAATTACCATTGACAATATTCACACTAATCCATTTATCCGATGATATGGCACTTGCTGCCTCTATCTTAACTGTTCCTGGGGACTCTGCTCCCCATCCTATATCAATGTCTTTGATAACCATGCATCATTCTAACTCCTTTCTCATTAATCTGAAAGTCTCTAAAGATCTTTATCTATCCCAATACAAGACCTCAAGTAATCCTTCCAATTTGTCTTAATTGCTGGTACTACCTCTGGTTGTCTGGCTATGAATTCAATATGCATCTTCAGATCTCTTAATAATATCTCAGTTCTTTATACTCACTTCCCTGAGCACTATACTTTAACTCTTATAGTCTCTCTGGCTGCAGCCCTCATTTCCTCAAGGGTAAACTCTTTATCCTTAACAGGATTCTTCTCCTTAGCTGGAACCTCCTTCGGGTCCTCGGTAGGGTACTCTATCGAGTCTTCAAGCCGATCGTCAATATATAATAAAACATCACCGTGCTGCTGCTCATAAGCCTCAAGGTCTGTCGCCGTGCTCGTCGATACGATATCGAGCTAATTTACTGTTATGATACTTAAGAGTTCCCATAAGGGTTTTAGGTGAACTTGGCAAGAGTTCTTATTATCTTAGTGAATTTATTATTATCACGTCGCATCATCTCTGGGATTTATAACTCTTGCTCTGATACCATTTCTATAACAGCCCCAGATCCGGGGTCAGGGATCCGGTCGTTACGGACTCTATTTCCATCCACGAAACCAACATAAATTAAATTACAACCTTGTGACCCAAAACAACAACATAAAACACACCAGTTATAGTTCCAGAGATGAAATCAGAGTAACTATCAAATATTATTAATCACGAGTTTGAGTTATTACAACCAAAAAGAATTTAACTTACATACTCTTTGCCATCCATTTACATATGTTATGTGGACAAATATATCCGATGCTTAAAAGCGGAAAACTAGCCTACCAATAGCTTCTTCCTCAGCAATGGTAGCTATATCAGCGGGTAACTCTCAGACGGCTCCCACGCTCTTGCGCCAAGTGTGCCTTGGACGGGCCATCTGCTCTAGCTGCTGTTGTGATATAATAAATAAAGCAAAGGTAAGCGATAGCCCACCAAAAGTAACATATATGTGAACAACAGTATATATATAACAATTCAAATATCTGTGAAAGCATATGCCATACATTAACGAACATAGTACCAGTATAAGGTAAACGATGAAGTTGCAAGGTAAGCAAAGGTACTTTCAGTTCTGATCAGTATTCAAACCCTGTCAACAAGAGGGATATCTCAAGTTGCAGAAAGTAAATAAATTTTAATGATGAACTAATGCTGGAGTATTCACCGCGCCCACTGTTCCATTCCTTACGATGATCAGTCGCAGATTGTACAGCTCAAATTAGATTTACTACCGGTAGAAGGAAGAGCTGACGGATTTACTTGTCTACCGCCCTGTTAGATCTCCCCGGCCAACGGTTGGGCCAAATGGGATAGACCGGCGCTACTCGGCCTCTTACACAACTCCTAGTTCGAATAGAATCCTGGACTCTGAACGTAAAGTTCGTCCCCCTTTCCCCAAGTATAATACTTGTTGATCAGATTCCGCAAAGTAGTCGTATCTAGTTGGAAAGGAAAATTCACCAATATTTTCCAAGCTGATGCTTGTTAATGGATACCAACTTGTTCCAACATTCTTACCCCTCGAATGATGAGAAGGTACACAAGGATTCAATAAATAAGTAGCAACCAAGTTGCGAATGAAAAGAATAGTTTCAAAAGATTTATGACCGGGAAGTCAACAAGATAAATAACATTTCTCAAGTAAGGTTCCCTTATAATTTGGAAGATAGCTTTGAATGAAGAATAAAATCGGTGAGAACCTTCCTTGATAAGAATAATAATGAATAGGCTCAGAATAATTTACATAATACTCGAGGGTCGAGGATAATATTTGAATGAAGTAAATCGTTTTTAAATCGAGTTAGAAGAATTAAATAAATATTCAAAGAATATTTATTAAATCATAAATATTTAAAGAATAGTTTTAATGTTGCTCAAAATAAACCCCGAATAAATATTCAAAATAATATTCATTGAATGAATAATGAATATTCAAATTAATAATACTTATTGAAGAAGTAATTATCAAATGAATATTCGAAATAATATTCATTGAATAAATAATGAATATTCAAGTTAATAATACTTATTGAAGAAATAATTATCAAATGAATATTCGAAATAATATTCGATAATTGAATCGACTTTAAATGAATATTGAAGATAATATTCATTGAATAAATAAAGTTCAAATGAATGTTGAAGATAATATTTATTACATAAATAATGGAAAAATATTTACTTAAATATTTTTCTCCG
Organism: Saposhnikovia divaricata; assembly: GCA_036435485.1. Lineage (NCBI taxonomy): Eukaryota > Viridiplantae > Streptophyta > Magnoliopsida > Apiales > Apiaceae > Saposhnikovia > Saposhnikovia divaricata. Next base: position 166,225,549 of record CM071600.1, read on the forward strand.
AAAATGATCACGATATATCAAGAAATACTGACTCCCGGTCTATATTCGAAGAATGAGATTCATATGCCCTTCTCTCTAAGGGTCTTAGCAATACCCGACTTATAACCGATACGTTATCTATCTAGCTTATAAGCCAACAATTCAAGGAACAAGTATCACAATATATGTAAGAACCCAAAATTTCGGTAGAATTAAAACTTTTCCTATTATGATGAAGTGCATCAATGAATAGTGATTTGGTGGATGAATAGTGATTTTGAGGATTAAGAAAATTTTTCATGCCATCTATGTACGAGACGTAGTGTGGATATTCCGAAGTTATACTAGTAATCTACGGAGTAAATAAGTGTATGTAAATGCGATCGGAATTCAGAAATTCCAAATTCTATTTTCGTGTAATATTTGACCGAGCAGTGAATTATATATCAGTAATATCAAGAAATGAGATATTTAATTTGAGGAATTGAGGAGTTAATATTTTGGAATTTTATTATAAGTGATTTGAGAATTTGGAACGAAAACCACTGAGGAAGTGAAACAAACGTTCTAGAAACCGCTGAAACTTTACAATGAGATTAAGCGATTGAGCGAACGAAGCATGGATTAAAGATATGGTATATTAAGAGTCCAAGGAAGGATATATTATGAGAAAGAAAGAGGATTGAGGATAAACTCCTAGAATTGAGAAATAGAGAATGCTTGAGAAATCGGGAGAACGTTTTCTGAGATAAAGAGAAATAAACAAGGGATGTTGGAATTAATATTCATTCGAGGTATTGTGCCATATTAGAGCAATAATATGCAAAGTATAAGTTGTAACATATTAATTTTATTCACGAGACAACAAGGAAATCAAATTGTTGGAAAAGGAAACAAACCAATGGACTAATATGAAAGAAACAAAAGATGAGGACTTTGTTGCAATTGTTGTGGATAAGGAAATCCAAGTGAGCCAATGAGGTGTTGACAACACATTACAAGAAGATGCATCCAAATGAGATAGATATATAATACATGTATTAGTCATTATTTAGCAAACAAAACAAAACAAACACAAGAAAACACCCATTCTGCCCAGCAGAACAGCAGCTCAGTAAAACGGGCCTAGAGCCTTCATTACTCAATGGAATTTCGTGTTCTTTATATGGTTAGAAATCTGTGAAGATGCTCTACAACTCTCATTTAGAAGCCTCGATCAGAAAAGCTCGGTAAGGGCCTCGTTTTCCATGATCTTTCAGTCGGATTCTAATAACTCCGAATTACTAACTTCGTTTTCTTCATTTCTTTTGATCATCCAAGCTTACCCAAGGCTATACAAGGATTATACAAGGTTTAGAAAGATATTACACACATCAAGGAAGGTATAAACCCTCTCAACCCTTAGCCATGACTTGTTTATAGTTCATATTGCTAGATCTACAAGTATTGGTGCATATCTTGGTAGTATGAGTTATAGATGTTGAAATCTTGAAGTTATGTGCTTGTTATGATGGTTGTAAGGCTTGTACTTAGAGTATGTAACCCCATGTATGCTATAGAGACAAGTCTTGGTGGTTTTGATGATAGATGTGATGTATAAAGTGAGTTCTTGAATGTTTGAGAAAGGATATGTGCTGTGTAAATTCCTGGGAGCATGTACTTTCTTGTAGGAGGGTTTTGAACCCCTAAATCTTGTCACCCGAGGACCTAATTTATATGGTTGGAAAGATAATTGAATGTAGTTTCTAGAAATATAAGGTTCATACCCAGGAGATGTGTAGATCTTGAGTTATGGCTGGATTAGTGCAGTGTGGTTCTGGAATTCGGACTGCACTGTGTTGTCCACTTGTGAACTGAGTTAGGACCCCTTAAAATTATGCTAGTGTTATGAAAATTTGAGGGTAGTCAGATTATACAGTTGTGAAGGCTGTCCAAAAAGAATTGGAATAAAATTTGTATTTTTCAATTTTATAAAAATGTTAAAGCGAAGTGCGCGCGAGTGAAAAATCACCTAGGAGCTTAGTTTAACGTAGTTTTAAGAGTACTCACTTGTGTTTCAAGTTTGAGGAATGGATTCGAGTCGAATGGGTAACGAATGAGATAAAGTGATGACATGGTCATATGGGAGGGTTAGTGGTCACAAATTGGAGTCTTTAAGTTGGTCTTACATCCTTTAAAACCTTACGATTAAGTAGTGTTGTTAAGGTACTAACGTACGAATATTGATTATGTATAGATCTTCGTTCCACGTCGCGAGCACGACCACCCCACCCTACCAAGGCAAGTTTACTTTTCAAAACTTATATATAAGGATTTTCACTGTATTGTTTGTGGCTTTCAAACGTATTATATGCTTATGCTTTATGAGGTTATGTTGAAGTTTGAGATATATGCACATATGTGTTTGTACACCCTTGAACTTAGAATGAAAATGTTTTCTTCGGACAACGACTCTAGCAATAGAGGTCGTAGCGGTCCAAATATGCTATTGACCGGGGAGTGGTATATTATTGTATCGTGATTAAATTGCGAAAACCCGAAGGGTCATTCGAGAAGTATCGTATACTTAAGTATTTATTATTTTTACATTATTATAAATACTCAAAAATATCTATCTTGGATTAAAAGCTTATTTTAATTAAATAATTATTTTATTAATTGTTTATATTAAATCTCAAAATATCATTTATTAATTATTGTTCATTATTTTAAAGACAAAACTAATCCAAGATACCTTCATCGTTTTCAAACTTGAACTCTTTCGAACCCAAAACATTTTCGAAAACCCCCGGTCAGGTTTTGCTTCTTGTACACTTTTCAAGAATTATCAGTCGACTGAGGTCGAACTTCAACAACTCGAATTTTCTATCAAAATGATTTTTGACAAGAAAGAAAAAAAAGGGGGACTCTGGCAGGTGTGGGAATCGTTGACGAACGATTCCCGGGATGTGTAAGCGGCCGTGAGCCAGGCGGTCCATCAATTATTATTCCGGCCCAGGTGTTGCAGAAGGATGATTACGGATGTAGTTTTCATCGAGGGTGATTACGGATGTAGTTTTCACCCGAGGATAGTTACGGATGTAGTTTCTATCCTTCTACCGGTAGAGAAGACCCGCGGATTATTGGACTTGGATGTGGCGACTGATCATCGTCAATCCCTGTCAGGTTTTATGTTTTCTTCAAGTCCCATCCTCCACTTTGGAAAAATACTCAGACACTGCTTCTTGGGCCTAAGTGCCAAGTTGCCGATAGTGTGGTTTTTGATAAGAAAAATATTGACATCGTGCAGTATCTAGAACTGCAAGATTTTCTAAAAAGATTGGCACGTGTTAGTGCACTCTTGCAATTATTTCAAAGAATGAAATGTTTTTGAATGAGAAACCTTCTAAGCTAATGGAAGGAAAGAGGTTTGCAATGATGTATTCCTTGTACAGTATGTTAATCGTAGAGTGTTTTGCCGAAAATGATATACTCATATGTATATATTTTCAAACTTGAGATATATTGAAATGGGAACCTTATAAAGGGTTCATATGTTATTCTTAAAGCTCCTTAGTGAGTATAGATGTTTTATTCAAACTCGGACATATACATTGTCCAATTATGTTTTGAAATCTGAGATATATACCCATATAGTTGGGAATGTTTTCAAAATAAACCACATTATTACTTTACAAAATGGTGAACTTGCTGAGCGTTATGTAGCTCATTCTTGCTTTATAAAAACTTTTCAGAAAGAGAAGAATTTGGCCGATTAACTCCGCACCAGTAGAAGAGGAGTAGAAGATTTACCCCGGAGATGATTTAGTTCCTGATAAATACTACAGAGTAAGCCTGATAGGTTTTAACTGTAATAGTAAGAGTTGTCTTCAAGTGTAGTTGTATAAGTGGAAGTGCGTAAGATTCTGGATTGTACAAATGAATTGTAGTATTTAGTGTTACTTTTGATTATCGTTTCTGAGGCTCTAACTTGTTTGTGCGTAAGATTGAGGTCTGGATGGATGTATTGTTGAGTTGTAAAGTTAATACAGGTATGATATGGTTGGATGGTGATATGACGACTTGAATCTTTGACCTCGGATTTGGGGGCGCCCACAATATATCTTGAAAGTAGGCATGCATGCTATGGCATATGTATAACGAAATCAAATCATATATATTATCACAACAACAGTTCCAAAGTATTGGAAACTTGCCTGGTACTCCCGCTATGCTAGTGGTATGACTCGGGGTGGTCCGGCAATCTATAAATAACCAAAATTATCCCGGGTTAATCACCTATCACTTTGAAACGCCAAGTAAACACTTTACTTAAGCTAAAGCACGTTTTCAAGTTATCGCTCATTAACACCGTTATGACCCGACACTTGCTTGCTATCAAGGTATGTCATTAATCTTACACTTGATAGGTACTTAAGTCATATAAGTTCTAAGGTCAATCGTTTACTAACCAAGATTATATCTCAAGATTTATCGATCGTTATCTAAGTGATTTTACAAAGTTATAACCAAGTATCCTTTTTAGGGGTTCATTCGTACTTAACCCTGATTCGAATATTTTTATAAAATCGAAAAACAATCTTTTTAACATGAGGTCTTCTCTCACACCTTATTTATGATCTATACTATTTAATTACCAAGATTCGTCACTGAATTACTTGAGTTAAGGGGGTTCAATTTCAATTACGAACTCGCATTTATGGTTTCGAACCACATTTAGTAAATCGGCCATAAATCCTAAACCGTAAGTCTGTTTGTTTCGATTATTTTGCCAAAACGATCTATGACTCGAGATCTACAAGGGTATGTCATAAACTTATCAAGGCCAGAAAATTATACCAACTGTTACACACAAATTTCAAGGGTCAACGAAATTTCGACATTACGACGGCTATAAATCGAACGTTTCCAAATTTCGTTTCAACAACCAAGCCACACCGGGCATCCATACATCTTATACACATGTTATACATCTCAATAAATCCAGAAATGTTACACTTCACCATCATAATCATCATATGATTAAACCAACTACAAAATCATGCTAACATGCTTATAATCATACTAACATCATAACTAAGCTAAAATCCATCAAGAACATGCATAATCTCAAAGTAAGATCTAGGGTTCTTAAGGATTATACCTTACTTGGAGAGTGCTAAGACCTTACTAAGTCTTGATTTGTCCTTGGGTGTGCTTAAGCTTGCTTAGATCAACCAAAGAATCAAGAAAAACAAAGTTAGTTTCTAAGGGTTACTATTCATCATCACTTTTGTAAAAATCATAGAAAATCGAAAAATAATATTTTGGCTCTCAAAATTTTATCACATCTTGGCCACTTCATAATATTTGTTTTGAGTCCTATATCATCAAATTTGAAGCTTCCTAGCTAGGGTTTTGGGCCCCCTTTTTCCGCTGGACAGAAACTGTCAAGAACAGGGCAGTTTGGCTTCTTCAACTTGGGGAAGGTATTTGACTAGGCTACACTCCTTTGTTGGCCATGAAATTTTAAACGGATGTTGCCCTTGGAGTGGAGAATATATGGTTAAAATTTGGTGATTTTTAAAGCTCTAGATCTTGAGATATAAATTTTTCTTTCCTTGTTGTTCCTGCTGGGCAATTTGAGAGAGATGGAGTTTGCTTGGTTTCTCTTGCTTTGTTCTCATCTACTTTGTATTATTGCAGTGTATTTAGATAATATCTATCATAAAGTAGCTTTAATAAAGTGCTAGGTCATGGATGATGCAATTCAAGTGGCCATGTGTTGCATTCTTGTAGTTGGATGATATAATCTTGCTAAGTACTAGTTTGATTCTAATGTTGCTAGTTCCTCTTGTAACTAACTTGGTTACTTGATCTTATCCACTAGGTCATGCATGTATCTTGGCTTCCTGCTTGTTCTTTGTGCGGTTATTGCTCAATTTGATTGATCGGTCGGAGGAATATCTCAAGGATTTCTAGTTAGGGTTTTACCGGAAACCGTCTTAATATTTATACTATCATTCTCAATTCTCTTTAATAATTCTTGAATCCAAATTCCTTAAATCTCTTCAATAAATCCTTAAGTCTTTCAGTGTCCAAGGAAATCTTGGGGAAAATAAAAGTGCTATTTTTCAGAATCCGATAACTTTTACATACACTCTTTTTCCCCTTGGATAATTAATACGAACTCAGAAATCCGTTCCGGGTGTTGCTATATAGTGTCATCTAATAATATTCCTATTTCCACCAAAAACACTATTCATCACTTATTCTCTCTTTAATTCTTATAATTAGAAAAATGTCCTTGCATTTTCCCGAGCGTTCCTTAACCCTTTTACGGAACCACTGGACTTATACTAGATATCGATTTGGATAACATGAGACTACTTCCTCTGTTTGTATGCCATATCCTACTTTCTTGACGATAGATTATTCTTACCTAAGTTGTCAACCTATTGCATTCTTCATGACATATAAATATTGGAATCCATATCCATTCCATAATAAAAGTTTTAATTCCTACCAAAAATCAGGGTTCTTACAATGCTTATCCTAGAAACTATAATGCTCATATTAGGAATAATCGTGGTAATGCCTATAATCATTCTAGAGATTTTGTTATCACTATATTTCCCCGTATTGATAATAGTAATGCTTTTCGTGGTAATTCTAGATATGCTCCTAGAAGGAATCCTTATCATATTGCAAATAGGAATCAAGCATCTAGAAATGATATTGTTTATGTGAATGATTAGCCTATGCCTCGATTTAATTATGAAAGTACTCTTTTGCCTTATGATGTGCTAACATCTGGACCCTCAAGTAAAAAGGGTACCAAAAAGGTTTAATTGATTTGTTGTGTAGGTGTGCCTTGCTGCTAAGAAAGATGTGTGGTACCTTGATAGTGGTTGTTCACGACATATGACCGGTAATAAGTCTTTGTTGAACAACATTAAAAAGGTAACCACCGGAGTTTTAACTTTTGGAGATAGTAGCAAAGGTGACATTATAGGCATTGGTGATATTGGCAACAAAAGTTTCAAAATATGTGATGTACAATTAATCACGGGACTAAAGTACAACTTGCTTCTATAAGTCAACTATGTGATAATGGTTTCAAGGTAATCTTCTTTCCATCTTATTGTGTTATGTGATAATGGTTTCAAGGTAATCTTCTTTCCATCTTATTGTGTTATTTATGACAACGAGTGGAAATTGATTCTTAAATGTCCACGAAGTAAGAACGTGTATTCGTGTGACCTAAATGATTACCAAAATGTTTGTTTGATATCCATGAATGAGGATCCATGGTTGTGGCATCGACGGTTAGGTCATGTCAACATGAAACTCATCAAGAATATATGTTCGAGTGAACATGTACGTGGTTTACCAAAACTCAATTTCATTAAAGATCATATATGTGAGGCTTGTGAAATTGGAAAACAAATTCGAGCATCTCATAAAGCCAAATTCATGGTGTCTACTACTAGACCACTTGAGCTTCTACATATGGATCTTATCGGACTCATGCCCGTACAAAGTTCAGGAGGAAGTTCATATACTCTTGCAGTAGTCGATGACTTCTCTCGATATACATGGACGGAGTTCCTTAAAGAAAAAAGTGATGCATTTGTATCATTTGTTGCTCTTTGCAAAAGGATACAAACTCAACAAGAAAAGTCTATTGTTTATATAAGGACGGATCATGGTAAAGAATTTCAAACTTCCGAGTTTGTTGAATTTTGTGAAGCAAATGGTATTACTCACAATTTCTCTCCTCCTTATACACCTCAATCGAATGGGGTTGTTGAAAGGAAGAATAGAACATTACAAAAGTGGCCAATACAATGTTTAATGAATATCGTTGACCTAAGTATTTTTGGGTCAAAGCCATGTCAACGGCTTGTTATGTTCTTAATCGAGTTTTACTACCACCTATTAAAATGAAGACTCCCTACGAGCTTTATTTTGGTAAAACTCCTAAGATAAGCTACTTCAAGGTATTTGGAAGTAAATGATTTATTTTTAATACATAAGATTATTTAACGAAATTCGACCCTAAATCTAGTGAGGGTGTATTTCTTGGATATTCAAATACAAGCAAAGCTTATTGGGTATTTAATCTTAAAACTTTAACGGTGGAAGATTCATTGAATGTTGTATTTGACGAATCAAAACCACTTTCAAAGTTTAAAGATTTAGTTGAAGAGGAAAGTGATCCAAAAGAAGATTGTCTAGAAAATGTTGAAAATATTATTAGACAAGTAGAAACTTTAGATCATGGAACCCTAGTTCCAAATAATCCTCTTGAGATAGTTGAGGTCGATAATGGACTACCTTTGGATGTACCTTGGGTTAGAAATCATCCTATCGAGAATATCGTATGTGATAGAAATAAAGGTGTCCAAACTCGATCTCATGTTCAAAATATTGCTAGTCACTTAGCTTTTCTATCACAAATAGAACCCAAAACGGATAAAGAAGATTTATTAGACGAGGATTGGATTCTTTCCATGCAAGAAGAGTTAAACCAATTTACTCGAAGCAAAGTTTAGGAACTAGTTCCACCTCCACCCGATAGTTCTACTATTGGAACCAAGTGGGTCTTTCGTAATAAGTTAGACAAAAGTGGAATCGTGGTAAGAAATAAAGCACGACTAGTAGCTCAAGGTTATACACAAATGGAAGGTATAGACTACGATGAAACTTATGCTTCCGTAGCTAGACTCGAAGCAATTCAAATGTTCTTAGCTTTCGCTTGTAATAAGGGATTCAAAGTCTATCAAATGGATGTTAAATCGGGTTTCCTAAATGGTGTTTTAGAAGAAGAAGAAGTGTATGTAAGACAACCACTGGGATTTGAAGATTTAGAACATCCGGAATATGTGTATAAACTTTATAAAACCTTATACGGACTAAAGCAAGCTCCTAGAGCTTGGTATGAGCGGTTAAGCAAATTCCTAGTTGCTAGTGGTTTTAAAATGGGAATTGCCGATACTACTCTATTTACGAAGTATGAAGGTGATGATATTTTGCTCGTTCAAATTTACATAGATGATATTATCTTTGGTTCAACTAAAGAATCGCTATGTCACGAATTCTCGGAAATAATGAGTAAAGAATTCGAAATGAGCATGATGGGAGAACTAAATTTCTTCTTAGGTTTGCAGATTAGGCAATCTAACGAAGGCATTCATATATCTCAAACGAAATATTATAAGGAAATGCTTAAGAAATTTGAGATGGAGAATGTTAAACCCCTTAGTACTCCTATGTCTCCCTCGGAGAAACTAGTTGCGGATGCTACCGATAAATTGGTTGATATAAATAAATATCGTGGTATGATTGGTAGTTTACTTTATATTACCGTAAGTAGATCGGATATTCAATATAGCGTTTACAAATGTGCTCGATTTCAAGCGGTACCTAAAAAATCTCATTTATCCGCTGTTAAACGGATATTTAGATATCTCAAAGGTACCACGGAACTCGGTCTTTGGTATCCAAAAGGATTACCATTCGACTTAGTGTGCTATTCCGACTCGGACTATGCGGGTCACTTAATTGACAGAAAAAGCACAAGTGGTACGTGTCAATTCCTCGGTGGATGTTTAGTTTCTTGGTTTTCAAAGAAACAAAATTCCGTATCTTTATCTATCACGGAAGCCGAATATATAGCGGCGGCAAAATGTTGTGCTCAAGTATTGTGGATGAAGCAAACATTAGCCGACTATATGATTAAGTTCGATGCTATATCTATTTTGTATGATAATTCAAGTGCGATTGATTTAAGTAAGAATCTAGTATCTCATTCTCGCACCAAACACATAGATATACGACATCACTTTTTACGTGATCATGTCAATAAAGGTGATATATTACTGGATCATATTGACACGGAAAACAATATCGCCGATATATTCACGAAGCCTTTGCATTCTGAAAGATTCGCTAAATTATGATTACATTTACGAATGTTGGAATGCCCACAATAATTAAATATAGATTGTATCGTCTATATTTAATAATATTTTATTCGAAATATATGTCACTTGATTTTCTAGTCAACACACTCAAGCTAATTGTGTGAGCGGATTTTCTTGAAACCTTGGTACTTGAAAATTCAGATTTCTCTGCAATAAATTTGTTTAAAAATAGACATTATTGTATATAATGTTTATTTTTTGGCTAAAAACCATGTTGAACTTATTTCAATAAAATATAAATAAATTTTAATTAGTTTCAGTTTTGCATGGCCTTGAAATACGTAATGTTTCAAAACTCGGGCAAAAAGATGGAAACTAATTAAAATATGTTTAAAATATGAAATTCTATTTTTAGAATTATGATCTCATTTTTATGAGTATTAAAATATTTTCTGTGAATTTTTTATATCTTTGTATCTATTTATTACAATTTATTTTGTAATTTAGAGATATAAATTTATGAAAAATAAAATGAATTTCAACAGTCATTTGGCAGAAAATCAGTATTATACAATACTATATTTTATTCATTTCAGGTGTACGGATCTCAGACTTATCTCCCGTCTCTCTCTTCGACTCTCTCAAACCCTAATCGCCGTTCTTAATTTTCCGGCCAAACCAGAGCTCTTTCGATCAAAATGATCACATATTCGTGTTCCTTGTCATCGATTACATACAGTCTATACACAATCTCATCATTTCTATTCAAAAACCTCAAACCCTAGAAATCGCCTTTCGCGATTCTTGGTCAATTCGATGTTTTCTTGATCATTTCTCGTTCATTTCTTGTTGATTATGATGTCTTAATCATCATATATCAAAAGCCCTTTGTTTGGAGATTGATTTTTCAAGACCCTAAATTTTGATTTTGAATCAATTCAAGAAATTTATGAAATGTTTTACTTAGTTCTGATGTTTTGTAGGCAGTGTAAGTAATTTTTATACTAACTCTTATTGTTTGATGCTTAACTCGGTGGTGACTCGTCGGAACTCAGTGAGTCAAATGACTCAACTCGGACGATTCTTGAGTATTATGTGGTTGTTGCTTATTGTTATGTATTTGCGTATGTTTTTGGATGTCAAAAACCATGTGTATTACCCCCATGGTCAAGGTGCATTCCTTCTTGTTCATTCTCAGTCACTGTTTGATTGAATTAGTACTTGCTAATGTGTTTTGATGCTTTGTTATGATGTTGAATGTATTATTGTTGCTTAGTTAAGCTTGTTAATTTCATATTCTTGAGAAATGTGACTGTTTATATGGTGACATTGTGGTCATACTGCTTAACAGCCTTGGTTTAGATCTTGAGATGTTGTAAGCTTGTTATGCTCGAGGAAATTAGTTCTTGAACTGTACTTGCTCTGTTCTTGAGAGGAGTATTGTTCTTAATTTGCTTTGTGCTTAATTGATGATCCATGAGACTGATCTGTTATCTTGAATTGAGATTATTATGTGCTCTGTTCTTGCATTGATTCTAAGTCCATTGAGTGGTTTATGTTTTAAGTCTTTGGTATTGTTTCATTGTCTTGATGAGTCTTGTGACTCTGTTCTTGGGAGAGAACCTATGTGTGGTTGTATAAGTTATCTCTATTCAAACTTAAGTGCATTCTTATGTTAAATGTGATACCTGTATGTATTATATCTACGCTTACATGGTTATATTCTGTGTTGCTAGTTAGGATTGGAGTAACTTAGTTCCTCTAGTTCGAATTCTAGTTGTGATACTTCTAGAAGCTGTTGAATTCTGTGTATCTTGATATTTTTTAGCAGTGTGCACTGTGTCCTTGTGCCAGAAATATTTTAAATGGTTGATATGATTTAAATGCTAACTGATATTTAAATCTCTATGGTATATGTTTTGCAGTTTATATATGTATCATGAGTCTTAATACTTTGAGTGTTGAGATACTTCTATGTGCATGCCCTGCAGTGTAGAGTTATTCAATTTGTTACAATTTAAATTGTATGCATTAATTATAGATGTGCCGTGTTATATGCATATAATTGTTTAAGGTTTGCTTTGCCTCAATATCTGCACTCCAGCTACTTTGAAATGACCTTATTGGACTATTTTTGCATTTGTTTAACTACTTTGCAGTGTCAATTTGCCTTCTCTCCAAATTGCATTAAATGTATTTACTATTTTAAGTCATGGCTTATGTTTTCTGCTGGATTTTGGTAGTTATTTAACTGACAGATATTTTGATAAGTAGCCTTACCTCTTTGATGGATTGATGTGATTGTTGTACTATCCTGATTTCCTGCAATGTTTCTGCACTGTGCAAGCACTGTTTATAGTACTCTATCTGCACATTCTTGTACCTTTTTGTACTGTTGAGTACTGTAGCTTACTGTTCACATATTTAAATTTTTGATGTGTTTCTGCTATTTAAGGACATGCTAGTGCTGTGCATTTACTTGCATTCTCTATGTCTTCTCTACTTGTCTTTCTGCATTCATTTCTTGCTATAAATACCATGGGTGATAGTCAAGTAGACACCACACTAAATCTCTTTAGCTCTTCTCCTTCTGCACCTTCCACTTATCCTCCTGTTAAGATTAGGAAGAGAAGAACCGAGCTCTCTAACCCTAAGTTTGTCTCTTTGTCTGCCTTAAACAGATCCACCAAACCAAAAATGATACCTGGTTGTCTTATTCAGTTGTCTAGGGATTCTGAGTTGCTTGCTAAGTTCAAACATGCTAAGTGGGATGTCTTGTTGTCTTACCCTACAAGGAAGGTCTGTACCAGCCTTGTTTCTAAGTTTTATTGTAACATGGGGGTTGGGAATGGGGTAAATGGGGTACATTACATAACTTCTGTGATCAATGGCACTCCTATACTACTTGACCATATGATTTTGGGTAAAGTACTCAACATTCACCCTGCTGCTATGTGTCGCAGTCTTGTGGGCATCACCAAAACTTTTGTTTTTAACTATGAAGAGAAAAGACTATTTTTATCTGTTTTCTGTGGTGGTGATGTTCCTGAAAATATTTTTGAATCTTCAAATGGCTTAAACTATGAGCATTTTACCCCTATTTACCAAACCTTGGCTTTGATCGTTAGGGCAAATTATTTTCCCGCTCAAACTGGTAAAATTGTGTCTTTTGTTGAGATGAAGCTTATGTATAAGCTTGTCACTCAAAGGATTGATTTCAACTTAGCCTATATGATCGTTACCAAGATGATTTATGCTACAAAACAAGGGTATATGCCTTATGGTTTACTCCTTACTCAGGTTTTTGAACATTTTCACTTTGACACTAGCATCCCTCCTTTCTTCCATGTCTCAAATACTATATCAGATAAGTATGCTAGGGTAGTTGTGCCTTTTAGAGAACCTAATGATGTTTTGGTTATTGGTATGCCTGTTAATGCTCCAGTGAATGCTTCTGTCTTGCCTGTTAATGCTCCTGTGAATGCTCCTGCAATTCCTGTTGTTGCTCCTGCTATACCTGCTGTATCTGCTCCTGTTAATGTGACTGTTGTGAGTGCTTCTGATTATGATGATGAAGTGAGATGTTCTTGGACTTTATAAGATGAATATCATGTGTATAAGATGTATGGTATGCCCGGTGTGGCTTGGTTGTTATGTAACAAATTTTGAAACGTTCGATTTATAGCCGTCGTAATGCCGAAATTTCGTTAACCCTTTAAAAACGTGCATCACAGTAGATATATATTTCTGGTCTTGATAAGTATGTGACGTACCCTTGTAGATCTCGAGTCATAGATCGTTTTGGCGCGAGAATCGAAGCAAACGGACTTACGGTTTAGGAGTTATGGTCAAAATCGTAAAAGTGGTTCGAAACTATAAGTTCGAGTTCGTAACTGAAATTGAACCCCCTTAACATGAGTAATTCAGTGGAGAATCTTGGTAAATAAATATTAGAGATCATAAGGAAGATGTGAGAGAAAACCTCATGTCAAATGGATCGTTTTTCGATTTTATAAAAATGTTCGAATCAAAGTTAAGTGCGAATAAACCCCTTTGAAGAACACTTGGTTATAACTTTGGAAAACCACTTAGAAAGTGAACAATAAATCTCGAGGGTTAATCTTTGTTAATAAACGATCGACCTTAGAACTTATACGACTTAAGTACCTACCAAGCGTAAGCGTAATGACCTGCCTTAATAACGAACAAGTGTCGGATCACACCGGTGCTAATAAGAGTTACACTAGAGGGTGTATAACGAGATAACTTGAAAACGTGTTTCGACCTAAGTTAAGTACATACTTAGCCTTTTTAAAAGCGTTAAGTGATTAATCTTGAATACTTTGATTGTTTATAGATCACCGAGCTGACCCAGGACACGCTACCCCTACTCGACCACCAGGCAAGTTTCCAATACATTGGAACTGTTGTTGTGATAATATATATATGATTGATGGTTGTTATACATTTGTCACAACATGCATGCCTACTTTCAAGTTATATAGTGATACTTGTTCCCTGATTTAATGTTGGCTTATAAGCTAGATAGATAATATATCAGTTATAAGCCGGAAATTGCTAAGACCCTTAGTGAAGGGCATATGAATCTCATTCTTCGAATATAGACCGGGAGTCAGTATTTCTTGATATATTGTGATTATTTTCGGAGGAAAATATTTAAGTAAATATTTTCCTATTATTTATCTGATGAATATTATTTCAATATTCATTTGAGAATATTTATTTAATGAATATTATTTTGAATATTCATTCGAACTTTATTTATTTAATGAATATTATTTTGAATATTCATTCGAGCTTTATTTATTTAATGAATATTATTTTGAATATTCATTCGAGCTTTATTTATTTAATGAATATAATCTTTAATATTCATTTAAAGTTGATTTATTTATCGAATATTATTTCGAACATTCATTTGAGTTATTTATTTATCGAATATTATTTTTAAATATTCATTTAAAGGTTGGATTATTTGGTAAATATTTTTATATATTCATTCGAGGATTATTTATGAGCAATATTTTATAGAATATTCTTTAAATATTTATGATTTAATAAATATTCTTGGAATATTTATTCGATTCTTTTAAACTAGTTGTAAAATAACTTCCTTATTCAAATTATTATCTTTAATCTTCAAATACTATGTAAATTATTTCTGAGTCTTATTATTAATATTATTTTATCGAGGAAGGTTCTCAAAATTTTATTCTTCATTCAAATCTATCTTCCAAATTATAAGGGAACCTTACTTGAGAGCTGTTATTTATTTTGTTTGACTTCCCGGTCATAAATCTTTTGAAACTACTTTTTTCACTCGCGACTTGGTTGCTGTTCATCAATTGAGTCCTTGTGTTACCTCCTCATCATTCGAGGGGTAAGATTGTTGGAACAAGTTGGTATCCATTAATAAGCAACAGCTTGGGAAATATTGGTAAATTTTCCTTTCCAACTAGATACGACTACTTTGTGGAGTCTTATCAACAAGTATTATACTTGGGAAAAGGGGGAGGAACTTTACGTTTCAGAGTCATGGATGTTATTCGAACTAGGAGCCGTGTAAGTGGCCGAGTGGCGCCGGTCCATCAATGGCCCAACCATTGGCCGGGGGGTTCCAGAGGGCGGTTGACAAGTAAATCCGTCGGTGCTTCCTTCTACATGTAGAGAACAATGATGAGAAGCATTACATGCGACTGATCATCGTAAATGTTATGGCTTCTGGCGCGACATATGCTCCCGTATTAGTTCATCTATCAAAGTTAGAAATTTTCTGCAACATTATCTGTGTTGGCAGGGTCGAAAAGTGTTCAAAACTAGAATTGCAATATTTTCCTGCAAGTTCCTCTTTTATGATATATGACAATATCTTGCTTATATTCTGTATAGCAGATATTTCCACGGAATATATATTTTGAGTTACCTTGTAACTTCATCGTTTATATTATACTGGCACTATATTCGCTAATGCATGGCATATGGTCTCAAAGATATTCTTGAATCGTTATATATTGTTGTTGTTCAGTTATATATTATTGTTGGTGGGCCATTGCTCACCCTTGCGTTATTTATTATATCACAACAACATCTAGGTCTGATGGCCCGCACCAGGCGCACTCGATGTAAGCAGGTGACCCCAGTCGTAGGACTACCCGCTGAGATTGTTGCTGCCATTGCTGAGGTAGACTAGACTGGCAGCTTTTGTTTTCAGTATTAATTATATGTATAATTAATGTTAATCAACGGCAAGAAGTTTTAAACTTTTGTTGCGATCAAGTTTGTAAGAACCCAAATTTTCGGTAGAATTAAAACTTTTTGTTATATAATGATGTAAGAATGAATAATGGTTACGACTACGATGTAATAGTGGATCTTCTGAATGAAGGAATGGAATTCGATTTAAATATTTATATGTCTTGAAGAATGCTAATGGTTCACAACTTAGGTAAGAATAATCTATCTCCTAGGGGAATAAGATATGGCAATTCCAAGTAGGAGAATATTCTCATGTCATCCAGATCGATAACGATTAGTCCAGTGGTTCCGTGAAAGGGTTAAGGAACGCCCAAGAAGGAACAAGGACATTGTCATAAATGTAGGGAATAAAGGAAGAATAAAGTATGAATAGGATTTTTGGTGGAAATGAGAATATTATGAGACGACACTATATAGAAGTACCCGGAACGAAATTCTGAGTTCGTATTAGTGATCCAGGGGGAAAAAGAGTGTATGTAAAATCTGTCGGATTCTGAAAAATCGCACTTTTATTTTCCCCGAGGTTTCCCTGGACACTGAAAGACTTAAGGAATTATTAAAGGGATTTAAGGAAAATAGGTTCAATAATTATTAAAGAGAATGGAGGATGATAGTATAAATATTAAGACGGATTCCGGTAAAACCCTAACTAGAAACGAATGAGTTATTCCTCCGAACGATCAATGAATTAAGAAATAACCGGACAAAGAAACAAGCAGGGGATCAAGATATATGCATGTGCAAGTGGATAGGATCAAGAAACCAAGCTAGTTACAAAGCTAACTAGTAATCTTAGCAATCAAACCAAGTACTTAGCATTCTTTCTTATCCTACCACACCAAAATCAACACTTGTCCACCAAGATGATGTATGCCATCTAGTACCTTTAATAAAGTAACTTTATGTTAGATATTTTCATAATAATGCAATAGAGCAAGAAACCAAGCCAAGCAACATAAAATCTCTCCAAAGAACCTTGCATTCGGCTTTCATGAAATTAAAAAACAAAAAACCACCTTCCACTCCTTGTTTGATCTTGTAATTTTTAAGGTAAGTCCTATATTTCAAGAAAGTAATCTCCTCAAAATTTTAGCTTCAAACTCCATGTTTTCCATTTTCAAATAAATCATCCAAGCCTAGGGTGAATAGTGATTTCAAGAGACTAACTTTGATTTCTTGTTTTGTTTGGATGATCCAAGCTTTGTTAAGGTAATCTAAGGACTAGACAAGGCTTACTAAGTGCATACACACTCCAAGGAAGGTATAAACTTCAAGAACCTTAGTTTTTGTTTTGAGTTTTAATGGATGTTTTGATGATTATAAGATGAGGAGATGTTAGTATGTATAGATCCATGTATTTGGAGTTGATTGTTGTTGTTGTTTTGGCCATAATCAAACTTGGATGGATATGACTTGTCCTTGAAAGATTATGGCTTAGTTTGGATGATGATCATTAGATCTTGGTATATTGGTTGTTGATTTATGTTAAGATCATGATATTAATTTTGGAAATCGTTAGTTTATAGCCGTCGTAATGCCGAATTTTTGTTAACACTTAGAAACCAAGCATGGCAGTTAATATTAATTCCTGACCTTGATAATATTATGACTGGTCCTTGTAGATCTCGAGCCATAGATCATTTTGGCATGAGAATCGAGACATTCCGACTTACGATTTAGGAGTTATGGTCAAATTACTAAAATTTGTTCGAAACCGTAAGTAAAAGTTCGTAACTTTAATTGAACCCTCTTAAAGCATGTTACTCAGTGGAGAATCTTGGTAATAAATACTAGGGGTCATAAGGAAGGTAGGAAAGAAAACCACATATCAAACGGATCGTTTTCCGATTTTATAAAAATGTTTGAATCGAAGTTAAACGCGAACGAACCCCTAAAAACCCGCTTGGTTATAACTTTGGTAAAACACTTAGAAAATAAACGATAAAACTCGAGGTATAATCTCGGTTCGTAATCGATCGACTTTAGAACTTATACGACTTAAGTATATACCGAGTGTGGGTATGATGACATGTCGTAATAACGAAGAAATATCGGATCGTATCGGTAATAAAAAGAGTTACACTAAAAGGTGTATAACGAGATAATTCGAAAACGTGTTTCGATTTAAGTGAAGTTATACTTAGACTTTTAAAAGGTGTTAAGTGGTTAATCTCGAATGTTCTGATTGTTTATAGATCATCGAGCAGACCCAGGACACGCTATTTCCACCGACACCCGATTACCAGGCAAGTGTTCAAAACTTTGAACCTGTTGTTGTGATAATATATATATGTGATTGCCATTTTACATATGCCATAACATGCATGCCTATTGTCAAATTATATTATGATACCTGTTCCCTGAATTGATATTGGCTTATAGACTAGACTCGAATTATCATTTATAAGCCGGATTGTTTTGGTAAGACCCTTAGCGGAGGGCATATGATATTCATTCTTAAGTATAGACCGGGAGTCGGTATTTTGAGATATATAGATAGCCATGGAAACCCGGAGGGATTCCAATGGCAGATCATTATTTATCTTGAGGAATGTTATTATTAAACATTATTTATATTTCCATAAAGTATCAATTACTTGGAAATCTTTCGAAGAACGTTATTTGAATATTATCTCAGCCGAGAAATATTAAGTGAATATTATTTTTTTGAATATTCACTTAGAGTTTGATTTATTTAATGAATAATTACTTGATATTCATTGGAATTTTATTTATTAAATGAATATTACTTTCGAATATTCATTTAAGGTTTTATGTACGTGATGAATATTATTTTAAAATATTCATTGGAAGTTCTATTTACTTAAGGAATATTATTTCGATTATTCCTTTAAAGTTTTGATTACTAAATGAATATTATTTGGATATTCATTTAGAAGATTATTTATTAAATGAATATTATTTTCAAATATTCATTTAAGGTTTGACTTATTTATTGAATATTATTTTAAATATTTATTTGAGTTTAATTATTTAATGATTATTATTTCGAATATTCATTTAAGGAGGGATTTATTTAGTAAATAATTCCATATATTCATTCGAGAATTACTTACGAGCAATATTATGAGTTAATAATATTCCGTAATTATTATTGAGTTAATAAATATTCTTGGAATATTTATTTAATTCTTTTAAATTCTTTTTAAAATGATTTATATTATTCAGAGATTATCTTTCACCTCCAGATATTATGTAAAATATTTCGGAGTCTTTTTACGACTATTTTATCAAGGAAAGGTTCCCAACTCTTTATTTTTCATTTAAATCTATCTTAAAAGGATTTAAATGCTCGCTCAAACTTCCATATTATAGGGGAACCTACTTGAGCAATGTTTTTTATCTTGTTGACTTCCCGGTCATAAATCTTGTAAAACTATTCGTTTCACTCGCAACTTGGTTGCTGTTTATCAATTGAATTTTTGAGTAACCTTCTCATCATTCGAGGGGTACGATTATTGGAACAAGATGGTATCCTCTCACAAGCAGCAGCTTGAGAGATATGATGTTGAATTTTCCTTTCCAACTAGATACAACTACTTTGTGGAGTCTTATCAACAAGTATCATACTTGGGGAAAGGGGGACGAACTTTACGTTCAGAGTCAAGAACTTCTTTTCGAACTTGGAGTCGTGTAAGAGGCCGAGTAGCGCCGATCCATCCCAATTGGCCCAACCGTTGGCCGGGGAGATCTAATAGGGCGGTAGACAATAAATCCGTCAGCTCTTCCTTCTACCGGTAGTAAATCTAAATTGAGCTATACAATCTGCGACTGATCATCGTAAGGATTGGAACAGTGGGCGCGGTGAATACTCCAGCAAAAGTTCATCATTTAAATTCATTTATTTTCTGCAACATTATCATTGTTGGCAGTATTGGAAAGTATTCATAATCGGAATTGCAATATTTTCCTGCAAGTTCCTCTTTTATGATAAATGATAATATCTGGCTTATCTTTGACATAGCAGATATTCCCACCTATATAAGCATTTTGAGTTACCTTGTAACTTCATCGTTCATGTTATACTGGCATCATTTCCGTAAATGCATGGCATATGGTTTGAAAGATACTTTTGAACCGTTATATATTATCATTCAGTTATACATTATTGTTGGTGGGCTATTGCTCACCCTTGCTTTGTTATTATATCACAACAACAGCTAGACCCGATGACTCGCACAAGGCGCACTCGACGCTAACGAGGACGATGAGACGACCAGAGCTGAAAAAGAAGCTATTGGTAGGATAGATTCATTCTTTCAATACCAAGTTTATGGGCTGGTATGACTTATGTAAATGGATGGCAAAGAGTATGTATTCACATTGTAATTCTTTTGGATTGTAAGAACTCATAATGTGATTAAAAAAATTTGATGGTTACTCTGATTTCATCTCTGGGACTATAACGGGTGTGTTTTATATTGTTGTGTTGGGTCATGAAGATGTAATTTATTTTATGTTGAAGTAAGTTCAAGTATAGTGGATAGAAATGGAGACCGTAACGACCGGATCCCGGACCCTGGATCTGGGGGTGTTACAGAACTGGTATCAGAGCGTACGTTATAAACCCCAGAGATGAGGTGACGTTAAAACAGTAAATTCACTAAGATAATAAGAACTCTTGCCAAGTTCATAGTCGGACTACTTAATGTAGTGATGACCTATAAAACCCTTATGGGAACTCTTAAGTATCATGATAGTAACTTAGCTCGATATCGTATCGACGAGTAAGGCGACAGACCTTGAGGCATACGAGCAGCAACGCGATGATGCTTTATTATATGCTGAAGATTAGCGGGTAAATTCAATAGAGTACCCTACTGGAGACCCGGAAGAGGTTCCCGCAGATAAGGAAAATCCTGTTAGGATAAGGAGCTTACCCTCGAGGAATGAGGGCTACAGCCAGAAAGACTGTGATGATTAAGATATGGAGCTCAGAAAAGTGAGCATAAAGAACTGAGCTACTAGTAAGAGAACTAAAGATTCGTGTTGGATTCGTAGCCGGACTACTGGATGTAGTACCAGCGAGTAAGATAGATTGGAAGAATTACTTGAGATCTTTTACGGGAATAGACGAGAATCCTCAGAGACTTTCAAATTAACGAAGAAAGAGCTAGGGGGATGTATGATTATCAAAGACATCGATATAGGACAAGGAGCAGAGTCCTTAGAAATAGTTGAGAAGGAGGCAGCAAGTGCCATATCATTTGACAAATGAATTAGTATGAATATTGTCAGTAATAATTCGCCATGAGAAGGCAGATGTCATAGGTTGTAATTTATGGAACCAAATTGAGGTTAATGAAGTTGTTTTATTCAGGAAAATGTCCATTTTATGAATGAATCAGTTAGAAAGTGAAAATATTGGGAAGTGACAGCATGATTAGATAAAGTTACATAAGGAAGTAGTAAGCAAGACAATGATCTCAGAACCTACCAGAAGATAAGACCAGTGAGTCAAGATGAACTCGTAATGAGACTATTGTCAGAGACTAAGTATAGGGTTAATTTAACTCAGTGAAATGATGAACCAGAAATGTTAGATGCATGTGATTCAGAGGAATATTAAATTCTTTCTTTTCTTTGAATGGATTATAGTAGTTACCTTAAGTTTACTCCGATGCAGAATTATAATGGATCAAGTAATACGATCAGCAGTTGAAGAGAAAAAAAAATGTGAGAAAATCTTCCAGGAGCTAAAAGATGAAATTGGTAATGACCAAGAGTTGGCATGGTTTAATGGAAAAAGGGAGACTTTGTGCTTCTAACGATGCTTCGCATAAAAGATTAGGATGTGTGCTTGCGCAGCACGACAAAGTACTTGCGGATGCATTCATACAGCACGGTTCACCAGGTTCGGATGGCCTTAGTAGTGCCAATTTTTTTGGAATAACCAACTCCGACGGTAATGTTCCTTCTGAGACTAGTGGTTAGGTAGACTGACATTGGGAAATATTGAATATCAGGACGTATAGGTATCAAGATGTTGTGACAGGTTTCAGTTTGAAACTGTTGATTCCCTTCTAAGGGATGTATATAATTGGTTCCTTTCCAGTGGTTAAACTTCCAATCTGATGACGATTATTTCATTAATTATGACTGCTTATGATTCTACCTGCTTGGAGGTTCATAGAACTATTCTTCAGGTTTCGAAACTGGTCTCCTTAATATTACCAGTAGATGGATAGATTGACCAAAATTTCCCTGATTCTGGAAAGAACTTCAACGAATTTTGGCAAACCTTGTCTTTCTGATTATCAGAGAACATCATGGAAGAGAGTAGAAACTGGGGCGAACCCCGTGGATTGGGTAAAGTAGCCGCTATATGGGTTGGTGGTCAGACCCTGGTTATCGCGATCGATTGTAGAAATACAATGATGAAGTGAGATTGGGCGAAAACAGGAAATCTAAGTAAGAAACCAGCCGGACTGAGAAACTCCGGGATTGACTTAAGTGAAAAGGCTGTTATGCCAGGAATGGTAAGCTTGCGTGGCACATGGGATTTATAAGAATAGTTGAAAAGATAAAAGTAGAGGAAAGGTGACCAGAGACGGTGCCGAGATGTCGATTAAGACTTATATGGAGTAAAGTTTTGGAAAGGTAGAAAGGTATCAAAGAAGAAGGCACTATGCCGGTAATTGCTAGAAAAGTAATGCTATTAGCCAAACCCTAAAATCATATATTTTTATTTTAGTATGGCCAGTTGAGGCCAAGTCACAAAGGATTATCAAGTGACTAGACCAGCAATGAAAGGACAAAGCAGGGTTGCTTCTAAGTAAGCACCGACTGCAAGGGCTTCTGATATAAAGGAAACATTAATGAGATCGTAGGAATCTTTTACTGAACCCTTTGCAACCCATGTTTTGATTGGCAATTCACTAGATTTTTAGTATGGGGTCACCCGTACTAAAGTGATTCATGTGTATATGATTGTCCAAGATTACGAGTAAAAATAGAAGTATAGTGACTTGAGATGTATGATGTTAGGGTATTATAAATACCATGAATATTATGACTAAGGAAAGCAAACAATGAAGATTTATGAAGAGAGTATAGAAATGGTCAGAGATTGATCAGTATGCTGTAAAATTTTTGCCTAAGGTAAGTACCTTTGGGAAGAACGATAAGCACTAAGAGATTCACGTTGAATTCGACCAATATCTTCCAGAACGTCCTTGCTACCATTACCAAGTTCTTTAAGAAAGCAGATAGACATACGTTGTCTTTTGGAAGGTCAAATAGGCTGACAACTATCTAAAAGAAGAGGTTAGCTTTAAGCCACCGATCGATTATCAAATGAGAATGATTGAAAAGAGACCCTTATGAAAGATACATGATCTGATTGCCAATTATAGGATGCAAGAATTCCTTGGCAGTTGAATTAAGGATAGGATATCCATAAATAAGACAAATCCTGGGGAATGCACAAGGGATGGCATTAACCCTAATAAAGACATTGTGAATTCAAATGATATGAGTTGGATTTGCTAAGGCAACAATGACCTGTAAGGATTATAAAAAAAAGAGTTCTGGAAAGAACATAGACAGAATTATTAGAGTATTGATCAATGACGTTTTGCTATACCCTGTACCTAGAAAATACAGGAGGAATGATGAGGGCGACCTAAGAAACCTTACAAGGAAAAAGTTAATATACTGAGTTTTAAAATAGAAGTTTGGTAGAGAATGTAAGACACAATAACAATAATGCCAGATGAGGCATGTATGAAACCATGATGAGGTATGGATGGAACCCAAGAAGGTTGAGATTATCCTAGAACAAGAAAGAACTAAGAGAACAAATATTCCAGGTATGATTGAGGGTAACTTTGATAAAGTTCCCACGGGAAGGTGGAAGCAATGACTTATAGAAAAAGACTGATAGATATATTTTTCTCCTTCAGCAGAGCTTAAGAGAGAATGCTTTCACCCAACAGTGATGGGAATGAGGTAGGAAAGTTCGAGTCGGAATGTATCCAGAGAACATGGATTACAAGAAATTGTTAGTATCAGGAAAGGCCAATGAGATGGCCGACAGTCTAAGTATAAAGGAATAATTACAAATGTTCATACCGAAGAAACAGAATGATATTTGGAAGGACCTTGAAGGTCATATCGGAATGGAGGAATTTACATTCCTTCTGATGAATGTGCAAGAATTGACGGTAATAATAGTCTAAGTAAAGATTCGATTCCTGATGGAGTCTTAAGCTACGTACCTTAGAAGGTCCCGTTTTGAGGCAAACCAGGACAATGATACAAAATTGACGAAGTAAACCGTTAAGTTTCCAGTCTTTATGGAAGCTGCATGAGTGATAGTTTCATCAACCTGACATAGCTGCGAGGCTTGAAACTCTTCTGCAGTTTTATCTACTTCATGTAATATCTACATCAAGTTCAGGAAGTGTTCCTTATGGATAAGGAATAGTGATTACTTTGTCTCCCTAAAGGATTGAAACCCGTATGGTTAGCTATTAATGCACTACATAAACAACAAGAGATGGTGATTCTTCTAAGAAAGTAGATGACAACGTAAAGAAAAAGAAAGTGCTGCTATTGATAAGCTAAATGGCATGTTGATGAATGACAAGCAAGTTTGTGTTAGTGTACTTCTGTGCAAACAAGATAGAGAATATGAGGTTGACGATTTATGATGCTAAATGTATTCCCGTAGAAAGGATTAAGGGTAGTTGAGCCCGAGATTTGTTGGGCCATCTGAGAGTTTAAAAGTGTTCGGAAGGTGGCATTCGAGCCAGCTCTACCCCAAAAACTTATAGCATGATCGTAACGTGTTTCATGTGGCAAGGCTACGCCAGTAAAATGCAGATGCTCGATAGATGATAAGAGTACGAGCAGGTAGATATACGACCTGGTCTGACTTACGAAGAACAACCTGTGGAAAATCACGGATAGAAAAGAACAAGTGATGAGAAACAAGGTTGGCAGAAGTAGATTATATTGAATCTAAGTTATAGGGATCGGCTAGATTCATTTCGGAGAGTTTAAATTGGAATAACGTGATGATTATAGAGTAAATGTGACGGAATACCAATAAGGAGGTACCAAGTGCAAGAGGTGTCTCAATAAAGAGATAAAGGTGGAAGTAAATAACAGAAGTAAATAAGAATCAGATAATAAGAAGGATGTGATTGATAAAGAAAAGACTGGGAAAGCAACTATGGAATGTGAAGCAAGGAATGTTATGAATGGATTAATAAATGGGCTTTCTAATGAATTCTCGGGATGACAACCTGACAGTGTTAGTATTGTGAATATGAAAAAGCTAGTAGCGTGACATGGAATGTCAGTAACAATGGTGTCAAGCGAGAAACTAAGATTTAACCTGAAAGGTTGAGAGATTTTCCAAAAGTGAGTGTTGCTAAGGTTGAACCAGAGTATAGGTCCATAGAATAGTGGACAAAGCAGCAAGATATGTTGACTCGTGAGATTGCGATCGAATAGTATTGGATATAATTGTGATTTTTTTCTTCTTTAATGAACCTCTATAGTTCAGAGGAAAATTCTGAGTATAATATTTTACAATCATGAAAACTTTCTATAATCCTTTAGAATTCTTTTCTTTTCTTCTCTCTTATTCATCTTCTTTATGAATTGAGAAGAACAACCCTTTAAGGAGGGGAGGTACTGCTACATGACTATCTGTCTATGTGATAGAAGTCTAAGTGGAATACCATAACTTGTTTAATTGCTTGTCAAGTACTAAAGGCTGGCCCCCTTCTGTACTAGCTATGCAATATAACAAATGTTCAATTGATCATAGTGATCTCTCAATAAATCTTTCCACTTCTCTATATTGATCGAGATTGCGAAGATTAAAGCAATCAGGAAATGCACAGTGCGAGCGAGATTACCTCCGAATTCACAGTCCGATAGTGATACCAAAGCCACTACGGATATCAATAGGGATAATAGTATGGGACTGAATAAGAGCATAACCCGGATAACGTGTTGTACGAAAAGTAGCAAAGTTGATGGAAAAAGGATAAAGTACGTATTGTAGCACCAGTAGATATGTTAGAAAGGGTAGAACGACTAAGAATCGACCGGGAAACTGAAAGGTGAAACGACAGATTAAACGACTCTTGTTTTCTACCTGATTCCAGGACGGAATCCTTTTAAGGAGGGGAGACTGTAAGAACCCATTAAAACTTTTTGTTATATAATGATGTAAGAATGAATAATGGTTACGACTACGATGTAATTGTGGATCTTCTGAATGAAGGAATGGAATTCGATTTAAATATTTATATGTCTTGAAGAATGCTAATGGTTCACAACTTAGGTAAGAATAATCTATCTCCTAGGGGAATAAGATATGGCAATTCCAAGCAGGAGAATATTCTCATGTCATCTAGATCGATAACGATTAGTCCAGTGGTTCCGTGAAAGGGTTAAGGAACGCCCGAGAAGGAACAAGGACATTGTCATAAATGTAGGGAATAAAGGAAGAATAAAGTATGAATAGGGTTTTTGGTGGAAATGAGAATATTATGAGACGACACTATATAGAAGTACCCGGAACGAAATTCTGAGTTCGTATTAGTGATCCAGGGGGAAAAAGAGTGTATGTAAAAGCTGTCGGATTCTGAAAAATCGCACTTTTATTTTCCCCGAGGTTTCCCTGGACACTGAAAGACTTAAGGAATTATTAAAGGGATTTAAGGAAAATAGGTTCAATAATTATTAAAGAGAATGGAGGATGATAGTATAAATATTAAGACGGATTCCGGTAAAACCCTAACTAGAAACGAATGAGTTATTCCTCCGAACGATCAATGAATTAAGAAATAACCGGACAAAGAAACAAGCAGGGGATCAAGATATATGCATGTGCAAGTGGATAGGATCAAGAAACCAAGCTAGTTACAAAGCTAACTAGTAATCTTAGCAATCAAACCAAGTACTTAGCATTCTTTCTCATCCTACCACACCAAAATCAACACTTGTCCACCAAGATGATGTATTCCATGACCTAGTACCTTTAATAAAGTAACTTTATGTTAGATATTTTCATAATAATGCAAGAGAGCAAGAAACCAAGCCAAGCAACACAAACTCTCTCCAAAGAACCTTGCATTCGGCTTTCATGAAATTCAAAAACAAAAATCCACCTTCCACTCCTTGTTTGATCTTGTAATTTTTAAGGTAAGTCCTATATTTCAAGAAAGTAATCTCCTCAAAATTTTAGCTTCAAACTCCATGTTTTCCATTTTCAAATAAATCATCCAAGCCTAGGGTGAATAGTGATTTCAAGAGACTGACTTTGA
Source organism: Saposhnikovia divaricata (assembly GCA_036435485.1). Taxonomy (NCBI): domain Eukaryota; kingdom Viridiplantae; phylum Streptophyta; class Magnoliopsida; order Apiales; family Apiaceae; genus Saposhnikovia; species Saposhnikovia divaricata. Next base: position 166,253,021 of record CM071600.1, read on the forward strand.
TTTCTTGTTTTGTTTGGATGATCCAAGCTTTGTAAAGGTAATCTAAGGACTAGACAAGGCTTACTAAGTGCATACACACTCCAAGGAAGGTATAAACTTCAAGAACCTTAGTTTTTGTTTTGAGTTTTAATGGATGTTTTGATGATTATAAGATGAGGAGATGTTAGTATGTATAGATCCATGTATTTGGAGTTGATTGTTGTTGTTGCTTTGGCCATAATCAAACTTGGATGGATATGACTTGTCCTTGAAAGATTATGGCTTAGTTTGGATGATGATCATTAGATCTTGGTATATTGGTTGTTGCTTTATGTTAAGATCATGATATTAATTTTGGAAATCGTTAGTTTATAGCCGTCGTATTGCCGACTTTTTGTTAACACTTAGAAACCAAGCATGGAAGTTAATATAATTTCCTGACCTTGATAATATTATGACTGGTCCTTGTAGATCTCGAGCCATAGATCATTTTTCCATGAGAATTGAGACATTCCGACTTACGGTTTAGGAGTTATGGTCAAATTACTAAAATTGGTTCGAAACCGTAAGTAAAAGTTCGTAACTTCAATTGAACCCTCGTAAAGCATGTTACTCAGTGGCAAATCTTGGTAATAAATACTAGGGGTCATAAGGAACGTATAAAAGAAAACCACATATCAAACGGATCATTTTCCGATTTTATAAAAATGTTTGAATCGAAGTTAAACGCGAACGAACCCCTAAAAACCCGCTTGGTTATAACTTTGGTAAAACACTTATAAAACGAACGATAAAACTCGAGGTATAATCTCGGTTCGTAATCGATCGACTTTAGAACTTATACGACTTAAGTATATACCGAGTGTGGGTATGATGACATGTCGTAATAACGAACAAATGTCAGATCGTATCGGTAATAAAAAGAGTTACACTAAAAGGTGTATAACGAGATAATTCGAAAACGTGTTTCGATTTAAATGAAGTTATACTTAGACTTTTAAAAGGTGTTAAGTGGTTAATCTCGAATGTTCTGATTGTTTATAGATCATCGAGAAACCCAGGACACGCTATCTCCACCCACACCCGATTACCAGGCAAGTGTTCAAAACTTTGAACCTGTTGTTGTGATAATATATATATGTGATTGCCATTTTACATATGCCATAGCATGCATGCCTATTGTCAAATTATATTATGATACCTGTTCCCTGAATTGATATTGGCTTATAGACTAGACTCGAATTATCAGTTATAAGCCGGATTGTTTTGGTAAGACCCTTAGTGAAGGGCATATGATATTCATTCTTAAATATAGACCGGGAGTCGGTATTTTGAGATATATAGAAAGCCATGGAAACCCGGAGGGATTCCAACGGCAGATCATTATTTATCTTGAGGAATGTTATTATTAAACATTATTTATATTTCCATAAAGTATCAATTACTTGGAAATCTTTCGAAGAACGTTATTTGAGTATTATCTCAGCCGAGAAATATTAAGTGAATATTATTTTTTTGAATATTCACTTAGAGTTTGATTATTTAATGAATAATTACTTGATATTCATTGGAATTTTATTTATTAAATGAATATTACTTTCGAATATTCATTTAAGGTTTTATGTACGTGATGAATATTATTTTAAAATATTCATTGGAAGTTCTATTTACTTAAGGAATATTATTTCGATTATTCGTTTAAAGTTTTGATTACTAAATGAATATTATTTGGATATTCATTTAGAAGATTATTTATTAAATGAATATTATTTTCAAATATTCATTTAAGGTTTGACTTATTTATTGAATATTATTTTAAATATTTATTGGAGTTTAATTATTTAATGAATATTATTTCGAATATTCATTTAAGGAGGGATTTATTTATTAAATAATTCCATATATTCATTCGAGGATTACTTACGAGCAATATTATGAGTTAATAATATTCCGTAATTAGTATTGAGTTAATAAATATTCTTGGAATATTTATTTAATTCTTTTAAATTATTTTTAAAATGATTTATATTATTCGGAGATTATCTTTCACCTCCAGATATTATATAAAATATTTTGGAGTCTTTTTACGACTATTTTATCAAGGAAAGGTTCCCAACTCTTTATTTTTCATTTAAATCTATCTTAAAAGGATTTAAATGCTCGCTCAAACTTCCATATTATAGGGGAACCTACTTGAGCAATGTTATTTATCTTGTTGACTTCCCGGTCATAAATCTTGTAAAACTATTCGTTTCACTCGCAACTTGGTTGCTTTTTATCAATTGAATCTTTGAGTAACCTTCTCATCATTCGAGGGGTAAGATTATTGGAGCAAGATGGTATCCTCTCACAAGCAGCAGCTTGAGAGATATGATGTTGAATTTTCCTTTCCATCTAGATACGACTACTTTGTGGAGTCTTATCAACAAGTATCATACTTGGGGAAAGGGGGACGAACTTTACATTCAGAGTCAAGAACTTCTTTTCGAACTTGGATTCGTGTAAGAGGCCGAGTAGTGCCGGTCCATCCCAATTGGCCCAACCGTTGGCCGGGGAGATCTAACAGTGAGGTAGACAAGTAAATCCGTCAGCTCTTCCTTCTACCGGTAGTAAATCTAAATTGAGCTCTACAATCTGCGACTGATCATCGTAAGGATTGGAACAGTGGGCGCGGTGAATACTCCAGAAAAAGTTCATCATTTAAATTCATTTATTTTCTGCAACATTATCATTGTTGACAGTATTGGAAAGTATTCATAATCGGAATTGCAATATTTTCCTGCAAGTTCCTCTTTTATGATAAATTATAATATCTGGATTATCTTTGACATAGCAGATATTCCCACCTATATATGCATTTTGAGTTACCTTGTAACTTCATCGTTTATGTTATACTGACATCATTTCTGTAAATGCATGGCATATGGTTTGAAAGATACTTTTGAACCGTTATATATTATCGTTCAGTTATACATTATTGTTGGTGGGCTATTGCTCACCCTTGCTTTATTACTATATCACAACAACAGCTAGACCCGATGACTCGCACAAGGCGCACTCGACGCTAACGAGGACGATGAGACTACCAGAGCTGAAAAAGAAGCTATTGGTAGGATAGATTCATTCTTTCAATACCAAGTTTATGGGCTGGTATGACTTATGTAAATGGATGGCAAAGAGTATGTATTCACATTGTAATTCTTTTGGATTGTAAGAACTCATAATGTGATTAATAAAATTTGATGGTTACTCTGATTTCATCTCTGGGACTATAACAGGTGTGTTTTATATTGTTGTGTTGGGTCATAAAGATGTAATTTATTTTATGTTGAAGTAAGTTCAAGTATTGTGGACAGAAATGGAGACCGTAACGACCAGATCCCGGACCCTAGATCTGGGGGTGTTACAAAGTTGGGTTGTAATAATTATATTCGTGGATCCTATTAGTAGAGACTTATTTCAATTTCATCTCTGGGACTATAACTGGTTGTGTGTGTGTGTGATGTGATATTATTATGGAGTCATAGCATGTGTTTATTTATTTGGACTCAGGTCAAGGATTGTTTATGGAAATTGAGACCGTAACGACCAGGTTCCTGACCCCGGATCTGGGGCTGTTACAATATGTGAAGATTTGGGTAGTTTGACTGGTTTGGTGGTAATTATTTGTATAATTAGTTTTTTTTAATTCTCCTTCCTTATTTCCTCGATGTTAATTTCACTTTTTGGCATTATGTCAAAAAGGGGAAGAGAATATTCTAAAGGAAAGTTCAAAGGGAAGAGTATATAAATCTCTAGGGGAAGAGAATATTAAAATGAAAATTACTGTGTGCTAGTACTAACCTATTTTTTGCAGAAAAGACGACGTTGGAATTTAGTGATAAGTACCGACACTTATCACATGGGGTAAAATCTAAACTCGAACTTCTGCTTGAATGCTTGTGTGATGGTGTACATGTATTTAGGTGAAGTAACCCCAATTTTTATTTTGTATCATGCATACACTTAGGGGAAGTAGATCGCACACACTTATTTAATTTTCATGATTAGTTTTGACAAATACAAAAAAGGGGAAGATTGACTGGATCAGTACTTTCGCTCTTTAGGTTTTGGAATTTGTCAAAATAAAAGTGAAAATTAAATTAGATTTAGGATTCCACGTAGAATCCTCCCCAAGAGACGACATTTTCCGGTATCAAGTCAAACTTGTTAAACCTGAGCCAAAATCATTTTCAGACATATCTTTGACATAGACTTGGGATGATAATATCATATTAAATGGTATTTTATATTCTAAGTTATTTGTGTCCAAAGTTTTAGGCATCGGCTAAAAGCTCGTATATCGAGAATTTTCAAACACCGCTTTCACGAACCAAAATTGCCCAATTATTTAAAAGTGTGTCGTTGTCAAATTTTTTACTCTCAAATATTCTTGATATATTTGTTTAATATTTATATTTAATTTGCCTTGCCAAAAGCCATACCAAAAGACCCAAAACAGATTTTATTCCGAAAAAACCGCAAATCTTTATTTATCCGGATAAAATCTTTTTAAATTCAAACTTAAATATTCCTTGGACTTCATAGTCATTATTTCATAAGGAATATTATGTTTGAATATTTTTCATGTCAAAACTTTTGTCTAAGTTGTCAGTAAAGATAAATGAATTTTTCGGTTGCTCCGGAAGGCCATTTTAACATTCGAAAAATTCGTAAAAATACTTCCACATATCTTTTTGACTTGAAACCTTGGATATGTCCTTAGTTTCTTCATAGGACATTTTAGAATAAGTTTCGAAAATTTTGGATGACTTTTCTCCGGGACCCCTTAAATCGATACGTAATTGATTTAATGGTTGCTTAAAAGTCATAGAAGGTCAACTCATTTCAAGGTGAAATTTTGACCATAATCCTCTGGGCACATTTCTAGGGGATTCCTAAAATTTCGTAATTATTCAATGATTTTTCGATTTATTGCTTAATTCGCATTTTATCTTGTCGGTATGCGCATTTTTGGGTTTTTGTGCTTTCCATAAATGGTAAAAACATGTGGGCACATTTTTCCATGCATTTTTGAGTTACATGACAGCTCCTAGGACACAAGGAATGTTCCCCCCACACCTTCCTTGGTTTATGTGCATTTATCTCATTTATTTTAATCCAAAAACCCTACTAATACTTCTATATATACCCCCACTTCCACACATTTTTGTGCAAGCCTCCAAGAGTCAAAAAGATCTGAAGAAACACTCTTAGAAACACTCTCTCCTCTGCCCAAAAACATCAAAAACGTTTCTTGAGTTCAAGCCAAAAATATTTCATAGTTTTGCTCCATTTTGACTAGTTTTCTTCATCTATTCTTGCTCTCTTCAACACACCTTTGTTCACCAATATTTTTGTGGTCTTTGGACCTTGTTTTTACAGTTTATTGGTGACCTTTTAATCCTCTAAAAGTCGGCCCCCAAGCCCCATATTCCAGCGACTTTTCCGACGACTATTTTGGTGTGTTTTTGGCTTCGTAGCTAGCTTTTTCTCTTGTTTTCTCTTTAGATCTCAAGGGTTATAAGTTGGTTTCATATTGTTATAAATATTTATATATATAACCGAATATTTAGCTTTTATATTGTGATTGCTTGCTCATCTCTTACATATACTAGCTTATATTCACTCATCCTTGCACTTGGCCACTTATATACACTTGTTCTTGATGTTGATTCGTGTAGTGTATATTTGTGCGAGTTGTAAGTTGATATAAGAAGCATTTAAAAGGCTATACAAAGATTCTTGGTAAGTCCTTGATATATCCATTTATTTTGGGTAGAGACAAGGCCATTTAACCATCTTTTAGTTTGGTTTACAAAGTTATAATCTTGTTTACCTTAAGTGGTTTAAACTTGATTTTTATTAGTAGCCAAAAGATAAGGTTTTATTTTGTTCTTGTTCATCCTAGTCCTTGATCTTTAACTTGCTTTAATTATTTTACAAGGGACATAAAGGAACAAGACCAAGTGAACTTGTGTTTCCACAAGTTGCACCATTCGGCTCCTTTCTTTATACCATTCGGCCAAAGCCTTCTTTAAGGTTCTTTATTTTTATTTTCTTGCTTGTTCTTTGCTTGCTTTCTTGCTTGCTTGTGTGCTCTTACGTGTTTAAATTCTCGCACTAATTTTAATGCATAATAGCGGCCCTCGTTTTATCCTATAGATAAGCGAGCTACATTTCCGTACGTGTGAGTTGTGTTGTGATTAATTGTTGTGTGCTTGCATTCACGTTTAATTTATTGTCTTGCATATTTTCTTTGGTCCTCGCAATTGCGAGTTGAATATTTTTCTTTTGGTCCTCGCACTTGCGAGTTGAATATTTTCTTTCGGTCCCTCGCCTTGCGAGTTGAATATATTATTATATATATAAATTAATCACCACTTGCATACACCACTAAAGTACGTAGTTTTTCCGTTTGGCCACGTGAAGAGCTCGACTTTAACTAATAACGAATCTATTATTTTTAACGCGTAATAGCGTCCCCGTGGCTAGTACCGTAATATACTAGTTTTGCACGGACTTATTATATATCTCTCTTATATTGGTTGTTTGTAGACTTGTATTCTAATCGTTGCAGTGAGGTGAAGTGAGGTGACTCTTGTTCTAAGACCCAAGTCTTAGGCGTACTAACGGGGAGTTAGTAGCCTTCGCACCATGAAGAAAAGGGAAGACCCAAGACCTAAGATCTATGATCCAAGACCGGCAAAGTTGTAGAAGTACAAAGTCTTGTAAAAGGGTTGCTACAAGTCTTTGAGGAGGTAACGGGGAGTTACGCTCCAAGATAATTCTTGTAGTGGGTTTGCTATTTATTGTGAAGAGAATACGCATGTGTATTGCTCCAAGATAAATAAATAGTGGTCTAGGAGTTGTTAAGTCTTCTCCGCCTACTATAAAGGAGTTTCTTTATAGTGGAAGAAATCTCGAGTCCGGGGATGAGCTCGGGGACTGGACGTAGGGGTGAGCGGATCCATTAGGGGTTGCGCCATCGCGAACCAGGCTAAAATCGACCGTGTGATATTCTTTCTCATTCTCTTTACTTTCCGCACTCTAGTTACTTGTTGACAAGTAACATAGTTTAAAAAGAGATAAGAATTTTGAAAAAGCCAAGCTCTAAATTTTAAAAAGGTGATAAGCTATTCAACCCCCCCCTTCTAGCTTATCTTACCCATATACGGGACCTATTAGATGTAATGACCAAGTTTACTTGTGATAACACCAACACATCATCAACATCCTCTGTTGTGAGTTCAAGTCTTTCGGAATACTGCAAATGTGACAAAAAACTGTGCAACTGTGTAGCTATTAAGCTCACTTTTGAGTTAAATGACAGTGTTAATTTAGAATTTAGAACAACATGAATAATCTCTAACTTACCAGATCTATTCAGTGTGAATCAAAAGAATTCAAAATACCCTGATTAGATTAAGGTTAACGTAATGAAATGTGTGTCTAAAATCACAAATAGATCAGAGTTACGCATAAGTTGAATGAATCTTACTAAACTACGGAGATTAGTTAATTAAGACAACTTAGGTGATTTAAACACAGACTATCTTTATCTTATCTATGTGTTATTTGTTGAGTTTTAAGACAGATATAATCTAATCTGAAGCATGTAGAAACATAGAACAATAGAGATAAACAGAAAGATCATTTGTCGGAAGGACCATAGAAACAACAAAAACAAACTTAACAAAAACATTAACAACGCCCCCCACCTAAACCATCTAGGCGGCCTTGGCTGGGTCGTCAACGGAGTCTCCCCGGTTACGTGCATGGAGGATCTCCAACGCTGCACACATGGCAGCGAGGGATTTCTCCTCTTCAGCAAGGAGTTCATCTATCTTCTCCTGAAGGGCCATAACCTTCTCATAGAAGGACATAGCCTCAAACTCTTCCACAGAGACCTTCAAAATGCTTTTCGTCATCTTTGATGAAGAAGAAAGGAGAAAGGGTTTTGTTTTTGTAAATTATGTGTCTAAATGATGTCTACCCCTTCCTATTTATAAGCCCAGAAGTCCTAAAGACACGACTTAATATCTAGGGAATAAACGGGTGAAAGGTTAAGCGAAGGTCACACCTCTTTAATACACACTAGCACATGCAAAAGAGATTACACGGTGTCCTAGACTAATCCTGACAGATCATTTAGAAAAGATAAAAAGTAAAATATTATGTATGTAACTTGTTCCAAAATCATTTAAGTTTGATAGGTTAAGTCTAATCAACTTGAGACAAATAATTTTAGAGTACAGAGCACACAAAGCATTCGAGTATTTTGGACGAAAGATAAAGCAGTTAAATAATATCAATAATTAATTAAACCTTTCGACATCTCAAATATTGACCATTCGATATTGTCTGGACATTTTCTGATTCGATATCTCTCAACATTTGACTAGTCGATATCTCTAGTTAAGAAGACTAGTTCGATATCTCTAGAAAAGTAGTTGATCAACATCTCAAGCATAATATTCATTCGATAACTCAAACAGGAACATATATTCATTCGATATCTCTAGGAAATTAAGTGTTCGATATTTCCAGAGTAATCATGCAAATAAACAAGTAAAACAAGTAAAATCCAGAGAATAAAATTCACTGGCTGCAATAAATTGAACAAATATTAAAGATTATGAAAAGTTCAACATAACAAGCTCACTTGCCAACCTTGAGAAGGTTGCTTCATCCAGATCTTTAGTAAAGATATATGCCAATTGTTTCTCACTTGGAACAAAATGTAGTTACACAGTACCTTTCATCACATGCTCTTTGATGAAATGGTATCTGATGTCTATGTGCTTGGTTCTTGAATGCTGCACTGGGTTTTCTGAAATTGCAATTGCACTAGTGTTGTCATAGAAAATTGGAATCTTCTCAACCTTAACTCCATAGTCAAGCAGTTGATTTTTCATCCATAAGATCTGTGCACAACAACTTCCAGCTGCTATATACTCAGCTTCTGTTGTTGATGTAGAAATTGAATTTTGCTTCTTACTGAACCATGAGACCAGCTTGTTTTCTAAGAACTGGTAGGTGCCTGTGGTACTTTTCCTATCCATCTTACAACCTGCATAATCTGCATTTGAATAGCCTATTAGATTAAAACCAGAATCTCTAGGGTACCAAATGCCAAGGTTTGGTGTTCCTTTGAGGTATCTGAAAATCCTTTTAATAGCTACTAAATGCGATTCCCTAGGATCAGCTTGGAATCTTGCACATAAACATGTAGCAAACATAATATCAGGTCTACTAGCAGTTAAATATAAAAGAGATCCAACCATGCCTCTATAGCTTGAAATGTCCACCTTCTTTTCCTTAGTATTCAGCTCAAGCTTAGTGGTAGTGGCCATGGGTGTTTTTGCAGAGGAGCAATCTGCTAAGTCAAATCTCTTTAATAGATCAAAAACATATTTTGTTTGACTTATAAAAATTCCTTCATTTACTTGTTTAACTTGTAAACCAAGAAAATAAGTTAATTCACCCATCGTACTCATTTCATATTTACTTTGCATAAGTTTGGAAAACCTTTTGCAAAGCTTCTCATCAGTAGATCCAAATATTATATCATCTACATAAATTTGGGCAAGTATCATAGAGCCATTGATAGATCTATAAAATATAGTCTTATCAACAGTACTCTGGTGAAGTGATTCTCAATGAGGAACTGTGAAAGAGTGTCATACCAGGCTCTATGTGCTTGCTTCAGGCCATAGAGTGCTTTGAGCAAGTAGTAAACATATTCTGGAAAGTCTGGATCTTCAAAGCTACGAGGTTGACTAACATACACCTCCTCCTGCAGAATACCGTTTAGAAATACACTCTTGACGTCCATTTGATAGACCTTGAAATTGGCATGAGCTGCATAGGCTAGGAAGATTCTAATTGCTTCTAACCTTGTCACTGGTGCAAAGGTTTCTTCAAAGTCAATTCCTTCTTCTTGACAGTAGCCTTTAGCAACTAGTCTAGCTTTATTCGTTGTGATTATGCCATTCTCGTCCATCTTATTCTTGAATACCTACTTAGTGTCAATCACTGATTTGTCCTTAGGCTTGGGTACAAGTGTCCGTACTTTATTTCTTTCAAACAGGTTTAGCTCTTCTTGCATTGCTAAAACCCAGTCTGGATCTAGAAGAGCATCTTCAACCTTCTTAGGTTCTTCTTTAGAAAGAAAGCTGTTGTACAAGCATTCTTCTCGAGTTGTTCTCCTAGTTTGGACTTTTGCATTGGAGTCACCAATTATAAGTTCAAAAGGGTGATCCTTAGTCCATTTTCTTTGTGGTGGTAAGCTTGACCTTGATGAAGTTACTTCATTCTCTCTATGTTGACCATTTTGATTTGTTGTTGAGTGTTGACTGTGAGAAACTCCCCCTGAGTGTATGGACCTCGTGTTGACTGGGGTTCTAACAGAGTTGTCAACAAATATTTCTCTTTGATTCTCAACTGATGCTTCAAAATGATCTCCACCAGATGGTGTGAGTTGCTCTCCTACAGATGGTCCATTCTGCATTTTACTTGATAGTCCATGTCTGTTCTCTACACTCATCATTATCCTCTCTTTATCATTATCTTGCTTTCTTCACCATTTGTCCCATTCTCGAATTAAAGTGATTCATGAAAATTTTCATCTACAAGGCCAGATATTTTCTTGTCGTCGAAGACAACATGTATGGATTCCATAACAATGTTAAGTCTATGGTTGTAGATTCTATAAGATTTTCCAGCTGAATATCTAACAAAGATAGCTTCATCTGCCTTTGAATCAAATTTCCCAAGGCTCTCGCCATAATTATTCAATACAAAACATTTGCATCCAAAGACATGCAGAAAGTTAATTTTTGGCTTCTTGCCTTTGAATAGTTGGTAAGGTGTCATGCCTTTTGCTTGATTGATCAAAGATATGTTCTGAGTGTAGCATGAAGTATTAATAGCTTCAGCCCAGAAATATGTTGGCAATTTTAAGTCTTCAGGCATAGTCCTTGCAACTTCAATAAGAGTTATGTTCTTCCTCTCCACTACACCGTTTTGTTGAGGTGTTCTTGATGCAGAGAATTCTTGAGTAATTCCTTCTTCTTCACAGAACTTTCTTAACACAGAATTCTTAAACTCAGTCCCATTGTCGCTTCTAATCCTTCTTACTCTTGAAGATTGGATTATTGTTGATTGTCTTGATGTACTTGACAATGATTCCACTTGCCTCATCTTTCGAATGTAGAAAGAAGGTCCAAGTGTACTTGGAGAAATCATCAACAATTACAAAATAGTATTTCTTGTTAGATATCGACAACACATTAACTGGTCCAAATAGATCCATGTGCAGTAGCTGTAAGGGTTGATCAATTGATGACATTGACTTTGATTTGAAAGAGGCCTTCTTTGGCTTCCCTTTCTGGCAAGCATCGCATAGTCCATCCTTGGAGATCTCCAATTTTGGAATACCTCTAACCAAATCCTTCTTGACCAATTCATTCATGGCTTTACAACTCAAGTGAGACAGTCTTTTGTGCCAAAGCCATCCTTCATCCATGCTTGCCTTGCTGAAGAGGCATGTAGTAGAGTTGGCACTTGTTGAGTTGAAGTCAGCAATGTACACATTTCCTTTTCTGTTTCCTGTCATCACTACCTTGTTGTCATTTTTCTTAAACAACACAAGCTTCAGATGTAAACCAGACATTTTAATTCTTATCACATAGTTGACTGATACTCAGCCAGTGCTACTTCTTCAATGACAACATTTCCTTGTGAAATCAAGCCATATCCTCTAGTATATCCCTTGTTGTTTTATCCAAAGGTAATGTTAGGGCCAGTTATCTCCTCAAACTTAGTGAGCAGGGTAGAATCTCCAGTCATGTGCCTAGAACAGCCACTATCCATGTAAGAACCCAGATTTTTGGTAGAATTAAAACTTTTATTATATAATGGAGTATAAGTGTAACAGTGGTTCTAATGAATAAATATTGAGTGGATTGGATTCAAATGTTTATATGTAATGAAGAATGCAATTGGTTGATAACTTAGATTAGAATAATCTATCTCCTAGGAAAGTAAGATATGGTGATTCTAAACGAGGAAGAATAATCTCATGTCATCCAAATCGATATCTGTTATAAGTCCAGTAGTTCTGTAAAAGAGATAAGGAACGCTCGAAAGAGAACGAGGACATTTTTCTAAATACAGAAAATAAAGAAATAATAAGTGATGAATATTGTTTTTGGTGGAAATTGGAATATTATTAGACGACGATACATAGAAGTATTCAGAATGGATTTCTAAGTCCGTATTAATGACCAGTAGGCAAAATAAGTGTATGTAAACGATATCAGATTCAGAAAAATAGCACTTTTATTTTCTCCGAAATTTCCCTGGACACTGAAATATTTAAGGATTTATTAAAAAGATTTGAGGAATTTAAATTCAAGAATTATTAAGGAGGATTGAGAATGGTAGTATAAATATTAAGAAGGTTTTCGGTAAAGCCCTAACTAGAAATACTTGAGATATTCCTCCGAACGATCAATGAAATTAAGAAATAACCGGACAAAAGAACAAGCAGAGAACCAAGGTGCATGCATGTGCTAGTGGATAAGAGCAAGTAACCAAGTTAGTTACAAGAGGAACTAACAACATTAGAATCAAACCAAGTACTTAGCTTTATCTTCTCATCTTACCATTACAAACCAACACTTGTCCATGTAAATTGCATCATCCATGACCTAAGCACTTTAATAAAGCCACTTTATGAGATATTATCATCAATAATTCATTTTGGCTAAGGATGAGAGCAAGGAACACCATTCTCTCTTTTTTACAACTTTCGGCCAAACAAACAGCAGCCCAGAAAAACGGCCATAACTCCTTCGTTTCTCAATGAAATTTTGCGTTCTATAGCTTGTTAGAAAGGTATTGTGATGTTCTACAACTCTTCTTTAGGACCCTCATCCTGAAAAGCAAGGTAAGTACCTCGTTTTTTCAGTTCTTTGAACAGATGAATAGTAACTTTCAAGAACTAATTTTAGTTTTATTGTTTCTTTGGATGATCTAAGCTTGGTTAAGGTGTTCTAAGGGCTATACAACTTTTATTAAAGCTTATACACTCTCCAAGGAAGGTATATCTCACCTAAACCCTAGATCTTACTTGAAGTTTTATGGATGTTCATGATGGTTTTCTATTAGTTATGATCATGGTGTTGATATAAGCATGTAAGCATGATTATGTAGTTAGTTTTGTTGATCTAAGAGATTTGATGGTTATAATGATGAAGAGAGATGTTCATGGACTTGTTAAGATGAGTATTATGTGTGTAAGATGTATGGTATACCCGGTGTGGCTTGGTTTTGTTGAAACGAATTTGGAAATGTTCGATTTATAGCCGTCGTAATGCCGAAATTTCGTTAATCCTTAAAATCCGTGCATAGTAGTAGCCTTAGGTTCTTGTTCTTGATAAGAATGTGGACTGCCCTTATAGATCTGGGGTCATAGATCATTTTGGCACGAGAATCGAAGCATTTGGACTTACGGTTTATGAGTTATAGCCGATTTAGTAAAAGTGGTTCGAAACGGTAAGTGCGAGTTTGTAACTGAAATTGAACCCCCTTAACATGAATAATTCAGTGGTGAATCTTGGTAATTAAATATTAGAAATCATAAGGAAGGCGTGAAAGAAAACCTCATGTCAAACGGATCATTTTCCGATTTTATAAAAATGTTCGAATCGAGGTTAAGTGCGAATGAACCCCTTAAGAGAACACTTGGTTATAACATTGGAAAATCACTTAGAAAACGGTCAATAAATCTCGAGGTATAATCTTTGTTAGTAAACGACCGACCTTAAAACTTATGTGGCATAAGTACCTATCAAGTGTAAGTATAATGGCATGCCTTGGTAATAAATAAGTGTCGGATCGTAACGATGTCAATGGGAGTTAAGCTGGAAAGTGCATAACGAGATAACTTGGAAATGTGCTTAGTATAAGTAAAGTACATGCTTAGCCTTGCCATATGCTAAGTGATTAATCTCAGATATTTTGATTACTTATAGATTGCTGGACTGACCCGAGACACACTACCCTTACAGGATTACCAGGCAAGTTTCCAATACTTTGGAATTGTTGTTTTGATAATATATATGACTGATTGTTGTTATACAAATGCCATAACATGCATGCCTGCTTTCAAAGTATATTGTGATACTTGCTTTATGATTTGATATTGGCTTATAAGCTAGATATGAGTTATATTAGTTATAAGCCGGATATTGCTAAGATCCTTAGTGAAGGGCATATGATCTTCATTCTTTAAGTATGGACCGGGAGTCGATATTTTGAAATATAGAGGTAGTCGTGGAAACCCGGAGGGATTCCAGCGACAGATTATTAATCTTTCGAGGAATATTATTTGAGTATTATCTCAGTCAAGAAATATTAAATGAATATTATTTCTAATATTCATTTAGAGTTTTAATTATTTAAATGAACATTATTTGGATATTCATTTGGAATTTTATTTATTAAATGAATATTATTTTCGAATATTCATTTAAGGTTTGATCTATTTTGTTAGGCCGAATACACGATTATAATCAAGATCGTATGAGATATTAACAATAAAATACGCGTTTAAACAATTAAAAACTGTTTCGAATTAATAACTCCTCTCTCAGTGATGTAGAATATCACAGAGAGCTGCTTAGGTTACAATGAATAATGTTTTTCAAAAATCGATACCCCTCTAGGGTTAACCTAACTGTATTTATAAGATATACATGTTAGGCCGAATACACACTTATAATCAACTAAGTATGAGAGAATAACAATAAGTTCTTTAAAAGCTTTAAAAATTGTTTGAATTAACTACTTTCTCAGTGATGTAAATTATCACAGAGAGCTGCTTAGGTTACAATGAAAAATATTGTATTACACGATCGATTACCCTTCTAGGGTTAACCTAACTGTATTTATAAGATATACAGCTGCTATACAATCAATAATTGACTCCTATAAATTAGCTTTACAATTGATATCAATTACGATTGCTACACATCTCCTTAGTCAACTCAATCTCTTTGACAGCTATCCAATCTTCAAAGATATTGCTTCCAAAATTATCTTCAATAATTCTTCAAACACTGTTGACAAGTAGACGCTTCCTCCAGACAGAGTTTAACAAACTCTGTCGAGCTTCCATTGTCAGCGTATAGCAAACTCTGTTCAGCTTCTAACTGTCAGAGTTTAACTAAACTCTGACTGCTTCCTGTTTAAACTCTGTTTTTCCCTGCAAAACTTAAACAATGATATTAACCATATCAATTATATAATACAATCTCCCCCAACTTGTTAATTAGTAAAAATGCACAAGTTAACAATAATTGATGATGTCAAAACAATTTCATACAAACACAGTGTTTATTAAAATAAGCAGAGTTTAAACTTGACTTAACAAAAATCTACAGATAACAAGAAAACTCTTACAGACTTTAATCTCTAATCTCCTCAAGGTCTGGTGTTGTTCTGAGATAATCTATAAGCAATCTTCTCTCTGCATTTTGAAGTTCAATCTTCATAGCTTCCTTAATCTCTCTTAGCTGAGGATCACTCTCATCTGTCTGATAGATAGCAGATCTAAGATCATAGATTTTGTTTCTCCTCATCTCATTTCCCAGCCTGATAAATTTCACTTCCTATGACTGTGAATTGAAGTCAAGTACTGTGATTCCCAAATCAGTCTTCAGCTTTGCAGTACCCTTCTTCATTTCAATATAATTTCCATTCCAGTCTCTATACTTAGGAACATATCTTCTATTGCACTTCATCCCTCTGATTGCCAAATTCTGGAGCATTTTCTGTCTGAGCACATTTGCAACTGATTGAGTCCTTTGACTATTCACCTTGAAAAGATATAGAACATATTCTAGTTCTTCCCAATATTTCAAGCCAATATCATTCTCACCAATTCTAAATACTGTCCCATCAGCCATGAAGTACAAGAGAAAATCCTTCTTTAAACTCTTCTGATAAACTAACTACACTGGTTCCAGTCTTTCCAAACTCTATTGAGTGACACCACGACCTGGAACAGCCAGTGAAGAAGGATCTCTGGGACCAGTATATTGCCTTCTGTCTTTGTGTGAGCCTAGACCAGCCTTATTGTTTCCAACCTTACCAGACAAAGCTCTTCCATCAGAAAAATCCATAGAAGCTCCAGATAATTCATTTGGATCATGAAGTGTTCCTTTACCAAAAACTGATTGCAACTGAGAAGATAAAGGTCTAGACACAACTTGTGTAGCAACAGAGGTTGTGTTTTCTTTCTTCTGTACAACTTGTGTAGAAATAGAGGTTGTATCTTTCTTCTTTGAAACTTCTCCTTCAATGCCTTTCAACTTGAGTTTAGCTTCTGCTTCTGTTGATTTCTTTGATAAATGTGATCTTTGACCAGCATCAACATTTTCCTTGATCACAATGCCTTTAAGAACAGGCCTAGGAGCTTTTCCTTTCTTTAACTTTCCAGACTTTAAAGCTTTGAGATGTTGTTCTTGTAAACTCTTTTCTTCAGCTTTAATATCTTCGATTGTAGCTCCTTCCTCATTTTCTTCAATAAACAACTTAGCAGCCAACTCCTCATCAGTTTGTGGATTAGAAGAGAATACCAAACTCTTGGTCTTTTAAGTACCTTGAGTATCAGTGTTTATCCCAGCAAACTGTGATTTAGAAGACCTGCTAGATTTCAGAGTTTGAAGTTCTTCAGTTTTGCCCCTGCCTTTATTACTTGCTCCTCCATCTCCAGCATTATCCTTTCTGATCAGAGTTTGAGATTGCTTGCATTTGTCTTTAGCAACTCTCTCCCCCTTTTTGACATCATCAGGCATAATAATAGAAGTGATTAACTCCTGGGAGGTAGCAATAGAATCAATCTTTAAAGACATAGCATTTTGATTTTCTTCAACTTTGCTCAGCCTGTGAGACAAAGTTTCTTGATTCTGAGAAAGATATTGAAATTTGTTCTTGCTGTCAAGTTTAATCATATCATCTCCTCTAACAACATCACCTCGAACATCAGAAATTGCCTTTTGACACAGATCAAACCTAAAATTGAGAGTCTTCACTTTTACAACTGTAGCCTTGAGACAAGACAGAATCTCTGGATTTGTAATTGTTCTGGAAGTTCTCTTGACAAATTCAGCTGCTCTTGCAACAGGAAAGATACAAGTGTCCTTGTACCAGTCATTTGAAAATTGTTCATAGTGTTCTTCTTCAGCATCTGCTTGATTTGAAAGACCAGCAAAATCTTTAACTTTAGCATCAGTCTGGACTGGTAAACTCTGAGAAGAGCTTGACTCAGTATTCCCTTCAGTTTCAACTTCAATTTCAGCTTCAACATGATGACTGGATTCAGGAATTGGAATAGATTCATCAGCAGTTTCAACATTCTCAACAACATCCTCTGCAACAGTTTCAGCAGTAGGTTCAACATTCTCTACAACAGGCTTTACAACATCCTCTGCAGGTTGCACAATAGGCTCAGAGTTTGTCTCCTTAGATGGTTGATCAATTTCCTCACCCTGTTCAACAGATTGATGAGCATCAGAGATTAACTCAGTATGAGAAGCCACTGTTTCTTCATGTACCACAGTGGTTTGATTTACTGCATCAGTTGCTTCAGAGAATACAGCAGGTGAAGAAATTGGAATGTCCATGTTCTCAGAGAATGGGAACAATGGTTCAAGAATTTCATCCATTTGAGCATCAGCATTTCCATCTCTAGCTATCTCAACAGCAGATATTTCCTTAGAAATATCATCTAGAGCTTCAATATTTAGTTCTTCATCTGAGTCTTCAAGAATTACTCTCCTTCTCTTAGCTGGAGGATTCACTTCTGCTCTCTCTTCTTCTGAGACAGAATCATCAAGTATAGATGGAGATTTAGGTTTGTTAGCCCTTTCCTTTCTAGCCCTCTTTGGCTTAGAAGCTTCAGCAATCCTTTGTTTTCTTGATGGCCTTATAGCCTTGCTTTTCTTTGATTTCTTTGGATTGGATTGTGGTTGAGGTTGAGGGTGTGATGAAGATTGTGGTTGTGAAGTAGTAGTAATGGTGGGTGGAGATGTAGGTTTTTGTGGTTGGTTGAGAAAGTTTCTGAGGGCAAGAGGATAGATAAACTCTGGTACTTGCTCTTTGTTAGCATCCTTATTTGTCGAATCAGAAAACATTCTTTTATGGCATTGGAAAGGTTGTATAACATCCTCATCAGCAATTGCCAAATTAGGTAAACAAGCAGAGAATAAACATTGACAGAAACGTGAGAAATAAACAGTTGTATTAGATTCTGCAAGTTTTTCACCTAAATTCATAAGTACTAAACGACCAAAATCAAAGTTACTCCCATTAAGAAGAGAATACCCGATTTGAAGACTTTCACCAGGAATTGCATCCCAGTTGGTGACCTTCTTGCCAAACGCTCGAGTAATGCAGTCAAAGAAAAAGCTCCACTCCTTCCTGAGCCCTGGCCTTTTGACATTCCCAATCTTATTCAAAGGAGCAGAAAACCTTATTTGCTGTAACATTTCTTTTAATTGACTCTCAACAGCCATAGAGTATGAAGTGTGAGTATCAAAATCCAAAACCTCACGAACAGTTGCAGGAGTTATGACAAACTCTTGATCTTCGTAAGTAAACACAATTGATGGAGTCCCATTCTCTCCACCATCATCATAAACAGAGTTTCTCCAGAAGGTAGAGATTTGTGTGGCCGAGAGTTTTTCTGGTTGGACAAGAGCCTGACCAATTTCGGAGTCTCTTAAGAAGTTTTGAATCAGATGAAATGATTCTGGGGCTTTAGCAGTGTCTAGTATTGCAGCATAGTTGTTTGTAACGAAAGTTAATCCCTGAGCCACAAAATTCTTGGTTGCCATTAGAACAGTGTAATAGAGAAGAGAGTGTGTGGAAAAGTGTTTGTGAAAATGCTTAAGTGAAAGTAATAGAGAAATTGTGTGTGATGTTGTGTGTTCGTGGATGTAAAGATGAAAAAGTGAATAATGAAATGATTTTGATTAGATCTGTAATTGAAAATCAAAACCCAATCGTTTTAGACATTAAACACGCAACCAATTTCTTGTTAAGTGTGTGAGTGGGACACATGTCACATAAACAGTGGAACAGTTATTTACACGCGCAATAATAATGCCTATTATTACTGATGTTCTCTCTCCTATTTCCAATAAGCTTTAACTGTCTGACACAATTAAACAACTGGCACATATTACATGCAAATTTCAAAAACTCTTTGTGTACTCCAAGTATATGTTTTGTCTGAAATAAAATATTACCTTAGAGTACTCAACAAAATCCAACAGTGTTTATCAATTCTCCAACTTAATTACTGTTATCCTTTCAAACACTGCACAGTTGTGAATATACGTGTGTGTAGAGCAGAGTTTACTAGATCAGTATTTAGAGCATCTAGTATTTCATAAAATCCATAAAGTAAATCAGTAAACACTGGATGCACAAACTCTCATAGTAAACACTGAATATATGATGAATGCTAAACTCTGTAGTAAACAGTTTATATACAATAATATTTAATTAATCTATAATCCCCATTTTTTTTTTTGGTTTTCTCCAGTAATCAGAGGTTGAAACTAGTCACCAAAAATCCTATAATTTTAGCCCTTATCAATTTGATAAGTTCTTGGATCTTTCTAGCTTTCGACTAGTCACCAAAAATTAGAGAATTTTAGCCCTTACTATATACCAGTAAGTTCCTGGGTCGTCCTAGTTACAAACATGATCTCAAAGGAGTTCTAACAGTCTATATATTTTAGCTTTTGGGTTATTCTAATAATAGAATCTAATTTAACAGTGTATAACTAACAGAGTTTAGAGCTCATCAACATCAGAAATTATTTATGAGAGGCAATAATGCACACAGTATTTACAGACTCAGAGTTTAGGATAAATAAACTAAGCGATGCTATAAATATAGAACAGTATCATGCTGTGTTAACTTTCTGCACAGTTTAAGATTAGATCACAGATAACTTAGAAGGATTCATGACTAATTACTGAGAATAATGTTTCATACATGTATCTTCATCAGTGTTTATGTTCAAAAAGAAACATTATCAGAGTTTCTCAGAGTTTATTCAATCAGTCAACAGTGTATAACTTAAAAAGCATGCTCACAGAGTTTAACAGTCATTGAGCAGAGTTTGTATATCAGAGTTTAGCATACCACAGAAATATGAGCAACACAGTACATAAGTAAAGTTTTGAGTCTAACCAATATCTCTATTGAAAACCAGAGACCATTCCTAGTTCATTTACCAGCCTTGTAAATATAGCTTCACTCAATGGCTTGGTGAAGATGTCTGCAAGCTATTGTTCTGTAGACACAAAATGAAGCTCAATATTCCCTTCTTCTACATGTTCTCTGATAAAATGATACCTTATGCTGATGTGCTTGGTCATTGAATGCTGTACTGGATTACCTATCATAGCAATAGCACTTTGATTATCACAGTAAATTGGTATTTTACTGTACCTCAATCCATAATCCAGTAATTGATTCTTCATCCACAGAATTTGTGCACAACAGCTACCAGCAGCAATATACTCTGCTTCAGCTGTAGATGTAGAGATTGATTTCTGTTTCTTGCTGTACCAAGAAACAATTCTATCACCAAGAAATTGACAACTTCCACTAGTACTTTGTCTGTCTATCTTACAGCCTGCAAAGTCTGCATCAGAGTAACCAAGAAGCTTGAAGTCTGATTCTCTTGGATAACACAAACCTAAAGTTATGGTTCCCTTAAGATATTTGAAGATTCTCTTCACAGCTGTTAGATGTGGTTCTCTTGGATCTGCCTGAAATCTTGCACAAAGACATGTTGCATACATGATGTCAGGTCTGCTAGCTGTTAGATAAAGAAGTGACCCAATCATTCCTCTATAGTTTGTCATATCCACTGGTGAACCTGTGTCTCTATCCAACTTTGTTGCTGTTGCCATGGGAGTTGTTGCAGATGAGCAGTCAAGCATGCCAAATTTCTTGAGAAAATTTCTGGTATATTTTGCTTGATTTATAAAAATTCCATCATCTGTTTGCTTCACCTGTAGCCCTAGAAAATAACTGAGCTCTCCCATCATGCTCATTTGATACCTAGACTGCATGAGCTTGGCAAACTTCTTACAGAGTTTATCATTAGTAGATCCAAAGATTATGTCATCTACATATATTTGAACTAATAACAAATCACTACCAAGATTGAAATAAAACAAGGTTTTATCAATTGTACCTCTGTGGAACCCACTTTCTAAAAGAAATTGAGCCAGAGTTTCATACCATGCTCTTGGTGCTTGTTTAAGTCCATAGAGTGCCTTGTCAAGCCTGTAGACATAATCTGGATACTTGGGATCTACAAATCCTGGTGGTTGTTTAACAAACACTTCTTCTTCAAGTTTTCCATTCAGAAAAGCACTTTTCACATCCATCTGAAAAACCTTGAATTTCTTGTGAGAAGCATATGCTAGAAAGATTCTTATTGCCTCCAATCTTGCAACTGGAGCAAAAGTTTCATCATAGTCTATGCCTTCTTGCTGTGAATAGCCTTTTGCCACAAGTCTGGCCTTGTTTCTTGTAACAACCCCATCACTGTCAGTTTTGTTTCTAAAAACCCATCTAGTACCAACAACAGATCTATTCTTTGGTCTAGGTACAAGGGTCCATACTTCATTTCTCTCAAATTCATTTAACTCCTCCTGCATTGCTGTTATCCAGTCAGCATCTTGAAGAGCTTCTTCCACTTTCTTTGGTTCAGATTTGGACAGAAATGCATGAAACTGACATTCATTTGTTGTAGCACTTCTTGTCCTAACTTTTGCATCTGGATCTCCAATGATTATATCAGGTGTATGTGATTTTGTCCATTTCCTAGCTGTAGGTAAATGACTTCTGTCAACAGTTGATCCTCCCCCTTGATCAATGTTCTCCTGATTATCTTGATGCCTTTCTTCATTCTCTGAGGCTCCCCCTGAATCTGATCTCTCAGAGTTTGAACTGTCAGAATTTGGATTTTCAGAGTTTGAGTCATCAGAGTTTGAATTTGATCCAGAATTTTCAGTTGACTCACTATCAGAATTTGAGTCATCACTATGATCATGCTCCCCCTCAACTGGTTCTCCTATTTGTTCAGATTGTACTATTTCTTCTGTGTGTACTAGTAGAGGTTCAGAGTTTGCATCAACAGAGTTTGTTGGACTAGTGTCATCAGAGTTTATTTCATCAGAGATTAGATCTTCATTTTCGAAATGCAACTGATCATGTTCATCAACATCTTCAAGTCCAGTGATTTTCCTGTCATCAAATGACACATGAATAGATTCCATAATCATCCTTGTTCCCAAATTATAAACTCTGAATGCCTTGGTTGACACTGGATATCCAACAAAAATTCCTTCATCTGCTTTCAACTCAAATTTGGTCAACTGTTCAGGATGAGTTTTCAATACAAAGCATTTGCACCCAAAAATATGAAAATATTTCAGGTTTGGCTTCTTTTCCCTCACCTTCTCATATGGTGTTTTTCCATGCTTGTTGAGCAGTGTTGCATTTTGAGTAAAACAAGCAGTTTGAACTGCTTCTGCCCAGAAATAGGTTGGCAATTTTGCTTCATCAAGCATAGTTCTGGCAGCTTCTATCAAGGTTCTGTTTTTCCTCTCAACTACACCATTTTGCTGTGGTGTACCAGGTGCAGAAAATTCTTGCTTCACTCCTCTGTTCTTGCAGAATTCTTCGATTGTTGCATTTCTGAATTTAGTTCCATTATCACTTCTGATTATTTTGACTTTGTGTTTTGTTCCTTTGTCCAGTAGCTTTACATGCTCCATCAGAGTTAATGCAGTTTCATCCTTCTTTGCTAGAAAATACACCCAAGTGTATCTGGTATATTCATCAACAATGACTAGATCATATTTCTTCCTTCCAATTGACAAGACATTTACTGGTCCAAAAGGATCAACATGTAACAGATGATATGGATCAACAATTGAAGATTCAGACTTGCTCTTGAAAGAGGACTTCCTCTGTTTGGCCTTCTGACATGAATCACACAGACCATCAACATTTAACAAGGACTTTGGAAGTCCTCTAACAAGATCCTTTCTTATCAGCTCATTGATGTTGTTCAGATTCAAATGAGAGAGTTTCTTATGCCACTTCCAACTCTCCTCATTGGACATTCTTGTTGACAGGCACATTGTTTTTCCATCAGAGTTTTTCAACAAGATTGCTTCATAGATATTGTTGTGCCTTTGTCCAACTAAAATAACTTTCCCTGTGGTTTTGCTGATAACCTCACAGTATTCAGGTTGAAAATCTACATGAAAACCTCTGTCACAGATTTGACTCACAGATAACAGATCATGCTTGAGTCCTGGAACCAGAGCTACATTTGTGAAGATGACACTTCTAAGATTAATATTGCCATATCCCAGAGTATGTCCTATGTTGCCATCTCCATAGGAAACTTTTGGGCCAGCCTTCTCCACATACTCTGATAGCAGGGCTTTATTTCCAGTCATGTGTCCTGAACATCCACTGTCCACTACTAGGTTGCTTTCCCTGACGCCCTGCAATCACAAACAATTACTGAGGATTAGATTTAAGGATCCAGACATGCTTGGATCCTTTGGCTTTCTTAATTTTGTTAGCTTTAGCAGCGGAATTTTCACTATCAGAGTTTAACTAACTTTATCAGAGTTTACACTTGCAGAATTAACTCTAACCCATTTCAGATTAGGTTTCAGTTCATAGTAATTATGATAAATTGCATGATAATCTCTGCAAGTATAAATAGAATGCCAAGTGCTTCCACGGTGTTTGCATAAAGTCTGTGGCCTAGTTCTAACATTATCTTTCTTTACTTCAGACTTGGAAGGTAAAGAATTAATGTCTTTGTTCTTCCTGCAAAAACTAGCAAGATGGTTAGTACTACCACAGTTATGACATGTCTTTCTTGGAGCTAAAGTAGCAAGCATTGGATAATTGCCTTGAGTAATGCCTACTTTACCATTTCTGTTCTTTCTAGACACTTTCTGTTTCTTAACAGATTTTAACTCCTTAAGCTTATGCTTAAGTTGTTTATCTGTCATTAAACCAATATTAACCTGTTTAACACTAGTTTTTACTGGTTGTTTCTTAACAGCTTCTTTTCCACCTTCAAACCTAGGTTCACTTATTCCATTAACAAATGTTCCAAATTTCTTAGGTGGAAGAGGTGGTCTAATCTTGACTGTATTCTGAAACCTAAGTTCATCTTTCTCAGAATAACCTAGACCTACAGTGTCAGATTGAAAAACTTCTTGAGTGTCTTTTCCTGAGTGAGTCCAAGTTTTAATAATGTGATTTGCCTTTTCCAACTCAGATTCTAGTTGTTTATACTGACTTAACAACTCTTGTTCAAGATAGACAGCATTATCTCTCTCCTTTTGAACTTGCTGCATGTTAACAAGTTTCTCTTCTACAACCTTATTTCTCTCTTTGAGTTCAGAATTCTCAGTTTTAATTCTCTCATTCTCTAAAGTCTGATCCCTATAACTGATATGCAAAGCCTTAAGATATATTCTTAATTCAGTTATATCATCAGTATTATAAGCATAGGTAGTTAGAGGTACCTTGTTTTCAGAATCCTCAGCTTCATCAACAGTAATAGCCATGAGAGCATAGTTTACATCCTCATCTGAGTCAGAGGTGTCTGCCCAATCTCTGCCTTTAGTGAAGAGTGCCTTCTCAGTTTTACCCTTCTTGCACTCAGGAGCATAATGACCCATCTCCTTACACTGGTAGCATTGAATCTCAGACTTGTCTCTTTTCCCAGATTTGGTATCCTTTCTCTCAGATTTTCTGAAATTCTTCCTGTCAAACTTTGGATCATTCTTGGATAATTTCTTTCCTTTCTTGAAGTTCTTGAATCCCATCTTCTTGAAAGTCTTTACCATCAAAGCAGCCATTTCCATCATTTCCTCATCATCTTCAGAATCAGATGATTCATCTACATTTAAGTCAACATCAGAGTTTGATGACTCACTTTCAGAATGAATGACCAAAGCTTTTCCTTTTGCCTTCTTCCTTGATGCTTCCTTCTTTGAGGGTCTTTCTTCAACTCTTAGAGCAACAGATTTTGACTTTCTGCCTGATCTTCTGCTTCTCTATTCCATTTCTAGTTCATGAGTTTTGAGCAGCCCATAGATCTCATCAATATCAGTATCAGCCAGATCATAGTTGTCTCTAATAGTGGTTGTCTTAACATCCCACTTTTCAGGTAGAGAAAGAAGAAACTTGAGATTTGAATCTTCTAGATCATATTCTTTATTAACCAGTGACAGATCATTAAGTAGCTTACAGAATCTGTCAAAGGTTTCTGTCATTGACTCTTCAGATTTAGCCTCAAAGTGTTCATACTCCTGTGTGAGTATGTTCTTTCTATTCTTCTTAATTGCAGCAGTTCCCTGACATCTAACCTCTAGAGCATCCCAAATCTCTTTTGTAGTTTTACAATTGATCACTTTGTTAGACATGACATTATCCAATGAACTATGAAGCAGATGTCTAACCTTTGCATCCTTACCTGGATGAAATATCCTCAAGTGTCAAATCTTTCTTCTCCTTTGGAATAGATTTAGCTTCCTATCCAGCAGCAACAACAGATAATTTTGTAGGCTTATGAGGGCCTTCATAAATTCTGTCAAGATATTCTGGATCTGTAGCTTCCAGAAACATAGCCATTTTCACCTTCCAGGTTGAGTATTCTGCTGGCTTAAGAATAGGAACCCTGATTGTTTCATATCGACTCACAGTTGCAGGTTGAGCCTTCTCAGCACTAGAGCCTGATGTAGGAGGAGGAATTTCTGCCATTGATTATAGTTGTGTGTGTGTGGATCTTAAACTGTATTAAATTAACAGATTAAGCTCTGATACCAATTGTTAGGCCGAATACACACTTATAATCAACTAAGTATGAGAGAATAACAATAAGTTCTTTAAAAGCTTTAAAAACTGTTTGAATTAACTTCTCTCTCAGTGATGTAAATTATCACAGAGAGCTGCTTAGGTTACAATGAAAAATATTGTATTACACGATCGATTACCCTTCTAGGGTTAACCTAACTGTATTTATAAGATATACAGCTGCTATACAATCAATAATTGATACTCCTATAAATTAGCTATACAATTGATATCAATTACGATTGCTACACATCTCCTTAGTCAACTCAATCTCTTTGACAGCTATCCAATCTTCAAAGATATTGCTTTCATAATTATCTTCAATAATTCTTCAAACACTATTGACAAGTAGACGCTTCCTCCAGACAGAGTTTAACAAACTCTGTCGAGCTTCCATTGTCAGCGTATAGCAAACTCTGTTCAGCTTCTAACTGTCAGAGTTTAACTAAACTCTGACTGCTTCCTGTTTAAACTCTGTTTTTCCCTGCAAAACTTAAACACTGATATTAACCATATCAATTATATTTAACAATACAACTGCTATACAATCGATAATTGATACTCCTAAAAATTAGTTATAAAATTGATATCAATTACGATTGCTACACGTCTCCTTAGTCAACTCAATCTCTTTGACAACTATCCAATCTTCAAAGATATTGCTTCCATAATAAATCTTCAAACACTGTTGACCAGTAGACGCTGCCTCCAGACAGAGTTTAACAAACTCTGTCGAGCTTCCATCTGTCAGCGTTTAACTAAACTCTGACTGCTTCCAGCTGAACTCTGATTTATCACTGTAACACTTAAACACTGATTAATATTCACATAAATTATTTCTAACAATCTCCCCCAACTTGTTCATTAGCAAAAATGCACAAGTTTAACAATAATTGATGATGTCAAAACAAATAAACAAATACAGTGTTTAATATACAAACAGAGTTTAACTTCTACTTAACAAAATCTACAGAAAACAAGAAAATTCTTACAGAGTTTTAATCCTTAATCTCCTCAACATATGGTGTTGTTCTAAGGTAATCGATAAGTAATCTTCTTTCGACATTTTCAAGCTCTGTCTGCATAACCTCCTTGATCTTCTTTAGCTTAGGATCATCTTCACCAGTTTGATAAATAGCAGACCACAGATCATAGATTTTGTTTCTTCTTATCTCATTCCCCAATCTGATGAACTGTGTTTTAGCTGACTCTGAGTTAAAATCAAGAACTGTTATACCCAGGTCTGTCTTCAGTTTAGCACTACCCTTCTTCATCTCAACAATATTCCCATGATAATCTTTGTATTTTGGGACATATTGACTTTTGTATTTCATCCCTCTGACTAACAAATTATGTAGCATCTTATTTCTTAGCACATTTGCAGCTTGTTGAGTCCTTCGATTTTTCACCTTGAAGAGATATAGAACATATTCTAATTCCTCCCATAGCTTCAAATCAAGATAATACTCACCAATTTTGTATACAGTACCATCTTCCATGAAATACAATAGAAAGTCTTTATCCAAACTTCTTTGATGAATCAACTGAACTGATTCCAGTCTGTCTAAACTCTCCTGAGTAACACCAAGACCTGGAACAACCAGTGATGAAGGATCTCTAGGACCAGTGTTCATTCTGAGTTCTTTATGAGAGCCCAATCCAGATTTATCTCTACCTTGCTTTCCTGTTAAAGCTCTACCATGCAGAAAATCAGTAGTAGTACCTCCAGTCATCATAGATGGATCATGAAGAGTTGGTTTTCCAAAAACCATTTGCATCTGAGTAGATAAAGGTCTCTGTACAACTTGTGTTGAAACAGAGGTTGTATTCTTCTTCTTTTAGTCTTCTCCTTCTTTAGCAATGCCTTTTAGCTTCAATCTAGCTTCAGCTTCTGTTGGTTTCTTAGGTAATTGTTATCTTTGATCAGCACCAACATTTTCATTAATCACAATGCCTTTAAGAACAGGCCTAGGAGCTTTTTATTTCTTTTTAAACTTTTCAGACTTTAAAGCTTTCTGATGTTCTTCTTGTAAGTTCTTTTCTTCAGCTTTAATATCTTCAATAGTAGCTCCTTCTTCATTTTCTTCAAGAAATAACTTAGCAGCCAATTCCTCATCAGTCAGTGGATTTTCAGTGAATAATAAACTCTTGGTGTTTGAAGTACCCTGAGTATCAGTGTATATTCCAACAGACTTTGACTTAGAAGACTTGCTAAATTTCAGACTTTGATCAGCTCTTAATAATTTCTTCCCTTTGTCCTTTGCTCCTCCATCTTCAGTATCATCCTCCTTAGTCAGAGTTTGAGATTGCTTGCACTTAGACTTAGCAACTCTCTCCTCCATTTTGACATCATTAGGAATCAAGATAGAAGTGATCAGCTCCAAGGAGTTAGCAATAGAATCAATCTTCCCAGACAATACATTCTGATTTTATTCAACTTGACCCAGCCTCTGAAACAGAGTTTCTTGAGCTTTGGAAATGGTCTTGAACTTTGTTTGATTATCCCTCTGCATAGTCATATCTCTAGCAACAACATCAGCTCTTAGTTCATTAATTGATTTTTGAGACTCATCAAATCTTTCATTCAGAGACTTTACTTGAACAATGGTTGCTTGTAGACTTGAGAGAATATCAGGATTTCAGATCTTTGTGGCAGATTGATGAACAAATTTAGCTGCTCTTTCAATAGGAAAAATACAGTCTGACTTATACCAATCCCTTGAATTCTTGGCAAAGTGTTCAGCTTCAATGTCATGTTGATCTGAAGGTTTAGAAAAAGGTGTGTGCTTAGCATCAGTTTGAACTGGTATACTCTGAGAAGAGTTTGACTCTGCACTTGCTTCATCTTCAACATCAACAGCTGTATCTTCAACTTGATCAGTTTTCACTGCAACATTCTCTTCAACAATCTCTGTAGTTTCAGTAACATTCACTGCTATTTCAGCAACAATCTCTACAGTTGTGTCTCTAGCCTCAACAGACTTTGAAACTTCAACTTGTTCAACCTCTTCACCTTGTTCAGGAACCTGGTGAGCATCATAGAATAGCTCAGTGTGTGATGCCACTGTTTCATCAAGTACTACAGTTGGCTGATCAGCTGCACCAGTTTCTTCAGATTTTGCAGTAACAGGTGAGAGAGGAACATTAATGTGATCAGAGAATGGTATGAATGTTTCATCAAAATCATCCATAGCAGTAAAACCTTCTCTGTTGTCCTCATCCATTTGTACATTGGCAGGTGTATTGGCAGCTTCTTCTGCAGTATATGTCTCAACAGTAGGTATTTCCTTGGAAATCACCTCTAGAGCTTCAAAGTTCATTTCCTCATCAGAATCATCAAGAATCAATCTTCTTCTTTTAATTTGAGGCACCTCTGCTGTCTCTTCTTCAGTAGAATCCTCTAGAATAGAAGGTGATGGAGGTCTGTTTGCCTTTTCCTTTCTAGCCCTTTTTAGGTCTGGCAGACTCCTTTTGAACTTTAGCATAATCTTTTTTTGCTTTAGCTAATCGATGCTGTGTATTTGCTGCTGTATGTTTTCTTCTACCTCCATGTTTTGGTTTGGGTTGGTTAACTGGTGATTGTTGTTCAGGTTGAGATTGGGTAAGTGATGGTTCAGTAGTTTGAGTTTGAGGTTCAATGTTTGGAGTTGGTTGTATGGGTTCAGTGTTTAGAGTTTGGTGAGGTTCAGAGTTTGGAGGTTCAGAGTTAGGTTGTGGAGGTTCTTCAGGTTCTTGAGGTTGTGGAGGCTGTGGAGGTTCTTGAGGTTGGTGTAGGAAATTTTGAATTGCAAGAGGCAACACCAAATCAGGTAATTGCTCCTTATTAGTATCTTTGTTGGTTAGATCAGAGAATATCCTCTTATTAACCTTAAAGGCTAGAATGGTATCATTCTCAGCAATATCAACACCAGGAACACAGGCAGTGAATAATAATTGAAAAAATCTAGCAAAATAGACAGTACTAGACTCTGATAATCTGTCACCTAAATTCATTAAGACAAGTCTACCAAAATCGAAATTACTTCCATAGAGAAGAGAATACCCGATTGGAAGACTGTCAATAGGAATGGCATCCCAGTTGGTGACTTTCTTGCCAAAAGCTCTTGTGATGCAATCAAAGAAGAAACTCCATTCCTTCCTGAGCCCTGGCCTTTTTACATTACCAAGCTTGTCTAAAGAACCAGAAAACCTCAGCTGCTGCAACATCTCCTTCAATTGATTCTCACCTGCAACAGTGTATGAAATGTGAGTGTCGAAACCCATAGTATCTCTAACAGTTGTGGGAGTAATTACATACTCTGTCTCCTCATAAGTGAAAACAATTGATGGATTTCCATTCTCTCCTCCATTGTCATACACAGAGTTATTCCAGAAGGTAGCAATCTGTGTGGCAGAAAGCATTTGTAGTTCGACTAGAGCTGTTCCAATCTCTGAATCTCCCAAAAAGTTTTGAATCAAATGAAACGCCTCTGGAACTTTTTCATTGTTCAATGGGGCAGCATAATTGTTGGGAATAAACAATAATCCTTGGGCAGTAAAAGCTTTAGTGGCCATTAGAATCGATTTGAGAAGAAAATATGAGTGAAAAAGATATGTAGCAAAGGCGTTTGTGAAAATGTGCAAATGAGATAGCAAGTAACTATGAGTGGGTTGTGTGTAGAGAAAATAACCGTGTAAGTAAAAAATGATTAGAGTGGTAATGAAAAAATAAAACCCAATCGTTTTAACATTAATAAACTCAACCAATTACTCAATTAATGTGCAAATGGGACACATTAATGGGTGAGTGGGACACGTGGCACATACATAATGAAACAACTATGCACGTTCAGTAACTATAGCAATAATTACTACTAATTTCTCTCCCATTACCAACACACTTTACCACTCCAACACTCATTAACAGTTGGCAATAATTTATTTCATTTTTCAAAAAAAAAAACTCTTTTTACCCCAAGTATGTAAATTGTCTGAAATAAATTACCTTAGAGTATTAGACAAAATTCGTCAGCGTTTGTCAATTCTCCAACTGCATTACCATAATCCTTTCAAAAACTGCACAGGTGTGAATATATGTGTGTGTATAGAAGAGTTTACCAATTCAAATTTTAGAGCATCTAATTTTTCATAAAATCCATAAAGTAAATTAGTAAACACTTAATGCACAAACTCTCATGGTAAACACTGAATGTATGATGAATGCTAAACTCTGTAGTAAATGATTTATATACAGTAATATTTAATTAATTTTTAACCTCCTATCTCTATTTATATATATATATATATATATATATATATATATATATTTGTTTTTGTTTCTCCAGTAATCAGAGGTTGGAACTAGTCACCAAAAATCCTATAATTTTAGCCCTGATCAGTTTGATAAGTTCCTGGGTCTTCCTAGTCTTTGACTAGTCACCAAAAATTAGAGAATTTTAGCCCTCACTATATACCAGCAAGATCCCAGGTCGTCCTAGACACCCACATAATCTCAAAGGAGTTCTAACAGTCTATATACATCTGAGTTGGGGGTTGACTAATAACAAAATTTAACTTAACAGTGTATAACTAACAGAGTTTAGAGCTCATCAACATCAGAAGTTATTCATGAGAGGCAATGCACACAGTATTTACAGACTCAGAGTTTAGGATAAATAAACTAAGAGATGCTATAAATATGAAATAGTATCATGCTGTGTTAATTTTCTGCACAGTCAAAGATTAGATCACAAATAACTTAGAAGGATTTAGATTAATTACTGAGAATCATGCTTCATACAAATTTCTTCATTGGTGTTAAGATTCAGACAAAAACATTATCAGAGTTTCTCAGAGTTTATCCAACATGTCAACAGTGTATGACCTACAGAGCATGCTAATAGAGTTTAACAGTTAACGAACAGAGGTTGCATAGCAGAGTTTAACAACAGAGTTCACATAGCAGTTAACATACCACAAAATTATGAGCAACACATTACATAAGTAAAATTTTGAGTCTAACCAATATCTCTAGTCAAAACCAGAAACCATTCCTAGTTCATTTACCAGCCTTGTAAATACAGCTTCACTCAATGGCTTGGTGAAGATATCTGCAAGCTGTTGTTCTGTAGACACAAAATGAAGCTCAATATTCCCTTCCTCTACATGTTCTCTAATAAAGTGGTACCTTATGCTGATGTGCTTGGTCATTGAATGCTGTACTGGATTACCTTTCATAGCAATAGCACTTTGATTATCACAGTAAATAGGTATTTTACTGTCCCTCAATCCATAATCCAGCAATTGATTCTTCATCCACAGAATTTGTGCAAAACAGCTACCAGCCGCAATATACTCTGCTTCAGCTGTAGATGTTGAAATTGATTTCTGTTTCTTGCTATACCAAGAAACAAGTCTATCACCCAGAAATTGACAACTTCCACTAGTGCTTTTTCTGTCTATCTTGCAGCCTGAAAAGTTTGCATCAGAGTAACCAAGTAGCTTGAAGTCTTATTCTCTAGGATACCACAAACCTAAGGTTATGGTTCCCTTGAGATACTTTAAAATCCCCTTCACAGCTGTTAGATGTGGTTCTCTGGGGTCTGCCTGAAACCTTGCACAGAGACAAGTTGCATACATGATATCAGGCCTGCTAGCTGTTAGATAAAGAAGAGATCCTATCATGCCTCTGTAGTTTGTCATATCTACTGAAGCTCTTGTATCTTTGTCCAACTTTGTTACTGTTGCCATGAGAGTTGATGCAGATGAGCAGTCAAGCATACCAAATTTCTTGAGAAGATTTCTGGTATATTTTGCTTGATTTATGAAATTCCCATCATCTGTTTGCTTCACCTGTAGGCCTAGAAAATAACTAAGCTCTCCCATCATGCTCATTTGATACCTGGACTGCATGAGCTTGGCAAACTTTTTACAGAGTTTATCATTAGTATATCCAAAAATTATGTCATCAACATATATCTGAACTAAAAGCAAGTCATCACCATAGTTAAAGTAGAACAGTGTTTT